>CM062809.1:68868779-70185607 GCA_031772625.1 Pinus tabuliformis
GTCCTTTATTACTTGCCATGTAATCTTCACGTCCTTCTCTAAAATAGCTACATGTCTACATAGGCGGGAAAGTTAATTGGCACCTATTCAAATACATCTCTAGTGCTTCTCTCTACAATATCCTTTGATCTAGATCTCTTTGAAATCATGCTTCCTGTACTGTTGATAAGTCACTCAACAACTGATGTACTTAGAGATAGAGTGGACACTAATGTAAACAAATGTCAACTTAAAATCAAAAGCACTAAATTGGAAAATTGTTGGGCAAGATTTCACTATTGTGACACTTAGAGGTGAGGGGATGTCAGATGGATCTACACATTGCATAGTCCCATCTTCCACTGAGAGGGACTGATGATTGGAATTACGCAGAGTGCAGTCTAGTGTGGCTTGTTTTAGACTAGAATTATGCAATGCACAACTCAGTCTAGCTTGATGTTGGTTGGGACTGTGCTTTGTGCAATCCCAGTGGGCAAGACTCTAGGATTGACTCCTGGAACTGTGTAGAGTGTAGCTAGAGTGAGCGACTGGCAACCTTTTTGCAATTCCTAGATCCAAGGAAGAGCCTTGAATTCTAGAAATGCATAGTGCATATCGAGAAGAGCTAGTGCCGAGCCAGGGCAACCTAGATCTTCCCAAGGGCAACTTGAAAATGAGTAGATTTTAATGCACGAGTTAATGATGTTACATATCTGAGTGAAATCTAATTCATGAAATAAAAACAAATGCAAGAATCAGTCAAACAGGTGAACAACAAAGTTTGTGGGGAGAGTTACCACAACGACAACCATTAGTGAAAAATTGGGTTATGTACATGATGCTTAAGAAAGGAAATTCAAAACTTGAACCAACACTTCTACAAGTTAAAACAAACTAAAATGCCAATGATCATTCAATAAAACATGCAAAACAGTACTCACACAAACCAAGGAAACAAAAGTGACAAAAAAAGCAACAAAATACTTGAAAAGAAAAACTTACTTGGGAAAGTTGTGACGATCATGCCTAAGGTTCCTAGATGCCTCAAGAATTCTAGAGCTCCAAGATCGAATGCGTAAATGAGCTCTGGTGATGTCCATTAAATATATTTGATCAATTTAGGTTTATGGAGTGCATGTCAACAATCTCGGAAAAAGTGACAAGTCGCGGCAGTTTCTAAAATTAATTCAAGTGTAACTCCTAGTGCTAAAAATAGATCCCTATTTTTTAGGGATGTTTTTTTGCTTTTCTGATTTTTTTCTTCTTTGGGAAGGGCTGCCATGCATGCATGGATAAATTGAGCAATTTTGGAGGGAATCGGGCAACCTACGGACACATGCATTGGAAAATAGCTGAGGGAATGCTTCTACGCAATTCTTGGGATGAGTGGCTTTGGCTTCCTCTCATTATCTATTCATTTTCACAGATAAAGACAAGTTGTCAACTGGTTCTGTGCAGTTCTAGAGTTGAAGATCCTGTTGGGTTGCACTACACAATTCCTGAGAGCAAGGTTGGTTGCCCTCTAGGAGTACATAGGTTGCCAAGGCAGTGCAAAAATCGGATGCAACCAAGTCACAGCGGGTCAGCTTGTGGTTAGACATCAAAGCAAAGTGAGCAACACAAGCTGTAAGAGAAAGATAAACTCAAATGAAAGCACAAGTACCTAGGTAGTAAAGACAAGTTGTTGAGATTTAGTAGCGAGGCTCTGAAAGGAAGCCAAGGAAAAATTTTGGAGGTTGGTTTTAGCCGCTACAACAAGACCCTGCCTAAATTTATGAAACTCTTGTACTAAGGTCTCATATCTCCCCACCTCTCAGTTGGAAGTATGGTTGCATGAGCTCCCTCTGCCCACTTGGCTCCAAATTTCCCTCTACTTGAGGTTTCTTCTTGAGTGGATGTTTCCAATCAGCCTTCTCTATGCTTCTCCAATTGTAGTTGCTCATCAACTTGTTGATGCTGCTTCTGAGGCTACATGTTGAGGGGTAAATTATGCTCCCTCTCAACCACCAAATTTCTAGTCTTTGCCTTGCTCCTCAAGGCTTTACATTCATGAGCTAAATCTAATCTACTCATACTGTTGTTGCTACTACTCTGTTACTGTTTTCGCACTATTGCTACAACTACTGTAATAATGAGTCTAATATCCCCAGATCTTGAAGTACTATCTTCCATAAGGCTGCTCCCTCTGAAACTAGACGCCCTCTTAGTCTCAATCTCCCTGTGGGAAATCTCTTTTCTTCTCAATCTACGAATATTAATGATCAAAACTCCCTTTTTTGTCACTAAACATTGTCTCATTGATCTGCCCACTAGCAACCTTCTAGCTCCATTAAGAAGTATGCACATAGGTTCTTCTGGATCTACCATGAACTAGAGCTCCATCAATCTACAAGGATAACTTTGAATTCTTCTCTTGTATTTTGATTTCAACTCCAATAAGATGTAGAAATTTTTGCAAATCTAACTCTGATACTATGTAGAAATTTCTACAAATCTAGCTCTGATACCATGTAGAAATTCCCAATAGATTCAAACTACAGATTGTAATATGCTAAGAAAAATTACTTGAATCTACTCTATTCATCAACAGAAATAATAAACAATGGATGAAATCATGAAGCATAAAGTACAAAGAATTCAATCACACATAACACAATAGTTTTCTAGGGAAAGCCACAACTAAAAACCCATGGTATCTGTATATTGCATTAATCAGAAAATATGAGAATATTGCAATGCTTTGCTCAATCCCAAGCAACCTCTACACTATCTCAATTGATCTCACTACGAAATTGTGCACAAGCTTCTCTTGGCATGCCTTTCTCTCACAAGCTCTGTGCACAAACTTGTGCTTACTATTGCTTGGTATCACCAACTCATGTTCACCAAAACAATGATTAAACTTGTGCCTTGATTTCTCCTTTTAAAGGAAATTATAATGGATAAAATTACTGAGTTTTCTAAATAAGGAATGATTTATTTTAGGCCTTCTTCTGATTGTATGCACCATCTGTTTAATTTAGATGGTTTTACAATTGATACTACCTTGTCGCTAAACTCTAATCTCAACTAAGTATTTCTCTGATCCGACATGCATGAGTTAATTGTGAGTGAATCTTTAGTTTATTGGTTGAGCAGTGTTTGTTACACCCCCATATACTGTAGGTTACACCCCACTATTGTTGAGTATTGATGGATCTCCCACTAATTCCTCCATCAGTTGGAACTAATTTAACTAAATTTAGCTCATTTAAGTTGAATTAAATAATTACAACTCAAAAGAACTCAACCTAGGCCCATAAAATTTAGGAACCAATCTACATGACTCTAGATAGACTCCCAACTCGAATTAACTGAGCCAACTAAGTTAAATTAGCTTAGTTAACTACCACAACGTGTTATGAGAATTATAATTACAACTTAATTCCTAATTTAATTCAAGGAAAAAATTAAAAGGATTTTCTTTCTTTATGTTATTTTTAACATTTATTGTTGTTATTTTCAACACTCCATCTCAACAAGAAAAGAATTCAACTCTATCTCAGTCTGGTATCTTTGGTATGTTCTGCATGAAACTTTTGTCACTGTTGTTCTTTCTACTGCAACATTTGCAATCCAAAAAGAAACATCTAAACAAAATAAATTGAATCAACTATGTCTGCAACTGTCTACTAAGAAAATTGTGCTACTATTGACTATGCTACTGAGCCTCCTGCTTTTTTGTCAACTTTTCTCTCCACTTCCTTTCTATCTCACTAAAATTGATCCTCCTGCTACTGAATATTGTGGGCCCCCATAGTAAGGTAATGATCCATGAGAAAAACACACCTCAATGGACCCTGCCCAAATTTATGAAATTCTTGGACTAAGGTTTCATATCTCCCCACCTCTCACCTGGAGGTATGGATGCATGAGTTCCCTCTGCCAACTTGGCTCAAAATTTCCCTCTACTGGATGTTTTTGATTGAGTGGATGTCTCTACTTGATCTCCTCTTTGCTTCTCCAATTGTAGCTTCTCTACACCTTGCTAAGACTACTTCTAAGGCTTCATTTTGAGAGGTAAATTATGCTCCTCTCAACCACCAAATGTCTAGTCTTTGCCTTGCTCCTCAAGGATTTACATGCATGAGCTAAATCTGATCTACTCATATTGTTGCTACTACTACTCTGTTGTTGTTTCTGCACCACTGTTGCAACTACTGCAATAATGAGTCTGATCTCCCTGAATCCTGAAGTACTAGCTTCCATAGGGCTTCTTCCTTTGAAACTAGACTCCCTCTATGTCTTTATATCCCTGTGGGAAATATCTCTACGCATCAATCTACCATTATTAATGATAAAAACTCCCTTTTGTGTCACTAAACATTCGCTCATTGATCTTCCCACTAGCAACCTTCTAGCTCAATTAAGAAGTCTGCAAATAGGGTCTTCTGGATCTGCCATAAACTAGAGCTCCATCAATCTACAAGGGCAACTTCAAATTCTTCTCTTCTATTGTGATTTAAACTCTAATACCATTTAGAAATTTCTACAAATCTAGCTTTGATACCATGTAGAAATTTCTAAAAATATAACTCTGATACAATGTAGAAATTCCTTGTAGATTCAAACTACAAATTGTAATATTCTAGAACAATTGACTTGAAGCTAATCTACTCATCAGCGGAAACTATAAACGGTCGATGAAATCGTGAAGCATAAAAGAGAAAGAATTCAATCACACATAACAAAATAATTTTATGGGGAAAGCCACAGCGAAAAACCGCTAGTATATGTATATTGCATTAATCAGAAAATATTAGAAGATTACAATGCTTTTCTCAAGCTCGAGCAACCTCTGCACTATCTCAATCTATCTCACTACCAACTTATGCACAAGCTTCTCTTGGAACACCTTTCTCTCACAAGCTCCACGCACAAACTTGTGCTTCCTATTGCTTGGTCTCACCAACTCGTGCTCACCAAAACAATGATTAAACTTGTCCTTCATTCCTCCCAAATGAAATTAGAATGGCTAAAATTAGTGACTTTTCTAATTAAGGAATGCACCATCTATTTAATATATATGATTTTACAACTGATAGTACATTGTCTCTAAACTCCAATCTCAACTGGGTTTTTCTCTGATCTGACATGCATGAGTTAATTGTGAGTGAATCTTTAGTTCATTGGTTGAGCAGTGTTGGTTACACCCCACTATTGTAGATTACACCCCACTACATGATCTCCCACTAATTCCTCCACCAGATGGAACTAGTTTAACTAAATTTAACTCATTTAAGTTGTATTAAATAATTACAATTCAAAAGAACTCAACACGGGCCCTTAAAATTTAGGAACCACTCTACATGACTCTAGATATACTACCAACTCGAATTAACTGAGCCAACTAACTCAAATTAGCTTAGTTAACTACTACAACTTGTTATGAGAATTATAATTACAACTTAATTCCTAATTTAATTCAAGGAAAAAATTAAATTAGGATTTTCTTTCTTTATGTTATTTTTAACATTTATTGTTGTTATTTTCAACACTCCATCTCAACAAGAAAAGAATTCAACTCTATCTCGGTCTGGTATCTTTGGTATGTTCTGCATGAAACTCTTGTATTTGTTGTTGTTACTACAACATTTGCAATCCAAAAGAAACATCCAAACAAAACAAATTGAATCAACTATGTTTGCAACTGTCTACTAAGAAATTTGTGCTACTATTGACTCTGCTACTGAGCCTCCTGCTTTTTTGTCAACTTTTCTCTCCACTTCCTTTGTATCTCACTAACATTGATCCTCCTGCCACTGAATATTGTGGGGCCCCCATAGTAAGGTAATGATCCATGAGAAAAATACACCTCAATGGACCCTGCCCAAATTTATGAAATTCTTGGACTAAGGTTTCATATCTTCCCACCTCTCACCTAGATGTATGGATGCATGAGCTCCCTCTGCCCACTTGGCTCGAAATTTCCCTCTACTGGATGTTTTTTCTTGAGTGTTGGAAATAATACTTGGGGGGGGGGGGGGGGGTGGTGGGGGGGGGGTTGTGAATCAATATTATCAAATCAATTATTTTTCATTTGACAATTAGATTTGTATACACTACTTCGGCTATGGGAAATTGCGTATATACGCTACTGTGTCTAAAGAAACTAGTGTATATCAGAAAGCTTAAGATTCATTAATTGTTGATCCTTAATCAGTGCATCAGGACTTCATTAATCATAAGAACAGTAAATAGGAGTAGTAAAACAGAACAGATCATCACACACATGGATACAAAGATTTAAGGTTGGAAACCTAATGTGGGTGAAAACCACCTGCTGCAATTCGTCTCTATCTTCTTTTAATTAGAAACTTATTTTTACAATGATTCTGTACTAGTGCAGTCTTATACCGGTACGCAGGCTGCTACCTGCAGAAGGCTATAGCCTTCTCTAGTTCTCCAGATTCTTTTGGAAGGGAGCTCCAACCCCCTTAGCTTTTGTACTAGCTGAGGTTCTAGTACGTAGGTGCTAACCTACAGAAGGCTACAACCTTCTCTTTTCTTTCAGGGACCACGTTTCATAAATTTTCAGACTAGATCCATCAAGTATAACTGCATCAACCAATCTCCTTTGCACCAAACAAAAACCGAATCAAATAATCACTTCTCTGAATGTTGTACCCAGAAAACAGTAACAGTAACCAGACACCAATTCTGAACCCAGAACACTGCAACAATAAACAAAAGTATCTAAAACATATTTCAAGAGATGTACACTACTTTAATGTGTACAACCTGTGTGCATACGCTACTGAATTAAGGCCAACCTGCGTATACGCTATTTTGAATTACAGAACCAGCGTGTATACGTGCCTTTGCTTTGCTGAACCTGTGTACAAATCTATAAAAGATAATTTAACCTTTTCACTTATTCAAACATCAGTTATACCCAGATTATCAAATTTATCGATCAAGTCATGTGCCAAAAATATCATATCAAAATCACACAAAAATAATACTATTCAAGCCTTAAGATCTTGATTCATCAATAGTTTCTTCTTGCGCTTAGGTTCCTCCTTGATTCAGATCCAGCTATGCACCATAACCCAATGACCAGTATTCCAGATCTAGTTCTTCATAAGATATTCAATCCTTGTGTCAATTGCCTTTGCCTAATGATCTCCTTCCCCTTTTATAGTTTTATGCCTTACACAATACCATGGTCCAAAACCATAAAGAATCAATACCTTGGACCAAATACCTGGGTTCAACACTTCAAACGAGATACCATGGTCCAAAACCATAGGTCCAAATACCAAGGACTAAATACCATGGACCAAAAATAAGTTTCCCCACACGTACGCGCTTTTTCATGCATGAAAGTTCTTTGATACGCAAACGCAACTTTTGATCAACAATCTTGCGTGTATACGCGACTTCGTTAAATGGAACCTACGTATACCTCTTTTTCTTTCTTTCTGAGAGCCTGAACAGTGATCTGCCATCTAAGTGAGTTGCCGTCAAGGACAACACCTGTGTCATAGTGCCAAACTTGTGTCATAATGCCAACAATCTCCCCCTTTGGACTTGATGGCAACCCCAAGTCACTCAAAGTCATTCTCCCCTTTGGCATCAAGGGAAAAGGGTTCTAATCCCCCTGAAGACATGCTGAAATCTTTGCTTTCCTATGCTGTCCATGCTCCCCCTCACTATAGGCAAGGTCTACAAAAAGATGTTCTACAAAAAGAACATGACTCTATACATTATAAATGACCTTCCTATCAACAAAGACTCATATATACATCCATCTCCCAACCAAGTGGGGATATACCAATATTGACTCATCCACCCAACCAAGTGGGGATACCCAAAAGTTTACACAAGATAAAACAAGAACATTGCATTATCCATCCCAGGCATAGTGGGGAAACTAGAGTAGGCCGTTACATGACCTTGATAAGAAAAGAATTACATGACATAGAGAGGAAATATCTACAACCAGACTATGATAGTTATCACCAACTATCATCAGAAACATTTGTCAATCATCATTCAGACTAGCAACCATGTTCTCCTTCTGCACCTGTTCCCCTTGAAACCAAAACATTATGAACTTGAACCAAGCTCTTCTAGGATAATGCCAACAATACATTATTAGAAGAATATATATGCTCCCCTGGAACCTGTGCCAGATGGTCTCTGTCAGACCCATATCAGACTCCTTTCATCCTGAGCCTGGCCCACTGTTTGTCTTCATATACATGAATATATCCACATAAATCGGCATATGTACATGGATTCTCCTCATTAAACTCGTGTACAAAAACTTTTCTCTGAACCAGACAAATTTCAATAGCAATATGATGCATCAACTACTCGCAACTTTTGTCTGAGGTATTCAAATGTTTCCCTGGGCAGTGGTTTGGTGAGTATATCAACAACCTGTTCCTTGGAGGGAACATACTCCAATTTGACCTTTTGTTCAAGCACTTGTTCTTAGAGAAAATGATATTTGATAGGTATGTGCTTGGTCTTTGAATGCATGACTGGATTTTTTGAAATACTGATTGCACTTGTATTATCACATAAAATGGAGATAGGTGGAGTACAAGTGATTTGAAAATCTTGCAAAATTTACATCATCTAAAGGAGTTGTGTTCAGCATGATGCAGCAGCCACATATTCCACTTCAGCTGTAGATAAAGCAATTGAACTTTATTTCTTGCTGAACCAAGATACTAATCCGGAACCCATAAAGAATGCACCACCACTAGTGCTTTTCCTGTCATCCACACTTCCTACCCAATCTGCATCTGTATATGTATGAAGTGTGAGATCTGTATCTCTAGGATACCATAGGCCATAGTTTTGTGTCCCTTGAAGATATTTGAAAATTCTTTTAACTGCCTAAAGGTGTGCTTTTTTTGGATTTGCTTGGAATCTTCCAACTATTCCTACTACATGCATGATGTCTAGTCGGGTACCAGTCAGATTGAATAGACTACCAATCATTGATCTATAGGTTGGTTGATGAACTGCTGCTGAATCATCATTTGTGCTGAGGCTGCATCCTATTACCATAGGGGTACATACTGGTTTCGAATCTTCCATGTCATATTTCTTCAAGATCTCCTTGAGGTACTTGGTTTGTGATAAAAAGATACCGTCTTTATTTTGTTGGACTTGTAAACCAAGAAAATATGTTAGCGCACCAAGCAAGGACATTTCAAATTCTTTCTGCATCACTAAAGCAAAGTTTTGACTCACGGCTTCTTGATATCATCAACATACACGACAAGTATTAGCAATTTATGATTATCAATTTTTACATATAGATTACGATCTGCTGATCCTTTTGAAAAACCTTGTTGATGGAGGTATTTGTCTAGACAATAATACCAAGCCCTTGGAGCCTGTTTAAGACCATAGAGTGCCTTCTTAAGTCTGCATACAAGTTTTGGATCATTTCCAAGGATGAATCCATCTGGTTGCTCAATATACACTTCTTCTTCAAAGTCTCCATTTAAAAAGGCAGATTTCACATCCATTTGAAAAACTTTGAACTTCTGAAAGCTAGAAAGAGCAAGGAACATTCTTATGGCTTCAAGTCTAGCAACCGGTGCAAAAGTTTCTTCAAAGTCTATTCCTTCTTGTTGAACATACCCTTTACAAAAAAGTTTGGCTTTGTTTCTAATAACATCTCCATTTTCATTCAGCTTGTTTTTGAATATCCATTTTGTCCCTATGACATTCTTATCATTTGGTCTAGGAACCAACTCCCAAGTGTTATTCTTTTCAATCTACTTAAGTTCTTCATTCATGGCCTTGACACAACATTCATCTTTGCATGCTTCTCTTACATTTTGTGGTTCAGTGGAGGAGAGCAACACTAGATAGGTTGAAGCTTCTAAAATAGTTCTTCTTGTTTGTACACTCACCTCTTTCTGCCCCAAACTTTGAGTTTCTGGATGATTCTTTTGAACGTACTTGGATGGAGTCTTTTCTTCTATCCTTATCTGTTTTTCTGGTTCCTCATGGGTTTCTTCTTCATCATAAGTCTGATTTGATGTTGAAGGATAGTCCTCATCATCTTCAATATCTTCGGATTTTACCTACCTAGGAATGTTTCCTTCTTCATTAATCACTACATCAATACTTTCAACAATTTTTCCAAGTCTTTTATTGTAACACTTATATCCTTTGTTGTGGGGAGAGTAACCAAGTAGAATGCCTTCATCTACTCTAGGTTCAAACTTGCCAAGGTTTTCATCAGTCCCTTTGATGTAACATTTGCTTCCAAAAATTTCGAAGTATTTAACCGTGGGAGTCTTACCATACCAAAGTTCATGAGGAGTTTGAGTGTTGTTCACCTGGATGTTTGTCCTGTTGAGAATAGTAACCGCAGCAAATGCATCTTCACCCCAGAAGGTTGCGGGAGTTCTAGACTCATCAATCATAGAACGAGCCATTTGTTGAACCGTTCTGTTCATCCTTTCCACTACTCCATTTTGCTGAGGAGTCCTTGTAGTAGAGAATTCCCTTCTTATTCCATGTTCTTCACAAAAATCAAAAAATTCATCCGAGGTAAATTCCCGTCCTCTATCAAACCTGAGGCATTTGATTCTACGATCTGATTCGTTTTCAACCAAGGCTTTGAATGCTTTGAACTTTTCGAAAGCTTTGTCTTTATGCTCCAGAAGTCCTATCCAACACATCCTTGAAAAGTTGTCAATGAACAATATGAAGTATTCTTCTCCTCGAGGTGACCTCTTCCTAGTTCGACCACATACATCAGTATGGACAAGTTCAAGTGGCCTACTAGCTGATCCTTCCTTCTCAGGGAAATTAGTTCAGGTTTGTTTACCAAACTGAAATGATTTTCATATTGTATTGTCAGGAATTCTGATGTCAGGGAGATCACGAACTGCTTGATATTTGCATGCTTTCCTTATTCGAGAGAAGCTTAGATGCCCCAATCTTTTGTGCCATAGCCAGTGTTCATCATTCTTGCTTAGATAGCATTGTTATTTTCCTCCCTTGAGTATGTATAAATTATTTGGAGTTATTATGCCTTTGATCATTGTTTCTCCTGTATCAAGCTCACGAACAATACATCCATTTGATCGAAATATTACCTCATTTCCTTGATCACACATTTGACTGACACTCAATAGATTATTTTTTAAGCCATCAACATACATAACATTTCTAGCTTTGACTTTTTCTTTTAAAATAATAGAGCCTTTACCTTTTATGAATGCAAGGGTGTCATTTCCAAATGAGACCTTCCTTTCCTTTTCAAAGGCACTATATGACTGAAGTTTTTCTTTATCACCTGTCATATGTTTTGAGAAACCACTGTCAATGCACCACTGATTTTCTTTTCCTTCCGCATATAAGGCTATACCACATCTTTCTGGTTGCATTTATTTCTTCCTCCATGTTTTGGGACTCAATGAAGCTTGCTCCTTCTGAGTTGTTTTCCGAAACCTAGTCCTGCATTTAGAATCTCCATGACCGAAGTTGTTACAAATAGAACATTCTATTTCATTTTCAAGAGCAGAAAAGTTATTGTAGGTTCTTTTCATGATTCCAGTCACACTCCTTTGATTTCATGCTTCTCTGGTCATGATGGTCTTGTAGGAAACACATTGATCTGCTTTGTGTCCAAAGTTATGACAGGAGAAACATTGGACATTGAATAAATTCCTGTGATTATCAAACCTTCCATCCAAGTGATTGTAATTTCCATAGCCATTCGTTCTTGAGGAAAATTGAGAATGATTTACCTGCACTTGATTGTAGCTTCTGTTCATCCTTGAAGTAGATTGGACTTGATTTACTTGGTGATCTCTATTCATTCTTGAAGTAAATTGTCCCTGATTTACCTGGTGATCTGCATTATGCCTTTGTTGTCGATTGTCAACTTGTTCACTTCTCCTTGCTACTTCAAGATAACTTTTGGAGGTAGATGACTTTTGTGCTTGAGATGCTTCTTCAGTATACCCAAGACCTGTCTTGATTAGAGGAGAACGTTGCACTTTGATAATCTCATCTAAAGTTTCAGCTCCTTTAGCAAATCTAAGATTAAGAGCTTTTGTTTTCTCAATATCTTTTCTAAGTCCCACAATTTCACATTCTAACTTTTCATTGTATTTTTCCATTTCAGCAAGTTGGAATGTCAGAGTATCTATATTCATATTCTTTTCTTCTAGACGAATTTTAAGTTTAGAAATTTCTTCATAAATACCTTCTTCATCTATAGCATCCAAGAAATCATCATCTTCAAAAGCCATCAAAAGTCTATAATCATTACCTTGTTCATCTTCATCACTATTTGAAAATCCATCACTATCTTCATGTGTATAATAACTCTTCTTACTTACATTCTGTTTTCTGTTCCATCTAACTGGTTCCTTGCCTTTGTCGAGCTTATCTTTATGTGGACACTTGGCTGCATAGTGACTAACTCTTTTGCAAGCAAAGCATTTAAAAGGTAGCTTACCTCTGAATATTCTAGAACCCCATTGAAGGTTCTTGACAAAGTTTGATTCTTCCTCTCCTTCTGACATATGTCCTGCCTCATTGTATTCTCCTTTTCCTGAGGCTTTGAATGTAGATTCTCTCATGTCTAATGGTCCCCCTTTTCTCATTTTGAAAGAAGTTAGAATTTCGTGCAGCTGTAACATGGTAATGCTTTGAAGATTCTGCTTTTCTTCTTTGGCCGAAACTTTGGATTCAAACTTAGAAGACAAAGATCTTAGAACCTTTTCAACCAAAGTAACTTCTTTTATCTCTTCACCCAAGTTTTTCATACAATTAACAATCTCATCTATACGTAAGAAATAATTAGCCACACTTTCATCATTGTGCATTCTAATATTTTCATATTGAATTCTGAGAGTTTGTAGTTTTGCACGTTTTACCTAATCAACTCCTTCATAGCTCAGAACAATCTTGTCCCATATTTCTTTTGCGGTTTTGAGCTGCATAACTTGACGAATTTTGATTGAGATAAACTCCCTAGTAGAGCATTGACAGCCTTTGCATTTGTTTCATACTGCTTCTTACCAGTCGTATCTGTAGGAGTTGCTAATGTTAATGTGTATCCCATTTCCATGATATCCCAAACTTCTGTACCAAAATATTGAAGATAGGTTGTGATTCTTACCTTCCAATAGATGAAGTTGCTTCCATCAAAGATTGGTGGCCTGATAGATGCCTCCTTTTCGTAGTTACTCATGATGATAAATCTTCCTTCAAGCGATCAAGCTTCTTCTGAAGGACCTGCTTTGATTCCAATTGTTGGAAATAATACTGAGAGGGGGGGGGTGAATCAGTATTATCAAATAAATTATTTTTCATTTCACAATCAGATTTGTATACGGTACTTCGGCTATGGGAAACTACGTATATACGCTACTGTGTCTAAAGAAACCAGCGTATATTAGAAAGCTTAAGATTCATTAATTGTTGATCTTTAATCAATGCACCAAGACTTCATTAATCATAAGAACAGTAAACAGGAGCAATAAAACAGAACAGATCATCACACACATGGACACAAAGATTTAAGGTGGAAACCTAATGTGGGTGAAAACCACCTGCTGCAATTCGTCTCTATCTTCTTTTAATTAGAAACTTCTTTTTACAATGATTCTGTACCGGTGCAGTCTTATACTAGTACACAAGTTGCTACCTGCAGAAGGCTACAACCTTCTCTAGTGCTCCAGCTTCTTCTAGAAGGGAGATCCAACCCCCTTAGCTTTTGTACTAGCTGAGGTTCTAATACGTAGGTGCTGACCTACTGAAGGCTACAACCTTGTATTTTCTTTCAGGGACCACGTTTCATAAATTTTCATACTAGATCCATCAAGTATATCTACATCAACCAATCTCCTTTGCACCAAACAAAAACTAAATCAAATAGTCACTTCTCTGAATGTTGTACCTAGAAAATAGTAATAGTAACCAGACACCAATTCTGAACCCAGAACACTGCAGCAATAAACAAAAGTAGCTAAAACATATTTCAAGAGACGTACACTACTTCAATGTGTACAACCTGTGTGCATACACTGCTGAATTAAGGCCAACCTGCGTATATGTTATTTTGAATTACAGAACCAACATGTATAATTGCCTTTGCTTCGCTGAACCTACGTACAGATATATAAAAGGTAATTTACCCTTTTCACTTATTCAGACATCAGTTATACCAAGATTATTAGATTTATAGATCAAGTCATGCACCAAAAATATCAGATCAAAATCACAAAGATAATACTTTTCAAGCCTTAAGACCTTGATCCATCAATAGTACTTATCCTTCTTCTTACGCTTAGGTTCCTCCTTGATTCAGATCCAGCTATGCACCATAACCTAATGACCAATATTCCAGATCTATTTCTTCATACGATATTCATTCCTTGTGTCGATTTCCTTTGCCGAATGATCTCCTTCCCCTTTTATAGTTTTAGGCCTTACACAATACCATGGTCCAAAACCATAAAGAATCAATACCTTGGACCAAATACCTGGCTTCAACACTTCAGACGAGATACCATGGTCCAAAACCATAGGTCCAAATACCAAGGACTAAATACCATGGACCAAAAATAAGTTTTCCCACACATAGATGCTTTTTCGTGCATGAAAGTGTATGCATATGCAAACGCGACTTTTGATCAGCAATCCTACGTGTATATGCGACTTCGTCAAATGGAACCTACATATACCTCTTTTTCTTTCATTCTGAGAGCTTGAATAGTGATCTGCCATCTGATTGAGTTTCCATCAAGGACAACACCTATGTCATAGTGCCAAACCCGTGTCATAATGGCAACATTGAGTGGATGTCTCTACCTGATCTCCTCTTTGCTTCTCCAATTGTGGTTGCTCTACACCTTGCTAAGACTACTTCTGAGGCTTCATGTTGAGAGGTAAATTATGCTCCCTCTCAACCACCAAATCTCTAGTCTTTGCCTTGCTCCTCAAGGATTTACATGCATGAGCTAAATCTAATCTACTCATATTGCTGCTACTACTACTCTATTGTTGTTTCCACACCACTGCTGCAACTACTGCAATAATGAGTCTGATCTCCCCAGATCCTGAAGTACTAGCTTCCATAGGGTTTCTCCCTTTGAAACTAGACTCCCTCTATGTATTGATATCCCTGTGGGAAATATCTCTATGCATCAATGTACCAATATTAATGATCAAAACTCCTTTTTGTGTCACTAAACATTCGCTCATTGATCTTCCCACTAGCAACCTTCTAGCTCGATTAAGAAATCTGCACATAGGGTCTTCTGGATCTACCATAAACTAGAGCTCCATCAATCTACAAGGGCAACTTCAAATTCTTCTCTTATATTGTGATTTAAACTCTAATACCATTTAGAAATTTCTACAAATCTAGCTTTGATACCATATAGAAATTTCTACAAATCTAACTCTGATACAATGTAGAAATTCCTTGTAGATTCAAACTACAAATTGTAATATTCTAGAACAATTGACTTGAAGCTACTCTACTCATCAGCGAAAACAATAAACGATTGATGAAATCGTGAAGCATAAAAGAGGAAGAATTCAATCACACATAACATGATAATTTTCTAGGGAAATCCACAACTAAAAACCCCTGGTATATGTGTATTGCATTAATCAGAAAATATTAGAAGATTACAATTCTTTTCTCAAGCTTGAGCAACCTCTGCAATATCTCAATCTATCTCACTACCAACTTGTGCACAAGCTTCTCTTGGAATGCCTTTCTCTCAAAAGCTCCATGCACAAACTTGTGCTTCCTATTACTTAGTATCACCAACTTGTGCTCATCAAAACAATGATTAAACTTGTTCCTTCATTCCTCCATTTAAATGAAATTATAATGGCTAAAATTAGTGACTTTTCTAATTAAGGAATGCACCATCTATTTAATATATATGATTTTACAACTGATATTACATTGTCTCTAAACTCCAATCTCAACTGGGTTATTCTCTTATCTGACATGCATGAGTTAATTGTGAGTGAATCTTTAGTTTATTGGTTGAGAATTGTTGGTTACACCCCACTATTGCAGATTACACCCCACTACTTGATCTCCCACTAATTCCTCCACCAGATGGAACTATCTTAACTAAATTTAACTCAGTTAAGTTGTATTAAATAATTACAATTCAAAAGAACTCAACACGGGCCCTTAAAATTTAGGAACCACTCTACATGACTCTAGATAGACTCCCAACTCAAATTAACTGAGCCAACTAAGTTAAATTAGCTTAGTTAACTACTACACCTTGTTATGAGAATTATAATCACAACTTAATTCCTAATTTAATTCAAGGAAAAAAATAAATTAGGATTTTCTTTCTTTATGTTATTTTTAACATTTATTGTTGGTATTTTCAACACTCCATTTCAACAAGAAAAGAATTCAACTCTATCTCAGTCTGGTATCTTTGGTATGTTCTGTATGAAACTCTTGTCACTGTTGTTGTTGCTACTGCAACATTTGCAATCCAAAAGAAACATCCAAACAAAATGAATTGAATCAACTATGTCTACAACTGTATACTAAGAAAATTGTGCTACTATTGACTCTGCTACTGAGCCTCCTACTTTTTTGTCAACTTTGCTCTCCACTTCCTTTGTATCTCACTGACATTGATCCTCCTGCTACTGAATATTGTGGGCCCCCCATAGTAAGGTAATGATCCATGAGAAAAACACACCTTAATGGACCCTGCCCAATTTTTTGAAATTCTTGGACTAAGATTTCATATCTCCCCACCTCTCACCTGGAGGTATGGATGCATGAGCTCCCTGTGTGGTTGCTCTACACCTTGCTAAGACTACTTCTGAGGCTTCATGTTGAGAGGTAAATTATGCTCCCTCTCAACCACCAAATCTCTAGTCTTTGCCTTGCTCCTCAAGGATTTACATGCATGAGCTAAATCTGATCTACTCATATTGTTGCTACTACTACGTTGTTGTTGTTTCCACACTGCTACTGCAACTACTGCAATAATGAGCATGATCTCCCTTGATCCTAAAGTACTAGCTTCCATAGGGCTTCTCCCTTGGAAACTAGACTCCCTCTATGTCTCGATATCCCCGTGGGAGATATCTCTATGCATCAATCTACCAATATTAATGATCAAAACGCCTTTTTGTGTCACTAAACATTCACTCATTGATCTTCCCACTAGCAATCTTCTTGCTTGATTAACAAGTTTGTACGTAGGGTCTTCTGGATCTGCCATAAACTAGAGCTCCATCAATTTACAAGGGCAACTTCGAATTCTTCTCTTCTATTGTGATTTAAACTCTGATACCATTTAGAAATTTCTACAAATCTAGCTTTGGTACCATGTAGAAATTTCTACAAATCTAACTTTGATACAATGTAGAAATTCCTTGTAGATTCAAACTACAAATTGTAATATTCTAGAATAATTGACTTGAAGCTACTCTACTCATCAACAGAAACAATAAACGATCGATGATATCGTGAAGCATAAAAGAGAAAGAATTAAATCACACATAACATAATAATTTTCTGGGGAATGCCACAGTTAAAAACCCATGGTATATGCGTATTGCATTAATTAGAAAATATTAGAAGATTACAATGCTTTTCTCAAGCTCAAGAAACATCTGCACTATCTCAATCTATCTCACTACCAACTTGTGCACAAGCTTCTCTTGGAACGCCTTTCTCTCACAAGCTCCACGCACAAACTTGTGCTTCCTATTGCTTGGTATCACCAACTTGTGTTCATCAAAATAATGATTAAACTTGTTCCTTCATTCCTCCTTTTAAATGAAATTAGAATGGCTAAAATTAGTGACTTTTCTAATTTAGGAATGCACCATCTATTTAATATATATGATTTTACAGCTGATAGTACATTGTCTCTAAACTCCAATCTCTACTGGGTCTTTCTCTGACCTGACATGCATGAGTTAATTGTGAGTGAATCTTTATTTTTTTGGTTGAGCAGTGTTGGTTACACCCCACTACTGTAGGTTATGCCCCACTACTTGATCTCCCACTAATTCCTCCACTAGATGGAACTAGTTTAACTAAATTTAACTTAGTTAAGTTGTATTAAATAATTACAATTCAAAAGAACTCAACACGGGCCCTTAACATTTAGGAACCACTCTACATGACTCTAGATAGACTCCCAACTCGAATTAACTGAGCCAACTAAGTCAAATTAACTTAGTTAACTACTAAAATTTGTTATGAGAATTAGAATTACAATTTAATTCAAAGACAAAATTCAATTAGGATTTTCTTTCTTGATGATATTTTTAACATTTATTGTTTCTATTTTCAACACAATGTCTTGTGTATTCAAGCGCGTTTATTGATTAAGATGCATTTGTTGTTAGTTTCCTTGAGTTGTAAACATGAGTTGTTAATTCTAGCATAAGTTCTATTAAGAGGCATATGTTGTTGAGTCTTATCTGATAGTTGATGTATCATGAGTAAAATTTGGTTTAGAAATTGTTTTATATCATATTGATTGTTGATGTATGTAGTGATGTAACAAGGATAGATTGTCTTGTAGAGAGAATTATTTGTTGATGTAGTTTGTTGTTCTTTATCTTGGGTGTAAGAAGTGTGGAAGTATGTTGTTGTTAGTATTGGGTTTTGAGTTAATGAATTCATATTAATGAATAGATTGATTATTGCATAGGTTTTTGTATTCAGTTATAATTGAGTGAAATTGGTATATGTGGGTCCAGTATGAAAATGGACGAAACATGGCCTATAATATTTTGAGTTCGTTGCAGGTGGATCCAATGTGAAATATTTTGAAATGAGGTCCACAAGAGTTTGAGGGTTGGATCATTAAATAAGGCAAGGGTATCTTCCCTTCGGTGGTGGCTAGATAATTTGATCAGTGAGTGGTAGCTAGAGAAATAATTGGAAGTGGTAGCCTCCAGTAAGTAGGATCCCACATACTAGTATAAGCCTATGCCAATGTAAATGTAAAATTGGATTTTATTAATATCGATTCACCCCAACCCCCTCTCAATATTTCTAATAGGGGGTATAGGAACAACACCAATAAGTGATGGGATTTTAAATAATGTCGCACCAACACTCTCATAGGACACAAGACTATATCCAACAAATGGCATAGAATTTCCCATAAGGGTAACCATGGTTAATGGTATGTAATACTCTAATTTATCAATCGTGGCAATATTTCCTTCATGGGGTAAGTGAAGCACATGAAAAAATGAAGACATAATGGTGGTCATGGAATAGACACAACTACGGCCAAGGAGCATATTATAGTCTAAGGGAACGCCACCAACTTCAACATCAACATATGCAGTATTTCCCCCTATCTCAATGGAAAACTTTGGAAGAAATGTCTAAGGCATGAAGGTGTGTCTATCGAAGGCCCATAGGGAAGTGATTGACTTATCGAGTGTTATAGAACTGATAGCCTTCCAACATGATTTCAACATCACAGACGTATAAGATAGTTCATCCACTAGAGTGTGTATATGTCATTATGAAATATACGCACTATGATTTCAATATAAACATTATAAATATAAACTCTAAAGAATCCAACCCTCTGATACTGGTCAAAAATGATTTTCATTGCATCGAATAGCTTTGGGAAACCTCTAGAGAAGATATGGCACAAGGTGCTTGGGTGAAATCATCAAAAATACTATAATGTTGGTTAGCTTGCACATTAGGATTGTCTGTCAACTCATGGATAACACTCGTAGGTGGGTGATATACTAGCACCAAAGGATTATCTAGCTTGAGAGGACTAGTGGACACAATAGGGGTGGCCCAGTCCTTAGAAGCAGAACTTGACTCAAGAGGGTCATAATACTTTTCTCTCATGGACAAGTTGACTTGGTCCTTTAACATGAGAATAGGATCATTGCTTCTAGTAGGAAAATAATAATGGCACCCACTTCCCCTAGGTGGATATGGAGGAAGTCGCACAACCATTTACTATTGTGCTTGGGCAGGGAAAAGATGAGTCAAAACAATTGGGTGTTAGGTGGATATTAGTGAAGCAATAAGGAAATGGAATTCATCCAAGAAAGGGAACTCTGAGTTAAATATTCTCCCTAAAATATCTTACAAGGGAATTTAACCTTTCATCAATGCTCACTTGTTCCCCCACTCTAATTAGGTTCATTTTGAGTACTCTCCTGAGCAGGTTTAGGATTATTCTTTTTCTTTTTACTTCGATGTTGTTGAGGATTCTTAGGTGTTTTGGACTTCACTGTGAGAACCTCGGTGGAGTTGTTGAGGATTCTTAGGTGTTTTGGACTTCACTGTGAGAACCTCGGTGGATTTCTTGGAAGAAGGTGCTCATTAAGAACCAAATACACTTACTATGACTTGGGATGGGACAATGATTTTCCCTAGTTGAGCAACTAGCTAGCTCATAATATCACAAGAATGGAACCAATAATACCATCGGAGTGTGGTCCCAAATTGGGTCATTGTGGATCAATTGAAGTTCAAGGACCATTAGGAATAATCTTATATAAAGTGCTCGGCTAAGAGTAGATCAAGTCAATATGTTGAGCATCTAAGATCACTTGCTCCTTAGTGTCTTCCTGAACTATTAATGATAGTCAACACAAATCAAACTCACAAGATAGTACAGATGTCTAGAACCAAGCTCTCCTATAACTAATATGATTTTATATTATAAATAGAAGGCCCAATAGGTGGGACGCCTCCTAAGAGAATGAACATAAATAATTAAATTATTGTGTTGATATCTAGCTCATAATATTTGCATAAGGATGACTATTCTAAGGTTAGTTGTTAAATGTTTTTAAAAAAATGGCTAATGTTTAATTCCGTAAATTGTGTATATGGTGGGATTAATTTTGTGTTATGTCTTACTCCAAGTGCTTGTGGTTATGTTGTGGGGAAAAATGCCTATGCAGGACGATCCTATCCACCTAAGGTGTGACAGTGCCTTAGCAACAAACAGAGACAACTATTCTAGTATTCTTCCTTTATGAATTAAGAATGAAGAGAGATAGATGGACTAACTGGTGTCTTCCGTTTGTCCCTCGATCCGGTCTCTCTTCTCTTGGAGGATTCCCAGCTACTTGCCTTCTCGCTCGCCCAGCTTCAAGAGGTTTCTACAAGATCACAAGAAGAGAACACTACACAAGACATGGATTCATATTCATAACTAGTTCGGGATTAGAAATAAACTAAACATACTAATGCAATCATACATCAAAAATACATCAGTATATAGGAGAAACCAAGATAGCTTTATTGATGAATAACAAGGTTCAGGAAGAGATACAACCCAGAGGGCTCCAATCCAGCATCTCCTTCCCAGCAAATGGAATTCCTATCTTCACCCCCTTCAAAGCATTAAGCACCCAATAGTTCCAGTCTCAAACCAACAGCAATTCTTTGCAATAACAAAATTCCAGCCTCCAGATCTCATGGAGGAGAGATCCATATATAGATGTTTGGAGAGAGGATGAGTCAGCTTGAGATCTGACTAGTGTCCTCTCCCTCTGTCAGTTCTTGATTCCACTTGGAGGTTCTTGCTTCCACTTGGAGATTTGGAACCTCTTACTCATCACCAGTCGAATTCCCTGAGGCAAGTGTCATTTTGGAAGCTTCCTGGGTCCTGACACCTTGAGAAATGAACTTGCCACATGTCCACTCTCGCTCAGCGCAGGTAGCCAGTGTTGTCTTTGACATTTAGCGCAGGTAGCCAGTGTTGGCTTTGACATTCAGCGCAAACAGCTAGTGTAGCCACTGAAATGATCCTGAATTGACTTGTTTTTGAGCAGTTTCTGGTGGAGAACTTCTGTGAATTGCTGTGGTTTGTTAGCCTTGTTCCTCTAGGGGTAGGAACAACATGTTTAGGGACTTTGGATCCCTTAGATTATGGACATTTCATGCTCAATGTTGTAAGGCACAAAAATGTCTATAACAGTTGCCCCCTAAAGTATGAGGTTGTTTATCGGGTGAAATGCTTTATCAGGGGGATCCGAAGTTCATCCAATGCTGGGAGGAGACCTGTAATAAGATACAATACAATACATTATTTTTCATATTGCTTTCATGATTTAGCTGAGGCGGGCATTCCCATGCTCAGCTTTATAAATTCATTTTTCTGTACATAGAACAGACAATCGTCTGATGGTAGACTGATAATTCTGATGAAATTATCATCCTTTAAGTAGGATGATTATCTGCTGCAATGATGTACATGTCAATGTCTTTATCTTTCCTAAATATATATCGTAGCCCGGATGGATGAAACTAGATCCGGGGTCTTCAAACTCGTTTGATCTTCACTCTAAGTACAAGTCGATCCATGTGAGAATTGTTCTGAAGTCGAACATGGAAAGACATCGCTTGATTACCGGTCAATGATGTAAACCGTTAACAAGCGCGAGAGGAATCACCGATAATGATAATGACCCTCAAGGTACTGCAGTACAATTCACGTGGTGTGAATAAAGGACTTGGCGTCGAACACCACGCAAAATCTTTCTGTCGAAGGTCATTGATGTATACCTGTCTCCGGAAGTGAGAAACTTGCCATTGAGGCATGCAAGCTTCAAAGTACTGAAGGGGTTGTTCCTAGATCAACTTCTTGGATAATGAGCTGATGTCGACAAGAAGTGATCCGTCAAAGGAGGGCCTTAATGAATCCCACATCAATGACATGGAATGGAGTTAATGATTTTAATGGAGGTGAAAATGATCTGTGACATATGATTCAGGGTGGCGGTCATGAAAGGATGAAGGATAATGTATGGCAGTGGATGGGACACGGTTGACTTTTCTGAACGACTTCTCTTGAACATGTGGCGACACTTATGCGATGGATTGGTAGCATTACCCCAAATATGGATGGTATGGCGAGACCATGGATGGGACCGGTGAATGAAACAACCCAACCCGATTGTGGTACGGAGGAAAAGTGTCATGTTCAAAAGTGACTTGCTACCATCAAAGTTTTCTTGAGTTTCTCCCAATTTTTCCCCAGTCATTGCTGACCAGTACCTCTTTATTTTTGTCAAGCTTGAGGAGGATAACATATGCTTGTTCTATAACCTGCCCTTCGGGCAAGCCCATCGCTATGTTTTAACAAGCCTAGCGATAGTGAAACTCGTTCTCGTCTAAAGACAAGTTTGTCGCTATTTAATGATTTTAACGAGTCTAACGACAAGGATAACTCGGTCCTTTTCATTTTTAGAGAGTCTGAAAAGGTACATAAAGTTAACTCCAAAAGTCCTTTTTCTTCATCTAATCCCTTAAGTCCGAAAAAGTATAAAACAATACAGAAGGGATGAGTTTTCGATAGTTTTAACGAGCCGAACAAAACAAGCGCTCGATCTTTTTGTGCAATAATCCCTCAGGTCCAAAAAGATTAAAATCTAGAGGAGGGATAGCTCTTCCTATCCCTTTAACGAGCTGGAAGGCCAAGGACTCGACAATCTTTTCATATTTTACGAGTCAGTTGAAAAGAGCTTAAAGAAGACTCGTCTTTTGAGGAACGAGTGATAAACAGGGTTAGCAGCTGATTCCAGGTACAGGTTGGAATTTTCCAATCACGGCAGTGTCACAAGGATGGCTAGGTGAAATCACTCTTCGCAGCTGTTCCTCAAAATGGGTAAACAATCATATGGAGGTGAACGATCGGCCAATGGAAAAGTGGAGGTGACGGTGCAAACACGACCAAGGCTTTAATGGCTGATAAGGTTACATTCACAGTGGTTATTTACCGGGTAGGTTCATTTTTTATTTTAAAATGAGCTTAAATGCTGGTGGAAACACTTGCTCATTACTTATGTTTATTTTTTAACGAGCATGAAGTCCGCGTTAAAACTGCTCGGATCTTTGCATTTATTTTTTAATGAGCATGGACTGTGTGCTAAAACTGCTCGATTACCCAGTCATATGATAAGAGTGTCTCATTGAAGATGTTATTTTTTAGGGAGCTTATATCTTACGTAAGCTTTGCTCCAGATCCTTTCGTTATGCAAGTTCGAAAACGACTAATCCTACGAGTTTAAAGGGTTAGACCTACAGCTTTAAAGGGAGGACTTAAAAATTTAAAAAAAAAATAGCCGCCCCTTGCTTGCACTCCAAAAGGTTTGCATGCCCCCAGGCATAAAGTACAATTTCAAGGTTACCTCTACTTCATTTCCGTCAAAACATTCGTTTCACCGAGAGAGGCCTACCTCTTTCAGGTTACCCAAAGATTGTCTCGTTAATAGTTTAAACAAAACACTTCCTCGGCAATGTCTACCGAAATAGACAAAGGTGAGCGACGAAGCCCGCCAACTCACATAACTTTGACAAAAGAATCTTATTCTAGAATAACCCTCTTCCTAGATAGACGGGGTACAAACTAGTTATATTCTCCCTCGGAAACCTACTCTATACCCAAAGTTTTCCTGCCGAAGCAGACCAGGACGCATGCCCCCTGGGTTCCAGTCATATCCTCCCGGATTACTCGCGCTCATCAGGAGGACGGACCGTGGGTTGAGACACTTCTTGCGTGAAGAGACCATTTAGGGGTGGTATATGACTATTTGGGATGCGTGATCCAGGAAATGAAAGTTGGTCCATGAGCTTAACCACTCTTCCTTCATGCGGAAAACACATTACTCTAAAGAGTGAGGAGACGAAGGCTCCCATGCAATATATATAGTCTCGTCCAAGGAGTAGGTTATAATCCAAGGGTCTTTGAATGACCATCACGTTCATTTGAACGGTCTTCCCTTTCAATGTTATGGGCACATTGGGGAGGATCCCTAAAGGTCGACTGGTTCCTTTATCAAAGCCTGATAGATTTCTCATTTCAGGCAAAAGCGCTGGCGAACCAAGCGCTTTCCAAGCAATAGAGGAAAGGATACTCACAGATGCCCCCTCATCAATGATAGTGCCAGCCATTACCATTCTGTATATTTGAACGATAATTCTGAATGGTATGCTGGCTGGCAACCGGGGTCTGCCTAGTTGGTTCCAATCGAACGAGACAACTAGGTTGCTTGGTGGTGGGACCGAATAGACGGCCGGATATGAATCTGATGGAGTTCCTTCCTGCGATAAAGGAATGGGCAAATTTCCCCCTTGTTCGTCGGAGTCTGTGTTGATGAAGAGAATTTGGACGGTGTCGTCTTTATTCTCCTCTGTGATGGTATCATTCGAAGATGGAGCCTCTGAAGGCAAAACCGGGTCAACTGCCATCTCAGCCTTTTGACTTTCATCAGGTATGGATTCAGACGGCTCATCTTCAATGATAGGTGCTTCGGCTGACCACCTGGGTGGGCCAGCCGGGTTCTCAACTAGTTAAGGACTCGGCAGGAGTTTTTGATATCCAGGAGGAAGTTGCGCTCGTAAAATCGGGCGATCTTCCAGAACTATTTTAGCCTCGTCTAAGAAGGGACAACGGTGGATGGCGTGGTCGCCTTCACACAGTTTGCAGGGAAATCTAGCTTTCCCTCTCTGTCCTAGGACTTCACTTTCACTAGTCGACGGTGAGCTGTCAACATGGCTATCAGAGGTCGACGCTACCGAATTGTGCAAACGGGGAGACCAGTCCCTTTGTATCTGCGGGATGCAGGGACAATCTCTGTGGAAGTGGTCTCCCTTGCATATGACACATGGCGATTTAGGCCTGGTCAGTGCTGTGTGTGGATTTTTGTCAGACGACACTTGTTTGCCCCCAGTCGCTTTTGGCTCCTTCTTCTTCTTCTCTTTCTTCTTCTTTTCCTTCTTCTCCTTAGGAACTTGGTTTTTTGTTTTACCAGTTCCGTCAAGTGAAGAGGAAGGAGGAGAGGAGGAATTAGATGAAGTGGAAGGTTGGTGGGCAACTCTGGTCTGATCTAACTGTTGACTCGACTGTTCAGGAATGGTGGTGTTCTGAACGACATTGGTTGAAAAGAGCCAGACCGGCAGGCCAATTTTCAGTCCTGGAAGCGACATTGTGGCCATATGGGGCGCACCAACATCTCTCCAAGAGGAGAAGGGACTAGGATTTCCACCAAGGGGAATTCCTTGGTTGGTGTGCTCCATTTTTTCAACCTAAAGATCAACGCAGGAATAGGGGTGATTGTTCCGTTTAAAATAAATTTTAACGACGCTTTAGACACAACTTGCTTTTTCACTTTTAAAGAGTCGAGAAAAAGCTAAAGATGACTCTAGTCTCCTTCGATGTTTTAACGAGCCCGAAGTGACAAATGCTCGGATGGACTTTTTCCGTTATAGAGTCTGAAAACGGCCAAAAGGAACTGCTCTGGAGTTCTAGGCAGAGGGTGTGCCAAACTTTTCGCAAAACCGCAGAATACTTTTTAGGGTACGGACGGTCGATCTTCCTGAATGCTGTGTTCAGTGCATTGCGATCAGTAGGGTGGCCGACACGGCTTCCTAAGGATAAAGGTTTTATGCCTATAGGGGTCTCCCAATATATACGTGATGGTACGTGGGAGAACAATCCATACTGGCGCTATCGTCCCTCAGGAGGAATCACCCACCATCCACGAGATCGACAGTCACCAGGCTTTACGACGCCGGAACACGTCTCTAGCCTAGACCTCTATGTTGTGCGTTATGTTGCAAAGCGTTGTTAAGTTCATTCAATTTAGTTTAGGTTGATCTTTTTAAAGTTTGCCTTTCAAGGTTCACCACAAGATGTATGATACAAATTCCTAAATGCAGTCTAAAGATGATAAGCAAGCTTTTTATCTTTTCAACTTTGAAAATCCTAGCTACTAAGGGAAAAGAAAGACACCATCTTTTCTCAAAGAGCAATCAGCAAACTCTAATGCACTTTTCCTAAATCAAACATGCAAACTATCAAGATGCAAATGCACAATGCAGGTGTTTGTTTTCAGCTTTCTTAGTATTGATGTCTACAAAGAAAGCTTTTTGCACAACTTTGAATTTTCTTTTAAATGACAAATACAAACAAGTTTACTTTTTCGAAATCAGAAAGGGTAGAAGAGATTACAACACTTAACGATTTTCGAAATAAACTCTTGTTTCGACACTTTAAAAGAGACAAACTCAAACCAAAAGCAAGAATGAATGTATAACCAACTGTAAACAGCCAATGAACTCTCTCCTAAGATCACAATCAACAGATCTGAATCAAGGGCTACAGGATGATTATTTCACTCATGCAAAGGAAAACTGCGAATGATGCCACAAACACATAAAAACACTCACAGTCTTTTTGTACAAAAGGAGGTGGAATTTAAGCAGAGAAAAGGAGTTATCAGACTGGTACCTATGCTGGTTACAGGCTGCAAAAATCAGAGATCAAAACAGGGAAAAACAGAGCAGAGAACCCCAGCTGCACAAGGCCAAACTGGTTCAGCGCAACCTCAACACAGGGGTTTTGACATTCAGCGCAGGTAGCCTTCACGGGACCTGCGTTGAAATGCATAATCCCTTCACTGGGTCTGCGCTGAAGGAGAAACTCTCATTTCTCACTGGTTCTGGGTCACAGATTGCTATTTAATCTACTGTTTCAGGCCAAATAAAAGCAACAAGCAAGGTACAATCAAAGGGATTCTTTGAGGGAGTACTAAGATCTATCACAAAGGATCATCAAATCATTTGTGAGTCCATTGTTCAGATCATAGACAAGTCCAGTGGTTGGATCAAAGCAGCAACTGTCTACTTTGCATCCGGGAATAGCAGATGCAGTTCGATTGTTGCTGTCAAGTCTATGAAACAAAAAATGATAGAAACACAAATAAAATGACTAAACAAATCTCCCCAGTGGAGTCGCCAATTTGTTGTGGGGAAAAATGCCTATGCAGGACAATCCTATCCACCTAAGGTGTGACAGTGCCTTAGCAACAAACAGAGACAGCTATTCTAGTATTCTTCCTTTATGAATTAAGAATGAAGAGAGATAGATGGACTAACCGGTGTCTTCCGTTTGTCCCTTGATCCGGTCTCTCTTCTCTTGGAGGATTCCCAGCTACTTGCCTTCTCGCTCGCCCAGCTTCAAGAGGTTTCTGCAAGATCACAAGAAGAGAACACTACACAAGACATGGATTCATATTCATAACTAGTTCGGGATTAGAAATAAACTAAACATACTAATGCAATCATACATCAAAAATACATCAGTATATAGGAGAAACCAAGATAGCTTTATTGATGAATAACAAGGTTCAGGAAGAGATACAACCCAGAGGGCTCCAATCCAGCATCTCCTTCCCAGCAAATGGAATTCCTATCTTCACTCCCTTCAAAGCATTAAGCACCCAATAGTTCCAGTCTCAAACCAACAGCAATTCTTTGCAATAACAAAATTCCAGCCTCCAGATCTCATGGAGGAGAGATCCATATATAGATGTTTGGAGAGAGGATGAGTCAGCTTGAGATCTAACTAGTGTCCTCTCCCTCTATCAGTTCTTGATTCCACTTGGAGGTTCTTGCTTCCACTTGGAGATTTGGAACCTCTTACTCATCACCAGTCGAATTCCCTGAGGCAAGTGTCATTTTGGAAGCTTCCTGGGTCCTGACACCTTGAGAAATGAACTTGCCACATGTCCACTCTCGCTCAGCGCAGGTAGCCAGTGTTGTCTTTGACATTCAGCGTAGGTAGCCAGTGTTGGCTTTGATATTCAGCGCAAACAGCTAGTGTAGCCACTGAAATGATCCTGAATTGACTTGTTTTTGAGCAGTTTCTGGTGGAGAACTTCTGTGAATTGCTGTGGTTTGTTAGCCTTGTTCCTCTAGGGGTAGGAACAACATGTTTAGGGACTTTGGATCCCTTAGATTATGGACATTTCATGCTAAATGCTGTAAGGCACAAAAATGTCTATAACAGGTTAGGTCCTATTCTTATATCTTGGCATATGTATATGTATATATGTGGTGACTGCAAATGAATATGGTACATGCAATAATATGTGTTGCATGTGATTTTGTTTTGGGTTGTGGGTCCATGAAATGTTTCAAATGTTTGGTATGAATACATATCTTTGTTTGATTTTATATATGGTAAAATAGCCATACTCCAGAGGTTTTGAAAGTTTTATGCTGTATTGAAAAAGTAAATGTGGGGGTGGTGTGAGATATGGTTAAGACAAAGCCTTAATATGGAATAAATTCATATGTAAGTCTTGTTTATTTTTTTTCCAAGCCTAACATACTTGTGTTCTTGCCTAGCGTTCTCCTACATTGGGTCCAACCTAACTAGCTCGTCCCCTATTTGAAATGTGTTTTGGCATGGTAATGTTTATACATTGGGATGCCAAGTTGGCTATGGGATGGTTAAAGTCCCAACTAGCCCTTCACTCCTGCATTAACTCACATTAGCTCTAGCCATGCACCCCCTTTTTCATGCACGAGCTCTCAATTTGTTCCATCACTCCTATTCTGTGTCTGGTTTGTTGTGAAAGTAGTTTTTTTTAGTGAAGGTGTTGTAGCGGCTGCAACACCCTCCAAAATTTTTTCTTTCATCCAATTTCAGAGCCTCCTTTGAGAGTTTCACTTGATGATTGCATGCACTCGAATTCACTCCATGAGCTTGTGTGAGTCTTCGCACATACCTTGCTTGATCATTCTATCTAAAAAAATTTCATGCTGATGTCAATGTCATGCTTGCGACCATGTTCTGGTCATACGCAAGGTCTTCACTTCTTGTTTATATGTTGTGTTCGCTATGTAAACATTTGTCACTCTCACACATGGAGTCATATTCACTGTCACACAAGCATCATCACGGTCATCCAATGATCAATCACAAGCATCGCTCTTATCACTCACACTGTCGGTCAGTGATGTTGAGCATGTGTCTGGATGGCTTGAGTCGTCTCATTGTCAAGTCATGTAAGTGTGTGTTTAAAAGATCACATGTGCACCTTTCCACTCATTCACACACTTAGTCATTTTGTTGAAGTTCTGATGATTGAATTCCCCTCTAACAGCCAGATGTTGAACCCACCATCGACTCAATTAATTGTCACCTAGAATAGCGCAGATGTACTAAGAAATCCATTTCAAGTTGTGCTACCTGCAAGCAGATCAATCAACCTTCCTACTGGTCAACCAGATAATTTCACCTGATAGTCACCCCAGAATTGATTCCCCTCAAAAGTTGTGTAGAGGCTGCAAAACTTTCCCACTCCGCTGACTAAGAAAATTGTGCAAACGGGCTAGATAGAAACCTAGTGCCCATACCTATCTCGGTCAGAAAATTGCGCAGTTTTTCCAGCCAACCCACCAATCAACTAGTCAGCTGCTCACCTGGAAAAATGTGTAGTTTTCATGAGCAAGCCCTCTATTACCCAACATTTCACTCAGCTTAGAAACTTCACAGAGGTGATCAGCAGGCCAGCCTCGCAGCATCAACGTAGTTTTCCCTACCAACAGCTGATTGCTAGTTCCTTCCAAGAATTGTGTAGTTTTTTCCATCAAGCTTAAGCAGTTGATTGCTAGTTCCCTTCAGGAATTGTGTAGTTTTAACTGCCAATGTCCCAACAGTTGACTGCCTTCCCTCCATGAATTCTGCAATTTTTGCTACCAAGGTCCTAGCAACGAGCTGCCAATTCCCTCCAGGAATTGTTCAGTTTTGGCTGCTAGGCTCCCAGATTGCTCCTCTAAGAAATTATGCAGTTTTGTCCTCCAGCTGAACCATACCCCATGGATAGTCATTTTTGATCTGAATTGCCCATCTCCATCACCTAGGGACTTATGCACAGCTTTCACTCGTAGTGCCTAGAGCCTCCATCCCAGCTCGCAAACTCACAAACTTGTCTCCTCTCCCGGTCACCTGCATCTGAAATGATTATGCATCATGGTAGACTAGGAGGTTTATGGATTTGATTTTGTCTCGTCATGAGTGACTGTAGATACAAGTACACAAAAAAACATGGCATGATGACAAATGGGATGAACAAAGGGAGTACATGCAGAAGGACATGCTCACCAACAGACAAAAAAATGATGCATGCAAAGGGATGTGCTCGCGATGAACATGAAAGGATGTGTTCACACACAGATGGATGAATGAGCAAACATACAAGATGTGTTCACATACGGATGGATGGATGGATGAACATGCACTTTTCACGAACGGGTGACCCTATCAACCATGCCAACATGCAAGCAAGGAGCAATGTGAAAACCATGGAAAATTTTAGGGGCCAATGTTCGTCCCTTGAAATTAAGGGGTTTTGAATTTTTAGTGGGCAAATATTTTGTATCATAGTACATTTTTACAAATCACCTCAAATAGCCCACCTTATTTTAAGGGAGAGGGTAAATAAGGTAAATTTAGCCCTTGAAATTAGGAGTTACAACCTTCCGTTCGCCCTAATTTTCAAGAATAGGTTTTATTTAAGTGAATCCTATGGGCCAAATACCATATTTATAAAAGAGGTATGGTAAATTAATATAAATATAAATAAATGAGAGGTATGGTAAATAAATAAAACATTTTTTATATTTACTCTATAAAAAATGTATATAAGTCACCTTATATACATGCAAGGGTGTAAACAAATAAAAATATAAGTAAAGTGGAGGTATGGTAAATAAATAAAACGCCTTTTTATACTTACTCAAAAGGTATGGTAAATAAATATAAATATAAATAAACTAGACGTATGGTAAATAAATAAAACCTCTTTTTATATTTAGTCCATAACCCTCGTTCTATTTATGAAGGCTCAAAAAAGAGGTTTTATTTAAGTGAATCCTATGGGCCAAATACCATATTTGTAAAAGAGGTATGGTAAATTAATAAAAATATAAATAAACGAGAGGTATGGGAAACAAATAAAACATTTTTTTTTATATTTATTCCATAAGTCACCTGATATTTACGAACACTCAAAAAATGTGTTATATTTAGGTGAAACCTATGGGCAAAATACTAAAAATAAAAATGGCACATGCTATTGACCCATCGTATTTACCTAGCCTATTTAAATGGGGGAATCAAACCAGCATAGATCCATCTTTACTCTGGATCTACTAACCCCCGAGAGGTATCAAATATCGTGATATGCAAACTAGCATAGAGTGAAAAAATATTTGATCCCTCTCGGGGCTTGGTGGATCAAGAGTAAAAATGGATGTTGTAATTTAATGTATGTTAAAAATTTTAGCTTGGTTAAAAGAAAAAATAAAATAAAATCAACTATTAATTTTATTAATTTATAAATTACTAATAGTAATTTTTAAGCTCCAAGTTTATGATAACCCATGGTATTGACCCATGGAAATACCATGGTATTAAAATTATATTGTAAAAACATCTTAAGGTGAATGGTTAAAGCATAGACATTGGACAAGTATATTTATATACTTCTATTTTAAATTGAAACAAATCTAGGGCTAAAAGGAATGGATTGATTGCACTAGTCATCCTTCTATAACTTTCCAACATAGGCTAGAGTAAACAGATTGTAATTTGGGTAATTTTTCTAACTGCAAACAAGAACATACTTGTGTATTGGCAGGGTGTTTACGAGGTCCCTAGAAGTGATGAATTTGACTTTTCTTGGTTTTATATATAGTATTAGGTATTTTCTCATGCTTTATGTGAATGACACGGGTGAATTTATCCTACACCCACTAGGTTATCGATATGTAATTTTGGTAATTTTGATTTCAAAAGATATTTTAAAGAAATGCAATGATTTCATTTGTGTATTCAATAAACACAATATTCTAATGGAATTATACATTTGTGGTTTACCTATACAGATTCCATGGAGAATTATTAGTGGTGTGACATCTATACATTTGTGGTTTACCTATACAGATTCCATGGAGAATTATTAGTGGTGTGACATCAATTGTCCTCAAGCAGAGGCTTTAGTTTTATTCTTTTCTGGAAGCAAATACTTTCTTCCAACATTTTTTAGTTCCATGAAAAAATTGAAAGTCCTAAAAGTATTCAATTATGGGTTCAAGAGAGACATAGTATTCAATTATGGGTTAAATAGATCCACACTGAATGATCTATCGGCCTTATCTTCACTTAGGTTAAGACTATTCACTTGGAGAGGCTGCATGTGCCCCCACTTCAAGAGCATAGTAAAGTCATGTAGAACTTAGAGAAGCTATCTTTAAGATTTTAGTGAAGATTGGAAAAATGTATGGGTTCAGTAACACCCAGTCGAGCATTAAGCTTCCAATAATGCTAGATTTTAACCTAGAGCACTTTTGTGATTTGGAGGAGATGCCCCCTCTTATTTGTGACACATCTTCAGTTGTGAATTGGACTATTACTAACTGTCATTTCCTTCGAAAGTTACATGATGACTTTGGGAACCTCAACTCTTTAAGAATGTTAAGGAAGGAAAGAAAGTACATTATGCTAAGTTCTCTTATGCTTTTCAAATTTTTCTTGGATATCTACAACGTTTCAGGCAGGAAAGTACATTATGTTAATGAAAATTTGTCTTGATAGAAAGGCCTAATTTCAAATTCTAATGCTTTCAAAAAACATTGTATAATTGTAATGTTTCTAAAAGGAAAGCATATTTTTTCAATTTAAGTATCATGATCCCATATTCCAACTTATTTTTCAGTAACCCATTAGGCTTTTTAGCTTTGAATAAATCCATTTCTTTTGATAAGATCCTCTTCCAAATTAGAACTCAGTTTCCTTTTGGCAATAACCACATACAATGTCTTGATTTTATTATTGAGAAAATAGAGGTTGTGAAACAAGCCTGTGCCATACAAGGACTTGATTCATTGATTATGTATCAATTATGGCTCTTGATGTAACAATGTCTTGATTTTGTTGCTTGAAAATAGAGGTTATGCTTTACTATTTCACAGAATTTCTGACAATCTTTGCATAAGTATTGATTTGTAATCTCAGTCACTAAGGGATGACAGTAATGACAAAGGTAATATTCCATGGTTTGAAATTACCCTCTTACTAAATATTTAAATATATCACCACAATTTAACTGTTAGTTAAAGGAATTGTATTTGATTTGTAAACAATTCATTGCTTGATTTACAGATTTTGTTTTTTTCCTTTTTTTATTTTTTTCTCAGATTTGGTATGAGATATCTTCCAAGATTTGGGTTCCCTAGTTTCCCCACCATAGCTACGAGGTTCAGATGATATCATTAAATATTCTTGGAACGTTACAACTTTTCCAGTAAGTGTGCTTTGAAACATTGTTGTTTCTTTTCCACGGTGTTAATGCAAATAAGCACTGCAACTAGTGTCATTATTTATATTAAGTGCTGAAATCTAGGTGGTCCTGTAATGATGGAGTGATTGTTTTCTAGCTACTAAGGCCATATGCATTTTTATCTCTTATGTTGTCCTAAGATATACAAATTCAGAATAAGAATTGAGGTCTCGTTTCCATTGTAGATTGCAGTTAGTTTCTTGAGTTTAATATATACTAGATTATCTTTTACTAATCATGTGATCCCTCGCAGGAAAGGAAATTCAAAGTGACTTTGATTTCACATTTATTTGTCAAAACATCCACACAGAAAAGGAGATTCAAAGTGACACTGATTTCACACTGATTTTTCAAAATGGAGGCAAGAGAAAAGGAAACTTTGTATTCAACAATGCTCTTAATTTCATATGTACATGCACAGACATATTAATAGAAAATATTGAAGGGTTGCCTAAGTAATATTTTCCATTCCACTACATTCTTTACAGCTTGTAAATAAATAACTCGGAACAATTCATTACACTACTTGTTATTCTTTATTAATCAGTGGTTAAGATTTTGATATTAAACTGGCTAAGATTTTTCTTCCTTCTGTGAAATTACGTGTTCTATGATGCTTCTTTTACATTCACTATGTATAGCATATAAAGTGTGTCTAATGGAGCAGGAAGATTGGAAAGTCTTGTGATCCTTGAACTATGTTACAACGCAGAAACCCAACAGGGCAGGGTAGGTGCATCCCCACAAAGGGGTCACAAATACCAAAGTTGGTATTGGCTAGTGCCTTGAGCTAGAAAATTTCCTTTACCCTTGTATTAACAATGAATCTAGAGAGGATTCTAATATTATCCTTATAAGATTTATATCAGTTAAGATTGATGAATAAAGTTCATGAGACATGAGCTAGGATGTCCTTGCAAGGTGGTTGTTGATTATTGGAAGCTATGATGGCCATTATGTCAAGCCAGGTGGTTGCACTCCCTTGATCGTGAGCATGATTGTGATCAAGATGGAAGACTTCATAGTCTAGATTGATTGTTTAGTGGTGATAGTTAGTGGGCTCATTCACAAAAGCTTCTACTTCACTAATCCTTTTTATAGAGTTGTCAGATTCAATTTCCAAAGGTTTTAATTACACTATAGAGTTGAGTTTTGAGAGAGTTGTGATTCACAGTGTTAAGTATAGCAGCTATGACACTTGAATGAAGACAAGCATAGTAGAGGTATCAAACTCTAGTATAAGCTTACCTGCATATTATAAGGGACATGGTTGGATTTTTTATAATTTTATAGACAAGTTCCATGTCGTGGAAATGTGAAAAAAAAAACAGTGATATTGCCACCATGTGGCTCTTGTCATATATGGTTTAATACTTTTTCAAAAAATTCTCTAAGAGTTCAAAATGCTAAGATTCACTAGGACTTTACAAAGTTTTATTATTTAGTGAAAGACTTGCCAAGATCTTACAAAATTTTATAATTGAGTAAAATATTCGCCATGCCTGGTGAGAGATTCGCAGAAAAATTATATATATATTATATTATTGATAAAATTGCCTTCCATTTTTCCTATATACCATGGAGATTCGCCCATTTATTATACATATAAATTTAGGGGGGGTTCTTAAAATTTTCCCTAGTGAAAATGCAACGTCAAGTGAACCCAACAACCATTGAAGAATTCGTGCAACTTGCCATGCGGAGGTGAAGCTATGACACACCATGACGACATCCATCACCAACAACATTGCAGCTCGACATGCACACCAGCAGCAGCAAGAATGTACCAAGAACTATCATGTTGAGTCTTGTCATGAGTCATGTCATCCACATCTCTACTGTGGGTCATACTGTCAATCAATGTAATGTAACATGGAAGTCCAAGATACCCACTTGTCTTATGAAGAGTCAAGTAAAGTCGAAAATTCATGGAAGTCAAATAGTCATGAGTGTATTCGAACAACCACAAGGCTCAGTTTCACCCTTGGCTATAAATACACCCTCATTTGTACATGCAAAGGACTTTTCACCTCGGCTCCTCCCACATAGCCTTGAGAGTCTGTAATCTTTTATTTGAGGAGTAAGTAGTGGTTCCAATGTCCCACCCATGGGGTTAGTGATGTATGGCGTAACAATGTGCCCTGGAACTTTCACTTAATTCAGAAGCCTAGTAACAGGCCAACATTTTTTCACACATGTATTGTTGTTGTTGTAAGACTGATCTTGAACACTTGTAATTCACTTCTTTAATTTGTGTTTAACACTTCAACTCATTCAATTGTTGTAATACATATATATTAATGAAAATTTGTTCTATGAGTTTTTAACGTTGTCCTACCCATGCTGGTTACCTCCCTAGATATCAGACAGTGCTATAACAACCTTTGCACTTGCGTGGATTCCTCTACTGTGTGTTGTATGTGTCATCTTTCCTTGTGTGTTGTGACTACAGCATCCATGTGGACTACTCTTCTGGAAGCTGTGAGCATCTTGTTGTGTCGTGTGTTCCTAACCTTCCTTCCATCTGACTTGGGACTCCGTCCACCTTCTCCCTCTACAGTGAAAGAACCATTGACACAAGTAACACTAGAAATCACTAGACACAAGAACCTCACTACTCGAAGACAAAGTGACGCAATCTCCTGTGCTGACAAGAAAGAGCTGAGGCAAATATTTAAGATAATTCCAATCGAGCCATCATACCAGATGGGACTCCCACACCAAACGATGTGAACTCTAGTTGGGACTTCATACCAAGGTGATCCCCTGAATGTTGGCAGGTCCAGCATCGTCAACATTTCTAGTGATAGAAAGAGGGAAGCCAATTGTATATGGTTGAACATCCTCTCACACTCACTCATCAACCATCTGGTCAAGGAAGTAAATCACACTATCTCTCACCTACACGTGACTCTACAGTTGGTTACTTGTCACCTCCCAGGACTAAACAAAAAATTTCATATCATCACCTTCACTCCATCCATTCCATCAATCACCAATTCGCGAAAGTAGTCAGATTGATCCCAGGCATACAACATCTTCCATACGCATCAAGGAAGCCAAAAGACACTCCCACACGGGTTGTTGTCTCGTCAGTGGAAGAAGTAGTTCTTGCCACACTTAAAGGTTTGGGAGAAGCTATTGAAGATGATGAGGAACCTTTGGTCTTCTGACCGGGGGAACGAGACACCCTTGTGATCTTGGGATTAGACTTCAGTATAGGAGGCGGAGGGGAAGGCAGTGGAGGAGGTGGAGGTGGAGACGAACCAACAGACTTAGAGTTGGAACCATCAGACTCTGAAGAAGAGGAGGGGGGTGAAGAAGAAGAAGAGATGGTTGACCAAAATTTGGAATGGATGACTCATGGACCATTAGCTCTCCCAGGTTCTTTTCACAAGATGCCAAAGCGAGCGGAGAGAATGAACATCAAGTTCAACCCTGATAGCACAGTGAAGGCAGAAGATCATTTAGATAACTTCTACCTACAGTTGCAGACCCTTGAGGTACGATATGACGACGTAGCATGTAGATTTTTTCCATGTACCTTGGGCAATTGTGTAACTGCATGGTATCATAGCCTTCCACCAAACTCCATACAAAACTGGGGTGCATTCAAACGCATGTTTCTTGAAAAGTTTGCTGACGACAAGACCCCAACCATGTTACTCAAAGAATTGGGAAGCCTGAAGATGGAGGGAAAATAAAAGGTAAAAGATTTTAATTAGAGGTTTACATGAATATTGAACAAGTTTGCAGTGGACACCAAACCTCATGACTCCATCACTGCTGATTACTACACATCTGCACTGCCAACCAGCATTGTGCAATTCGTTAAGCCAGCTATGAAACCAACTCTATTAGAAAACTGTGAAGAGGCTATTGCTGTTGAGAAAGATCAGTGCACGAGTGGAGTCATCAAGGATGATGAACCAACGAAGGAGTCCAAAGACACGAGCAGAAAGTCCTAGGCGATGGTGAGCAAAGGTAGAGACAAGGAAGCAAATGATATTGAAACCCTCACTTGCCTCACTAAGAACTTGACAACACAAGTGTCTGAGCTTAAAAAATAGAAAACGACACATTTGCAAGAAGCCATTCACCCAGACAGAGATAAGGAAGCATCTTATAAGGCAGCAACTAGCACACTAAAAAAATTGTAGAGAGCTCTGTGTTCCACCTTGATCATTGCGCAAATTTTGAGTTCTATTCATTCCATGAAGAACATCACCCAAATAAATCTTGTTCAGACTAGAAGCGAGTTGTAAGATTTGTATGAAGTCATACATTTGACGTGGAAAACAATATGTAGGAGCAACCATAAGACACAGATAATGATGAAGGTGTTGCACCTAATGAAGCATCAAGTTTTGGGCATGTGGTGAACATGTATCCATGCTTGCAAGTAGCGTCAAAGGCGAACACTAAGAAACATCCCCCAAAGAAAAATGATCGTTAGAATCTTAGGAGTATAGGGGCTCCCCTTACACTTGGGGAAGCATAAAAAAAGATGAATTGTTATTGTGGAAGGTTGATCCACCAGACGCCACAAAGAATAAAACATAGAACAAGTCTGCGAAGATAGCGATGGACAAGAGTACATCCATGAGCAGCAAATTGTAGAACACTCCATCAGACAACACGAACATCAGTCCTACTTCGGAAACCTCAATGAGTCTACCACCTCTGGACTACAACATTGTAGATGACATGAAGAAAACTCGTGCGAACATGAGTTTGTTCAAGTTAGCTAAGACCTAGAGTTAGCGAGACATCCTGTTGCATACATTGGGATAGACAGTAATGGACATCGCAACCTCTACCAACAAGGGAGAAAGCACACCTCCTAGATCACTTTGGACTATGCTAAACACACTCTGGATGGAAGAAGCAAAATCAGGTTTCCCTCCATTCCTGCTCTCATTTGAATTTTTCAATTGTAATGTTCACAATTGTTTGGTTGATTTTGGTGCAGCAGCTAATGTCATGTCGCTCTCCATTGCTAAGAATATCAATGCACAATGGAGCAAGACATCCATGCGAATCATCCAACTTGATCAAATAGTTGTACTAGCCATTGGTGAACTCCAATATGTGATCATTCGACTATCTCATGAAATTCAAGTCCACCAATTCATCAACATAGTGGTTGTGGACATACTAGAAGCCTATGGTTTACTACTCAGCAGAGACTGGTCCAGCAAGCTGAATGGATATTTTGCTACAGACTGGTCGCACATGTGGCTTACAGACAAGGGCAAAAAAAACCAATTCCAGGTGTTATCCAAGAGGTATATGAAGCACAATGTCACTCCCATCAATTGTGAGAATGAACTATTGGCGTTCGCAAAACTTATGTTTGGCAACTACCTCCTGGAAACAACGTTGGGGTGTTATCCTACATGGCCAGCTCTAACCCCACCAGACACGCAGTTGGGTCTCCTTCCTTGCCAAATTGATAGTAATGAAATAGGTACAATACATTGTACCAATAGTAGTAGTAGTAGTAGCAACAGTAGTATCAATAGTACAAGCATGTCAAACGGTCCGTGTACAGACAAGTTGTGGACCATGTACTTTAACGGATTAAATACACAGGATGGATTAGGAATCGAGAGTGTATTGATCAACCCATACAATAGGAAGAATCGTTTCAAGTCACTTGGATTTCGAGTGCACGAAGAATGTTGTTGAGTATAAAGCACTCATGTTGGGTTTGCAGAAAGCCATTAGCCTCAACGTGGTTGTGCTCAAAGTGGTAGGTGATTCAAAGATAGTGGTATGGAAGGTACGTAACACAATTCACTATTTGTCATCTCATCTCAAAAGTTACCAAAAATAGGTGTGGTTATTTATCTCTAACTTCCAAGAATTTAACATCATTGTTGTACCACATACGCATAATGCAGTTGCCAATGCTCTGGAAAACAAAACATCTAGAATGTCACCGATTAGGGATAGATTTACTATTGAAATTTTGTACAAACCATATATCCCCGATAACATAACTAACTTATCCATGTTTAATGATGATCAACAGATACTGCATTTCATGGCCAATGCTGACGTCTTCAAAGGTGCAATGATAGATGATGACGAGCAAGAGTGCTCTATGCAAGAAGAAGTTGGTAACAAGAAAGGCCACCTTATCACGAAGGGTGTGGCATCTTTGGAAAATATTTATGACTTGGAAGAACGTTTTTAGGAGCCGAGGAATAAAAAAACCCACAACTCCATCATGATGCACAAACTCATCAACTTGGGAACAGAACAAGATTCAAAGTTTGTCAATATCGGCACATGTTGCATGCAGCAAGAGCGGCAAGCCTTTGTCTACCTCTTCAAACAATATCGATATGTGTTCACGTGGTAATACGATGATCTTAAAACTTATGACACACGGATAATCCAACACATCATTCTGATCAAAGAAGGGTTCAAGCCATATCAACAAAATTTGAGGAAAGTACACGCGTCACTTGAACCACTCATACAGAAAGAACTTATCAAGTTGTTGGATGCATAGATCATATAGAAAGCTCGTCATTCCACGTGGGTTTCAAAACTTGTTCCTATATGCAAGAAGTTTGGGGAAATAAGCTTGTGTGTTGGTTTTTGGAATGTGAACTGCACCTCGAACAAAGACAACCACCTCATGTCATCTATGAACCACATTCTTCAAACAGTATCTAGGGCATAGATGTTTTCCCTACTCGTCAGGTTTTCAGGATACAATCAGGTTCTAGTAGTAGAAATTGACAGAACTAAGACTACCTTTTGTACAAAGTGGGGTATGTTCGCTTACAAACGAATGTCATTTGGGCTTGTGAATGTAGGCACAACCTTTTAGTGCACCATGGGCATCAATTTTCATAGACTCATCAAACAAAGCGTAGTGGTATACCTCGATGATGTGACTATGTTCTCAAGAAGACATGAGGACCACATACGCCATCTAAAGAAAATTTTTGAGCAATGATGGAAATATGAGATCTCCTTGAATCCCAAAAAGATCATATTCACAGTGTCTGAGGGGAACCTTCTCAGACACATTGTTTCCAAAAGCAGGATCAAGGTGGATCTGAACCGGGTCTAGACTATTACACAGATCTCTCACCCAGCCAACAAGAAAGCCATGCAGTCCTCCATGGGCAGGATAAAATTCCTCTGAAAGTTCATCTTAGATTATGCATAGATAGTCAATCCCATGCAGGACATGATAAAGAAAGATGCAGTCTATAGTTGGGGAAAGAGGGAAAATTATGCATTCACAAGTATCAAGTAGGCTATTGCAGAAGCGCCTGCACTCTACAGCCTAGACTTCAAGAAGGATTTCTTGCTATATACCTTCGCCTCTGATAATTCCCTCGCTGTAGTACTCACTGAGAAGGACGAGATGAAAGGTGAACGTCCCATCTCCTTCATGAATGTAAGCATGCAAGGACCAGATCTCAACTACCCCATTGTTGATAAGCAAGCATATATAGTGTACAAGATAGTGAAACACTTTAGGCCCTACTTGTTGAAGAAACATTGCATAGTCTACGTCCCTCACCTAGAAATCTGCACATTGATTGTACAACAAAAACTGGGTGAATGACGTGTGAACTGGATGACAGGCTTGCAAGAATATGATCTTGAAATCAAGCCAGTTCACATGATCAAAGGACATGGGATTTGTAGACTTGTAGTTGAAGCAGTACATGCATCAAAGAGTGAAGAAGAGCTCGCCGACTAGGAGCAGGAAGTTGAGATATATGATATAAGTCAAGAAACAACCATTGAATATGAAACCTCTTTGTATGCAGATGTGCACTAGTACCTTGAGCATGGCACCATACCCTCTCACTTTTCCATCAGACAGAAGAGGGAATTGCACCTCAAAGCTTTAGCATATCAGTCGGTGCATGGAGTGCTTTACAGGAAGCATAAAAACGAAGTTTTGCTCAGGTGCCTGGAGGCACATGAACCAGAGAAGGTATTACAGGATCTACATGATGGACCCACCGGGGGTCACTTTGCAAGAAACACCACTGTGCACAAAGTTATGCGAGCCGGTTTCTACTAGCCCACATTATTCAAGGATGCACATGCTTATGCCCACAAGTTCCCGGTCTGTCAGCGATTCATCGACGGAGCACGAAGGTCAGCAGCCCCACTGCACCCTGTTGTAGTGACCAAACCATTCCAACAGTGGGGCCTGGACATCATTGGGGAGGTTTTCCCACATTCGTCAAAACACCACTACTACATTCTAACATAAACCGATTAATTCACGAGGTGGATAGAAGCAGTTCCGTTGAAACAAGTGAATAACCAAGAGGTCATCAGCTTCCTCTGGCAGAAAATCATCTCATGCTTCAACGTTCTGGTATCACTTGTTTGTATAATGTAACGTACTTTTCGTCTTTAAATATTTATGATTTTGCATTACAAAATGGTATTGTTTTGAAACATTCATCCAACTACTATCCACAAGGAAACGATCTAGCAGAATCTACGAACAAAAACCTTATCTGCATAATAAAAAATACCATTTTTTCTGAGTAGCGCAAATGGCATACCACCGTAATGAATGCACTATGGGCTGACCATGTAACACCCAAACCCTCTCTGAATACCTCATCATACTTCATGGTCTATGGTAAAGAAGCCACCCTTCCACCTAATATCTACTTGCCTGCACTTCAACTATCCCAAGCATCCCAAGGAAAGCCTTACCAGCTAGTTCAGTGTAGGATGGATACACTCTACAAGCTTTAGGAAGAAATGATGAAAGCAAAAGAAAAATTTACACTCCATTAGAATTGTATCAAGAGATGGTTAAATAAGAAGTCTGCAAGGAAATCTAACTTCGATGTTGGTGACATGGTTCTAAAATGGGATAAGTCCCATGAAGACAAAGGAAAGCATACGAAATCTCAGTCCCTATGGATTGGTCCGTACACAGTCCATGAGCAGCTTGGCCCACACACATATCGTCTGCAATCACTTAACCAGAGGATTGACAAACTTCATGTCAACAACCAAGATCTAAAAAACTACTTCGAGTATGCCAGGCTGCATCCCATGCCATGTACATAGTCTGCATGCTACTTGTTGATTTCATTTTATTTGCCTTGCTTACCTTCCTTATTTCCATTTTGTTTACTTTACATTTTTGTTATCGTTATTTTTGTTTCCAAAAATAAGTGTTGCCATCCACTGCGTTCTGGCTTTCAAATGAGTATGTGGAAGAGAAAATAAGAGACTTGTGACACTACAACACTTGGCCAATATTGTGTCCATCTTCTATGTGCTTAGTTATAACCTTTGGATGATGTAGTCTTCATGAAAAATATGAGCCGTCTGCAAGGGGAATTTTGGTCTAACCATGAACATGTGTCACTGGGAAGCCTCATCCCTATACTCAACCTTCTGCTATGTGTGTTCAATCTCATCCAAATAGTAGAAACGAAAAAGGGGAAAATCTAAACAAGCATACCTATGTCAAAGGTCTTACATGCTTCTATGAATGAACAAACTCTTCTGCTCTCAATAAGGTGGGATCCCTTTTTCGCCCCAAAAAAAAATAAGTGCCTATCCATAGTCCTCTTAAAAAAAAAAAGGTGAAAGAAGAGAAAGGCTTCCTCCGCAGAGAGGTGAAGCATGCAACTCCATCGAGGTACTGACCAAGCTCGTTGGAAGTGGAGCAATGCATTTTTTCCTGTGTAACTCCACTGGGGAACTATCTAGGCCTGCTGATAGTGGAGCAACATCAGAGATGAAAACTTATACTTTGAAAATATTCAACTCGCAAGTTAAACTACCCTTTCTAATTTTGAAACATTGTGATCAAGCTAAACTTTTGATTGTGTTTAAATGCGTTGGCAAAAGGTGAACCATTTATGTCCATAGGGTAAGTGGGGAAGCCGAAGTAACCCACATAGTGATTCAATACTGCATGAAAGGATGAGACCCTGTGCTGACAATGAACCAAAACAAAGAAGCTGGAGTTCTACTAGTGTGATGCCAAGTGTTGTAGAGGCTGCAACACCCTCCAAAATTTTGGCGTGCATCCAATTTCGGAGCCTCCTTTGAGAGTTTCACTTAATGACTACACACACTCGAGTTCACTCCATGAGCTCATGTCAATGTTCACACCCACCTTGCTTGATCATTCTACCAACAAATTTTGCATTTTGATGTCAATGTCATGCTTGTGACCATGTTTTGGCCATACACAAGGTCTTCGCTTCATGTGTACATGTTGTGTTCTCTATGTAAGCATCCGTCACTCTCACACAAGGAGTCATAATCATTGTCATGCAAGTGTCCTCATAGTCATCCAACGATTAATCACAAGCATCGCGCTTGTTTCTCACACCGTCAGTCAGTCATGTTGAGCATATGTGTCTGGATGGTTTGAGTCATCTCATCATCAAGTCATGTAAGTGTGTGTTTGCAAGATCATGTATGAACCTTTCCACTCGTTCACACACTTAGTAATTTTGTTGAAGTTACGACAACTGGATTCCCCTCTGATATTTGAACCTTCACCTTGCCATCAACTCAATCGATTGTCACCCAAAACAACATAGAAGCACCAAGTAATCTATGTCAAGTTGTGTTTCCCACAAGCAGATCAATCAACCTTCCTGTTGGTCAACTGGAGAATTTGACCCAGCAGTCACCCCAGAACTGATTCCCCTCAAAAATTGTGCATAGGATGCAAACCTTTCCCACTCTGCTTACTGAGAAAATTGCGTAAACAAACCAGATAGACATTGAGTTCCCGTCCCTGTCTTGCTCAGAAAATTGTGCAGTTTTTCCAGCTAGCCCACCAGTGAGCCGACCGACTACTCACCCAAAAAACTGTGCAATTTTCATGAGAAAGCAATCTACTACCCAACAGTCTGCTCAACTTAGAAACTGCTTAGAGGTGATTAGCAGGTCAGCCTCCCAGCATCAACGTATTTTTCCCTACCAGCAACTCCCAGCAACTGACTACCAATTCCCTCTAGGAATTGCGCAGTTTTTGCTGCCAAGCTCCAGCAACTGACTGTTGGTTCCCTCCAGGAATTGTGTAGTTTTTGCTACCAATGTCATAACAGTTGACTACCAGTTCCCTCCTAAAATTGCACAGTTTTTGCTACCAAGGTCCCAACAGCTAGTTGCCAGTTCCCTCTAGGAATTGCGTAGTTTTAGCTGTCAGGCTCCCAAACTGCTCCTCTGAAAAATTGCGCAGTTTTGTCCTCTAATTAAGCCAAACCCCACAAAGAGTCATTTTCAATCTGGATTTCCCATCTCCATCACCTAGTGACTTATGTTCATTTTTCAGCAGCAGTTCCCAGAGCCTCCATCCCAGCTCGCAAACTCACAACCTTGTCTCTCCCGGTCACCTTCATCCGAAACGATCATGCATTATGGTAGACTAGGAGGTTTATGGATTTGATGTTGTCTCTTCATGAGTGATTGTAGATACAGGTACACAAACAAACATGGCATGGTGACAAATGGGATGAAAAAAGGGAGTACATGCAGAAGGACATGTTCACCAACAGACGAAAAGCATGCAAAGAGATGTGCTCGCAAACAGACGAGCATGCAAGCATGTATTTGCACATGGATGGACGGACGAGTGAACATGCAAGATGTGTTCATAGACATATGGACTGATGAACATGCACTTTTCACTAACATGAGAACCTTTCAAGCATGCAAACATGCAAGCAAGGAGCAATGTGCAAATGCAACATCAAGCAAACCCAACGACCATCGAAGACTCCACGCACCATGCCATGCGGAGATGAAGCTGTGACAAACCATGAGGACATCCATCACCATCAACACTACAACTCAACATGCACAAAAAGAGGAGCACGAATGTACCAAGCATTGTCATTTCGAGTCTTGTCATGGGTCATGTCATCCACATCTCTATTGTGGGCCATACTATCAATCAATGTAATGTAATGTGGAAGTCCAAGAGACCCACTTGTTATATGAAGATTCATTTAAAGTCTAAAGGTCATGGAAGTCAAACAGTCATGAGGGTAGTCGAATAGCCATAAGGGTCAGTTTTACCCTTGGCTATAAGCACCCCCTCATTTGTACATGCAAAGGACTTTTCACCTCGGCTCCTCCCACATAGCCTTGAGAGTCTGTAATATTTTTTTTGATGAGTAAGTAGTGGCTCCAACGCCCTGCCCACATGATTAGTGATATATGGCGTAATGATGTGTCTTGGAGCTTTTGCTTAATTTAGAAGCCTGCTAACATTCCAACACATTTTCACACATGTATTGTAGTTTTTGTAAGACTAATCTTGAACACTTGTAATGCATGTTTCTTTAACTTGTGTCTAACACTTGAACTCATTCAATTGTTGTAATATATGTATATTAATGAAAATGTGTTGTATGAGTTGTTAACGTTTTCATGCCCATGTTTGTTACCTCCCTGGACATCAGATAGAACTTTCACATAAAATTTCTATAACAATTGTCGCACTTGTGCAGACTCCTCTGTTGTGTGTTGTACATGTTATCTTTCCTTGTGTGTTGTGACTGTTGCATCCGTGTGGACTGCTCTTCTAGAAGCTATGCACGTCCTATTGTGTCGTGTGTTCCTAACAGAGTTGGGGCTTCCTCCCATCCAACTTGGGACTGACTCCCACCCTCTCCCTCTACATTCAAAGAACCATTGACACAAGTAACACTAGCAATCACCACGCACACAAACCTTACTACTCGAAGACAAAGCAGACCACACTCCTGTGGTGACAAGAAACAGCTGAGGAAAATCTTTAAGATAATGGAAATGGGCCATCATACAAGATGGGACTCCCACACCAAACAGTGTGAGGTCTAGTTGGGACTTAATACCGGGGTGATCCCCTAAATGTTGGCAGTTCCAGCATCATCAACAGAAGGATTTAAGTTTTCTTTGCTCTTGAAGGTAAGAAATGAAGGATTTGGTAACCTTTTTCACAAGTTGGGCCATAATTCATGACTTTTCTCTTTCTGGGTATGTTTACTGTGCACCATTTTGTTGGCAAAAACTAACCTTCTAGGTCTACCTCACCTTTCATCTGCTTCCTTGTTGTGTTTTTTTCATGGTGTCAATACACTCATTTTAGTCTATGTTATCCTTTGCTTGAAAATGTTGGAAAATAGACTCCCCACTATAAGTTTTTAGTTCTATGATTTCTCCAAAAAACCACCCTTCATAGAACGAGCATGAACCCCTTTAAGGATGATCCTCAGGTAGTTAATGCCAAATCATGAAAAGAAACTATTGTTTCCTAAAATAGGTCACAGTTTTATCATGTCCATACTTCATTGTTTATGATTAACTTCTTGTTATGAACGTTTATGCAAACCAAAGAGATCGTAATTTACCCTCTCCCTATTTTTTTTAGATAATAAATATGTTTAATTCATTAACAAACGAGTGGGTATCAAACCCTAATTCGGAATATCGTCCTCGTGCTACCTTGGGAGTCCTCGAGGTCATAAGAACTTGGGAAAAAAACCCTCAGTTCTATTGATGTAGGGTATCCTCCTTTATTTCATAAAATTATTAAAATCCTCGCCCTTCACATGTTATTACTCACTCGAAATTTAAACAACCATTCTACAATTATTCTTAGTATGTGTACGCAAACTCTTATGCATTGTGTCACCCCCGTATGTTCCATATGTGTGTCTGATTTAAAGCTCGCTCGTATTGGCATGACACACCACTTGTGTTTAATGGTTTCTTTGTTTCATTTTGAATTGTTTATAGCTATATAATTCTCTTTGTATCAATCCCATTAGAACATGGCATGTTTTTAATGTTAACTAATTTCTTCACCTTGTTTCAAATGTTTTATGATGGATATAACACATTATACATCAATTGTGTGCCAAGTCTATCAGAAAGAGCATATTTGCTCGGTTTACTAAAATATTTTACAAAATTGTGTTCACATTTGTAAATTTTATTATGCATACATGCTATTGTATGCTTTCTTATGTGTATGTTGATGTCTTCCCTCTCCCCCTTGTTTTATTCTAATTCCTCATTTGATGCTTTAAAAACCCATAATGTTTTTTTATTTTTAATGAATGTTTCTCTAGTTTACTATCATAAGGTAATTCCTTAAATTGATTGCAACATGAGTTTCTTTAATAGAAATAGAGGAAAAGGCAAGGGTAGAGGAGCAATGAACAAGAATTAACATTTTGGAGTAACAAGGGAAAAACTATAGTCTTATTTTTCACTTTATATTATGGCACCATCATCAACATGGATGATAAATGGAGTAACAAGGAGTATGGGAGAAACAAGGGATGTTTCATGATGACATTTTGATTAGGATATATTTTGTATGTGATTTCCATGATTACACTTTTATTATAGCATGTTTATGATTATTTACTTAATTGGGGATTAGAAAGTGAGCCAAGAAAAGAAGTCTACATTTCAGACTTATTTATGCATTGAAATAAAAAGGAAGAGGCCTAATAATGGATCAAAGAGGACCCAACCTATTAGAGTATAAATTTTAATGAAAAAAAATTAAAACAACATTTATAAGTCTCTCCTCTTGATTAGAAAACTAACTAATATGATATTTTATAAACTAAAACTACCAAATCCACTTGGAGCCTCTTTAAAAAGGGGAGAGATATATGAAGGAAAAGGGAGAAAGTTGTGAAGATAGGTATGCTACAACAATATTAGGATTTTCTTTTATTCCTTTGATTTTATTTTATATAACTTAGAGAGATTGTCTTAATGGTGACAATTATTCTACCTCTAAAGGAGAGACCAATTAGGGTGATTTTCCTCAAGGATTCAAGGATTTTTGAAGGTATCTTGCATTCTTTCTAATCATTTACTTGTTGTTCAAAAGGTCTAGTTTCTTAATTATTAGTGCTAATAATGATATTTATGTAGAAAGAAAGTTGCCCAATTTCACAATTTTCCTAAAGGATTAATGTGATGCCACTCTCATTGGACTTCCTTGACTATTTTATATGATTTTGTACATGCAATAGTTTGAGTTTTGAATTGGTCAAAGGTCTTCATAGAGACTTGTTGTTAATATTTTGAGTATTTATTTTTTTAGTAAAATCAACCTATTTCCTTACATATTTATCTCTACATGCATCTTATATTTTGTTATGTTTTTATTCACTATTTTCAAGATTTTAGCCTAAAACCCTGACTAGCTCATTGTTAAGCTAAGTTTTGTTTTTCTCTTTGTTTATTGTATGTTGATAATTCATGTCATTTTAAATATCATGTTTCAGATGTATATATCATTTTTCTCTTTCTTTTTGTTTAATATTTCTGTAATGCAAATATATCCAAAATAAATAATTACGAAAACATTTTCATTTTACATTGTACATTCTGAAAAAGTTGTCTCAATATCTTGTTTTGATAACAAGATTCGAGGAGTTGACTAGTTTAGTTTGTTTAACTTAAAACAAAATATCAACATATTTTGGCAATCGTACTAGGGAGCAAAATTAAATTTTCTCTTTATTTTTTCTTTTTGTTAAGCAGGTTCTCTTCATTTCAAATTTTGGTTAAGAGTTTTCCTTGGCATCTTTGCCCAAGTGTCAATGGTTCTCGTAATGAATACTCTCATGATCATGTCATCAATACCTTAGATTTTTTTCATTCCAGAGGGGTTCATGACCTTCATACTTGTTCCTACCTATTTACTCTCACTCTTTTCAGAGAGGAAAAATACTGGTACCGTGATATTTTCGGGCCAACCCACTTTGGAAAAATCATTCGTAATTTATCCCTTCATCCAAGCCTCCCCAACCCCACTTTTGGTGTAATTTCAGTGATAATTCCAATGATCCTTCAAATTTTTTTATTATCATCTAAGCTAGGAGGAAATACAAATTATAAAAAAACATTCCTATAGCTTCTTATGGGTTCCAATTTGTAGATTCTGAAGCCCCATTTTATTATGGATTCCAATATGTAGATTCTAAAAGATTCTCTTATGTGTTCTAGTATGTAGATCTTGAATCTGTGCCACCTACTATTTACAAAGAGGCTACTTATGATCCCTGCTTGTTTGACTCAGGAACCTTATGTGATGTCTTTCTGTTCGATGACCCTCTCTTCCAAGAAAATATCAAATTCCATGTATACAATGACCAGTCTAAACCTCAAGAAAATCTTAAACTTCTTCTTCCTAAAGATAATGTTATCTGTGATGACTCTGCTCAAGAGGTGTTGAACCTTGATGATGAGAATACCCTTCTTGATCTGCATGACCAATATTTTCTCTTAACTTCAAATGAATAGGTTCTCACTCCTGATCTTTAGAACACCCCTAATTCCTTTAATATCAACGATGATGACCATATTAATTTTGACGATTATGATGAAGACAGATCCAACCTTTTTTTTTTAATAATGCTTTTATGATATTATTCAAGATTCATTCTTTAATGAATCTCACATATATGATAAATACCTTGGTCCTAAGGTTAGTTTCAACCTTATTTACTTTAATTGTTTGTAGTGTTAAATATGATGTGTACGATGAAGATGAGTCGAACTCTACTTCCCTAGGGTATTTCCATGATATGAAAGGCACTTCATGGGAATAAACCTCTCACTAATTAATTCCTTACTTCTGAAAAATGAGTCTTGAATGGGAAAACCCCTGCTATGATATAAATCATGATGATTCATTTCTTAATCAACTTGAAAAAATACCCTCTCCTTTTGGTCATCAGAAATCTTCTCGTTTTCTTGAGATGAATTATGAGACCTTCTTTGATAAACTTGAAAGGAAACCCATTGTTTTCAACCCTACAGATTCCATGGCTATTGTTCTGATTGAATTTGAAAGGTATGAGCTTGAAATGCCTAAAGTGATTTTCAATACGAATAATGTTAATGATAATTTTCTTAATTTAAATTTTATGCATTCTGCACATAAATCCCCTTATCCATCCATTATGGTATGTGACTTCTAGCTCACACTTGTTTGTTGGCATGTCATGCGTGGTGGCCAAAAATATTGTTTCATTTTCATTAATCCATTGTCACAACCACACACTTTTGTTGATTGGTAGGTTAATCACCCTTGCCCAATTTCCATCCCATAAGTCATGAAATTTTCATGTTTGATTTACGACACATTCCTTTATGCACAATTTCATCCAATATGAGGATAATCACATTTCCTCATGTACATAATTTCTCTTTTATTCCCTTCTTCCATTTTTAATTATGTTTGATAGTTTTGATCTTACTTTTACCCTTTTTAGTGTTGTTGTTGTTGTTGTTTTTTCTTTTGCAATATTTTACTTGTTGTTGACAACTGTTTTATGAAAATTTCATGTTTTTATAAACCACTGATTATATTTACTACTACTTATCTTATTTAACTATCAATAAATTTTACCAGTGGCAATATACTTTGGAAAATAATCATTACAAATGGCATGCACTTTAATAATCTTTTGCACTGTATTTTCCATAAGCACTGTAATCCTTTTTTCAGAAACATTTTCTTGCAGCAACATTTTTTACTAAAAGAACCAAGCATTCTTATTCCTTATCATTACAGGGATAAACCTTAATCGTCGAACCTTATCATTATTTGCAAAACCATTACAATTTTTCCTCTCAGCCCCATTTGTTGTTTCATGTGCTTCCTTTCCCTTTAACAACCTGCTACCAACTCTTTCATAGTTACTTACATATTGTAAAACCAAATATTATGAGTTCTAACCTACTTTGTGAGTCTTCCTATGAAGTCACCAATGTTGATGATGATGGTCAACATGAATCAAACTTGCAAGACATTGCAGATGTATGGAACCAATATCTCCTATAACTAATACCATTTTCTATTATAAATAGGAGTCTTAATAGGTGGGAACCCTCTTAAGAGAATGGCCATAATTGTGATGAGATCCAACACATAATCATTGCATCACGATGATTGTTCTAAGGTTACTTGTTAAATGTAAAAAAAAAAAAAGGCTAATGTTTAATTCCAATACATATGAATTGCATATATGATGGGATTAATTTAATGTTATGTCTTATTCCATGTGCTTGTGGTCGGTTCCTATTCTTATACGTTGGCATATGTATATTTATATGTGTAGTGACTACAAAAGAATATAATATGGGTAAGAATACGTGTTTCATGCAATTTTGTTTTGGGTTACGACTCCATCAAATGTTTCAGAGGTTTGGTATGAATATATATGGTTGAATGGACATACCTTGGAGGTTATGAAAGTCTGATGCAATGTCAGAAAAGTAAATGCTGGGGTGGCGTGAGATACGATTATAACAAAACCTTCATATGTAATTAATTCACCTGAAATTCTCATTTATTGTGTTTCCAAGCCTAGCATACTTGTGTGCTTACCTTCCATTCTCCTCTGCTAGGTCCATCCTATTTGGCTCATTAGTTGTTTGGCATTTGTTTTGGCATGAAAATTTTTATACATTCGGATGTCAACTTGGTTATGGGATCGTTAATGTGCCAGCCTTACCTTTACTCCTGCATTAACTCACGTTACGTCAATCCATGCACCACTTTTCTTGGTCAAGCATGAGCCCTCAATTATATCCGTTGCTCCTATTCTGTGTCTAGTTTGTTCCTATTCTGTGTCTAGTTTTCTTTTAGTGAAAAAATTCAATTTTCTTTGCTCCTAAAGGAAAGAAGCAGAGGATTTGGATCCTTTTTCACAAGTTGGGCCATCATTCGTGACTCTGATCTTGCCACGTATCTTTATCATGGACCATTTCATTGGCAACAACTAACTTTCTGGGTCTTCCTCATCTTTCACCTGTCCCCTTGTTACGTTTTTTTGCATTGCATCAATATACTCATTACAGTGTACATTTAGCCTTTGCTTCGAAAATGTTGGAAAATAGACACCCCACTATAAGTTTTTATTTCTTTGATTTCATCAGAAAACCACCCTACATAAAATGGGAGGGAGTCCATTTGTGGTAAGTCCTCGGAAAATTAATGCCAAAGCACTAATTTTGTGTTTTTGTTTCCTGAAATAGTTCACGTTTTTATCATATCCAAGTTTCTTTGATTATGATTAAAGTCTTGTTATGAATGTTTATGCAATCCAAAGGGATTATAATTTACTCTCTCCCTAATGTTGTTTAGTTAATAAAATTGTTTAATTCATTAATAAATGAATGAGTATAAAACCCTAATTTGGAAAATTCTCCTTGTGACACCTTGGGAGCCCTCTAGGTTGTAAGACCTTGGGAAAAAAACCTTGGTTCTATTCATGCAAGGTATCCTCCTTTGTTTCATTCAATTATTAAAAACCTCGCCCTTCACATGTAACAACTTGCTCAAAATTTAAAGAACCATTCCGCAATTTTTCTTTGCATGCATATGTAAACTGTTATGCACTATCTCACCACCATATGTTCCATACATGTCGCTGATTTTAAGCTCGTTCATCTAGGCATGACACATCACTTGTATTTAATGGTTTCTCTGTTTCATTTCAAATGGTTTATAGTTGTATAATTCACTCTATATCGAGCCTGTAAGAACATGGCATGTTTTTTATGGTTAATTTATTCCTTCACCTTTTTGCACCTTGTTTCAAATGTTTTATGATGCATATAACACATTATATAGCATTATGTGCCAAGTCTGCTATAATGTGCCAAGTCTATCATATCGAGCATATTTGCTTAGTTTATTAAAATATTGTATAAATTTTTCTTCACATTTGTAAATTTTATTATTCATCCAGCTATTATATGATTGCTTATTTTTATGTTGATTCCTTCCCTCACCACCCTATTTTATTCTAATTCCTTATTTGATGTTTTAAAAACTCAAAATGTTTTGTTATTGTTAATGAATAATTCTTTGGTTTACGGCCGGCAAGTAATTCCTTAAATTCATTGCAACATGATTTTCTTTAACATAAACAATGGAAGAGGTAGGGGTAGAGGAGGAATGAATGAGAATCAACATTTGGGAGTAAGAAGGGAAAATATATGGTCCTATTTTGCACTTTATATCATGGAACCATCATGATCATGAATGGTAAATGGAGTAACAAGGAGTATGGGAGAAACAAGGGATTTTTCATTATGGAATTTTGATCGGGATATATTTTATATGTGATTTCCATGATTATACTTTTATTATAACATGCTTATGATTATTTACTTAATTTGGGATTATAAAATAAGCCAAGAAAACAAGTCTACATTTTAGATTCATTTATGCATTGAAATAAAAAGGAAGAGGCCTAATAATGGATAAAAGAGGATACCACTTATTAGAGTATAACTTTTAAAAAAACCTTTAGAAGTCTCTCCTCTTGACTCTAATCTTGATTAGAAAAGTAATTAATTTTATCTTTTGTAATTGAAAACTACCAAAACCACTTGGAGACTCTTTGAAAATAGGAGTGATCTATGAAGGAAAAGGGAGAAAACTGTGAAGAGAGGTATGCTACAAACAAATAAGGTTATTATTTTATTCCCATGATTTTATTTTCTATAAGTTAAAGAGTTGATCTTAATGGTGACAACAATTATATCTCTAAAGGAGAGACAAATTCAAGTGACTTCCCTCAATTATTCAAGGATTTGTGAATGTTTCTTGTGTTCTTTCTAAGAATTTACTTGTTGTTCAGAAGGTTCAATTTCTTAATTATCAATGCTACCAATGATCTTTGTGTAGAAAGCAAACTGCCCAATTTCACAATTTTCCTGAAGGATCAATGTGGTGCACTCACATTGGATATACTTGACTATTGTATATGAGTATGTACAATGCAGTAGTTTGGGTTTTGAATTGGTCAAATGTCTTCGCAAAGACCTACTATTAAGATTTTGATTATTAACATTTTAAATAAAATCAGCATATTTCCTTACATCTTTATCACTAAATGCCTCTTATATTTTTCTATGTTATTATTCACTGTTTTTACATCTTATGCTCTACAAGATTTCAAGGTTTTGGCCTAAAATCCTGACTAGATCATTGTTAAGTTAAGTCTATTTTTTTATATTTTTTTAGTATTTGTTAATTGTTCATCTCATTGTAAGTATTATGTTTCAGATGTATAAATCACTTTTCTCTTTATTTTTGTTTAATATTTTTGTAATGAAAATATATCCAAAATCAAAAAATCTTAAAACATTTCCATTTTACATTCTACATTCCGAGAAAGTTGTCTCATTATCTTGTTGCAATCACAAGATTCAAGGAGATGACTAGTTTAGTTTTCTTAACATAAACCAAACTATCAACAATAGCAATAACAACATCCTTGGAAATAGTAGGCAGTAGGGATTGGGTAAATGCATCTTTAAGTGCCTCATCAGGAAACCTAGTTTGTACTAACCTCTTGGATCTTCACCACTCATGAAGATGATCATGAATGTGAATAATTATCTTTTTTGAAGTTGGACAGAAGGTTAGTCCCAAGATCCTACCTTATGGGTAACTGAAAATAGTTCAAAAAAGTACAAGCCAAGGAATACAAGTCATTATAATATGTCCTATCAATTTCAATATGCCATTCTGTTTCATCTCTAGTTAGGGTTCTTTGGAAAAGTTTCAACCTCAAAGAATCATCCACTGGAGAATTAGATGAACACCATAAATGGTGGGTGGTGATGTTTGTGGAAGTTTTTCTCCCTAGCTTCCCCTCAAAATTTAGGAATATCAAATGGAATTTTAGATGGCATGGGTGGCCACCTAAAATCATGGCATGTGGGGTCATTTGTTAGCTTATCCAAATCTGGTAATTCAAGAGGTGCCAAAATATGAATTTATTGTTGGTTAAATGGATCATAAGGGAAATAACCTCTTGACGAACAATATGATCCCCCCATAACATAATTCATGGTAGAATAATGTTAACCAAGTTTGTATCTCACCCCAGCATACTAAATTCTTGGGCCAATAGATGTGGTGTAAGGATTCTTCTCCCCAGGGTAAGTGCCCAAAGAGACCAAAGTATTCCCAAAACCATTACTACTTGAGGGATTGTACCCAAAAATAGAGGAGAAACCTCCCTATGTAAAAGCATCACTTTAAGCATTATAACTCATATGCATAGTTGTACACATGGGCTTAGTGTCCTTAGGTAAACTAGTCCCCCCAAAGGAAAAGGAACATCTAGAGAAATTCATCCCTTCTAACATAGAACTATTCCAAGGTTGATAAGTACTACCAAAAACATAAATTCCCTTAGCCTGGCTAGAAGAAACAATTGATCCTCCCAACATGCTCCTAGAAGTATAAATGCATGTGTTAAATAAAGGAATCATAGCTTGAGATGAGCTAGGAGTAATATCCCAACTCCCATAGATTGATCATTTTTTACCCCGATCACAAAGGAAAACATGGGCATAGGCACAAACATATTTCGAAAACTTGTTGGGGTCAAATAAGTAATGGGTTGGATTCGCCAGGAAGAATAGAGAAGTGTTGCAGGAGAAAGTAATGATGACATGAAAAGAGATACTTTTCATCTAGAGGGTAAAGAGGGACACAACTCCCTGATGGTAGAGGAGATTCTCTCACCAAACATGTGGTGAAAAAATAAAGATAAAGTTTCACTACCGTAAGGTTTTAACTGCACTAAAATCTAGCTGAGAGGGTCATTCAAAGGTGGGCTTACATGCTGTAATATGGTGTCATCAATCACTTCAAAATTCACAAAATATTTCCCTTGAGGACCAAACCTATCCCCCCCAACCTAAGTATGGTAAAAGCTCTCTATTTCCAAAGTTCTTCTACATTAACATGATGGTGGAAACTCCTTTTTTGGAGAAAAACATAATAGCATACAAGAATTTAAAATGTTTTGTTCAACCACAATTAATATATACTTGATTGTAAGAGATTTCAGAAAAATCACATAGAGAATCATTTGTCGACGCGTTTCGAACCAGCTAGTGTGGTTCATCGTCAGGACAAGTTGAGGAACAAATCTGAGCGATCCGTTAAATAGAGTATGCAGGTCCTCCAATGGCTATATGAACGGCTATATGAATATGCAACGGTTAAAAAGACCTCTAACGGTTAATATATATATTATTCTTATTATTAATATTATTTAATTATTTAATTAATTACTTATTTATTTATTTATTTACAGTAATAATAATGTATTATATTATTATATTAACTTCAAGCTAATATTACTAAATTAATTTTAAATTAAAATTTTTTGAATATTATTATCAATAATAGATTAGGGTAATTTATATTTTATTTTTATATTCTATTATTATTATTATTATTATTATTATTTATTTTTATTTTATTTATTATTATTATTATTATTATTATTATTATATCAAAATTATTAAAATATTGTCATTAATAGTCATATTATTATAATAACCTTTAGTAATATTATAAGATTAACTCCAAGCTAATATTATAATATTAATTTCCAACTAATATTACTAATATTAGTCTCAGGTAAAATTATTATTATTCTAATTTATTTATTTATTTATTTTTATTTTTATTTTTATTTTTTTAATATATGAGCGAAATGAATAAAATTGCAATAGTTAATTATTAAAAAACCAGGTCTAGGGGGAATAATTAAAAGAGAGATATTACTATTACTGAACCAATGATATCAAGAGAAAACAATGACCAGCTAAACAAACCGAGAGGGGTCAGGCGAAGAAGAGGCTAAGGTAAAAGGGTTAGGATCCAACATCTACTAATCTTCCAGCCGTCATCCCTATTGAGATTCAAAGGTCTTTTCTCGATCTCAAGGGCTTCCCTCAATTTACGATGGTGAAATTGTGCCACTCTTGCGATAACTTGAGCCTCTTCGATACAGACTTGATGTTTAGTTTTCTCGGCATGCTCAGCAAGGGCTGAGGACTTGGCCCTACCATGCCTCAAGTCTGCTGCATGCTCACTAATCCTTTGATTAATTGAGCGACCAGTTTCACCAATGTATGGGGCCCCGCAGGAACAGGGAATGACATACACCCCTTTCATGTCTTTAGGGTCGACAAGATCTTTGACAGATCTCAGCGAGCTACGGATGGTGTTAAGAGGTCTAAAGGTCGAGGGAATATTATGCTTCTTAAGAATCCTAGCGATCCTATCAGTGGTTCCTTAGATGTAGGGGAGGTGTACACCCAGGATTCGGTCTTTAGGATCTTTTTGGACAGAGGGCTCCTTCCGGGCCTTGAGGAAGGCTTTTTGACCTAGGTGTCTACTATAACCATTTTTAACGAAGACATCCAAGAGATGAGCCTTCTCCTTTGCTAAGTTTTTCTCATCAGAGATTCTTAATGCACGAGTAGCCAACGTGTTGAGAACGCCTAACTTCTGAGCGGGGAAATGATGAGAGCTGGCGTGGAGATATTGGTCGGTATGAGTCTCTTTTCGAAAGACTTGGTGGGAGAAGGAACCATCAATATTCTTTGAGATGAGAACATCAAGGAAGGGAAGGCAACCGTTGACTTCCTTTTCCATAGTGAACTTAATGGCGGAGGATTGTTCATTGAGATGACGGAAGAAGAGATCCAACTCATCATGACCATGAGACCAAACGACACCAGTGTCATCTACAAACCTCATCCAAAGCTTTGGCAAGAGATGGGCTGAGGACAAAGCTCTGGATTCGAAATCTTCCATAAAAATATTTGCAACGACTGGGGAAAAGGGGGAGCCCATGGCCACCCCACAAGTTTGCTCATAGAACTCTCCCTCGAAGCTAAAAAAGGTGGAAGTAAGACACAACTCAACTAACCGAGCGGTATCAGGGTCAGTGAGCCTATTGATAACTTCCATGGCCTCATTGATGGGAATACAAGTATAAAGGGAGACTACGTCGAAACTAACAAGAATATCATCGGGGTCAAGCTTCACCTTCTTGAGATCCTCAACAAACGACGCAGAGTCTTTTACGAAGGACTCTGTGCAACCAACCAATGGTCTAAGCTTTAAGGCAAGGAATTTTGCAAGAAGGTAAGAAGGACCACCGATGGTATTGACAATAGGTCTTAAGGGAACCCCTTCTTTGTGGATCTTTGGAAGGCCATAAATTCTAGGGGTGATGGGGTTGCTTTCTATGAGCTTCTGGGAAAAGGAGTCAGTAAAATTGCAGGACTTGATAGCAAGAGCAACTGCCTTTGAAACCTTCTTTAAAGGATTCTTGGAAAGCTTTTTGTAACTTCCACTATTGTTAAGATGATCCGACATCTTGGATCGGTAATCATCCTTGTTAAGGATCACTACTGCCCCACCTTTATCGGCTTTTAGGATGACAATATTGTGATTTTGGTTTAAGGTTTTTAGAGCCTCAAACTCAGCTTTGCTGATATTACTACGGGGCGGTTTTGCCTTCCTAAGGGCCACGGCACAATCTTGCCTAATCGTGTCCTTAGTTTTATCCGGAAGTCCCTTAATACCAAATTCCACACTGCAGATGATGTCTTCAATTGGAATTTTCTTCGAAGCTAAGGCAAAATTAAGACCCTTACTTAAGAGACTAAAAACAGACAGGGGAAAGGAAAAGCTAGAGAGATTGATAACCTTATTGCTCGGGGGTAGAGGGTGAGAATTACTCCCCGGATCAAGGTTATTATTATTATTATAATTATTAATGATATTAATGCTATTATTAATATTATAATTTCCTCCCATATTATTATTATCATTATTAAAATTCTGTTCTATATCGTACACCTTATTATTATTATTTTCATCAATATTAATATTATCATTAATATCATTATTTCCTCCCCTATTATTATTATTATTAATGTTATTATTAATCAAACTCTGTTCTATATCATACACCCTATCGTAAAAATTATTATTATTATTAATATTTTCGTTAATATCATTATTTCCTCCCCTATTATTATTAATAATGTTATTGTTATGTTCTATATCATACACCTTATCGTAAATATTATTATTATTATTATTAATATTTTCGTTAAATATCATTATTTCCTCCCCTATTATTATTAATAATGTTATTGTTATTCCGACTTTGTTGTATATCATACCCTTTATTATTATTATTAAAGTGATACATAATATTATTATTATTATTATAAATATTATTATTATTATTCTTATTATTATTAACGTACATAATATTATTATTATTATTATTAATATAATTATCATTAATGTTATTATAATCTACCCTAATATTATAATCATTATAATTGATATCGTTATTTTTAAAGTTATTAATTCCAATACCCTCCATATTCACGCTTAAGCTTAAGCCACAACTATTACTACCCAACCCTTCTTGGTTTAACACGTTTGAATTCTTGTAAGCTCCAATTTTATAAGAAGAATATGAGACAGCGTTTACAAAAGGCGCGCACAAGGGATTCTTACCTGGAGGCTCACCGAAAACCGCCTTGTCTCCATGAGCCAGCACATTCTCACCGTTCATTTGCTGCCGAGAAGGTAAGGCCGAGCAGGTCGATACATCCCCATCCACGCCTATTACTGGAGGCTCACCGAAACCCACCCTATCTACACGAGCCGGCACGTTCTCACCAATCGTTTGCTGCTGCGCAGGTAAGGCCGAGGTGCTTGATACAACACGATTTATGCTGGACAGTTGGGATGGAGATCTATCCCCCATACAGGTTTCCGAATGGATAGGGCCATGCGCGTCCGAGTAGTTTTTTATGGTAGAGCCCGAGACCCACGAACGGAGGGCCGAAACCTGGTCCTTCGAAACCTGGCTGCCAAAAGGAGGAACGAAACCCCGTGATGCAGTGAGACACTTGGAGAGTTTGAGAAACTTAGCGGATTGCCGCTGCTTGAGTAACTCCTCCAAATGCTGAGATTTCAGAGCAGAACAGGCATCTATCTTTGCCCAAAGGGACGTGCAGAAAAAATTGGAAAGCTCCAAATGTGAAGCCAAAAGGGACCGGGATACCAGGTCGAGACTTTTTCTAACTCTACAAATTTCAGCTCTAACCAACCCTAAGCTAGCTTTCAGAAAAATGCCAAGATTACCAGGTATATTAAGGTTATGCTTAATCCGGGCAAATGCTGGAATTAATTAATTAATACACCCCTATGGCTAGCTATGCATTAGACGAAACAACACATGCTAAAAAATCTAGGAGGCAAGCGCAAAAACTAAAAGAGAGAGAAAGGGATCTTCTCGTTGTTGGAGCATGGCTGATGAGGGCCAAGTTGATAGTGAACGTGTGGTTGGAGTAGTTACATTAGACACATGCTTAACAGCCCTTTTAGACCTGACAAAAGTAGCCTTATAAGTTGTGGAGTACCCCTTGGGAGGTTTAAGTGAGTTTGACCAATGTTTGCCCATGTATATAAACCTTCTTATTGTCAAACAAGTAAGCCACCTAATATTGTGGCCACTAATGTTACCACATATAACAACCCAACCTAGGGGGATAGTATTTATTTGGATCTACATGTAATGGAAGGGAAACTATGCTCGAAACCCCTAGGAGAGATTGCTCAAAGGAAGCCATGTTCCTCACAAATGAGTCCCTGAGTAATATGTGAAAACCATGTCACCAAGACAAATGAAGCAGGATATATCACTCTTTTGTCCCCACGGTAACCTTGTGATTTACCCTAAAAAGGGTTTCCCAAGAAACGTGGAACCACAAATGGATTTTCTCTCCCTACCGCGAGATGTTAGGTTTTTTTTTGTGGTCTTGGAGAAGTTGAGTTCAATCCCATATTCCAATACCTTAGCCTAAGCTATTGTGACAATATTGCCTCAGATTTTGACCATTTTGTAGGTTATGCATCAACGACAACAAGTCAAAGGATTCTGCAACTGACCCAATGTTAGTAAAATAGGTTGATAACACACATACGATATACAATATGGGTATCCATCATGCATGGATTACTATCATATAATCAAGCAGAGCTAAATCATAGTAAATAAATTAGTTTATCATGACAAATCCCTCCTTTTTTATGGAAATAATCGTGAATAATCAGAACCATTACTATTAATCTTTTTAGAATTCAGAAATGATGCTACTTTTATCAAGATATTTTAGACACCATTAAGGTTGAGATATTTTTTTTAGTTTTTTTGAATTTCATAAGGAAAGATGAAATAACCTATAACATTTGGCTCATACTAGAGATGGTGTCTCTCTATGATAACAAGAACCATAGACCATGTGCATTCCTCTGTTGGGCATGGAGTTAGAGAAATTTGTGATAGTTTAAATAGCTCCAACACAATCGATTCATGTGTCAATTAATGACTTGGACAATATGATATCTTTAAAAAATCTAATTTAATCCCCTTTGGGTCATGCCATTTGATGAGGCTCGTGAATAGGTAAACTATATGGATCACAATGCCACACTCCAGCTTATTAAAATTGATTTTTCTCACATTTATCTACATATTTTGCTTAGTGAGAAGGGTAAAGGTGAGTTGTTGTGTCATGGAGCCTAATATGTATTAAAAGTACGAATTGGAGAAATTTTGGGCTAATTTAAGTGAAGGAACTTGAGGTGGACAAGCAAGAGAGATTTTAGGAGATTTTTCTCTCTCCTTTACTCAAATCATTCGAAAATTCCTCCACCATATCTCATTAGCTTGGAGTTACTAGCAGCCAAGCAAGCCAAGTTCATTGGCAACCAAGCCAATGATAGTCAAAGACAAGTTATTCTCAAGTTAGGGAGCCAAGTCTCCCTATTTTTTAGGAAGTTGTTGGTAGCTTCATTTTGTATAAATAAGAGAGCCAAGGGACTCATTAGGATTCAATTTTTTGATGTACCCTAGAGGAAATTTGAGCTAAAGCATTGTGGTTATTATTTGATATGTTGTATTTGACATTTTGATGATAATTAAAAATTCGACCTTGATCCAGGACTGGGTTGAATCAAAGGGTTGAATCTCTTGGGTTAGGGCCCAACCCTAGCAACAGAAGTTACTCTTTTTGTATATGTATTCTTAGATTAAGATGATAGTTATCTGCTGAAATTATTTATGTTTTGTTTATGATTGTTTAATCTTGTTTCCATTTGCTTGAAGAAGTAGATTAGTGGTCTGGTAGTGAAGGAAAGTACTTTAGAAAAGCTTGTGACAGTGGCCTCTTTCTCATCTCCCTTGTGGGACCATGATTAGAGGGCCCCACTCTAACAATCCCAAAAACAAAATTTGTCTTTTGGTCATTACATAGATTCAGTTCCATGCTTAAATGGATCATTGTTTATGATTTTTGGGAAGCACCTGCAATTTTTATTTTGTTTCTTAAGTTTTCCATAGCTTAGAAGGCATTCCATTCCATAGATCTAGCCATTAGCAATAGATAGATGATATTTCTCAAGATTCAACTCATCTTTTCCATGTTGGTATATAGTGATGCATAGGTGAAGAGGAAAACAAGTTTTTTTACAAGGATTGTTGATCTGCAGGGAGGAACTCGTCCAACCAGCTTCACCTAAGTCTTCTCCACCTTCTGCCAAGGCATACCAGCCCATAGTTCGAATCTCTATTTTGCAACCACTGTGAAAAACCACCTTGGGTAAATCCAACCTCCCTGGCCTTGGGTAATGTGTACCTTCCTTACACCTTCTCTCACTATCATACATCTCTCCAGCACATTATTCCACTATTATTTCCCTCCTAAATCTTTCAGCTAATTTCCTGTAGAAAACTAGGACATCATATAGCAAACTGAGACATCTTGTAGCAGTTTTTGTAGCAACCTATTTGACCCTATTTTGATAAGAAATACTAGTCTGAGTAAAGGATAGGCCCTAATCTTGGATTCTATGCCTATAAGTATCTCCTGAGACTAGCTCTCCCATGCCTTTCCCCCCTGCAAGATTAGATACCATAACATAGCATTTACATTTATGAAATTAGAAATTAAAAGACTCTTTTTTTTCAAATTCCACATGAGATAGTTAGTGCATGCATATATGAATAATAAGATGATAGAACAACTTCCCATGTCCAATTAGTCCAAGTAGCTAGATAAGAAAATGCAAGGTTAGCTTAGTTCTTTTTTGCAAGTAATTTATGTCATTTCCTAGCTAGATGATTCATAGAATTTTCCATTCAATAACTTTCATTTGCTATATAAACAAACATTTCCTTTCATGTATTAGAACTATCTTTACATTCACTATCAGTAGTCAGACTCCTTCTAGTCAATCAAAGAATAGTTTGAAACCCTAGTGGTCTATCACCCCAGTTGAGAAGTAACATGAATAGAATGTTGCATCTATTGTGCATATAGAATTGTCACCTCCAAGTTTGTACGAAACTGTTATAGACATTTTTGTAACTTACAACTTTGAGCATGAAATGTCCATAATCCAAGGGATCAAAAGTCCCTAAAAGTGTTGTTCCTGCCCCTAAAGGAACAAGGTCAACCAATGACAGCTTCTCCCAGAAGTTCTCCACCAGAAACTGCTCAAAACTAGTCAAATCAGGATCAATTCAAAAGCTCCACTAGCTGCCTGCGTTGCAAAGCACCCAAATACATTGGCTAGGTGCGTTGCAACGCACTTGAATGCACTACCCAGGTGCGTTGAGTCGGAAATGACAAGTGGCAGAGTCATTCAACGAGGTGGAGAGACAATGGAAGCTTCCAGAATCTTCTCCAATGACACTTGCCTCACTGAATTCGACCAGTGATGAGTAAGAGGCTCTCAGTCTCCAAGTGGAAGCAAGAACTGACAGAGAGAAGCCACAAGTCAAAACATAAGCTGACTCATCCTCTCTGCTTACATCTATATATGGATCCCTCATCCCAGAGATCCAGAGGCTGGAATTTTGTACTTTGCAGATAATTGCTATTGGTTTGAGATTGAGATTAGTACATTGGGTGATTTATGCTTTGTTGGAGGAGAGGAAGGGATTCCTTTGCTGGGAGGTAGATGCTGGATCGGAACTCACTTGGTTGTATCTCCTCTTGGACTTTCTTATCATATCAATAAAATTATTCGAGTTTCTCCTACATGTTGTGTATCAATGATGTTTTGTTATATTTGCATGTTTAGCTTAATCTGATCCTAAGATTTTTATGAATGTAAATCTATATCTTCGTGTAGTTTCTCTCTTCTGTGATCTTGCAGGAATTCGGTGAAGCCGGGCCGGTAAGGGAGCAGGAAGCTGGGAGCTATTGAAGAGAGGAGCGATTGGATCAACAAACTAGCGAAAGACACAGGTTAGTTACATCCTTCCTCTTCATTTACATTTCATAAAGAAGAATACTCAAGTAGTTTTCCTTGTTTGTTGCTAAGGCACTATCACACCTTAGAGTGGGATAGGGGTGTTCTGAATAGATACTTTTCCCAACAACAAATTGGCGACTCCACTGGGGATCGTATCTAGTTAGTTTATTTGTGTTTCTATTGTTGTTCTTCTCATAAACTTAGGAGTGGCGAATCGAACTGCATTTTCCATTTACAAATGCAAAGTAGAGATCTGCTACTCTAGTCCACTCACTGGGCCTGTTTATGATCTGAACAAGCTGATCCACAAATTCTCTAACTGCCCTTTGTGATAGCTCTTAGTCCTCCTTTAAATCATCCTCCTAATTGTACCTTATTGATAGCTTTTATCCGGCCAAAAACCATAGATTAAACTGCAAACCGTGACCCAGAACCCAGAGAAAATTCTTGTTTCCGCTTCAACGCATGCTCTGTGAAGAGGTTCTGCATTTCAACGCAGGTCCTGAGAGGGCTACCTGCACTGCAATTCAGTTTCTCTGTGCAACAGGTGCGCTGATCAGCCTTTGCCCTGTGCAACTGTGGTTCTTTACATCCTTGTGTTCAGTTTTATCTCTGTTTTTTGCAGCCTGTTATCAGTGTGTGTACCTATCTGAAAACCCCTTTTCTTTGCCTTAATTCCGCCTCAGTTGTATAAAAGAAACTGTATTTGTTTTTGTGTATTTGTTACATCATTTGCAGTTTCCCATTACAAAAGTAAACTAGTCATACTGTCGCCCTTAGATCTAGACCTGCCGTAAGTGTCGTTTTGATCTTAGGAGAAAGTTTGTTTGCTGTTGACAGTTGATTGCGCTTTTACTTTTGTATTTTGGTTTGAATTTGTGAATTTCTAGTGTCGAAACAAGTGTTTACTTCAAAATCATAAAGTGTCGTAATCGTCTTTTTGATTATAAAAAGAAACTTGTTTGTGTTTTCACTTGAAATCGAATTCAAATTTGTACAACAGCTTTCTTTTTAGGCATCAATATTAAGAAAATGAAAACAAATACATGCATTTGTGCATTTGCATAATGATAGTTTGTATGGTTTGATTTAGGAAAAGTGCATTTACAGTGTGCTCTATGCTCTTTGAGAAAAGATTGTGTCTTTCTTTTCCCCTTGTAGCTAGGATTTTCATTGTTGAAAAGAGATAAAAGCTTGCTTATCATCTTTAGACTGCATTTAGGAATTGTATCTACATCTCGTGGTGATCCAGAAAGGCAAACTTCTAAGAAAGATGAACCTAAAATAAATTGAATGAACTTAACAATGCTTTGTAACTTAACGCACAACATAGAGGTCTAGGCTAGAGACGTGTTTCGGCGTCGTAAAACCTGGTGACTGTTGGCCTCATTGATGGTTGGGTGATTCCTCCTGAGAGACGATAAGTGCCAGTATGGATTGTGCTCCCACGTACCGTCGAGTATATATTGGGAGACCCCTATAGGCATAAAACCTTTATCCATAAGAAGCCGTGTCGGCCGCCCTACTGATCGCAATGCACTGAACACAGCATTCGGGAAGATTGACCGCCCGTACCTTAAAAAGTATTCTGCGGTTTTTCGATTGGTTTGGCACACCCTCTACCTAGAACTCCAGAGCAGTCCCTTTCATTCCTTTTCAGACTCCTTAACGGAAAAGGTCCATCTGAGCACTTGTCACTTCAGGCTCATTAAAAATCGAAGGAGACTAGAGTCATCTTTTTCTTTTTCTCGACTCTTTAAAATTGAAAAAGCAAGTTGTGTCCAAGCTTCGTTAAAATTTATTTTAAACGGAATATTCATACCCTCTTTCCTGCGTTGATCTTTAGGTTGAGAAAATGGAGCCCACTAACCAAGGAATTCCCCTTGGTGGAAATCCTAATCCCTTCTCCTCTTGGGGAGATGTTGGTGCGCCCCATATGGCCACATTGTCACTTCCAGGACTGACAATTGGCTTGCCAGTCTGGCTCTTCTCAACCAATGTCGTTCAGAACACCATTATTCCTGAACAGTCGAATCAGCAATTAGACGAGTCCAGAGTTTCCCACCAACCTTCTACTTCCTCTAATTCTTCCTCTCTTCCTTCCTCTTCGCTTGATGGGGCTGGCGAAGCCAAAAGTCAAGTTCCTAAGGAGAAGAAGGAAGAGAAGAAGAAGAAGGAGCCAAAGGAAAATGAGGGAAAACAAGTGTCGTCCAAAGAAAATCCACACACAGCACTGACTAGGCCTAAATCGCCATGTGTCATTTGCAAGGGAGACCACTTTCACAGAGATTGTCCCTGCATCCCTCGAATACTAAGGGACTGGTCTCCCCATTTGCACAATCCGGTGGCGTCAACCTCTGATAGCCATGTTGAAAGCACACCGTCAACTAGCGAAAGTGAAGTCCCAGGACGAAAAGGGAGAGCTAGATCTCCCTGTAAACTATGCGAAGGCAATCACGCCATCCACCGTTGTCCCTTCTTAGACGAAGCTAAAAGAGTTTTGGATGATCGTCCGGTTTCACCGTTACGACTCCCTCCCGGACATAAAAAACTCTTGCCAAGTCCTTCGTTAGTTGAGAATCCAGCTGACCCGCTCAAGTGGTCAGCTGAAGCGCCGGTCATTGAAGATGAACCAGCTGAATCCATACCCGACGAAATTCAAAAGGTCGAGGCGGCAGTTGACCCTGTCTTGCTTCAGAGGATTTATCTTCGAATGACACAGTCACTGAAGAGAACAAGGATGACACCATCCAAATTCTCTTCATCAACACAGACTCCGACGAACACGGGGGCAACCTACCCATTCCTTTACCGCAGGAAGGAAGTTCATCCGAGTCGTACCCGGCCGTCTACTCGGTCCCACCTCCAAGCAACCTAGTTGTCTCCTTCGACTGGAATCAACTAGGCAGACCCCGTTTACCAGCAAGCATACCATTCAGAATTATCGTCCAAATATATAGAATGGTCATGGCTGGTACCATCATAGATGAGGGGGCTTCTATGAGTATCCTTTCCTCTACTGCTTGGAAAGCGCTTGGTTCGCCATCGTTTTTGCCTGAGATAAGAAATCTGACAGGCTTTGATAAAGGAACCAGTCGACCTTTAGGGATCCTCCCCAATGTGCCCATAACATTGAAAGGGAATACCGTTCAAATGAACGTGATGGTCGTTCAAGGACCCTTGGATTATAACCTACTCCTTGGACGAGACTATATATATTGCATGGGATCCATCGTCTCCTCACTCTTTAGAGTAATGTGTTTTCCGCACGAAGGAAGAGTGGTCAAGCTCGTGGACCAGCTTTCATTTCCCGGATCACGCATCGCAAATAGTCATATACCATCCCTAAATGGTCTCTTCACGCAAGAAATGTCTCAACCCACGGTCCGTCCTCCCAATGAGTGCGAGTAATTCGGAGGGATATGACTAGAACCCAGGGGGGATGCGTCCTGGTCTGCTTCGGTAGGAAAACTTCGGGTATAGGGTAGGTTTCCGCGGGAGAATATGACTAGTCTGTACCCCGTTCGTGATTGGAAGAGGGGTTATTCTAGAATAAGATTCTCTTGTCAAAGTTATGTGTGTGGCGCTCGTTGTCACTCACCTTTTTTTATCTCGGTAGACATCGCCGAAGAAGTGTTTTGTTTGAAAGATTAATAGAACAATCTTTGGTAACCTGAAAGAGGTAGGCCTTTCCCGATAGAACAAATGTTTTGTCTGCAAATTGAGGGGTAACCTTGAAATCATATTTTATACCTGGGGGCATGCAAACCTTTTGGAGTGCAAGCAAGGGGCGGCTATTTATTTTTTAAATTTTTACTACCTCTAACCCTTTAAACTCGTAGGATTAGTCGTTTCCGAACTTGCATAATGAAAGGATGCGGGGCATAGCTTTGTAAGGCGCAAGCTCCATAAAAAATGGCATCTTACATGAGACATTCTTATCATATGACTGGATTAATCAAGCAGTTTTAGCGCATAGTTCATGCTCGTTAAAAAATAAACATAAGATCGAGCAAGTGTTTCAACCCGCGTTTAAGCTCGTTAAAAAATGAACTATCCTCCGGTAAATAACCACCGTGAATGTAGCATTATCAGCCATTAAAGCCTTGGTCGTGTTTGCACCGTCACCTCCACTTTTCCATTGGCTGATCATTCACCTCCATATGATTGTTTACCCATTTTGAGGAACAACTGCGAAGAGTGATTTCACTAGCCATCCTTGTGACACTGCCGTGATTGGAAAATTCCAACCCTTACCTGGAATCAGCTGCTACCCATTTTATCACTCGTTCCTCAAAAGACGAGTCTTCTTTAAGCTCTTTTCATTTGACTCGTAAAATATGAAAAGATTGCCGAGTTTTGGCCTTTCAGCTCGTTAAACCGACAGGAAGAGCTATCCCTCCTCTAGATTTTAATCATTTTGGACCTGAGGGATTATTGCACAAAAAGATCGAGCGCTTGTTTTGTTCGGCTCGTTAAAACTATCGAAAATTCATCCCTTCTGTATTGTTTTATACTTTTTCGGACTTAAGGGATTAGATGACGAAAAAGGAATTCTGGAGTTAACTTTACGTACCTTTTCAGACTCTCTAAATATGAAAAGGACCGAGTTATCTTTGTCGTTAGACTCGTTAAAAAGATTAATAGCGACAAACTTGTCTTTAGACGAGAACGAGTTTCACTATCGCTAGGCTTGTTAAAACATAGCGATGGGTTTGCCCGAAGGGCAAATTATAGAACAAGCATATGTTATCCTCCTCAAGCTTGACAAAAATAAAGAGGTACTGGTCAGCAATGACTGGGGAAAAATTGGGAAGAAACTCAAAGAACCTTTATTGGTAGCAAGTCGCTCTTGAACATGACACTTCCACTCCATGCCTGAGTTGGGTTGGGTTGTTTCATTCACCGTTCACATCACCATGGTCTAGCCATACCATCCACCTTTGGGGTAAATGCTACTAATCCATCATATAAGTGTCGCCGATATGTTCAAGAGAAGTCATCCAGAGAAGTCACCCGTGTCCCATCCACTACCATACATTATACTTCATTCTTTCATGACCGCCACCCTGAACCATATATCATCAGATTGTTTTCACCTCCATCAAAATCATTTGCTCCGTTCCGTGTCATTGATGTGGGATTCATCATGGCCCTCCTTTGACAGATCGCTTCTTGTCGACATCAGCTCATTATCCAAGAAGTTGATCTAGGAACAACCCCTTCAGTACTTTGAAGCTTGCATGCCTCAATGGCAAGTTTCTCACTTCTGGCAACAGGTATACATCAATGACCTTCGACCGAAAGATTTTGCATGGTGTTCGACGCCAAGTCCTTTATTCACACCACGTGAATTGTACTTCAGTACCTTGAGGGTCATTATCATTATCGGTGATTCCTCTCGCGCTTGTTAACAGTTTACATCATTGACTGGTAATCAAGTGATGTCTTTCCATGTTCGACTTCAAAACATTTCTCACATGGATCGACTTGTACTTAGAGTGAAGATCAGACGAGATTGAAGACCCCGGATCTAGTTTCATCCATCCGGGCTGCGATATGTATTCAGGAAAAAATAAAGACATTGACATGTACAGCATTGCAGAACAGATAATCATCCTACCAAAAGGATGATGATTTCATCAGAATCATCAGTCTACCATCAGACGATTGTTTGTCCTATGTACATAAAAATGAATTTATAAAGCTGAGCATGGGAATGCCCGCCTCAGCTAGATCATGAAAACAGTATGAAAATAATGTATTGTATTGTATCTTATTACAGGTCTCCTCCCAGCATTGAAAGAACTTCGGATCCTCCTAATAAAGCATTTCACCCGATAAACGGCCTCATACTTTAGGGGGCAACTGTTATAGACATTTTTGTGCCTTACAACTTTGAGCATGAAATGTCCATAATCCAAGGGATCCAAAGTCCCTAAAAGTGTTGTTCCTGCCCCTAAAGGAACAAGGTCAACCAATGACAGCTTCTCCCAGAAGTTCTCCACCAGAAACTGCTCAAAACTAGTCAAATCAGGATCAATTCAAAAGCTCCACTAGCTGCCTGCGTTGCAAAGCACCCAAATACACTAGCTAGGTGCGTTGCAATGCACTTGAATGCACTACCCAGGTGCGTTGAGCAGGAAATGACAAGTGATATAGTCATTCAACGAGGTGGAGAGACAATGGAAGCTTCCAGAATCTTCTCCAATGACACTTGCCTCACTGAATTCGACCAGTGATGAGTAAGAGGCTCTCAGTCTCTAAGTGGAAGCAAGAACTGACAGAGAGAAGCCACAAGTCAAAACATAAGCTGACTCATCCTCTCTGCTTACATCTATATATGGATCCCTCATCCCAGAGATCCAGAGGCTGGAATTTTGTACTTTGCAGAGAATTGTTGTTGGTTTGAGATTGAGATTAGTACATTGGGTGATTTATGCTTTGTTGGAGGAGAGGAAGGGATTCCTTTGCTGGGAGGTAGATGCTGGATCAGAACTCACTTGGTTGTATCTCCTCTTGGACTTTCTTATCATATCAATAAAATTATTCCCGTTTCTCCTACATGTTGTGTATCAATGATGTTTTGTTATATTTGCATGTTTAGCTTAATCTGATCCTAAGCTTTTTATGAATGTAAATCTATATCTTCGTGTAGTTTCTCTCTTCTGTGATCTTGCAGGAATTCGGTGAAGTCGGGCCGGTAAGGGAGCAGGAAGCTGGGAGCTATTGAAGAGAGGAGCGATTGGATCAACAAACTAGCGAAAGACACAGGTTAGTTACATCCTTCCTCTTCATTTACATTTCATAAAGAAGAATACTCAAGTAGTTTTCCTTGTTTGTTGCTAAGGCACTATCACACCTTAGAGTGGGATAGGGGCATTCTGAATAGATACTTTTCCCAACAACAGAAACCCTGGGTTGATAAGGTAAAGTTGGTAGACTTAGGAGTTACAACATCCTTGCTGCAATACTGAGGCTCATCACTTTTTGTTGTCATTACCGAGGAGCTATCTAGGTAGATGTAATTTTTTCTTGTCTTTCTATTTTTCATTCAGTATATAGTTGCAATTTATGCTTTCTTTATGTTTTACATTCAGTGAATAGTTGCAATTTCTGCTTTCTTTCTATTTTGCAAGTGATTCTGAAAAAGACCTAAAAAAAAGATAAATTTTCTTTCATGCATCGTAGGAGTAGAAATAATTTAGGGAAATTTTTTCCAAATACCCCCACACCATCAGACAATCAACCTTCCCTCTTCTTCGATGGTTGTTAGCTTCTCTCTCTGACTGCAAGTGAGCTAGAGGACCCATTAGGTGAACAACCAGAGATCTTTGAAGAGCCTATTGGGGAAGAAGAAGAAGAAGAAACCCTTGCACACACTTCGAACATGGCTGAAAATAGAAAAGAAGGTGTTTTTCCCATTAGAGAGACTAATGGAGATGCTAGGATGAAAAACATAAGCCCCTCTGCCCTTCCTCACTTCTATGGCTTAACCTTGGAAGACCCTGATACCTTCTTGTTTGAGTTTGTTATCATCTGTAAAACTTATTATTATACCTCGAATGATCAAAAGTTGAAGTTTTTCCCATCCACCCTTAAGCATGTAGCCTTACATTGGTTCATGGGTTTACCTGGGGACAACATCACTACCTAGGCTTAAATGTAGCAATCATTCAATGACAAGTATAGGTACTACTATAGGTCTAAGGACACAAAAGAAGAAATCTTCAGAATGACCTTAGGACATGATGAATCCTTGGAAAATTATGATGAAAGGTTTCAACTTAGTTGCAAAAGGGCTAGATGCACCCTTAATCTTGAATCACTCAAGTTATTCCTCCTTAGAGGGATCAGGGAATATATCTTAGAAATCATAAACATGCTACCTGGAGGGGACATCTATCAGCTATCTTATGATGATATCAAGGAAGTTTCAAAAATCATTCTAGGGGTGCCAAAAAGAAGGGTAGGGCTAGTCAAGCTTTGGCAAATTCATCATCCTCCAACACTTCTATCAAGAGTGAAACTAGAAACATATTCGAGGAATTTAAGAGTGAAATTTTGCATACCCTTTCTCTGCAGATGGACACTAGGCAGATCAAGAGGAAGCAAGAGGAATAAGAGAGAGCCTTAGATGTATTTTTCTCTTGATGCACTAGGAGGCACCTTAGAAATGAGTGTATATTGAATTTTATAGAGGTCTGCTCAATCTATGAGGAAAACCACTCCACAGATTAGTTCCCTTCTCTGAATGAATTAAAAGATGTGTATCAAGGAACTAAAGTTGTCATTGAACAACTCTGTTATATCAACCAAAGGAGGCCTCAAGGACCTTGACCATACCAGTAGGGCATGCAAGGGGCATCTTATTCATATTACAATCCCAATCAGAATGCATCCATTCCCCCTTGGTGTCCTCCCACTCATCCTTCATAGTCCACACCTTCTCCCTAGTCTTATGCACCTCAATACCATTCCCAACTTGCTAATCAATCCTTTCATCCATATGTTCCCCCACAACCTCAGTGGAATACCCCATCACATTGGTGGAGGCCCCCATTCAAACAATCTCCAACCTTACTGCCTCCACCTCCATCTCAACCACAACTCCTTCATCTTGCTCCACCTAAGTAACCTCAAATGCATTCTCAACCAAATTTGAACCCACATAACAAGTACGCATAGCAGGTCTATAATGGAGAGACATCCTACCCTACTTATGCTATGGAAATTCAAGAAATCAACCTTAGGTATGGAAGAGTGCTTCCAAATAACCAACCTCGATCTCCACCTGAGGAGATTGAAGAGGAAAAGGAAGAGGGTGTTCCTAAAACCAATCAACCTCCTTTTCTTAAAAGATTGATCCATTCTAGTCAACACACCACAGAAGAGACTGAACTTCTGGGAGAATTGAAAAACTTGTGTGCTAAAATCCCACTCCTCCAAGCCATCAATAATGTCCCCATCTATAACAATATAATCAAGGATAAATGCTTCAAACATGCTTGGAAGAGAAAGAAAGACACCCCTACCATTAATTTCATTGGACAATTGTCTGACTTAATGCTGGGGAGAATGGTTTTCCCAAAGTATCTAGACCCTGGGAGTCCTGTGGTAGATGTGCACATTGATGGAATCATTGTCCCCCACACCTTGGTTAATCTTGGGGCTGCCATCAATATTGATTACTAAGGATACCATGCTGAAACAGAATCTCCAAGGATCATTGAGGAAGACCACAACAATATTGCAGCTCGCTAACAAATCCATAGTAACTCCTGAGGGAGTTACTGAGGATGTGATGGTATCTATTTATTCTTGAGAGTATCCTGCTAACTTCTTAGTTCTCCAGCAAAATACCAAATTCAATGGTTATTCTCTCATCCTTGGAAGGCCATGGCTAGCCACTACTGATGCTGACATAATTTGCAGGGCTAGGAACATGACCATTAGGAATGGGCATTTGTCCAAACAGTTGGTCTTGTATCCTCCTTCTCAACCATCCTTAGAGAATGACTTGTCCTTATGGTTGGAAGAGGAAGAGGAAGATGAAGTGTACCATACCACATCCTACCCAATCTTTACCCTATATACTATTATAAGAGGGGGAAACTTGATGAAGATGACCTAATTGATCAAATCCTCTAGAACGAGCCCCCCAACACCATGCCTCTTGATGAGATAGTAAAGAAATATGAAGATAAACCTTGGACTAATTTGTTCATAGTTGACTCAATTCCTTATCATATCAAAATGGTAGAATTTGGTCCATCTAAAACATTTAAAATCAACCCCTCACTCTCAGTCCATCAGGAAGAGAAGTTGTGCAACATGTTGAGAGAGCACTTGGATGCTTTTGCCTGGAGCTATAAGGAAATGAAGGGAGTGCACCCTTCAGTGTGTACTCACCACATCTACATCAAGGAAGACTACAAACCAGTGCACCAACCTCAAAGGAGAATGAACCCAGCCCTCAAAGACATAGTCAAAGAAGAACTATAGAAGTTTTTGAATGTAGGGTTCATTTACCCCATCTCATATAGTGAGTGGATGTCTCTTCTAGTTCTGGTCCCAAAGAAGAATGGAAAATTAAGCATCTATGTGGATTACAGAGGGTTAAAAAAAGACACTAAAAATACCATTTCCCACTACCTTTCATTGATCAAGTCTTGGATGGTATTGGAGGGAAAGAGTTTTTCTCTTTCCTAGATGGATTCAGTGGCTACAATGAGATCCATATCAAACCAAAGGACCAATATAAAACCACATTCACTTTTTCTTGGGGTACCTTTGCTTGTAGGGTCCTTCATTTTGGATTATGTAATGCCCCTGCCACTTTTCAAAGTGCAATTTTGAGAATCTTTGTTGAGCTAGTCCATGACTCTCTAGAAATCTATATGGATGATTTCACTCCCTATGGGTGTGATTTCCTAGAGGCTCTCTCTAACTTGGGGAAAGTAATAAATAAGTGAATTTAAATGAACCTATCCCTTAGTACTAAGAAGCATGAGTTATTGACGAATGCATGGATTGGGTTATGCCCCTATACCAATAGGTGTCATATATCATGATTGAATGGATAAGATCTGTAATATGTTCATACCTTTACTTGTTGCAAAGGTTTTCCATATTTTCAAGAAATCAAAAAATTTAAAAAATGTAAAGGGGTTATACCCTAAAAGAAAATAAAAGGGTAAAAAGAATGAAAATGGTCAAAAAATGAAAGAAAATCAATCCCACTAAAAAGAAAGACGAAGGAAAGTGTGCAAATCTAAATGCCACTACTTTTTCACTTGTGTACAATAGTAATTGTGTGCCACTTTTCACCTATGCCACAATCCATGGTAACCAAATAGTTTAAACTTGGTTATTTCATGTTTTCAATTTCATGTTGTAGAAATAAAGAATAAATATCTAACCAAAAAGTGTAATCTTGGCAGATAAGTAGATAGGTAGAGTGAAAAGGGAGCTTAACAGTTTAATCTGAGCCCTTGGATGTAATAAGTGTGGACTTAGATAGGCATTGCCATGTAAAAGAAAAGAAAGTTTGCTAAGGGTTTTCCAGTCTAAGTGCACCCAAATAAAGAAGTAAAAATGCTAGGTTAAAATAGGTAGGGTAGGTAGATGATGGTTGCAGAATTACATGCGGTGAATGATGATTTTAAATATGTTAATCTTTTACTTTCATCACAAGGCAAATGCATGTATTACATTGGAGACATATCAAGCAAAGAAAAATCAAATAATTAACTCCCCTATTCATTTTCCCTAATTTTTCACTGATTTCCCATAAGTACCAAGGTATCTATCAAATTAGAGGGGCCAGACCCTCGACCCAATAATTTATAAAGCCTAAGTACTTAAGACCATTCATTAATCATCATACCCCTTCATAAAAATCATTCATTTCCTTGATAAAATTTTCCTAAGTAAAATCCTATTTTAATTAGGGAAATTAAAATATTTTACATAAAGACCCCCATTATTCACTAAGCCTAAGTTTTAATATACATGGAAATGTTATACACTTAGCGCTTTTGTCCATTCATTATCATATTAACTATTAACATATTATTATATAAATCCCTTGTAAAATTAACCCGCTCCCGTATTATTTAAACTATTAAAATCTTGAATTTCCATATATCCCACCCCTTTGGTTAAGTTATAACCATAATATAGTTTAAATCAAGATTAATTAGTTAATCAGTAACTAATTAACAACCCTTAATCCCCCGCCACGTTAATAAGGGAATAATTAACCCTCACGGTTAATGACAGCCTCCCTGTCCTATCTCGTCAACCCCGATATAATTAATTAATCCTTAAATGTATCAGGCCCACCTTCATTAAATCCCTGCCATCTCATATCCCCAACAATCATTTGATCAAGGCCCTGAGATCTGACGGCTATTATTAATATTACACAACCCTTTATGACCACGCGTTAGCATGCGATCACAAGGTGGTTCCATGAACAGTGCCTCCGCCACGTGTCAATCACTTAGTGGAATTGCTGGCTTGAGGCTTAATATCGCTCCTTTCCCATAAGCGGTGCGATATGAACCACTTACCCCTCCCAAGCTAAATGAAAAAAAACATTACGTCACCCTCCCGCTGACGTCACTCATCCCGAAACCCGCCAAACCCTAACTTCGCGTATAAAACAAAATAATGTCGTTTTCATTATTTTATCCCATGAACCTATGTGCCCATGCAAATGATATGTCAAAGTCAACTAGCTTCAGTTTTCAGCCGCCAACCTGCTCCAAACTTCACAGCCAATGCTGCCCAGAGCCACCCTGTATGCCCAGAACCTGCATTCTATTTCCCGTCCCCCAAAAACAGGTATTTACCAATTCCCTGAGTAGAAAACCCTGTAAAATTCTTGTTTTCACTGTAAATTGATTAAAAAACCAAATATTTTCCATAATTCTACTATTGTGTTTGTAAATTCAACTGCCCAGACCTGCTATTTCATCATTTCCACCTAAAAGACCTTAGTTTCCCTCTTGAAACCCACAAGAACCAGTATGGAAACTCTGGTAGCCCTAAATTTTGCTCCCATCAACACTCCTCATCATTAGACTATTTTCCTTTGGCAGACAAAGATTTCCAAATAAAAGACCTAAACACTGATAAAGACAACCTCAAAGTCTTCTTCTAATGCCAAGATAACAATTTGAATGGCTATGATGCCATGGGACTACGGGAATCCAACCTCCCAATGTATTTTATCCCCTCTGTCCATGTTTTCCCTGATATAATCCATCAGTGCCATGCCAACTATGACCCCACTCACAAAGCTGTCATGTCTCCCAACCAAACAATCCTTTTCACAATAACTGTTGAATCTATTAATGAAATGCTAAAATTCCACCCTAGTCAGGCCCTTACCCCCATTTCCCTTGGAAATTTGCTTGAAAAGTCCACTCAATTATCCCAAGCTGAGCTTACTCGCCTCTGCCAGACTTTCATATTACCACAGCATCAAACTAAAGATCCCCCACCCTATATGTCAGTTTTCTTCACAAATACAGACAAGCTCATAGTTGATATGATATCAGCAGTCATGGGGTTCAACACTAGTGAATATGTAGATGAATTAACCCTAGTGATGATGTCCATCTTTACCCCAGGACAACCTCTTGCTGTCAAATATGATTATTCCTCTTATATTGCTGATAAAATTCATGACCAGTTCATGAGAGTGGAGAATGAAAGGGTTTCAAGTTTTCCACCTTCATATATCACCTTATTCTCTACCATCAATCAAACCAATTCCCATTTTCTGTCAAGAAACTTGATACCAAGGGTAATCCAAGTTCTGTCATCTTTAGGTCTTCCATCTTCCATAAAACCTTTGATTGCCCTTATTCATTTAATCAGTTCATTGATCAATTTGTCCACCCAGTGACCACCTTGTTGACATGGAGTTCCCCTCCAAGAATTGGTGATGACATCAAAAAGATTCTTCAGCTTTCTAAACAGTATAGAGTGGGTGATTGGTATCTATACCAAAATCACAGACAAATCAGAGTATATGGGTGTGAGCTTTCCCCATTCAAGCTTCCTAAATATGTTCCAATGAGACTGTTTGCATTGGAATACTATAAACAGATGATACATTCAGATTTGACACATTTCACTAAGGCCAATAAGAAAGCCCAACTCAGAATCAGGGATCAATTAGGCCCAATTTTCTACAATAATAGAGAAGCATGGAGAGAGGCAGACCGAATTCTAGAAGATGATCTGAAATTAAACAAAAGTTTTAACTGGACTCCATATGACCGTCATAGTTTTATCTATGATAGAAGGATGAAAAAAAAACTATCTCCATACTTGCATCATAGAATTCTAGAGATTGAACAATTTTCTAATATGGATGAATGGAGGGAACTAACCCTAGTTGAAACAGATAGTGAACAGGTCAATATAGAAAATGTAATGAAGGAACTTGAAAATACACTTGACCTAGATTCTTTTGGACAGGTACAATTTGAGACTTCTTAAAAGACGGCATCAGGGATCAGTGCCTCAACAGTTAACACCTCACAAAGGCACTCATAGAGACCAATACACCACCAGTAGAAACATCATAGGGAAGAGACAAAGAGGAAAGCACTTAGGTTACAAAACAGTCAACTATGTCTAAGCAGCCTGAAACTTCTCAGAAGAAGGCCCAAAGACAGGATCACCCTACTCAAGTCAACATAGGAGAACCCTCAATATTGTAAACTCCTCTGAATGAGGAAAAGAACAAAAATACAGACAGGGAGGCAGCTACCCCTGCTAGTGGACCCTCAGAATAGCCTGGTGCTAAGAGGCATAGGCTAAATCCTCATTCAGAAGAGGAATTTTTTGAAGACACTACTAATAGTCAAAGAAAAGGTGTAGATAGTCATCAAACTTTCCCAACAGGTGGGACACCTTCTAGCTCACAGAGACAGGAGCTGGACAAACAACAAAGTGCTGAAGTGTCATCCTTTAGGCTCCCAGGAAGTGACAACATGGATATTAAAAAGAAATTCAAGGAAATAAAGGCTAGGAATGAACCATTGAGGATCCAGGTCTACAATCAGTATTTGAAAATGGTTCTTGTTATCACCCCAAGAAACTCTCCTAGGTTGTATCTCAGAGATGCTCAGGAACATTACAAACTCAACAAAATGTTGGAAATGGATGAATTTAAGGAATGATGCTTTTTCAAGCCAGATAACCACTTCTACTATGCTTAACTCCAGACATGGGTGAACACCTACAGACTACAAGGCTTTAGACCACCATTTACTCATAGTTTAAGGATTTGGTGAATATGGATAATACTGACCACACCAGCAGATGCACAAGACCATGTGATGGTCGGCTGTAACCAGTAAAGACATTTGCAAATCTATTTCCTTATGCACAGACAGGATGATAACTCTTTGGCACTAATTAAACAGAAACTTGCATAACACATTCAATGATACATACTAGACTTCAACACAGAGGTGGGATGACAGGCCCCCTAATGCTAAATATCAAGAGCACATGAATAAATGCATAACATGCACAGCCTAGAACATAGTAGAAATAGAAAGTGAGAAATTAATAGCAAAAGAAGCTTGTATTAGCTGAAAATGAAGGCCAGACGCTGCAAGTATCAAAGTAGTTACTGTCTCCAGAAGTTGAACCTTACATCAAAACAACAACCATCAACCTTGATTACATTTGTGTTCTGGGTATATATAGAGTTTGATTACAAAGATATTTTTCTATTCTAGGCATGGAGGGGTCATAATGGACCACCAACCACTTTAACTGCTTGATGGAGTCTTTGGTGCGATTTGTCTGCTTCAATGAATGAATTTGATCTTTTCTGATGCTCTGTTGTACTTCTCGAGCAGGTAGAGTGTTGTATGAAAGAAGTTCCATAACTAATAAATGCATTTAACTGCTTGAGGTTGGTCCTTTTCTTATCGGCCACTTTGTTTCTTGAATGTGGTTGTTGGAAATGAAATGCGCCAGGTACAGGCGAATAGGTTACCTTCATCCTTCGGATGCATGGGACAGGCTATGGATGTAGACAGTATGGCGGAGGCATGAGTATGACGGGAAAAGATATCAACCATTGGATTGCGTAGATGGATGGCAGAGATCCCTTGGCGGAGGGAATCAGGCAGGAGCAGGAACAGACAAGCGTGAACCATCGAATCTCGGGTGGACAGATCCGATGGCCATCAGGCAGAAAAGATGCACGAGAGATAATGAGCGGGGATGGGCAAATGGGTGGTAAGTAGTATTTCCCGCACCGCCTTTCAGAGGTGGGTGGTAAACATATAAAGGCCAGTGAGCACCCTCATTGTGCGACGCGTGGTAGACGGGGCAGAAAAAAACCACTTTCGATTGCGAGTTAACAGGCGGGTAGCTTGTGGGTGCAGGGAAAGCGAAAACCGTTGGATCGCACGGTAGAAGATCAGATGGTGGGGTTTAAACGAACATGTTTTAGTCGGATGTGACATGAAAAATGGCTTGTGAAACTGCTTGGTCATGTGAACACAGTTGCATGAGGCTTAGGTTTTAGCGCTTGGGCTTGAGGAAACAAGGGTTTGAGTCAAGCTTTGGAGGAAGAACAGATATGGTGTGAGTCATCAGCGTGTCAGCGGAGTGAGGGGAGCGAGGAGTATGACTAATACAGGTTCTCTTTGCACAGCAGTAGCATGGTCGGGCTTGCATTTGACCCTCAAAATGTCCAAGCGTGTAGCAGAGCTAACACTGGCTCCTTCTGGGGATGAGATCCTCCCTATGAGGTCTCAAGAACTACAGACCAATGCCTTCATACAAAAAAATCTTAAAAACATTGCCTAGTATTCCATTGGGCATGGAATCTAATTAAGTCTATGCTAAAACCTATAAAAGAACATTCTTACAATCATTAAGGCTCGAAAACCTTAAACAACATAAATCTTCAAAAACTGGCCCTCTATTGGACCAACAAAACTGTTTCTCCTCCTCTCGGGCGACCTATGAGCCGGCTCATCAAAGATCTACAAAATTGGATTTATTTTATCCTCTACCTCAAAAAGTTTGGGGCATTTGACCTTATTAGGTAGAGATGGTTTGTATTTCACCCCCTCTTTGTATGCTCTCATCCTTGGATGTTCTTCGTGTAAGCCTTTTTACGCCTGCTGAATAACAATGGTTGTTGCGTACTTGTCTATGTCATTTGTGGCCTGCACAATCAATATAAATGGTGAACCAATGTATTCTTGTGTGGAGGACACAAAGACTTCACCTGCTTCCGTAGCTTTCTTAGAACAGTCCACATCCAAGGAGGTGTCCCAAAACTATGCACCCTCTTCCTTTGTGATCTGGCAAACTGTCCTTTCAAGCTGTATGGAGGCCAACTCGGCAGGCTTCGGAATATCAAGATAGATATTATCCATATCAGCCTTGGGAATTGAATTCTAGCCTACTTCAGTGCCTAATGGGCAATTATGAGGGATTGTCACTTGAGCAGATAGAGAAGCATAAGATGATGGGGAGATTTCTTCTCCCTCTTTGATCATTAGACTGGGGATAACAGCAGGCCAGTCAATTTGCAGATCTGCATAGTCATTAGAAGATGAGCTAGATTTAGGCTCAGATTCTTCGAGGATGGCGGGACCTACTGTTGATTGCTCCTGCTAATAAGATTGTTGTTCTGCAAGTACAACAAAATCATAAGCAAGGCCTATGGATAATGCTTTCTCATAAGTAGCCCTGGTTAAGAAAGGGGCACTGCGCTTATCTTCCATACCATGAACCTCATCCTTCTCTTCGAACTACTCTTCTTCCATGAATATATTTTGAAAAAGGGTATTTACCCTTTTGTCTCCGTTTACATCCTTGTTTCTTTGCAAAATTTGAAACTGCTCATTTTCTCCTCAATATGGATTTGGATTTGGAAGAGAAAATGAACAATGAGCTCCTGCTTCCTCAGAATGCTGCTCCACCCTTAATCTGGAAACTTCAGAGGTTAATGATTCTATCATCCTGGCCAAATTATCGATCTTCAGATCCGAGGATGATAAGGAATCACCCCTCTGTCTTCTCCTATCAGCATTACCTCCGAGCCTCTCTGCAACCATGATGTTTTATTCTACTTCAAAGGCTGCATTTTGGATATCAACCAAAGAAGCACATCTTCTTTCCCTGAGTAGCAAACAGAAACGAGAATCGAAGGCATTGGCATAAGTAAGCATAGCAGAAGTAGGGGTAGGTTTCACTTCAACTGGTATTCTGCTGTACATATGCTTGAATCTGATGTTGAAATCAGACAGCAGCTCACCATTCTCCCTCTGCAAGCTCCCAAATTCAGTATAATAGTAGAGCAGATCTTTCTTATCCCCCTAGTGCTTTAGGAACACATCATCTAAGGCCTCAATATCTATTATAGACCTAGGGGTTAATTCTCTGGACCATTTTCTAGCTTCTCCATCTGGGCTCTGGACAAAAGCCCTCATCCACACATCATATTCATTAATATCTAGATTATTAGCATAGCTATAAAAGGACTCTAGATGTTCTTCAGCTGATACTCCCTCTGCACCAGTAAACTTAGGCATATATTTCTGATAATCTCCTGTAGGCATGGCATTTAAAGGAACAGGCAAGACCAAGGGTCCATACCTAGCAGCAACGATTCTTTCTATCTTTGTAGGTGCTTGATAGCCTACCATGACTGGGAAAGGTGGAAGCGTACTGGTCGTTGAGTGGTATGAAGCGATGCAATGGATGACAGAGACAAAGGAATGTGATGGATTGTATGGGATGCTTTCTTTGGATTGAGATTCGAAGGGGAACTAAATGGACAAGGAGCTTTATGAATCTCTGAAGCTATTTCTTAAATAGCAGAGATACATGGGATTTTTTAGGCTTACCTGATCCTGATGCTCCTTTCTGTAATGTTTTCTTTGGCTTAACAATCTTCTCAGGGTCAGGCACTGGAATAGCTGGTGATTTCTAAGGATTTCTTCGAGTATGTCTCACAAACTGAGCCGGGACTGTGATGTGGAGTCGCCAAAGGTTGGTCTTCCTCCAGTGGAGTTGCCAGATAGATGATTACAACCAAAAATGTGCCCAGACATTGTCTATCATCAAAATATGAAGCTGTGTCATCTCCCAGGGAAGCTGAGCTTCAATCTCCTCTCCCTGGCAACGATGCCAATTAATGTTATCACCCCAAGAAACTCTCCTAGGTTGTATCTCAGAGATGCTCAGGAACATTACAAAGTCAACAAAATGTTGGAAATGGATGAATGGAAGGAATGATGCTTGTTCAAGCCAGATAACCACTTCTACTATGCTTAACTCCAGACATGGGTGAACACCCCCAAACTACAAGGCTTTAGACCACCAATTACTCATAGTTTAAGGATTTGGTGAATATGGAGAATACCTAACCACACCAGCAGATGCACAAGACCATGTGATGGCCAGCTGCAACTAGTAAAGAGGTCTACAAATATGTTTCCTAATGCATAGACAGGATGACAGCTCTCTAGCACTAAGTAAACAGAAACCTGCATAACACATTCAATGATACATACTAGACTTCGACACAGAGGTGGGATGACAACCCCTCTAATGCTAAATATCAAGAGCACATGAATAAATGCATAGCAGGCATAGCTTAGAATAGAGTATAAATGGAAAGTGAGCAATTAACAACAAAAGAAGCTTATATTAGCTGAAAATGAAGACTAGACGCTGCAAGTATCAAAGTAGTTACAGTCTCTAGAAGTTGAACCTTACATCAAAACAGCAACCATCAACCTTGATTACATCTGTGTTCTGGGTATATATAGAGTTTGATTACAAAGATATTTTGCTATTCTAGGCGTGGAGGGGTCATAATGGACCACCAACTGCTTTAACTGCTTGATGGAGTCTTTGGTGCGATCTGTCTGCTTCAATGAACGAATTTGATCTTTTCTGATGCTTTTCTTTACTTCTCGAGCAGGTAGAGTGTTGTATGAAAGAAGTTCCATAATTGATAAATGCATTTAACTGCTCGAGGCTGGTCCTTTTCTTCTCGGCCACTCTGTTTCTTGAATGCGGTTGTTGGAGATGAAATGTGCCAGGTACAGGCGAACATGTTACCTTCGTCCTTTGGATGCACCGGATAGGATATGGACATGGACAGTATGGCGGAGGCATGAGTCTGACGGGAACAGATATCAGTCATTGGATTATGCAGATGGACGGCGGAGATCCCTTAGCGGAGGGAATCGGGCGGATAGATTTGACGACCATCAGGCAAAAAAGATGCACAGGAGATAATGAGCGGGGACGGGCGAATGGGTGGTAAGTGGTATTTCCCGCACCGCTTTTCAGAGGTTGGTGGTAAATGTATAAAGGCCAGTGATCACCCTCATCATGCGACGCATGGCAGACGGGGCGGAACAAAACCACTTTCGATCGCAAGTTAACACGCAGGCAGCTTGCGGGTGCGGGGAAAGTGAAAATCGTTGGATCTCACAGTAGAATATTGGATGGCGGGGTTTAAACGCACATGTTTTCGTCGGATGTGATGTGAAAAGGGGCTTGCGAAAGCACTCGGTCATGTGATCATAGTTGCATGAGGCTTAGGTTTTAGTGCTTGGGCTTGAGGAAACAAGGGCTTGAGTCGATCTTTGGAGGAAGAACATATATGGCAGGAGTCATGAGGGTGTTAGTGGAGTGAGGGGAGCGAGGAGGATGACTGATACAGGTTCTATTTGCATAGCAGTAGCACGGTCGAGCCTGCATTTGACCCTCAAAATGTCCAACCGTGTAGCAAAGCTAACAGCTCCCACCAATCATAATAGATTGATGTCAGCCTATGACATCAATGAAGGTAAGATGCTAATGATTTTTTTCAAACCCAAAGTACAACATCGTCAATCAGTTGCAGATTACCTCAAAACTAATTTTGAGGTCATGGCAAAGGACATTCATCCCCTGGACCAGATCGAGTTACACAAATAGACAGGGGAAATGGTGTATTCAACCTTGACTAGCAAACCCATGATGGCCCAAAGATTGGAAAATTCTTTAAATAATACAACTGCCTAACTACAACTGGAAAAAGCCTCCTCACAGGCTAAAGATAACAGAATTAAAACTTTGGAGGAATTGGTGATTGGGTTGGGTCATAACCCAAAGGATGTGAAGGCAGCAGATGCCTTAATTAAGAAGAAACATGAAGACATAGCTGCCTTGAGAAAGTAGCTAAAGTTGCCACCATCAAGACATCCACAAACTGCAGAAGTTGTCCAAAATAAATCTAAAGAAGAGCTGATGGACTTAGTCCTAAAGCTTAATGAACAGTTGAAGGAAACTGAGCAAGAGTTAGAAAAATAATTGAAGAGCAAGCAGGGAGAGTTGACCTCTCAGACTCCAAACGTGATTCCAGTAGTTTCCACTGCAGTCCCCTCAACACTTGGAACAACTTTGGCACCAAATATCCCAGTGGTCACAGCAGAAGTAATTACAAGAACAGAAACAACATGAACAACATAGGCAGATACTCCAGGTTTAAGCATAGAAGAAAATATAAAGTCAATGGAGGAGATGAAGCTCCAAGTTTCAGAATTTCAGAAGAAAAAAGAACAATTTGTTACCTTAGAACATAAATATGATCTTTCCAAGATCAATTTTTCTAAAAAGGTGAGGGAGAATAAAGGATTAGCTCAACAGGTGAAATCAATAGAATATGACCTCACTTTTGACAAGCCCTTAGCAGACATCAGGAAAATTCTTTGGACCAACATCACTCAGTCAATAAATGATGCTTGGCCATCAATACAAATAATGTTTGAACAAATTGATTTAGTAAAAATGGCTCTTGAAGAAATCCAGAGGACTGAGGAGGAACTAGGAAGAAAGCTTGAGGAAGCCACCATGATAATAAATTTTTTGAACAACAAAAATAAGTACCAACTAGAAGAGTTAGGCATTGCAGATAGAACGGGGACTATTCTAGAAATCATGAAGGTATTGACCAAAAGGTCACTTATGCAGAATTTGGAAAGAAGATGTCAGAATAGACAAGAGGAAATAAATGATTTTATGGAGAAATTTGGCATATTGCAGAGCAAAGGACTTCCCAGTCCTTTAGTTATTAATGACAAATTGATGAGACATATAGACTATGTCGACAAGTTGGCTCAATATGCAGACAACCGGGCTATCTCATTAGCTAGTGCATATGCACCAAAGGCACTACCTACAAGCCAAGTTCTCTACGACAGTCTAGAGAACCTTTTCTATGTGGAGCATGAAATAAAACATCTGTTCCCAGTTCAGCCTAATTTTTTCAAATACACTGAGGCTGATGAGATCTTAGGAAAAATTCAAAGGACCAGAATACCACAGGAAAAATGGTGGACAGATATGACATAAATTTTGTGATTTATCCTTGGTAAAAAACGCAAATTTTCATTATTTACCATAGTAAATGATGGTAATATAGGGTGAACAAGGATCAAACAGGTAAATAGTATCATAGCAGGTCAAAGAGTATCAGTAAGAAGATGAAAAACAAAGCAACCAACACAAAGTTACAAATAAGACAGCAAGATGCCCAATCATAGGGCCTGCCTACATCTCATTCACAAGAATAGGGATAGCAAGCCATCAGTTTACCTTTATCTTCTATATTCGAGACCATATGTCTCTACTTTCATGTAACAAATAGTTAATCATCCTAGAATATATCTCACTTTGTTATGAGATATTTTATTGTAAACTTTTTATAAATACTCCCTCATTCAGAGTATTGAGTGTGGATTCTTAGACATTTTTGTAAGACTGATTATTTTGGAAAAGAAGTATTGTTGGACAATTTTTTGCATGGATGACAGGATGAAGGAATAATACAAAGGACTTTTCATAGGATTCATGTGTCAAGCACCAGACAAATCAGTATCTATATCTCATGTGTTATTGTTTTCTTGTTTAAATATTTCAACTATGTTCCATATCTGAATATTAAAATGAAAAAGTGTAATTTAGAAAGTGCTTAAGTGCAATATGTCTTTAAAAGCATTTTTATTCTAAATGTTTTCTTCTCAACTATCATAGGCAGTGAATTCTTAATTGCTCCTGCTTCTTAGTTTATCATTTTGGTCATTTAATAAAAAAATGTTAATTGCTTTTTATTGATGATCAGTCATTTTCCCTCTCTTAAAACATGTTGAAGGATTCTTAATTACGCTTCATCCCTTTTAAGTCCATTCCATCCTTTCAAGCTGCCATTTGTTCCCTGTTTAGCTATCTTGCCCTGTGAATCCATCCTTTTGTTGAAAAGCTAAGTCCAGTTAAGCCATCTTTAGATTGACTCCATAGCCCAATGGCATGAAATACTCAGTTCTATCCATCTGCTCTTGAATTCCACCACCAAACACAATCAAAACCCTTAAGCCTTCATAACTAGCCTAATATCTAATAAAACAAAGATAAATCTTAAAGAGAGAGCCCTCTCTAGGTATAGATTGGCTAGATTCTGTACCTAAAAGTTGGTTTGTGGTTACCTTAGACCCCTTTCCTCTTTTTGAACAACTTCTAGGAAAATCTGAGTGATAACATAGCGGCGACTCTGCTGGGGAATGAAAGGTTTGTTTGTGTGTTATTGTTGTTTTCTTTATAAACTACAGACAGAGCCTAAAGTTAGCCAGGTAGCCTTTGAACTTCTCTTGCTCTGCAAGTGCATAGTAGATGAATGCTGCTTCAGTCAATCTCTGGTTTAGTTTATGAACTAAACATCTGGTTTCCAAACATTCGACCAGTTCCTCATGTCAAATAAATCTTTAAGAAAGTTTAAATCCCATATCTAAAGCCTCTTAAAGAAATCATAGAAGTTGTTTCTCGATATTAATTAAGAAAAACCAAAAATACAACCTAAAAATATGGCTTCAGAAAGGACTCTTTACACCAGAGCTAATCCTGATCCCAATCCACCACAAGTGTTTTAGAATCCTAATCTGATCCCTAGAATTATTAGGAGATAGGAAAGCCAAGAAAGTTCGGCTAGTTCTAGGCCCACCTGCAGATCAAGTTCTTATCCTGATAGGTGGATTTATCTTGAAGATGAACCCTTTGATGAACATTTTGGAACCTCTCTGTTTAGGACATCTTCTAATTTTGAATTAATTAACCTAGTCCCAGACCCAGTATTCATCGAAGACTTACAACTTGAAGTTATCAATTTGTCAATTGATAGACATTTGCAGAACTCAATGCAATATGATCTTACCACTGAAGGAACACCCAATCCCTCTGTAATCACTACTGCCTCTGCAAGTTCATCACCATCTCCTCATACATCTCAACCTCAAACCACTCCACAACAAACCACCCCTTCTACCCCTCCATCCACAACTTAGACAGCTATTGTTATCCCAACTCCAGTTGTTGTTTTATCACTACCTACAGCCATAGCAAATAGATATGCTCCCCTGGTACTACTTACAAACTTAGGTGCTATGCTCCAGGATTACCAAAGTAAAATCACTCAATTTGATGGTACTAGTACTTATACAACCCAACAACACACCAAAAAGATGACTGACTACTTTGAAATTTACGAAATTGATGTTGATGATGTGAGAATGAGAATATTTGTTTAGAGTCTAATTGAGGATGTCAGAACCTGGTTTAGAGCCTTAGCTGCAAACAGTGTAGACAGCCTAGAAAATCTCTATAGACAATTCTTAAACCGATGGGAGAAAAAGAAAGATCCCCTTCAAATTCTTTCTGAGTATGAAAACCTAAAGAGAGGAATGCAAGAAACTATGCAGGATTACTGCACTAGATTTAATAATGTCTATAATTCCATCCCTCAAAACCTTATACCACCACCTGATTTAGCCTTAATCAAATTCCCTGATGGATTTGATTCTGACATGGCTTTCCAGCTAAGAAAACGAGCTCCTCGCACTTTAGATGATATGAAGAGCATAACTATTAGTGTTGAAGCCAACCTGATGTCTAAAAGAGCCAAGATTAGAAGTGAAAGGAGAATACCATTGAAATAAGAGTCCTCACCCTTTGAACAAAAACTAGATGCCATAATTAAAGGGATGGATAAGCTAGGGGATAGGGTGGAAAAAATTGAAAGGAAAGCCCCTTGGGATGGTCAACCAACCAACAAAGGGAGAAATCCCAATTTCAGAAGGAATAAAAACCAGAACACTGGGAAGACTGGTCCAGACCAAAACATTAGGCCCCCTTCCCAGGAAAATTATGCAGAAGCCTCAAACTCTGATGAACTAGTAGAAGACACTCAAATAAATCTGATGGGACTTAGTAACGAAGGAGAAGTTGTCTTGACCCGGGAGGATCAAGAGGCTCATATTCTTAAACAATTTCAAACTCAGTTAGGTGAATCATTTGACTTCAGGGAAGGATATGAAACAGCCATCTATGAGGTACATAAGCAATACAACCTAAGGAGTAGGAGAATTTATGTTCCTGAAACAAACAAGCAAAAGGCCCCAAAACAGCCTATAAAAGGTAAGACAGTCACTACACCTGTACATATCCTGTCTAGATCAGATCCTAATCCATCTAACCCAATAATAGAAGATGTCTCTGATAATCAACTAAATGGAAAACAGATCTCCACCGCTCTTCCTTCTAAAGGAAATGTGGAAGAACCTCCAGAAGTCAATTCAGAAGAACCTGTAAACTATAGCCCCACTCCTGAAAAGGAGAAAAACAAAGAAAATCCAGAAAACAGAGAGAATACTACCTTTCAGAATCCAAGAGACCAAACTAAAAAACCCTTTAATCTAGAGACGAAGGTAGGTAAGCTTAAAATCGTAGTTCCTTTATCATAATTAGCTAAACATGATGCATACCGAAGTCTAATCAAGAGACCACTCAAAATTATTGAAACTGAATATTCAATTAATGTTTTTTGTGACCATCCAGAATTAATTTTTGGCCCAGAAGTGAATGGAAAACCATTAGAAGGAGGAATTCCTCCCTTATATGTGAGCCTAAATATACATGATAAAATCCTTCACAATGCCATGTTTGATTCTGGGGCATCACATAACCTTATGCCCAAGTCTGTCATGGAAAAATTAGACCTAGACATCACCAAACCATACAAAGATATCTTTTCTTTTGATTCTAGTTAGGTGAGATGTCTAGGATTGATTAAAGACTTATGTGTCTCATTGGTTCAATACCCTGCAAAAACAATTTTAATGGATATAGTGGTAGCAGATATACCACCAAAATATGGTATGTTATTGTCCAGATCCTGGGGTGATAAGCTTTAGGGATCTCTTCAATTGGACATGTCCTATGCTACTATCTCAGTCTTTGGCCAACCTAAGAAGCTATACAGAGAATCTTTAATGAAATATGTAGTACGCAATCAGGAAAAACCACAAAATTTCCCCATCTACTCAGTGCACTCTGATATGGACTCATTCATTCTTTATAATGCTGAAACCAATCCTTTTAATGACTTAGAAGTTTTAGCAGAACCAAAAGAAATTAAAAAAGGAAAATCTAATGTTCAGATTCAGGAATTATCAGACAACAATGAAACATCAAATAACAACAACAAGCCAATTGAGAATGAAAAACCAGATCCTACTGTCAAAGAAATTCCCACCACCCGTGACACGAATTATGAACATGAAATTCTTTGGCATTTAGAATTTGATGGCTCGGTAAATAAATTAGGGGCAGGGGCAAGAGTTTGGGTGTAAAACTTAGAAAACGATCATGCTGAAGGCCATGCCTACAGATTAAATTTTAAGTGCACCAATAATATGGGAGAGTATGAAGCTCTCTTTCTGGGTCTTAAACTGGTCAAAAGATTAGGAGAAATCAGAGTATCTATCATAGGGGATTCTAAATTAATCATTAAATAGATTAAATGGAAATATTTAACTAGGGATCCTAGATTAGGATACTACAGAGGAACAGTCATAGAGATTCTTAATACCTTTCTGGAAACTCAGCTTGCTATAATCCCTAGAAAACACAACTTGCAAGCCCACAGTCTGGCAATGTTTTCCAACACCTGTAAATTACCTTTCCAACCTAATCATCAGTTTACAACTGAGATTAGACACAGGCTAGCCATCCCTGATAATCTAAAAAACTGGCAGGTGTTTGATAGTGATGCACAGATTAATAACTTTTTAACTTTAGAGGAGGAATTCTCTAACAGTTACATAGATGTGGATACAATTATTAATTCAAATTAGATAGATGAGGTAGGAATAAACATTTCAGAAGAAAGTTCAACTCAAATGCTTCATCCCACAAAGTTCACTAAAAAAAGTTCAAGACCTTAAACAAATGGAGCTTGATGAGATAATTGAAGAAGAAACATAAGTCATTGACTTAAAAGACAATCATCTGCCTAAAGGATTAACTCCTCTAGAAGACCTCTTTGATTCCAATGACATTCCCAAAAAACAAAAAATGGAACCACTAAAAGCAGACATTGAAGAGTATAACTTGGGGATAGAGGAAAATCCAAAAATGATAAAACTATCAAAATCCTTACGCCCAGATCAGAAGTTAAAATATGTTGAATTCATGAGAGAATTCCAGGATGTCTTTGCCTAGAGTTATGAGGATTTGAAATCATATGACACCTCTATAATTTAGCATGCTATACCTTTAAAAGAAAATCAAAAGCCATTTAAACAAAAACTTAGAAGAATCAACCCTGTATTATTACCATTGATCGAAAAAAAATTAAACGTATGTATGAAGCAAGGATAATTGCCCCTATTAGATTTTTAGAGTGGGTGTCAAATTTAGTACCTACTAGGAAGAAAACTAGGGAAATAAGATTATGTGTTGATCTAAGAAATGTGAATAAGGTTTCTTTGAAAGATAATTACCCTTTAGCTAAGATGGATCATATTTTGGAAAGGGTAGTAGGTTCTTCTAGAATTTCACTTTTAGATGGGTTCTCAGGGTATAACCAAATTCTGGTTCATCCTAATGACCAAGAGAAAATTGCTTTTACAACACCATGGGGCACTTTTATGTATATCAAAATTCCATTTTGACTCAAAAATGCAGGAGCAAATTTCCAAATAGCGATGGAAATTGCATTTGCAAAAGATATTCATGATTTTCTTGTTATATATCTGGATGATCTAACTGTTTTCTCTAAATTAGATCAGTAGCATTTGGACCATCTCTGACAAGTATTTCTAAAATGCATAAAATATGGTATTTCTTTGATTCTAAAGAAGTCCTTGTTTTCCCTGGAGGAAGGTAAAATCTTGGGTCACATCATTTCTAAGGATGGCATTCGAATTGATCTTGCCAGAATAGAAGCTATTCTATAGATACCTCATCCAAGAAGTATCAAAGAACTTCAAGCTTTCCTAGGGAAGATAATTTTTTTGAGAAGATTCATTTCTAACTTAGCAGAGCTCATTAGATTACTAAATAACATGCTTAAAAAGGATTCGAGTATAAAATGGACAGTAGAGGCCAAGTAATCATTTGAAGAAATCAAATTGGCCTTAACCAGAACACCGGTCCTTACCAGTCCTCAATTTGATAGAGACTTCATAATTTTTTCATTTGTATCAGAACACACTATAGCAACTGTTTTATTATAAAAGGATGATCAGGGATGTGAAAAACCCATAGCCTTTTTTAGTAAAGCACTTAGAGATTCATCTCTAAAATACAAAATAATGGAAAAACAAGCTTTTGCACTAGTAAAAGCCATTAAGGACTTTAGATTCTACATATTATACTCTCATGTGATAGCCTATGTACCTAATGTAGTTGTCAAAAACATCCTAACTCAGGATGGAATTGAGGGCAAAAGAGGTAAATGGATTGCTACCATCCTAGAGTATGATATACAAATAAAACCTACAAAACTGATAAAAGGACAGGGATTGGCCAAACTCATGGTAGAAACTAATTTGTCAAGCCCTAGATATAAATGAACTAGATGATTAACAGGAGATGGCGACTCCACAAATCAGCCAAGCCTTTTCAGACTCACCTTGGTATTCTGATGTAATTTATGTTTTACAAAACCTGCAGGCTCCTCCAAGGTTATCCAAAACAAAAAATAGGTTTTTAAAAATGAAAGCTTCAAAGTTTTGTATCAAAGATAATACTCTTTTTTGGAAAAATCATGAAGGGATTTTATTGAATTGTTTGTTAAAAGATGAAGCTAACAAGGCACTCCAAGAATTTCATGCAGTGGACTGTGGTGGACACCTTTATTGGAAATCAACTGTAGATAAAATCCTAAGGGCTAGATTCTATTGGCCAACCTTGTTCGCAGATGTAAAGAAATTTGTCACTTCTTGCCATAAATTTCAATTTTTTGAAGACAAGAGAAAGTTGTTACCTTTACCCCTGAAACCCATTTCCACTGAGAAACCTTTCCAACAGTGGGGCCTTGACTTCATTGGAGAAATCCATTCATCCTCTTCAGGCCAACATAAATGGATACTCACTACCATTAACTATTTTACCAAATGGATAGAGGCCATTCCCTCTAGACAGGCCAATGACACAGTGATCATAGAATTCCTAGAAACCAACATATTGTCCAGGTTTGGCTGCCCCGTTAAAATCATAACCGATAATGTTGTAGCTTTAAAATAAATAAAAAAATGATCAATTTCTGTAACAAGTATCACATCACCTTAGGTCATTCCACAACCTATTACCCTCAAGGGAATGGATTGGTTGAATCTTCCAATAAGAGTCTTATTAATATCATTAAAAAATTATTGGAGGAGAATAAGAAAACTTGGCACAAGAAACTAATAAATACACTATGAGCAGACATGCTTACAACTAAAAAATCCATTGGCACCAATCCTTATGAGTTAGTATATGGCATGGAGGCTATATTTCCTTCATCATTAGGAGTCCTTGTTATGAAAATACTCCAAGAAGCTCAAGTGGAACCTAATGATATACAAAGAAGAATAAACCAGACCATCAATTTACAGTAGACCAGAGAGGAGGTATACCAAAGAACCCAAGTGTTACAGGAGAAATTGAAGAAGATATTTGAAAAAAGAACCAAGGCAGATGATTTCTATCTTGGAAATAAAGTGTTAAGATGGGATTCAAAGAGAGAGGATAAGGGGAAACATGGGAAGTTTGACTTCCTATGCAAGGGACCATACACCATCTATGCTCTCCAAGGAAACAATACATATTTTCTAAAAAAATTGGATGGCACAGAAGTAGAAGAAGGACCAGTCAATGGTTGGATGTTAAAACATTACTTTGATCCTACTTATTAATGTTACCCTTATTGTTAACATACACATACTATATCATTTGTACTATCACAGTTTTGATTCGATAGTAACTTGTTGGAGTTGAATCCCGAAGAGAAGGCCCTAAGCTTCAGGAGTATCACTATCATATATACAATAAAGGTAGCAAGCAGAAGAAGATTGCATAGTGCAGTAAAAGTCATTCAGAGGCCATTTGATCTATTGTTCTTGACCTTTCACCAGTAAAATCCATCCCCAAGTGGAGCGACTGTTATGCCCCTATACCAATAGGTGTCATATATCATGTTTGAATAGATAATCTCTGTAATATGTTCATACCTTTACTTGTTGCAAAGGTTTTCCATATTTTCAAGAAATAAAAAAAAATTAAAAAATGTAAAGAAGGTATACCCTAAAAGAAAAATCAAAGGGTAAAAAGAATAAAAAATGGTCAAAAAATGAAAGAAAATTAACCCCAATAAAAAGAAAGACCAAGGAAAGTGTGCAAATCTAAATGCCACTACTTTTTCACTTGTGTACAATAGTAATTGTGTGCAAATTGTCATCTATGCCACAATCCATGGTAACCAAATAGTTTAAACTTGGTTATTTCATGTTTTCAATTTCATGTTGTAGAAATAGAGAATAAAGAACTAACCAAACAGTGTAATCTTGGTAGATAAGTAGATAGGTAGAGTGAAAAATGAGCTCAACAGTTTAATTTGAGCCCTTGGATTTAATAAGTGTAGACTTAGATAGACATTGCCATGTAAAAGAAAAGAAAGTTTGATAAGGGTTTTCCAGTCTAAGTGCACCCAAATAAAGAAGTAAAAATGCTAGGTTAAAATAGGTAGGGTAGGTAGATGATGGTTGCAGAATTACATGTGGTGAATGATGATTTTAAATATGTGAATCTTTTACTTTCATCACAAGGCAAAGGCATGTATTACATTAGAGACATCTCAAGCAAAGCAAAGTCAAATAATTAACTCCCCTATTCATTTTCCCTAAATTTTCACTAATTTCCCCTAAGTACCAAGGTATCTATCAAATTAGATGGGCTCAGAGCATTTCTCTAACTTCTGGAGGGGCTGGACCCTTGGCCCAATAATTAATCAACCCTAAGTACTTAAGAACATTCATTAATCATCATACCTCTTCATAAAAATCATTCATTCCCTTGATAAAATTTTCCTAAGTAAAATCCTATTTTACTTACAGAAATTAAAATATTTTACATAAAGACCTTCACTAAGCCTAATTTTTAATATACATGGAAATGTTATACACTTAGCACTTTTGTCCATTCATTATCATATTAACTATTAACATATTATATAAATCCCTTGTAAAATTAACCCTCTCCCATACTATTTAAACTATTAAAATCCCGAATTTCTATATATCCCGCCCCTTTGGTTAAGTTATAACCATAATACAGTTTAAATCAGGATTAATTAGTTAATCAGCAACTAATTAACAGCCCTTAATCCCCCGCTGCATTAATAAGGGATTAATTAACCCTCACAATTAATTAACAGCCTCCCCCTCCTATCCCCTCAACCCCAATATAATTAATTAATCCTTAAATGTATCATGCCCACCTTCATTAAATCCCCAACATCTCATATCCCCGACAGTCGTCCAATCAAGGCCCTGAGATCTGACGGCTATTCTTAATATCACGCAACCCTTTGTGACCGTGCATTAGCGCGCGATAACAAAGTAGTTTCATGAACAGTGCCTCTGCCACGCGTCAATCACTCAGTGGAATCGTTGGCTGAAGGCTTAATACCTTTACTTTCCCATAAGCGGTGCAATATAAACCACTTACCGCTCCCAAGCTAAATAACAAAAAACATTACGTCACCCTCCTGCTGACGTCACTCATCCCGAAACTCGCTAAACCTTGACTTCGCGTATAAAACAAAATAATGTCGTTTTCATTGTTTTATCCCATGAACCTGTACGCCCATAACCTGCATTCTGTTGCTTGTCCCCCAAAAGAAGGTATTTACCAATTCCCCAACTAGAAAACCCTGAAAAGTTCTTGTTTTCACTGCAAATTGATTAAAAAACCAAAAATTTGCCATAATTCTACTATTGTGTTTGTAAATTCAACTACCTAGACCTGCTATTTCATCATTTCCACCTAAAAAACCTCAGTTTCCCTCTTGAAACCCACAAGAACTAGTATGGAAACTCCAGTAGCCCTAAATGTTGCTCCCATCAACACTCCTCATCGTGATTTAGACTATTTGCCTCTGGCAAATAAAGATTTCCAGATAAAAGACCTAAAAACTGATAAAGACCACCTCAAAGTCTTCTGCCAATGCCGAGATAACCATTTGAATGGCTATGATGCCATGGGACTGTGGGAATCCAACATCCCAATGTATTTTCTCCCCTCTGTCCATGTTTTCCCTGATATAATCCATCAGTGCCATGCAAACTATGACCCCATTCACAGAGCTATCATGTCTCCCAACCAAACAGTCCTTTTCACAATAACTACTGAATCTATTAATGAAATGTTGCAATTTCACCCTAGTCAGGCACTTACCCCCATTTCCCTTGGAAATTTGCTTGAAAAATCCACTCAATTATCCCAAGCTGAGCTTACTCGCCTCTGCCAGACTTTCATATTACCACAATATCAAACTAAATATCCCCCACCCTATATGTCAGTTTTCTTCGCAGATACAGGCAAGCTCATAGTTGATATGATATCAACAGTCATGGGGTTCAACACTAGTGAATATGTAGATGAATTGACCCTAGTGATGATGTCCATCTTTACCCCAGGACAGCCTCCTGTTGTCAAATATGAGTATGCCTCTTATATTGCTAACAAAATTCATGACTAGTTTATGAGAGTGGAGAATGAAAGGGTTTTCAAGTTTTCCACCTTCATATAGCACCTCATTCTCTACCATCAATCAGACCAGATCATTTTCTGTTAAGAAACTTGATACCAAGGGTAATCCAAGGTCTATCATCTTTTGGTCTTCCATCTTCCATAAAACTTTTGATTGCCCTTATTCCTTTAATCAATTCATTGATCAATTTGTCCACCCAGTGACCACCTTGCTGACAGGGAGTTCCCCTCCCAGAATTAGTGGTGACATCAAAAGGATTCTTCAGCTTTCTAAATAGTATAGAGTGGGTGATTGATATCTATACCGAAATCACACAGAAATCAGAGTATATGGGTGTGAGCTTTCCCCATTCAAGCTTCCTCAATATGTTCCAATGAGACTGTTTGCATTGGAATACTGTAGACAAATGATATATTCAGATTTGATACATTTCACTAAGGCCAAGAAGAAAGCCCAAGTCAGAATCAGGGATCACTTAGGCCCAATTGTCTGTAATACTAGACAAGCATGGAGAGAGGCAGACTAAATTCTAGAAGATGATATGAAATTAAAAAAAAAAGTTTTAATTAGACTCCATATGACCCTCATAGTTTTATCTATGATAGAAGGATGAAAAAAAGACTATATCCATACTTGCATCATAGAATTCCAGAGATTGAACAATTTGCTAATATGGATGAATGGAGGGAAGGAACCCTAGTTGAAACAAATAGTGAATAGGTCAATATAGAAAATGTAATGAAGGATCTTGAAAAGACACTTGACCTGGATTCTTTTGGACAGGTATAGTTTGAGACTTCTCAAAAGACAACATCAGGGATCAATGCCTCAATAGCTAACACCTCACAAAGGCACTCACAAGAGACCAATACACCACCAGCAAAAACATCACAGGGAAGAGACAAAGATGCAAGCACTCAGGCTACAAAATAGTCAACTATATCTAAGTAGCCTAAAACTTCTCAAAAGAAGGCCCAAACATAAGATCATTCGACAAAAGTCAACATAGGAGAACCCCCAATATTGCAAACTCCTCTGAATGGGGAAAAGAACAAAAAGGGAGACAGGGAAGCAGCTACCCCTGCCAATGGACCCTCAGAACAACCTGGTGTGAAGAGGCATAGGCTAAATCCTCATTCAGAAGAGGAATTTTTTGAAGACATTACTGGTAGTCAAAGAAAATAAGGTGTCTATAGTCATCAAACTTTCCCAGCAGGTGGGGCAACTTCTAGCTCATAGAGACAGGAGCTGGAGAGAAAAAAAAGTGTTGAAGTGTCATCCTTTAGGCCCCCAGGAAGTGACAACCTGGATATTAAAAAGAAATTCAAGGAAATAAAGGCTAGGAATGAGCCATTAAGGATCCAGGTCTACAATCAGTATTTGAAGATGGCTCCAACCAATCAGAATAGATTCATGTCAGCCTATGACATCAAAGAAGGTAAGATGCTAATGAATTTTTTCAAAACCAAAGTACAATAGCCTCAATCAATTGCAAATTACCTCAAAACTGATTTTGAGGTCATGTCAAAGGACATTCATCCCCTGGACTAGATTGAGTTACACAAATAGACAGGGGAAATGGTGTATTCAACCTTGACTAGCAAAGCCATGATGGCCCAAAGATTGGGAAATTCTTTAAATAATACAACTGTCCAACTACAACTGGAAAAAGCCTCCTTACAGGCTAAAGAAAATAGAATTGAAATTTTGGAGGAATTGGTGATTGGGTTGGGTCATAACCCAAAGGGTGTGAAGGCAACAGAGGCCTTAATTAAGAAGAAAGATGAAGACATAGCTTCCTTGAGAAAGAAGCTAAAGTTGCCACCATCAAGACATCCACAAACTGTAGAAGTTGTCCAAAATAAATCGGAAGAAGAGCTAATGGACTTAGTCCTAAAGCTTAATGAGCAGTTGAAGGAAACTTAGCAAGATTTAGAAAAATCACTGAAGAGCAAGTAGGGAGAGTTGACCTCTCAGCCTCCAAATGTGATTCTAGTAGTTTCCACTGCAGTCCCCTCAACATTGGAACAACTCTGGCACCAAATGTCCCAGTGGTCACAGTAGAAGTAATTACAGGAACATCATAAGAAGGTACTCCAGGTTTAAGCACAGAAGAATTGATAAAGTCAATGGAGGAGATCAAGCTCCAAGTTTTAGAATTGCAGAAGATAAAAGAACAATTTTTTACCTTAGAACAGAAATATGATCTTTCCAAGATCAATTTCGTTGAAAAGGTGAGGGAGAACAAAGGATTAGCTGAGCAAGTGAAATCACTAGAAAAGGACCTCACTTTTGACAAGCCCTTGGTAGACATTAGGAAAATTCTTTGGATCAACATCACTTCGTCAATAAATGATGCTTTTCCATCAATACAAATAATTTTTTAACAAATTGATTTAGTAAAAGTGGCTTTTGTAGAAATCCGGAGGACTAAGGAGGAACTAGGAAGAAAGCCCGAGGAAGCCACCATGCTAATAAATTTTTTGAACAGCAAAAATAAGTACCAACTAGAAGAGTTAGGCATTGCAGATAGGACATGGAATATTATAGAGATCAAGAAGGTATTGACCAAAAGGCCTCTTATGTAGAATTTGGAAAGAAGATGCCAGAATATACAAGAGGAAATAAATGATTTTATGTAGAAATTTGGCATATTACAAAGCAAAGGACTTCCAATTCCTTTAGTTACTAATGAAAAATTGATGAGACATATAGACTATGTCGACAAGTTGGCTTAATATGAAAACAACCAGGCCAGCTCATCAGCTAGTGCATCTGCACCAAAGGCACTACCTACACGCCGAGTTCTCTATGACAGTCTAGAGAACCTTTTCTATGTGGAGCATGAAATAAAACATCTGTTCCTAGTTCAGCCTAATTTTTTCAAATACACCAAGGCTGATGAGATCTTAAGAAAACTTCAAAGGACTAGAATACCATAGGAAAAATGGTGGACAGAAATGACAAAATTTTTGTGATTTATCCTTGGTAAAAAAGGAAAATTTTCATTATTTACCATAGTCAATGATGGTAATATTGGGTGAACAAGGATCAAATAGGTAAAGAGTATCAGAGCAAGTCAAAGAGTATCAGTAGGAAGATGAAAAGCAAAGCAGCCAACACAAAATTACATAGAAGACAACAAGATGCCCAATCATAGGGCCTGCCTCTAGCTCATTCATAAGAATAGGGAAAACAAGCCATCAATTTACCTTTATCTTCTATATTCGAGATCACCTGTCTCTACTTTCATGTAAAAAATAGTTAATCATCCTTGAATATATCTCACTTTGTTATGAGATATTTTATTGTAAACTTTTTATAAATACTCCCTCATTCAGAGTATTGAGTGTGGATTCTTAGACATTTTTGTAGGACTGATTATTTTGGAAAAGAAGTACTGTTGGACAATTTTTTGCATGGCTAACTGGATGAAGGAATAATACAAAGGACTTTTCATAGGATTCATGTGTCAAGCACCAGACAAATAAGTATCTATATCTCATGTGTTATTGTTTTCTTGTTTAAATATTTCAACTGTGTTCCATATTTGAATATTAAAACGAAAAAGTGTAACTCAGAAAGTGCTTAAGTGCAATCTGTCTTTAAAAGCGTTTTTATTATAAATGTTTTTTTCTAAACTATCATAGGTAGTGAATTCTTAATTGCTCTTGCTTCTTAGTTTATCATTTTGGTCATTTAATAAAAAATTCTTAATTTCGTTTTATTGATGATCAATCATTTTCCCTCTCTTAAAACATGTTGAAGGATTCTTAATTTCCCTTCATCCCTTTTAAGTCCATTCCATCCTTTCAAGCTGCCATTTGTTCCCTGTTTAGCTATCTTGCCCTGTGAAGCCATCCTTTTGTTCAGATTGACTCCATAGCCCAATGGCCTGAAATACTCAGTTATATCCATCTACTCTTGAATTCCACCACCAAACACAATCAAAACCCTTAAACTTTCATAACTAGCCTAATATCTGATAAAACAAAGCTAAATCTTAAAGAGAGAGACCTCTCTGGGTATAGACTAGCTAGATTCTGTACCTAAAAGTTCATTTGTGGTTACCTCAGACCCCTTTCCCCTTTTTGAACAACTTCTAAGAAAATCTGAGTGATAACAGATTGTTCTAAGTCACTCAATATCCAAGGAAGGACTACAAGTAGACCCAAACAAAATTGCTATCATAAAAAGGGTCCCTACTCCTCAAAATCATAGGGATGTTAGGATTTTTTTGGGCTTAGATGGATACTATAGTAGGTTTATCAAAGACTTCAATGAAGTAGCCTCACCATTTTTTGGACTGCTGGCCAAAGAATCTGAACTTTGCTAGTCAAAAAGTTGCCAAGAGGCCCTAGAAATCTTAAAGGACAAGTTGACTACTGCACCCATACTCTAAGGCACAAATGGGGCTCTTCCTTTTCACATCCATGTTGATGCCTCTGAAAAAGCTATAGGAGCATCTCTAGGCTAGATAGATGACAAGTTGCCTTTTCCCATTTACTTCATTATAAAAAATCTGTCCAAGGCTAAATTAAACTAAAGTGTGACTAAAAAGGAGCTTCTAGTTGTTGTCCAATCCTTGAACAAATTTAGACAACAAATCACTGGTTATTAGACCTTTGTGCATACAGACCATGCTGCTGTCAAATATTTGATGGACAAGCTTGATTTGAATGCTATAATTATTAGATGGTTGTTTTCATTACATCAGTTTGATTTAACTATTATTGATAAGCCAGGTAGGGAAATGTAGTTGCATATTTTTTGTTTAGACATGCTTTGCCTGCAGATGAAGAAGGGATGGTTGATGATTAGTTGCCAGATGAGAATTTATTTTCTATTTAATTTCTCTCTTCATGGTTTGTTTACATAGCCAACTACCCGGTTGTTGCACAGTTCCCTCTAAATATGTCATCCAAGGAAAAGAGAAGAATTGTAAGGAACAATGCCCCATTCACTTGGATTGGGGAAATCTCTTCAAGATAGGCCTAGATAAATTTTGAGGAGATGTGTCAAGGAGGAGTAAGTCTTTGAAATCCTTCTTGCCTATCATGATGAGCCTTGTGGAGGCTACTTTACAGCCAAGAGGACAACCTTAAAGGTACTACAAGTTGGCTACTACTGGTCCAATCTCCACCAAGATGAAAGAAGATACATGAGTTGATGTGATAAGTGCTAGATAATGGGGAAACCTACTCCCAAGGATGAAATTCCCTTTCAGCCTCAGGTGGCTCTAGAGCCATTTGAAAAGTGGGGCATGGATTTCATTGGGCCCATTAATCCACCATCACAGCAGAAAAAGTACATAATTGTATGCACTGATTATTTGACAAAGTGGGTTGAGACCAAGGTTGTCAAGGTAGAAACAGAAGAGAAAGTGGTTGAGTTCTTAAGGGAGAACGTATTTTACAATTTTTGGTACACTATGGAACTAGTCACTGATCAGGGAGCTTAATTCACATCACACCTAATTGAGAATTTTTTGAGGTAGCATAAAATCAAACATAGGAAGTCAAGTGCTTATCATCCTCAGACCAATAGACAAGTAGAGGTCACTAACAGAGCATTGGAAGGCATCCTCACCAAGGTTGTGAGAAACATCAGAAAAGATTGGGCTGAGATATTTTTGGAGGCCACTTGGGCTTATAATACAACTTGGAAGACAACGACTGGCTTCAACCCTTATGACTTTGTATATGGAAAGAAGGTGCTACTCTCCATTGATTTTTAATACAATACTTTGAGAATTGAACCACAATTGGATTTGGTTGTTACAAAGGCACATCAGAAGAGGTTGTTCCAACTCAATGGTTTGGATGAATTCAGGATGCAGGCCCTCCTACACACTGAAGTTATTCAAGTACAAAGGAAGGTTTGGCATGACAAGAACGTCAAGGACAAGGTTTTTCAAGAAGGGGATTGGGCTCTGCTATATGAATCCATGTTCAAGGCAAAGGAAAATAGGTGGTTGTGCCCATATCTAATAGAGAAGTACCATTACAATTGGGTTGTTCAAATCAGGACCATTGATGAGGAAGGTATCTCCTTGTTTATCAATGGATACAGATTGAAAGCATATAAAATACCTCTGGAAAGGGGAGAGTTCATCAGTACCATTAGTAAGGAAGTAAATGTGATTGGAAATGTCTTAGCTTCCAGATCACCCAATTCTTGAAGATTGTTTTTATTTGTGAAAAAAAAAACAATAAGGGACCTAGGTGAAAACCTCTATGAGGCATCTGAGGCCAACTCTTGGGTTAAAAACCTCCTTGAGGTAACCCAGGAGTGAAAAAAAGAAAATAAAAATATCCCTAGGTGAAAACCTCCTTTGAGGCACCTACGCTAGGAAGACAAGATGAAAACATCCTTTGGGGCAAGCTACATGTCTTTCAAAAAAGAAAACAAAAAAAAACAAAAGAAGAAAGAAAAACAAAAAATGCCATGTAAGGGACCTCAAGCCTGCCCACTAATAAATTATGTGATTTTGCAAGTTTTTTAAAGGAATCAGAGTTACAGGGACAACATGCCAAGTATCACCTCACTTATTCCTCCATCCACAACATCTCATTCATGCCTACCATGTCCCCATCACTCATTTCCACTTTCAGGCATCAAAAATCATTTTTTTGAGAATTTTCTAGCTTGTTATAGGATGTACAGTAGTTGTTACAAGAAGATCCTGTAGCACTACAGGATGTCTTGAAATGCTACAGGAAAGGGATCCCGATACGAAAAAAAACTATGCAGGCCTATTCTAAGTTGATTTCAAACCCTACACCTCACCATCTCTCACCCAACATCAAGTCATATCCATACCTACCTATGTGCCCATAATAAAAAAAACACAGGATAACGTAAAAATAAATAAAAATATGTCCAAAGGACATGTCCTCATTGGCCTCAACCATCCACCATTCCATCTGAGCCTTCATCACCATCATCAACTCTAACACCACCACCTAGCCTCCCTCTAAGAAAAAATCAATAAATAATGAAGAAAAAGGCAGCTACAGGGTTTCCTATAGCAGCGACAAGATCTCCTATAGCAGCCTGTGTCATAGGTACAACTAGCCTAAGCTTGCATTCTCCTTCACAACCAAAGAAAAAAGGAGCTCAAACATCTTTGAAGATATTATTTCTCCTCACCAGAGCTAAACAACATCAAGAACGATATACCACGCACTTGCACACATGAAACAACAAGCAGAAAACTACATAAGCAATAGGAAATCAAAAAACTACCAAAGAGGAACACTTACCTGAGCAAGTAGCACAACAAGCCATCCTCTAGCATGCATCAATCAACAAAGGTAGGCATAGGTATAGCACCTCATCCAACCCTTCCCCCAGTAAATATATGATACAAATGTATGAATGTTGAAAATTTTATTTTTCATACGTTGGAGGTGGCTTGTTAACTTGGCCACCCTCAGCTCAAGATGAAAAAGTGAACTCCCAGTCAGCATGCCACATTGGGGTGTAAAATCAATGAGCATCAGTCAAAAAGGTGATTGATTCAGTTATGTGAGAGTGGGTGATGATTACAAGGGAGAGCGCATGATCGCCAACGGTGGGTCAACAATCCCAATGAGGAAATCCCATACCATTGCTAGCTAAAAAAACACTCCAGGAATCGACCATAAATAGCATAAATTCCAAACTTTCATGCACCAATTGTTCATTTCGAGATCAGAGAGACTAAGATCACCATGGAAATCCATTTGGAGAAGAAAACCTTATTTTCGCCACCCTACATGAAACAGAAGTATAGAAAGCTACAGGAAACTCAGAAAGCTATAGGACACACTAGAATTTGAAAATAATTTTGAAAATAGGTGCCTAGGGTCAAATTGTGCAGCAATTATGATCATCCCAAGCATCACAGTGAAACGTAAGTGGCCCATCTCTCCTGTGTTCATGGTTCAATAAATAAAAAAAGGGGAAAGAAGAAAATAATCTATTTTCTCCTAGAAATTACATTGGGCTTGAGATTTAGACAGAATTTGTGGGAATTTAAGAGAATTGTGTGATATAGAACAGGGTATAAATTGAAATCATCTCCCAAAAAAACTTTAAACTCTTAGACCCCTTGAACTCATACTGAAGCTAGCTCACAAGACTTCCTGCATTTATCTAACAAGAGAAGAGAAATGGGAGGGGGATTCAATAGAAGAGAACCCACAAATACATCAAGGATTCACCTACATCACCCTATGGTAGATATATTTAGGAGACATCACTGGTTGGGCTTCTTTGAGTTTCTCACGAGGTATGATGATGATATAGCCCATGAATTTTCCATGGCTCTCAACCCTCAAGCATGAAAAAATACTAATACTATGGTGAGAGGGCTGTCAATGAAAATCAACCCTGAGGTGTTCAGCAGAGTAACCACACTTCCTCAAGGGGTGCAATGGAGAAGGGAGGACAAGGTTGGCAACACCTTTGCTCAGTGTAGTCTACGACTACCAATTCAGGCTACTTCATGAGTTGATATTTGGAGAGGATTTACCCATAAACCAAAGGCTCAATGTAGTCTATGGCTACAAATTCACACTCCTCTATGAGTTGAGATTTGGGGAGGATTTACCCATAAATAAAAGACTTAGTGTGCCTTATTTTCTTTTGCAGTCAATGATAGACATAAGCGAGAAGGATAAAGAAGTGAAACATGAGCAATTATCACATCATGGATTCATTAAACTGATAACGGAGGATGCCTTCAGCCAATTGAGAATTCCTATCCTCTGGTCCACATTTAGAGACATGGATAGAGAGGTTTTCCTTGAAATATAAGCTTGTGAATATAGTGGGACCCCAACCTCTAGTGAAGAAGAATAAGAAGAAGAAGAAAAAGAAAAAGAAAAGAAGGAGAAAAAGAAGAAGAAGAAGACGAAGACAAACCCCGAGGAACATACCCAAGAAGGGGAGAAATATCCAAGATTGTCTCCTAAGCCCACTGAAAAGGAGGCAATTGTTACCTTGCTTGCCTTAAGAACACCCATCAATTCTAGAGGGAAAATATTGAGCCAGACTACCCTCTATTTTAAAACAAGAAGAAGCACCGGGATCAAGTAGGGGAAGCCACAAACACCTACAAGAAATCCCATCATAATTGAAGAGTCACCAAGCAAGCGGGAGGAGCTATTTTCCTTGGGAATAAAAGTTGAGGAAGGGACATCACAACAAGCTACACCAAAGGCTCCCATCACTTATGTTAGGAAGCTTGTCACTATGTCAACATCACCAAATAAAACCAAGGCACACATTACCCTCTTACAGAAAGGAAAAAACTTGGTACAAGATCCTCAGATAGTGTTATAGGAAACATTGTTAGTGCTACAACAGGGTTAGAGAGAAGGTAGGGGAGCAACACCACAGGTGTAGGAGGGGGAAGCTTCTCCAAAAGCATTTGAGGGAGATTTTCCAGAGTTTCAAGAGCCTAGCCCACAGTCAAATCTGAGTTCTTACTACAAGTTCATTGAGGTAGGTAGAATAATACCACAGAAATTTGCAATCCCTCTTCTTTGAGCTTGAAAAAGAAAGGGCGAGAACACATCGTTGGATGCAAATTGCCAAGTCAAAGAAAGTAGAAGATGTGGGCCATATGGAAGAGAAATACCTAAAGATGGGAAGGGAGTTGAGTGAGTTGAGAGATGGAGTATACATCATGAGATCTCAATTATAGGTAGAAAACACATGGTTGAGGAGGTAGTTCCAGGAAAAAGAGAGCCAATTGGCCACCATGGCACTTTAGTGTAGGATGCCATCCAAATCATATGCATTATACCTCAGGATCAATGGCTGCAATGTCAAATGAATACATTACCACAATAGGGAACCATTCCATTCCAAGACTATAGATAATTGATAGATCTATGTGACAAGAGCACCCTAGAAGGCAAGGCCAAAATATCTGAATTTTACCTACACAACTTTTCCTTGATAGATTTGAATGTGTGGGACCCCAATTCAAAGTTGGGGGACTTACAGTTGATGGTCCTTGTATCATGGATGGGTCATGAGAAGGCCAGGGCTAAGGAAGTAAAGAGAATAGTAGAAAAAGAGGAAAGAGAGCCCCTATACATTAGAGCAGAACATATAAATTCCATGGCTATCATTAGTAACCACAACATAATTTCCAATGATGCACAACTTGCACTAAGATACGTGGCTACAAAAGAACATGCCATCTCCCATTTTGAGAACACTTTAAGATTACTGGGTAGTGAAAGGAATCAAGCATGCTAGAGGAGATGGAGCAACCTGCCACACTATCTAAGGATTAGATATTTGTTGGGTTGTGTTATATTCATTCCACGACTAGGCCCTCTGGTTAAACCAGGGGGCTAGAGGAGGGGTGGAGCACACCCTTCATTGTTGGGCACAGCGGGGGGTTCACATGGGGGCGGCAACCCCCACTGTTGAGGGGTTTGAGGGAGACAGTAGCCCCCCTCTACGGGGTCTGGGGCAGTGCCCTGGGGAATTCTTTTTTTGGACCCTATATTAGGTGAGCGGACCTACCTATGGTTTTGTTCATGGTTTTCACACATGGTTTTGGGTGCAATGGTTTTCAGTCCATGGTATTTTGTAGATCCAGTCAAGGGAACTATGATTATGTTCTAATCCAGTATTAATGGATTGGGGTTTATGGATGCTTCGACATGTATATATATGTATTGTAACATTGAAAAGGAACATAATGAAAAATCAATTTGGTAGTCCCGGTTTTGGGATCCAGGGGAACATATCTATGTATATTTTTTTTTATGTGTTATGTTCTCGCCATTGTTTATTTTCTGTTTTTAGAATTTGTATGTAGGTAATTTCTGTACGGGGTTAAAACCTACAATATTGCCATTCCCCTCAGAGGTTGAGAAATGCATTGGAAAGGACCCCCCTGTAGAAGAATGCCATGTAGAGACTAAAGATCAATTGGATTGGTTTGAAACTTAATCCACCCTTGATGTTGGGTCTATCAGAAGGTAGGAAGCAAGAAGAGGAAAGAAAGCAGTGGGAAGAGATAGAGAAACATGCAGGGTTCTATCCTCAAGAGGAAACTCCATCAACAGAGGCCTAGGATGTTAGATAGGCCACCAAAGTTATGAAGGATATGGATAAAGACTAAGTTGCTCAGAGGATAAACAACACCTTCAATACGGGGTGATGATGAGGCTCATCAATAGGTAAACTATATGGGTCACAATGCCACTCTTCAGCTTAATAAAATTGAATTTTCTCACATTTATCTACATATTTTGTTCTATTTTTCTTAGTGAGAAGGGTAAAGGTGAGTTGTTATGTCATGTAGCCTAATGTGTATTAAATGCAAGAATTGGAGCAGATTTGGGATAATTTATGTGCAAGAACTCAAGTTGGAAAAGAAAGAGATATTTTAGGAGATTGGTCTCCCTCCTTTACTCCTCAAATTATTTGAAGATTCCTCCACCATATCTCATTAGCTCAGAGTTAATAGCAACCAAGCAATCCAATTTCATTGGCATCCAAGCCAGTGACAGCGAAAGACAAGTTATTCTCGAGTTAGGGAGCCAAATCTCCCTATTTTTTAAAAATCTATTGGTAGCTTTAGTTGGTATAAATAAGAGAGCCAAGTGACTCATTAGGATTCGATTTTTTGATGTAGCTTAGCAGCAATTTGAGCTAAAACATTGTGATTGTTATTTTCTATGTTGTATTTGACATTTTGATGATAATGAGAAATTTGACCTTGATCTAGCACTGAGTTGACTCAGAGAGCTGAAGATTTTGGGTTAGGGCCCAACCCTAGTAGCAGAAGTTCCTCTTTCTATGTTTGTATTCTTAGATTTAGATGATAGTTAGTTGTTGAAATTATTTATGTTTTGTTTAGCTTAACAAGTATTTTAATGATTGCTTAATCTTGTGTTCATTAGTTTGAATAAGTAGATCAGTTGTGCAGTAGTGAAGGAAAGTACTTCAGAAAAGCTTGTGATAGTGGCCTCTTCCTCATATCCCTTGTGGGAATATAATTAGAAGGCCCCACTCTAATAGCCCGAAAAAAATAATTTGTCTTTTGGTCACTACATAGATTAGGTTCCATGCTTAAATAGATCACTATTTCTGATTTCTTTGAAGCACCTAAAATTGTTATTTTTTTTCTTAAGATTTCCATAGCTTAGAAGGCATCCATTCCATAGATCTAGCCATTAGCAATAGATAGGTCATCTTTCTCAAAATTCAACTCATCTTTTCCATGTTGGTATATAGTGATGCATAGATGAAGAGGAAAACAGATTTTGTTGCAAGTATTTTTTATCTAGGGGGGAACTCATCCAACCAACTTTACCTAAGTCTTCTCCTCCTTTTGATAAGGCATACTGGCCCATAGTTCGAATCTATGTTTTGCAACCACCGTGAATAGCCACCTTAGGCACATCCAACCTCCCTGGAGTGTTGGGCTTAGCCTTGGGTAATGTTCATGTTCCTTACAACTTATCCACTCTCATACATCTCTCCAACACCATATTCCACTATTCTTTCCCTCTTAAAGCTTTCAACTAATTTCCTGTAAAACACCAGGACAGCCTATAGAGAAATAAGACATCCTGTAGTAATTCCTGTAGTAGCTATAGGATCTCTTGTAGCAACCTATTTGACCCTATTTTGATAAAAAATGATATTCTGAGTATAGGTTAGGCCCTCATCTTGGATTCCATGCCTATAAGTGCCACATGAGACCAACTCTCCCATGCATTTCCCCCCCTGCAAGATCATATACAATAACATAGCATTTACATTCCTGAATTTAGAAATTAAAAGACTCGTTTTCTGCAAATGCAACATGAGATAGTTAGTGCATGCATATATGAATCATAAGATGATAAAACAACTTCCCATGTCCAATTAGTCCAAATATCTAGATGATAAAATGCAAGGTTAGCTTAGTTATTTTCTGCAAGTAATTTGTGTCATTTCCTAGCTAGATGATTATGGCATTTTCCATTCAATAACTTTCATGCCGTAAATAGACAAGAATTTACTTTCCTTTATTAGAACTGGCTTTATACTTAGTGTAAGTAGCGAGACTCCTTCTGTTCAATAGAAGACTGGTTTGAAACCCTTGTGGTCTTTCACCCCAGTTGAGAAGTGACATGAGTAGAATGTTGCATATTTTGTGCATATAACATTGTCACCTCCAAGTTTGTACAAAACCCTAGGTTGATAAAGTAAAGTTGGTAGCCCTAGGAGTTGTAGCATCCTTGTTGCAATACTAAAGCTCATCACCATTTATCTACTTATGAAAAGGTTATAAAAGTTATAAATTTTGGAATATAATTATTCATTAACTGTACAATATTATGGTTTCGTATTTTTTGCTTTGTAGTTGAATCCTTTACATCATCATTTTCATTATCTTCATCTATATAGGAGGTAGTAAACTCATGAACTAGCTCCATGAATCTCTTTAACTACAGGTATATATAAAAATATAGACATGTTGTTAAAGTCCAACTTATCTTGCTTTATCTTGCTTCAAGATTTCTTTTTGACTCCACATGGTCCTCTAATGAGCTCTAACAACCCCATTACCATGTAGGCGGGAAACTTCTCCCTTTGGCAGCTCTTCAACTATAGAAGCTTATAGACTGTGGCTTCTGTGCCACGCAAGTCTCAATGCCCTCGGCTCTAGTGACGAGCAACAAAACGACCTCTCACAAGCTGGAAACGCTATCAATATCTAATTTTGATGTATGTAATTAGAAATTTCTAATAACACATATTTATGAAGATGGGTCCAAATCAGCAAGAATTTCACGTTTTCATTGTGGCATATAATAGCTTAGAAGAAAATATACACAATTGGTTTTGGGATCTCCACAACCTACAACTTAAGTTTCTCAAACAATTAAATTTCTAGGACAAATCTGCTAGATGACGCTGACAACAATACCGGATCGTTGCTATCCAAATTCTCCCTCCGCGGCCTAAGAAAAAGTGTTTAACGCAACTATTGTTGGTCAGTCACACATTTTCTGTGGACTGTTACATGCAGGGCTCCACCAACATGGCCTTCGAGCACATATCCTCAGCAGTAGATCCTCTGGCTGGCTCACAACAACGAGTCCACTCTGGCTCGATCCCGTAGTAGTGAAGAGAAAATGAAAAAAAAAAATGCCGCGAGCAGACAATGACAGTAACATACCACGTAGCGGTGTCTTTTTTGGTAGTTCCGGCCTCCCGCGGCCTCTCAATAGTCCCGACCTCTTTTACAGTGCCCTCCAGCCTTCTTGACAGTCTCAGCCTGCGATCTGGTAGCAGATCTGGTCAGCAGATCGAATCAATCATACGTCTTCCCGGTAGCCATCTTTTAGCGTGAGGTAGATCTCACCTCACCTACAACACCAGCGCTTAGCCACGGGAAATATTCTTGCCACGAGCCTCTATCTGTAGCACGCGTCCATGAAAATCATGGCCTAATCTTAAGTCATGAGATCAGCCTCCTCCGACCTCCTCCTCAGCAGTAAAATCTAAAATCGCAACGACTTATCAGTCGCAGATCTGACAGCTCAATGGGTTTAGTTCCATAGCGACGAAGGAAGATCGTGCAAACTACCTTCAATGCTGGTCTCCCTTCCCCAGCTCAATCACTCGATATAGTGGCTTCCTTCTAGCACCAGGTCGACTCACCTTAGCTCTGATACCATGTTAAAAAATGATGTTTGAATTAATAAAAAACACCCAACCCTTCAAATAGGTTGCCCATAAGATTGGTGGGAAGATGGATTCTGATTACTCCCTCGACCAAGACAGGATTAACTCAGTCGAACGCCAAGCTAAACCGCGAAAGGATAGGCTCAATGGCCAAATGCGTGACTACTGCACCACTTCGAGGCACACTCGACAGTCCTCACCACTATGCGCACTCACCATGGCAGTCCTCCACGGCAGACAAAAACTGACATTTATCCACGCGGATGTTCCTCCACAGTCACCGTAGCAACCTCGGCCTCCATGCAACCCTTTTTTATTTGCACGATCGGCGCAATTACCCAACACGGATATCGATGCAAATTTCTTGTTGATACACGAGCTGCTTTTGACTCAGGCGTGCCAGGTAGATTCTTTACTCAGCATATAGGTTCCTCAACCCTAATGCTCTGATACCATTTTAAAAACTGAATATATTAACTATAAACTAAATGGCTCTCTGGTGAGCACCAGTATTGCAGCAATAGTGTTGCAACTCCTGGGGCTTCCTACTTTACTTTTATCCACCCGATAGTTCGTAACAAACTTGGAAGCGATGGTGCTATATGCACAAGTACTAGTTCTTATTGTAGGTTGTCACTTGGTCATCTGGCACAAGATCACTAGGAGCTCAAGCCAACTTCTGTGAATTTCAGAAGAAGCTTTATATGTGATGACAAAAAGGAAAGCTTACTCTATAGAGGCTATTCTACATGCAAAAAGAGAAAGAAGACTGAAATGTGAAGTAAACCTAGCAAACCCTAATTTACTGACTAACCCTACTTTTGCAAAAAGAGAGGTGAAAATCTAGGAAAGGAGTGTCATTACCTACTGAGAAAGTAAACTACACCTATTCAAGCTACTTCTAGAAGGAGATAAGAAAAAAACATCTTTTTTGGATTTTTATGTACTTTATGTGAAATTGTCATGCATGTAACTTTTTATTTGTGGATGTTGCAGTGATTAGGTGACAATGGAGGGTGACGTTTGGATTTTCATAGGTGTAGAAAGGTGTGGAGGGGTCCTAGGAGGCCTATGGCAATCTTTTGGAGGTTTTCCCTACAATCGGACTTCAAAAAGTCACTTACAGGAAATTATACAGGAGGCTATAGGGGATCTACAGGAGGATGTCGAGGGTTGTTTTAGAGGTTTTAAAGGTGGAAAAATGGTGGGCAAGGGTATCTAAAGACTAAAGGGATGTGTTAAGGTGTCTGAGGTTCATTTAGGAAAGAAAATGATGGTTGGATTTGCTCAAGAGTCGAGAGGAAAGTTTATGAGAAAAGTGTAGAAAATTAGTGCATATTTATGAAGAGCTGTGAATGACCTGTGAAACATGTAGCACAAGATATGGTGATGGATGCTTTATTAACTTATTATGAGCAAAGATGTACTGTACGAGAGCTGCAAATCAAACACTGAAACTGAGCAAGAAAAGAACTAGCTGCACCAAAAAACAGAACTATATCTCATGTTAACCTAATTCTAATCTAGAAAAATGAAATGCTAAACAATGTTAGAAAAATTCACGACTTTGCATACACATGGTATCCAAAGTCTACATCACTCGGGAACCAACTGTTATGTCGTATCCACATTTCATGAAAAAAAATGAAACAAGGAGTAGGTGACTGAACCCATCGAGCTTGCTAACTCAGCGTAGCATCTTATAAACGTTGCTACCACTAAATTAGGTATATGTTAAACCCTCTGCCAACTCAGTGTAGCATCTTATAAACATTTCTACCACTAAGTTAGATATATGTTAAACCCTCTACCAGAACTAAAGTTTTCTTACATCAAATTTGAGGATGAACTTTCAAGTTTCACCAATATTTATCCAATCAAACTCTGTCAAAACTTTCACGTTTGAATCACGAACTCTGTTGTAGAGTATATGGAAAAGAAGCTAGGAAAATCCCTTTGTCAATTGGACCTTTGTTCTATCGTTGCAAGCATGAACATAAATTGAACATTGAACCCTGGACCAAAAATTCAGTCTGGGAAACACAACAAAAATTAACTTTTGATGCTAGTCTTCGACATTATAACTCTATTATAAATCTGGAACCAATCAATGACTGTTATATGTATTCTAACCAAAATGGTGAGACGACTCCTTTACATTCAAATGATCCCACTAAGAACCTTAGTTCTACCATGAAGCCTACATTGTAGGTGCTACAATGAATTCCACATCAAACCTACACCACCTTCGACCCAGAACATGGAAAAAAATAATTACAAATCAAGCAAAACTTCTCCTACATTGTAGGTGCTACAACGAATTCCACATCAAACCTATTCCACCTTCGAACCCGAACATGGAAAAAAATAATTACAAATCAAGCAAAACTTCTCACCTTGTTTGGAGCTCAGATCTTAAACTAAAACTTAGAATTTGTATTGCACAAGTTTAATGTTCTTCTCCACCATGGCACAAATATTTATACTTAAATGTGTGGTCTGGGTTTATGGGAGGGCCAACCAAGAGCCTGCGATTTATGCCTCTAACAATAACACTATTAATCATAACGTGAATGGTACCATGTGACCAAAGGGTGAGCCTTTTGGTTATATCCCGTAGGCCTATGCTATTAAAGTTTGTGCCATGACCTTGAGTAGCCCTCTTTTAACCATAATTGTGCCTTAGGGCTGAACACTATCCATATCACCATGGAACATGCACATTAGTTAATAAATTTGGTGCTTTTTGGTTTTTTCCTCATATTTGGGACTTTATTGTTGTTGTTTTGCAAGAAGCTATAGTTTTTTGTCCCTAGGGTATTTGGAAAAGTATAATATATTGTTGGAAAGGTCTTGATGAGGCATGTGGACCTATGTTATCCATAGGCTAATTACGACACCATAGATATATTAAAAATGCAAATGAACTCAAGCTCCTTTAACAACACTTCATGAAAACCTATAAGAGATTCAACAGTCATAGTGCTTCATAGACAATATTGTTGCTTCCTTAGGCACCCCTTTGACATCAATAATTTTCCTTGTCATCAAACACAACATAATGTGCAACAACATTCCTTTAACAAGTTGTCATTATTTCATAGGGGAGGTTGGATAGGAGGGTCTTCAACTCTCATTTTTCTTTGCAAGACCCATGAATGAAAAGGTATCCAATCAGGAATCTGATTCCTCATCGACCCATTTGGGTTTATTTGTGCAACACTATTTAGTTTCTATTGATAATTCTTCGAGGTAGAGGCTTCAACAAGGCTTTCATGTATCTTCTTTTTCTTATCATTATCATTTTAATTTAATTTTATTCTACTAGAATATGCCATGTTTCCCTTAATATCAACAAGGACACTATGGATATCCCATAGAGATGTTGATCTTCATTGTCGTAACATCATCACAAAATATGCTTCAATTGTTGAAGCTTAAGAAACTTTAGTTGCAGTAATTAATGGTTTAATATTCACTGACAATCCATTTAACATTTGTTGAATCTTTTAGTAGATTGGTTATACTTGCATTTCCTTCTTTTTTTATGAAGAGAATTATATTAAATAGTATTGACGATCCTTCCTTCCCCATCATTTAAAAAAAAATTCTAAACATGCAATTAAGTCAACAGAATTTTGAGAGAGACTTCAAAACCTTTTTCAAGCATCTCCTTTCAAATTTTGCACAAGCATTCTCATAAATATACCCTCGTTATTAAACTCACGAAAATGTTTATCATATTTTTGGGGTAAATCATGCAAAACTTGGAGTAAGACCAAAGGTTGTACCTACCATTTACCCAAGTGTTCATTTTAGGAGAAGAAGCCTTTTGTTTAGTAGGTGTACCTTTAGGAGATACTACTTTAAAGATAAATGAAACTTGACCAATATCTGAGCAAGAAAAAATAGAGAAAGAAAGGAATAATAAGGAATCATGATCCTACAAGGGTGGTTCGACAAGGCTTTTGTGTCCAAGTTAAAGGCTATAAATCAACCTGAGCTTTTATTTATTCAACTTTGGATATTACCTATTCTTATTTTTTGGATAAGCCAAAAGTGAAGGAACCTAATTTCCTTTGCTTATTAGCTTTAAAAACTAGATTCTAAGCTTTCGAAAGTACATGGATTTGTAGATTAAGATTTGATTTAGTATGTTTTCTCTCGGAATATAGTTAAAGAGTCATAAAAAATTATATATATAATAATAATATGACAATAATTTAATTATTCTCACTTTAAATAAAAAAAATAAAATTTAATAGGAATAGATAACTTAAAATTTTATGTAATTGTGTTTTTCATTGTAGGACTTATTGTTGGTTCTCCCTCTAATTTCTACACATGTGGGGTTTGGTTGAGAAATTTGATCTTTCAGTGCCAACACTTTCAAAGATATATCCAACTCTTGTTGGCTCAAGACGATTTGTAAGGTCAATTGGCACATTTGGTTCAAAACATTTTGATGATCAACCAAACAAGCCAAACATGTGGTTGTTGTGGGTTAGGGTTAGTCATAAATATTAAAAATGGGATGACCATAAAACTAAACAATTTTGTCCTTGGAAACTATGCCAAAATGAATATTTTTGCCCAAATCATTCTTAGTGATTGAAACAAGTCAAAGCATTCTAGGAAGGAGTTATAATCCTTTTTGCTTTAGGTCAAAACTAGCGATTTTTTACCAAATGGGTATCCTTTAGACAAATTTATCAAACAATAGAAAATATTTTGTTATGATGACATACACTAGAACTATAGACTAGAATATATAAATAGCTTAAATGAAAAAATTGATAAAAAAAAATATGTATGATTTTTAAAATTTAATGACATTATTATCAACTAATCATTAAAAAAATGGCATTTCGTAATTTTACTAATAATTAATTCCATACATAACAACATTCCAAAAAGATTAACAATAAATTTCAATTAAATATAAATAATCATAATACACCGTAAAAATAAAATAAATATTTAAAACAAAAGAAAAAATTGTAAAATTTGTAAATACTGACAAGATATGTCAAAACCCACAAAGGTTATGTTGATGCCTGTAAGCTCAACAAGGGAGTTCTTACATGTAATATTATATCTCATACAATAAAAATGTTGATAATTTCCCAGTGTCCTAGCTCGGTTTATAAAGCCTTAAATCTATAAATACCGTTTCCATCCATAATCAAAACTAACTAGACGCGGGACCATTATACATGTTATCGAAATTGGCAAGAGCTAACCAGCCATACATTGGGTATTAAATGCCCCTATGTACGCTGGCCAACTATGTATGTCATGGAGGCACATCATAAACTCCAGCGGAAGACCACAGAGACCTTTCCGGCAGCCGGTGCGGGACCCACCATACGGCCCAAAACATAATAACATAATTCCAAAACTGCATTTCGCGCGCCAGAATGAAATCGTGACCCAGCCGAAACTCTGCAACCCAGAACCACTGTGCTCTACAACCCACAACCCGCCGGACTGAAGCGCTGCAACCCGCAATCACTGTGCTCTGCAACCCGCAACACCGGCTGCCGGAAAGGTCTCCGTGGTCGCCCGCCGGAGTTTATGATGTGCCTCCATGACATACATAGCTGGCCAGCCTACATAGGGGCATTTAATACCCAATGTATGGCTGGTTAGCTCTTGCCATCAAAATTAATTACAAGTAGGCGTAGTGTAATTTAGTTATCCCTTATATTTTGACTTCCAAGGATCCCTTATGTCCTTTCTGGAATATATTTTGACTTGTAGGATCCTTGTTCCTGATAATATTTACTTTTCCTTTTTCTGGTGCTGATGATGATCCATTAGTTTTGATCGATTGGTGGATTACTGTAGTTCAATGTCAACAGGAGTTCCTGATATCATTAAATTATATCATAATTTAACTTGTCATGGACGGACTTAGGCGCAAAATTAGGATTGGATTATATCATAATGTAACTCGTCATGGATGGACTTAGGCACAAAATTAAAGCCGCCAGAATGGAGCATCAATTCCCTTGACTCATTTTGGGATGAGAAATAAAGGTTATACATAGTTTTTTAGTTGATGATATTAGTTTTTTAGTTGATGATATTTACGCTGTAAGGCATTTTTTTCTGAAATGGATTTTCCTAAAATTTACTTGTCATCTATGTGTGTTTTTAGATTATGTGTTAGACGATTCGATCCAGGGAAGGTAGTTGAGTGGTTGCAACTGTTCATGATTTGATTTGCCTTGCTTGAATACCCTTTTCGTCTTCTCTGCTCTTGCTTCCCGTGCTGCCGTGACAGACCTATGATTTGCCTTGCTTGAATACCCTTTTCGTCTTCTCTGCTCTTGCTTCCCGTGCTGCCGTGACAGACCTATGAAACGGGCTCCATCGAACCTCTGGGGAAATTTCATCCATGGCTTTCTTGAATGTAGAAATGAGATTCAGATCAAATAAGGTCAGAGATGAATCGTTTGATGACGACTGCTGAAGGTCAGAGATGAATCGTTTGATGACGACTGCTGCGTTCAAATGGTTTTCGTGATTGAATCTGCAGGAGTCGAGGGCGAATCCGTCCCAGAGGAAGAAAAGCCATTGAGAAATCCATTGCCGTTTTCCAAATTTTGCTTCAGATTCGTGTTGGGTGTTGTTGAAGACGCCTGCAAATGTGCCAGAAGTGGTGTAGAGTCCTCCTCACAGACCATTCTAAAACCTCTCTTGAAAGACAATCCCCAAAAATGTGGAAACATTAAGGCAGTCTCTACTTATGCAACAACCAACTTTCTCAATCGGCTGTCATTTTCTTGGATGCGTCCTTCGCTTGCTGTTGGTTATAAGAGACCTTTGCATATTGATGATGTACCCCAAGTTGTAGAGGTGGATAGGACAGGCCAATTATACCCTAAATTCAGAGCTCAGCTAGAGGCCAAAGGTGATACAGGCTTATTAGCAAAAGCCTTACTCTTATCTTTTCGGAAGTAAGTACTTTTGACTGCATTCTTAGCAGCACTGGAGACTTGTGCATCATATGTAGGTACATGTTTTATAAATGCCTTTGTTCAATTTCTAGGTGGAAAGAAACAGTTTGAAAGTCAAGGCTATGTGCTAGTTTGTGTTTTTTTGTGGCAAAGGTATTATAGTCTTTGTCATAGCGACAAAGGGTTTTTCAAACAACATCAGTTAACTTTATGGGTTAGAGCAGCATTGACAACTATTATATACAGGAAGGGCTTGTTGCTTTCCAGTCAGTGAAGACAGAAACATACAAGCGGAGAGATTATCAACTACATGAGTGTAGATGTTCAGAATGTTTCATGTCTCTGTTACTATATGCATAGTATTTGGATTTTCCCTCTTCAATTTGTTCTGGCCTTCATTATTCTATATCAGACGTTGGGCTTGGCAGCATTTTCAGGGTTGGGAGCCTCATTTGTAGTTATGTTGCCAAATTTTCCACTTGCAAAATTGCAAGAAAAATTTCAGGAGAGAATAATAGAAGAAAAAAACAAAAGGATGAAGGCCACATTGGAGACATTAAAAATTATGAGGATCTTAAAATTTGGAGACAATATTTCTTTGGAAACTAGAAATTTTGAGGCAGGAAGAATATAGTTGGCTACAAAAATATGTTTACACATCAGCTATCACAACATCTGTTTCCTCTGTTGGACCAATATTTATCATTGGTGCAACTTTTGGTACGTGTATGCTTATAGGAGTTCCTTTGACAGCAGGGAGAATTCTTTCTGCACTCACAACCTATGGGACACTTCAGGGAGCTATGGGCATGCTTCCTGGCTTAATCCCTCAGATTGCTCAAACTAAAGTGTCAATAGATCACATTGTGGCCTTTCTGTAGGAGGAAGAGCTGCAACACGATGGGGTAGAAAAGATATCAAAGGAGTCAACGGACTTCGTGATTCAAATCCAAGGAGGGATATTTTCTTGGAATCCCGATTCCTCTAGTCCAACTATAAGAGGTTTAGATGTCCAACTAGAGAGAGGCATGAGGGTTGCAGTATGTGGAACTGTTGGTTCAGGAAAATCAAGCCTTTTATCCTGCATATTTGGTGAAATACCAAAAATATCAGGCTCTGTTAGCTTAAGTGGTACCAAAGCATATGTCCCTCAGTCTCCTTGGATACAAAGTGGGAAAATTAAAGATGCTATTCTCTTTAGAAAGCTGATGGATACTATTAGATACAATAGTGTACTTGATGCTTGTGCATTGAAGAAAGATCTTGAACTTTTTCCTTATGGGGACGAGACAGACATTGGAGAAAGAGGGTTAAATTTGAGTGGTGGACAAAAACAGAGAATACAGATTGCCCGTGCTTTATATCAAGATGTAGACATTTATATTTTTGATGACCCTTTTAGTGTTGTGGATGCACATACCGGAAAACATATTTTCCAAGTATGTTTCTCTTATCCTTTACATACTTTAGGTTTGCTGAATTAATTAGTTTTAAGTTTTTGATGGAATGATGAAGCTCTACAGTAGCACTCTGCAATTCATTGTTCAGTCTGGATAATATACATTGCTGGTTGTTCCGCTACAAATTCATGTCCATAAACATCTAAGAAATTGGACTCGCTTGTTATAGGAATGCATACTTGGTATTCTGGGTTCAAACACTGTAGTCTATGTAACTCATCAAGTGGAGTTTTTACCCTCTGCTGACATCATTTTGGTAGGTTTGAATTTCTTTCATCCTGTTCTAGTGATATTAAAATTTTCAATGTAATTGGTAAAGGGACAGTGGGTTTATTGATCATTTATTGAGAGGAGGAGATAAGTGATACATATTTTGTTGATGTAAATGATATTCTTCACAGGTAATGCGAGATGGTGAAATTAATCAGGTTGGCAGATATGATGACATCTTACAATCAGGCATAGATTTTGTGGAATTAGTTGGTGCACATCAGAAAGCTTTGAAAACTATTTCTGCTATGGAGAAATCTGAAGTGTACACATCAAAGAGATTTGTTAAAATTTCATGTCCTGGCAATACAGCTGCAGTGAAAAATGTTACTGCCAGTGACACACTAGAGCAGTGCGGTGTTCAGAACTCAATAGATGTAGAGGAAGAGGTTGAACCAGAAAACCACAAAGAAAAATTGGATAAAGAGAATAAAAATTAACAGCTTGTACAAGAAGAAGAAATAGAGAGAGGCAGGGTAAGCATGTCGGTATACTGGTCTTACATTACTGCTGCATACAATGGTACTTTGATACCTATAACACTACTGGCCCAAATAATAAGTCAGCTATTTCAAATATGTAGTAACCTCTGGATGACATCGGAAGCCTCTACAAAAGAAAATGAGAGTTCCCCTATGAGAAAGTCCCTTTTCATTCTGGTTTATGTTGCTTTGACATTAAGCAGCTCCCTGTGCGTTCTTGTGAGGTCTATGCTTCTTTCATTGGTTGGACTTCAAACTGCTAATCAACTTTTCAACACTCTGCACATGTGTATATTTCGTGCACCAATGTCCTTCTTTGATGAAACTCCATCTGGGCGAATACTGAATCGGGTCAGTTGACATTTATTGTTTTAATAGGCTAATACCTTTCCTGAGAGAGAAGGAAATCATTTGATTCTAGTGGGTCAGTAACAAGCTCTCTGTTTCTTGGCAGGAATCAACTGATCAGAGTGCAGTGGACACATTGATTCCTTCTCAACTAGGAGAATTGGCCTTTGCATTTATACAACTTTTGGGGATCATTGCAGTCATGTCTCATATTGCTTGGCAGGTATTCATTGTGTTTATACCAGTGGTGCAAGTTGTATATGGTATCAGGTATTCTCTGTATTTCTCAATAATAATAAATACGAACTTGCAAATTTTAATTTTCTCAGAGGAACATAAATTGGCGCTAAGAGAGTTTGATTTCTACTTCAAGGTTTGCTGTAGGTAGATCCAATAATTTGATTGAAAAGGATGTTATCAAATAGATTAAGTTGCATCAGGATTCTATCATGACAACAGTTTATCTATATTTCTTTGTTTCCATGCTTTTGGGTTTTCATAGTAATAAGAGAATTCTTGTAACTCCTCTAACCTTCCTTGCATGCAGCAATACTACATAACATCAGCTAGGGAACTAGCTCGGCTAGCATTAGATTGTAGAGCTCCAATCGTACAACATTTTGGAGAATCATTCTCTGGAGCAGCCACCATTAGAAGTTTTGACCAGGAATTTCGATTCATGGAAAGAAATCTCGAGTTGATTGATATATATATATATATATATATATATATATATATATATATATATATATATATATATATATATATATATATATATATATATATATATATATATATATATATATATGAGACCTAGTCTCCACAATGTTGGAGCCAATGAGTGGCTTGGCATTCGGATGGATTTTCTGTCAAATCTTGTGTTTGCATTCTTTTTGGTTTTCCTCATTTGCTTGCCTCAAGATGTAATTAGCCCAAGTAGGTACATAAGAACTATCTTGGCTTACAATTATTTTTCCTAAACTAATCTCAGCAGACTAGACATATTCTTAAAATGAAATATGAAAGTAAATGAAATGGCACCTTAACAGGCACTGCAGGGTTGGCAGTAACATATAGTCTAAGTCTGAACATGGTACAAGCCTGGGTAATATGGTGCCTTTGTTATGTGGAGACCAACATGATCTCAACGGAGAGAATAGTGCAGTATTCACGAATTCCCAGTGAGTCACCAGTGATTATAGAGAATTATAGACCAAACTCCAACTGGCCATCTAGAGGAACGATAGATCTAACTTATTTGGAGGTCAGAACTCAATACAAATAGACTCTTTTTCACGCATTCAATGCTAGTAATTTGCATGTCAGTTCATCTATAAATTTGATCCATACAATCAGGTGCGTTATGGACCACATCTTTCACTTGTCTTGAAAGGCCTTACATGCACTTTCCATGGAGGCACGAAGGTGGGAGTTGTGGGGCAGACAGGAAGTGGCAAATCTACTCTTATTCAATCCATTTTTCGCATTGTGGAACCAACAACGGGAAGAATTGTCATTGATGGAGTCGACATCTCATCCATAGGCCTCCCTGACCTAGATCCGAATTAAGCATTATTCCCCAAGAACCAACCATGTTTGAAGGCACTATAAGAAATAATTTGGATCCTCTCGAAGATTGCTTTGATGATGAGATTTGGGAGGTTAGTTCTGCTTCATATTCTATAAGAATTAGTATCAATTTAAGTGCCAATTATTCTTGCCTTGAAGAATATAGATATTTCCCTGAGGATCTTGCTGTAAGTTTATTGTTTATGAATGTACTTCGATTTTTCTTGTGCTTTCAGGCTTTGGACAAGTGCCAACTTGGTGAGATTGTACGAGCAAAAGAAAAGAAACTTGATTCCTCAGGTTTGTGTGTCTTTATCACATTCAATGGAAGTCCTGAAGGAGAAAAATAAAACCTTTTACAGTAGCTATTTCTACTATTTGCTTTCCATCTTAGTGCTCATGTTTTTTTTTGGTGTCCTTGAGACCTACCTGGTCTCTAGGACCCCTTTTTTTAGAATGAAAATTGAGAATCGAATTTAATGGAATGATCTCTTGTACAGTGTCTGAGAATGGAGGAAACTGGAGTGTGGGTCAATGCCAGCTTGTTTGTTTGGGACGGGCACTACTAAAACAAAGTCGGATACTGGTCCTTGACGAGGCATCTGCCTCAGTTGACACTGCAACTGATGGGTTTATTCAGCAAATAATTCGCCACCAATTTTTTACCTACATAGTCATTACTATAGCACATCGGATTCCATCTGTTATTTAGAGTGATATGGTTCTCCTATTAAAGAATGGTATAACATTTATAAGTTGTTTATTTTCTAGTGTTTTGTTACAGTTACTATTTTTTTGGACACATTTCATTTTTTACTTACTTTGTATTTGTTTTGAATCAGGACAAATTGTTGAGTATGACACTCCATCCAAACTACTCAACAACAAATTTTCTACATTACTCAGCAACAAATTTTCTACATTTGCAAAACTTGTTTCAGAGTACAAGGCCACATTGGAGACATTAAAAATTATGAGGATCTTAAAATTGCAGGCTTGGGAGACAAGATTTCTTCAGAAACTAGAAATTTTGAGGCAGGCAGAATATAGTTGGCTACAAAAATATGTTTATGCATCAGCTATCACAACATTTGTTTCCTCTGTTGGACCAATATTTATCATTGTTGCAACCTTCGGTACGCGTATGCTTATAGGAGTGCCTTTGATAGCAGGGAGAATTCTTTCTACACTCGCAACCTATGGGACACTTCAGGGAGCTATGGGCACGCTTCCTGGCTTAATCCCTCAGATTGCTCAAACTAAAGTGTCAATAGATCGCATTGTGGCCTTTCTGCAGGAGGAAGAGCTGCAACACGATGGGGTAGAAAAGGTATCAAAGGAGTCAACAGACTTCGCGATTCAAATCCAAGGAGGGATATTTTCTTGGAATCCTGATTCCTCTAGTCCAACTATAAGAGGTTTAGATGTCCAACTAGAGAGAGGCATGAGGGTTGCAGTATGTGGAATTGTTGGTTCGGGAAAATCATGCCTTTTAGGTGAAATACCAAAATTATCAGGCTCTGTTAGCTTAAGTGGTACCAAAGCGTATGTCCCTCAGTCTCCTTGGATACAAAGTGGGAAAATTAAAGATGCTATTCTCTTTGGAAAGCAGATGGATACTATTAGATACAATAGTGTACTTGATGCTTGCGCATTGAAGAAAGATCTTGAACTTTTTCCTTATGGGGACGAGACAGACATTGGAGAAAGAGGGTTAAATTTGAGTGGTGGACAAAAACAGAGAATACAGATTGCTCGTGCTTTATATCAAGATGTAGACATTTATATTTCGATGACCCTTTTAGTGTTGTGGATGCACATACCGGAAAACATATTTTCCAAGTATGTTTCTCTTATCCTTTACATACTATAGGTTTGCTGAATTAATTAGTTTTAATGTTTTTATGGAATGATGAAGCTCTACAGTAGCACTCTGCAATTCATTGTTCAGTCTGGATAAGATACATTGCTAGTTGTACCGTTGCAAATTCATGTCCATAAACATCTAAGAAATTGGACTTGCTTGTTATAGGAATGCATACTTGGTATTCTGGGTTCAAACACTGTAGTCTATGTAACTCATCAAGTGGAGTTTTTACCCTCTGCTGACATCATTCTGGTAGGTTTGAATTTCTTTCATCCTGTTCTAATGATATTAAATTTTTCAATGTAATTGGTAAAGGGACAATGGGTTTATTGATCATTTATTGAGAGGAGGAGATAAGTGATCCATATTTTGTTGATGTAAATGATATTATTCATAGGTAATGCGAGATGGTGAAATTACTCAGGTTGGCATATATGATGACATCTTACAATCAGGCACAGATATTGTGGAATTAGTTGGTGCACATCAGAAAGCTTTGAAAACTATTTCTGCTATGGAGAAATCTGAAGTGTTTCTGCATTTTCAAAACTTGTTTCAGAGTACTCCATCCAATAGATATCTTAACTAGAGCTTTGGACATTGTCATATTGGGTTTACAATAGAAGGGAGAAAAATCTTCATTTCCCTAAAACTCAAGCTGGATAAATGTACAATATAGAGATACAATATAGTAGACTATGAGCTACCATGTAAGCTCATTATTTTCTGATAATATTCTATATTTAGGTCCTTAAGAAGAGTTCAATAACTCTTATTAGTGACTTTGACTGACTTTGACAATTATGATTTTTCACTTGCTATATACAAAATGAGTTTACCCTTTTTCCTCTGTAACTTTTATCACTTCAACAAGGTAATCAAGTTAATATTGGAGAACTCCAGACAACTTGGATTTGTACAGGCAGTGCAGTTGGATGTAAGATGCCTCTAACTAATTTGTCTTTTTTTTTTTCCTGCTTTGATTCTATTATTTTGAGTTTCACATCTGCATTTTTTTGTTTCTATTTTAGTTCTGACCTCTATATGTAGTAATATTATGCCAATTCACATCAACATTTTATTCTCATTTCTACCAAACAAGCTATGTTATACTTGTCAAGGTTCATAGGTCTTGTTATTTATAGGTCTTAATAATAAGTGATGGCTAATTGTTAATGTGTTTTTTTCCTTCATGCAATTAACCAACTCAATTTTATTCATAATATTTTGCAGTTATAAACTTTTAAAGTTACGTAATATTTCAATGAGTAAGAATTTGAGAATTCTACTATCTAACCATCAAATATACCCAAAAGAGGGAAAAAAATATAAGAAAAAAATGAGAGATGTACAAAATAGACATAGGCTTTTTGTTCTTTAAAAGCAATTTATTTTTTATTTAATTATTTTTTTCAATATTTTTTTTGTGTAATCTTTTCTTTTGAATAATGATGAAAATATTGGTTTGAGTGGTGGTTTAACTAATATTCAATTTAACAAGTTTTGTTTTGTTTTTTTTAATTAAAATTTTCAATATAAAAAAAGATATTCTACATCAACTTCAAAAAATCTTCTAATTCACCTAGTTGAGCTAAATTTTCATTTTTATCAGAGTTAAAACTTCACTTTAGCTATGGGAGGAACTTGCACACATTTTTTTGGCACAAAAATTAAATATGTTATTTTAAAAAGTTTCATACTCTATTAAATGTTTTAAACTCACTATGATAAAAGTTCAACACTCACTCACAAAAGTATAAAGTGTCTTTTTTAAATGAAAAGTATAAATTGTCTTGTTTAAATGAAAAGTTGTGTCTTGTTTAAATGAAAAGTTTAGAATGCACGTGATTGATTATAAGAGTGGTTCTCAAATTAAAATTGAAACTTTGAAAACAATAAAGTGTCTTCTTTAAATGAAAAGTATAAATTGTCTTGTTTAAATGAAAAGTTTAGAATGCACGTGATTGATTATAAGAGTGGCTCTCAAATTAAAATTGAAACTTTGAAAACGATTCCATGAAAGTACAGGGAGTTATCTTCTTTGTATGAAAGTATAGGGAGTTATCTCCTTAGTTTAATGTTCTTTCCATGCCAATTAAAATGTAATGAGGGATCATTCCAAACTTTCTATAGAATTCATACTATGATTTCTCCCCCATTTAAAACTTTCTCATCATTACTAAGGGTTTAGGTTTTAGTGGAGTGAAATTTGGAACTTAAGACCATTGAAAGATCAAAAGTGTTAAAATTGGCAACTAGGGCCAAATTCCACCTTCAGACAATTCATTTGATGGAGATGATGATTGCATTAAATTTCACTTTATGCGAGAGAAGATAATTGTTGGGAATACTTTCTGTAACCTAATTGTTGGCCATACTTTCTGTAAAATAATCTAATAAAAATAATAAATAATTTTCACAAAACCGCTATTCTTGATCGTTTTTGTTGCAAATTCAATTGCTTTCCAGTGTTAAATACTTACAAAATGGAAAAAAATATAGGTATAATGAAAATGATGAGCACTTTTTTATCACATTATTTGCGACCTAAAACCAGAGAACCATGTTTAAAATTTAAAAGTGATAGATTGTAAAGGAAATAAATAAAACATAATCCCGATTATAACAAATTAGCTGTAAATTTTTGTCTGTGGAAGATTTATTTGCATAATGAAAAAGACAATATGGGAGATTCCAATCATGTTCGAAGGCATTTTTTAAAATGTGGATGTGACAAAAGGTTGTTGTGGAAGGCACTGTTTGTATATGGGAAATTTCTTGATCATTGTGTATAATCCTAATGTTGATAGATATGTCTACTAAGTGGTTCCAGTTAATGGGGCATTGATTTGAGCGTTCAATATATTTTTATTTTTTATCAAAGTATTCTTTTGTTGTATTTGTGTTCTTCAATTTATGCCTTACGGCGTTTCCTTTGCAACATCTGGTGCAAATTCTAGTTTAATATTCAGAATTTTTTCCAAATTGCAATCGTCTACACTTCACAATATCTTTTGCAGATTAGACAAAGCTTCAGGGCTTATAATTAACAAAGTAAAATTAATGCTATTATTTGTAGAAAGACAATAGGGGGAGAATATCATATTGCCAATCTATTTGGTGTTGCCACTCAACCGGTTGTATCGGGTTTGAAATATCTAGGTTTCAACATCAAACAAAATAATTATAAAGTGGAAGATTAGTTATGGATCGCTCATAAATTTCACTAAAAAACGCCGTGGATGGGAGCATCGTTGTTTGAATCTCGGGGTAGAGTCATGCTCACACAATCTATTTTGCAGCAACTCACAATGTACTCAGCACATCTATGTTGTCTCCCAATGACTATCATCCATAAAATTTTCTGCATTATGGAAAACTTCATCTGGGTTGGATGTGGAAAAGACTTCAAAGTCCATCTAATCACATTGGAAAAGCTCATAATTCCTAAGAAATTTTGGGGTTGGGCAATCCTAAACCTGAAATTTTTTGGATGGGCTCTATTAATTAAATGAAAATATTTATGGCATGGCCTTTTTGGTGCATGTTTGTGGGGAGACATCATTCAAATGAAATACCTAGGTGACATTAAGGAGGAATTGTGGATGAGAGAGGGATAGCTTGAGAAATCGATTGGATCCTCCATTTGGAAAAGCTTCAACAAAATCAAAGTTTGGCTACTAAAGCTCACTTGCTGGTCTGTTGGCTCGGGGAACAACATCATTATTGGTAGATATCAAATCCTGGGAGTGGAGTAGGATCATTTCGTTTTGGGTGAATTTATCGCAGATTAAATTCAAAGGGGATAATTTACCTAGCACAAGTGATTAATTCATGGAATGGAAGCTTCCCAGTTTGGAAGCAAGTGGAGGATATCGGTTTGATAGGCGCCTCTGTGGTAACATGGGATAGTTATACTGAAGCATTGCACAGATCTGGCATATGTAAAAATGATGAAGGCAGCCAGATCATGTGGGATGGCCTATCACACCAAGGGTCCATATCAGTTTATGATACATACCTTTTCATTTGTGGTATCTCATATAGTCTTCAACACATAAGTTGGTTCAACAGATTTTGGAACACACAGGTCCCTTACAAAATTATGTTATATGCATGGATTGCTTGGAAGAACATAACTCTGACTTGGGATAACTTAATGAAAAGGGGTATATATGTACCCAATCAATGTGTACTTCGCAGGAGAGCAGCGGAGTCCAATTATCACCTCCTGTTGGACTATCCAATCATTGTGCATGTATGGTCCTAGATCTAAAACTTATTTACCTTTCCTCATATGGTTCATGACTTTATAGATGCTTTTCTGCGATGGCAGAGCGGGAGAAATAAGGAACAAAGGGCCATTCCTCTTGTTGTGTTTTGGGAAATCTGGAAGGCCAGGAATTCCATCATATTTGAAGACTTGCTTCTTAGTATAAATCATATTGTCAACAAAATTGTTCTTTGGATGATGCCCTCAATGTAGAAGCAGACATTGATGAAAGCAACTGATTCCAAGTGTGAAGTAGGAAAGTGTTCCCTTTGCGGATAGAGGCAACCCCTCTAACCCTAGAGTGGGTCTATTCACAGCAAGGACAAAACAACAATTAATTCCCTTAAATAGTCATCGTTGGAGGCCTACCTCAAACCGGTGGTTGATGAAGTTCTATTGCACTGCTCCAACTTCTGTTTCCTTCTCCTTAATGAGCAATCAACCTGAAACACCACAAGAAAACAACAAAGCAGGTAATTGAGAACAACAATGATCTATTTACTCATAAAGTCAAGAAGTCATGAGCTATCAAGAAAATGACATACAAGACATAGGAAATCGTCATTGATTGTATTAATAATGATTCAAGAGCAAAGGTTACAACCAAGTCTTGACGTTGCAAGCCTTCAAAGAGGGTCCAGCCAGCATGTCTCTTCAAGCATTCACTCTCAAAGATGGGTCTCCCAGATAACAATATCTCTATCTCACTCACAAGCTTTAATACAAGGTTAAGGGCACTCCACAACCTCTTGCAAACTATTTCGCAATCCCACACTTGTCACACTCACACCAAAGCTATCTACCAAACTCAAAAGCAACAACAAGACTATACAACCAAAAGAACCCACTGATCATAGCAATGGTGAGTGATTTTATGGGAGAAGGAGTCTCCATGAAATGAGGGAGAGGGAGCTTATCCTCAAGGAAGGCAGCACAAAAGATGAAACTACCACCCTGGGGGGGAAGGGCAACCCAAACTGACCCAACAACCAGGTCTAGAGACATCCAGAAGGCCAACTGTTGGAACCAATTCACCCAATCTGGATCGTCATTGGTCGTGAACTAAGCTTCAGCAACGACATCGCTAGGAAGCAATGTATACAAACCGACCATCACTAAAGATAGTTAATAACCTCACGTCGGGGCTTGAAATCCAACCGTCACGGAAAACAGGTGTACTCCCGCGACGGGGTCGTGATAGGACCGTTTATGATAGAGGTCCGTCGCATATATTAAGTGTATTCTCGCAATAAGGTAGAAAACTTAGGAAATGAGGGTCAATTGGCAACATTAGAGAGCATTTGCTTAATATGAACATGTTTATTTGACACATGACATAGTAGAGGGATTAGGATGAAGGCAGTAACAAATTACTGTGTAATAGATGCCCCCTAAAGCATGAAGCCCGAGGGAGTGGGACGTGTGAAATGCTTTACGAAATTGTCTGAACTAGAACACCACCTGGAAGAATCTGCAGGCACAAGTACAAATGATATCTCTGATAGTGAAATACATGTAGTCTAGGCATGGGCATAGCCATCCAAAATTCATACAAACTTGGTCTGTGGTATGGACGCATCCACTCAGTTAATAAGACCATGATAATGATAAAGGTATGGTCGCAACCATCCATCACAGAGTCATGTATGTAATCACGAACCAATCCATGCAGCTCGAACATGAGTAATCTTAGTTCGGGGTCTTGAAACCCAACTGATCATAGTACAAATTCTAACATGCGATCATATGTGTTGAAGTCGAGCATGATAGAAAGTTGCTTGATTACCGGTCAATGATGAAAACCATTAACAAGTGCTAGAGAAACCACCAATAATGCCAATGGCTCTCAAGGTACTGTTCAGTGCAATCCACCAAGTGCGAAAAATGAACTGAAGTCGAACACTCGTGGAATCACCCAATCAACGATCAATGATGAAAGTCTATCATCACGTGTGAAGAACTTGCCATTGAGGCATGCAAGCTCCAACATACCGAAAGGGATCTCTAGATCAATCGCCTAGATAATGAGCTGGCGTCAACAGGAGACGCTCTGTCACAGGAGGGCCATAATGTTTCCCTCATCAACAACACGAGATAACGAAAAAGTGGTAGATAGTGAAACAGAGTATCTGAGGAGGAAGTAAGGGTGTGAACTGCAGAAGGACTATACTCTTGAACATGTCAGCGACACGACTCCGGGAGGTGGCAGCATTCAGGTACCAAGGGATCGAAGGCTCGATGGAGACAACATGGATCAGATGGAATGAGGCGAAATGGCAACCCAAAAACCCGGAAGGCCAAATGATGGTGCATGGATATCTCAACCCGACAAGAAGCAAAAGTGTCGATGTTCAAGAATGACTAGCTACCGCAAGTAACCAAAGATGACTTCCAAATTTTCTCCCACCACTGCTGGCGAGTACCCCAATTATTTTTGAAAACAAGCTTGAAGGGGATATCATATGCTTGTAATATAAGTTCGTCCTTCGGGCGAATCCAACCTAGCGATAGTTTAACGAGCCTTAGGGAGGAGAAGCTCGAGTCTCGTCATGGTGACGAATCTAATGTCATCAGGGTTTAATGAGTCTGACATAGGGAAAACTCGAAGTCTTTTTCATGTTTAGAGAGTTTGAAAAAGACACAAAAAAGAAAACTCTAGGGGGGTCCTTTTTCATATATTTGTGTCCCGCGAGCCCAAAAAAGTATAAAATAATACTCGAGAGAACTGCTCAACCATTATGATCAAGGAGTACTTTTCGTAATTAGTGGCCTCAATCCGAAAAAGTAGAAAAGCAATCGAAGACATGTCGTTTCATAACCAGTATCGAACCTGAAATGACAAAAGTCCGGCAATCTTTTCACATTTATACGGTTGGAAAAGAGCTCAAAGTGGATCGCCTTTTATTCCGTTTAACGAGTCAAAAGGGAAAACTCAACAATCTTTTCGTCTTTTAAGTCGGAAAAGAGCTTTAAAGAGGACTTTTTACAAAATATGGACCAAGTGTATACAGATCATGACATGTACCTGCCACCTATAGTTCTGCACAAAACACCTCAACATAAGACCCATTCGACATAAAAATAGTATATGTGTGGATACAAGGTCAAAAACTTAAAACCCTGACCAAAACCCTAAAATAAATGGGAAAAACCCAAACCATATAGTGCAAAATTTTAATTTTTTGAAAAAAACACTATAAAAGGGGGTATGGTAAGTTTATTTTTACCATTTACCATTGTGAGTTTTACCTTGGAATTTTGGTGTGCAAAACTGAGCGAGGTCCCGAGCTTGATTCCAGCATTGACAATCAACAACTGCGCTTGAGGTCTTTACCAAGTAAGTAATCTCTTCCTTGCACTGCATTTGAAAGCTTTTTTCATTCAATTTGGTGGTAGATAGGTGGTTTTGGGTGGATTTTGAAATCCACATTCACGTCTCGATCATAGCGATGACCGAGATTGTTAACACTAGCTACCATCGGGATCATCGTGGGATATAGATGTACTATCATGACGGTCGCTAAAAAAATGAATGTATGACCTCAAGCCATCACTGCTGTTTGAAAAACAGCTGCGACGGTGTTGTAAATTCAAATTTTTTTATGTGTTTAAGCTTATGAAAAGTGCCCTAATCAATTTTTCCTTTGACGCAGGGCAAAATGGCTTTTGTGTGGCAAGAGAGAACTCATGATGATAATGACGAACAAGATTTTAATGATCCTGGGTGCCGAAGAGCCCTACTCGAGTGCGAATTGCTAAAATTGTTCCTCACTCCTCATCTTCGAGCACAACTTGACTTACTAGAGCTGTTGATTCACTCCTGGAACCTAACAGACAGGAAGTTCATCATCAGGGATAAAGATATTGGATTTGATGCCACCGATATATCTTTTTTTACTGGATTGTCTCGCCGCTGCGAGAAGCCGATATTAGAGGGCCAATGAGTCACTGGCGAGACCTTAGACATGCTGATAGCATGGGTGTGCCCAGGGGCACGCAAATCAGCCACTAGTGGGAAATTACAAATCGTGATAGTGGAAGACTTGCCTCTTCACTCGGTACTATTCAAGGTGATGAGGATGGTGGGCTCCCAAGCCCAACATGAGGCAACAAAGACCCACCTTCAGTTAGCTCTCGAGTGCATTCTCCTAACCATGTATAACTAGGCCGAGGCAGTGGCCATTAACATGAAGAGACAGCTAACGAGGTGCTGGCGCAGGGAGGCAAAATAGTTCGGGTATGGATCTATCCTGATCTCGCTCATGCTGGAGCAGGTATCGGTTCTTCAGCTGTAGGACATGGACTTGTATGTGCCCACACCATGAGAGACCCACATCACCCGTTGGGCACATGTTATGCCGCGAGCGGGTGGCGGTTGACTAGTCTCATGGGGGATGTTGTTCCGAGAGTGGTTAGACTGACAAAAGGTCATAGTCGAGGACTCACCGTATGTAGGCACAGATTTTTGTGGAGACCCCAACATGCTGCTTCCTACTGGTGAGCAGTGGGATGAGGGAGGTAAACACTTGATTGAAACACCACACTATTTATGTTTTGATTTTTATGATGTTTTTGGATTTTATCATGCATATGTCTTAATAATGTCTCTTATGTTACTTGCATATGTGGGACTGGAGAGGCCGGTAAGACTAGCTCCTGAGGCACGAAGGGACCCACAAGGCAACATGGCGCTGGCCCTAATTCGCCCTGGTGGCAATGCAGTGGAGGAGATAGCCCATAACCTTGAGGGCTTGATGGACGGGGTCCCGGATTATAGGGGGATCAAGGAGGCCCCTATAGAGTACTAGAAACATATAGTCAGAGTGCCTTCTAGGGTGCATAGGCTCTTGAGATGAGTTGCACGAGCAATGGTCTGTTATAGAGAACAGAACCCACTGCAGTAGATACCTAGGTTTTACTTCCTGCTGATTTTTTGAGAGACATGCGTCTCGGATGTATGGAGAGCACAGACTCCATTTTTGACATATACACTTTATTTTTGGAGCACCTCGGTGTGCCACACACTATCTATCTATCTATCTATCTATCTATATATATTTATATATATGGTTCATTATTGTCTCTTGAATGCTTCTACACAATGTTTTGATTACATGTTGCATAAATGTCTGTCTAATACATGATTTGCTAATGCATCAGTTAATGTGTTTAATCTTCTTGGAATGTGTTGATATGTAATAAAATCAAAATTCCTTTCCAATAATTTAACACGTAAATACAACCTTAAAATCCGATGATCTCTGATGGAATAACGCCCGTTAAGCTAGTGGACAACAAGTTGAGAATCCAGATTCACAACCAATGCACGAATATCGAGGTTGACAGCCTTGGTCAGTAATTCAATGAAAACGCTATATTCAGCAACATTGTTTGTGGTGCAACCCAGACAAACACCTTGAAGGTCTACTAACTCACCGTGAGGATTGTAGATCACCCACGCCGCAGAGGAAAGGTTCTAGGTACTGCAGTAGGCACCATCAGTGAAACCAATGTAAGGTGTACCAGACATCTGCACAAGAAGAAAAAGACACAATAAGCGACAATTTTGCCTACACACCAAGCCAAACATGAAAACACACACTGACAATACACCTACTGAAAAGCACACGTATATACAAATCAGATGCATGAAAGTCATGCATAATATTTTTTTAGATAAAGCCCATTTCGGGGCTTATCTAGAGGATTCCCTTCGTAATTGATCAGCTCATAGGCCCCTTTTTGCAAAACACATTTCACAATGTAAGGCCCATGCCACATAGGCTCAAATTTTCCTGCCCCCAGCTTATCATTTGCTTGATCATAGAGTAGGACTAAGTCTCCTTCAACGAAAGAACGAGGATTGACAGCTTGGTCGAAGTGAGTCTTCACTCTCTTCTTCTATGCTTCAATGACTAGAGAGGCTAGTCGATGGGTCTCGTCTAACCGCTCTAGGTAAAGAAGACATTCTTCTACCGGAGTAGTGTTTGGGAGCAATTCGATGGCTAATTTAAGAGAAGGGATCTCACACTCAATCGGAAGGGTAGCCTCCAGACTATAAACCAATTGGAATGGGGTGAACCTGGTGGCATCCTTCACTGAAGTTCGGTAGGCCCATAAGGCAGAAAACAACATCAAATGCCAGTTGGACTTGTGCATGCCAATGGTGCATTGAAGCATCATGACCAAAAATTTGTTGACAGCTTCTACCTGGCCATTGGCCTAAGGATAATATGGTGTTGAACTATCATGCCGCAAGCCCAGCTGGGTTGTTAACTTAGTCATCATATGATTACGGAAATGTTTACTATGATCAGTGATGATAGCCTGAGGGACTCCGAATTGTGAAATGACATGATTGAATAAAAATTGCGTCGTTGTCTTATCGTCATTAGATAGCGTAGGCATCACCTCAGCCCATTTTGTGAAATAATCAATGACAACGATGATATACCCATACCCCCTGGTCGAGCGAGGGTTACAGGTCATATAATCAATGCCCCATTTGGAAAAAGGGCCAACAGTAATGACAGGATGTAAAGGAGCAAAAGGCACATGCATCTTCCATTGGTAGATTTGGCACTCATGACAAGAGCGGATGGAAAGAATGCAATCCTTAAAAATAGACAGCCAAAAATAACCATCATGGAGGATCTTCTGAGCAGTAGCATATCCAGACATGTGACCACTACAGGCACCAGAGTGGCATTCATTTAGAACTTGTCCAGCTTCCTCAAACTTCAGACAACCGCGGAGAACAGATTCAGCACCGAGACTGTACAAGGTGTCCCCAATAATGTGATAAGGTTGAGAATGATGGCGAATACGTCACCGAGCATCCTTGGACAAATCTGGATAAAAGGAGGACGTCTAAAGGTAGACAATAATATCCCCATAAGAAGGATCGAGGGTGCTAATCAAGAACAAAGATTCATTTAGGATATGGTCCTCTAACCGAGAGGGCGCGGTAGCGGATGGTAGGGAACAAAGCAGTTCAGCGAAAATGAGGGACTTCTTAGACTTGGCTGTAGTAAACTCCAAGTCAAACTCTTGAAGGATGACAATCCATTTTGAGTACTTGCCCCCTAGTAGTTGACGTGACAAGATGTACATCATTGTGTTGCAATCAGAAATCACCGTCATGGTGTGCAATAATATATAGTGGTGGAAACGTTGGATGGCATAAACGGATGCCAATGCCAACTTCTCGACATAGGCATATCGAGTTTCTGTATCAAGTAAATTGCAACTAAGATAATGAACAACATGCTCAGTACCATCATCATCGTCTTGGACCAGAACCATGCCAATGGTGTTATCGGCGGTGGCTAAATAAAGAGTGTAGTCACAGTGATAATTAGGCGGACCTAACAATAGAGTAGAAACAAGGAGGGTCTTGAGCTGCTCGAATGACTCTTGTGCAGCGGTATCGCAAAGAAAAGGCGTATCCCGCTTTAATAACCGTGGATAGCCTTTGGCCCCTTCAGCATAATTCAGAATGAAACAATGTAGAACATTCGCTTTTCCCTATAGACTCTGCAATTGTTGTAAAGAAGCAGGGAGAGGGAGATTCAGAATGGCTTCAACTTTAAGGGGATCCAGATGGATACCATCTTGGGAGATGACAAACCCAAGAAGTCTACTGGATTTCGTGCAAAAGACACACTTATGCAGATTAAGATGGATACGATAGTATCGATGGGGAAGAAAAATTTCGTGAAGGTGGTTTGGATGGTCTTGGCATTTCGCTGAATGAGCCAGAAGGTCATCCAAGTAAGGCTGCACAATGTGTCAAATATCATGAAATGCATAAGACATTACGCGCTAGAAGGTAGCACTGACATTTTTTAGATTGAAAGGGAGATTTTTATAAGCGAAAGTACCCCAGGGGAAAATAAAGGCGGTCTTGTGTTGATCCGCAGGCGAGATATTAATCTGGTTATAACCAGAAAAGCCATCCATGAATGAATAGATCTCACTCCCAACACACTCATCAATGAGCTGGTCAATGAAAGGTGTAGGGTAGTTTTCTTTGGGATAGGCATGATTAATGTTACGCAAATCAACACATACCCTAATAGTGCTCGTTTCTTAGTCACAATGACAATATTAGAAAACCAATCTATGAGTGGGATAGGGTAAATAAAGCCAGCTTTAAGAAGATTTTCGACTTCCGCTTTAATAGCTGTAGCTTTTCGGGGGTGCACGGGGCGTAGATGCTGTCGAATAGGTTTGGCACCCAAATATGTAGGTATTTCATGCACCACGATGCTAGGATAGATGCGAGGCATCTCTTTGTAAGAACAAGCGAAAACATCACGAAATTCACAAAAAATATTAGTATAAAGCTAAATCTCCTCCGGAGTACAGGTACTCCGATATGAATGTGCTCAACAACCCCTAGTTTAATAGAGATGTCGGTCGGCCGAGTTTGCGTAATGGTCCCCATGTTTCGTTCAGAAAAAACTTGATGAATTTGGATGGGTGTCTGAAGGGGTTGAGAGGGGATACAGGGAGCAAACTGTTCAAGACAAGTAAGCATTTCTCCGTGGGTAGGGAGAAATGAGGAATGATGGTGATGATCAGACCAAGGGGGTTTCGCAAAAGACATAGTCTCAATAATTGCTTCATTAGAAGAAAAATTTCCTGTAAAGGGTTTGAAGAAGTGCTATCTCCAAGCCAAGGGGATTGAACATACAAGTCGAGAGCCTTGTTCGAAGGAGCAGGTTCAGGAGGTGAAGCCAATACAAAAACAATTTTGACGTAGTTGAGCTCAGCAGGACTCAACGACATCACATCACCCCAGGATTCTATCTGATCAACAAGAGGAAGAACCCAAGGATAAAAAAAAACAAAAATCATATTAACGGGAGCGATGTTGGGAGGTGGGAGTGAAAAAACACCCATAAGGGCAGGATCTTTAAAGAGTCCAACACCCATGCTCTCATATGGAATGAAGGTATGCTCCACGAAAGGCACGTTGCCATCGGAGGAGGAAGAGGCGAAGAAGGACAACTGGTCTACTGTGACAATCTTCCCTTGATGAGGAAAACGAAGGACACAAAATAGAGATGAAGCCATAGCTCACATGGCATATGTCCAACTTCGTCCTAGAAGGAGGTTGTAAGTTAAATTGGCATTGACAACTTCGACCTCTAGTTCGACCGTCTTCCCTTCCAAGGTAATAGGCAAACACGGGAGTATACCACAAGGATGAGACTCTTTCCCATCGAAGGCTTCCAAGGTAGTGGGAGACTTAATTATAGTCGGAGAACTGATAGCCTTCCAACAAGCAACAGACATAATGCAAGTAGAAACGCTTTCATTAATGACCATGTGGCGAATAGTTTTAGAATTGATGATGACTTGAATAAGGAAGGCAATTTGGTGAGGCAGTCTTGGTACATGATTGTCTAGGTCAAAAGTGATAAAATCTGAGTCGGCCGGGTTAATGCCACTGATGGCCGATAGCAACGACTTCCTCTGGAAGGGGCAACTCTGGAGGACCTTTAATGCGGGCATAGTTGACGGAGCCTGGGCCAAGTCCTCAATGATGCTATAGTGTAGCATAGCACGAGCATTAGGGTTTTCAGAAGACTTCTGGAGTACCCCTTTAGGAGGAGGTCGGATGACCGCCTTAGTACTAGGTCGCTCGATATGGAGTGGGCCAAAGCTAGACGAAGGAGCACTAGAGGGGACCTCAGTTTCCTTCCCGAAAGGCAAAGGATACTCTTTTGACTGAGTACTGATATGGATGGAAATTGTCCCAACCATAAATACCTGAGAACCAAAGGATGAAGATGATTGAGATGGATCAGCCACCATTTGAGTCTGCTACGAGGGAAAAGGCTCTTTGAGCACGACAGGAGTCCTAGGGGAACCTTTTAACAAATGAATAACTTCAGACTGCCTGGGGCAGTCTTTAGTATAGTGATCCTTGTCGTAAATAAGGCAAAGATACTTAGGCTTGCACTGGCACCTTCCTTGGGTGGAGGTTTAGGGGAATCTTGCTTCAGTTGCTCAGATTTATTCTTTCCTTTTCCCTTCTTCTTTCCTTTCGAAGTTTTGTTCGTTGTGGTGGAATGAATGGCGTTAACCTCGGAAGTGTTACCAGAATTGGATACGGCCTGAGAAGCATTTTCATTCAAAGCATTCAACTTTTAGGGTCGCGGAAGATTTTTTAGAGGATGCATTGACAGAACCGATGAAACCGTCAATAGATGGTGTTGATAGGGCTTTAGAAGTTTCGAGTCATAGAGCATCAGCTAAATAATCATATAGTGTACTAGACTGTGAGTAAACCAAGTCAAGATACTGAGCATGTGCGATAGATTTCTCTTTAGTTACACATGTCCCCATAGCAATGTCTCGTGCTATCGGATCGACAAATGAGGTTGTGAACCAGTCAGTCAGAAGCTGATTGGGGATCCATAACTTAATCAAACAGCAACGTCTCCTCCATTCATGGATATCATCAGAGATATGGTGGCCATGTTCTGCTTTAAGTCTGTCAGGAGATGTGTGGTTGTTTCATATCAAATCGGCAACTGAAAATGAGTTAAAAATGCCATAGCCAACGAGTTAAAGTCCTAAAAAGATCCGCGAGCTAGCTCAATATACCATTTTGCGACAGAGCCAGTGAGAGTCCGTTGAAAAAGGCGAAGCCGGGTTGAATCGTCGAGCCATGAATTTGGTAAACACCATAGGTGATAAGTCATGACATGAGCTTGGGGATCTTTTCCAGCTTTACCATCAAATTCAGGACAATCATTGGGAATTTTAGTTGGAACCGGTGGCCAATATGGATTATGAAGAATGGGACCATTTGTCAGTTTGGACACATATAGTAATTCCAACGTTGCTAAAAAGGGTAATTAATGGTTAAAGGACATCTGAGGTCACGAGTAAGAAGTAGCACTAGAGTTCCATCGAGTTCCCGGTTGCCCCCATTGATTTTGTCTAGACGGATTCGAACCATAAAGGTTTTGTCTGTAGGGATTTTGTCCATAGGGGTTATAAATGTAACTAGATGGTTGGCCTTCGATTTGACCCCCAACATTCCACTGATTACCAACTTGGCCTACAGAAGCAACATATGGTTGCAGGAAATTCTGATAAGGGTTAACCTGTGGCTGTTGATAATTTTGGTATGGGGAAAATTGAGTTTGCTCTTGGGACTGCTGAAAACCATAAGGCGGCTGGGCTCCAAACTGAGCCTGGGGACTAGGCTGCATTTGATAAGCAGGTTGGGTTTGGGATCCAACCTGAGTTTGGAGACCAGATTAGGTCTGGAGCCTAGACTGGAGCTGAAAACCGGGTGGAGCTTGAGAAGCAACGAGTGTTTGAGTGCCCGGTTGAGCAGGCCCAAACATATATCCTTGGGAAAACTGAGGCTGAGCCATCTGGCTAGAAGGTTGGCCTGGTTGTTCAATGTTAACCCAATACCCAGCAAGTCCAAACTTCTGGGCAAAAGGGCAACCCAAACTGACCCAACAACCAGGTCTAGAGACATCCAGAAGGCCGACTGTTAGAAAAAATTCGCCCAATCTGGACCATTGTTGGTCGTGAACTAAGCTTCAACGATGACATCGATAGGAAGAAATGTATGCAGACCGACCATCGCTAAATATAGTTAATAGCCTCGCGTTGGGGCTTGAAATCTGACCGTCACGCGAAACAGTTGTACTCTTGCGACAAGGTTGCGATAGGACCGTTTATAACAGAGGTCTGTCAAGTATATTAAGTGTATTCTCGCGACAAGGAAGAAAACTTAGGAAATGAGGGTCAATTGGCAACATTAGAGAGCATTTGCTTAATATAAGCATGTTTATTTGACACATGACACAGTAAAGGGACTGGGATGAAGGCAATGGCAAATTACTATGTAAAACCAAGTAAACGGCTCCACACATCTCCTACTCTGCTAGATACTTAGATGGAGCTGCATAAGGAGTCTCGTGTGGATGTGGGGCGTGGCTTTGTATAACTTTAGAACAACGGTTTAAAATATTATGGTCTAGGGGAAATGGTACAAACATGCGGGCTAAATTCATCACTCTTTGGCGTTTATTATGGTTTGCTAGTTTCTTGGACATTCAAAACATTTAGATTCTCGGGGACTCACTGGCTCTTATCAACCACATGAAGGCTACCTATTTTATCTCTCAACCACATCGACAAGAATGGTTCTACCACATAGATTTTCTCAGGAGGTCCTTCCAGCACATCTCCTTTCTGCACATCCATTGGGAACATAATTGCACTATAGATGCCTTGTTGAAGACTGGTATTTCGGATGTGAGGGGCTGGATAAATTTCACTTTCATGGTAGACAACGTCATCATTGTTGAGGATGTGCTCATCCTCCTAGGTTGAGAATCCTTACGGCTTGGACATCACTTGATGACAATATGGTTCTTTAAGCTATTGTACTAGCTGGTTTGACTTCCTGTGTTTGATCTATATTTTATCTCCCATTGCTAATCGTCTTGGATATATGCTTTGTTACTCTTTGTTTTAAATGGTGGTTACTTAGATTATGTCTAAGGGAATTGAGACATTGTCGTCTCTCATCCATTTATATTTGGAAAATTTTCCTTCTATTATGCATAATGTATCTATAAAATTTGGGGCTTGATGTACTGGTATATATAATAAAAACCAATGTTTCTTTCCTTCTGAAAAAAAAAAAAACAACTTGTCATTAATACCACAACATGGTCACAATGTTGGTCTCATATTAGGATCAGTGTCAATAATAGCCATTTGATCCATTAGATGATTGGCTATAATTTAAATGCTCAATAAATCAAAACCTAATATCCCAATATGGGTCATTGATCAACAACTTTCATCCATTTCCCGATTCATCGAACTCCGTCCAAGGATTTAACCCAACTATATCTATCTTTTCAACCTGCAATCTCCACCATTGATTTGACTTGATCGCCATTGTTGGATCCATTGAGGTCCATGCCTCATTCTTATAATTCATTCTATTCCACATATCATATACAATCTAGACCATCCATAAGACATGGATTATCGTCATATAATCAAGAAGAGTTACATCATAGTAAATCAATTAATTTACCATGATAGATCCCTAATTTTTAATGAATTTAAGCGTGATTAACCAAAATCATTACTCAATCCTTTTAGAATTAAAAAATGATGCTACTGTATTACGATATTTTAAACACCATTAAGGTCGAGAATAAGTTTTTTTCTTTTTTGAATAAGGATTGACCAAATAAGCTATGAAACTAGGTTTAAAGGATAAATAATAAGTAAAATAGAATAATAACCTCACAAATGATTCATTCCATCATATCCATAGGTTCACACAATGAGGAAGTTGCATTTAAAGCAATATGCATAGAAAAAAAATAAAAGAGAGTCTAGATATTTGATAGAGCTTTAAATGATTTCATTCTTTCAAGATCATAAGAACCTTGAGAGAACAATCATAAGATCTCATGATAAATAAATGTATGTAAAATAAAAAATGTCATAAATTATTGAAATAACTCTCTATTAGAGTTAAAATATTACAAATTGGAATATAAGTTCAAATAGAGTGTGTGTTTAAATAACTCCACAAAATTCCTCGCACTTAAATGTAAATTGAATGCATTCATCACTAAGAGACTAGGATGGGGCTCTCATGGACCAAATAGATAGTATAATAGCCTCTAAAAGAAGAATATAATTGCAATCGGGGGTTTGATTTACAACTAAACCACATAGTTCATAAAGCTATATGATCTAAGATTGGGATGAAAAAGAAAGGGGAAATTTCTTCAAATAAAATATAAGACACTCACACAATTGTACAATAATGATTGATGGAATGAATCCTCCCTCCCAGTGGCATCCAAATGTTGGAGTATATGTTCTCTTCAAACATTTCTTAATGTAACTACTCTGGGAAGTTATTAAGGATTTTCAGCGAATTATATTTTAATCCGATAATAAATGCACTCCTTGATGGGAGAAACAATTATGTCTAGTTTCACTCTTAATGCAAAGATTTCATTTTCAATTTCCTTATAATTTGATGCTAATTGATCGATGTTTTCCATTTGGTGATGGGTCTCTAAATTAGACATAAATTAAGGCCCATGCCTCTAATTTAAAACATAAATTAAGGCTTATGACCATCCTTCAACACATTAAACCTCTCTTTTTGCATTAGATAATTTATTTTTAACTTTAATATATTCATTAGGAAGGTTTATGAATAATTGAATATTTGTGCCTAATATTATTTATTTTTTGTGGATATTATGAGAATATTGGGCAGATTATGAAGCATTGGAGGAGGAGATAATTTAGAGACTTGTTCCCTACTACTGGAGGATCAATAACAAATAATAAGTCAACAAGATCTTATGGAATTGTGGCACAAATTGTGGAACTCCAATGATTGAGAAAATCTAGGAATGTGTTCCACTAATCAAGGGAGCAGATCCACTAATCAAGGGATTTTGGTGGGGAAATCTTCCTCCATCCATGGGGAATGATTCTTAATCATTTTTTATAAGTACCAAGTCGAATTTTCCTCTAGGGAATGATTGAGAAAATCTAGAAATGTGTTCCCCGCCATTTAATGCAAATTCTTAGTATTGGGGACTAGATCCACTAATCAAAGGATTTTGGTGAGGAAAGCTTCCTCCATTCATGGGGAATTATTTCTAATAATTTTGTGTGAGTATCAAGTTGAATTTTCCTCTAGGGATGGAATTTCATTAGTGTTATTGTGGAGAGAACTTGTATTTTTGCAGCGCCATTGTATTTTCTTGCAGGGATGTAATTCTATTGATGAAAATAATGAAGATTGGTGTCATGTTCAGCTTCTAAATCTTGTTCTCCTCCATATCTATCTGAGTTTCCTTGGGCTTGGCCATCCCAGGAGCCTCAAAGTCCTTTTGTATCATTTTCTTTCCTTATTTTCATTGCTTATTCACATGCATCTCTAGTTTTAATTTCTTTCTATGTTTGCTTTTAGAATGAATGATTTCTTGTTGTAGGAATGAGTTAAATGGTTGATGTAAGTTATTTTGTAGGATCTTAAGCATTATTTCATCCTTGTAAAAGATTTGGAATTTCATAATAATCATTGAGTTGCTTGGATTAGTCTTCTTATTCCGAAATCTAGATTGTTGGACCTCCTTTTTGGCAAAGAACAAAAAATTTCTGCTATTTTTTAGAGCATGCTAACAAGTATCAATCGACTTGATTCCACTTGAATTAGATCATGAAAAAATTCTAGTTAATAAAAAAATTTACCCAATTGCATTTGCACTTGATTTGGTTAGACATTTTTTAGATTTAGTAGCTCACTAGTTCTCAAATTTCTACATTTTCGACTAGTAATGTTTTTTTTTTTTTTTTGCATGGGTTAACATAGGTATTTTTGATTGATTTCAATTGGAATAGGGACCTAAGACATCCTAGTTAATAAAAATATTGTCCCATCCAATTTGGATTTTATTTTCTTGGTCATTAAACCCTCGCCAATTTCATCATTTCACAAGGAAACTTCTCCAAGCTTTTTGAGAAAATCCATCCATTTCCCAACTTTGGTTTTGAGTTCTGAGTGATTCTAAGAATTTTCCCACTCCATTCCACCCATCACACACCTTTCCTAGGCCTCCTATTGCCTCCAACACCTTACATTTTTCTCTCGGTTGTATCTTATAGGTTTCTAGTACATCTTGTAAATTTTCTTGAAACAGCATGTTTTAAGGCCAAATTGATGGAAAACCTCTAGGAAGTCACCAAAATTCTCCCAAGGGTCTCCCAGACCATCTAACCATCTCCTTAACCTTCCATCCAACCGCCAACATCCTTAATTCACCTACCACATCACCAAAAGAAATTAGTTTGCATACTTGATTTTGCATGAAAAGGCAAAAAGACAAAAACATATTTATTTCAGTCCCTTTACTTGCACATTAGTGATGTTTGATGTTTCTTACTTCCATGCTTAGATAGTGGAATTTGGTTCATGATAATTTAGCATTATTGAAAAGCATAGTTTATTTGCAGTTAATTAGGAAGTTGTGTGATTTAACATTGAATTTCCATCTCTTTCTTTGTACTTTCTTTCTTGCAATAGGTTAAGGTTCCATTTCAAACATTTAATTTTCTGCAATTAGTTTAGGGTTTGACTTCACTACATGCACTCCATTACATCATGAAAACAAGGGAAGGACACATTGTATGTTGCACTTATAGTGCCGACACCTCTTAAGTTTGTACGAACCCCGGGTTGATAATTAAAGTTGGCAACCTTGGATGTTTAGCATTCTTGTTGCAATACTGGGGCGCATCACTTTTTGGCACCGTTGCCAGGGAGGTGTGAAAGTATGCATTGTTTTCTTCCCTAGTTGATTCATTTCTTTTTACTTTTTGCAAAAACAAAAAAATAATCGCATTAGGCATATCTAATTTCAAAAGTAGAAAATTGCATTGCATTATAGTTTTCATTCAATCATAAAAACAAAAACAAAATTCTCCAACACCAACCCTCGCCCCCCTCCATTTGATCACATGGTGTAGTAAGAGCCATATCACCATCCAATTTTGTAGGTAGAAGAAGAAGAAGAGATAGCAAAGAATGTAGAAGAAATTTATGGAGAAGATGACAATGAGGAAGATCCTCTCGGATTTCCCATTCAAGATATAGATATCAATGTGCACATCCAAGACAGTAAAAACAAACAAGTAGCTGTATCTTGTGGTAGGGAAGAAATCCAATTGTTGAATTTATGCTCTGGGAAAGCTCCTCTTAAAGGAGAAGCACGAGATCGTGTCCGAACCAGTGTGGGAATCAATCCTTCCTCATTGGGAACGACGCCAGATATTCACGTATTAAAAACGGTAAACCTCGGATTAACCATTGTCGAGGAGCCTGGGGTCACTTGTTGGCTAAACTTGGATTATGTCAAGGAGCCTTCAAGGGGATTGAGCTTGCTACTCTACCCTTGTGTGTGTATCGGATCGTAGACTGTTCCCCTAGGTATATTTGTCTCAGTTGGTAACCTTTGTGGCCATATTCTTTAGGACTCTTCCTGAGGTGACAGTGGTGGGAAGATCCCACTGTACTTGGAGCAGACGTCGGCTAGACTCACTTGGATTTTCTGGGGGGTTGACTTCACTCGAGACGGTTAAGTGGAGGAACTTGTGCCAGTCTATTCATTAAGCAGGTTTCCGGGGTAAATGTTTCAACCTCCATTTCTGTATTGAACTCTGCGATGTTGGATTTCATCACCAACTAGTGTTTTTGGTACGGAAAGTTACTGTTTGTGTGTGTTTGATCTCCTAGATTCTTTAGACGTGTGATTCAAATTTGTTTGGTTCTTTAGAGACTTTAGGTGCTTTTCATTGAGATTTTACTTTGTTTGCGTGTGAAGTAGTTAAAAGTTTTCAACTGTGGCTGAATTACCAAGACAGTCCCGTAGACTTCGGGGCCAGTCTCCTGAGTTTGTAAACGTGACCGAGTTACTGAGGAAGTCCCGTAGACTTCGGGGCCAACCTCCTGAGGAAGTACCGAGCCAGGTTGAAGGCTTGAAAGTCCTCGTAACTCCTAGAGACAGTAGAGTTGGGTCACCTGAGGAAGGAGAATCTTCTTTGATAGTACATCCTAATTTTCAACCATTAGTAGCAGATTATAATCCACAGTCAGTGTCTGTTTTTGAAATTGCTGGTAGCTTTTCATCTACTAGTGATATAGGTGAAGAACCTAAAATATCCGAGCCTGAAAGTGAATTTGCTGCTACTCCGACATCGGGGTTTGTTTCTCCAACTTCTAGTGGTCGTGGTTCACCTAAGGTAGAAAGAGTAATCACCCAATATCTTCCTTCTAGACTTATTGCTATTGAAGAACTTGCTCCGGAAGAAGAAGTAGGCATCCCTATCCCTGAAAATCAACCTATTATTGAACTAAGGGAGCGTGAATCAATTTTTTACAGTCCACCTAGGAGTAGTTCTTGGTATCTTTCTTTGACTAATTTTCTAGAAAACTCAGGGTTATGTTTTTCACCACCTCGTGCTCCTTATCACCCAACACCTAGAGGTTTTTATACTCCCGTAAATATGTTAGGACAGTCATCCATGTTTACTCAATCGCCTGAATCTTTTTTGTACGACGGTCCTTCTGTTCCCTCCGGGTATCGGTCACTTTCTGGTATTTTTTCGGGAGCATCTCCTCAACCCATTGAGCAAGGGTTATTAACTAGAAACAATGGTACTAAGCCGTTGAGCGTAGAAGACATTCTCATGATGTCAGGTTCTATTCCCAATCCTCAACCTCAAGGTGGTCAGTTACCGCCTGGGGGGCAGCCTCAATTAACGCCTGGGGGACAACCTCAAGGTACACAATTTGCATATGGGGGCAACCTCAAGGACAGTACATACCTATGGGACAGTACGTTCCTCAAGGTCAACCCCAGACTCAATAAGTACCCCAAGGTCAACCCCAGTATCAATTCATACCTCAAGGTCAACCCCAGTATCAGTATGTGCCTCAAGGGTATCAACCCCAAGGTCAATACTCGAACCAAGGTTTCCAACCACCCTCCAGTCAAACGTATGTTCAAGGAACAGGAAATGTACCTTTCAATTATCAATCCTACCCTCAATCCGGTTATGGTCCTCAGCATTCTCAACCAGTTATGGGTCAGTACCCCGGAATGAATATAGTGTGGGATCCATCGCAAGCTCAACAGTTATTGCAGCCAAGTGTATAGTTGTCATCTCAAACTGGACAACCCTTAGTTTCTGGTTCACCCCAGCAACCAGTTCAGTCTAACATTCAAACTTATGTACCTTCGGTAGTTTCTCAGCCTGGGCCTAGTACACCTCGTACTCCGCCTCAAACGACTGCTACAACTGCTGCAACATCTGTCCAATCTACCCCACCTACTTCTGGAGTATCAACAGCTCCGGTTTCTACTTTTCCTGTATCTACTCCTTAGACATCTTTACCACCGTCTGGATCTACGATTCAAACTTCGGTTCAGATGCCTATAGGACAACCTGGTTTAAGTACGGTTGTCACAAGTCAACCACAATTCACTTATCAACCGTACCAGGGACAATACCAATTCGGTATTTCTGTGCAGCAGCCAGTCTATCAGTATCAACCGTACCCTGGGTACACTTATTAACAACCTCAACAACCCCAGTACGGTCCGGTTAATCCTGGTTTTCCGGGAGGATACAATATCCCGAATGCGATTCCTATTCCTGGTTATCCTGGATATCCTCCTCCTGGGGCTGGTCTCATGACCCAGAGTTTTAGGGATCCTAATCGGCAGTTACCGTTTATCGCAACTTTGGACTTACCTGACTTGTCGCGCCTAACGAACGATCCCATTAATTATCTTCCGTTTGGGCCGCCGATGCCAAATAAGTTGCCCAGTGACATTCCCAAGTTTGAAGGTAAATCAGAAGAGGACCCGTCAAACCATGTGATGACTTACCATCTCTGGTGTGCATCTAACTCCATTACAGATGATTCAATCCGTCTTAAACTTTTCCAGCGCACTCTAATTGGTCTCGCGGCCAAGTGGTACATTGAGTTACCGTGAGGCACTTTTTATAATTTTAGTCAGTTAGCTACCTCGTTTTTAACTCATTTTCAGTTGCCAGTCCGATATGACAATGGCACGAAATTGTTAACTTCGCTAAAAAAATCGACATCCACTTACATTTCAGATCATATTCATGAGTGGAGACGTCGACGGAGTTTAGTGAAGGTATTTATTCCGGATCAGATCTTGGCCGAGTGGTTTGTAAAATCTTTGTTGCCAAAGATCACTGAAGATGTTGCTAAAGCCGGAGTTGTTACTGAGGAGCAAGTAATTTCTCAAGCACAGTACCTTGACTTGGTCTATACTCAGTCGGGTACGCTACACGAAAAAATCCCCGATCTTCCCAAGCAAAATCAAATCACTGCACCTCCTTCGGGATCTCATGCCGCCGATGGTATGATTGGCACAGTTAACACTAAAGGTAAGAAGAAGTCTTCCAAGAATTCTTCCCCTATCATAACCTTTCCTGATTCCCCAACAGGAGATTCTTCTGCAGAGATCTCCGCCGATATTCACGTTTTAGAGTCATCTACAGCCAAATCAAAATCTGGTGGGAAGAAGAAAGGAAAGAAGAAGAATAAAATGGACAAAATTTTAAAGGAGAAACCTGAAAAGGCGGAATCCAATGATGAAAAGCGCAAACCTCGTTATCCTTGTCTCATTTGTGACGATGAAAATTTTACAAGAGACTGCCCTCATCGTGCAGAGGTTGCGAAGATTGTCAAGGGTTCCCAAACTCCTGCTATTTTGAAAGATCCTTTTTCGGCTCAAGACAGTAAGATGATAGGTTCATCCTCGAATGCCATTTAAGAACCCATACTGATGATGTCCCATGTTAGGATTGCGACTCGATCACAAGATTATGGTAGTAAAAGTCCTGTTGATGGTAAAGAAGCAGAATCTTCTCATTCTAATCCATCAACCTCAGCTCCTAGTTCCGATCCACTACAGATCGAGAAACCTAATCCAGACTTGGTAATCAAACCGCCTGCCAAGGGTATACTTCGAAAGTCAGCTTTCAATCCACATGCGAGAGCGGATTAGAATTATAACATTGTTGAGGATTTAGCTGTTTCACCCTCAACAATGTCGGCTTTGGAAGTGTTGCAATCATGTCCAGCACAACGTAAATTACTTTTGTCGGCTATAGGAGCTGTTGACGTTCAGGACCCGAACCTAATAATTTTCGATCTAGAAAATAGTACACCGCGTTTGCCTCATCAAATGGCTTTCTAGATACCAATGATAGTAAAAAACAGGCCTATTCATCGGACTGTAATTGATGAGGGAGCCTCAACGTGTATTATGTCGATACAGAGTTGGAGATCGCTTGGTTCTCCTTTGCTAAATCAATCCCCAACTATTCTAAAGGCCTTTGATGGCCGTGGGTTTCATCCTTTTGGCATTCTACAAGATTTGCCTATAGGGGTTGAAGGAAAAACCATCAGTCTAGTTGTGGAGGTGGTTGATGCCCCTCTAGATTACAACCTTCCCTTGGGTCGAAGTTGGTCTTACGCTATGACAGCGGTCGTTTCATCGGTCTTTCGAGTAATAAAGTTTCCACATAATGGAAAGATCATAACAATAGACCAACTGGCTTACTTTTCATCCGACCCAGACTCTTCGGAGAGTATTCAACATGTTGGTAAAACAACTATCCCATATAAGGATGTTGGAGTAGGACTAGTTAAAGATGCCGGTTTACTGGGCACTTTTCCTTTTCCTCCAATCAACGCATCATCTTCATTTGCAACCATTCATATGATTACATCAGACACCATTATTTATGATGATCCTTGGATTGTCTCTTCTGAATCTGAGATAGACTCATTTGGTAATGCCATGCCTTTGAGTCCATATGGAATTGCCTATGAAGCCGTGCAGTTGTTTGCCGACCCATGTTCAACCGAAAATGACTTAATGAATGTGGTCCATGAGGAATCACTTTTCACATCAACCTCGGATTTAACTACGTTTTCTGAACCTGTTCACTCTGATGAGCAAATTCGTGAAATCCTATGTGTAGATGATTTACCATGGGAAGATCTCCATCACAGATCTTCATTTTTACCTGAGGATGATCGTTTTGAAAATGATTTCTCATCAATTTTTACAACTGAATATGTCAAGGAACTTCAAAATCCAATGAAACATCCCGATTCAGAGTTAAATTTGGGAAACATCTCTCGAACTATTCCTATTGACATTTCGGTTAAGCCCGGAATTGTTGAGAACATTCATATAGGTGCCTCGTGTACAGATGACGAGATTCAATTATATAAAGACCTATTTCAAGAATTCTGCGACGTGTTTGCCTGGTCCTATGAGGAAATGCCAGGAATTGATCCCGCGATTGTTGTTCATGAGATCAAGACTTACCCGGACGCTAAACCCGTCCGGCAACGTTTGCGTCAGATTCACCTACGAAAAGCTACTACAATTAAAGCAGAAGTTGAAAAATTATTGAAAGCAGGTTTCATTTATCCGATCCCGTTAACGGATTGGGTATCGAATATTGTTCCAGTTAACAAAAAGCAGGGAACAATAAGAATATGCATCGACTATAGGGATATTAATCGAGCCTGTCCAAAGGACAATTACCCAACTCCCTATATCGATCAAATCATTGATGATTGTGCCGGCAGCGAAATATTCTCCTTCATGGACGGTTTTTCCGGATACAATCAAATCAATATTCTACCTACCGATCAACCAAAAACGACTTTCATTTGTCCATGGGGGACATTTGCTTATTGCAAGTTACATTTTGGGCTTAAGAATGTCGGAGCAACTTTTCAAAGGGCGATGTCTTATGCGTTTCATGACATCAAGCACATTGTGCAACCCTATCTCGATGACTTGCCTGCTCATTCATTACATCGAGCTGATCATCTCGTCCATTTACGAGCAATCTTTATGAGGTGTAGGCATTATCGTATTCGGTTGAACCCACACAAATGTGTCTTCTGTATAGAAAGAGGTCGATTATTGGGATTTGTAGTTTCGAAAGCCGGCATTCGCATCGATCCCTCGAAGGTCGAAGCTATCATCAAATTGCCTCCTCCTTTGAGTCTTCGCCAACTCCAAAGTTTGCAAGGGAAAGAAAAATTTTTACGACGATTCATTCCTAACTACGCCGAGGTTACAAAGGGTTTTACCCGGTTGTTGAAACAAAACACTCCATTCTATTGGGATGAGATAGCTTAGAAATCTTTTGATGCACTTAAACACGCGTTGACCCATGCACCGTTGTTGCATCCTCCCAACTACAACCAGGATTACTTCTTGTATTCGCTGCCTCTCATTCCACCATTGGAATGGTTTTAGTTCAGGAAGATGAATTCGGAAGTGAACATGTGATATATTACCTTAGTCGAACTTTAAATCCAACTGAGCTAAAATACTCACATGTGGAGAAATTGGCATTGGCAGCTGTTCAAGCTGTCCAACGTTTTCATCACTACATTCTACTACGTAAAACTACGGTAATTTCGGATTGCAACCCTATGATCTACATTTTGACCAAGTAATTGCTAGGGGGCAAGTACTCTAAATGGACTGTTATCCTGGAGGAGTTCGACTTGGAATTTGAGAAATCTATGTCTAAGAAATCTTTAGTTTTTGCGGAGTTAATGTGTGACTTCCCGCGTGCTGACACGGAAACTATGGCGGAGGAGCCCATTGCGGATGAATCCTTGTTTCTAATCAGCACTTTAGATCCGTGGTATGGGGATATCATCGTTTATCTCCAGACCCAATCCTTTTGGCCAGAAATTTCACGGTCAGAACGTCGAAAGATTCGTTTCCAGTCCCAATAATTCAGGATTATTGGAGATACTCTTTATCACTGTGGGGCGGATTCTGTTTTTCGACATTGCTTAACTCACGAGGAAGCTGAAAGGGTTCTAAATGACTGTCACTCTGGAGTGTGTGGCGGTCATATGTCTGGGTTTGCCACAGCCCAAAAGATATTGCGCGCTGGCTACTTCTGGCCGTCTTTATTTAAAGATTGTATTACGGCGGTCCAAAAATGCCACAACTGCCATATTTTTTATCGTAAGATGCGCGCTCCACCTGTTCCTCTCCACCCTATAATTGCCGTTGGTCCTTTTGCCAAATGGGGTATCAATTTTATTACATGTAACCCTCACTCGGCCGGGGGGCATGCGTATATCATCCTTGTGGTAGATTATTTTACTAAGTGGGCCGAGGCGATGCCTACATTTGAGACAGATGGCAAGACAGCTGCAATTTTCATGTTCAATCATATAATTGCTAGGTTTGGTGTCCCACAAGTGATAATCACTGATCATGGGCGTCATTTTTGAAACGTTATGATGACCGAACTTACAGGCTAGCTTGGTTTACGTTACGATAGTTCAACCCCTTATTATCCACAAGCGAATGGTCTGGTTGAATCCATCAACAAAGTTTTATTCATCATGATCCGACGAATCATTGGGATTCATCGGTCGAATTGGCACAACATGCTATTTTCAGCGCTTTGGGCATACCGAACTTCAGTAAAAACATCAACAGGGTTCACTCCTTTCCAACTAGTCTACAGTTTGGAAGCTATGTTACCCATTGAATGCGATATCCCGTCACTGCAAATGGCCATCGAGTTACTTCCAGCCACTTCCGAAGAGGAAAAGCGTTTGTTATAATTGGCTCAATTAGATGAGAATCGACATAATGCCGCATTGGCAATCGAGACTCATGCAAAACGAATGAAAGCTCAGTATGATCGAAATGTGACCCCTCGAAATTTTTCGGAAGGAGATCTAGTCTTAGTTTATGATCAAGCTAATGATAAATTAGGCACTGGAAAATTCATTCCTATGTGGCATGGTCCCTATGTTGTCAAGCGAAAGCTAGCCAAAGGGGCCTATGAATTAGTAGACTTTGACAGGGACTCTTTGGGTAAACCCAGAAATGGCCTTTACTTGAAGAGGTATTATGCTTAAAAGAATGGGTATGGAGATTTTAGTTAGGATAGCTTTTTCTTTCTAGCTAGTGTGTTTTAGTTTAAATAGTGTGCTTAGATTAGAGAGTGTTTTTCGTCACTATTCCTGCTTATCTTGGTTTTACTCTTGATATTGCAGATGTCGATGCCTCTCCAAACATACATTGGTTTCGCTGATGGTGCTTGTCGTAATACACAGAACATCTCTTCTGCAGCTTGGGTTATCTATTCGCCCTCTGACGAGTTAGTATCTATGCATGGGGTAAGCCTCTGTCAAACAACGAACACCATTGCCGAGTATAGTGCAGTGATTGAGTTATTATCTGAATCTATTTCATTTAGGATTCAGAGTTTGATAGTGAGGTTAGATTCTGAACTCATTGTATTACAACTTAATAGAGTGTATGCCATTAGAAATCCAGTGTTATTGAGATTATTTTTGAGAGTGCATCTCTTGGAATGTGAATTTGATTATATTGAATATTAGCATATTCCAAGATCTTTAAATACATTAGCAGATGCAATTGCTTCTCGAATGTTAAATAGACATTTGCAATAATCATACATGTAAATTTAAAACCATTCCATAACATGATATATAATATAAGCTGGTAATAGTGATATATATATATAGGAGTGTGTCAAAAATACATCGTCCTCGATCATAGGTTGAAAAACACCTTATAATCGGCAAAAATGATAAGTACAAAAAACAAAAATGTCACATGTGCCCACAATAGGCGATCATCCTATCACTGGTGATGATCTCTATAAGAAACCACTGCATGGGCCACCTTGCAAAGGAACCTCCTAAAAGGTCCCGGGACCCCAATCACATAGCGTTGAAGTCGACGAGGAATGTTGTCTATAGTGGTCTCAGGAATATCTCCTGTCAAGCGCTCGAGATGACCCTCCAACTCGGCCAAAACCTCTGCTAATTCATCCTGTGGGGTTGGCGTGAGTGCAACTGGTTGCCTCCTCTCATAATGCCGGAGAGTGGCTGGTCGCTGTGGACCCACATCTGCATTTGAAATTTTTACTATCAGTATTGAGACGATGAAAAAATAACAAAAAATTAAAATAGAAAAAATGCTGAAAAGGATTTTACCTGACTCGTCCCACTGCTCTCTGTTATAGACATTTTTGTGCCTTACAGCATTAAGCATGAAATGTCCATAATCTAAGGGATCCAAAGTCCTTAAACATGTTGTTCTTACCCCTAGAGGAACAAGGCTAACAAACCACAGCAATTCACAAAAGTTCTCCACCAGAAACTGCTCAAAAACAAGTCAATTCAGGATCAATTCAGTAGCTCCACTAGCTGTTTGCGCTGAATGTCAAAGCCAACACTGGCTACCTGAACTGAATGTCGAAGGAAACACTGGCTACCTGCGCTGAGCGAGAGTGGACATGTGGCAAGTTCATTTCTCAAGGTCTCAGAACCCAGGAAGCTTCCAAAATGACACTTGCCTCAGGGAATTCGACTGGTGATGAGTAAAAGGTTCCAAATCTCCAAGTGGAAGCAAGAACCTCCAAGTGGAATCAAGAACTGACAGAGGGAGAGGACACTAGTCAGATCTCAAGCTGACTCATCCTCTCTCCAAACATCTATATATGGATCTCTCCTCCATGAGATCTAGAGGCTGGAATTTTGTTATTGCAAAGAATTGCTGTTGGTTTGAGATTGGAATCATTGGGTGCTTAATGCTTTGAAGGGGGTGAAGATAGGAATTCCATTTGCTGGGAAGAAGATGCTGGATTGAAGCTCTCTGGGTTGTATCTTTTCCTGAACCTTGTTATTCATCAATAAATCTATCTTGGTTTCTCCTATATACTGATGTATTTTTGATGTATGATTGCATTAGTATGTTTAGTTTATTTCTAATCTTGAACTAGTTATGAATATGAATCCATGTCTTGTGTAGTGCTCTCTTCTTGTGATCTTGCAGAAACCTCTAGAAGCTGGGCGAGCGAGAAGGCAAGTAGCTGGGAACTCTCCAAGAGAAGAGAAACCGGATTGAGGGACAAACGGAAGACACCGGTTAGTCCATCCATCTCTCTTCATTCTTAATTCATAAAGGAAGAATACTAGAATAGCTGTCTCTGTTTGTTGCTAAGGCACTGTCACACCTTAGGTGGATAGGACCGTCCTGCATAGGCATTTTTCCCCACAACAAATTGGCGACTCCGCTGGGGAGATTTGTTTAGTCATTTTATTTGTGTTTCCATCATTGTTTGTTTCATAGACTCAACAGCAACAATCGAACTGCATCTGCTATTCTCAAATGCAAAGTAGACAGCTGCTGCTTTGATCCAATCACTGGATTTGTCTATGATCTGAAGAATGGATTCACAAATGATTTGATGATCCTTTGTGATAGATCTTAGTACTCCCTCAAAGCATCCCTTTGATTACACCTTGCTTGTTGCTTTTATTTGGCCTGAAACAGTAGATTAAATAGCAATCTGTGACCCAGAACCCAGTGAGAAACTCTCGTTTCTCCTTCAGCGCGATAGCTGTGAAGAGGTTCTGCATTTCAACGCAGGTCCCGTGAAGGCTACCTGCGCTGAATGTCAAAACCCCTGTGTTGAGGTTGCGCTGAACCAGTTTTGCCTTGTGCAGCTGGGGTTCTCTGCTCTGTTTTGCCTTGTTTTGATCTCTGATTTTTGCAGCCTGTAACCAGCATAGGTACCAGTCTGATAACTCCTTTTCTCTACTTAAATTCCGCCTCCTTTTGTACAAAAAGACTGTGAGTGTTTTTATGAGTTTGTGGCATCGTTTGCAGTATTCCTTTGCATGAGTGAAATAATCATCCTGTAGCCCTTGATTCAGATCTGTTGATTGTGATCTTAGGAGAGAGTTCATTGGCTGTTTGCAGTTGATTATACATTTACTTTTGCATTTGGTTTGAGTTTGTCTCTTTTAAGTGTCGAAACAAGTTTTCATTTTGAAAATCGTTAAGTGTTGTAATCTCTTCTACCCTCTCTGATTTCGAAAAAGTAAACTTGTTTGTATTTGTCATTTAAAAGCAAATTCAAAGTTGTACAAAAAGCTTTCTTTGTAGGCATGAATACTAAGAAAGCGGAAAACAAACACTTGCATTGTGCATTTGCATCTTGATAGTTTGCATGTTTGATTTAGGGAAAGTGCATTAGAGTGTGCTGATTTCTCTTTGAGAAAAGATGGTGTCTTTCTTTTCCCTTAGTAGCTAGGATTTTCAAAGTTGAGAAGATATAAAGCTTGCTTATCATCTTTAGACTGCATTTAGGAATTGTATCATACATCTCGTGGTGAACCTCAAAAGGAAAACTTCTAAAAAGATCAACCTAAAATAAATTGAATGAACTTAACAACGCTTTGCAACATAACGCACAACATAGAGGTCTAGGCTAGAGACGTGTTCCGGCGTCGTAAAGCCTGGTGACTGTCGATCTCGTGGATGGTGGGTGATTCCTCCTGAGGGACGATAGCACCAATACCAATTGTGCTCCCACGTACCGTCGCGTATATATTGGGAGACCCCTATAGGCATAAAACCTTTATCCTTAGGAAGCCGTGACGGCCGCCCTACTGATCGCAATGCACTGAACACAACATTCAGGAAGATCGACCGCCCGTACCCTAAAAAGTATTCTGCGGTTTTGCGAAAAGTTTGGCACACCCTCTGCCTAGAACTCCAGAGCAGTTCCTTTTGGCCTTTTTCAGACTCTATAACGGAAAAAGTCCATCCGAGCATTTGTCACTTCGGGCTCGTTAAAACATCGAAGGAGACTAGAGTCATCTTTAGCTTTTTCTCGACTCTTTAAAAGTGAAAAAGCAAGTTGTGTCTAAAAGCGTCTAAAAAATCCATTTAATTCAGAAACACATTTTCCCCTGTTTTATTTTGGTTGATCGAGTAATCCGCAATCGTGGAAGAAAGTCAATTGAAACCCCGTCGTTCGCGGAGGCTTACGAGTCAACCGTCTTTGTCTCCGGAATCGAAAACAGTACAGACAAAGCGAACTCGTTTAACCGATTCGAAATCTCCTATCAAAGTTAGAACAAGTGTTCCAACAACATCTAAGATTCCGGTTACTCCAAACATTTCTAGAAACCCTGCCTCTACAGAAGAAGTTCAACAGCCACAAAGGGACAGTAACACTGATCCTAGTCTGAGAGCAAATACTTGCGTTACTGAACCAGTTCCATCTGTAACCGGTTCAGAGAGTCTTGCTCCTCAAACAACTGTCGCTGTCGCTTCAACCCCTTCTTCGGCACCAGAAATATTTTACGGACCTGACGGTCTTCCCCTTCCACCTGGTTTGATTGCGATAGAGGAAATTATAGAAGATTCGCAAGCAAGTACTCCAACACATTTTGGAGTCGGGGTCACTCTATTTCCTTCGACATCAAAAGTTAGTCTACCACAAGTGGAAGTTCCTGTAGAATCGCTAGGTAATCTCTTGGATAGACTCAAAATTTCTGAGCAATCGTTAACATCTAGGACTGTGTCGAATGACACAGCGACAGCAGAACTCCCTGCCGTCACTCCGACAATGTTTGCCGGCATACCATCTGTCCCAACTAGCTCACAACCGCTAGAAGGAGTCCACCCAGGGACTATTTTGACAGTGTGGTCCGTTCCAGTTTGTTCCTCCAGAATAATATCTGGCAACTCTTATGTTGAGACTCGCCAGATTGATCCATTTGGAGGTCAATTTGGGCAATCTAGTCCCCAAGGACAAACAATCCCCTTGAGTTCCGGATTGCTACCGTATGGGGGGCAGTATGCCCTTTCATTACCCCCTCCGGGAGGGTATCCATACGGGAGTTCACAACAGTATTCAGGTTATACTGGAGTTACATCAAGTGGTTGGGTACCTATGCTACCTCAGCAATGTGTATTCTATGCAACAATGCGTACCTATGTCGAACATCCCGACCACACCGGCAATTGTGACAGTGTCGCAAGTTCAAACGTTGCCTGTTGTATGTCAACCTCAGATTTCTCAGGTTGTAATGCAACAACCCCTTGACCCTGTGACACAACCACAATCGCCAACTGGTGGGGCGACACAGGTCCAAACGGGTACAATTACCCCACACCTTGGTCCAATGATTAGTATAGCACAACAGAACATGGCTTCACAACCGTGGCTGGTGCAATACCAACAGCCACAATTCCAGCAAGTGTACCAAGGTTCTGAGCAGCAGATCTTTGTGAACAGTGGACAACCGTACATTCAAAACGGTTAAAACCAACCACTTTACAGTGGTCAAGTCCACCAACCGTATCAGTCGTACCAACATCAATTACATTATGCTGGTATGCAAAGGCCCACTACTCAGGCAATTCCATCGTACCCTGGGTATGCTTCACCTAACCTGAATCAACAGTTACCATTCGTGGCAACTTTAGAGTTACCAGATTTACACCGGTTAACAAACGATCCAATTTCTTACGCCCCTTAGTGGCCAACGATTCCTCACAAACTTCCTTCGGACATTCCTAAATTTAATGGAAATCCAGGTGAAGATCCATCAAATCACATGATGACCTTTCATCTACGGTGTTCATCAAACACCTTAAACGATGATTCGATAAGGCTTCGCCTCTTTCAGAGGACGTTAACGGGTCCAGCGGCTAAATGGTATATTGAATTACCTAGAGCCTCGTTCGACAATTTCAGCTCCCTAGCCACGACTTTCTTAACCCATTTTCAATTACCGATAAGGTATGAAACGGGAACAGAAATCTTAACCAACTTCAAACAGATAACGGCCACTCACATATTTGATCATATACATGAGTGGCGACGTCGTCGTAGGATGGTAAAAACGTATGTTCCCGATCATCTATTAGCTGAATGGTTTATCAAGTCGTTACTTCCTGCCATAACGGAAGATGTGGCCAAGGGGGGAGTCGTAACGGAGGAGCAAGTTATTGCTTGTGCACAATATCTAGACTTAGTCTACACTCAGTCTGGCACGCTGTATGGAAAAATACCTGACGCCCCTAGACCGGAATTCTCAATTCCTCCTCCTCCTAAATCAAATAGTGACTCTCATGCCGGGGATGGCGTGATTGGCATGGCAAACGCGAAATCGACAAAGGCTTCGTCTAAGAAAACCCGTAAGAATTCGGATCAAAATGCAAAACAAGAAATTCTTGCTTCAGAAGTAAATGCCGTTTCAGCAGATAAAGGCAAAGAAACCAATCAACTAGGAAGCAAGAAGAAGCAAAGCAAAGGGAAGAAGAAGAAACAGGGTGAGTCATCTCCCGGAAAAACTTCTTCAAACCCTCCTAGGAAAGGGAAACCAAAAAGTCCATGCATGATATGTGACGAGGATCATTGGACAGCCGATTGTCCATACAAAGCTGAGCTTAGAAGGTTCTTCAAAAGTTCGCAAACCTCAGCTGTGTTAACTGATCCGTTCCCAAATCCAGGTCAAAATCTGGTTGATAGTGGAAATTCTTCCCCGTCGCAAGTGCTAATGTTGTCGATCTCCAAGCAACAAAATGATGCTTTGATTTCGACAAGGAACAAAGATTACGGGAATCCGCAGCTTTCGAACGAAAAAGGTAAAGATCAACCAAGCAGTTCGACAACAACTTTGACAGAAGTTGTACCACCCATCATTCCTGAATTAACAATAAAACCACCAAAGGGAGTAGTACACAAGTCGACATTTAATCCTCGCGCCAGAGCGGTGCAGCATTATAACATAGTGGAAGATTTTGCCCTATCGCCATCTGCTATGTCGACTCTTGAAGTACTACAAGATTGTCCATCCCAAAGGCAGGCTTTGTTATCGGCTATTGGTGGGGTTGATCCTAAGGATTCCAATCTTGTATCCTTCGACCACAAAGGATACGATCCTCAGTTACCAGCTCAACTAGCTTTCCTTATTCAAGTGAAAGCCCTCAACAAAACTGTTCACCGTACAATCATTGATGAGGGGGCATCTACATGTATTATGTCGATGAGTTGCTGAAAAACTTTAGGGTCTCCGACCTTGTCGCGATCTTCGACGACATTGAAAGCATTCGACGGAAGGACCTATACCCCGTGCGGTATCCTTAATAACTTGAAAGTTGAACTAGGGGGAAAAACAGTAGAAATAGATGTTGAAGTCATCGATGGGAATCTTGACTACAACATACTACTGGGAAGACCATGGATATATGCCATGGCAGCTGTAGTGTCGACTTATTTTAGGAAGATCGCATTCCCTTTTCAAGGAGGGATTACGATCGTCGACCAACAAGACTTCCTCCCTAATGGTTCACAAGTTACAGGAAGCATTCCCATGATCCATGGAAGCAACCATTCGCTTCAAGACATCGGAGTAGGCCTACTGAAAGACCCCACATTAATGGGAAATTTTGCACTTCCACCTCCAATCTATATAGGAGAAGTAGCGTTGGTAGGAGCCTGCAACATGATATCTTCCACGAAGATCTCAGAAGACGATATCGACATGGATCATGCGATGGTTTTTCCCCCAAGCCCAATTGAAATATTGTAGCAATCAATGTTTCAAGCATGGGAGGCGAACCCACATCAACGCTCATCAAGCGTTTGGGTAGATAGGTCTAGAGAATATGGTACCCCATTAGATCCTTGGTCGAAAGTGCATGGGACTGACGAAGGAATTCTACAATCAATGTTGATTGAGGGGGCACCATGGAATGATTGCCACCATCGTTCCCTTCTTCCAGAATATGAAGAAGATACTCAGCATGACCTTTATCACCCTTCAATTTTTGAATTCCTATCAAATACTGTAAATACGGTGGATTCCGAGCGAAACCTATCCAATATTGAAGAGACTGTAGCCATAAATATCTCGACTAAAACAAATGTTGTAGAGAATATTTATGTCGGCAAAGGTTGTTCTCCTTCAGAACTGGAAATATATAACGCTCTTTTTCGCGAGTTCAGAGATGTCTTTGCTTGGTCATATGATGAAATGCCAGGCATTGACTCGAGTATCGTTGAACATGAAATTAAAATGTATCTTGATGTCAAACCAGTAAGACAACGGCTTCGGCAGGTGCACCCCAAGAAAGCCGCTGCCATTAAAGCAGAGGTTGAAAAGCTTCTCCATGCTGGTTTCATCTAACCGGTTCCTCTAACCGACTGGGTATCGAATATTGTCCCTGTTATGAAAAAACAAGGGACAATCAGAGTGTGTGTCGATTATAGGGATGTAAACCAAGCTTGTCCGAAAGACAACTACCCTACACCCTTCATCGACCAGATAATTGATGAATGCGCCGGATGTGAAATCTTTTCATTCATGGATGGATTTTCCGGGTATAATCAAATAATATCCGCCCACGGGACCAATCAAAGACTGCATTCATTTGTCCGTGGGGCACAATCGCTTATCGAAAATTACCCTTTGGTTTAAAGAACACAGGGGCGACGTTTCAGAGGGCAATGAATTATGCCTTCCATGACATCAAGAACATCATTCAACCATACCTCGACGACCTTCCGGCTCATTCGCGAAAGCGGACTGATCATTCGCAGCATTTAAGAGCGATATTTCTACGTTGCCGACACTACAAGATAAGACTCAATCCGCACAAATGTGTATTTTGCGTCGGTTCTGGTCGTTTACTTGGCTTTGTGGTCTCTAAGGATGGGATTCGTCTCGACCCTTGCAAGGTTCAAGAAATCATTAATTTGCCTCCACCTTCAAATTTGCTTCAGATTCAGAAACTCCAAGGGAAAGCAAACTTTCTGAGGAGGTTCATTCCAAATTACGCAGAACTTGCTAAAGGTTATACTCGTCTTTTGAAAAAGGATGTACCTTTTGTCTGGGATCAGGTGGCACAAGCTTCTTTTGATGCTCTGAAAGATTCTCTAGTAAAAGCATCATTAATGTATGCCCCCGACTATCAAAGAGATTTTAACCTGTATCTGGCTGCAGCAGATACGACCATTGCGATGGTTTTAGTTCAAGAAGTCGATGGAATTGAACATCCTATATATTATTTAAGTAAAAACTTGAATGGTACAGAAAGCAAATATTCTTATGTTGAAAAGCTAGCACTTGCTGCTGTTCAAGCGATACAAAGATTTCGACATTATGTCCTCTTTCGGAAAACTACCATTCTATCAGATTGCAACCCCATGACTTATATATTGTCGCGACAGTTGCTGGGGGGCAAATATTCAAAATGGATAGCGATCCTTCAAGAGTTTGATCTGGAATTTGTAAAATCCAAATCAAAGAAAGCTTTAGTCTTCGCAAAATTATTGTGCGATCTCCCATCGTCGTCCAACGATGAAACATCCGAAGAATCAATCGTGGACAAAAGTTTGTTTCTGATATCTACAAGCAATGCGTGGTATGGAGATATAATAATTTATCTCCAAACCCAAAAATTCAGGCCTGACACCTCTCACTCAGAACAGAAACGTATACGATACCAAGCAAAAGACTACATGATCGTCGGTGATACGCTTTACCGTTGTGGTGTCGATACAGTTCTGAGGAGGTGCCTCACCCATGAAGAGGCCGAAAAAGCCCTAAATGAGTGTCATTCAGGTGCGTGCAGAGGGCATCAATCTGGATATGCTACAACACAGAAAATATTACGGGCAGGATACTTCTGGCCAACCATGTTCAAAGATTGCATAACCGCAGTCAGAAGTTGCCATGCTTGTCAAATTTTTGATAGCAAAACCAGAAGACCACCCGCACCTTTACAGCCAATAGTTGATGTTGGGCCTTTCGCCAAATGGGGCATTGACTTCATGACATGTAACCCCACCTCGACCGGGGGGCATGGGTATATTATAGTCGCCGTTGACTATTTTACCAAATGGGCCGAGGCGATGCCTACATAGGATAACACTGGTGAAACAGCTGCCCTTTTCTTTTTCAATCACGTAGTCGCCAGGTTCGGCGTACCACAGGCCATAGTTACAGATCATGGATCGCATTTTCGCAATCACATGATGGTTGAATTAGCTGCCAAGCTAGGGCTATCTCACGACAGCTCTACCCTGTATTATCCACAAGCCAACGGACAAGTTGAAGCGATCAACAAGGTCTTGAAGCGTATGTCGCAAAGGATGATCGGGGTTCACAAAAGAAGGTGGCACCTAATCCTATACTCAGCCTTGTGGGCTTACCGAACATCGGTAAGGAATGCGACCGGGTTCACACCTTTCCAACTGGTGTATGGCCTGGAAGCAGTCTTGCCAATCCAGTGTGAAATCTCGTCTCTTAAACTCGCGATTGAACTCCTCCCCGGAACTTCAGAAGAAGAGGCTCGTTTCTTGGAATTAATTCAATTGGATGAAACCTATCGTGATGCCGCTTTGGCTAACGAAGCCCATAAGAAACGAGTCAAGGCTCAGTTCGACAAAAATGTCAAACCTCGTGTCTTCTCAGAAGGTGATTTGGTCTTGCTTTATGACCAAGAATCCGATAAATTGGGAGCAGGTAAATTTAATTCTTTATGGATGGGCCCCTATATTGTTAAACGAGTGTTAGCAAAAGGAGCCTACGAGTTAATGGATTATGACAGAATTCCACTGGCGCAACCTCGTAACGAGTTGTACCTCAAGCGTTACTATGCTTAAATAGTGACCAATATGCATGCCCCTCGATTTGCGTTATTATGCTGGGGGCATGAAAACTTATCATCGAGCAGTTTTAGCACACAGTTCATGCTCGCTAAAAAATAAACGCAAGATCGAGCAGTTTTAGCACACAGTTCATGCTCGTTAAAAAATAAACGCAAGACCCAAGCAGTTTTAGCGCATAGTTCATGCTCGTTAAAAAATAAACATAAGATCGAGCAAATGTTTCCACCCGCGTTTAAGCTCGTTAAAAAATGAACTATCCCGATAAATAACCACAGTGAATGTAATATCATCAGCCATTAAAGCCTTGGTCATGTTTGCACCGTCACCTCCACTTTTCCATTGGCCGATCGTTCACCTCCATATGATTGTTTACCCATTTTGAGGAACAGCTGCGAAGAGTGATATCACCTAGCCATCCTTGTGACACTGCCGTGATTGGAAAATTCCAACCTGTACCTAGAATCAGCTGCTAACCCTGTTTATCACTCGTTCCTCAAAAGACGAGTCTTCTTTAAGCTCTTTTCAACTGACTCGTAAAATATGCAAAGATTGCTGAGTCCTTGGCCTTCCAGCTCGTTAAAGGGATAGGAAGTGCTATCCCTCCTCTAGATTTTAATCTTTTTGGACCTGAGGGATTATTGCACAAAAAGATCGAGCACTTGTTTTGTTCGGCTCGTTAAAACTATCAAAAACTCATCCCTTCTGTATTGTTTTATACTTTTTCAGACTTAAGGGATTAGATGACGAAAAAGGACTTTTGGAGTTAACTTTATGTACCTTTTTCAGACTCTCTAAAAATGAAAAGGACCGAGTTATCCTTGACGTTAGACTCGTTAAAATCATTAAATAGCGACAAACTTGTCTTTAGACGAGAACGAGTTTCACTATCGCTAGGCTCGTTAAAACATAGCGATGGGCTTGCCCGAAGGGCAGGTTATAGAACAAGCATATGTTATCCTCCTCAAGCTTGACAAAAATAAAGAGGTACTGGTTAGCAATGACTGGGGAAAAATTGGGAGAAACTCAAGAAAACTTTGATGGTAGCAAGTCTCTCTTGAACATGACACTTTTCCTCCGTACCACAATCGGGTTGGGTTGTTTCATTCACCGGTCACATCCATGGTCTCGCCATACCATCCATATTTGGGGTAATGCTACCAATCCATCGCATCAGTGTCGCCACATGTTCAAGAGAAGTCGTTCAGAAAAGTCAACCGTGTCCCATCCACTGCCGTACATTATCCTTCATCCTTTCATGACCGCCACCCTGAATCATATGTCACAGATCGTTTTCACCTCCATTAAAATCATTAGCTCCATTCCGTGTCATTGATGTGGGATTCATTAAGGCCCTCCTTTGACGGATCGCTTCTTGTCGACGTCAGCTCATTACCCAAGAAGTTGATCTAGGAACAACCCCTTCAGTACTTTGAAGCTTGCATGCCTCAATGGCAAGTTTCTCACTTCCGGCGATAGGTATACATCAATGACCTTCGACCGAAAGATTTTGCGTGGTGTTCGACGCCAAGTCCTTTATTCACACCACGTGAATTGTACTGCAGTACCTTGAGGGTCATTATCATTATCGGTGATTCCTCTCGCGCTTGTTAACGGTTTACCTCATTGACCGGTAATCAAGTGATGTCTTTCCATGTTCGACTTCAGAACAATTCTCACATGGATCGACTTCTACTTAGAGTGAAGATCGAACAAGTTTGAAGACCCCGGATCTAGTTTCATCCATCCGGGCTGCGATATATATTCAGGAAAAATAAAGACATTGACATGTACATCATTGCAGCAGATAATCATCCTACTCAAAAGGATGATAATTTCATCATAATTATCAGTCTACCATCAGACGATTGTCTGTTCTATGTACAGAAAAATGAATTTATAAAGCTGAGCATGGGAATGCCCGCCTCAGCTAGATCATGAAAGTAGTATGAAAAATAATGTATTGTATTGTATCTTATTACAGGTCTCCTCCCAGAATTGGATGAACTTCGGATCCCCCTAATAAAGCATTTCACCCGATAAACAGCCTCATACTTTAGGGGGCAACTGTTATAGACATTTTTGTGCCTTACAGCATTAAGCATGAAATGTCTATAATCTAAGGGATCCAAAGTCCCTAAACATGTTGTTCTTACCCCTAGAGGAACAAGGCTAACAAACCACAGCAATTCACAGAAGTTCTCCACCAGAAACTGCTCAAAAACAAGTCAATTCATGATCAATTCAGTAGCTCCACTAGCTGTTTGTGCTGAATGTCAAAGCCAACACTGGCTACCTACGCTGAATGTCAAAGGCAACACTGGCTACCTGCGCTGAGCGAGAGTGGACATGTGGCAAGTTCATTTCTCAAGTTGTCAGAACCCAGGAAGCTTCCAAAATGACACTTGCCTCAGGGAATTCGACTGGTGATGAGTAAGAGGTTCCAAATCTCCAAGTGGAAGCAAGAACCTCCAAGTGGAATCAAGAACTGACAGAGGGAGAGGACACTAGTCAGATCTCAAGCTGACTCATCCTCTCTCCAAACATCTATATATGGATCTCTCCTCCATGAGATCTAGAGGCTGGAATTTTGTTATTGCAAAGAATTGTTGTTGGTTTGAGATTGGAATCATTGGGTGCTTAATGCTTTGAAGGGGGTGAAGATAGGAATTCCATTTGCTGGGAAGAAGATGCTGGATTGGAGCCCTCTGGGTTGTATCTTCTCCTGAACCTTATTATTCATCAATAAAGCTATCTTGGTTTCTCCTATATACTGATGTATTTTTGATGTATGATTGCATTAGTATGTTTAGTTTATTTCTAATCCTGAACTAGTTATGAATATGAATCCATGTCTTGTGTAGTGTTCTCTTCTTGTGATCTTGCAGAAACCTCTAGAAGCTGGGTGAGCGAGAAGGCAAGTAGCTGGGAACTATCCAAGAGAAGAGAAACCGGATCGTGGGACAAATGGAAGACACCAGTTAGTCCATCCATCTCTCTTCATTCTTAATTCATAAAGGAAGAATACTAGAATAGCTGTCTCTATTTGTTGCTAAGGCACTGTCACACCTTAGGTGGATAGGATCGTCCTGCATAGGCATTATTCCCCACAACACTCTCCTGGTGGAAGAACCATGTCTGGGTCACCACGAAAATCCATCCCAGCGTAAGTGAAGTCTTGAATGGAGAAGACCTGGTTTTCCAGCCATTGGAAATACTCAGGTTTGAATCGAGCAACCTCTGTCCTCTCGTCTGGGTGACAGGCCATAACTGCGACCCATCGCATCAGTTTGGGCTCTCGAGGAAGCCCAGCTCCAATAGTAAGGTGTTGTGGGATCAGCATAGGAACCCTCTCTAGGCCAAAACTCACAACCAAAGCCCCATAACCAAAGGTCTTTAGTTGTCCGTTTTTGGCCCTGGTCAGTTGGCCTTTCAGATTGGCCAACACGGCATCACACCAGTTGAAGATGGTGCCTCGAAAGAAATTAACTGCCATACGCATATGGGATCTGGTGGCAATATGTAATGCGGCAGCTCCGCAAAGTCTGGTGACAGTGAATGCAATCACCATGAGCTCAGGACGGGATATGGTCTTTATGTCTATCCCTTTGTCTCTAGCCTGGCTGTTGCAGTACTCTAGCCTGAGGCTATCGACAGACTGGCCACCTGGCCTAGCCCCAAACAGAGTCAAGTCTTTGCCTCTCTTAGGCAAACCAGTCAAGAAATATATGTCCGCCGGCTCGATCTCGAGCTGGTGGCCACCAATGAAAAAGCACTGGTCCTGTATGCTCCATATGTCAACCAACCACTGTAAGAAATCCACCTGAGCCCTCATGCCAGGAATGGCCCAGTATTTGTACAATCCGCACGCCCTCAAAGCATCAAGTGAAAGCTGATGATTCCATGCGGTAGCATCCACGTCCTCATGCTCTCGTTCACGCCAATCTAGCATGATGTACTCTCTGCATCAAGTATAAAGACAAATTAAAATGCTAGAAATTATTTTGTGTGGTCCATTTTTGAGAATTTTTGGGTTAAAAACCCTTGCGACGGAGACCGCACCCTCCGGGTTAGACACAGTGTGTGGGACCGCACTTTGTCTACATGGCAGGTGCGGACCCCGAGCTTTTTCCCAATGGAGAAAAAGTCGGGGTTCACAGGCCCGCAATGGTAAACCTGCGGGCCCCCACGCGCGGGTTTTGTGCCTAAAAACCCTCCAAAAAATGAAATAAATGACTAAAACAAGAAATTAAATGGTTAAAAATGAAGAGTTGGATGATGTGGATTACCTGGAGAAGACGACGTTTGATTCCGACGGTTGGATTTTCCGCAATCTTCACGGGAAGTTTTCTAAGCAAAAGCACTATTTTCTCACCCAAACTCAAACGGTAAAAATGAATTGACAAAGACCCTTTTTATAAGTTTTTTGAGTAAATAAATTGCAAATTTGTTTATGTTTCACTTTGAAAAGGTATTTTTGCGACATTTTTATCTATTTCAAACAGGTATGAGTAATGTTTGTGTTTTTGTGCAGAATAAAGGATTTTTCAGGCAAAATCTATCATTTTCGACGAAAAAACATGTAGAGTCATCTTTAAGCTCTTTTCTGACTCCTAAAACATGAAAAGATTTCCGAGTGTTTCTTTTAAACTCATTAAAACGGAATTAAAAGACGGTCCACTTACAGCTCTTTTTCGACCGTAAAAAACATGAAAAGATTGTCGAATTTTTGTCGTTTCAAATTCGATATCGGTCATAATACGACGTATCATTGATCGATTTTTTACTTTTTCGGGTCAAAGGCACTAATGACGAAAAGTACTCCTTGGTCGTAAAAGATCAAGCGGTTCTCTCAAGTATTATTTTATACTTTTTCGGGCTTGGGAGACACAAATTTACGAAAAATGTCAACCCTCGAGTCTTCTTAAGTTTTTTCAGACTCTCTAAAATTGAAAAACGCTGAGCTTCTCCTATACTGGACTCGTTAAAATTTCACAGTAAAGGACCTGTTCAATTACAAACAGGAACGAACCACTCCTTCTTAGAGTTCGAATTTAAACTAAGTTGGACTCATCCGACGGATGAGCTTATAATCAAGAAAATGTTATCCTCCTCAAGCTTGTCAAAAATAAAGAGGTACTTGCCAGAAATGGTGGGGGAAAAGAGAGAAAAATGAGCATGTTTGTCATACTTTGTAACCACTCTTGAACACGACACTTTTATTCACCTGGGTTGGGAAATCCTTTGCCTAAGAGTTGATCAAACCACATTGAAAGTCTTCAGCCGGTTTCTAGGTATTAACTTTGGGTCAATTTTCACCAAGCCATCTGTCGTGTCGTTATGTGTTCAAGAGATCACTACCAATAAGCCATTCATCTGCAAAATATTTGTCATCCATCTTGACCATCCCTGAGTCAGTCCTTGCAACTAAATTTCTTCAACTTGATCTATGATTTCGTGTTGTGGGATTGCCTGCGACATATCTCTTTCTATTGACATCAGCTCATTATCTAGAAAGATGATCTAGGAATCATCAGTACCTTGAGATCTACATGCCTCAATGGCAGGTTTCTCGCCTTTGACGATAATTTACATCATTGACTTTCGATCAAAGGATTCCGTGACATGTTCAACATCAACACATTTATTCGCATCTCATGGATTGTACTGGGTACTTTGAGAGCCATTGACATCACTGGTTGTTTCTCTCACACTTGTTAACAGTTTACATCATTGACTGGTAATAAAGTGGTTTCTACCATGTTCGACATCAACACATTCATTCACATGGATAGAATCGTACTATTTCGGGAAGTAGAAATGAAGACCCTGGATCTAGTTTTCACAATCGAGGCTGCGAGGAATTTTGTATTCATTATATAATGGACTATTCATAAACAGATGGCTGCGTCCATACTGTGTCCACATTAGTCTTTACTTGTGATGCTTTACAAGATCATTCCTATATATCAGAGCAGTAGTTAGTTTTTCTAGTCAGTTTTGATCTGAGTACGGGAATGCCTACCTAAGCGATGATATGATCTCATATATATATCTTGCATTGAATGTTTTTACAGGTTCCAACTGGGCTCTCCACAAGATGATCCTCGAAATGATAAAGTACTTCACTCTTCCTAAATGATAAGAAATCCTCATCTACTACAGACTTCGCACTTTAGGGGGCAATCTGTTACACAAAAATATCGTCACCATGATTATTTGCAGTCAGTATGGGTCTATCATCACTTGTAATATCCTCCTAAGCAAGTCTTAGACCTCAGCTCTTCAAATCAAGCTTTGGAAATGGGAGAAAGACATTAAAAATCAATGTAACTCTGGTTCCGCACTTTCTCTCACTGTCACCTGCGGTCCCGCACCTTCTGTGTACAAAAACTGCGGACCTGCTCGCTCTGTCCCTAACGGTGTAGGTGCGGACCCCTGTGAAAGTCAAAAGGCGCAAGTTTTATCTTAAAAAACTCACTTTGGGTTAATTCTAGAGGTTTCTAGAAGGAATTTTGACATGGATTGTTTGCTCTGAGGTGGTTCATGCATCCCAAAAGAGAAAGAGCTAATCCCTTGATGAGAGGAGCTATCCCTTTGAAGGAGGGCTTTATCCCTTTGAAGGAGGACCTAGTAACCTCCCTCCATTGCACTATAAATACAGGCATTGGGCTGGTTGCTGGAGAGGTTAGAAGCTGAACATTTTTTAGGGTAAATGCTGGTGAAATCAAGACTTCCTAGTTGAGCTTAAGAGGAGAGATCACATACCTTTTTGGCTTCATTGGGGAGTGAGTGAAACTTGTCAAAGTAGAGGAGACTTCTTGCTGGACCCTGGGAGGAGCTTGTACAACGTCAAGGCAAAGGTTGTAAAGTTCTTCTTCTTTTGAATTAATACAATCAAACTCATTTTTCTCAACAAGTATCTCATGTTATTTGTTTCATGGACTCCTTGACTTTCATGTTAAATATGTTTTATGCAATTGTCTTTTCAGGTGCTATTTAATTTGTTTGCCTTGTTTTTGTTTGCAGAACCACGACAAAGGAGCTCATTTGGATCGAAGGAGCAAAGGCATCCACAAGCTTGCGTTGGACCTAAGGTAGGCCCTAAAAACACTTGTTTGCTATTGTAAATCAAAGCATATTTAGAGAAAGATATTGTCTGGTTGGTTTGCTTGTCATTAGGTCTTCATTAGATTCTAGGAAGGTCTATCTTGTCTGCAAGATCGACTTATTCCGTGTGACAGTTCAATTTATGAATGGAATTTATTACAACTTCCCTTCATGATGTACCACCTCCATTGAGACATTTGAGAATCATGGTTGGGGGTTAATTGAGAAAGGAACATCCTTTACCAAAATATGAAGGACTTAATTCACACAAAACCACATCACCACCCTTTACCTTGAAGATATAAACTTCTTAAATGCACCTTGAATTACTCTCAAAAAGAGAAAAAGGGGTTCCTTCAAGAATCTTACTAAGTATGACTTATAAAAGAATAAACCATTCTTTATAGATATAATGGATACTATGGTGGAAAGCATTTAGATGTGTGGAGATGTAAGGGTGTGAAGGTATGAAAGGTGTGGGAGGAACGAGTGTGGGGGGAAGAGGTTTGTGTGAAAGAGTTGTTGTGTGAGTTTTCCTACACATAAATTAAAAATTGGCTAAGCATGAATACTAGTTTGGCTATAGGTTTTGTGTGGACTGCAGAAATTTCGTTCAAAGAAATGGAATTTTGCACAAGTTTTGAAAAAATAAAGAAGCATAGAATGTTTGAAACTTTAACCACAAAGAGAGGAAACACATGTTTTTTATGAAGCAATGGGAAAATGGAAAGGTACATGGGTATCATGAATGAAGCATGAAAATGAGTCAACACCATTCCTCTTGGAACCCATTGCTTCAAATATTGCACCCATGGTAAAGGATTCCCTTGCTTTAATTGTGGCCATGGTTGTTTGGGTTAAAATATAAAATCATTCAAAAGAGGTTATTGAAAACACACTCACATTGAGGAGTGCAAATTGAGGAAGCCCCTTCTAGTAAAATGATTTTTTTTATGGAATTTTGTGAGATCGGTATATTTTTATGTAATGAAATTTAATTAATAAGAGTAAAATAATATGTATACATAAAATATAAATTATTAAAAATAACACTTTTACAAAACTTGACATGCATGTTTTTAACCACACTCATGTATGCCTATATCCCCTTTTCAACATTGGACTTATAGTTTTTTAAAATTAATGAAAACTTTGCATTCTTCGTAAAGTTTTGTAAGAACTTTTTGGATGGGGGTGCAGAGTGTGGATAGTAGTGGTATGGGTATTAGTTCCCACCACCTTGGAAATAGAACAAATGAAATGCATTAAAAACAAGGGATGGTGTGGCCACCCCTAGGCATGCAACTATTGAATTTTGGTAATCTCTAAGAATGGTTTATGTTAAAGGAAGCGAGGTGTAGAGGTATCTGTGGATCCTTTTTCTTGGGTGCCTTGGCCCATTGCCATTGTTGGAAGACCGAAATTGATTCACTATAATTATGGATTGATGAATAGGGAGGCTTGCAATTGGTGTGGTGAGAATGCATGCAAGCTCAATGGGAAATTGGGAGGAGTAGAGACATTAGTTCAGGATGGAAACCTGGATTGCCAATGCATAAATAAAGGTAGAGGGTTGTCGTTTGTCACCACACCTGCAACTTCTCAAACATATGGAACACCTTGCATGTTGAAGTTAGAGTTCGCCTTTCTTAGGGTAAGTCTGTACCTTCTCAGGCTTCTTTGTTATGTAGTTGTGCTTTGGTTCAATGCTTAGCTAGTTAGATGGTGTCTTATTCCCAGTGAAGAAAGCATAAGTTGGATTATTGCTTGCGTTTATTTTTTGAGTGATGACATTTTTGGTTATTTAGTGTTGTTTCGTATGCTTGAGGGAGGGTTTATGCCTATATTAATTGAGTCCCAAGAAATTTGTTTTGGGGATTTTCGTTTCCTCGTCAATTACATTTTGTTTTTTTGTTTTTTTTTTGTTTTTTGTTTTTTGTTTCTTTTTGTTTTTTTGTTTTGTTTTTTTGTTTTGTTTTGTTTTGTTTTGTTTTGTTTTGTTTTGTTTTGTTTTGTTTTGTTTTTTTTTTTTTTTTTTTTAATTTAGAAACTAACTCACTAGCTTGCCAACATGCAATAACATCTTTTGAGGAGACAGAGAGGGTGGGGTATGTTTGAGGATCTAAGGCTAGAATTGCGACCACTTTCAAGCTAAGAATGTTGTCCAAGCTTTGTACTCGACCACCCATAAGGAAATTCGTAACGAGACACATAATCTTGAAGCAATGGTTGCGAGAGACCGACATGTTATGTCTAACTTAGAACTAGTGGAGGAGTTTGAGCAACTAAATACCCTGACCATATGAGGGGCCATATGAAGTAGTACCTTTAGGCCTTATTTCTTGAGTGGAAGATTAAAACTTTAATGGGTAGAATCTTGATGGAAAGATAGGCAGATCAATACAATGTCTTTTCTCACTTTTCAAAATGAGAGCCACACAACATGAGGTTCCACATGGAGAGGATGGACACCCGACTAGACCAGATCGAGTGCCACATCCCACACATTATCACCTCATAAAATCCTCTAGGATCTAGTGTAAGATATCTGGCACTAGTGAATTCTTTTGATTCATAGCTATTATATGGTGTTTGTTAGACATTTTTGGTGTGATGCTATCATAGATTCACTAGTAATGCTGCAAAGGTTCCACTTGTACAATTTTGGACTTGCTACTCTATTGAAAAATGGTAAAATATACCTGGTTTCCCATTGGGTAAGTTGAGACCATCCTCCATAAAGTCTTATGATAGTAAACAATTGAACTCCGTAATGGATTTTTGGATAATGCGAGGTAATAAAATTTAGCTTACAAAAAAAAGTTTTGTAAACACTTGGAATATCAAGGGTTGTAATATGAATTTGAAAAATAGTTTCAACAATGATTTGTGTGCATGTATTAGTTGGGTGTAGCTTGGAATGTTGGGAGGGATGTTATTATCCTCTCCACCCAGGTTCAATTCTCACAAGTGACATATTTGATCTTATAATAAGTATTTTATTGTGATGGATTCATAGGTGTGAGAGACTTATATTTAGTTCCAATTCTTTCACTTTCTAAACCAACAGAATTGGGTTTTCGTTAGTGGCATCACTTTTCTTGCAATGACCCTTACTGTGTGGTGTGTTCCCACTATGATATTCTAAAAGAGGTTCTCCCCCACTTAATCTTACAATGCACATGACCTTCACCTAGGCTCATTCAATTACATGGTTAAATTTTTGATAATACAACCCCTAAATTATTAACAAGTCTAAAGGAACATCCAACCAAAACTACCACCTAATTTTAGAAAAAATTGAGATAGCCACCTCACTATTAGAAAATCGGAAAGGTATAAAGTTTTTCTTATACTTGATAATTACTTGTGATTTTCTTAACTTCTTATTAAGTCTTCTTTATATCTTCTTTCTTCAATTCATCAATAAATTACTAAAGCGAAAGCACATAAAATAATGGACACTAGATATAGGAACTATGCTAGGGAAAAGCCCCCCTCCAGAGGAAAATCCAATCAAAATTCTCTTCCTTTCAATAGTATTCTTTGAGACTCTTCACCTTAGACAAAGACCAGACCTTCCCTCCACATCAAGTCAGCCTCCCAGATCTTCGACCTCTCTTCCAATAGCTTTGAGTAGTAGCTTCCGGCATCAACAAAACTTGGAAGACTTCAATCTACCAAACTAGGGCACAAAACAGAGATAGAGAGTCACCAAAATTTCATTTTTCGTCTTCTTCTTTGACTCCACCCAACTAACACTTCCTTCCCCTTCTTTGTCTACTTTGCACTTCTTTCGACTTCAATAGATATCAAACTTTCTTGTGAGAGAGTGTTCTCCAAATGAATTCGACTTGCTTCTATTTATAGGCTTCAAGGGAGGTTGAATTGATGTCCTTAGGTTGAATTGATCTCTTCTAGGCTGACTTGATGTGGACGATACATAAATTACATTTGACTCAATACTTAACCCATTTACATGATCCAAAAGCCCAAGAAGCATCTCTTTAAAAGTAAAATGACTCTATTAACTTAGTAAATCCTAGAAGTCTTGAATGGGGAATTTGACCTAAAACATGGTGATCGAAGCATGAAACCTATGCTTTTGTAAGTCACAGTAATAATAATAAAAAATATTTTTTTTATTCTTTTGAAAAGTATATTACAAGATGACTTAAATAAATTAAATGAAGACCAAACCTAGTTACATTTTCCAACACTCCCTCTTAACTAGGGAGCTATTCATCATATGCAAGTACAAGGAAGATCTCAACTATATGAACCATGAATAACTTTAGGCACCACAATGCCATGGACTAGATTCCTGACCAAGGAAATCTATACATTGGTCTCTCAACAATTTAGGCAACACAATGCCATGGAAAAGATTCTTGACCAGGGAAATCTGTCCAAGTGGGAATAAGATGTACTCAAGCTTTCAACCTCTGACTCTAGGAACCATTGGGTTTACTTGCTAACCACCAACCCAAAGGTCCATGTGTGTATCCAAAAACATAGCTCTATAATCAACAACACCTTTCCAACTTCGGGATCTAGACATCAACACAAATTTCCACCCAAATGTCCTCTCAAGAAATGCTTCACTCTCAAAACCTCAACACTCTTTGATCCAACAGATCAAGGATACCCAATCTCTCCCAATTAAAATAATTGGTAACCAGCATGCTATCAACACCTTCGAGATATTCACCTGTAGAAACACAACCCTAATCAATAATATACTTTTATATGTCAATAATCAAATACAAACCTTTGAGGTCTTCCAGATAACTTGATGTTGCTTCTAAACTTTTCATAGTAGAACTATCAATCGAATATCTAAAAGAATATTCCTCAATCATATATGTTACTTTCCTACTTCTCATGCAGCAACATATCCTCCAAAATTCATTCTTCAATCAAAACCAAGCTATGCCATCCTCTCAACTAGGGAGCATTTCTTTTTCCAAACTCCCTCTTAATCTTAGGGAGATCTCTTATATTCGGGATTCCTTAAGGAGATCAAGTTCTTCTTTTCATCATCGAAGAATATTTTGTGGCTTCTAACCATTTCATCAAAGTTATATCATCCTCATCATGCTTATCACATCAACAAGTATCTTAACCATATTAAAGATTGTGTACCTTCACAACTTATATAGCAAGTACAACGAAAACTGTAGAAGCACGAATTTAGCCATATCAAAATTACAAAAGCATATATTAGATACCCAAACTTAAACAAGAAACACATATTCTTGAACATATTGCTAGGGACTTTGTCATAAACCCTAGACTACTTTATAACAACTTTCATTGCATCTAGGGTTTCAATGTTTCTTTCAAAGGTATGACATGCCCTATTACAAGATATAGAAAACCCTAGAAACAATTCAATCAAATATAGATCTGCAAGACATCTAACAACTTTCATAATTCATATGTTAGATTTTCTACTAGGGATTCATACAAATCCTATATTTCATACAAAATAATTAATCAAAACCAATCACAACTTAGTCATTATCATGACCAACTTCCACTAGGGTTAGTTGCAAACCCTATATTTTCAATCAAATGTCAATCCCAACCAAAACTCGGATTTCAAAAATCTTACAAAAATCTAAAATCATCAGAATGCCATCATACATCAAATATTTTTACTTCGACTAAGTTTCAACTCTAAAACCCTATAATTTTATTTTCACAATCTCAACAATCATTATATAAATATATCTCAGGTTTCTTTTTTAACCAAGGAAAAAATTGTAATTTTATTAATGAAAATAAAATTACATGTTGTAGCTGCTTACAAGAAGTCCATCATCTAGTCAAAGATTGATGATCATAATTTCATACAAAAAACAATCAACTAAAAGGCGAGGAGAAAAGTTAGGCTTTTCTCCATTTCTTCTTTCCAACCTTCCACCATTCTCCTTGAGATGGCGTGGATGAGACAATATCTAGATAATTTTATTTTATGCTTGAGGTTTCCTTGTCTGAATCTGAATTATTGGGAGCATGCTGGCATTTGATTCCTCCATTGTCCTTTTATTTAGGTACCCTTATTAGCTGATTTATAGGGCCTTGTAGTTCTGTTGGTATGTGGGTCTTTTAAATTTTTTCTTCTCTTTCTTGTATGTGTTGTTCTTCCTTATTTGGGATGGATTCCTTTTCTACTTCTTCCTCTTCCTCATTTGATTCATTTGGGGGGAATTTCCATCCTTTTGTTTGCTTCCTTGTCTTCTTCTTCCTTCGCTGATCTTTCTTGGCATCAAGGCATGTATTTTGTAAGTTTCCTATTTGGTGACATATTCGGCATTTGAAGGCTATGTTCCCGAAATCTAGAATTTGAGTCTATATTTACTTGTTGTGTGCTAGTTGGATGCGATCTGGTAGGCCTTTATTGAGTTCCACCTCCACACATATGCGTGTGAAAGTATAGATTCATTCTCCCATCCTTTGTTCATCAGTCTTTATGTATTGTCCTAAGATATTTCCAATGCTTTCTAGCACTTGATTATGCCAGAAGTGAAGGGGAAGGTTATGTAGCCTAACCCAAACTGGAAGCCTTGATACAATCATGGTGTTAGCATCCAAATATGCGAACCATGGAGTGATGAAGAGCCTCGTCGATCCCCAAAACCATGGGCCTTCCTGTGGGATAAATTATTGTTCTTCCACTGATGAAAACTTTACAATGAAGAAGCCTTTGGAGCAGAGGTGTATGTCACAATTTATTTTCCAATTTGTGAAGATCCAGTGAAAAAGATCCATTGGTTTTGGCCAAAAACTATTAAATTTGTAGATGAGGGCTCATGCTTGATAGGTTGTGAAAAAATTGTTTCTTTCTGGACGATCTATGTTTAGTTATGGGACATAATTTTCCTACTCCACAATGTATGGATTAGGATTATTATGTTTCTAATTTTAGCTTGTTGTAGCTGCTTATTTCCCTTGGAGGATGTTTTTGTAGGAGAGTCCAACATTATTATGTTCCTGATTCAGTTATGTTCCTTTGGGTAATTTAGATCTAGCAACACCTCCTATTCCTTTGGATTTACTTGATCCCACTACTCCTCCTCTCAGTCTCAGATTGAGGATGATGGTGGTAGAAGGTAGTATGTTGTAGTCATGTATACTTCATTCATCCTGTAAATATCTACCACTGTCGAATAGGTTTTGTAGGTGGTATGGGTATCCCAACTTATTTATAATATTCTTCTTCAGTTGCAATACCCTGTCATAGGACTGTACCCAAACTGGTTTAGATTCACTTGCCAGTGTTTTTAAGAAAATTTGGAAAAAATTATGTTCTTCTTGTTTTAGGAAGTCAATCCCCTTAAATGTATCAATCTATGAGGTTGGAGCATTCTCCAACCCTTGTAACCGAGCAGCGATTTCGTTTGTGTCAATTTGTAGAAGAGAGGTGAAAACCATCTTGATCGCCTTCCTGTTTCCATTGCCGCAGGTCATGATCGCCTCTGACCCCTCTTTACCATGGTCCTCTGCCATTTCTTCCCAAAAAACACATTCTGGAACCACTTGAAACTGAAAAGAGAAAACCGTATCTGTCCATAACGAGGGTCAATATGCTACGTAGAACTCTAGATCTGAGAGATCTACCTGAAACAGAGATTGGTCTACTACTTGGAGCACCATATTTGGGAAGTGGTAACACATTCCCGAGAAAAAAACTAGATCCATCCAATGCGGGTGTCGATCCACCACTATGGAGCGGAGATCTTCGATTGGGTGAGGTAGATCTAGATCTATGTTCCCAATATATCTAAGAATGCACCTTTGCATAAGTATACCAATATTCTTAGACCCTCGGCTTGTTTGCAGCGTGACCATCGATATTCCAAATGATGCGAAGGGAAAGTGAATGAGGGTTTCATTCCACAAGAATTCTTGACAATCACCTACATGTCTTGCAACATCTCGTCGGCAAGGGGCAATGGCTTTCCTCAGCACTGTCATGATTACTATTGTTATTTCCATCTTCAAAAACCATCCCCAATTTTGGTATAAATTTTTTGATGTCATGTTTTTATATCACATATACTAGAGAATTTAACTACTACTAGGGTTTAGTTGCAAATCCCTAGATTTCCAAATATAATCATCGTAGAATCTTAGACAAGGACTTATATTAAATCCTAAGACTTATGACCATCAATAATTAGCTCAACACAGATATCTAGGAATTCATTATCCTGCATAAGCATGTCATATGTCTGACAACATTAGACATATACTTGACCTAGACCAAGCTAGGTTTTCAATCAAATGAACACACACACACACACACACACATACCTAGGGTTTCTTTTCTAGGATCTCTAAATACATAACAAGGGTTTTGATTATCAACCAAACCTTAAGAATCTAGGGTTTCATACCATAGTAAAGGAAACCCTATAATACCAAAACTTCAAAGATTCAGGATCTTAGACAAACATCATTCAATCCTAGCAAGTTAGGTTTTCATGATCATACTGAAATCCCAAACATGACATCATCAACAAGAAATTCAAATACCATTTCACGATAACCATAAGTAGGTTAGGGTTTCAGACATTCACATTAACATACCCTTAGGTTAGGGGTTTTTAGAGAACTCTTCTATGGTTCTATAATAGATTTAAGAATAGGATTGGGGTGGATTTATCAAGTGATGAATCACCCAAAATAAGAAGCAATATGATTCAATATAGCTAGAAACAACAATGTCAGTAATAGATTTTCAAACAAATAAACATTTATTACAAATAAGTCAATGTTCTGTAGTTTAACGCATACCTTTCTTTCTTGACAAACCTTATCGTGGGTGGATTTCTTGTATACTCCTTGATGATATAGCATATGTCTTCCTAATCAAGATGATAGAGGGAGAATGGTGATTAATATTTAATATAATCAAAGATAAATGAGTACATGAAATAAAAACTAAAAGGAAATGAGATACTTATCTTTGGGAGTTGTTGGGGGCTTCCTCCAAAGCTTGAGGGATACCCATAATGTTACAAAAAAATGTCTTTTTCCAAAATCATGTTAAAAATTATAAATTCTAAATATAAAAAATACAAAATAGAATAACTAAGACTAAAAGCAAAGGACTTAGTAGTGTAAGTCTCTTATGTCTAATTCTTCGGGTTTGAATTTCTTTGGATCTTCTTCTTCAACAACATTGGCTTGATCTCTTTATCTCTTCTTGTTTCTTGGATTGTTGGACAGTCACTCCTGTACTGACCCTTCAAATGACATTGATAGCATTCTACCTTGGACATGTCAACTTTATTCCTTGGTCCTTTCGATTTATTTCCTTTATGTTGAGAAATGTAGGCATTTGAAACATCTTTAGAATTGGAAACTAAGGATATCCTTAACTCTTCTTGACTGTAGGCATTCCATAGCTCTTCATAAGTGGGAGCTTCTTTCCAACTATTAAGTCCTACAACAAATGCACCCCAAGTACATGGTAATCCTAATAGAGCAGTGATCACGAGTTCTTTGTCTGGAACAATTTCATCAATGGCCAAAAGATCATCCTTGATTCTTTTTATCTTCACAAGGAAGGAGGCCACTATATCTTCTTTAGTCATCTTTGTTGTGCTTAGTTCATTCTTCAAGCTTGCCACTTAACTAATGTTCTTAATAGTGAATAAATTTGACAAGGCTTCATACATTTCCTGAGCATCATTAATGTTGGTTATAAATGGGACAATGTCGTCCTTTATTTTTTATACCATTAGAGTCATTTCCACCAATTCTAATTCTCTAAATTGTACTTTGTTAGCATCACTGGAGTCATCTATAGGCTTCTTTACGTTTCCCTTGACAAAGTCTAGTCCCTTGTTATTTTCAAGGATGACGTCAATCCTATTCTTCCAGGATTTATAATTTGAGGCTCCTTCAAGTTTTTTTTCTCCCTTGATTGTTTTAGACATCTTACTTGAATATAGTGGAATTTGTTCCTGAAATAACCCTTTTGAATGGTTCCTTGATCTAGTGCTTGAGATTGCCTTTTTCTTCTTTCTTCACGCAAGCTCTAATACCATGTTAGAAAATTGGAAAGGAAGAAAGATTTTCTTATACTTAATAATTACTTGTGATGTTATTGAATTCTTATTGAGTTTTCTTTATATCTTATTTCTTTAGGTCATCAAGCAATTACCAAAGCGAAAGCACGTAAAAAAAATGGACACCAGATATAGGAACTATGCTAAGGAAAAGCCCCCTCAAGGGGAAAACCCAATCAAAATTCTCTTCCTTTCAATAGTATTCTTTGAGACTCTTCACCCTAGAAAAAGACGATACCTTACCTCCACACCAACTCAACCTCCTAAATCTTCGACCTCTCTTCCAACAACTTCGACTATGTAGCAACTTCTGGCATAAGGTAGCTTCTGACATGAGGAAGCTTCCAGCATCAACAAAACTTGGAATACTTTGGTATCCTGAACTAGGGCACAAAACAAAGAGAGAGAGAGGCACCAAAATTTAAATTTTCTTCTTCTCATTAGACTACACCCAACTCTCACTTCCTTCCTTTTCTCCTTCTACTTTGCACTTCTTACAGCTTCAAGAGATATCGAACTTTCTTGTGAGAGAGTGTGCTCCAAATGAATTCAACTTGCTTCTATTTATAGGCTTCAAGGGAGGACAAATTGATGTTCTTAGGCCAACTTGATCTCTTCTAGGCTGGCTTGATGTGGAGGATACATAAATTACATTTGACTCAATACTTAATTTATTTACATGATTCAAACCCAAAGAAGGGACTCTTTAAAAGTACAATGACTCTATTGACTCAGAATAAATCCTAGAAGTCCTAAATGGGGAATTTGACCTAAAAAATGGTAACCCAAATGTGAAACCCATGCTTTAATAAGTCACAATAATAATAATAATAATAATAATAATAATAATAATTTTCTTTATCCTTTTGACAAGTATATTACAAGATGACTCAAATACATTAAATGAAGACCAAATCAAGTTACATTTTCCAACGCTCACTAGCATCAATGATACACAATGGGTCAACATCCACTTTTATTCATTTTCCTATGAAATCTATTCATATGGGTTAAGTAACAACCATTTAGGGTTTTGGTCATCTTAGGGCTACAAAGAATGTCAAGAGTGTTCATTTTTCATTAAAAAGGTGTGAGTATTCCTCCTTACTATGTAAACATGCAATCACATGCATTTTCAACTTCAGTTATGTATTTTTCTCAATATCTTGTTTCCATGTCTTCATGATGTCAACATGAATATTTCTTCGTGGAGTGTGCATTTCTCATCATGGCCCATTTTCATGCATTTTTCACCATGGGGGTGCGTAATTTATAAAAGGATTAGATATTTCATAATCCTATATATTCATTATATCATCATATTGATTTCACAGTTGGGTATGCATTTCCTTTAAACTTGCATGCCTTTTAACGATTTATCTTTGTTTTACAAGGAAATTTTTAGCCTTTGACAAAATTAGAAGGTGTTAGGTCCTTTTTTCAAACCTTATTTGTTTAAGTGTTTTCCAAGTTTGTTTATTTATTTCTTTCTTTCAAAATAATGTTTGTATTTTAAGCATTTTTTTAACTTTATTTTTTTTTGTAAGCTTAGTAGCACTAAATCTTCATCATGTCCAAATTCTCACCTCGATCGGGGGATAGCACAAGATTTGAAGTCAAGACTTCTGGTTCGGTGAGATTTTATTTCCACTTGAGGGCTAAAATCACAAATTAATTTACGCCATGGGCTTGAGGACTGACATTACTTATGTTTTTCATTATTTTTTTTAAATAGTTTACACCAGCATAGATCCATATTAATACCAGATCTATCAAGCATAGAGAGGAATAAGATATCTCGAGGTGAAAACCTATTTTTTGAGTGCAAAACTTGAGAAAAGGTTTGCACCTCGAGAAATTTGATCCCTCTCGGTGCTTGATAGATCTGGTGTTAATATGGATCTAGGTTGGTTTCAGTCGTGTGCAGTCATAAAAAATTTGTTGAACATATAATTATTTTGATCATTTTAAATATGCTAAATATTTCTAAGATTAATTTGGTCAATTTAATTTAAAATTTTCTCAGTTACATTAGTTTGTTGAGATGAGAGAGATTGTTAGTAACTTGAATGATGAAAAATGATGAAATAAAAATTTTGAGTGCAAAGTGTCAATGTAAAAATTTTGATTGATAGAAAATGTGAATAATAATAATATAGCCAATTACAATCAACCTTCATAGTGATCAATCTGAAACTATTTTATTCTACTGTTCCTATTGTCACACCTATTAGTTTTCCGTTTCCTCATATCGATCATATGAGAATAATAGTTGGAATCATAGACCATTCAAATATTTAACTCAAGCTACTGTAGTAAACAACATACCTTGTCTCTGTTGCTCTCCAATACTAATAATAGTTTTCTCTAAAGTTAATCATTCTGACTTCTGGAGTGTTAAACCCAAATAATTTTCAATGGTAGTTATTTTCTATTACCGCATTTGAATGTAAAGTAATTAACAATGTTGAATGATGGAAAATGGGAATAATAAGAATGTAGACAATTATAAATAGTTTATAGTTTCAATAAGAAAACATTTTGGGTAAGAAAACATTTTATTTAGGATGAAAATTCAAGTATCATATTTATGGTTGAATTACTGTAACACATAAGTCAATGCACATCATGAATAATTTTAATGTGCTTACATTGAGAGAGAGTGTGTATGTTTTGGAGGTGATAAGGAGAGGCAAGGGGAGATAAAGATATAGAGGGGGTAGGGGAGAGAGGGAAGAAGGGAGAGGAAAACATAGTGAGGGAGGAAGAGATATAGATATGGAGAGAGAAATGTTAGAGAGATAGAGAAGGGGAAGAGAGAGAGAGGGAGGGGAAAGGGAGGGAGGGAGGGAGGGAGATATAGATAGATATAGAGAGAGATTGTGTATCTTTAGGGGGTGATATAGAGAGATAGAGAAGGAGAGACAATGCGAGATAGAGATATAGATGAAGGAGGCAAAGATGTGCTTACACTGAAATCAATGCACACTATTAATCTAATTAATTTGAAATTAGTATACATCATACATCTAGTTGCATCAAATTAGAAATCAACATATACACTAAAATAAATCCATCTAGGGGAAACAATAAAATAGGATTAGAAATCAACATCTATACTGAAATCAATGCATATAGTGCAAGCAATCAAATAGGATTAGAAATGAATATCTACATTGATACCAATGCATCTAAATCAAGCAATCAAATATGAGAAGAAATCAACATCTATGTGAAATCAATGCATCTAGTGTAAGGTATTAAATAGGAGTAAAAATTTTCATCTACACTGAAATCAATGCATCTAGTGCAAGCGATCAAATAGGATTAGAAATCAATATCTACACTAAAACCAATGCATCCCATGCAAGCAATCAAATAGGAGTAGAAATCAACAATGACATTGAAATCAATGCATCTAGTGTAAGGTATTAAATATGATTATAAATCGACATCTACACTGAAATCAATGCATATGGTGCATGTGATAAAATAGGATTAGAAATCAACAACTACATTTAAATCAATACATCTATTTTAGTGAAAATCCAAAATAATCATGACTTTATAGATCTAACTTCTGTGTATGTATTTGTCATTGTTTCTCTCTTTCTTCTTCTCTCTCTCTCTCCACCTTCCATTCCATGTCTATCTCCCCCCCCTCCTTCTCTCACTTCCCCTCCCTCTCTCCCCCATCTCTCTCTATCTGCCTCTCCCTCCCTTTCCCTATCTTTCTCTTCTTCCCTCTCTCCCCCTGCCATCTATATATATATACCTCCCTCCATCCCCCCTTATTTGTCTCTCTAACTCATCCCCCTAAACACATGTCACTCTCTCTCTCTCTCTCTCTTCTCATATCTATCTATCTCTCCCTCATCCTTTCCCTCTCTATCTCTTCCCATTCTCTCTCTCTCTCTCTCTCTCTCTCTCTCTCTCTCTCTCTGCCCCATCCATCTATCTCGCTCTCTCATCTATCTCTCTTCCTCCCTCCCTCTCTTTTCCTCTCTCTTATTCCTTCTCCCCCGCCCCATCTATATCTCTATCTCCCTTTGTCTCTCCTTATCACCCCCAAAACATACACACTCTCTCTCCATCTCTCTCTCTCTCTATCTCTCTCTCACCGACTCTCCATCTCTCCCTTTCCACTCCATCTCCACCTTTCTCTCTCTATGTCTTTCTTCCCCTTCCAACTCCATCTCTCTCTCCCCTCTGTCTCTCCTCTCTCTCAAGTCCTCTATATTTTTCCTTCCTCTCTCTCTCCTTGTCTCCCACCTCCCTATATCTTCCCCCCATCATACACACGCTCTCTCTCCACCCTCCAACTTTGTCACTATCTCCCTCCCTCTCTCCTTCTCTCTCTCCCCCCTCCATATCTATGTCTCCATGTCTCTCTCTTCCCCTTCTTTCCCTATCTTTATCCTCTCCTTTTCTCTCTCTTCCCCTTTCTCCTCTCTCCCTCATTCCATATGCATATCTCCCTTGTCACTCCCTCTCTCTCCACCTATATCTCTCAATGTCTTTGTTCTTCCCTCCCTCTTCCCCCCCTCCAAATCCATCTCTCTCCCTCATTCTCTCCTTCTCCTCTCTCTCTTCCTTTCTCTCTCTAAGTGTCTCTCCCACCTTTATGTCTCTCTCCCCCACTATATTCCCTCTTCCATCTCATTCTCTTTATTAAATATGATCCCACCATATTGCATTTAAGAAAGTATCTAAAAAAAAAACACATAATTGGTTGTAAAATATTAAACCTATATTTTTGATCAATCATGTTAAAGAAAATACAATAATAAAAAACTTAAAATAATCACGCACTATCTTTCCTCTGCCATTATTAATCACTCTTATTTCTCACTTATCTTGGATCCTTGGTTCAGATGCATCTATCTTGGTTCTTTATAATATTATTTATATTATATAAATTTCACATATGTATATATAAAACTATTCTCATTTTTTAATTTATTAAAACCTCCATTTAATCTCTATGGGAATATTGTTAGTAGTTGTGAGGATGGAGGGTTTATATATACCTCAAAAGTAATTATAACCTTTTTGTTCTTATATTTAATTAAAAATGTTATGAAATTAAATTAAATAAAGTATTTGTAAAATATTTTGATTTTGAAATAAGTTATGGTTTTTGGGCATGTGGTACTAATAAGTCATGGTATTTAGAAGAATAATTTTTATTTTTCTCTGCAAATACTAAATTCTATTAACTAAAAATAAGAATATTTTTACATAGAGTTGAGGCCTTAGATATCAGAGCTTGAGGGCACTCAACACAGCAGAACTTCCCCCTTACAAAAAGATGCTGGGGAGACCAGTTACATATAGCAAAAAACTAGATATAAAACCCAGAGGATGACGTGTTTAGCTGAGAAGGAGACACTGGCAATAGAAGCTTGAAATCATTGCAAACCAACAGTAAGTTTATCACCATTTCCCCAACGGGAAGCCAAAAAGAACAGGCCATGAGTGCTGAACCCTGACTGTGAGCGAAGATGCCTGTAGGTGGTTATCTGAGCAGTAGCAAAAACAGAAAGGAAAAAAGTGGTCCCAGGTGGCGCTACCCTTCCTTAACCTTGCCATGATTCTTTTCCTCAACTAGACACGCACTGCCGGTCCTCAGACTCTCATTGCCATCCATTTCGCTGATAGGGATTGCCATGGAGTGACTTGCGTCACCATGAGTCCCTTCCTCAACAACAGGGCCTATGTCTTGAAGGGGCAGAATACTTTTAAGAAATTCCTCCTGACGAGACTTCTCACTTTTCCAATTCTCCGGGCTATCTTTGTCCATGGAATTCTCACTACTTTGGGAAGGATCAGGAGCAATGCATGCCAGAGGGGAGACTTGATTTTCCTCTTTCGAAAGGATAATGGTGATGTGAGCAGTAATCAAAGGCCTGTTCAAATTGATTTGAAATTTAAAGTGCATGGTTTGGAAAGCACTGTTAGGAATTGGCTTGTGCCCAGAGCTCAAAGGTGGCATAACCTCATGGGTGGGGGTGGGGGGGGGATTGATGGGTGCTTGATCAGGTTCCACCGAGTGACCGGCAGATGAGTGTAAGCCACTGTCACGACGCCCCCCAGAGTGACGTCTTTTACCTGATCGAACCATTATGAATGATGAAGGGTTGGGCGCAGAGAGACTATAGAGACCAGAGACTACAATACAGGGTTGGTTGAAATGACACAAATACTGAATTGACTGCACAGAAAACACCCAAGATGAAGGCACAATACTACCAATGCTTAAGTCAAGAACTGAGGAGAGCTTACCCCTGAAAGAGTTAGCCTGGAGCTCGCATTTGTGTGCAAGAATTAGCCCGTCACCATCGACCACAGCTAACCAGGTTCCGTTGCCGTGAGATTGAGCGCAAGGTGTGAGGAAAACACATAGGGTCGACATGATTATAATAGAGAGAATGTTGCGTTGAACTGCGCAATCCATTAATGCAAATCTCCTACCAAATCCAGCCTTAAAAACTCCCTCCCGCTTGCGCAAGATGAAGTCTTGGGAAGCCACACTGCTGTGCAGCTGGCAGTACCAGGATTTAATGTTCTACATGATAAGCATTAAGAGCCGTAGTGCCACCCGCATCCGGGGATTGTAGCAGAATAATTAAAAGCCTAGATCCATAACATAATTCAAAAGTATAGATGGCCCATGGTATTGATAAACCATGGTAGTAACCCATGGTATTATAAAGAAAAATTACAATTAGAAGTGGACTCGTTGAGGGGAAATATTGGGTAAAATGTTATATTATAGTATTATATTTTATCCAATATAACTTACTAAAAAGTGGATGGGGGTAGGCAAAAATATTAGATAAAATGCAATAATTACATTTTTCCAAATATTTCCCCACCTCTATAGACAAATTCCCAGTGCCAACATTTCCATAAGTTTTTTTTACCTTTACAAGAATGTTCTACCTTTATAGGCTACATGGATTTAACACCATCATTTTGTACAACTAATTATGTATCTAAATATAACGTCAAACTAACATGAATCTATGCTAGTTTAATCCCCCCTTAAATATACTATATTCCAGAGGAATTACATGAGTCTAACATGGATTTTTAAGACCATGAGTCATTTTTATTTTTTATTATTATTTAATTTCTATAGGATTATCTTTTATTTTTATTTTGTTATTTTAATTTTATTTTCACCAAGTTACAATGTTTACATTACATTAAGTTACACATCTCTACCATATTTTAATTTTATTTTGACCTAGTCAAAATGTTAACATTATATTACTTTACGATCACACATTTCTAGCATACTATAGACATTAGTCTTGACTCAATGAGAAATTTAATTTATCCCTCATACTAAAAGGTAATGTTCTTGTTTATATTACTTTCTCATTATATAAAGTTTGATGTAAAATAAAAGTGAAAATTCAAGTGTGTATATAGATATATATATATATATATATATATATATATATATATATATATATATATATATATATATTTTAATGTAACCTTACGTGACAAAATCTCAACATCTCCCTCATATATTGGGCAATGCGCCACAATTACAAATGTAAACTATTTAAAAAAATAATTAATGAACAAAAATAAGTCATACCTGTTTTGGATGTAGAGTTGAATTTATGGTTTTTATTATATATATATATATATATATATATATATATATATATATATATATATATGGCTTGGAGTATTCCCTAGAATTGTTTCTTCGTGGGTAAGAGCTCAACTTCCATGGAAATAAGAAAATAGGCTAACGACCCAAGACCCAGAGACAACCCATACACATATAGCGAGAGTGAAAACCTGCCCCCTTACATACCAACATTACCTGTCCCCTTAAGGTAATTCTAGGTGGCATGGTTTTCCTTCAATAACAATGATGAGCCACCCTACATTCATGGATAGTAGCCAAAGATGGTTGTCCCCATTATTGGTTTGAAAAATAAGTTATGATAAGTTTTACCATTGTATAATATATGTGTCTGTGAGAAAAATAAAAGAAGAAAACACCTTTTTCTTTTTTTAAATGTCAAAAACCATTTTTAAAATGAAATGTATATCTACGCGTGTTGTGGGTGTGTATTTTAGAACTAAAAAATTCCTAAAGCAAAATAAATAGATAAATAAATGTACTTTAAAATTCCCCCAAAAAAATTGAAGAATGAAATTAAAGAAAAAGAGTGAAAAGTAAAAATCGTTTAGAAAAAAAAAAAAAACATATTTCTTTTAATTAAGAAATAAAAATGTAAAATTGAACTAAAAATAATAATTTAAAATATAAATAATTATTTTTTTAATAAACAAATAAAATTCATTAAAATAATAAAAAAACATATAAAGAAACATAATAATAAAAAATCAACAAAATGATGGTGCATCTCTCCCCCATCATTTTTTCCCTATTTTTAGTTTGTATTGTGTTTTTTTTTTTGATATTTATTTTATTTAGATTATTTTTTAATTTTTTATGACTAGATACAAGGTTGATTTTGATCATTACTATTAAAAAATGTAGGTTTAATTGTATTGTCTCTTTAGATGATACACATGTTTACATTCAAGCATATTTGAAAAATGAATCTCATTATTCACATAACTTTATATATTATGAAATCTGCAATCAAACTATTCTAGAGGGCTTATATATATATATATATATATATATATATATATATATATATATATATATATTAATTGCATCTCTCCCCCATCATTTTTTCCCCATTTTTAGTTTGTATTATGTTTTTTTTTTATATTTTTTTTATTTAGATTATTTTTTAATTTTTTATGACTAGATACATGGTTGATTTTGATCATTACTATTAAAAAATGTAGGTTTAATTGTATTGTCTCTTTAGATGATACACATGTTTACATTCAAGCATATTTGAAAAATGAATCTCATTATTCACATAACTTTATATATTATGAAATGTCCAATCAAACTACTCTAGAGGGCTTATATATATATATATATATATATAAGGCTTTTGTGATCCATAATGTAGATAGATGTCTTTAGGATTAATCACATAATCAAGAGTATCATGATTTTGTCAACGTTTTGAACCAACTAATGTGGTTCATCCTCACGAAAAGGTGAAGAACCAATCAATCTTAAGGAATAAATAGTATGGATGTATCATTGCCCAGAATTAGCCGTTAAATTAGTTAATAAGGTGACTATAGTATTTAAATTACTCACGTAAGCATACTATTATTAATTATTAAAGGTGGGGAGTTATTTATTAAAATAATAAAAAAATATTTGGTCAAAAGTAGCCATTAGGAAAATAAAAATAAATATGTACAATAATTAAAAATGTTTATGTTAATTCTAATATGTATCTATATAAAAATAACTTTTATTAATGAGGTCAAGGAGCTATACAATCAAATTTTATAAATCTTTTTTTTTTTTTTTGTAAACTATGGCAGGTCCTTTTCTATTAACAACAACCAGCAAAACTATGTACATACACAGAAATCCTCCATCCGCCCCGAAGGGAAACCGGGTAGGAGGACCTCCAAAAGTCAGAATTTGTCAACTTAATAGCCGAGAACGTGCACAAACCAATTTAAAACTTAACTAACAACCTACCAACAAACTAGAGTTATCTCCTTAACGACTGTTACATTCCATAAACTGTACAGAAACTGATTCTAATGGTCCTAACATTTAAAATTGAAAACACAACAAAGCGTATCAATCATCCATGATCTCCAGTTTCACCTCTTCCTCGCGGTGCGCCTTGGTTATCAGCTTCAGTATACTTTTGATGTCCTCAAGTTGTCTATCCTGTTTCAGAAGCGCGGAACGCAAACTCTTCATTTCCTCTTTCAGGCTCGGGTACCCTTGCGCAATCTCCGTCATTTCTTCCGCAATTTGTTCCATTGCTTTGGCTAGCAGACACTTCATCACCCAGTACATGTGCAGTACCTGGGTCTGGCATAAGAGAGCACCAATCTTCCATCTCAGGGTCAGAGGCCTCCTCCAGGACGCTCTTTTCCAAATTCTCTATAATTCTTCTTATCTCCACATTGGCTTCGTTGTTGTACGCGCGCTCAGCATCTCTGGCCATCTGATTCATAGTTCGGTGCCCTCTTTTCCGCTGATTGGTGAACTGAGTTTCAATGTCATTGCTCACAGCTTGCCTGGTTCTTCCTCGTCCCCTGCTACCTCTGCCCTTGCCTCTTCTAGGATGGTGATCACGGGTATTACTCTGGCTTCCTTGGCCGACCTCGACCTTCCCTCTCCCCCTGCATTCTTCCTGCCCTTTCCTCATCTCACCTTCTCTGTTTATTCCTTCATCTTCCGTTCCCTCCTGTTCCTTCCTCCTAATCCTTTCCTCGCTCTCTTTAACCCTCTGATATTTATCCATTCCCTGAGTGCTGTCATCCTCCTGAGTCCTTTTCTTAACCGGCTTCCTCATCCTTCTGCCAGCCTCTTCACTATCGGCTCTTACCTGCCTACCTCCCTGTTATAGACATTTTTGTGCCTTACAGCATAGAGCATGAAATGTCAATAATCTGAGGGATCCAAAGTCCCCAAACATGTTGTTCCTACCCCTAGAGGAACAAGGTCAGCAAACCACAGCACTACAGTTCAGTTCTCCACTAAAAACACTCAAAAACAGGTCAGTTTTGGATCATTGCAGCTGCTCCACTAGGCATCTGCGCTGCATAGCAGGTACAACAAAGGCTACCTGTGTTGCAGAGCAAGTAGGACAAAGGCTACCTGCGCTGAGCGTACTTGGACGTGTGGAGGAATCTTTTCTCAATGTGCCAGTGCCCAGGAAGCTTCTAAATTGACACTTGGATCAGAAGATTCGCCTAATGATGAGTTAATAGGTTCTAAAACTCCAAGTGGAAGGCAGAAACTCTGAGTGAAGGACTGAAGAACAACTGGAGTTGAAGAGGACAACAAGTCACACATCAAGCTGACTTATCTTCACTCCAAAACTCTATATAAGGATCTCATCCCATGGGATCTGAAGGCCGGAATTTAGTGCAAATAATTGCTGTTGGTTTACAGTTGTGAGCATTGGGTGATTGCTTGAGGGAGGTGAAGAAGAGATTTTTCTCCGTCGGGAAGGTGATGCTGGATTGGACCTCTCATGGTTGTATCACTGCCTGAACCTTACTTCCATATATTAATAAAGCTTTTGAGGTTCTTCTATTCGCATGTGTTTCAATGGTGTATTGTCTTACTTGCGTCTTTGATTTCTGCTAATCCTTGAATCGATTATGAATGCATGCTTCTTGTAGTTTCCTTTCTTTGTCTTGTTTGCAGGATCTCGTGTAGCTGGGCCCGTGAAAAGACTTGGAGCTGGGAGCAAGCGGCAATCAAAGGAGATTGGATCGACCATTTGCGCAAGACATCGGTAAGTGGATCTCTTCCCTTTATCTCTTGCATGTCATAAAGAAGAAACTTTAGATAGCTTTGCTTTCAGCTGTTGCTAAGGAACTGTCACCCTTAGAGTGGGTTAGGGTCATTCCGAGTTGGATACTTTCCCCCACAACAGACTGGCGACTCTGCTGGGGATCGTGTCTTGTTGGTAGCTTGTGTTTCTTGCTATTCTTTTCTTAAACAAAAGAGTACCGAATCGAAAACTGCATTCGAGTTCTTCGAATGCAAAGTAGAGGGCGGCTACTCTAGCCCAGTGCTGGGCATGTTTATGATTTAAAGAGCTGATCCACAAGGACTCTTTTTAGCTCTTTGTGACAGTGTTCATCTTCCTTTAATCATCCTCTAGAGTATACTTGACTGATAGCAACTGATTTGGCCAAAAACCGCTCATTTTTGAGCAAACTGTGAGCCGGAATCTGAGAGAGACGAGAGTTGTCTCGTTCAGTGCAGTTGCAACAAAGGCTACCTGCACTGCAACGCAGGTCCCGAAGGGGCTACCTGCGCTGCATCTCAGATTGACAGTGCAGCACCTGCGCTGATCCAGTTTTGCTTTGTGCAATTTGGATTCTCCACTGTCTGTTGCCCAGTTTTCAGTATTGTTTTTGCAGCCTATTGTCAACCTGTATACCCAGCTGAAACCACTTCTCTTTGCCCTCATTCCGCCTCAGTTGTATGAAGAAACCGTGATTGTTCTTATTGTATTTCTTGCTTTCATTCACAGTTTCCCATAGCGAAAGTGAACTAGTCTTGCTGTGACCTCTTGGATCTAGACCTGTGAGAAAGTGTCATTGTGATTCTAAGAGCTAGTTTATTGCTGTTCATAGCTACTTGAGCATTTGCTTTCGTTATATGGTTCGAATTTCAGTATTTCTTGTGTTTGAAACGAGTGAATCTTAAGGTGTTCTTTTGATTATTGGACAATACTTGTTTGTTTTCGCTTGAAATTGAATTCGAAATCGTACAACAGCTTTCTTTTTGTCATACACTAAACATTAAGAGAGAAGAAAAGAAATACTTGCATTGTGCATGTGCATTTTGACAGTTTGCATGTCGATTTAGGAAAGTGCATTAGTGTGTGCTCCATGATCTGTTTGAAAAGATGATGTCTTTCTTTTCCTTCAGTAGTTAAGGTTTTCATAAGTTGAAAGAATTGAAAAAAGCTTGCTTATCATTCTTAGACTGCATTTAGGAGTTGTCTCATACATCACGTGGTGATCCATAAAGGCAAACTGCTAAGCAAGATCAACCTAAACAGAACTGAATTTATCTAAAAACGCTTTGAAACATAACGAAACACAGTAGAGGTCTAGGTAGAGACGTGAACCGACGTCGTTAAACATAGTGACTATCGATCTCTACGAAGGTGGGTGATTCCTCCTGAGGGACGAGAGCGCTAATACGGATTTGTGCCCCTGCGTACTATCGCGTATATTGGGGGACCCCTATAGGAACAAAGCCTTTATCCATAGGAAACCGTGTCGGCCGCCCTACTGATCGCGATGCAGTGAACACAGCATTCACGAAGATCGACCACTCGTACCGTAAAACGTATTCTGTGGTTTCGCGAAAGGTTTGGCACACCCTTGCCTAGAACTCCAGAGTAGTTTCTTTTGGCCTTTTTCAAACTCTATAACTGAAAAAGTCCATCCGAGCATTTGTCACTTCGGGCTCGTTAATACATCGAAGGAGACTAGAGTCATCTTTAGCTTTTTCTCGACTCTTAAAAAGTGAAAAAGCAAGTTGTGTCTAAAGCGTCGTCATATAAAATTCATCTTAAACGGAACATAATTACCCTTGATTCCTACGTTGATCTTTAAAGTTGAGAACATGGAACACACCAACCAAGGGATCCCATAGGGGGGGACCCCTAGCCCTTTCTCCTCTTGGGGAGAAGTTGGTGCGCCCCACATGGCCACATTGTCGCTTCCAGGACTGACAATTGGCCTGCCAGTTTGGCTATTCTCAACCGTTGTAGTTCAGACCACCACGGTTCCTGAACAGTCGAGTCAACAGTTAGACCAGTCTAGAACTACCCTCCAGCCTTCCACTTCTTATGAGCCTTCCTCCGATCCTTCTTCTTCGAAAGGTCAAGCCGCCAAAAGCGCGGCTCCCATAGAAAAGAAGAAGGAAAAGAAGAAGAAAGAAAAGAAGCAGAAGGAGCCAAAGGCGCTTGGGGGCAAGCAGAAGGTATCTAACGAAAACCCACACACAGCACGGACCGGGCCCAAGTCACCATGTGTCATATGTAGAGGGAACCACTTCCACAGTGATTGTCCCAGTATTCCCCGGATACTAAGGGACTGGTCCCCTCGCTTGCACAGTTCGGAAGCGTCAACCTCTGACAGTTAGGTTGAATGCTTACCGTCGACCAACGAACGTGAAGGTATTAGACGATGAAGAGGATGGACATCCTCCTGCGAATTGTGTGAAGGCAATCACACCCTCCGCCGTTGTCCCTTTTTAGACGAAGCCAAGAGAGTTTTGGAAGACCAACCGGTTGCACCGTTGCTACTTCCTCCTGGATATCAAAAACTCGCGCCAGGTCCTTCGTTGGTCGAAAATACAACTGTCTTGCCTAGAGGGCCAGCTGAAGTGTCAGTCGCTGAAAGTGAACCTACTGAATCCGGACCGGACGAAAGTCCAAAGGTCGAAACGGCAGTTGACCCGGTTCTCCCTTCATAAGTTTCATCTTCAAACACCACAGTCACTGAGGATTCATCTTCAGTTGACACCCCCGCCGAAGAGAATAAGGATGACACCGTCCATATTCTTTTCGTCAACTCCGATTCTGATGAGCATCTGGGCAAAGCGCCCACTCCTTTATCGCAGGAAGGAGCATCGTCAGGATCATATCCGGCCGTATATTCGGTCCCACCACCAAGCAACCTAGTTGTGTCCTTTGATTGGAACCAACTAGGCAGACCCCGGTTACCAGCCAGCATACCATTTAGAATTATAGTCCAAATATACAAAATGGTGATGGCTGGAACTATCATTGATGAAGGGGCATCTGTGAGTATCCTGTCCTCTACTGCTTGGAAAGCACTGGGTTGCCCGACGCTTTTGCCCGAGACAAGGCGTCTCTCGGGTTTTGACAGAGGAACCAGTCGACCATTAGGGATTCTACCTAATGTGCCTATCACACTGAAAGGGAAGGCTGTCAAGATGAATTTGATGGTCATCCAAGGACCCTTGGATTATAACCTACTCCTTGGACGAGACTACATATATTGCATGGAAGCAATAGTCTCCTCACTCTTTCGAATAATGTGTTTTCCATACGAAGGAAGAATGGTCAAGCTCGTAGACCAACTTTCACTTCCGGGATCACACATCGCAAGTAGTCACATACCTATCCTCAATGGTCTTTTCGATCAAGAAAGGTCTCTTCCCCCGGTTCTTCTTCTTGATGAATGCGAGTGATTCGGGAAAGGAACGCAGGAGCCCAGGGGGCATGCGTCCTGGTCTGCTCTGGAGGCAGAAAAAACCTTAGGTGTAAAGCAGAATTTCCACGGAAGAATATGACTAGTCCGTACCCCGTCCCCCTCCTTCATCTTTGAGAATCTTCCTCTGAGCTATCTTCGTGGAGAAGAAGGACAAGAAGACAAAGAGAGAGTTGGACTCTCAGAAGGGGTTGTTAGGGATGGGGTTGTTCTGGAAAAGGATTCTTCTGTCAAGGTTACTTGTTTGACAAAGGTCATTCACCTTTGTCTAAATAGGTAGGCTCTACCAAAGAAGGGGATCCGTTTGTGGCAGCAAGTAGGTACCGGCTTTGGGTAAAAGGCCAGCCTCACCCATTAAAACAAATGTTTTAAAGGATAAGTAGGGGCAGCCCCCAAAGATAGAGATGCTGTTGTTGCCACAGATTGTAACCATCTTTGTGTACCCTAATGATAGACATCGCCGAAGAAAGAGTTTCATTTGCGGCTGCAAATAAAACCATTCTTTGGGTAACCAGAAAGAGGTAGGCCTCTCCCGGTAAAACGAATGTTTTACCTGCAAATTGAGGGGTAACCTTGAAATTCAACTTATACCTGGGGGCATGCAAACCTCTTGGAATGCAAGCGCGGGTGGCTTTTTAGTTTTAGGTAGGACTAACCCCTCTAACCCGTAGGATGGGCCGATACCCAGCTTGCACAAAGAGAGGGTATGGAGCAATACGTAGGAAGATGAAGCTCCTTAAAAAATAGCGATCTTCCATGAGACCTTCCTACTTTATGACTGGTAAAAACGAGCAGTTTTTGGCAAGGTTCAGGCTCGTTAAAAAATAAACACAAGATACGAGCAGTTTTGGCAAAGTTCATGCTCGTTAAAAAATAAACGCAAAAACCGAGCAGTTTTAATGCGGAAGTTCATGCTCGTTAAAAAATAAATGTTAAGCTTGTGAGCAAGCTTCCCCCAGAGTTCAAGCTCACTGGAAAAAATGAACCGGTAAATAACCATTTGAGACCTTAAAATCATCAGCCATAAAAGCCTTGGTCGTGTTTGTGCACCGTCACCTCCACCTTTCATTTGGCCGATCATTCACCTCCACTTGATTGTTTACCTATTTTGAGGAACAGTTGCGAAGAGTGATTTCACCTAGCCATCCTTGTAATACTGTCGTGATTGGAAAATTCCAACCTATACCTGGAATCTGCTGCTATCCCTGTTTATCACTCGTTCCTCAAAAGACGAGTCTTCTTTGAGCTCTTTTCACTGACTCGTAAAATATGAAAAGTTTGCCGAGTTTTGGCCTTCCAGCTCGTTAAAAGGACCGGAAGAGCTATCCCTCCTCTAGATTTTAATCTTTTTGGACCTGAGGGATTATTGCACAAAAAGATCGAGCGCTTGTCTAGTTCGGCTCGATAAAGATATCGAACATTCATCCCTTCTGTATTGTTTTATACTTTTTCGGACTTAAGGGATTAGATGACGAAAAAGGACCCCTGGAGTCCACTTTATGTACCCTTTTCAGACTCTCTAAAAATGAAAAGGACCGAGTTGTCGTTGTCGCTGGGCTCGTTAAAAATATTAGATAGCGACAAACTTGTCTTTAGACGAGAATGAGTTTCCCTATCGCTAAGCTCATTAAAAACATAGCGATGGGCTTGCTCGAAGGGCAGGTTATAGATCAAGCATATGTTATCCTCCTCAAGCTTGACAAAAATAAAGAGGTACTGGTCAGAAATGACTGGGGAAAAATTGGGAAGAACCTCAAAGCTTAATGGTAGCAGGTCGCTCTTGAACATGACACTTTTGCCTCCGTAAATATCGAGTTGGGTTATTATCATTCACCGGTCCCTTCACCATGGTCTCGCCATACCATCCATACATGGGGTAATGCTACCGATCCATCACATCAGTGTCGTTATATGTTCAAGATATGTCATTCAGAAAGTGTCAACCGGGTCCCATCCACTACCATACATCATCTTTCATCCTTCCATGACCGCCACCCTGAATCATATTTCACAGATCGTTTTCACCATCATCACTAGCTCCGTTCCGTGTCACTAATGTGGGATTCATTAAGGCCCTCCTTTGACGGATCACTTCTATTCAACATCAGCTCATTATCCGAGAAGTTGATCTAGGAACACCCCCTCAGTACTTTGAAGCTTGCATGCCCCAATGGCAAGTTTCTCACTTCCGGCGATAGCTATACATTAATGACCTTCGACCGGAAGACTTTGCGTGGTGTTCGACGTCAGATCCTATATTCACGCCACGTGAATTGTGCTGCAGTACCTTGAGGGTCATCATCATTATCGGTGATTCCTCTCGCGCTTGTTAACGGTTTACATTATTGACTGGTAATCAAGCGATGTCTTTCCATGTTCGACTTCAAGAAATTCTCACATGGATCGACTTGTACTTAGTGTGAAGATCGGAAGTTTGAAGACCCCGGATCTAGTTTCATCCATCCGGGCTGCGACATATATTCAGGAGATAAAGACATAGGAATGTGCAGCAGATGGTCATCCTACTAAAAGGATGATAATTAAAAACAGAGAATTATCAGTCTATTATCAGACGATCGTCTGTTTATGTACAGCAAACGTATTTATAAAGCTGAGCATGGGAAATGCCCGCATCAGCTAGATCATCAAAAGAAAGTATGAAAAGATAATGAATTGTATTGTATTTTGTTACAGGTCACCTCCCGGCGATTGAATGAACTTCGGATCCTCCTAATAAAGCATTTCACCCGATAAACGACCTCATACTTTAGGGGGCAACTGTTATAGACATTTTTGTGCCTTACAGCATAGAGCATGAAATGTCAATAATCTGAGGGATCCAAAGTCCCCAAACATGTTGTTCCTACCCCTAGAGGAACAAGGTCAGCAAACCACAGCACTACAGTTCAGTTCTCCACTAAAAACACTCAAAAGCAGGTCAGTTTTGGATCATTGCAGCTGCTCCACTAGGCATCTGCACTGCATAGCAGGTACAACAAAGGCTACCTGCGTTGCAGAGCAAGTAGGACAAAGGCTACCTGCGCTGAGCGTACTTGGATGTGTGGAGGAATCTTTTCTCAATGTGCCAGTGCCCAGGAAGCTTCTAAATTGACACTTGGATCAGAAGATTCGCCTAATGATGAGTTAAGAGGTTCTAAAACTCCAAGTGGAAGGCAGAAACTCTGAGTGAAGGACTGAAGAACAACTGGAGTTGAAGAGGACAACAAGTCACACATCAAGCTGACTTATCTTCACTCCAAAACTCTATATAAGGATCTCATCCCATGGGATCTGAAGGCCGGAATTTAGTGCAAAGAATTGCTGTTGGTTTATAGTTGTGAGCATTGGGTGATTGCTTGAGGGAGGTGAAGAAGAGATTTCTCTCCGTCGGGAAGGTGATGCTGGATTGGACCTCTCATGGTTGTATCACCGCCTGAACCTTACTTCCATATATTAATAAAGCTTTTGAGGTTCTTCTATTCGCATGTGTTTCAATGGTGTATTGTCTTACTTGCGTCTTTGATTTATGCTAATCCTTGAATCGATTATGAATGCATGCTTCTTGTAGTTTCCTTTCTTTGTATTGTTTGCAGGATCTCGTGTAGCTGGGCCCGTGAAAAGACTTGGAGCTGGGAGCAAGCGACAATCAAAGGAGATTGGGTCGACCATTTGCGCAAGACATCGGTAAGTGGATCTCTTCCCTTTATCTCTTGCATGTCATAAAGAAGAAACTTTAGATAGCTTTACTTTCAGCTGTTGCTAAGGAACTGTCACCCTTAGAGTGGGTTAGGGTCATTCCGAGTTGGATACTTTCCCCCACAACACTCCCTCTGCCATAGTCTCTTGCTCTTTTCGGAAATAGGATCCACGAATTTTACACCAGGTCTCAACCACCTTCGCCACCTTGCAAGTCCTGAATTTATTAGCATCGATGTCTTCATCTGCTCCCTTTGATCTATTTCCACCTCGTCTGCCCGCCATCAACTGCTCGCCGCCGTTTCCCTTCCCTCTTATTGCCATAATTAACTTGGTGCCTTGTCTCGGGGTCCTCTCTTCCCTGTAATCTCTTCTTGCATCCTTTAAAATGATTGCCCAAGAGTGAGGCTTGTGCTGACATTCTCTGTCCTCCATCATTACTCTGCGCTGGGTCCTTTTCTCCACCTCGATCGGGGTCTGCTTGTATCCTTTATCATATCTATACTTTGTCATTATTGTCCTGATTGGTAATGGCCTTTAATTCCTCCCAACAAGTCCCTTCCAGCTGCGATGGCCATATGCTATCTACTTTGCCATTCAGTTCATTGCAGCCCCAATTCGCCAAGTAATCAGCAGCTCTATTGCCTTCTCTCCTAACATGATGGATAACCTTGTACTCAATACGTTTCATTGAATCTGCTAATTCCTGGATGAGGCCCGCTATCCTCCAGCTTTTAGCCACCTGTTCCCATGCTTTCCCATCATTCAATTTTCTTATTGTTTCAATAACTAAAGTTGAATCCCCTTCTATTTCTAGTTTCCTGTATCCATTTCTTATTGCAATCTTAATTCCTTGGTACGCAGCCATGAATTCTGCTTCATTATTACTCATCATGCCTCCTCGGTCAGCATAAATCCACCTAGTTTGGCCTTGACTATCTCTGAAAATCCCACCATAGCCCGCCGGTCCTGGATTTCCTTTTGACGCTCCGTCAAAATTAAGTTTGATAAAGCCTCCCTGAGGGCGAACAAACACAGTTGGGCTTTGGTTCTGTATATTATGGGGTTTTTGCTGCTGAGGATAGACCATCGCTTGATCTATATTTAGCTTCCGTAGAATTCGGTCCTCTTCCACATTAGTATTCCAATCCTCCTGGTTCCAGGTATCCGAAAGGATTGTTTCTCTTATTAGATTTTGAGTTCTTTGCCATAGCTCCTCCGGAGAGATAATCTTGTCTTGGAATATCCTTCGATTTCTCTCTTTCCAGATGGTCCATATGTTGAATCCTACAGCCAGGTTCCAGGCTCTTCTCACAACCGGACTTTGAAATTGTCCCTTTCCCCATTGGAAGATAGTTTGGACAACATTTTGGGGATTACGGTTCGTCTTTCCAAAGAGGCTGCTAATCTTTTCCCACTGTTCCTGAGCTATTGGACAAGAGTTTAGGATATGTTCCTGGGTTTCTATGTCTTGCTTACATAAGCTGCATCTTGGTGGCCCTTGGAACCCTCGTTTCTGGAGTTGATCCCATGTCAGGATGCGTCTTTTTCCCACAAGCCAGGTGAACATTGTGACCTTTGGCCACCATTTGTTGATCCATAATTGTTTCCAATCATGAGTCTGTTCTTCCAACGTTTGTTTAGATTTTATGAGGTATGCTTCCTTAACCGTGAAGGAGCCTTTTGTAGATCCGCCCCATCTGAGAATATCTAGCCCATTTCTCTTTTTGATCCTTCTGGAATCCATCTCTTTTACTATCCTTGTTTTAAGATCATCACTAATATTATTGTCCCAAGCTCCAGGGTCTTTCCATTCCCTCCACATCTCATTTTCGCCTCCTTCCTTCCAATAATCATTTACATAGGTTAAGCCTTTGGCCTTAGCTTCTCTATAGATGGTTTGCAGCCCCTGAATATCCACCATTCTTTCCCTCTGCTGCCAGGCTTCTTCCTAGAATTTTGTTGTCCTTCCATTTCTGACCTCCCAAAAAGCATGCATATTTATAATGTCTCTGTTCTGGCATGCCAGATCCCATATCGTAGATCCCTTTGGCATCTCTTCCTTTCTCAAAATTCCTTCAGCTGTGGTTGGCATTGAATATTTCTGCGTCCATATCTCTTTCCATAAGTCTTTACCCCCCTTCATCCAGCGCCACCATAGTTTCGCCGCTAGGACTTGGTTCAGCAGAAGTGGATCTCTTACTCCTAGTCCCCCTGCCTCCTTTGGTTTTGTTAGACTATTCCAAGAGATTAAGGCCCATTTCTTCTGCTGTTTTGGCCCTCCCCATAAGAAGTTCTGGAAGATATCAATCATTTTGGTACTTACTCCTTTCGGAACTGCCATAACTGATAGAGGGTATATTGGGATTACTTGTGGAGTTGATTTCAGAAGAACTAGACGGCCTACTATGTTCAGCGTCCGAAAGGACAAGTTAGATAGATGATTCTTCAGCTTCTCAATAATTGGTTGCCAATTAGCAATCCTTAGCAGACTTACGTCAAGCATAGTTCCCAGGTATTTTGTTGGAAATTCTCCCTTTCTGAACCCCAGCGTTCTTGTCAAATGGGCTTTGACAATTTCAGGTGTGTTGAAAATAAAGGTGTTCGACTTATCCTTATTAATTTCAGTACCCGATGCTTCCATGAATAAGTCTAAGACCTCTTTAATCCTTTTGACCTCTCTCAGGGAGACCTTACAAAAAATCATGATATCATCTACGAACTGCTGGTGAGTGACAAGGATATTATTTCCCCGCAGCCTTAGCCCTTTTAATTTCCTCTCTCTGAGCTCTTTTTTGATATATCTACCCAATCCCTCAGCCGCTATTATAAACAAGAAAGGTGACAGGGGGTCTCCTTGGCGCAGGCCTCTTGAAGCATTGAATGTCATAGTTGGAGAGCCATTCATTAGAATGGAAAGATTAGGCGTGGAGATCATGCTGAGTATCCAATTCACCCACCTGTGATAGAAACCATAAGCCAGGAGGATTGACTCTAGATAGCTCCAATTTAGGCGGTCATAAGCTTTGGATAGATCCAATTTTATCATCATGCCTGGTTCCTTTTTCTGTTTCAATGAATGTATTACTTCTTGAGAAACAACTAAACCATCTAGGATTTGCCTCCCTTCGACGAACCCGGTTTGTTCTGGGGATATTATGCTGGGGAGGATTGGCTTCAGTCTTTTGACCATTAAGGTGGCTATAATCTTATAGATGACATTACAAAGGGTAATTGGCCTAAAACCCTCAGCAGTTTCCGAATGAGCTGTTTTAGGAATTAGAGAAACAAAAGTAGCGTTGAGACCCGGCCATACCTTTTGCTGTCTGCGCGCTTCCTCAACAACTTCTAGGATTTCCCTTCCTATGAACTGCCAGCTTGCTTGGTAGAATTCAGCCGTAAATCCATCAGGTCCTGGGGCTTTGTTTCGTTTCATGCCTTTTACTATTTCCTCAACTTCCTCCAAGGTAGCTGCTCGCATCAAGGCTAAGTTTTGGTCTCTGGTTACCAAGTTTGGAATTTCATTGCTTATTCTACCTATGGCCTCCTCTCTATTCCTTTGAGGTTCAGTGAGAATACCTTTGAAATGTCCTACCAGTTCCTGCTCCAATTCGTGATGCTGAGTTATGCGCTGGCCTCCCCGGTTTTTAATTGAGAAGATTCTATTTCTCTGCCTGTGCTGGATCATGGCCTGATGGAAGAACTTCGTATTCCTTTCTCCTTCTCTAAGCCACTGGACACATGACTTTTGTTTCCATAAGATCTCTTCCTGTTTTCTTCTTTCCTCAAGTTGGCTTATTACCATTCCTTCTTCTCTACTTCTCTCTTCATTTCTGCCCTCCGTTATATTCAGCTGTTGTAATTCATTCATTTTTTGCTCTAATCTTTGTTGATCTTTGAATATGTCCCCGAATTCTTCTTTGTTGCATTTTTTTATTTTCCCCTTAAGTTCTTTCAATTTTAACTGAAAAGTTTGCATTTTGCTTCTCCCACTTTGACTGCTCGTGGTCCACCATTCTTCAACTTTAGGCATAAACTGTTGGTTCCTGAGCCAAAAGGCTTCAAACCTGAACGGTCTTCTTTTGGGACTCTATTTGAGGTTGATTTCTAGCTTTATTGGCCAATGATCCCAACCTATTGCAGGAAGAATCATTGCCTCTATGTTGACATCTTTCATCATGATTTGTTCTGAAACTAGGAATCTGTCCAGTCTAGAAGCTATTTGATTTGTTCCTCCTCTACGGTTATTCCAAGTGTGTATACCATTTATGGTTTGAATATCCACCATTCACTGCTCCGTTATCATGTCTCTAAAAGCTTCCATATCCTGGTCTGTTCTTTTTAATCCTCCTCTCTTCTCTGTTAAAGACACAATCATATTGAAATCCCCACCGATTATCCAAGGCATTTCTGGATAGAGTCTTCGAATTGATTTTATATTCTGCAAAAAGCCTTTGCATTCATTGGGAGAGTGTGGACCATACACTCCAGATAAAGCAACCCACTCAGAAGACCCTATCAAATTAAACATACCTGAAAGGATTCGCGGAAAACTAATCCAATTCCTGAATTGTATTTCCTCTGGGTTCCATAAGATTGCCAGTCCCCCGGCACTGCCTGCCGCATCCTGCCCCATAATTTCATACCGGATTTTCCATCTTCTAATTATTTCTTCCATTTTTTGCATGCTAATCTTTGTTTCCTAGACTATCATTATGCTTGGCTTGTCTTTTTTCAATCTATCTCTCAAATGCCTTTGTTTACCCCTACTGTTAAGACCTCTAATGTTCCAACTTGTAATTATCATTTAAATAGTTTTGAGGTTTGATGGAATACCTCTGACAGAGGTATTACCCTTCCTGAATTCACCAGCGTTTCTCCCACTTCTTGAATTGTTTCGCTTAGTGAGCACCGTCCTCTTCTTTTCCCTACTTTGCCAGAGATGCCCAATCCGGAGTTTTGAGTCCCTTGCTTTCCTGTCTGATCCAGTTTATTTGCTGCATCTATCCCCGATTTTTATTTATATCTCTGAAAAGCTTCTTTGTATACTTGTTTCTGTTCCTCTGGGATGAACCTTTCATCCAGATATCTCCATTCCTGTAGCAATTTTCTCATTATGCACTCTTCTTCCCCTCCTTTCTCTTTCTGAGAGTCTACCTCCATTTGGATTTGTTCCTCTATTTGTTCTCCCTTCTCTTCTAGTCCTCCTTGTGCTTCTTCTCCTTGTCCTGTTTCCTTTTTTCTGTTTCCTTTAATATTTCCATTGGTTCCTCCTTGCTTTCCTCATCTGCCATCTCTATTTCTTCTTCCTGTAGGGCTTTGAACTTATTTTCCGTCTCCAGGGGGCTATTTTTGCTGGTTTCTTGTCTCTGAGGTATATTTTTCCTTGCCTTTCTTTTGTTTTGTACTTCTTGAAAACCCTCTTCTTCCCTTCCTGAGTCCTCCGGTGTGGGTATCGCCTTTTCCTTCCTGTCTATTGGTTCCTATGTTCTATTTAGAGGGCATTGTCTGTAGAGATGGCCATATTCGTGGCATCTTCTGCATCGGAATGGAATGTGTTCATAGTCCACTAGTTGTTGCCATACCTCATCGTGGTACTCCAGTTCGATAAATTCTGGGAGGGGTTCAGTTATATTCATATACACGCAAATCCTGGCATAAGACGTGTACCTCCCTCTTTTAGTGGATTCTGCGACTTTCACAAATGATCCTATTGCATTGCCTATTCCTTCTAAGATCTCCGGATCCCAGAATTCCATTGGAAGCCCAAAGAGTCTGATCCAGACTGGTGCTGCTAACATTTTCTCTGCGTCTGGGTTGTAACAGTCTTCCCAATGTCGGATGAACAGGCCCGCATTATTCATGAAATAGGGGCCGCCTTCGAAAATTCTTTCTTTATCCTCTACATTTGAGAAGATGACTGTAAAAAACCCCTTGGCTCCCAGTTTTAATTCTACATGGCCTTTCGGTTTCCATCTCTGTTGTATCCACTTGGATAAGTCTCTCTCAGTCGGCCAAAACCCTACAAACTTGCATATTAAAGCATAATATTTCATATAACTTCTGTATTCTTCGAGTTTATTATTTGGAATCACAAACCTGGGTTTTTTTGGATGCCCTTGGATGGTATTTTCCGCTTAGTCTCGTTTGCCAACTGTCCCTTTTACAGGGTTTTCCCCGTCGTTTGCCTTCAATCCCGTCCGAGTCCTTTCCTTACTTGATTCTCCCTTTGTTATATTCTTGTAGGAGGGTATCTCTCCCCTCCCCACACTTTCTTCCATTTCTCCTTCAGTTCCACTATTTTCTGCTCTCTCTCTTCAACAAATGGCAGAGGGGTTCCGGCTCTATCCAGTGCACGCGAACTCCTTCTCTCCGCGACTAGTCCTCTCTCCAAAACCTCCACCAGAGCAGGCAGGACGCAGCCTCTGTATCGCTGAAACCCTAGCTTCATTGCAGACCCAGGTTTCCAATCCAAACCCACTCAAGGATTTATTTTCAGATGATAAATATATTTATTTTAATGTTTTAGGTATTAATGCTTTAAATAAATAAATATATGTTTAATCAGAGGGCTAAACTTAATTTAAATAAATAATATATATAACTAAGGAACAAAAAGTTATTTGAATACATTACATATATCAATGGACCTAATAATCAGGATGTGTAAAAGGAAATTTAGGGAGAGACTCCAAAATTTATAGAAATACAAAGCATATAGGGAAATAAGATAGAAAAAAAAAACATCACGAATGAAGAAAAAAATAGAACACTTAAAAATAAACAAGGAATAACAATAGGAGAAAAATAATAAGAACTAGGGAGAAGAGAGAGAGGAATCAAGAGGTGAGGGTTGTAATCCAACTCTTACTTAATTTCCAACCATCATCCCTATTAATATTTTGGCATGCCTCTTAATCTCAATCACTTCCCTAAGCTTTGTATGGTGGAAAAGATCCACCTTGGCAAGGACATTGGAAGCTTCAATGCAGACATGGTACTTTGTTTTTTCTGCATGCTTGGGTAGGGTTGATGAGTGGGACTGACTATGTCTAATATCTGTAGCATGCTTATGGATTCTCTATTTAATAGACCTACCTGTTTCCCCTATATAGGGAATCCCACAAGAACAAGGAACAAGGTAGACACCCTTCATGTCCTTAGGGTCAATGGGGTCTTTTACCGATCCCAGAGAATTCTTAATGGTTTGGAGAGGCCTAAACAAAGAAGCGACATTAATATTTATAAGTATCTACACAATCATATCTATGGTTCCTTGGATATACAGGAGATGAACCTTAGAGACAGGATCTACATAAGCAGGTTTACCTCTTGGCACTTTGCACGCCTTGTGAAAGGCCTTGAGGCTTTGAGATCTGTTATACCCATTCTTCCTAAAAACCTCAAGAAGATGAGATTTCTCTTGATCTAGGTGGCTATCATCAGAGATTCTTAGGGCCCGAGTAGCAAGAGTGCTGAGAACACCAAATTTTTGAGCCGAAAAGTGATGAGAGTTGGCATGGAGATATTGATCCATGTGAGTTTTCTTTTGAAACACTCAGTGACAGACGAAACCATCATCCATTCTAGAAAGGAGAATGTCAAGGAAGGGTAGGCAACCATTCTCTTCCACCTCCATTATGAACTTGATGGAATCCGATTGAGAATTAAGGTGGTTTAGAAACAGATCCAATTTCTCGCGACCATGAGGCCAGATGACACATGTATCATCAACGAACCTCTTCCACTTTTTAGGGTGAAATTGAGCTGTGGCTAAAGCCTTGGTTTCAAAATATTCCATAAACAAGTTAGCGACGATAGGGGAGAGAGGGGAACCCATCACAACACCGCAAGTTTTCTCATAGAACTCACCTTGGAAACTGAAGAAAGTTGAGGTGAGGCAGAGCTCAACTAATTTGGCAGTGTCTTTGTTAGTGATGCGATTGATGATATCAATGGCCTCTTGAATGGGGATTTTGGTGTATAAGGATATAATGTTAAAACTAACTAGCAAATTTCCAGGTTCCAACTAGATATCCTTCCACCCTTGAATAAAGGAGGCAGAGTCTTTAACAAAAGAATTAGTGCGACCTACCAGAGTTTTAAGCTTTTGAACTAAGGACTTCGCAAGAAGATAAGTGGGGCTGTCTATTGTGTTAACAATAGGCCTCAAGGGAGCCCCATATTTATGAATCTTCGGAAGTCCATAAATTCTGGGGATAAGGGGATTGCTTTAAATGAGCCTACGAGACAAAGGATTAAGGGAAGGACTCGACTTAATAGAGCTTGCTACCTCTTTAGAAACATATTTAATGGGATTTTTCTTAAGATTGATGTAACATCCACTATTAGAAAGATGGTCAATCATTTTGGAGATATAGTCAAATTTATCCAGAATGGCAATAGCCCCACCTTTTTCAGCTTTAAGGACAACAATGTCAGGGTTGTCCCTTAGGGACTTAAGAGCAAGAAACTCTGCCTTGCTTAGGTTTTTCTTAGGAGGTCCAGCCTTCCAAAGAACAACAACACAATATTGTCTTATAGCTTCCTTGACATTGTTAGGAAGGTCTTTGATTCCAAATTCGATGTTACAAATAATGTCATCGAACGGGATCTTCCTCAGAGCTAGGGAAAAATTAAGACCCTTACTCAGGAGGCTAAAGATAGAGGGATCAAAATATTTTCTCAAGAGATTAATAACATTCTTGAAACTTAACATGGGGCTACTATTATTAGTATTATTATTATTATTATTATTGTTAGGCAAGGAGTTGTTGTTATTATTATTATTAATCAAAGACCTTCTTGACAATGTCAAGGAAACTATAAGAAAAGATTGTGTTTTTGTTCTTAGCGAGGCTAGACCTCCCAAGAAAAACCTGAGCAAGGTAGAGTTTCCTGCTCTTAAGTCCCTAAGGGACAACCCTGACATTGTTTTCCTTAAAGCTGACAAAGGTGAGGTTGTCATCATTTTGGACAAATCTGACTATATCTCCAAAATGATTGACCATATTTCTAATAGTGGAAGTTACATCAAGCTTAAGAAAAATCCCATTAAATATGTTTCTAAGGAGGTAGCAAGTGCTATCAAGTCGAGTCCTTCCCTTAATCCTTTGTCTCATAGGCTCATTGAGAGAAATCCCCTTACCCCTAGAATTTATGGCCTTCCGAAGATTCATAAATCTAGGGCTCCCTTGAGGCCTATTGTTAACATAATAGGCAGGCCCACTTATCTTCTTTCCAAGTCCTTAGCTCAAAAGCTTAAACCTGTGGTAGGTCCCATTGATTCTTTTGTTAAAGACTCTGCCTCTTTTATTCAAGAGAAGAAGGATATCAAATTAGAACCTGGAGATTTGCTGGTTAGTTTTGACATTGTATCCCTATACACCAAAATCCCCATTCAAGAGGCCATTGATATCATCAATCACATTACTAACAAAGACACTACCAAATTAGTTGAGCTCTGCCTCACCTCAACTTTCTTTAGTTTCCAAGGTGAGTTCTATGAGCAAACTTGCGGTGTTGCAATGGGTTCCCCTCTCTCCCCTATCATTGCTAACTTGTTTATGGAAGATTTTGAAACCAAGGCTTTAGCCGCTGCTCAATTTCTCTGTAAAAGATGGAAGAGGTTCGTTGATGATACTTGTTTCATCTAGCCTCATGGCCGCGATAAATTGGATCTATTTCTAAACCACCTTAATTCTCAATTGGATTCCATCAAGCTCAAGATGGAAGTAGAAGAGAATGGTTTCCTACCATTGCTTGACATTACCCTTTATAGATTGGATGATGGTTCTGTCTGTCACCAAGTGTTTCGAAAGAAAACTCACACGGATTAGTATCTCCATGCCAGCTCTCATAACTTTCTAGCTCAAAAATTTGGTGTTCTCAGCACTCTTGCTACCCGAGCCCTCATAATATCTGATTATAGCCACCTAGATCAAGAGAAATCTCATCTTCTTGAAGTTTTTAGGAAGAATGGGTATATCATATCTCAAAGCCTCAAGGCCTTTCACAAGGCATGAAAAGTGGGAAGCGGTAAACCTTCTTCTGTAGATCATGTCTCTAAAGTTCATCTCCTGTATATCCAAGTAACCATGGATAGGATTAGGCATATCCTTAGAAAGATTAACGTTGCTTCCTTGTTTAGGCCTCTCCAGACCATTAAGAATTATCTGGGATCAGTGAAAGACCCTACTGAACCTATGGACACAAAGGGTGTCTACCTTCTTCCCTATTCCTGTGTGATTCCCTATATAGGGGAAACATGTAGGTTTATTAAATAGAGAATCCATGAGCATGCTACAGATATTAGACATAGTTAGTCCTACTCATCAGCCCTAGCTGAGCATGTAGAGAAACAAAGCACCATGTCTGCATTGAAGGTTCTAAACTCATTACCAGGGTGGATCATTTTTCAGCATAGGAAGCTTAGGGAAGCGATTGAGATTGAAAGGCATGCCAAAAATCTTAATAGGGATGACAATTGGAAATTAAGTAAGAGCTAGTGTTATAGGGAAAAGTGTCTATATAGAACTGCTCTATCCCACTAAGGTGTGACAGCTGCCTTAGAAACAAACAGAGAAAAGCTACTTTTGTTTTTCCTTTATGAATTATAGATAGAGAGGAACAGAAAGACCAACCTCTGTCTTGCGCTAATCTCTTGATTCAATCCCTCTCTTCTTTGATAGTCCTCAGCTACCTGCTCCCTTGCATGCCCAGCTTCACAAAGTACCTGTAAGATCACTGAAGCATAGCACTATACAAAGACATGGATCTATAATCATAAACAATCTAGGATCAGATGTAAATTGACCATACAAATGTAACAAGCATCAATGATACAAAAGCATGGAGGAAAACTCAAATAGCTTTTATTGATAAACAAGAAAAGAGCCAGGAGGAGTTACAACCAGTTGTTCTGACCCAGCATCAACCTCCCAGCAAAGAAGCCCCTCTTCACATCAAACAAAGCTTAGATCACCCAACAATCTGATGTTTTGTCTCAAGAAACCAACATCAATTCCTTACAATATGCAAAATTCCAGCCTCTGGATCTCTGGGATGAGGGATCCATATATAGATATCTGTAAGGGGGATGAGTCAGCTTGTGATTTGATTAGTGTCTTCTCTCTAATAGTTGTTGCTTCCACTTGGAGACTGATGGCCTCTTACTCATCCTTGGTCGAATTCAGTGAGGCAAGTGTCACAGGAGAAGATTCTGGAAGCTTCCATTGCCTCTCCACCTCGCGGAATGACACTGCCATTTGTCATTTCTCACCCATCGCACCAAACAGAAGGGACTTTTGAAATGCAACGCACCCTCACAGTGTATTTGGGTGAGATGCAACACACCTAGCCAGTGGAGCAGCTGCAATGATCCTGTTTTGACCAATTCTGAGTAGTTTCTCATGGAGAACTTCTGGGAGAAGCTGTAATCTGTTGACCTTGTTCCTTTAGGGGTTAGAACAACACTTTTTGGGACTTAGGAGCCCTTGGTTTATGGACATTTCATGCTTGGGGTTGTAGGGCCCAAAAATGTCTATAACAGTTGCCCCCTAAAGCATGAGGCCGTTAATCTTTTGATGTCGGGTGAAATGCTTTATTGTGAGGATCCAAAGTTCTTTCAATGCTGGGAGGAGACCTATAATAAGATACAATACAATACATTATCTTCATAATATTTTCATGATATGGCTGAGGCGGGCATTCCCATGCTTAGCTTTATAAATTCATTTTCATGTACATAGGACAGATAATCGTCTGAGTGTAGACTGATGATTCTGATAGAGCCATCATCCTTTTGAGTGGATGATTATCTGTGCAGCAATGATGTACATTTAATGTCTTTATTTCCCTGAATATATATCGTAGCCCGGATGAATGAAACTAGATCCGGGGTCTTCAATCTCGTCCAATCTTCACTTGAAGTACAAGTCGATCCATGTGAGAAATGTTCTGAATTCGAACATGGAAAGACATCGCTTGATTACTAGTCAATGATGTAAACTGTTAACAAGCGCGAGAGGAATCACCGATAATGATAATGACCCTCAAGGTACTGCAGTAAAATTCACGTGGTATGAATAAAGGACTTGGCGTCGAACACCACGCAAAATCTTTCGGTCGAAGGCCATTGATGTAAACCTGTCGCTGGAAGTGAGAAACTTGCCATTGAGGCATGCAAGCTTCAAAGTACTGAATGGGGTGTTCCTAGATCAACTTCTTGGATAATGAGCTGATGTCGACAAGAAGTGATCCGTCATAGGAGGGCCTTAATGAATCCCACATCAATGACACGGAACGGAGCAAATGATTTTAATGGAAGTGAAAACGATCTGGTGATATAAGGTTCAGGGTGGTGGTCATGAAAGAATGGAGTATAATGTATGGTAGTGGGTGAGACACATGTGAACTCTCTGAATGACTTCTCTTGAACATATCGGTGACAATGATGTGATGGATTGGTAGCATTAACCCCAAATGTGGATGGTATGGCGTGACCATGGTGATGTGACCAGTGAATGAAACAACCCAACTCGACTCGGACACGGAGTGGAAGTGTCATGTTCAAGAGCGACTTGCTACCAACAAAGTTTCTTCAAGTTTTCTTCCCAATTTTCCCCAGTCATTGCTAACCAGTACCTTTCTATTTTTGTCAAGCTTGAGGAGGATAACATATGCTTATTCTATAATTTGCCCTTCGGGCAAACCCATTGCTATATTTTAACGAGCCTAGCGATAGTGAAACTCGTTCTCGTCTATAGACAAGTTTGTCGCTATTAATCTTTTTAACGAGTTTAACGACAAAGATAACTCGATCCTTTTCAATTTTAGAGAGTCTGAAGAGGAACGTAAAGGTAACTCCAAAATTCCTTTTTCGTCATCTAATCCCTTAAGTCCGACAAAGTATAAAACAATACAGAAGGGATGAATTTTCGATACTTTTAACGAGTCGAACAAAACAAGCGCTCGATCTTTTTGTGTAATAATCCCTCAAGTCCAAAAAGATTAAAATCTAAAGGAGGGATAGCACTTCCTGTCCCTTTAACGAGCTGGAGAGGCTAATGGCTCGGGAATCTTTTCATATTTTACGAGTCAGTTGAAAAGAGCTTAAAGGAGACTCGTCTTTTGAGGAACGAGTGATAAAATGGGTAGCAGCTGATTCCAGGTAAGGTTTGGAATTTTCCAATCACAACAGTGTTACAAGGATGGCTAGTGAAATCACTCTTCGCAGCTGTTCCTCAAAATGGGTAAACAATCAAATGGAGGTGAATGATCGGCCAATGAAATAGTGGAGGTGATGGTGCAAACATGACCAAGGGTTTAATGGCTGAAGTACTACATTCACGATGGTTATTTACCGGGGAATATTCATTTTTAATGAGCTTAAATGCAGGAGGAAACATTTGCTCATGGCTTATGTTTATTTTTTAACGAGCTTGAACTATGTGCTAAAACTGCTCGATTGAATGGACCCTTTTTGATTTTACAATAAATAGCTTTGTTCTTTCAAAGATTGTACTGTATTTTCAAATGCTTCATCAAACTAGTCAGAAATGAACAATATATGCTTGAAAACGAGTTAGAACACTAATATTTTACTTTGAACTACGTAAAAAGTAATGAAAAAGTGTTTTTACCTCTCATTTTACCATTTCATTTGAACTTTGGTTTGTTGGAGCTTTAGAGGTGCTTTCCCCCTTTGATTTTCATCAGTTGATTTCGGGAGATTCTGTGGACGATTCTCGGCGCCGTCTGGACCAGGTAGGAGCTAAACATGAGCTCTTCCATTTCATGGTTTCCATTTTACATTCTGAGCTTGATTCCTAGTTTTTCTGAGCCCCTGGGTTTGAAAAACCCATTCTGCTTTTAGCGCACCCTCTGTGTATCGAAAGGTGCATTGAATGTTGGCCTGTCTAAAGGCTATCTGACATGCAACGCACCCAGAACACTGCTGTAGGTGCGTTGGGTGCAGAAAAGGAATTCAATGCACAATTTTTGATGGAAATTTTGCCTGTTTCTTACCAAAATCGAGATCTAACTCTTCTCTTGTTTTTTTTTCAGAGATCTTTGGAATAAGATGACCATTACATGGCAAGAACGTGAGCATGAAGAAGAGGACATGCTTGCCCTACATGATCCGGTTACAGTAAGCGCATTGCAAAACTGTGGCTTGCTGAAGTTCTTCCACATTTCTAGCATGAGACAACAGATCAACTTATTGCAGTATTTGCTCGATGCTTGGGATCCTACCAACCAGGTTTTCCAGATCAGGGCAAATCTATCCCCTTGATTGTAGTAGACATCTATTTCTTGACTGGCTTATCGAGGTGGGGTGCCCCCATCTCTCTATCAGGTTCGGCCCGAGGAGGTGACTCTGTGAGAGATTATGTTCACTTGTACTGCAGAGAGGGATCTCAGCCGAGTAAAGACGGCAAGATCATCATCCGTGATGTCACTGACAGGTCCCTCAGGACTATTCTATTTACTTTTGGTAGGATGGCCAGTGGTGCGGCTCTTCATGTAGCCAACCGATCTTATATGCAGTATGCCTTGGAATGCCTCCAACCGAAGGTGTTCAACTGGTGTGACGCAGTACTTCTTGTGATGAAAGAACAATTGACCAAGATAAAGAGCAGGAGGTTGAAGAACTTTGGGTATGGCTCTATTTTGACCGCCTTTGCCTTGGAGAAGATACCACTGATGCAGCCGCAGTATATTGCACTCGATTTACCTTCACCTATTGAACCACGTATGCAGAGATGGGTTGACCATATGTCTAGGCATGCTGGTCAGTCTCAAATTTCATTTTCTGATACCTTCTTCAGGTGGTTTTATCGTCAGGAGATGGTTTATTCCGAGTATCCATATGCTGGTATGGACTTCTGGGATGATCCAGATTTAGTACTGCCAGATGGCGAACAGTGGGGCGCCATTGGTAAAATCTTTGACCATATTCCTGTTTATCGTTTTTCATTTATAATGTTCTTGTGCTTTATTCTATCAAGACATTAATCAAACTCATGTGTACATGCAGATGTTGGTCCTGTTCGTCCAGTAGCTCACCTGAGAGTACCAGCTATCGCCCCAGCATGAGAGGCTGTCGGAAGGGCTATCCTTCGTGACCTCGATGTGGCCAAGACTCTCACTACGTTACAGGAGCAGGTTGAGGGCCTCACTCTTGGTGTTCCAGATGTGAGGACTGACGAGCTACCTTTAAGGCTACAACGACATACTACTGGTGTGCCAAGACGATGGACTTGTCTCTTATGCATGATCGCACAGGCTGTGACTTGCTATCACGAGCATCATTAGACTAGGGTGCCCCCTAGAATTTTCAGTTTTTTGGGTCATTTGACCGATTTTGTCTTTGTTACAGAACATTATGTGTAAACCATAAATAGTTATATATATTTTTGATTTTCGGAGTTTTATTTTGGTTAAGTTACATGATCCACATGCAAACATTGATGGTATGTTTCTTTTTATAAATATTGCAAATGTCTATCTAACACATAATTTGCTAATGAGTCAGTTAATGTGTTTAAGTTTCTGGAAATTTGTTGATATTGAATAGAATCAAATTGTCTTTCCAAAATCTTAACCCTTAGGAACATGCGATAAATAGCTGGGTTTCAGACGGAATATATACCATTGAGTTGTAGTATTACGAGTTGTGAGTCTAGCCTGACAATTAGTCGGCGTATACCATGTGTGATGGCATCAGAGAGAAGTTCTATCAACGCGCTATATTCAGCGATGTTATTTGTTGATTGACCAATACATACCCCTCTGAAACTTACTAAATCGCCGCTTGGATCAAAAATGGCCCAGGCTACGGAAGATAGGTTCCCCGAACTACGACTCGCTTCGTCGGCATATCCAACACATGACTCCAATAGGTTTGACATCTGCAATAAATGTAAAAAGTGGATTACTTGACCAAAATAAACACTTTAGCGAAAACAAAAACATAACAAAAGCATACAGGTTACCATTACGCATAGTAACGCTTGAGGTACAACCCACTACGAGGTTGTGCCAGTGGAATTCCATCATAATCCATTAACTCGTAGGCTCCTTTTGCTAACACTCGTTTAACAATATAGGGGCCCATCCATAAAGACTTAAATTTACCTGCCCCCAATTTATCAGATTCTTGGTCGTAAAGCAAGACCAAGTCACCTTCTGAGAATACACGGGGTTTGACATTTTTGTCGAACTACGCCTTGACTTGTTTCTTATGGGCTTCGTTAGCCAAAGTGGCATCACGATGGGTTTCATCCAATTGGATTAATTCCAAGAAACGAGCTTCTTCTTCTGAAGTTCCGGGGAGGAGATCAATTACGAGTTTGAGAGACGAGATTTCGCACTGGATTGGTAAGACTGCTTCCAGGCCATATACCAGTTGGAAAGGTGTAAACCTGGTTGCATTCCTTACCGATGTCTGGTAAGCCCACAAAGCTGAGTACAGGATTAGTTGCCATCTTCTCTTGTGAACTCCAATCATCCTTTGCAGCATGCGTTTCAGGACCTTGTTGATTGCTTCAACTTGTCCGTTGGCTTGCAGATAATATGGAGTAGAGCTGTTGTGAGACAACCCTAGTTTGGCAGCTAATTCGACCATCATGTGATTGCGAAAATGCGATCCATGATCTGTGACTATAGCCTGTGGTATGCCGAATTTGGAAACTACATGATTGAAAAAGAAGAGGGCAACTGTTTCACCAGTATTATCTAATGTAGGCATCACCTCGGCCCATTTGGTAAAATAGTCAACTGCGACTATGATATACCCATGCCCCCCGGTCGAGGTGGGGTTACATGTCATGAAATCGATGCCCCATTTGGCGAATGGCCCAACCGCAACTATTGGCTGCAGAGGTGCGGGTGGTCTTCTGGTTTTGCTATCGAAAATTTGACAAGCATGGCAACTTCTGACTGCGGTTATGCAATCTTTTAACATTGTTGGCCAGAAGTATCCTGCTCGTAAGATTTTTTGCGCTGTAGCATATCCAGATTGATGCCCCCCACGCGTGCCTGAATGACAATCATTCAGGACTTTTTCGGCCTCCTCATGGGTGAGGCACCTTCTCAGAACTGTATCGATACCACGACGGTAAAGTGTATCACCAACAATCATGTAGTCTTTTGCTTGGTATCGAATACGTTTTTGTTTGGAGTGGGAGGTGTTTGGCCTGTATTTTGGGGTTTGGAGATAAATTATTATATCCCCATACCACTCATTGCTTGAAGATATCAGAAACAAACTTTCGTCCACGATTGTTTCTTCGTATGTTTCATCGTTGGACGACGATGGGAGATCACACAATAATTCTGCGAAAACTAGAGCTTTCTTCGACTTGGATTTTACAAATTCCAGATCGAACTCTTGTAGGATTGCTATCCATTTTGAATATTTGCCCCCCAACATCTGTCGCGATAATATATAAGTCATGGTGTTGCAATCTGACAGAATGGTAGTTTTCCGAAAGAGGACATAGTGTCTAAATCTCTGTATCGCTTGAACAACTGCGAGTGCTAGCTTTTCAACGTAAGAATATTTTCTTTCTATATCATTTAAGTTTTTACTTAAATAATATATAGGATGTTCAATTCCATTGACTTCTTGAACTAAAACCATTGCGATGGTTGTATCCGCTGCACCCAGATACAGGTTAAAATATTTTTGATAATCAGGAGCGTACATTAATGATGCTTTCATTAGTGATTTGTTTAAAGCATCAAAGGAAGCTTGTGCAACCTGATCCCAGACGAAGGGCACTTCCTTTTTCAAAAGACGTGTATAACCTTTCGCAAGTTCGGCATAATTTGGAATGAACCTCCTTAGAAAGTTCGCTTTCCCTTGGAGTTTCTGAATCTGAAGCAAATTCGAAGGTGGAGGCAAATTTATGATTTCCTGGACCTTACATGGGTTGAGACGAATCCCGTCCTTTGAGACTACAAAGCCAAGTAAACGACCAGAAATGACACAAAATACACATTTGTGTGGATTGAGTCATATCTTGTAGTGTCGGCAACGTAGAAATATCGCTCTTAAATGCTGCGGGTGATCAGTCCGCTTTCGCGAATGAGCCGGAAGGTCGTCGAGGTATGGTTGAACGATGTTTTTGATGTCATGGAAGGCATAATTCATTGCCCTCTGAAACGTCGCCCCCACGTTCTTTAAACCAAAGGGTAATTTTCGATACGCGAATGTGCCCCACGGAAAAATAAATGCAGTCTTTGACTGGTCCTGTGGGCAGATATTTATTTGATTATACCCGGAGAATCCATCCATGAATGAAAAGATTTCGCATCTAGCGCATTCATCAATTATCTGGTCAATGAAGGGTGTAGGGTAGTTGTCTTTTGGACAAGCTTGATTTACATCCCTATAATCGACACACACTCTAATTGTTCCTTGTTTTTTCATAACAGGGACAATATTCGATACCCAATCGGTTAGAGGAACCGAGTAGATGAAACCAGCATGGAGAAGTTTTTCAACTTCTGCCTTAATGGCAGCGGCTTTCTTGGGGTGCACCTACCTTAGCCGTTGTCGTACTGGTTTGACATCTGGATACATCTTAATTTCGTGTTCAATGATACTCGAGTCAATGCCTGGCATTTCTCTGTATGACCAAGCAAAGACATCTTTGAATTCGCTAAAAAAAGCGTTATATATTTCCAGTTCTGAAGGAGAACAAAATTTTCCAACATAAATATTCTCTACAACATCTGTTTTGGTCGATATATTTATGGCGATAGTCTCTTCAACGTTGGACAAGTTTCACTCGGAATCCACCGTGTTTACAGTATTTGATAGGAAATCAAAGACTGAAGGATGATAAAGGTCATATTGAGTATCTTCTCCACAATCCGGAAGAAGGGAACAATGGTGGGAATCATTCCATGGTGCCCCTTCAATTACCATTGATTGGACAATTCCTTCGTCGGTGACATGCACTCGCGACCAAGGATCTGAATGGGTACCATATTCTTTAGACCTATCTATCCAAACGCTTGATGAGCGTTGATTTGGGTTTGCCTCCCATGCTAGGAACATTGATTGCTACAATATTTCCATTGGGCTCGGAGGCAAAACCATCGCATGATCCATGTCGATATAATTTTCCGAGATCTTTTTAGAAGATATCATATTGCAGGTTCCTACTGACGCTACTTCCACCAGGTTGATTGGAGGCGGAAGGGAGAAAGTTCCCATTAGTATAGGATCTTTTAGTAGGCCTACTCCGATATTTTGAAGCGAATGGGGGCTTCCATGGATCATGGGAATGCTTCCCGTAACTTGAGAACCATTGGGGAGGAAGTTTTGTTGATCGACGATTGTAATCCCTCCTTGAAAGGGAAATGCAATCTTCCTAAAATAGGTCGACACAACAACCGCCATAGCATATATCCATGGTCTTCCTAGTAGGATGTTGTAATCAAGATTTCCATCGATGACTTCAACATCTATTTCTACCGTTTTCCCTCCTAGTTCAACATTCAAGTTTCTTAGAATACCATATGGGGTATATGTCCTTTCGTCAAATGCTTTTAATGTCGTCGAAGATCGCGACAAGGTTGGAGATCCTAAATTTTTCCAACAACTCATCGACATAATGCATGTAGATGCTCCCTCATCAATAATTGTTCGATGAACAATTTTGTTGAGGGCTTTCACTTGAACAAGGAAAGCTAGTTGAGCTGGTAATTGAGGATCGTATCCTTTATGGTCGAAGGATACAAGATTGGAATCCTTTGGGTCTATCCCACCAATGGCTGATAATAAAGCCTGCCTTTGGGATGGGAAATTCTGTAGTACTTCAAGAGTCGACATAGCGGATGGCGATTGGGCCAAATCTTCCACTATATTATAATGTTGTGCCGCTCTAGCGTGGGGATTAAACATCGACTTGTGTACTACTCCCTTTGGTGGTTTTATTGTCAATTCAGGAATGATGGGCGGTGCAACTTCTATCGAAGTTGTTGTCGAACTACTAGGTTGATCTTTATCCTTATTGTTCGACAGCTGTGGATTCCCATAATCTTTGTTCCTAGTCGATATCAAAGCATCATTTTGCTGTTTTGAAACTGACAACATTAGCACTTGAGATGGGGAAGCATTTCCACTTTCAACTAGATTTGTTCCTGGATTTGGAAACGGATCAGTTAACACTGCTAAGGTTTTTGAATTCTTGAATAATTTCTTAAGCTTAGCTCTGTGTGGACAATTCGCAGTCCAATGATCCTCATCACATATAAAGTATGGATTTTTTGGTTTCCTATCTCCAGGAGGGTTTGAAGAAGATTTTTCAGGTGATGATTCTTCCTGTTTCTTCTTCTTCCCCTTGCCTTTCTTCTTGCTCCCTGGTTGTTTGGTTTCTTTGCCTTTATCTGTCGATACGGCATTTACTTCCGAGGCAAGAAGTTCATCTTTTGCATTTTGACCTGAAATCTTACGGGCCTTTTTGAATGTAGCCTTTGTCGATTTCGTGTCTGTTGTGCCAATCACGCTATCGCCGGCATGAGAGTCATTGTTTGATTTAGGAGGAGGAGGAATTGAGAATTCCGGTCTAGGGGCGTCAGGTATTTTATCGTAGAGCGTGCCGTACTGAGTGTAAATCAAGTCCAGATATTGCGCATGAGCGATAACTTGCTCTTCTGTTACGACTCCCCCCTTTGCCACATCTTTCGTGATGGAAGGTAGTAATGACTTGATAAACCATTCAACTAAGAGCTGATCGGGGACACACGTTTTTACCATTATGCGACGACGTCGCCACTCATGTATATGATCAGATATGTGAGTGGTCGTTGTCTGTTTGAAATTGGTAAGAAGTTCTGTTCCCGTCTCATACCTTATTGGTAACTGAAAATGGGTTAAAAAGGTTGTGGCTAAGGTACTGAAGCTTTCGAACGAAGCTCTAGGAAATTTGATGTACCATTTTGTCGCCGGACCCATTAACGTCCTCTGAAAGAGGCGAAGTCTTATCGAATCATCATTTAGGGTGTTTGATGAACACCATAGATGAAAGGTCATCACGTGATTCGATGGATCTTCACCCGGATTTCTATTAAATTTAGGAACATCTGATGGAAGTTTATGCGGAATCGCTAGCCACCAAGGGGCGTAAGCAATTGGATCGTTTGTTAACCTATTTAAATCAGGTAACTCTAAAGTTGCCACAAAGGGTAACTGCTGATTCAGGTTACGTGAAGCATACCCAGGATAAGATGGGATTGCCTGAGCAGTTGGTCTTTGCATACCGGCATAATGCATTTGATTCTGGTAACTTTGGTAAGGTTGGTGGGCATGACCATTGTAAAATGGTTGATGTTGACTGTTTGAATGTATGGCTGTCCACTATTAGCAAAGATTTGTTGCTCAAAACCTTGGTATACTTGTTGGAATTGCGGTTGTTGGTATTGCACTAGCCATGGTTGTGAAGCCATGTGCTGTTGCCCGATACTAACAGTTTGATCAAGATGAGGGGTAATTGTACCCGTCTGAACCTGTGTCATTCCACCAGTCGGCGATCGTGGTTGAGTCGCAAGGTCAAGGGGTTGTTGCATTACAACTTGAGAAACCTGAGGTTGGCATACAAGAGGTAGCGCTTGAACTTGCGACACCATCAAAATAGCTGGCGTAGTTGGGATATTTGACGTAGGTAAGCATTGTTGCATCGAGTATACAACTCTTGGTTGTTGAGGTAGTATAGGTACCCAACCGCTTGAGGTAATTCCAGTATAACCCGAATGTTGTTGTGAACTCCCGTATGGATATCCTCCTGGAGGGGATAATGAAAGGGTATACTGCCCCCCATACGGTGGTAATCCAGAACTCAAGGGAATTGTTTGCCCTTGGGGGCCGGACTGCCCAAATTGACCTCCAAATGGATCAATTTGTTGAGACTCAACATAAGAGTTTCCGGATATTATTCCGGATGAACAAACAGGAACAGACCATACTGTCGAAATGGCCCCTGAGTGGGCTCCTTCTAGCGGTTGAGAGCTAGTCGGGACAGATGGTATACCGGCGAACATTGTCGAAGTGATAGCAGGGAGTTCTGCCGTCGCTGTGTCAGACGACACAGTCCTAGATGTTGACGGTTGTTCAGACATTTGTAGTCTATCCAAAAGATTACCTAGCGATTCTACAGGAGCTTCCGCTGGTGGTAGACTAACTTCTGATGAAGAAGGATATAGAGTGATCTCGACTCCAAATTGTGATGGAGTACTCGTTGGAGGATCTTCCACAATTTTTTCTATGGCAATCAGACCAGGTGGAAGGGGAAGACCGTCAGGTCCGTAGAATATTTCTGGTGCCGAAGGTATGGAATTGGCAGCGACAGATGTTTGAAGAGCAAGACTCTCTGAACCAGTCGAAATGGAACTGGTTCGGTAACACAAGTGTTTACTCTCAGACTAGGATCAATATCACTATCCTTCTGTGTCTGCTGAACTTCTTCTGTAGAGGCAGGGATTCCAGAAATGTTTGGAGTAACCGGAGTCTCTGATGTTGTTGGAACACTTGTTCTAACTTTAACAGGAGATTTGGAACCGGTTAAACGAGTTCGCTTTGTCCGTACTGGCTTCGATTCCGGAGACAAAGACGGTTGACTCGTAAGCCTTCGCGAACGACGGGGTTTCAATTGACTTTCTTCCATGATTGCGGATTACTCGACCAACTAAAATAAAGGGGAAGTATGTTTCCGAATTAAATGAATTTTAGACGCTTTGACACAATTTGTTTTTTCAGTTTTTAAGAGTCGAGAAAAAACAAAAGATGACTCTAGTCTCCTTCGATTTTTAATGAGCCTGAAGTGACAAGTGCTCAGATGGACCTTTTCCGTTAAGGAGTCTGAAAAGGAATGAAAGGGACTGCTCTGGAAATCTAGGTAGAGGGATTACCAAATCAATCGCAAAACTGCAGAATACTTTTTACGGTACGACAGTCAATCTTCTCGAATGCTGTGTTCAGTGCATTGCGATCAATAGGGCGGCAGACACGGCTTCCTATGGATAAAGGATTAAGCCTATTGGGGTCTCCCAAAATATACTCGACGGTACGTGGGAGCACAAGTCCATACTAGCACTTATCGTCTCAAAGTGGAGGAATCACCCAACCATCAGTGAGAACAATAGTTACCAGGTTTTACGACGCCGGAATACGTCTCTAGCCTAGACTTCTAAATGTTGTGCGCTAAGTTCCAAAGCGTTGTTAAATTCATTGAATTTATTTTAAGTTGATCTTGTTTATGAAGTTTTCCTTTCAGGTTCACCACGAGATGTAGATGTAATTCCTAAAATGCAATCTAAGATGATAAACAAACTTTTTATCTCCTTTATGCAACGAAAATCCTAGCTACTAGGGAAAAGAAGACAGAATCTTTTCACAAAGAGCAAAGAGCACACTCTAAATGCACTTTCCTAAATCAAGCCAATCAGACTGTCTATATGCAAATGCACATGCATGTATTTGTTTTCGACTTTCTTAGTATATGAATGCTAAAAGAAAGTTGATGCACAATTCTGAATTTCTTTTCAAGCGACAAATATCAACAAGTTTCTTTTCGAAAACAAAAAATGGAGACGATCAAAACACCTTACGATTTTGAAATGAATACTTGTTCTCGACACTAGAAAATTACAAATTCAGACCAAAAGCAATAGTAATAGGATAATCGACCATCAATAGCAATCAAACTCTTTCCTACGATTGAAATCGACACTTGCGACAGTTTCAAATCAAAGGGCGACAATACGATTACGCTACTTTTGCAAAGGAGAACTGTAAATGACTCAACAAACACACAAAAACATCTACAGTTATTTTGTACAAAGGAGGCGGAATAACAACAAGGAAAAGGGGTTTCAAACAGACATATACTGATCACAGGCAGCAAAATTCAAGAATAGAACTGGAAAGAATGAACCACAGAAGCCACAACTGCACAAAGCTAGTCTGATCAGCGCACCTGTAACACAGAGAATCTGAAATGCAGCGCAGGTTGTCCACTCGGGAAGTGCACTGAAATTCAGAATCTCTGAACAGTACCTACGCTGGGCCAGAAATGAGACTCTGTTCAGGTTCCGGGTCACAGTTTGCAGTTCAGTTCTTGGGTTTTGGCCGAGCAAAAAGCAATCAGTAATGCAACAATCAGGGGTAGATCTAAGGAGGATTTAAGAGCTATCACAAGTGCAATCAGATAGTTTGTGAATCTGTTGTTTAAATCATAAACAGATCCAGTAGATGGATTGAAGTAACAGTTGTCTACTTTGCATTTGTTATGGAAAATGCAGTTCGAATGCTACTTGTAAGTTTATGAAACAAACAACAAAGAATGATAAACAAACAAACTAGTTTAATCCCCAGCGGAGTCGCCATTTTGTTACAGGGAAAAGTGTCTATATAGAACTGCTCTATCCCACTAAGGTGTGACAGCTGCCTTAGAAACAAACAGAGAAAAGATACTTTTGTTTTTCCTTTATGAATTATAGATAGAGAGGAACAGAAAGACCAACCTCTGTCTTGCGCTAATCTCTTGATTCGATCCCTCTCTTCTTTGATAGTCCTCAGCTACCTGCTCCCTTGCACGCCCAGCTTCACAAAGTACCTGTAAGATCACAGAAGCATAACACTATACAAAGACATGGATCTATAATCATAAACAATCTAGGATCAGATGTAAATTGACCATACAAATGTAACAAGCATCAATGATACAAAAGCATGGAGGAAAACTCAAATAGCTTTTATTGATAAACAAGAAAAGAGCCAGGAGGAGTTCCAACCAGTTGTTCTGACCTAGCATCAACCTCCCAGCAAAGAAGCCCCTCTTCACCTCAAAAAAAGCTTAGATCACCCAACAATCTGATGTTTTGTCTCAAGAAACCAACATCAATTCCTTACAATATGCAAAATTCCAGCCTCTGGATCTCTGGGATGAGGGATTCATATATAGATATCTGTAAGGGGGATGAGTCAGCTTGTGATTTGATTAGTGTCTTCTCTCTGCTAGTTGTTGCTTCCACTTGGAGACTGATGGCCTCTTACTCATCCTTGGTCGAATTCAGTGAGGCAAGCGTCACAGGAGAAGATTCTGGAAGCTTCCATTGCCTCTCCACCTCGCGGAATGACACTGCCATTTGTCATTTCTCACCCATCGCACCCCACAGAAGGGACTTTTTAAATGCAATGCACCCTCACAGTGTATTTGGGTGAGATGCAACACACCTAGCCAGTGGAGCAGCTGCAATGATCCTGTTTTGACCAATTCTGAGCAGTTTCTCATGGAGAACTTCTGGGAGAAGCTGTAATCTGTTGACCTTGTTACTTTAGGGGTTAGAACAACACTTTTAGGGACTTAGGAGCCCTTGGTTTATGGAAATTTCATGCTTGGGGTTGTAGGGCCCAAAAATGTCTATAACAGCTGGATTCCAGCCCTCACCTCTTGATTCCTCTCTCTCTTATCCCTAGTTTTTATTATTTTTCTCCTTGTTGTTATTCCTTGTTTATTTTTAAGTGTTCTATTGTTTTCTTCATTTGTTTATTTTTAAGCATTCTATTGTTTTTTTTTTGGTTTATGTTTTGTATTTATATAAATTTTGGAGTCTCTCCCTAACTTTCCTTTTACGCAGCCTCATTATTAGGTCCATTACTATATGTAATGTATGTATATAACTTTTTGTTCCTTAGTTATATATATTATCTATTTAAATTAAGTTTAGCCCTTTGATTAAACATATGTTTATTTATTTAAAACATTAATACCTAAAACATTAAAATAAATAGATTTATAAACTTTGATTGTATAGCTCATTGATAAAGTTATTTTTATATAGATGTATATTAGAATTAACATAAAGATTTTTAATTATTTTACATTTATTGTTCTTTTACTTTTAATCATTTATCTTTATTTTCCTAATGACCTGTCTTGACCAAATATATTTTTATTATTTTAATAAACAACTCCCCACCTTTAATAATTAATAATAGTATACTTACCTGAGTAATTTATAATACTCTACTTAACTTATTAACTAATTTAACGACTAGTTTTCAATGGCTAATTCTCGGCAATGATACTATTTATTCCTTAAGATCGATTGATTCTTCACCTTGTCTTGAGGATGGACCACATTAGTTCGTTCAAAACGTAGACCAAATCTTTGTTATGTGATTAATCCGAATGACATCTATCTATATATATTAATATGATTTTTTAAATTAAATTCGTTTATTTTAAAATTGGATTTATTTAACTCTCTCTTTTTTAAAATTTTAAATTGCCTTACAATTTAATTGTTTATTTATATTTATTTATTTATTTATTTAATTTTTTTTATGAAAAAGATAACTTTTTATTTCAATGTTGATTCGATTTTTTATATTTTATTTTAATAAATTTATTTGTATTTTATTTTTTTAGTTTAATTTAGTGAGGATGGAAGGAGCTTTGGAAACCTATGATGTCATGCCCCTATCCTGGCGATGGTCTTTCAACCACACATAGGCAGGTGCGACACCACTACCCACTTTCTTTTCACCAATACTTATGAGTACAAAATATGCCTAACCATTCAACACTTAGTTATTTTCTTCAATTCTTCTAAGCATTATCATTACACAACGGAAATAAACATTCACATCATCATCATATCATTCATATGTATGCACAGCAAAAATACTTTCTTTTAATGGGAGGGGAAACTCCCAGGTATAGAGTCTGCCCAATAATATAATAGTTCAATAATCTTACAAGTACAAGTACAATTTAGCCTTTGCTGAAAACTCCAAATTTTCCTTCAGCAAAGCTTCTCAAAAACCTGCAGCTCACTCGCTTCGTGTTGGGTTGCCCACCTCACCATGTCAGGTCGTCCTCGTTCAGCAGTGCCCATTGCAACATAAGTTGTTCAGGGTCACCCACCTCGTCATGCAGGGTTGCCCAACCTATTGTGCAGAGTCACCCAACTGCTGTCATGTAGACCCATCCATCTCGTCATACAGATTTGTCCAGCCAGGTTGTGTAGAGTTGCCCAGGCCTCATGTAGAACCACCTAACTTTTGTTCATGCAGACCCACCCAGCCATGGCGGGTCCTTTAGCATCACCCATTGGTTGGGTCACCCACATTTCATCTGTGCCTACCACAACTCATGCATCTGTCAGTTCCTTCCTGCCCATGCCCTTTGCCAACTATTCACCCGTCCATCTGTAGGTTCGCTGCCTGTGTATGTAGCTCATCCGCCCTTCGTGTACACCTGCATAGACTTCCACAACATATTCCTTTCTTCCAGAACTCAGATCAGCTGCTTCAGCCCTTTGTCCGCCTACGCCTTGCTTGGCCTTATTGCATTTCTCTTTGCTTGTCGAAGTCGCTATGTTGCTTGAACTCACTTGAGATGACTTAAATACTTTTCACCAAGTCATCTTCCCCTTCTTATACTCGTCATCCAAGTGTTTAAGTGGGTCAACCTACCTCCAGGCCGACCACTCGTCCCACACAAAACACCCATCAACTCGTCAGCCCAACCGGTTTGGGTCCACTTCTACACGTCAACTTGCCCAAGCATCCTCCTTCACATGTCGGTCCAACCTCTAGTCGACTTCACCATATAAACTTGTCACAATGCTCCCACACTTCACCAAAATCACTTTTCCAGTTTTTCAACTTCCATGTGACTTGCTCGTGCATGCTCACCAGGGTGCCCAAGACACGAGTCACCCTGGCGTGCTCATCCAACTCATCCACATTGTTGCACATCTCACTGGGGCACGTTTAATCGAATGCACCCACTCGTCGCATCTCTTCGGGCACGCTCGCCTGTCGCCTTTAACCAAACTCGTGTGATCGTTGCATAAAATTGACTCGTCACACATAATCGAAGATGACTCCTCCCCGTCGCATGAAACTAACTCGGGCGCCCGTTGCACACATGTTGCGCCCAACTCATCTCAAGATCCTGGTGTCCTCCACCATTCTAAAAATGTTGTCGTCATCAACAAAACCATCATACATCATCACAAAGTGTCACTAGCTCCAACATCTCAAAAAATTTCATGCTGCCCATCTCTACTCCATCATCGTATAAACCACCAAGGTTCATGACTTCATGAACATGAAAGTCTCCTCAATCCATGATCATCAACCACATCTGTCACAATCTCACATGCTATCGCATCATGGAAGGTTGGTCCCTCCAACTTGACTACATGATATTGCTAAAACATATATTGTGTTTGACCCATCATGTATCATAATCATGTGAATCGCTACATAATACTCCATCCAACACAACATCTCGTCCATAACCAAAACATCTATCTCACAAAACTTAGCGCATTTCATGCCCTGATGACTCAAACTAGTTGGGTATCTAATCCAACTATAGCGCTCAACCCATGAGATTGCTCCTCCTCATGTCACCGTTAGTTGTTTCTCATCATCTTGGAGCAATCTCATGTCGATCAAGAATCCATCCCAAGTGTAAAATAAGGCATGCTTAGGCCCATGACATAGTCCATTATCTCATCTACAAAATGTTTCCCATGATGCTAATGCCAATGTGCTATCAAACTAGTCGAACTCATCCAATCATCATCAACTTATCAAGAAAGAAGCCTCATCCCCAAGGCCCCTTGTAAGGGTGGTGCAATCCTCCTCAATATCAAGGACCTAGACAAACCTACTTCCAAGGTTTATCTCGTGAGAAAAGGGCTAGGAAGTTACCTCCCTGACTCTCATCCACCCATGTATCCAATTGATATTGCATCCTCAAGTAATTGTGCACATCAACAACCTCCTCATGTGTACAACCAAGCTTCTCAAGCTTGTATTTTGTCAACTGAAAGTCACATATGCCCATGGCATACCTACAAAAATACAATATGCCAGTCAGATCTCTACTTGCATAACCTTCCCCAACCACTGCCTTAGGAGAAGTATTTGGAGTTCCTTTATCAACAACTCTAGGGTGAATTTCCTCCATAGAAGATGCACCTGTCAAGTGTCTCAAGGTGTGTAAAACTACCATTCCACCTCGATCTTTCCTACTAGCTCTCGCAACAAAGTCAATCATCTTCCTTTCCTTTGTTGTTTGAGTCATACATCCAATTTCCCTTTTTTCCACATAGTCATGCTTCACATTTGGGTCCCTTGGATACAAATTCATCGAAGCAATCCTAGGTCTATATCCCAAGAAATTCCTCCTATTCATCGGAACCATCATAGTTTTTCCTCCAGCTGTAATCAAGAGAATGTCATAGTCCATCATCGGTATGGCTTGTGAAATTTCAAAAAATCCTGCCCCAACACCATAGTATGATCATCCATGTCAATCACTCTCAATTCTAGCTTCCCAAACCATGAACCAACTCTTACTTGAGTGTACTTCAAAACACCTATCACAACTTTCATGGTAGATTTAATTGCTTCAAAAGCACTTGAATGTTTCCCCATTTCAGCTTTCTTCCCAAAAGATGGTGTTGCTTTCCTACTAAGGAAACTATATGTAGCTCCCGTATCAACCAATGTAACAAACTTCTTGCCATGTACAGTTGCCTACACAAAACTCAACCTTAAGGCATCTCCATCCTCTTTAGGCTTGGTCTTGCATCTTATCTCCATAACCTTCTTCAATGACTCGATCTCAGAAGAGTCTTTTGACTTATGTTTTGACCTAACTTCTTTCTTAAGGTACTTAAATTTCCTATTCGGTCCATCTAAGAAACTCGATCCTGGATTATCTTGAGCTCCATCAAGCTTCTCCTCCATCGTATTTTTCTTAGGTGCACCTACTTGGAACACGTTAACTTCTTCCACTCAAAGTGACCCAATCATCCAAACATCTTCCTTCATGGCTTAGTGATAGTCTCCAATTGTGTCAATGTAATCAAGCTCATACTCTTCTATAACAATAGGAATTCGACCAAGAAATTCCTTCTTGATTTCGTCCTCAAGTCCCTTGAAGTTTGCCTGCAACATGGTGCTTTTATCCCTTAGTTGAACTCGTTCATCCATAAGTTCTTGAAGCCTTCGATCACCCTGTCGTATCTTCTCATCAAGTTCACTGAGTTCAATAGTACTTCCATGAAGATTACCCAAGTATTTCCATATGTCCACTATCTTGTCCCTCATGTGTATCAAGAGTTCCCACTCTTGCACAAGAGATACATAGCGCTTCTGTATCTCATCTTTGCAATAATCTGTCATGTCTTCAAGATTTTGAAATGCCCTTTCTAGCATCTTCATCCGCTCAAAAAGTTTCCAATACCTTCTTTACTTTCAACGATCATCAAGCTTCAAAATATGGTACCAACTGCTACAAGGTATAGCCTCTGCCTTTACTTCAATCTTAAATCTGTCACGAAGTGTAGTGGTATCTCCTTCACTTCAAATCATAAAATCCCTATGGAAAATGGCCTCTGATACCAACTATCACGCCCCTATCCTAGCAGTGGTCTTTCAACTACACATAGGCAGGTGTGGCACCGCTACCACTTTCTTTTCACCAATACTTATGAGTACAAAATATGCCTAACCATTCAACACTTAGTTATTTTCTTCAATTCTTCTAAGCATTATCATTACACAATGGAAATAAAAATTCACATCATCATCATATCATTCGCATGTATGCACAATGGAAATACTTTCTTTTAATGGGAGGGGCAAATCCCAAGTATAGAGTCTTCCCAATAATATAACAGTTCAATAATCTTACAAGTACAAGTACAATTCATCCTTTGCTGGAAACTCCAAATTTCCCTACAACAAAGCTTCCAAAAAACCTACAATTCACCTGCTTCATGTCAGGCTGCCCACCTCACCAGGTCGGGTTTCCCTTGTTCAGCAGTGCCCACCGCAACACAGATCATTCAAGGTCACCCAACTCATCATGCAGGGTCACCCAACCTATCATGTAGAGTTTCCAATCCATCGTGCAGAGTCACCCACTTGCTGCCGTGAAGAGCCACCCAACTTGTCGTGCAGAGCTATCCAGCTAGGCTGTGCATAGCTGCCTAGCCCTCATGTAGAACCGCCCAAACTTCCTTCATGCAAACCCACCCAGTCAGATTAGGTTGTTCAACAACACCTACAAGTCGGGTCGTCCGTTGTTCTGGTGCACCTACCGCAACTTGTGCACTCTCCAGTTCCTTCCTGCCCGTGCCCTTTGCCAACCGTTCACCCGTCCATCCACAGGTTCGCTGCCCGTGTCCACAACTCGTTTGCCCTTCGTGCACACTTGCCTAGACTTCCACAATTATTCCTTTTCTCCAGACTTCAACTTAGCTACTTCAGCCCTTCGTCCGCTTTTGCCTTGCATGGCCTTATTGTCTTTCTCTTTGCTCTTCCAAGTCGCTATGTTGCTTGAAATCACTTGATATGACTTCGATACTTTTCACCAAGTCATCTTCTCCTTCTTATACCCATCATCCAAGTTTTTAAATGGGTTGGCCTACCTCTAGGCTAACCGTGCATCCCACAAAAAACACACATCAACTCATTGGCCCAACCAGTTCGGGTCCACTTCCACATGTCGTCTTGCCCAAGCATCCTCCTCCACACTTTGGCCCAACCTCTCGTTGACTTCTCAGTATAAACTCATCACGATGCTCCCACACTAGGCCAAAATCAATTTTCTATTTTCTCGACTTCCATGTGACTCATCCACACACGCTCACCCCACCAGACGACACACAGGTCACCTTGGCACGCTCACCTAACTCGTTTGCACTATCGTACATCTCATCGGGATGAATTTAACCGAATTCACCCACTTGTCACATCTCATTGGCCGTGCTCGCCTGTTGCCTTTAACCGAACTCGTGCGATCATCACGTAAAATTGACTCGTCGCACATAACCGAAGATGACTCATCCCCATCGCATAAAATCAACTCAGGCGCCTATCACACACATGGGGTGCCCAAGTCATCTCAAGGTCCTGACACATGAGGTGGCTAGAGTTTCACCCTAGTCAACCAATATTTTCTTTCTTTATGTGAATATTCATAGATCTCTTCTACATTTCATTCAATGGGGAATCCCTGTTATTCAGTGAAAAGGGAAGTTTCTTTTGTAAGTATGTTGTTCAAGCTAGCTCTTCTTTGATTTTGTACAATTCCTTACATAAATTTGGTTCTCGTCTTTGAGTGGTTCAAGAAATTACTTCCCTTAGTGTTCATATGGACGAGGAAGCTTTCTATTGTGAAAAATACTTTTCAGAGCATAGATTGGTTAGCAAGTTTAATGGATATCAGCCACGACTGATTAATATAAGCAAATAGAACTCTGAGACATGGAAGCCCCTTTTGACAGTTGAACTAAACATTTATCCTATGGCTCGGGGTATTTTGATGTTGGTTTTGTTATTATACAGGATAAGAAGGTCATCTATGAAGCTGGGTAGTGGCCTTGGGGTAGTGTTTGTCTCTTCATGCAGTCCTGGAATCCCATTTTTGATTCTATAAGAGAATCAATCTCCATAGCCCCAGTCTAGGTAAGGCTTTTGAACCTTTCCTTGCATTTTTGGAATATTCCATCACTTTCCTCCATTGGGAATGCAATGGGAAAGTTTTAATGTCTTTGCCCTTAAACATAAAAAATTGTAAAGGATACTTATTCTCAAATATGTGTGGAGATGGAATTTAACAAGGGTTTTCCCATGGAGAGTAATCTAACAACTCCAAACTATGTTTGGGTCCAAAATATCGACTATAATAATATTTCATTTCAGTGTAGAGAATGTTATGAAATAGGGCATGTAATTAAAAATTCCCAATTTGTTTTCAAAATAACAAAGACCGGAAAAAGTCCCTAAGGACCAAATGGTATGAAGGATCACAAGGAGACCACTATATTATATACAAAGAATAAGCACCTCAAGGTAAGAAAGAACCAAAAGATAATAAGGAAATAGATTCAGCCAAAGAAAATGTATCTACTGCAATAGAGTCCAAGCAGGAAAAAATGCATGCCAGTGTTGATCCTTTGAATGCTAGTAAGGATTATTTGGATGATCCGAAAGTGGAAAAGTAATAAACCTTGTGGAAAACTGATTCCCTCTAGAAACCACAAGGAATAATGTTGAAAGGGGAACTTCTTGGGAATATTAGGTGGATGAGGAAGATTTTAAGAATAGCAACATGCACTTCTCGAAGAATATCTAGTAGGAATTTGCAGAAAATGTGGGTTGGATTCAAGTTGGGAAGAAAGGAAAAAGTTTTTCACCAAGTTAAAAAATGTTGACACCTAATCATAGGAATTGGGTGAACAACTGTAAATAGTGTAAATAAATAATGGAGAAAATGGAGAGTCATCGGGAGATGAAACTCAATAGTCACTCCCTCATGTATATAGTAATGAACAACCTAAATGAATAAAATAATCTCATTTGAGGAGTTACTTCTTGGCTTGAAATGGTATCAGAGCTAGTTCTAATTTTATCTTTCCTCCCTTTGTAACTCCCTCATGTTTTGCCCATTTTTGCAGAACTGTCACCTTCTTTGCATCCTGTACACCTGTGCTGGTGATTTCTCTATCTTATCCTTGCATGATTCTGTGCATTATTGTCTAAATGCAGTGAGAGTGTTGAAGGGTCGATTTGCTGCATTAAGACATTGATTTGCCTACTATGAAGACTGGAGCCAGTTGCTGCATGGAATGGTCATGTCATGCCAGGAAGTGTTGTGACTGTGTGCTGGAAGGGTGGCGTAGCTGGAAGCATGGTGTTATGGCCAGCACTGTAATTATAACTGCATTTGAGTCTATTATTCCCTGGAGCGTGGTGTTGGACTGAGTATGCTCTGAGTTTGGTAGAAGACCAAACAACCCTCCATTATATCAATATTTGGAGATTTTTGGTATGAATTATTTTATACCCATTGAATGATTGTGTTGCTAGTCTAATATCAAAACGCTGCGTACGCTGAGGAAACTCCATTCACATGTTTTATGGCAAGGTTGAGGTGAGAAAAGCATCAAACAACTCACTTGTCGTGATGGGGATAGAAGAAGAAAGGCTTCTCAAGCTGCATGGTACCTCTGCTCGTGCAAAAAATTTCTCATACAATTCTCATTATGATGAAGGTAAATGTCAATAATGTTTATTATGGCATGCTATATTTGGACACTTGAACTATGACAGCCTTCGCTTGTTGAAGAAAAATGGTGTTACTTGTTTGCCTTCAATTCCTAGGAAACTTAAGCAATGTGATGCTTGCATTCAAGGAAAGCATAGCAAACAGTATTTTCATGATTCACATTCCAGAGCACATAGAAAACTTGAACTCATTCATTCATATTTATGTGTTCCAATGCCTGTTCCTTCTGCAAATGGAAATAAATATATGATGACATTTATTGATGACTACACCAGAATGTGTTGGGTTTATTTATTGAAGAATAAATATGATGATTTTCAAACATTCAAGAACTTTCATACATGGATTGAAAATGATTCACAATCTCATATTGGCTCTATTCGCACTAATAATGGAAAAGAATACACTTCAAATGAATTTTAAAACTATATTTGCCAACATGGGATCAAACATCAAACAATTGTGCCTTATAATCCCCAATAGAACGGAGTAGCTGAAAGAATGAATAGGACAATATTAAATATGGTGTGCTCCATGATGTTTTTAAAAAATGTAAAATTGATGCTTTGGGCTGATGCAGTTCTATGTGTTGTATATGTAAATAATAGATGTCCATCTAATGCTATTAGAAACAAGACTCCTTATGAAACGTGGTATGGACACATTCCTTCGGTAAAGCATCTCAGGGTCTTTGGTTCCATGTGTTATGCCTTGATACCAAAGGTACATAGAAACAAAATTAGTGCAAGAAGTTGTAAGTGTATCTTCTTGGGGTATTCAAACACCTCCAAAGCATACCGTCTCTATGATGATGTCAATAAAAGGTTTGTTGTATCTAGAGATGTAATCTTTCTTGAATCATCCAAAGCTGACAATGTTGTTGAGCGACAACTTGATTGCTTCGATAGATTTACGAATGCAAAATCATTTCAAGAATTTAATAATTAGATTCCACATCTTGAAGGGAGGATTCCTATACTAGATCAACCTGTGGAATCTTCTTCTGAAGCACTTTCTCCCCCGCATGAAACTCCAACAACAGATGATAATTTAAGTGATGTGATTGATAGAATTGGGAGACTCAATCTTGATTCAGTCCCAACTCAATCAACTGGGCAACCTGGACCATCTCAGAAAGGTCCCCAAAGTGGCCGACAAAGACACTTGAAAGTGTTCATCCTGATGAAGTTGGAAAGACAAGAACTAGAAATTCAACCCGACAAAATGGAGGTGATGTAGATGACTCTGATTCACCTCTTGATATGAATGTTTCTTATGATTGTGAATTGAACCAACTTCCTTCAAACAAGTTTCTTCTCATGATGAATGGAAAGAAGCAATGGAAAAGGAGTATGATGCCTTGATAAATAATGGCACTGGAAGCTAGTTGATCCTCCATTGGGAACCAAACCAATTGGATGTAAGTGGGTCTACAAGAACAAGTATAAAGCTTATGGCTCACTTGACAAGCCCAAAGGTAGGCTTGTGGCAAAAGGTTTTGTACAGAAGGAAGGGGTCGATTATGAGGATACCTTTTCCCCCACAACAAAATGGGCCACCATCCGAACACTCTTTTCCCTAGCACCTCAAAATGGTTGGAAAGTCGATCAAATGGATATAAAACCACTTTCTTGAATGGATATCTAAAAGAAGATGTTTTTATGTCCCAGCCTGAAGGATTTGTTGTGAAAGGACATGAACATAAAGTACATGCAAACTTGTGAAATCCTTGTATGGCCTCAAACAAGCACTGCAATCCTGATATGAAAAACTAACTGAGCATCTTTTGAAACTCAATTTCAAACATTATGATCTTGATGCTACAACTTTGTTTGTCAAGAAAGTTGGAAAAATAGTTGTATATCTTGTGGTATATGTAGATGATCTTTTGATGATAGGGAACAATGAGAGCTAAATTGCATCCATAAAGAAGGAATTGAGGAAAGGTTTTGAAATGACTGATTTGGGCTATGTTCATTACTATCTTGGTATTGAAGTAACTGAACATCCAAATTCTATACTCCTTTCTCAAAAGAAGTACATTGGAGATTATTTGAATAGGTTTGGCATGGCTAAATGCAATCCTCTCACTACTCCAATGGAATAAAACTTAAAGCTCACATCCATTGAAGGAAAAGAATTTGAGGATGCAACAAAGTATAGACAACTTGTAGGAAGTCTCAACTACCTGACTACTACCAAACCAAACATTTCATTTGTTGTTGGAATCCTCTCCAGGTTTATGCAAAAGCCTTGTGAGGGACATTGGTCTGCTACAAAAAGAGTTCTAAAGTACTTGAAGGGAACTCAAGACTTTGGACTCAAGTATACATAGGTGGGCAACTTTAGCTTGATTAGATACTCTGATTCATACTTCGATGGAGACAAATAAACTAGGGTATCTACTTCTAGTTATGGTATGAGTCTTAGATTAGGAGCTGTCTCTTGGAGATCACACAAACAACAGTTCCAGCAGATTCCGCAACAGAGGCAGAATATGTGGCAGCAGTTGAGGCAACAAAATAAATTGTGTGGCTCAGGAAAATTCTGGAAGATTTATAGGTAAAACAAGTACATTCGACTCCACTCATGATTGAAAATACCTTGGCAATAAAGTTGGCCAAGAACCCAAAGTTCCATGATCGAACGAAGCACATCAATACAAAATATCATTTGATTCGACATCATGTTGAGGCAAAAACAATCCATCTTTGCCATTGTTCCACTAATGAGCAGATTGCAAACATCTTCACCAAAGCACTTAGAAGAGAAAAGCTTGAAAGATCCACAACGATACTCAGACTCACCAACATCCCTTCAGATTAAGGGGGGGAATGTTGACACCTAATGATAGGGATTGGGTGAACAACTTTAAATAGTGTAAATAAATAATAGAGAAAACAGAGAGTCATCAAGAGATGAAACTCAATAGTCACTCCCTCATGTATATAATAATGAACGACCTAAATGAATAAAATAATCTCATTTGAGGAGTTACCTCTTGGCCTGACAAAAAAGAAGTCACGTTGAATCAAAATAAAATTAGTGAAAAATGGAATGTAGATGTGTCTAGATATTGGGTTTTTATGGAATTGTTTTAGTTGGAAAGGGATTGAAATTTTTGTGTCATGGGGAACTCACTTGAGCGGTTAGATTGAGCCTCTATGATCAATCTCAAATTTGTAAGCCTTGGAAATCATTGAACCATGTAAATGGTTCTAGCCATGTATCAAACTATTAGAATGCAAATGTTATTTGTTCCATTTAGAAATAAATAAATTAATTAATAAAATTTGAAAATATTCATTTTGTTGTTTTCTATAATTGTTGTTAAAAGGTCTCTTTTATGTTTTTGTTTAGTGTAGTGATGATTTCCTAAACCATATTTAAAAAAAAAATGTTGCAGATTTGATGCCCCATTGAAAAGGGGGTGTTAATAATTTTATATTGCTAATAATACATTTTAGTTTTGATGGTTGATTTTAAAATTGTGGTTGCGCTATGAGTTTTCTTAGGCTAAGATTTTAAATGAGATATAATTTTAACCTTTAAAATAAAGTGCTATTGGTAGAAACATTCCATGATTTATGTGCTAATTTTTAAGTTTTTCCGTAATTATGATATTGGGTTTTTTAATGCCATGATTGAAAATTCATAAGATTTTAAGTTTCTCATGGTCGTGTTATTTGGTTTTTAATGCCACAGTAAGAATTGATGGAAATTTAAGCTTCAGAAACATGGGTGCCACTCATAGCACCACTTTTTGATTTAAAAACGTTATTTCATTTTTCTATGCAAAAATATGTATTTTCGAGGATAGAGTTCTTGTTTTTAGGTCAAATGTTTTGTTAAGTTGATAACTTTGTAGTTTAAGATTTGGTAATAAAATCTAGCATAGTCATATTATCCTGAGTTATGGTTTCAAGCAATGATATTTCCAAAATTTGCAACAACTCAACATGTAAGGTTAACTACCTAAGTCTATTTCCGAACAACCTATCAAACATGGGTTCAGGGTAATTACAAGGTATGTCATACTAGCATAAATCATACAAAGTGGATCAACATCCATTTTCATTCATCTTTCTATGATAATGTTCCATATCAACTAAGGAAGGGCCATTTTTAGTTTAGGCCATTATAAGGTAGCAAAGCATGTCAAGGACATGCATTTTTATAGTGCATGCATGAATTTTTCATTAACAAGGTGTGTGTATTCCTCCTTTTTATGCAAACATGCAATCCCATGCACTCCACATGTAATTTCAATTGGAGGCATGCATTTCCCTCAGTACCCCATTTTCATGTAATTTTATAATGTCAACATTTGTTACCAACATAAGGCACATTCTTGTTCATAAGGTGTGCATTTTTCATCATGCCCTATTTTCACACGTTTTTCCCATTTATGGTGTGCATAATTTTCGCAAGGACTCGATGTTTCATAAACATATTTATTCTTGATATCATCATACCAATTTTACCATGGGACAAACATTTCCCTCAAGCTAGAAAACATTTTAACAAGGTTATTTTTAATAGTTTGACCTCTTTGTTTTTCAAGGAAGTTTTTAGCTTTTATGTGCATAGTCTTTTAACCTTTATGTACATAGTCTTATATTCTTCCAATCCAATGTGAGAACGTCTTTTACAAAAAGATTCTAGATAAAGTGGGTTGGTCATACGTTGTTAAATGTGGCCCATGAGGAAGGCCTATAAAGTATAATATAGCAGATAACATTTCCATTTTCATTTTTCTCATCTTCTTCAGTTTGTTTTTCTAGGCCAAGATGATGTAGATGATCAAGTAGTTTGCCTAGAAAAACACAATGAGAAGATGAGAAAAATTCAAATGGAAATGTTCTCAATGTTCTCTCTTAACCCACCAACATATAACCCTTTAAAACATATTGAATATGCGTTGGTTGATTTTAACCATCAAACAATATTAATAATCTAGCACAACTCTTTAACTCTCCACCCATAACCTTGGTAACCTTCTAACCCTCTGTCTCATCTACCATAAGAACCATGTGCTTGCTCCAAAATCCTTATCTAGGTTCTAATTGAAACTTTGGTCTACTAGTGTCATATGGTGTCTGTTACAATGTTTATGCAAATAATATTATTTTGAGGCTTTGGACGTCATTTAGGGTGAGGGGTTAGGAGATATGATTGATAGGCTAGGGTGTATAAGGTTTAATGGATTTAGTTCTTAGGGGTAAGGTGTGTTTAAGGGTTAATGGGGTTATATATAACTATATAAAACATATTCTATATAAATATAAATATAAATTATATTTAAAAAAATAGCAAATAAAAAACAAAGATAAAAGCCACCATCCAGTTATAATCCTAACCAAATAAACTCACTTGAACTTCTACATTAATAAAAACCACCTTCTAGTAAGGAGAGTGCATATAGGATAAATCCACTGAAATTTGCATTGTATTTACCCCACTTGTAACTAAAAAGAGTTTGGAGAGGAGGAACTTGATATTTGCAACGGGTCAACCTCACCATTCTTTAAGGAGAGTGTGCAGAGGAATAGACCTCTCCATGGAGATAGTGACCCCACCTATTTATCCAAGGAGGGATCAACCCCAATATGTCTTTGGTCTGTCATCTGAACAATCCCTTATCATCTTTCTTAATTTTTAGGGTAGACAATTCAATATCACTCATATGTTTTCAGATTGGACATAATTCGCACTCTAGGTCAAACAATTTAGAAAACTCTATAAAACTCTTATTGATGCATAGAAAAGATATGGTTTTTACTTTTTTAGAGGAGGAATACTTATGATATTTTTAAGATCAATTCTCAATTGATACCAAATTAGGCTAGATGGGGTGAACACAACACTATTTTTTTAATTTTGTTTACTAGGATTTGTTAAGCCCTTGACATTTTATGAAGAAACTTCTATAAAGAACTAGAAGGAATGGAGTCCACATTGTCTTAATTTTCATTCTTTCTCATCCCTTCTAAAACACCATATGGATTCCATGTCAATAGGTTTTATAGAAACTTAAAAACACTTGTCCAAGATGTTGGATTTAGGATTCATTTGCTTTAAGGGCCAAGAATAAAAGCTTAGAATGGGCATACCACCTTCTTTCTAGGATCCAAGGCTAGTAACATATTTGTACTCATCCCTTGTTGGGACCACTTTGGGCACAAGAATGAGGTATACAATAGCCATGGGGTTGAACAAGGTACCACTATGTGGTGAGGATTTTGTCCATGAATTGATAAATATAGTCCTTAGTAGAGTCTTCAACTAATAATAAGATATATATATATATATATATATATATATATATATATATGCTTTGTAAGTATTTTTTGAAATGACATATACAAAGTAAGTGCCATGGTTCACACACCCAATGTAATTTTTTTGATATGCTTTCATATCAATTTAAACTTAATGCCTATAATTTTTTATAACAATTTTTCCAATAATTATGTTAAAACATATATGTCTTGAGCAATTCACATTTTTTTATCAGATTTTTATATGTTAGTTACAAGCCTAAATTTCAAAGAGAGATAAAGTTGTATTCAAGGAAAATATAAAACACCAAGAATGTGAAAATATGCATATGTAATAATACCAATAGAAATTTAATTTGGGCTTAAGGGTAAGATATACATGTTGGTTTGGTTTACATGCATGAAATAATATGTATTGTGATATATAACTTTCAATGATTTATAGTGACCTAAGGCTCGATTATACTACACATGCTTACATGAGTATTGAACATAATCATTCCTAGTTTTCACTTGTGAACTAGTTGAATAAGCATGTAATTTATTAAAATCTGTGCCTGTATATTATTTTGGTAAAAGAAATGTATTAGTTATATGTCTGGTTTGAGAATAGGGGAAGGGTAAAATTGGGATTTATAGTGTTGTATAAAACCCCTAATCTAGATTTGTTACCAACATGTGATTTATATGGTTTTGTTAAGAATTATACTTGGCTTATATTCGTAGATAATATTTCATTTGATATATGAATGATAGCATAGTTTGAGTATTGTGGTTGTGAAGTGTTATTGTATATGAACATATCTACTAGAGTGTTATGCATATGGGACAATCTCATGTATGATATTTGTTACCTATTATTGAAAGGTGTATTTTGGCTACATTTTTCACATTTTTAACCCAATGTGAACGTTGATCAATTATTCTGTACTAGCTAATTTTTAGGCAAGTTGAATCTATTGTAAATGTTTGGATCAAAATATATACATTTTCATCTATATTCTGAGGCTAATCCCATCATGGTTTTGGTACAAATTCTACCCTTAATACATATGTATACACCACAATAACTTTTCATCTATGATTGTTACCAAAATCAGAGTTATTGAGCTACTTTTTTTATCCATGTCCATAATTTTTCCATCGTGCTAATGCTTTTGGTCCATTTCACATTGGATTTGTTCAACCAACTAATAGGATTAAAGAATGATCTATTGTATCAGGAGACAATGTGCCAAGATGTACAACATAAACATAGATGCAAGTATAACTTCTACCTCTGTGCTCTTGTGATTTTCTACATGTAATAAAGCCTCACTTATGGTCTATTAAAGAGGGACATCGTCGACTTTTGGAGGAGCTCCAATAAGATTATTGGAAAATGCATGTACCTATTGTGTTGTTACAAATACCTCATTCAAACGTGGGCTCTTTGAACATATGTTAAACAATATCTTCAAAGGAAAAATTGGATCAAACATCAAACATTCCTTGATCAAAGGTATGCCACTTCTAAGGCTTTAATTATGGGTGCCATAGTAGTTTATTATGGTTGGTTTTGCAACAATTCCGAGAAATTATTCATGTTGACATGAGAACCTATTTAGCAAGACAAATAGTCAAAGAAATATAAAAGAAATAAATTGAAACTAATTTCTTACTATAGAAGAAACACATACTATTCCCAAAATAACCCAAGAGATAGAAAGAATTCGACTACAAAATATTAGGTTGGAAATTGTATACTCGGTATTAAGCATGGAGCAGAAGTAGTTCCTAAAAAGTATTTAAATTCCCTTGAATACAAAATTTCACAACCCTTTCTCCCTAGGGCACAACCCACACACACACACACACACACACACATATATATATTATTGAAAAAAACAATTAATACCCCTTGAATCTAAGGTCTATACAGGAAATTAAATGTGGTTCTCAAATATGACATGTAAGGAATAATCTTGACTAGCTACAGTCAGGTAGTTATGCTACACATGTTGGCCACATGGAATTCTTTGAGTGCTATCATGAATAATATATCTTAGTCATGGTGGTGATGAGAATGTTGTGTTTCTAACTCATATTTTGTCATGCAAGTGGGCAATGAGCTCTAGTATTTATTCCATAACCTTGGTGGAATGTGTTCATCAATGAACTCATTAATGAATTATCTTTGTATTCTTTTTCATGTATTTCTACCTCTTGATCATCATCTTCTTGCAATTTTTTATTTCCCTAATTTAGTTTTTCTCCCAATGCTTGAGACCCACATCTTCTATTTTTCAATATAATTTTGAGTGCCTTTATTTGTACAACCTATTGAATAGTAGCAATTAGGGATTAACATTAGCGTAAGTACCATGATAAAGGAATGATCTAAGCTAGGAAAACTAGGATGTTGGTTCCGTTAGCTGCTAAAGTGGATTTAATTGATGATATATTAGAAATACCCAAAGCATAGAAGGTATGTATTTCCAAAATTTGTGGTTAACTCTAGGAAATGATTTATTTAGATTTCACTCCCCTAATGAATGTATTTTTTGCTATGAAGGATATGTTGAATGCATACACATTCTAGGGAAAATGTTCCTCCATGGTAAAAAATGTGCAACATGCACCAAGTATATAAAAGGATGTATAGGCTTGGATGGATTTAAAGGGTTTATATCCAATGGTATATATCCAAACCTTACAACATTGGATGCAATACTACAAGGTGCATATCATTTTCCACAAAAGACGTGCATTATGGGAACTTTTGGCTTAACGTGAGGTAATAATCTCCTATGTAGTGTTTATAAAATCAAGGGGGGCACACTTGTCTTTCCACTTCTTCCCATTCCTTTTGACTATGCTGGAATACCAATGCGACCACTTAAATTTTCTCTCAAGAAAATTCAAGAGGGATTTTATGATACACACAACTTGTTTATGTTGCCATGGCATCTTGGGCTAAAAAACATTGGACTCGATGAAGGTCGACAAATTTGGAGTATCATTGTTGCTAATCAAATCCTTTGAATGAAAAAGGATGAGATATGGTAGGATTCAATGGGAAATTTGTTTACTAGAAACTGAGCTTCTAGGATTAATACTGTTCTACAATCCTTATCCCAATCATTCTTACATACATTCCTTACTTGGGAGAAAATATTCATTTATATACTTCTCAATTTCCCAATCATAGATTTGGTTGGGAAAGTACATTTAATTCATGCACTTGATCACCTCCATAATGTGCCTGTTTATCTTTGGCAAATGAAACTGAAATGACCTTACCCTAGAGAAAGAGACTAATGCATGGGAGGTACTACATATAGCACTAAATTGTGACGACATAGTCCAATGGTATGGTGCATACTATTGCAAAAGTCAAGAAAAATGTCATTTTTTTTAGTTTGAATGCCATGTTCATCAGAATTAAAATGACATAGTTGTCATGTGTCATAATTGTGATGTATTATTTCTAAAAAATCGCAATTGTGACAACATAAAATTTTCATCGCAAATGAGACAAACTATATTTGGCGTAGAAAGTGCGACATATATATATATATATATATATATATATATATGTTAACCTAAATTTTTCATAAAATTTATAAAAAGTGCCATCTATGTTACAACTTTGTTAAGTTTATATAAATATTGTTTAAATAAACAATGAATCATTATAAATATATGAACCCTGTTAACATTTTGTTTTCAACAAGTTTAATAACAAATGGGTTTAATAATCGGTTAGTTGATCGCACCATTTCACAACCCCAAGAAGCACAACATTCTAAACCCTCCTCTCCATTGTAAATATTATCTCTGCATTCTAAAACCTTACAGCCCTATGGATTACATGGCCAAGATATCGCTATGCCCCTTTTGTTACTAGTGGACCATTTTCCCTAGCACTATGCCATGATCAATGCGAGAAATGTGCTTGCTGATATTTTCTCACAGTATATGACCATGGAGTGTACAATTTCCAACTATCAGGCTACAAACCTGAATGATGTATTTCTTTTCACCCTGGATACCTACATGATCAAAGAGGAATTAGGGTACGTGAAATCGACCTTGTGCCAGGCCATAACTCTACTACTGGAGAATTCTCTGGTGGGGTTGATTACATTTGGGACTCAATTTCATGTGCATGAACTAGGGTTTGCATATCTATTCAAAACTTACATTTTCAGGGGTTCCAAGGAGATTTCAAAAGAGAAGATTTTAGATTAGCTAGGGTTTATGGGGTCTTGGCCTAGATTTTCAAAGGGAGTGATAGTCGGTGGGATTCTAGGTAGAGGGGTTTTGAATGGTGTTACTTCCAAGGGAATCGATCATTTTTTTCTTGCAGTGTCAGACTACAAATATACGTTGAATTCAGTATGTACCTATGGTCCTTTGAGTGTTTTTTCTTTTGATCTCTGATGGAGTTTGTTTGAATTGGGTTCCATTTTATTCATTTTGGGAAACCTGATACCTCATGCTTTAAAGTGAACATGTCAAGCCATCGTTACAGCAATCATTACATCAAATTAGGATTTCTCCAACCTACCTATGAAAATAAAACAATCGCATGAGATCTAATTCTTATGCCTAGCATTTTTCAAATTTTTCTTAATGCAGTTAGACATCTATGCCCCTTTTAGTGTTTTTTTTTCCATCTTTGAGGGAGTAGCCAAAATTTATTATCCATATAGAAGATCAAGCTCCTTTATTTTTGAGTTTGGCTTATACTTATATTTCATGGAAACTATACTGATCTCGAAAATCTTCTAACTAAATTATGCAATTACAGAAACAAGATGTTGAAAATTCAACATCATTCATCCAATTCTATGATTAAAATTCTAAATCAAGTTTTGATAATCAACTTTGACTCTAAGAGAAAAGATTTTATAGAGCAGGTAAGTGGCAAAGGACTAAAAAGTAAACATAACCTTCACTATAATTAGAAAAATCCTAAATCTTACATCACTAAAAGGGATGGAATTTTCATGTCAAGGCATAGCATATCTTAACCAACCCATGCAAGAAATGCAAGTGCATGAGATCTATCTCTCCTTGCTCCCGTAGGTAGGGGTACTTAACATGCATGCATAGTGGCCCTACAACATGTTGCTCTTAATGTACTTCTATATTTAAAAAATAAGCTAGCGATGAGATTTTTATTGTAAATTGTTTGGGTGCACTAGAGTTTGTGTTCTCTAACTACTATGAAATGTGTTCATGAGGCCTCTTGTGATTAGATCCATCTAGAATTTGGAATAAAGAGGTAATGGGCTTGAAATTAGTTGGGCATGAAGATTTTGTTGAGATGGTGTTTTACTTATCAAGCAATATATCTGAATGTAAACACATAAAATCAGGATTTGTAGTTACCCTTAGATGTAATGTGGGTGTTGAAGTGCCCATTAGAAGCAATCATCTATGAAAATATATATTTAAGTGGGAATTTTTATACTCTATGAGAATATATCTTGAAATGACAATGTGGCTGAAATTAGTATAAAATTCCATTGTAAAAGTGATGTGCTTCTCTTCATATGGGACTCCTCAAGATCATGACTAGGCCAATAACACTCTAAACAATACTTTAAAATTGTATTTTTTCATGTTATATTTTGGATGCTTGTTTTTCCTTGTAATTATAATAGCATATTGTGTATCTTTTGAGTGCTTTTAGGGAATCATAACATGTAAAGGGTTTTCTCACAATGAAAGAAAAGGAATGTCAGAAGTGGATTCTTTGGTATGACTAACATGGCAACATATATGGTACATAGAGATGACATCTTGTTTCATATTTTAAGGCATCCAATGAGAGTGTTAGGGGGTTTCAATTTGGTAATGGGTCAAGCAATAACAAGAATAGGTATAATCCTAGTGGTCCAATATTCAATATCTTTCAATTAGGTTTGCAAGTGGAGATGAATTTGGCAATAAAGGTTTTAATTTTATTATTAAAATGCACACTCTTGTAAATATCAATATGTGTTGAACTCTAGTTGATTGAGCTTGGATTGGTTATGTACCTCTTGGATTGGTTATGTCACCTGAGAAGAGTAGCGTGAGTAACCAAAGTAACAGTGGAGTGGATAAAAACAACGTAGTGTCACCTGGGAAGAGTAGCGTGAGTATTTACAACAACACACGTTCATTGAGAAACATAATCAGTGTGGATACAATCAGAACACATATAGATGTAGCAGGTAACAATGGCTTGGCTCAAGGTAATACCATACATCCCAAGAAAATTCTAAAATCAGATAATGCCCAGGTCATTAACTTATTAGATATCCACCTAGATCATGCAATTGAATCCATCCTAAAAAAAGGTCTAAATTTTGCTATAACCCCTAATAAAATACATGTGGAGGAGGTCATTAGTAATATTGAAGTATTCATTAAAAACCTAGATATAATAAAAAGTGAAGAAATGTTACAAGATATTGCTAAAATTCTTATAACTTCTAAACCTCCTGCATCTAACATATCCTTAGAAGAAAAAAGAGCCTTAAACAACCTCAGAAAAAATAAAAACACAGCCATCCTGAAGGTTGCTGCGGGCAACACAACTCTAATCATGAAGAGAATTGATTATGACAATAAAATGGAAGAACATCTAATTAACAGTGGTTGTTATAAAATCATTAGTAAAGATCTGAGTGAGAAACTTATGCGTGAAGTAATTAAGAAAATAAAAGAATCATCTCTAGATGACATCACTAAAAAGAAAATCATCCCTAATAGTTCCATTATTCCTAGAATTTATGGTGCTCCTAAAGTCCATATACCTAACATACCTCTCAAACCTATAGTCAATACCATAGGTTCCCCTACTTACCTTCTGGAGAAACACCTGGCCAAAAAACTTAGACCCTTGTCTGGTAATACCCCTTCTTATATAAAAAAATCATATTCCTTTGTTCAATGGATTAACAACATAGAAATGAAGGACTAGGACCTTATGGTTAGCTTTGACATTGTATCTCTTTATACTATGATGCCTATTGATGAAGCTATTAATATCATGAGAAACATCATGGATAAAGAAACTGTGGATCTTCTGGAGCTTTGCTTAAAATCATCTTACTTCAGTTTCAAAGGTAAGATTTATGAACAAACTCATGGTGTGGCTATGGTCTCTCCTCTATCCCCCATTGTTGCCAACATATTTATGGAACACTTCAAACTAAAGGCTCTTAGGTAATTTCCATACACCCCTGAAGAATGGAAAAGGTTTGTCGATGACATATTTGCCAAATGGAGTCATGGAAAAGAAAAACTTGACCTATTCCTCAATCACTTAAATAGCCTTTCGGACCATATAAAATTCACCATTGAAATTGAAAATAACAACCAACTTACCTTTCTTGATATCCTTCTAACCAAAAAAGAAGGGTCACTTGGTTTCCAAGTCTATAGAATGAAAGCCCACACAGAATGATATATACATGCAAATTCTCATCACCATCCTAAACAGAAGATGGGCATCATTAGTACCTTAACCACTAGGGTGACCAGAATATTCCTGAACATTTATATGATGAACTTAACCATGTTCAAAAATTCTTTGAATTAAATGGCTATAATAGGAATACCATTAAGAAAGCCATGCACCTATCCCTAAACAAGAATAATAAAGATATCAAAGATCACAATTTATCAACTCCCAACGTCTCCCTTCCATACATAAAAGGCACCACCGATAAAATTACTAAAATTCTTAATAAACACAACACTAATGTAGCCTTCACCCCTGCCAACACCATCAGACAATTATTCAACTCAGTCAAGGATCCCATCAATGCTAACCTTCAAAAAGGCATTTATGTTATTCCTTGCTCATGTGGAAAGGAATACATAGGTGAAACAGGTAGGTCTCTTAACATCAGAATTAAAGAACACATAGCTGACTTTTGACTTAAGAAGAGAAAGAACCTCAAAATCGGCCTTAGCAGAACATGTTCACTCTTCCTCTCATTACATTTGCATGGAAGAAGTCAAACTAGTTAGAAAAGAAGACCATTATCTTAAAAGGAAAATCAAAGAAGCCATTGAAATAGAAAAAAGGAAGAATAACTTAAACTGAGACGATGGATTAAAACTAAGAAACACCTAGAAACCTTTACTTGAAATCTTAAAGAATCAATAATTAACTCATATTACATCCTCCTTAAACAATTAAAAAAAACAAGTATAAACATATAAATAAATAAACATTTGGTTATTTTATAACCAAATCAAATTAATTAATTAAACAAACAAATTAATTAATTAATTAAACAAATTAATTAACTTATTAATTAAATAATTAATTAGGTAATTAATTAAACAAAAGAATTAATTAATTAAACAAATTAAATAATTAATTTAACAATTAACTAATTAAATAAACAAATTAATTAATTAATTAATTGGAGAATTAGAGAATTAATTAAATTAATTAATTAGAGAATTAATTAAATTAATTAATTAGAGAATTAATTAATTAATTAATTAATTAAACAAGTTAAATAATTAAGCAGATAATTAATTAATCAATTAAAGAAATTAATTAATGAATGAAAAAACTTAATTAATTAATTAAGAAAATTAACTAAACAAATTTATTATATAATAATAAATAATTAAGTAATTACAAAAAAAACAGAATTTTAACAAAATAACAGGATGAGGACCGACCTAATTTGCTAGATTAACTATTTCATAACCTATATATATACCCTAAATATAGCTCATGTATACATCATTAATATCTTTAGAATATCTATTGAAGCACCCTTCATGATGGACTCAATTGGTAGTCCGAAACGTTGGGTTCATATGAACTATCTTCACCTGTATGGATTCATTATTTAACAATATGTACCTCTTGTTCATAGAAGTTTAGACCCACGTTGTTGGTTGAGGATAAAATTCTACAACCTTCAAAATCAAAATGTATTTTGTTAAAGTTAGTATTATTTCATTGATGAAAACATTTAGTGACTATTCACTGCTCCTGTTTCAAACAATCAATTATGTAAAGACGCCATCCCTCTGCTTGATCCCTAATGAATGGATGAAAATTCAAAGACTCTCTTGGTTGTCTTTTACTATATTTGTTCCCTAATGAATGGAGGTAAAGTCGAAGACTTTGTAGGTGATCTTTTACTATATTTATGAGGTCTCTTTCATCTAGGTTTGGAATTCGGAAATAAGTGTTCCTTGTCCATTTCGTTTTTTTTTTTTTTTTATATTATTTCTAAGTTCACAAGGTTGAGGCTAAATTGTGGTCATGTCCAAGAATAACACCCGAATAGGGCAAGGAATTGTATCAATAAAATAACATAGAGGAATTCCTTAGCAACACACCAGATCACCATCTATCCAAGACCAAGTGGACATCAATTTGATGGTTTGAACAACAGTCCAAATTGATTTGAACATATTTTTCATTCTTTTAAATTCGATATTGAACATTGAACTGTTTTGACCATATTACAAACTGCCCTGCCCTGTAACAGGAAGGGTCATCAAATTCCATCTCTATTAGCATTTCAAAATTGACAATCATTGGGTTGGACTTTCGGTCATAATAGCAAATGACTTTTGCCAATTAAGTCCATAACTATGTTTTTGCAATTCTAACCTTACATTAGTGTTTGTGAATTTTCTTTTATTATTAGTTTCCTAATGCTTGAACCATGAACATGTGCGTGTGCCTCCATTTCTTTTGTGATTAGTTTTCTAATACTTGAACCCAATGTTTTAAAACTCCAACTTCGACACTGACATAGCTGAGGGTTGACTCTGACTTGGTATCAACTCACTCGGCTTGATTTTCGGTCATTGTAAAAAATATATTAAATATTTATTTCTTTTATAAAAAAACATAATTTTAAAGATTTTTGTTCATGTTTCCAAACATGCATCATTAGAATATAGATAGAAGACAACATATGATCAAAGTAGGCTCATGTATATATCGATTATATCAAAATGGCACCCAGTGCACTGTCCAATACATACATGATGATGAAATAGAGATCAAAACAAAAACACATAACCAAGGAGGCTAGAAATGGCCTCTACAACAAAAGTAAACTGTAACCAGTACTACTGGCTACTGCTAGAGGAGTGAAGATCATCTGGATCAACCTCTCGATCAGAGTCAGACAGGGGGCCCCATGGCTCCTCATCATCATCATATCAAACTGCAACTGTAGAAGTGGTAGCACTAGCAGGCTGTGAAGTAGCTGCAAGCTGAGATAGACGATATATGCACTTCTGTCGTGGCTCCATAGAGGAAGCTCTTGCAACTGGAGGACAGGTTGGTACAAGTGGATCTGCATTCAACTGAACATTATGTTTGAGTGATGCCTCCACCTGTAAATCCAAATGAAGATCCTCATGAGAATCAAACTCTATTAGATGACTCTCCACTAGCCAATATGATGTTGGATCAATGTCTTCCAACACAATGGGATTTGAATAAGGTATTTTGTTCAACAATTGGTTGCATCGGAGATAGAGGTTGTATTGGACATAGACTAGATCATTTAACCATTTTTTATCCAAATTGTTTCTCTTCTTTGAGTGAATTCTCTCAAAGACAGACTAATTGCGCTCGCACCAGTAGCACTACAAGTTTGACTCAAAATATGAATTGCAAACCTCTGCAATTTAGGACAATCGCTACCAAAAGCCTCCCACCATTATGGTGCAAAAACATAAGAGTGTAATGAGTTAGCTCAACAAAATTAAAAATTATATCCAACTTTCAAATTATAAACAATTTAGCAAAATAAGTATTAAGAATTTGAGAATTGAAATTTTTGTTTACCTGGCTCATCTGCTTCCCTTGCAATCTTTGCTAGGTTCTTCCCAAAGGTACCTGAGGCACTACTAAAGGTTGTGGCCTGTCAGTGTATCTCCTGATCACACTCCAATGGATCATGCGATCAATGTAGTCAATCAATCCATCTCTAACGTCCCTCTTCAAAGCTCCTGTCGCCTTAGCTTTATAATGATACTGTGGGTTCACAAAATACCCAGCTGCATGGATAGGGCAATGGAGTTGATTTTTCCATCTTTCATTAATGATTGCCCAAATGGGCCCATACTTAGCCACTTTATCCTTATATGCCCTCTTTATTTTCTCCTTTGCTTGATCCATAGCCTCATAAATGAAGCCCATAGCCAATCCTTCCCCATCCACCAACCACAACACCTTAACTAGTGGCTCAACAAGCTTCACAATATCTGCTGCCTTTCTCCAAAATATTTCTTCATTAACTTTCTTTTTCAATTCTTTGCCTTCCAGTTTGTGAGACGACTCGCTTTGATTCCATTCTTCACTGGAAAAAATCTTTTTCAAGTTTCTACGTTGTGAAAGCATATATTGCAATGTCAACAAATGAGTAGCAAATCTAGTGATGGCAGTCCTAATAATATCTGTGCGCCTCGTGTGTTTCCTCATTAAGGTCAAAAAATGAATCGTTGTAGATAAATTTTGTTATGCTTTTGGCATGATCTACAGTGTTTTTGACCCAATCTAATTTGCCAGTTTCCTCAAGCATGAGGTCTATGCAATGTGCAGCACATGGGGTCCAAAAGATGGTTATGTGTTTTTCCTCTAACATTTTACCAACAAGAGCATAGTTAGAGGCATTATCTATGATGACTTGAACAACATTAGCCACCCCCACCTCCTCAACAACCTCATCCAATAGTTGAAACAACAATTGTCCATCTTTTACCTTATTAGATGCATCAAGTGATTTTAGAAACATGGTTCCCTATGGGCAGAAGATAAGGAAGTTTTGATGGTACGATTTCTTTGATTAGTCCATCCATCTAACATGATGGTACATCCTATTCTTGCCCATGAATCCTTGAAATCTTTCAAATACTCATTAATGGAGGCAATTTCTTTATGCAAATGATACCCCCTTAGCTCATGCATAGTAGGGCCTTTAAAACCTTTTCCAGCAGCATGTATGGAATCAAACATAGGCTCATAATATGGTGAACAGGAAGCATTGAAGGGGATATCAGCATCATACCACCATCTAGCTATGTAATCACAAGCAGTCTCCCTCAATTCTTTCTTCCAATGATCATCTAAAGTGGGATGCATATGACTTCTACTATCTTGAGGATGATGTGCATCTGATGGAGAGGAGGGAGTGAAATAACTTTTGATATTCATATCACCCTTTTTCGTTTTACCCTTTCCCTTTTCTTGAATAGACTCAAAAGAGGGAGGAAGATATTAGAACGGGTTGGATGCATCAATACAAGGGATAGAGGAAGAACCATCAAAATCAAAATGGGGGTTGGTAGCCAGCATTTTTTGTATATTCCTCTTCCTCCCAATTTCAGCCTCCAACTCTTTTTGCCTAGCCTTATCTTCTTTAAACTTCTCAAAGCTCGCTAACAAATCCTTCCGAATCTCCCCAATTTATGGTGAGGTACATGGAGTAATTTGGCCTCTAATTCCTGCCAAGTGTTGTTTCAGCCTATTAATGCCCCCATGACCTTCCTTAATTTTCCTATGGCAAAATTTGCAATGCATTTGACTATCAACCATTTCAACATATGCCCAAGCAACTTCTTTTACTCTAGGTGCTATTTTTTGACTTGGAAATGAAAGCAAAAAATCTGAAAATGAAAAAGAAAAAACATTGCTTCAATGTTCATTTCTTTCACAAAAAAAACTCTTTTCAATTTCCAGATTTGCACATAAAATTTAATAAGCAAAAATTAGATTTTTACAAGTGAAAAAAATACCTCGAGGCACAAAATTCCTCCTCAAGGTTGCCCGAAGAAACCAACTCCTCAATGGAAAACGCTGCTCCAAATGGCTGCCCAAGAAGCTCCTCACTCCAGCTACAATGCTTGCCCAAAACTCCTCACTGCTGCTCCAAAAACAAACTCAACAACTCCTCACAAACTCTCATTGAAATTCTCATTAAAATGCATGAGATGGCTGTGAGGAAATGAGAGGAGTTGGGTGGGTTAAATAGGGTTTAGGAGAGGGGAATGGACCCTAGAGACAACATAGGCAAAATAAAAACCTATTTGGAGTCCCCCAAAAGAATATTTAAAAATAAAAATTCATTGTTTGACGGGTTTACGGGGCACTGTTTCCAACCCGAACGAGTAGGTTCAGACTTGGTTGAGCCGGCCGAGTTGTTAGACAACCAGGCCGACCGAACCGAATCCTAGGCTGGGTCACTGTTGGAGGGTCTAGCTCGGACCAACTCGGTTCCTAGTTGACCGTTTTTGAAAATAGAGCTTGAACCATAATTCCTACAAATAATGCTTGGATATCACTTATAGATCCATGAAAACCATAGAAAATGTTATGCTTAACAACCAACATTATGGTAAGATCCCTCATTTAACTAAGACAATTCAGAATAAGTTTTTTTTTATAACTAAAAGTAAACTCGAAAGAAATTACACATTATCAAATATAATTTTTATACCAAATCCAGATATTGTTTGCACTATTCCCTTTTTTATTTAATACTCTGGTACAAAAAGGATAGAAAAATTAAAAGATTAGTTGGAAATTCAATCCAATTTAAATAGCCACAACATGTTGTACCCTTTTACTTCTCATTCTTTTGGTGGTTGTTTATAAATGTGTGATCTTACCATTGCTGGTGCATACTTTTATTATATGTAGTTCTTGTAGATAATAATTTTTTTCTTTTTCTTTAAGAACATCAAGTCCCTTTCCTTAGGGTAAACGAGGATATTTATTCACACTAATACATATAGTCATGGCATGTTCTCTTAATATAATTTAAGATTGGGATGATCGTTCTTGAAAGTGGTTATTTGATGGAACGTGAAACTTAACTTTAGACTCGGGTTCGGTGTTATGCCCGTTATAATTATTGACTTCTCAATTAAAATTTCCTGATGTAATTTTCATGTCGATAGTGTAATGTTTGAAAATTAATGTCGATAATTTAATGTAATTTTCATGGCAGCTATAGACTGGCCACTCGAAAATTTTACCCTCTTACAAATTTGACGCTCAACTGAAATAAGTTCTTATTGCATTTTTTGCTCCCTCTTACAAGTTCTTCTCGTCTCTATGGCCAAGCTTCCTTCTCGAGCTTAAGTTTTTGTCGTTCGAAATTTGCAACTGGTTAAGATGAAAGGCTTTAATATGATTCTTTGGTTGGAAATAAGAAATGAACATCTTGTCATAGTCCGGGGTTTCGAATTAATTTCTTCTCTTCTAAAAGGGTTCCGCACCCAATTCTATTTTTGGACCCTATCCATGTGGTTTGTACCAGGTACTTGTGATAAATCAGTATTATACATATACATGTAGTTTCTCAACCGTTACTTTATATGTATGCCCTCAATAGTTTTTCTTTATTTTTCAATGAAAATATATCTACAAACGCTTAAATTGTTTGCTTCCTTTTTGGTAGGTTCCATTAATGTGATAATATGATTCCAATATAGTCATCACTTGAAACTAAACTAAATATGTGATATTTATGAAATATTCTTTCTGGGTTTCTTGTATATAAAGAAAGAAATATTTTTAATGAATGAATGTTTCTTTCTCTTTACTTCATAGATTATTAAATTGTTTATACTTAATAGATACAACTTTAACATATGTCTAGGTATTGTAAGAACTAAATTTCTCTACTAATTATTTGTTCATAATTACAAACATGTGCACATCTGGACTCTCTTTGGATTTCGATGTGGATGCAAGATGTCCACCCAACTCACTTCTGTAGATTGTATTCCCTAGCATAGATCATGTTAACTTAGAATTTTTAAAGCACTGAAGGATTCATACCTTAATTTGTTTTGATCCTTTAGAGTGCTTAATACATCTAGAATTAAGATGAATCTATACTGATGGTTTATTTTTAGTAAAATATAACATAGATATAACATTAATACATGTCCATGCATTGTAAGAACTAAATTGCTCTGCTATTTATTTGTCCACTTGTCCACAATGGTACCCAGGTGGACACTTGGACTCCTTTTCAATCCTCAAGTAGATGCAAGCTATAAATCCAATTTTCTCATGTAGTATTTACAACTATTTACCATCTCTTTATTTTTATCTTTTAAATGTTTCTTAACAACCATTTTGTAAAAAAAATTAGTTCTACCTTCCACTCATATGTTGTCACAAAGAGATATACCTTTCACCAAGACCCTCTTGTTAGAAAGTATTTGTTGCTTCTCAGTTGTTCCTCCATAGCATATAGAGTGTTTTATTAGTAGTGGGATTGCATTTTAGAGGAGAGACACCACAATTAATGAAGGATCATGGCACACAATAGCCTTCTAGCTATGCATTGGCATTGTTCTCATGACTTACTTTTTAGTATTAATTGTTGTCCTAAAGTTAACAACGCCATGATTAATAATTATTGGTATCCAATTTCATTTTTTGTTTTTCGAAATAGGTACTTTCTAATTTAGATTGACTTAGAATTATGAATTACAAATTTAGGAGAGAAGGTGCTTATTTCAAATTTGCATTGGAGCACCTTGCATGCCCCATGATAATGAAATGAAAACTAATTTGGGAGTTCAGACACATTCCCTCACACATATAAAAGGGTTCCGCATGGGCAGGTTTTGTGGGTTGTTTACATGGTGGTGCTCCATTCCAACCACAAAGTAATAACTCACAACTCAAGATTTTGATCCTTGTTGATTTAAGATTACATTGGAAATCACGTTGCAATTCTTGATCTAAAATTATGTCAACCACCTAACCCATAGAGCTGTAGCTCAATTGGCTATCACCATGTTATGAAATATTACTTAAACTATGAGAGTTCGAAGTTCAAATCCCCTATGGGTCCTATGGATTAAGCCATCAATCCTTTTTTTTATGCCAATCATATGTAAACGAATTTGGCATATACTTATAAATGATGTCTTTGGGAGCACCAGTTTCCTTCAATGAAAAAGTTTCAATCTAAATAATTTTCTCAAATTTTCATTTAGTTAGAAGTTCTTTTTGCTGTGGAAAATATTAAAAATAGAAAGTGTATCAAATCTAAATTGTTTTCTTTCCCATCTTTTAAAAATGGATATATATGTTTGATTTGATTGAAAAGTTGCATGCACTGTGGCATTGATATCAATTTTGTGACGCAGAGGATGCTCGAGTCTAGTCCATCTGAGTTAGAATTGTACAAAGCATTGAATGAGATGTTTGATGGAGGAATAATGCTAGATGGTTCATCTTTATTAGTGCTGGTCGATACCCATGCTAACGAAGGGGATGAGAGCGAAGATCTTTGCAAACGAATTCTTTCTTTTCAAGTTTAAAATTGTATCAAACACAAAGAAATTTGTTGCCCTAATTGAAAAGCTCATCAAAGCTAAGAAATTAATGATGGCTTACTATTTAGTTAAGAGTATTAAGGAATGAAGGGGTTGTTATGAACTTGGCATTTTACAATTCTCTTTTGACTGGTACAGGAGAAGCTGGACATTTTAGTTTTACGTGTCTTATCCTTAAGGATTTGTTAGCCAATAGATCTCAAGATTCCATGTCTTATTTTTCTTTATTCAAGACATTTGTAAAGGTTGGAGACACAAGAGTGGCCTACGACTTAGGGAGTTATTGGAGAGCTCTGGTTGTAGTGCCAAACAGACTTATATACACCTTCGCTGAAACAAGGAAAATAAAATTAGCTCTTCAACTCTTTGAATTTATGAATCATGGGCAGTGCAAACCAGACCTGGTCACTTATAAAACTATTATTTATATTCTTGGGAAGGAAGGCCATGCAGACGCAACCTTTCATGAATTTTTTACCGTGAAGGAATTGGCACAGGTACCTGATATTATAACCTACAATACGTTAATAAACAATTTTTTCAAGTTTGGTAGATTAAATTTATGTTTGATGATTTTTTCATGAGATGGTTGGAAGAGGAATTCAGCCCGAATTGCACGCTTACACTACTCTAATTGATAGTTTTGATCAAATGGGGTAGGTTGAAGAAGCAATAAGCTTGTTCCACGAAATGAACGAAAAGGGTTGTAAGGCATCAAATTATGTTTATAAGTCTCCAATAACAATTCTCAAAACTTGTACACCAATTTGAGGTCACTACAACCATATTGTGTCTATCTCCAAAATCATTATTGTGGTTGATGAAAATAGTTGTAATTCTCAAATTTTGACCAAGATAAGGTTGTACCCGTGAAAGGAAAAAATTTAAGCCATTATAACTTTGATATAAACAAGTAGAGGCCATTCTATGATGCATACATTTACTGAAGTACAAATTTCTGTGTGCAATAGTAAAACCAATATAGCGTAGTCTTGTAGGAACCCCAATGATGAGTTGAAGCAATTCATTTTTTAATGGTTCCAGGGAAGATTGTTTAATATTGCTAAGGCATGATTTCACAATAATTTGTTTCACGATACAACATGCTTATGTTTATTGATAGTTTAATTTATGTTTATTGATAGTTTAATTTATTATTGTGTTCTTCGTAGACATGTAATAGATTAACTCCTAGATTATATCATGTTGTCTTAGATAATTAATTGCCTCTCTTATTCTCTATTGTTCCTAGTTTGTTTTTGTAGGCATTGTTATTTGAATTTTTAACTTTTACTATCTTGAATTTGAGATGTTTGTACTTCCAAATTTGTAGTCTATATGTTAGGCACTTTTGTATGATATTTGCTATGGTCCTAAATAATGCTAGAAAAAAATTTCATTTTGAGTTGGTGAAACTTAGTGCTCACATATAACTTCATACTTATTTAGGAACCGCCACTATTTGAGATTCATGAAAGAGAGAAAGGTTTGAATGGAACCAACCAAAAACCCTAAATATGCTTAAAGAGAAGATAAAATCAACACCAGGAAAAAAGATAATTCAATGCTAGTGCGAAATAAAAGGAAAACAACGAGTGCACCATGGAAATAAATCACCCAAGAATAGTAGGACGATGGACTTGAAAGAAAATCCATGATAATAGACAACACTGTCAAGAGAGTGCAATGCTCAATATGGTGCTTATTGGATAAAAGGACTAGTATTTTTTGTTGGAAAAACAAAGGATTAAAGTGATCACATGATGATCCTACTAATGGGAGTTAGGTATGTTTTTATACACAACTCAAGTGTGGCGTTGAATTTCCAGGACCTTCGGTCTAGGTTAGAGTCTTAACATCATTGATGCTACCAAACCAAGAATTTCAATCATTCGGATCTTGGGGGAGGCCCTCAAGATCTAAAAGATTGAAATAGATTTTGGGGGGGAGGCCCCCAAGACTCAAAAATTGGAATTGCCAGAAGAAAAAGAGGAGAATGCCCAATAAACCAAACCACAAAGAAACTTTTTATTAAAACATATAATAACTATAAGGACTACATTGTGGTGGACAAACTGTCCTTTTACAAAATGTGACTTGTTACTTACAATATTTTTCAGTTACAATACCACGGGTCAATTCCATGGGTGGATGTCACAATACCATGGGAAAATACCATGGGTGAATGTCACTTACAATACCATGGATGGATAAATACCATGGGTGGATGCCACTTACAATACCATGGGTTGATGACATTTTCCATTCGGATCATTCCTCCCTCCTTAAGAAGCAATGTTCCCCATTGCATGAAGTTCCATCCTACGAAGCCTTTGTTGAATATGAAGACCCAGTGAAGAGAATGGTTTTATGTGGTTAACCTATAACCATGATGAATGAAGATCCGAGAATAGAGATACCTTGTAATACTTATTACCAACTATGATATTGATAGTGTGTAGCCTAGCAAATGGACTTCGATGAAGTGTGGTTTTGTGGATGACCCATAGCCATGATGAACGAAGATCCGAGGATAGAGATACCCTGTAATGCTTGTGACCAACTGTGATACTAACAGTGTGTGCCCTAACAAATGGAATTCGATATAGTGTGGGTTTGTGGATGACCCATAACCATTACAAATGAATATCCGAAGATAGAGATACCCTATAATGCTTGTGACCAACTGTGATACTAACAGTGTGCAACCTAGCAAATGGACTTCGATGACAAGGATTTGTGCGGTTGACCCATAATTGTGATTTTGGTTGTTGATGAAGTAGCAGGTGCCTACATAGCCTGGGGTGGGAGGGCATGTCTCCAAATAACCTAAGCCGAATGCTATTATGCTGAAAATGATGAGTGAAGCAGGTGCCTACTAAAGTGGGGTGGAAGGGCACGTCTCCAACGGGAACCCACTTTGAATGTTATTCCAGAATTAAAATGGACATAACTTGGTCAATATAACTTAGAATATTTATTATAACCTGTTTTTGGAAGGAGAGGACCATTTTTCATCTTCCCATGTGTTGGAAGTCCTTATCTGGAGACTCTAGAATCTCATATTCGCGCTGCAATTTTTCCACTGTCACAAAAGTTCTGAAAAAAAAAGTTGATTTTAAATCAACGATATCTCCCACATTCGAACTTCGATTCGACTCATTTTCTTTTGAAATTGGGTGATTTTTCAAGAGGAGCTCAGATATACAATCATTGTTTTGAAATTATACATAAAATCTTCAAGAAATGATAGGAGAGTCGTTGTCCACCTGTTGGCGTCAGAAAAAAATTCTACAACATAGCTGATTTTAAATCAGCGATATCTCCCTCATCTAGACTTCGATTCGGCCATTTTTTTTTTTTTAATTTTGGTATTTTTTCACAAGGAATCCAGATCTAGTATTTGTTTTTATAAATATTGAAACAAATTTTCTAGATCTGATCTGCAAACTCACCACCCAAAAAAAATTCCTACAAAAAAATGAAAAAAAAGAAAAATTCTTCCTGCTTGGCCCAAGAAAGTGCTCTGTGGAGGTTGCAGCATGTGCATGAAGTTCGTTGAATATTGCTGAAAAAATTTGAAACTAAAATATGCATGAAACCCTCATTCCCATGGAATCATAACCTGCTCTAATACCAGTGATCCGGATCTTAGGGGAGGCCCTTAAGATCTAAAAGATTGAAATAGATCTTGGGGGGAGGCCCCCAAGATCTGAAAAATTGGAATTGCCAGAAGAAAAATAGGAGAATTCCAATAAACTAAACGACAAAGAAACTTTTTATTAAAACAAATAATAATTGTAAGGACTACATTGTGGTGGACAAACTGTCCTTTTACAAAATGTGACTTATTACTTATAGTATTTTTCAGTTACAATACCACAGGTCAATTTCATGGGTGAGTGAATACCATGGGTGGATGTCACAATACCATGGGCCAATTCCATGGGTGAATGAATACCATGGGTGGATGTCACAATACCACGGGTCAATTCCATGGGTGGATGTCACAATACCATAGGCAAATACCATGGGTGGATATCACTTACAATACCATGGGTGGATGCCACTTACAATACCATGGGTAAATTCCATGGGTGGATGAATAACATGGGTGCATGAATACCATGGGTTGATGCCATTTTCCATTTAGATCACTCAACCATAAATTACTTTTCACATCAGAAATATAAAGCAGTAAATCACACATGCACGTATATACACAATTTTTAACAAATTGTACAATAATGTACAACCCCAATATTTGTTATATTAAACCAAATCTTTATAACACAATAGTCTATGGTATAAAAGATACAATGACAAACGTCGATGCAACTTCTATGTCGTATCTTGTCTTTCCGGTCCTTCGCTCCTGTACTACATATTGACTGCTCCTTAGTCCTTGAAAGGAGGTGCATCAAGACTCCAAGAGGGCTTCCACCTAACACTGCTACAAGTCACTTCTGGTGCATGTACACATGCTGATCCAATCTGCTCTCTAGGTTGGCCTAATCTTGAGCTCCAATCTGTCATGCTAGCAGTCACCTTTGTCGATCAAGGTGCTCCCCTTCAGCACGAAACTTCACCCAACCTTCAACTCTTCTTTGTCACTTCAATATAGCTCGTCTAAGGCTACTTTGGGCTATCAATGTGTTGCCCTCCACCAGACCAATGATGCTTAATCCTTCACTATAAGTTTTGCTCCTAATTAAGGTCTCCAATTGCCCAATTTGACCTCAATACATGGCACTTATAGGATACAATATAATCTGATCCAAATCTAGTCAATATCTTTGACCTAACATAAGACAAAACTCAATCAACCATACCTTATGACTGTTGTTTTAAATTAAAGTAAAATGTTGTAGATGAGGTTGCATGGTTAGTGCTTCCAATAACCACTTGTTAGCCCACTTATCCACCACCAAATAGCCTCCTACAATTGTAGCTTGGACCCTCCTCTTTGCTATTGTCATATGAAGGAGTATAGGGCTAAAACCAACCCTAATACTCACCCACCAACCCATTGTTTTAGGGCTCGGCCTCCTTGTAATTATCCATGTGCTACTCACTAGACAAACAATGTTGAAGGTGCCACGAAATCTCTCCCAAACACCCAGAAATTTCACCCTGTAATTTGGCCTCAGAAGATTAACCATCCCTTCAAACAAACCCTAGAATGCCCCACATCACCTTCTTCTCCGTGCTGAAGTTTCCCTAGTCCTGCAGCACAAAAAAAAGGTGTCTCATCCCTTCTATGCTACCTTGTATTGCACATTTGAATGAGGAATAATCCTCCACTTCACCTCTATATATACACATAAAGAGGGTTCCACAAATTTAATATGAAACATGTCTTTTGGATGAATTTACTTCAAGCCTACATGACTTGACTATCCATTAATTAATTATCAACTTCAAAAATTCATAACTTTGTTTCTAGAGCTCTGATTTGAGGGATCTCTGGAGCGTTGGAATCGGCACGCCAAGCTCTATCACCTAAAATTTTCTCATGCTCAAATTCATCATGGTTTTGGCTCAAGTCTTGATGGGTGCAAAACCCCTACCTTAGGTTCCAAGCTCAGAAGTGACCCTTGTGGCACTTTTCCCTCCAAACCCCAAACCCTAGGGCTTGGAGTACCTCCCAAGATATACAAATCAACACTCCCTCTTAGCGAGAGAGGTACTTCCAAGGTGAGGAAGTATCTCGTCATCATCATCACTGCTCGCAACACTTCCCAACTCCTAGCGCTCACAATTGCAACAATCCGTGTATGATGAACTACGCCCTTCTCGGAAGTGTTTCTATCACGCTGGAAGCACCCTGCTTCTTCTTATTATCCTATAACGTCTTCCACACTCTCCATGATTCCTTATTGTCATTTGTAGGAGCACCCTTGCTCCCCATTGACCACGTGCTCTTCTTGGACTACAGAGTCTCCCTTTGAACTTGCAAGCTCCTTATCAAACTCGACTCCCTCTGAGCCTCTGGAACCTAGACCTTTTTCTCAGGAACCTATACCTCTCCTCTAGAACCTGCACCTACTCCTTTGGAACTGACACCTACTCCACCTGCTTCTTTCCATGATCCACAGGCTTGGCCTTCAACCTGTAGAGACCATTCTCTCAAACTCCTAGTAGAATCCCATCATACATAGAGCATTTGGGCTTGAGTCTTGCATTCCCATCCTGGAACAAGACCTCAAACCTTTTCCTCTTGATCATTGAGATGAAGATCATGCTATATCTAAGTCCTAGTACAAACAGTACATCCTAGACCCGCATCATAAATCTTGTCTCCATCCTGAATGGCACAACAACCGATCCTCGGATCTCCAGTTGACTCTTGTCACCCAACAACATGTGCAACTTCGAGCCCCATTCAACTAGAGTCTCAAAAACCTCTTGTGACCCTGTCATATTCTTCGTCGCACCACTGTCCATGTACCATCCATCCTCATTGATAGTACCCTACGAGAAATGAGAAATCATAGCAAAGTCCTCCTTTTCCAATCTCCTAGTGAGATCATCTATCTCAGCTGAAGTGGCAACACCAACAACCTACTTTCCTTTCCTCTTCTCATCATCTCTCTTCTTCATCGGACATCTCAATGAATAATGACCCATCTTGCCACAGTTGAAACACTTGACTTTACTCAAGTCCTTCTTTTGCGTACCCTTCACTTGCATTACAAGTGCCACATCATCATCCAAAGACTTCTTATTTGGATGAAGATCCTCGTTTTGCAACTCTTCTTGAATGAAGTCATCCCATAGCCTATCCTAATCTGGAAGCTTCTCCTTGGAAACGATTCCTTTGATGAAGGGCCTCCATTCCTCTGTGAACCCTTTCAAGGAAATCCTTACCATATCTCCATTTGAGATAGTCACACTGATGGCAGCAAACTCATCTTTGACCCGAGACAATCTGTCAGATATGAGGTCATGCTTTCACCCTTTATCATCTTAATGGACTTCAACTTATCCTCTAATACTAGTACCTAGTTTTTTTCCTTATTCTAGAACAAATTCTGAAGATCCATCCACATTTCATGTGCATTGTTCTTCCTAGACAAATGAGGTACCATGGCCTCCTTGACACCATCTAGGATGACTAATCTTGCCCTTTTCTCTATATCTTCATATATTTCCAGCTCCTTAGGGTTAGTTGTCTTCTTGATCTCTTTCTCAACAAACTCGCAGATATTGTTGACCCACAAGACCAACTTGATCCTTTCCTTCCAAGGAGTATAGTTGGACAACCCGTCCAACATGTCCTCATACCAGAGACCTGCTTGCAACTTCGACATTGTAGTGAGTCCTTCACTTGCAATGTGACCAACTCCCTCTCACGTTGTACTTCGCTACACACAACTATGATTTACTTACTTCCAAAGTAGCTCAGACACCCTCTAATACCATGTTGAATTTCCATGACCTTGGGTCTAAGTTAAAGTCTTAAAATCATTGATGCTACAAAACCAAGAATCTCAACCATAAACTACTTTGCATAGTGAAAATATAAAGTTTTAAATCACGAAACACAAATATACAAAATTTTTAACAAATTGTGCAATAATGTACAACCCCAAGTTGTTATAGAGTGTCTAGAGCATTTTTCCAACCAAGGCTCCAGGAACTAGTAACTCAAACGACAATGATAAGGAACATGAGAACCAACTAGAAAACAAAAGGAAAGAAACCCACAACACCGTTTCTATACAGGTAATGTCAAGGATAGGAAAAACCACTATCAATTCAGGCAAACCTTCATGCCAATGACAAATAATGACCCAAAAACCACATGCATGTGCCATGCATGCCAAAACAAGCAACAAAATCATACATGCAACTTAGTACTTGCAAGAAAAAATCGTTGGCACTGCTGATCCAGATGTCCTCTTGCGCTTTCTTGCTCTTCTCTTGCCTACTTGCTCCAAATCCCAAGCATGCCACTCTCATCCAAGATTTCTCCAAGAAAACTCTAAGTGTGCAAGAGTATGAGGGAGAGAAAATAGAGAGAGAGCTCCAAGCTAAAACTGCAAAAAAAAAAAAAAAAAAAAAAAAAAAAAAAACACACACACACACACACACATGAACTGATCCTCCGAAGCCTTTTTATCATTGAAGCCTCTAGTTTCTTGAATTTTCCATTATTTTCCTTCATTTTCCTCCTCACCTGCAACCTGTGATGTTTCACCTTATTTTTCTCCTATTTTACATTATTTTCATAAATAAAATGTCAATAAATGCCTCATGCCTTTCCAAAACCTTTGTCATTTCCTTTTCCAATTTCCATAGCCATTAATTAATTACAAGTGATCCCCATCTCTATACCTTTCCCAACGTTCATCTTAGAATATGTGTCCCATGACCTTGGTTATTGTTTTGCCTTTATTAGCTTTATTACATGGAATTTTAACCAAGGCCATTACAAAACTCTCCCCTTGGGGGAACAATGTCATCGGTGTTCAATGACACTTACAACCAACAAGCTACTGAATAGCAAAAATAATGCCCATGGATATTTATAATCTTAGCTCATTGCAGCATTTACAATGAAAAATCTATTGAAAAGAAAACCAACATGACAAACATAACAACATGACACCCATACCGCTTATTAGAGCTTTATAACACAAATCATTGTGGTATTTACAATGAAAACCATATATAAATATGTACTCAACCAACAAACAAGGAAGGATACATAGCCTGCATCTGATCATTCATCTCCCATGCAGCTTCATTGGGCCCAAAGTGCTTCAACTACACTTTAACCTGCTCAATTGCTCAGTTCCGAAGCATGAGCATCTTTCTCTCTAAAAAGCACTGAGGTTTTGACTGAAATTCTCCTTTTGGCTCCACCTGCAATATAGACCAGTCAATCACCTGATCAACATCTTGAACATACTTCTTAATCAATGACACATGGAAAATATCAGAGGCTTTCACTGTTGAAGGTGTCAATAGGATATTGATCCAATCCTCTCAAGAATCTTGAAAGGCCAACAAAACCAAGGTGCTAGTTTGAAACATCATCTAATCCACAAGGAGATATTCTTGGGCTTGATGCGTAAGTACACATGTTCCCCAACATGAAACTCCTTAAACATCCTGTTATGATCTGCATAAATATTTTGTCTATCCTGAGATGCCTTTAGATTCTTCTTAATTACCTGCATTTCATGTTCCATATCTTCGAACATGTCCAATCCTATCAACACCATGTTCACTGGATCACTCCAATTGATGGGAGTGTTACGAGTGCCTCAAACAGACTCATCCTCAGTGACTCATCATACCCATTGTTGTAAGAAAACTCTACCAATGGAAGATATGCTTCCCACTTTCGTTACTGATGCAAAACGTACATTCTCAACATGTCCTCCAAAATCCTATTGACCTTCTCTTTCTGTCCACTTGTCTGTGGATGATAAGATGTGCTGAAGGCCAAATCTCTCCTTAAACCTGCAAATAACTCCTTTTAGAACCTAGAAGTGAACTTGGCATCCTTGTCTGACACAATCTTCTTTGGAACAACATGCAACCTCACTATCTCTCTGTTGAAGACCTCTACTACATCATTAGTTGAATAAGTATACTTCACTAGAAGGAAGTGAGCTACCTTTTTCAACCTTTCAACCACAACCATGATGGAATCATGTTGTTTATATGTCCTTAACAAACCTATAATGAAATCCATGGAAACCATTTCCACTCTGGAATGAGAATCGATTGTAGTAATCCACCTAGGTGCTTACATTCTGCATTTACCTGTTGACAATCCAAGCATCTAGTCACAAACTTTGCCACTTCCTTCCTCAAATTCAGCCAATAATATAACTTATTCACCGTTGTCAATGTATTATGATATCTTGGGTGACCTGAATATGGATTAACATGAAATTCTCTCAAGGTAAGATTTTTAAGCTCACTGTTGTCTAGCACATATATCTTGTCCCTAAATCTGACCAAATTATCTATTGTGAGATGATAATCCACATCCTAATCTCCTGTACCCTACTATATCCTATACATAAGATACCTATACCTATCATTCTGTTATCTTGCTTGCAAGATCCGATCCTGTAGATCTATCTCGTACGAACTCATAGTTGCTATGTGGTTTACTTGTACTCTCTTGCTAAGAGCATCTACAACCTTATTCTCTTTACTTTCAATGTATCTGATACCAAAATTGAACTCACTGATCGTGTCCAACCATCTATATTGTCTAGCATTCAAGTTCAGTTAGTCGAATAGATACCTCAATCCATAATGGTCTCTCATCAATACAAACCTCTTGCCAAGAAGATAGTGTCTCCACATCTTCAATTCATGAAACATTGGTAACTCAAGGTCATGAGTACATAATTTTGCACTTCCTCATTCAGTTTCCTTGATTCATAGCATACTACTTGTCCTTCCTGCATTAGGACTCCACCAAGTCCTCTCTTGCAAGCATCTGTATAGACCAAAAACTCTTTGTCTGGATCTGTAATCTTTAAAACTGAAGCATTTGTCAACAATTGCTTCAACTACTCAAAATTGGATGCACATTCCTCTATCCATTAAAATTTCTTACCTTTCCTTTGCAATGATGTAATGGGATATGTAATCCGAGAGAAGTTCCTGATGAACTTCCTATAATAACCTACTAACCCCATGAATTATCTTACCTCATCCACATTTCTAGGAGTTTCCCAATCTATGATAGCTCTTATCTTTTCCTGATCCACTGTTATGCCTTTCTTGGAAAAAACATGTCCTAAGTAATGTACCTCTGTCTGAAAGAAACTACATTTTCTAAGCTTGACATATAGTTGATGCTCTCTTAGCAATCTCAATGTTGTTGCTAAGTGTTCAACATGTTTTTCCTCATTACTGGACTATATCAATATGCCATCAATGAATACAATAACAAACTTGTCTAGATAAACACACAACACACTATTCATCAAGCACACAAAAGTAGCTAGAGCATTAGTCAAACCAAATATAACTACTACAAACTAATAATGCCCATACCTAGTCTCGAAAGTAGTCTTGTGTATGTCCTCTTCTTTAATGCGTACCTGATGATCTCTGAATCTCAAGTCAATATTTGAGAACACTGCTACTCTCTTCAATTGGTTGAACAAGTCATCAATCCTCGACAACGGATACCTTTTCTTGATGGTCACTTTGTTCAAATGTCTGTAATGAATGCATAACTTGAGAGTACCATCCTTCTTCTTCACAAACAACACTGGTGCACCCCAAGGCAATACACTTGCCTAATGTATCCCTTGTCAAGTATTTCATTCATTTGCAACTTTAATTCCGCTAACTCTAGTGTGGTTATCCTGTATGGTTCCTTTGATGTTGGTGATGCCCTTGGTACCGACTCAATAGAGAAGTCCACTTCCCTGTGAGGTGGCAACTCTGAAATATTTGTCGGGAACACATCTTGAAATTGCTGTAAAACCAAATACCTCCTCAAGACATCCTTGTCCTCAAGTTACTTACCTTCTCCACTAGAAATATGCACAACAAAAAACACACACCCTTTTCTGTGACTATGCATGGCATGCATAGCAGTCGCCATTCTAACTGATGTTTCCTTCTTATTACCCTTCAATATTCTTTGTTCTCCATTGTCATCCAAGCACTCAATAGCCTTGTCATAAAAATATACCTTAGTCCTATGAAGGTACTACCAATCCATAGCCAAAATCATATTATACAATCCCAACTGAAACACATTCAAATTCTCTGATGTAGCCATACTACTCAACTCAAATGCACAAGCTTTTTCCCAATGATGAACTCTTTTCTCTGTACCTGTAGCCAACTCCACTAACCAAGATTCTGCATGCAATTCTTTATTCAAACTGCACTTATCCACCAGGTTAATATTAACATAACTACAATTAGATCCAGGGTCAATTAAAATAGAAACAACTTAATGACAAAGCTTACCATCCATCTTGATAATAGACACCCGGTGATCTGCCTGCCTGTTATCCAAGGTTACATAAATCCAAGGAATACTCTATCCAACATCCCCCACTGTTTGTGCCTCCTGAGAACTGTAGATCTATGGTCTGCCACCTTGATGTTGTGCACAATCTCTTCTATGATGTTCTCCTCCACAAGTCCAACACTACAAGGGCTTCCTACCATCACCCTTGTTCTTCTCCTCAGACCAAAATCCTCGTCGTCTATGAGTTGTGTTATCACTCAGATTTTTCCTTAAAAGTTATCAGAAGAAGGGAAAGACTGAGGTAACCACAAACCAATCTTTTAAGTATTGGATCTATCCAACCTATGACTCAAAGAGGGCTCTCTCTATATATTTTAGCTTTATTTTCTAGGATTTTAGGCTAGTTCTTAAAGTTCAAGGGTTTTTGGATTTGTATAAAATGTTGGATGGTGGAATGCTTAAAACAGATGGATAAAATGAAGTCTCTGGACCATTGGGCTATGGAGTCAAATAAGGGCAATAGAATTGGAATTAGCTCATTAAAGGGAGTGCTCAGAAGGCAAGCTAGTAGAGTGAAGTACATGTCTTTAGGTTGAATGGGTGAAATGATCTTAACTAGGGTGAGAGGGTACTTAAGAATCCTCTAACTAGGATCAAAAGGAGGAACACAAGATAATAATGAGCATAGGGAAATTAAGAATCCTTTACTATAGATCAGAGGAAAACTACCTAGACTAAGGAGAAACTAAGAATTACTTAATTTAAATAATTTGCAGAAAACATTAAAATGCATAATAGTTATAACAGAGTGAAATGAAGAAAATTCTGAAATATCATTCCATATTATAGCATTCAGATTTCAGATACATTAAATATTATGGAAAACTTTAAAAGAAAGATAACAATCACAAGGGAAAATACTTGTCTATACTTTGCACTACACATGAATCCAATGAAATGTCTTGACTTTATTCATTAATATAGCTTGTTGGTCCAAAAAATGATACAATAGCTTAGAGTCTTCGATCAAGAAATTCTATAGAAATGTCTAAGAATCCACCTTACATACTTCAAATTGTGAAGTATTTATACAAAAATTATTACAAAATATCTCAAAACAAACTTGAGATTTATTCTAGGAAATACAAATATCTTCTTGCAAGAAGATAGAGACAACTAATGAATTCTTTCATGTTGTCCCTTTTATTACAGTTATGCTGGTCTTTATCGTTGAAGTGTAACCTTTTATGCTGGATTGTTGTTGTAGTGTTTCACGCTGGAGTCTTCTTTAACTTTTACCTTTCAGCTCATACTCTTTGACCCTGATGTGTTGTTTTCACTTGTTTACCTGTCTGTTATGTTTTTACTGTGCAGTAAATTTTTGCTTGTAAATTTATCACAGTAAACCAGTGATTGTCTCCCACCATTTGCATCAGGTAAATTTCCATTCATCATTCTTCTATAGATCTTGTCAGCTTCAGTATACTTGGCGAAATTGGGGTTGGTGAGGAACAAATGTTTTATCTCATGCTCAATGAAAAACAAGTTCTCAAATGTGTTGTACAACACTTTTCCTGTTGGCAAGGCTTTAATGGATGAAGTGCTTGCTTGTTCCTTTGCCAGCTGTATGAGTCTGGTATCATAGTTAAACTGTGTCATGAGTTTGTCATTAATAACCATAGGACTAGGCAGACCTTTCTCCTTAAAAATCTGGAATTATCCATGAACCTATCAATGGCTACCTCCATACTGTGGCACGTTTCTTCCAAATAAAGCATAAGGTTCCTTTTGGAAAGGACCTTCTTTATTTCTAAATTGGTCGCAGTCCTATCTTCTATATTTAGCTCATGGAGCTCATATCTATTCTTGTTGTTGAGGAAGTGGATGAGTCTATTGGCATCCTCTGGCTTATCTCCCAACTCCTCCTTCACTTTCTAGAAAGCTTCTATAGCTATCTTTAATAACTCTGTTTGTTCAAAAATAACTTGAATTGAGGGCCAAATATCCTTGAAGGAGTCAATGATATTGACCCACAACATTTCCATGGTTTGCCCTAGGGGTTTCTCCAGTGTCAAGTCTTTCTCTAGGATTTTAATCCTTTCACTCATTCTTTGGGAGTTTTGTGCTTCTTCCTCTTGTTTAAGTTGGGCAAGTTTGTAGTCAGTTTCCAAACTTGCTGCCTTTTCTCTCAGCTTGTTCATTTCTGTAGCTTGGATAGACATCTCTTCCATGGCTTTGACTAATTCTGTTGCTTTCTCTCCTGATGCTCTCTAACTCCTAGTACAATCCCATCGTACATAGAGCCTTGGGCTTGAGTCTTGCATTCCCATCTTGGAACAAGACCTCAAACCTTTTCCTCTTCATCATTGAGATGAAAATCATGCTATATCTAAGTCCTGGTACAAACGGTACATCCTAGACCCACATCATACATCTTGTCTCCATCCTGAATGGCACAAAAACTGATCCTCGGATCTCCAATTGACTCTTGTCACCCAAAAACATGTGCAACTTCGAGCCCCATTCAACTAGAGTCTCAAAAACCTCTTGTGACCCTATCATATTCTTTGTCGCACCACTGTCCATGTACCATCCATCCTCATTAATAGTACCCTACGAGAAATGAAAAATGATAGCAAAGTCCTCCTTTTCCAATCTCCTAGTGAGATCATCTATCTCAGCTGAAGTAGCAACACCAATGACCTACTTTCCTTTCATCTTCTCATCATCTCACTTCTTCATCGGACATCTCAATGAATAATGACCCATCTTGCCACAGTTGAAACACTTGACTTTACTCAAGTCCTTCTTTTGCATACCCTTCACTTGCGTTGCAAGTGCCGCATCATCATCCAAAGACTTCTTATTTGGATGAAGATCCTCGTTTCGCAACTCTTCTTGAATGAAGTCATCCCATAACCTATCCTAGTATGGAAGCTTCTCCTTGGCAACGATTCCTTTGATGAAGGGCTTCCATTCCTCAGTGAACCCTTTCAAGGAAATCCTTACCATATCTCCATCTGAGATAGTCACACTGATGGCAACAAATTCATCTTTGACCCGAGACAATCTGTCAGATATGAGGTCACGCTTTCACCCTTTATCATCTTAATGGACTTCAACTTATCCTCTAATACTAGTACCCAATTGTTTTCCTTATTCTAGAACAAATTCTGAAGAGCCATCCACATTTCATGTGCACTATTCTTCCTAGACAAATGAGGTACCATGGCATCCTTGACACCATCTAGGATGACCAATCTTGCCCTTTTCTCTATATCTTCATATATTTCCAGCTCCTTAGGGTTAGTTGTCTTCTTGATCTCTTTCTCGACAAACTCGCAGATCTTGTTGACCCACAAGACCAACTTGATCCTTTCCTTCCAAGGAGTATATTTGGACAACACCTCCAACATGTCCTCATACCAGAGACTTGCTTGCAACTTCGACATTGTAGTGAGTCCTTCACTTGCAATGTGACCAACTCCCTCTCACGTTGTACTTCGCTACACACAACTATGATTTACTTACTTCCAAAGTAGCTCAGACACCCTCTAATTCCATGTTGAATTTCCATGACCTTGGGTCTAAGTTAAATTCTTAAAATCATTGATGCTACAAAACCAAGAATCTCAACCATAAACTACTTTGCATAGTAAAAATATAAAGTTGTAAATCATGAAACACAAATATAGACAATTTTTAACAAATTGTACAATAATGTACAACCCCAATCTTAATTATATTAAACCAAATATGATAATACAACACTCTATGGTATACAAGATATAATGACAAATGTCGTTGCCATTTCTATGTCATATCTTGTCGTGTCGGTCCTTTGCTCCTATACTGCTTACTAGCTATCCCTTAGTCCTTCAAAAGACAACACATTGAGACTCCATTAGGGTTTCCACCTAACAATGTTGCAAGTCACTATTGTTGCATGTATACGGGCTGATCCAATCTGCTCTTTAGGTAGGCCTAATCCCAAGCTCCAATTTTCTAGGCTAGCAGTCACCTTTTTCCATCAAGGTGCTGCACTTCAGAACCAAATTTTACCCAACCTTCAGCTCCTTTCATCACTTCAAGATAGCTTTTCTAGGGATACTTTGGGCTATCAACATGTTTCTGTCCACCAGACTAATGATCCCAAATCCTTCACTATAAATTCTACTCCTAATTAAGGTCTCTAACTGCCCAAGTTTACCTCAATACATGGCAATTATAGGTTGCAATATAATATGATCCAAATTTGGAAAATATCCTTGACCCACACAAGACAAAACTCTATCAACCATACCTTATGGCTGTTGTTCTGAACTGAAGTAAACTACTGTGGATGAGGCTGCCTAGTTAGGGCTTCCAACAACCACTTGTCAACCCACTTATCCACCACCTAACAGCCTAATACAATTTCATCTTGGGCCCTCCTCTTTGCTGCTATCATACGTAGGAGTATAGGGATAAAACCAACCCCAATACTCACCCAACAACCCATTGTCTTAGGGCTCAGATTCCTTGCGATTATCCTTGTGCTAGATGCTACCCAAACAGTGTTGAAGGTGCCACAAATTCTCTACCAAATAGCCTAGAAATGTCACCTTGTAATGTGACTTCTCTGCAAGATTAACAATCCCTCAAATAGATCCTAGAAGCCCCCACACTACCTCCTTCGCCACGCTGAAGTTTCCCTAGTCATGCGACCCAAAATAGAGGTGTCTCTTCCCTTTGTTGTTTCCTTGTATTGCAGTTTTGGATGAGGAATAGTCCTTCAATTCACCTCTATATATACACATAAAGAGGGCTCCACGAATTTAAGAAGAGACATGTCTTTTCGATGAATTTACTTCAAGCCTACATGACTTGACTGTCCATTAATTAATTGTGAAATTCAAAAATTCATAACCTCGTTTATAATGCTTCGATTTGAGTGATATTTGGAGCATTGAAATTGACAGGCTAATCTCTATCACCTCAAATTCTTCATGGTTTTAGCCCAAATATTGATGGGTGCAAAACCCCTACATTTGGTTCCAAGCCCACAAGTGACCCTTTTGGCGCTTTGCCCTCCGAACCCTAGGGCTTGGAGTACCTCCCAAGCTATATAAATAATCACGGAGGGCACTAAAACCAATAAGGTTAATGGGCCCATTATGACTTCGTCAGACTTGACTACTTTGAAATACATAATAAATAAGGGTTGGATAGGTTGGATTAGCCAAACCTTTTGGTTTCAAGTGAAACTTATACCATTATCAACATTTTAACATCCAAGTTTATGCACAACAATATCTTATGGGGAAGAACAAAAAAAGGAGAGTTGCTTTGTAGGCACAAAACTCAATCTAACATTAGTGTATGCATGAGAAAGAAAGGGAATGGGTTTATGTGTAATACCCTGCTCCCACATTTACCTAGATAAATGATTCAATGGGGTAAACATGTGATGAAGAGTTACTATGATAAGATTCAACTCCGCAAGTATAGTTAAGGAAGTGGAACTGACAAGACAAGACCAATATGACCTTCCTCAAGAGCTACAAAACCTTTCAGAGACAGCCAACCCTTTCAGGTGCCCAAGCCCTAAAACAACTCGATGTTTTTCTGATCTAGACCCCTAGTCACTCTCAAGAAAATCCATGCATGTGACTAAGATCCTCTAGTAGCTCTGACAAGAAGGCATGTATGTGACTGTGTCCTTTTTCAAGTAGTTTTGTGTTAGTGACCCCAGATTTTATGCCACTTTTTCAGGGCTAGGTCTTAGGCCTCTGCCCAAAACTTCATGAAACTTCCAGAAAAGATAATTAACACTGAGAGAAGGTTACTAATGCAAACAATTTAACCAAGACTTTCCCAGAACCCTATCATCCATGACAAGAATTCTATCAAACACATCACGAACATGTCATCCATAGGTTACAACAACAGATCTGAACATAGGGATCTCATACTTATTTGTGAATCATCAAGAAGGATTGATATCTCCTTCCAATACCTACATTGTTCTCTATTACGTCATTCATTCACTATTATTTCATCTACTAACCAAAACATTATGAGAGGCATACATTAAGATTATCTTAAAACATGCTCATAACCAACAGACAACCCGAGATATATCAATGATGAAACAACTATTAAATCCACATAATGACAAACACATTTACTCATGAAGATACCAAAGGAAAATGAGCTCTTATTAACATATGGAAATCCAACCAAGTCAGGGACTTCCACGTACCACTCCACCATAGATTGGGATGAACCAAATCTCCCTTTTATCCAATCACCCCCATGCCATATTCCAAGCATGAATGTGGGATCTCATGAAACAAATCAAACAAAATCAAACCAGGGTTTCGAGAAGCCAAACAACCTAGACCCTCAATCAGTGATTCCACCTCACAGCTATACATCACTAACCATCACCAGATTGGCCTCTACCCAAGCTTCCCAAGGCTCTAGAGCATTTGTTCCAAACGAGGCTTCTATAACTAGTAACTCAACCCAAAGTTGTTGCCAGGCTCCAAAGCGTTTGTTGAGCCAGGGCTTCCTGGACTAGTAGCTCAACCCACTAAGGGCTCTAGAGCATTTTTCCAGCCAAGGTTCCAGGACTAATAACTTAACCCAAGTTGTTATAGAGCGTCCAGAGCATTTTTCCAACCAAGGCTCCAGGAACTAGTAACTCAAACCACAACGATAAGGAACATGAGAACCAACTAGAAAACAAAAGGAAAGAAACCCATAACACCGTTTCTATACAGGTAATGTCAAGGATAGGAAAAACCACTATCAATTCAGGAAATCCTTCATGCCAATGACAAATAATGACCCAAAAACCACATGCATGTGCCATGCATGCCAAAACAAGCAACGAAATCATACATGCAACTTAGTACTTGCAAGAAAAAACCATTGTCACTGCTGATCCGGATGTCCTGTTGTGCTTTCTTGCTCTTCTCTTGCCTACTTGCTCCAAATCCAAAGCATGCCACTCTCATCCAAGAGTTCTCCAAGAAAACTCTAAGTGTGCAAGAGTATTAGGGAGACAAAATAGAGAGAGAGAGCTCCAAGCTAAAACTGAAAAAAAAACCATGAACTAATCCTCCGAAGCCCTTTTATCATTGAAGCCTCTAGTTTCTTGAATTTTCCATTATTTTCCTTCATTTTCCTCCTCACCTTAAACCTGTGATGTTTCACCTTATTTTTCTCCTATTTACATTATTTTCATAAATAAAATGTCAATAAATGCCTCATGCCTTTCCAAAACCTTTGTCATTGCCTTTTCCAATTTCCATAGCAATTAATTAATTACAAGTGATCCCCATCTCTATACTTTTCCCAACATTCATCTTAGAATATGTGTCCCATGACCTTGGTTGTTGTTTTGCTTTTATTAGCTTTATTACATGGAATTTTAACCAGGGAAATTACAAAACTCTCCCCCTTGGGGGAACAATGTCATCGGTTTCCAATGACACTTACAACCAACAAGCTGCTGAATAGCAAAAATAATGCCCATGGATATTTATAATCTTAGCTTGTTGCAGTATTTACAATATCCAATATATTGAAAAGGAAACCAACATGACAAACATAACAACATGACACCCATACCACTTATTAGAGATTTATAACACAAATCATTACGGTATTTACAATGACAACCATATATAAATATGTACTCAACCAACAAACAAGGAAGGATACATAGCCTGCATCTGATTGTCCATCTCCCATGCAGCTTCATTGGGCCCAAAGTTCTTCAACTACACTTTAAGCTGCTCAATTGCTCAGTTCCGAAGCATGAGCATCTTTCTCACTAAAAAGCACTGAGGTTTTGATTGAAATTCTCCTTTTGGCTCCACCTGCAATATAGACGAGTCAATCACCTGATCAACATCTTTAACATACTTCTTAATCAACGACACATGGAAAATATCATAGGATTTCACTGTTGAAGGTGTCAATAGGATATTGATCCAATCCTCTCAAGAATCTTGAAATGCCAACAAAACCAAGGTGCTAGTTTGACACATGATCTAATCCTCAAGAGATATTCTTGGGATTGATGCGTAAGTACACATGTTCCCCAACATGAAACTCCTTAAACATCCTATTATGATCTACATAAATATTTTGTCTATCCTAAGATGCCTTTAGATTCTTCTTAATTACCTGCATTTCATGTTCCATATCTTCCAACATGTCCAATACTATCAACACCTTGTTCACTGGATCACTCCAATTGATGGGAGTGTTACAACTCTGCCCGTAGAGTGCCTCAAATAGACTCATCCTAAGTGACTCATCATACCCATTGTTGTAAGAAAACTCTACCAATGGAAGATATGCTTCCCACTTTCGCTGCTGATGCAAAACGTACATTCTCAACATGTCCTCCAAAATCCTGTTGACCCTCTCTTTATGTCCATCTGTCTGTGGAAGATAAGATGTGCTGAAGGCCAAATCTCTCTTTAAACCCGCAAAAAAATCTTTTTAGAACCTAGAAGTGAATTTGGCATCCTTTTCCGACACAATCTTCTTTGGAACACCATGCAACCTCACTATCTCTCTGTTGAAGACCTCTACTACATCATTAGTTGAATAAGTATACTTCAGTAGAAGGATGTGAGCTACCTTTGCCAACCTTTCAACCACAACCATGATGGAATCATGTTGTTTAAATGTCCTCAAATAACCTCTAATGAAATGCATGGAAACCATTTGCACTATGGAATGAGAATCGATTGTAGTAATCCACCTAGGTGCTTACATTATGCATTTACTTGTTGATAATCCAAGAATCTAGTCACAAACTTTGCCACTTACTTCTTCAAATTTGGCCAATAATAGATCTTATTGACCGTTGTCAATGTATTATGATATCTTGGGTGACTTGAATATGGATTAACATGAAATTCCCTCAAGGTAAGCTTCTTAAGCTCACTGTTGTCTAGCACATATATCTTGTCCCTAAATCTGACCAAATTGTCTATTGTGAGATGATAATCCACATCCTAATCACCTATACCCTACTATAACCTATACATAAGATACCTATACCTATCATTCTGTTATCTTGCTTGCAAGATCCAATCCTGTAGATCTATCTCGTACGAACTCATAGTTGCTATGTGGTTTACTTGTACTCTCCTGCTAAGAGCATCTACAACCTTATTATCTTTACTTTCAATGTATCTGATACCAAAATTGAACTCACTGATCGTGTCCAACCATCTAGATTGTCTAGCATTCAAGTTCAGTTAGTCGAATAGATACCTCAATCTACAATGGTCTCTCATCAATACAAACCTCTTGCCAAGAAGATAGTGTCTCCACATATTCAACTCATGAAACGTTGGTAACTCAAGGTCATGAGTACATCATTTTGCATGTCCTCATTCAGTTTCCTTGATTCATAGCATACTACTTGTCCTTCCTGCATTAGGACTCCACCAAGTCCTCTCTTGCAAGCATCTGTATAGACCAAAAACTCTTTGTCTGGATCTGTAATCTTTAACACTGAAGCATTTGTCAACAATTGCTTCAACTACTCAAAATTAGATGCACATTCCTCTATCCATTCGAATTTCTTACCTTTCCTCTGCAATGATTTAATGGGATATGTAATCCGAGAGAAGTTCCTGATGAACTTCCTATAATAACCTACTAACCCCATGAATTATCTTACCTCATCCACATTTCTAGGAGTTTCCCAATCTATGGCAGCTCTTATATTTTCGTGATCCACTGTTATGCCTTTATTGGAAACAACATGTCCTATATAATGTACCTCTGTCTGAAAGAAACTACATTTTTTAAGCTTGACATACAGTAGATGTTCTCTTAGCAATCTCAATATTGTTGCTAAGTGTTCAACATGTTTTTCCTCATTACTGGACTATATCAATATGCCATCAATGAATACAATAACAAACTTGTCTAGATAAACACACGACACACTATTCATCAAGCACACAAAAGTAGCTAGAGCATTAGTCAAACCAAATATAACTACTACAAACTAATAATGCCCATACCTAGTCTAGAAAGTAGTCTTGTGTATGTCCTCTTCTTTAATGCGTACCTGATGATCTCTGAATCTCAAGTCAATCTTTGAAAACACTGTTGCTCTCTTCGATTGGTTGAACAAGTCATCAATCCTCGACAACATATACCTTTTCTTGATGGTCACTTTGTTCAAATGTTTGTAATGAATGCATAACCTGAGAGTACCATACTTCTTCACAAAAAACACTGGTGCACCCCAAGGCAATACACTTGGCCTAATGTATCACTTGTCAAGCATTTCATTCATCTGCAACTTTAATCCACTAACTCTAGTGTGCTTATCCTGTATGGTGCCTTTGATGTTGGTGATGCCCCTGGTACCGACTCAATAGAGAAGTCCATTTCCCTATGAGGTGGCAACTCTGAAATGTTTGTCAGGAACACATCTTGAAATTGCTGTACAACCAAATACCTCCTCAAGACATCCTCGTCCTCAAGTTACTTACCTTTTCCACTAGAAATATGCACAACAAATAACACACACCCTTTTCTGTGACTATGCTTGTCCTGCATATCTGTCGCCATTCTAACTGATGTTGCCTTCTAATTACCCTTCAATATCCTTTGTTCTTCATTATCATCCAAGCACTCAATAGCCTTGTCATAAAAATATACCTTAGTCCTATGAAGGTACTACCAATCTATAGTGAAAAGCATATTATACAATCCCAACTGAAACACATTCAAATTCTCTGATGTAGCCATACTACTCAACTCAAATGCACAAGCTCTTTCCCAATGATGAACTCTTTTCTCTGTACCTATAGCCAACTGCACTAGCCAAGATTCTGCATGCACTTGTTTATTCAAACCGCACTTATCCACCAGGTTAATATTAACATAAGTACAATTAGATCCAGGGTCAATTAAAATAGAAACAACTTAATCACAAAGCTTACCATCCATATTGATAATAGACACCCGGTGATTTGCCTGCCTATTATCGAAGGTTACATAAATCCAAGGAATACTCTATACAACATCCCCCACTGTCTGTGCCTCCTGAGAACTGTAGATCTATGGTTTTCAACCTTGATGTTGTGCACAATCTCTTCTGTGATGCTCTCCTCCACAAGTCCAACACTACAAGGGCTTCCTACCATCACCCTTGTTCTCTCCTCAGACCAAAATCCTCGTCGTGTGTCAGTTGTGTTATCACTCAGAATTTTCCTTAGAAGTTATCAGAACAAGGGAAAGACTGAGGTAACCACAAACCAATCTTTTAAGTATAGGCTCTATCCAACCTATGACTCAGAGAGGGCTCTCTCTATATATTTTAGCTTTGTTTTCTGGGATTTTGGGCTAGTTCTTAAAGTTCAAGGGTTTTTGGATTTGTATAAAATGTTGGATGGTGGAATGCTTAAAACAGATGGATAGAATGAAGTCTCTGGACCATTGGGATATGGATTCAAATAAGGGCAATAGAATTCGAATTAGCTCATTAAAGGGAGTGCTCAAAGGGCAAGCTAGTAGAGTGAAGTACATGTCTTTAGGTCGAATGGGTGAAATGATCTTAACCATGTTGAGAGGGCACTTAAGAATCCTCTAACCAGGATCAAAATGAGGAACACAAGATAATAATGAGCAAAGGGAAATCAAGAATCCTTTACTATAGATCAGAGGAAAACTACCTAGACTAAGGAGTAACTAAGAATTACTTAATTTAAATACTTTGCAGAAAACATTAAAATGCATTATAGTTATAATAGAGTGCAATGAAGTAAATTCTGAAATATCATTCCATATTATAGCATTCAGATTTAAGATACATTAAAGATTATGGAAAACTTTAAAAGAAAGATAACAATCACATGGGAAAATACTTGTCTATACTTTGCACTACACATGAATCCAGTGAAATGTCTTGACTTTATTCATTAATCTAGCTTGTTGGTCCAAACAATAATACAGTAACTTAGGGTCTTCGATCAAGAAAGTCTATATAAATGTCTAAGAATCCACCTTACATACTTCAAATTGTGAAGTATTTATACAAAAATTATTACAAAATATCTCAAAACAAACTTGAGATTTATTCTAGCAAAAACAAATATCTTCTTGCAAGAAGATAGAGACAACTAATGAATTGTTTCATGCTATCCCATTTATTACAGTTATGCTGGTCTTTATCATTGAAGTGTAACCTTTTATGCTGGATTTTTGTTGTAGTGTTTCACGCTGGAGTCTTCTTTAACTTTTACCTTTCAGCTCATACTCTTTGACCCTGATGTGTTGTTTTCACTTGTTTACCTGGCTGTTCTGTTTTTACTGTGCAGTAACTTTTTGCTTGTAAATTTATCACAGTAAATCAGTCATTGTCTCCCACCATTTTGCATCAGGCAAATTACATTCATCATTCTTCTATAGATCTCGTCAACTTCACTATACTTGACGAAATTGGGGTTGGTGAGGAACAAATTTTTTATCTCATGCTCATTGAAAAAAAAGTTCTCAAATGTGTTGTACAAAACTTTTCCTGTTGGCAGGGCTTTAATGGATGAAGTGCTTGCTTGTTCCTTAGCCAAATGTATGAGTCTAGTATCATAGTCAAATTGTGTCATGAGTTTTTCATTAATAACCATAGGACTAGGCAGACCTTTCTCCTTCAAAATCTGGAATTAGCCATGAACCTATCAATGGCTACCTCCATACTGTGGCACTTTTCTTCCAAATAAAGCATAAGGTTCCATTTGGAAAGGACCTTCTTTATTTCTAAATTGGTCACAGTCCTATCTTATATATTTAGCTCATGGAGCTCATATCTATTCTTTTTGTTGAGGAAGTGGATGGGTCTATTGGCATCCTCTGGCTTATCTCCCAACTCCTCTTTCACTTTCTTGAAAGCTTCTATAGCTGTCTTTAATAACTCTGTTTGTTCAAAAATAACTTGAATTGATGGCCAAATATCCTTGAAGGAGTTAATGATATTGGCCCACAACATTTCCATGGTTTGCCTTAGGGGTTTCTCCAGTGTCAAGTCTTTCCCTAGGATTTTAATCCTTTCACTCATTATTTGGGCCTTTTGTGCTTCTTCCTATTGTTTAAGTTGGGGAAGTTTGTAGTTAGTTTTCAAACTTGCCACATTTTCTCTCAGCTTGTTCATTTCTGTAGCTTAGATAGACATATCTTACATGGCTTTGACTAATTTTGTTGCTTTCTCTCTTGATGCTCTCTAACTCCTAGTACAATCCCATCGTACATAGAGCCTCTGGGCTTGAGTCTTGCATTCCCATCCTAGAAAAAGACCTCAAAACTTTTCCTCTTGATCATTGGGATGAAAATGGTGCTATATCTAAGTCCTGGCACAAACGGTACATCCTAGACCCACATCATACATCTTGTCTCCATCCTGAAAGTCACAACAACCGATCCTCAGATCTCCAATTGACTCTTGTCACCCAAAAGCATGTGCAACTTCGAGCCCTATTCAACTAGAGTCTCAAAAACCTCTTGTGACCTTGTCATATTATTCATCGCACCACTGTCCATGTACCATCCATCCTCATTGATAGTACCCTACAAGAAATGAGAAATCATAGCAAAGTCCTCCTTTTCCAATCTCCTAGTGAGATCATCTATCTCAGCTGAATTAGCAACACAAACGACCTACTTTCCTTTCCTCTTCTCATCATCTCTCTTCTTCATCGGACATCTCAATGAATAATGACCCATCTTGCCACTGCTGAAACACTTGAGTTTACTCAAGTCCTTCTTTTGCGTACCCTTCACTTACGTTGTAAGTGCCACATCATCATCCAAAGACTTCTTATTTGGATGAAGATCCTCGTTTCACAACTCTTCTTGAATGAAGTCATCCCATAGCCTATCCTAGTCTGGAAGCTTCTCCTTGGCAATGATTCCTGTGATGAAGGGCTTCCATTCCTCGGTGAACCCTTTCAAGGAAATCCTTACCATATCTCCATCTGAGATAGTCACACTGATGGCAGCAAACCCATCTTTGACCCGAGACGATCTGTCAGATATGAGGTCACGCTTTCACCCTTTATCATCTTAATGGACTTCAGCTTATCCTCTAATACTAGTACACAATTGTTTTCCTTATTCTAGAACAAATTCTAGAGAGCCAACCACATTTCATGTGTACTGTTATTCCTAGAAAAATGACGTATCATGGCATCCTTGACACCATCTAGGATGATCAATCTTGCCCTTTTATCTAGATATTCATATATTTCCTGCTCCTTAGGGTTAGTTTTCTTCTTGATCTCTTTCTCGACAAACTCACAGATCTTGTTGACCCATAAGACCAACTTGATCCTTTCCTTCCAAGGAGTATAGTTGGACAACCCCTCCAACATGTCCTCATACCAGAGACCTTCTTGCAACTTCGACATTGTAGTGAGTCCTTCACTTGCAATGTGACCAACTCCCTCTCATGTTGTACTTCGCTACACACAACTATGATTTACTTACTCCCAAAGTAGCTCAGACACCCTCTAATACCATGTTGAATTTCCATGACCTTGGGTCTAAGTTAAATTCTTAAAATCATTGATGCTACAAAACCAAGAATCTCAGCCATAAAATACTTTTCATAGTGAAAATATAAAGTTGTAAATCATGAAACACAAATATACACAATTTTTAACAAATTGTACAATAATGTACAACCCCAATCTTAATTATATTAAACCAAATATGATAATACAACACTCTATGCTATACAAGATATAATGGGAAATGTCGTTGCTGTTTCTATGTCATATCTTGTCGTGTCGGTCCTTTGCTCCTGTACTGCTTACTAGCTATCCCTTACTCCTTCAAAAGACAACACATTGAGACTCCAGGAGGGTTGCCACCTAACAACGTTGCAAGTCACTTCTGTTGCATGTACATGGGCTGATCCAATCTGCTCTTTAGGTAGGCCTACTCCCAAGCTCCAATCTTCCAAGCTAGCAGTCACCTTTGTCCATCAAGGTGTTGCACTTTAGCACCAAATTTTACCCAATCTTCAGCTCCTCTTCATCACTTCAAGGTAGCTCGTGTAGGGCTACTTTGGGCTATCAACATGTTTCTCTCCACCAAACCAATGATCCCAAATCATTCACTATAAATTCTACTCCTAATTAAGGTCTATAACTGCCCAAGTTTACCTCAATACATGGCACTTATAGGTTGCAATATAATCTGATCCAAATTGGGACAATATCCTTGACCCACACAAGACAAAACTCTGTGAACCATACCTTATGATTGGTGTTCTGAATTGAAGTAAACTATTGTGGATGAGGCTGCCTAGTTAGGGCTTCCAACAACCACTTGTCAACCCACTTATCCACCACCTAACAACCTAATACAATTGCATCTTAGGCCCTCCTCTTAGTGACCCCAGATTCTATGCCACTTTTTGAGGGCTAGGTCTTAGGCCTCTGCCCAAAACTTCATGAAACTTCCAAAAAAGATAATTAACATTGAGAGAAGGTTACTAATGCAAACAATTTAACCAAGACTTTCCCAGAACCCTATCATCCATGACAAGAATTCTATCAAACACATCACGAACATGTGATCCATAGGTTACAACAACAGATCTGAACATAGGGATCTCATACTTATTTGTGAATCGTCAAGAAGGATTGATATCTCCTTCCAATACCTACATTGTTGTCTATTACGTCATTCATTCATTATTATTTCATCTACTAACCAAAAAACTATGAGAGGCATACATTAAGATTATCTTAAAACATGCTCATAACCAACAGACAACCTGAGATATATCAATGATGAAACAACTATTAAAGCCGCATAATGACAAACACATTTACCCATGAAGATACCAAAGGAAAATGAGCTCTTATTAACATATGGAAATCCAACCAAGTCAGGGACTTCCACGTACCACTCCACCATAGATAGGGATGAACCAAATCTCTCTTTTATCCAATCATCCCCATGCCATATTCCAACCATGAATGTGGGATCTCATGAAACAAATCAAACAAAATCAAACCAGGGTTTCGAGAATCCAAACAACCTTGACCCTTAATCAGTGATTCCACCTCACAGCTATGCATCACTAACCATCACCAAATCGGCCTCTACCCGAGCTTCCCAAGGCTCTAGAGCATTTGTTCGAAACGAGGCTTCTATAACTAGTAACTCAACCCAGAGTTGTTGTCAGGCTCCAGAGAGTTTGTTGAACTAGGGCTTCCTGGACTAGTAGCTCAACCCACCAAGGGCTCTAGAGCATTTGTCCAACCAAGGGTCCAGGACTAATAACTCAACCCAAGTTGTTATAGAGCATCCAGAGCATTTTTCCAACCAAGGCTCCAGGAACTAGTAACTCAAACCACAACGATAAGGAACATGAGAACCAACTAGAAAACAAAAGGAAAGAAACCCACAACACCGGTTCTATACAGGTAATGTCAAGGATAGGAAAAACCACTACCAATTCAGGCAAACCTTCAAGCCAATGACAAATAATGACCTAAAAATCACATGCATGTGCCATGCATGCCAAAACAAGCAAGGAAATCATACATGCAACTTAGTACTTGTAAGAAAAAACCGTTTCCTCTGTTGATCCAGATGTCCTCTTGCGCTTTCTTTCTTTTCTCTTGCCTACTTGCTCCAAATCCAAAGCATGCCACTCTCATCCAAGAGTTCTCCAAGAAAACTCTAATTGTGCAAGAGTATGAGGGAAAGAAAATAGAGAGAGCTCCAAGCTAAAACTGAAAAAAAAAACCATGAACTGATCCTCCGAAGTCTTTTTATCATTGAAGCCTCTAGTTTCTTGCATTTTCCATTATTTTCCTTCATTTTTCTCCTCACCTGCAACCTGTGATGTTTCACCTTATTTTTCTCCTATTTTACATTATTTTCATAAATAAAATGTCAATAAATGCCTCATGCCTTTCCAAAACCTTTGTCATTGCCTTTTCCAATTTCCATAGCAATTAATTAATTACAAGTGATCCCCATCTCTATACTTTTCCCAACATTCATCTTATAATATGTGTCCCATGACCTTGGCTATTGTTTTGCCTTTATTAGCTTTATTACATGGATTTTTAACCAGGGCCATTACAAAAGTCTCCCCCTTGGGGGAACAATGTCATCGGTGTTCAATGACACTTACAACTAACAAGCTACTGAATAGCAAAAATAATTCCCATGGATATTTATAATCTTAGCTCGTTTCAATATTTACAATGAACAATCTATTGAAAAGAAAACCAACATGAAAAACATAACAACATGACACCCATACCGTGACGCAGGCTGAGCCTGCAAACCCCCAGAATCTTTAAAACCCTGTCTATGCATAGAATCATGCATTGCAATCACTGCCATACTAAGATTCCAATCTGAGCAATTTCATACATTTCCCAATAGCAGAAGTTATCTTTCTATTTATGGTTATGAAGCCATTTCACAATCTCTGTATATGAAATTTTGCTCCTTCACGGCAAATTCATAACTTTGAAATCTTCAATCAAACCCAATGAAATAAATCATTCACTATTTAATGAAACTGTCCAATTTTGTTCTTCCCCATCCCAAATTAAATTTAGACTCACATTATCATTTCTTTCCAATGGATTGAGTCATCACCACAACATATATATCTTTCATCAAAAGGTATTTGCAGCCTAAGGTTTAAACTTCAAATCTGTCTACGAACAATCACCCACACACATACCTTGAATTCATGCTCAAGGAATTCATTCCTGCCATGATTCCTCAACGCAGCCAAACATTTCAGTGCTCCCACAAATAAAATCTGTAACTATGACTGGACTCAAGAATGCGCTCTTACTCAATGTGACACACATATCGATCTTATACACCACATATCAATGGGATTTGTTTGATTTTAATGCGAGAATACCAGAGTTCCATTCTATATTCAACCAGAATTCATTTCCTCTGATCCAACTAATAATTTCAACTTCACCAATAGCTCGATTAACAAATCAACTCTGAATCCATTGTTTTTGTTCACCTTTGTCCTTTTAAACAAGATGGACGTTATTTAATCAAACAAAATTATAATACCATTCATCCTTTACGCAATTGACATCAACCACACATATTATTTGTTGATTACTGGATTAATAACACTCAGAAATATGGCACGACATTAACATTAATGTGTTTTCCCACAACTATCAAATAGATATACGCCTCTTTCTTTTCAACATCCCCAATACAAAGTAATACCATTGCATTACACACAATTCGGATTTGATTATTTCTGTTATACTACCATTTCTTCAACATTCCAGCGCTCTAATTCGAAACTCAACGCATCAATACAATTGATAATTGAAGACTGTGCCTACCTGCGTTAATTTACCCATGTCTAGCGCTTCAACATTTGCAATAATTGCCAATTAGGTTGTTTCAATGCCGTGCTTCTGGTTTGTAACCATCGTTCCGCCTTTAACTTTCAATTGCTGGACCGTGCCTATGGCATATCATTTCACTGTTTTATTCACAATCATAACATGAATTCAAATAAGCAATGTATCAAATAAATTTTGCGCCCTCTTGCTAGATCTTCTGCCCCTGAGATTTATCACAAAACTATTCAGATTAACATAAGAATTCAACCCAGATTTGTTTCTGCTGAATTGAACTCAAACCTGCGCTGTCAATATATGTTAAATCGCCATCTCTTTTGAATGCTAGAAATGGAATATAAATTTTACTTGCAGTGTGTGAAATAGATGACCGATTCACGGAAACATCATAAACTCCACTTCAGTCGGCCCAGATTCGATTTCAACGCATTAAACAAATAGCAATTTCTGCTATTGAACGCACTTAGACTCACAGAATTTTACCATAGAGATTCACACAATCAGCAGATTCAAAATACTCCTTTTATGTAGAGTGTTAACGCCTTTCATGCATAACAATTTGGATGCAAAGTGTTAACGCCTTTCACAATGCACAACGAATAGCAATTCTGCTATCGACCCCTCAAGATTTCAAAAGCTTGACACTGCAGACTTTTAATGTATTAAAATGCTGGCACCCTTTTCTTTTCATTTTCTATTAATCAAATACAGACCAATCCTAACTCATGCACAGATAACAACATAAATCGATCTCGCTTTTACTGCAGGTTTCCTTCGGTCAACCTTCCCAACAATCGATACTTCAATCACATATATACAGTGAACCAGAAATAACTATAACTTTTGCAGCTAATCACCAAATGTATATATATAATCTGAACCCAAAACAAGATTACTTACAAACTTTGTTTGGCCTGATATTCCAGATTGATGACCCTTACAATTTCTGAAGGCTTACAGCCTTGGTTGTTCCAAACCAGCTCTCTACTCCTCTCCTATTCTCAATCCTATTTATACAATTTTAAAAGAAATCTAATTTAATGCTTTATCCCTTCAATTCCTCAACAAACCCTTAAATCTCTCAACATCCCTAAAATCTAGATCTATCCCTAAAGGTTTGCAACTAAATCTAATTTAAATATATTTTAGGTGTGGACTCAACTAAGTCCCGTACATAGCATTTCTACTTCCTAGAATTTCTATCTAACTCTATTTTCTCTCATATTCCTTAAAATAATATTTACAAAAATCCTCACTTTCTCCTATTTTATTAAAAATAACAAATTAATTAATAAAATATTAAGAAGTGTCACACCCCCTTTAATCACATATTTACAATGAAAAATATGGTCTTGATGCTCCTGCATCAGACTCCCAACGTTAAAACTAAACATGATCGCCTGATCATGTGTTCGGATCTGTGTATGCCTGGATCCCATATCTTGTGTTGTAACTTTCCACTTTCTACACTTTCACAATCTGTCTCTATTTTCATTTTGCTGCTGCTTCTGCTGCTTCTCTTCCTTGCTACTACTGGTTTCTTCCGGGATTCTTTTGTCATCAGTCTTCTGATACTTTCAATCTCTCGGTCTAATAAATCTCCCGGCTGTTGATTTCTTGCTGTCTGCTGAGCTAAGACGGCTTTCTCAGTTTGTATTGTCACTCGCTGACTTTTTGCTTCTATGCTTGTTTCTGTTCTGATTTGTTCAGTCTTCACTGCCACCCTATCATCCATGCCCTCTTGTTTTCTAGAACAGAAAACTTCTTCTTCCTTCATTTTACTTCTCAATTGAGTCAAATGTTCTGCAACAATACCTGCATTCACAAAACACTTGTTAGAATAAAAATCAGAAGGCATCAGTGCCTTATCCTCCTTCGCCAGCACTTCGGTATGCTGTTCTGAAGTCTCCTCCACTATCAGCACATCAGTATGCTGATTCTCTTTGCCCAAAGAATCCTCTGAAGAATTCTCAAGACTGTCAACCAGTCTTTCTCTCACATCATCTGCTTCCATGATATCTTTATGCACTCGTTCACTGTACTGAACTCTTTCTTCTGCCATCTCCCTGTCATACTCCGAATTTTCCAACAAATATTCTAGCAATGCAATTTCTCTGTGACATTGCTGAAGCATAACATCACCATCACTTACAGTCCCTGCATTCATACACAACTTGTCAGTTTGAAAACTACAAGTCTCAACAACTTTAATCTTCGGTTCATATACCAGCTCTTCCCGCTGATCATCTTCTTCATTCCCATGAACTTCCTCTTCAACAAAACCTGTAATCACATCACAACTGTCAGCTATAAAAACACAAGAGTTCATATTATCCAGTTGATCTGGATCTGCCCAATAATTCAAGAATTCATCAATGATCTCTTCCTCTGTTTGATCATTAGAAACCTCCTCTTCCAACTCAGCTGCTCTGAGTTGCGTACACTTCAATTGTACATCCATCATCTGCTCAAGCTTCTTCAGCTCTTCCGTTAACTGCATGTTTATCTGTCGATCTCTTTTCTGTTGTAGCCTCTGCCACTTCACTTTCTTTCCCTTCAGTGGAAAGATCCATCCTCTATTCTGGTTTTCCTGCTCTTGCAGCCATTCCTCTAGTACCTGCAATTGCACTTTCATTACTGCAATCTCTCTTTCTCTGACTTCTGCAGTCATCTCATCGCTGTGGCATTCCTCTGAACCTCTTCTTTGATCCTCCATGATCACTTTCTCCATGAGTTGTTCACTCACTATGAGTTGTACTAGCCTCTATGACAGCAATCTCTTCTGCTGTCACTTACCTCACCAAGCCCTTCTCACTCAGTCTTTTGGTAAGTACTGGTTCACTGCCTCTGGAACCTTTCGAGCACTCTCTCTGCTCTCTTCAGGCTATCTCTTCAACTCACCTTCTTCTTCAGGACACTGCAACTGTCCTCCTTATTCAGCCTTTAGTTGAATGCCAGGTTCACTGCCATCATCTTCTCTGCAACCATAAACTCTCATCACAAATTTCAAATCAGAAAAATCATCTCACCTCATAAGATCTTGCATGATCTTTTCCTCCTGGAAATCATGTTCACTTGCAATTATGTATGCTGCATATCAGATTTAAAACTCTGATCTTCATTCATCAATAGTCAAAAATACATTTCAGTTTTCAAAATAAACAATTTTCAACTCAACAGAGCCAAACTCTGATACCAAAAATTGATACAGGCTGAGCCTGCAAACCCCCAGAATCTTTAAAACCCTGTCTATGCATATAATCATGCATTGCAATCACTGCCATACTAAGATTCCAATCTGAGCAATTTCATACATTTCCCAATAGCAGAAGTTATCTTTCTATTTATGGTTATGAAACCATTTCACAATCTCTGTATATGAAAGTTTACTCCTTCACGGCAAATTCATAACTTTGAAATCTTCAATCAAACCCAATGAAATAAATCATTCACTATTTAATGACAATGTCCAATTTTGTTTTTCCCCATCCCAAATTAAATTTAGACTCACATTATCATTTCTTTCCAATGGCTTGAGTCATCACCACAACATATATATCTTTCATCAAAAGGTATTTGCAGCCTAAGGTTTAAACTTCAAATCTGTCTACGAACAATCACCCACACACATACCTTGAATTCATGCTCAAGGAATTCATTCCTGCCATGATTCCTCAACGCAGCCAAACATTTCAGTGCTCCCACAAATAAAATCTGTAACTATGACTAGACTCAAGAATGCGCTCTTACTCAATGTGACACACATATTGATCTTATACACCACATACCAATGGGATTTGTTTGATTTTAATGCGAGAATACCAGAGTTCCATTCTATATTCAACCAGAATTCATTTCCTCTGATCCAACTAATAATTTCAACTTCACCAATAGCTCGATTAACAAATCAACTCTGAATCCATTGTTTCTGTGCACCTTTGTCCTTTTAAACAAGATGGACGTTATTTAATCAAACAAAATTATAATACCATTCATCCTTTACGCAATTGACGTCAACCACACATATTATTGGTTGATTACTAGATTAATAACACTCAGAAATATGGCACGGCATTAACATTAATGTGTTTGCCCACAACTATCAAATAGATATACGCCTCTTTCTTTTCAACATCCCCAATACAAAGTAATACCATTGCATCACACACAATTCGGATTTGATTATTTCTGTTATACTACCGTTTCTTCAACATTCCAGCGCTCTAATTCGAAACTCAACGCATCAATACAATTGATAATTGAAGACTGTGCCTACCTGCGTTAATTTACCCATGTCTGGCGCTTCAACATTTGCAATGATTGCCAATTGGGTTGTTTCAATGCCGTGCTTCTGGTTTGTAACCATCGTTCCGCCTTTAACTTTCAATTGCTGGACCGTGCCTATGGCATATCATTTATTCACAATCATAACATGAATTCAAATAAACAATGTATCAAATAAATTCTGCGCCCTCTGGCTAGATCTTCTGCGCCTGAGATTTATCACAAAACTATTCAGATTAACATAAGAATTCAACCCAGATTTGTTTCTGCTGAATTGAACTCAAACCTGCGCTGTCAATATATGTTAAATCACCATCTCTTTTGAATGCTAGCAATGGAACAGCAATTTTACTTGCAGTGTGTGAAATAGATGACCGATTCACCGAAACATCATAAACTCCACTTCAGTCGGCCCAGATTCGATTTCAACGCATTAAACAAATAGCAATTTCTGCTATTGAACGCACTTAGACTCACAGAATTTTACCATAGAGATTCACACAATCAGCAGATTCAAAATACTCCTTTTATGTAGAGTGTTAACGCCTTTCATGCATAACGATTTGGATGCAGAGTGTTAACGCCTTTCACAACGCACAACGAATAGCAATTCTGCTATCGACCCCTCAAGATTTCAAAAGCTTGACACTGCAGACTTGTAATGTATTAAAATGCTGGCGCCCTTTTCTTTTCATTTTCTATTAATCAAATACAGACCAATCCTAACTCATGCACAGATAACAACATAAATCGATCTCGCTTTTACTACAGGTTTCCTTCGGTCAACCTTCCCAACAATCGATACTTCAATCACATATATACAGTTAACCAGAAATAACTATAACTTTCGCAGCTAATCACCAAATGTATATATATAATCTGAACCCAAAACAAGATTACTTACAAACTTTGTTTGGCCTGATATTCCAGATTGATGACCCTTACAATTTCTGAAGGCTTACAGCCTTGGTTGTTCCAAACCAGCTCTCTACTCCTCTCCTATTCTCAATCCTATTTATACAATTTTAAAAATAATCTAATTTAATGCTTTATCCCTTCAATTCCTCAACAAACCCTTAAATCTCTCAACATCCCTAAAATCTAGATCTATCCCTAAAGGTTTGCAACTAAATCTAATTTAAATAGATTTTAGGTGTGGACTCAACTAAGTCCCGTACATAGCATTTATACTTCCTAGAATTTCTATCTAACTCTATTTTCTCTCATATTCCTTAAAAGAATATTTACAAAAATCCTCACTTTCTCCTATTTTATTAAAAATAGCAAATTAATTAATAAAATATTAAAAAGTGTCACACCCCCTTTAATCACATATTTACAATGAAAAAAATGGTCTTGATGCTCCTGCATCATACCGCTTATTAGAGCTTGATAACACAAATCATTGCGGTATTTACAATGACAACCATATATAAATATGTACTCAACCAACAAACAAGGAAGGATACATAACCTGCATCTGATCATCCATCTCCCATGCAACTTCATTGGGCCCAAAGTGCTTCAACTACACTTTAACCTGCTCAATTACACGGTTCTGAAGCATGAGCATCTCTCTATCTAAAAATCATTGAGGTTTTGACTGAAATTCTCCTTTTGGCTCCACCTGCAATATACACCAGTCAATCACCTGATCAACATCTTTAACATACTTCTTAATCAATGACACATGGAAAATATCATATGCTTTCACTGTTGAAGGTGTCAATAGGATACTGATCCAATCCTCTCAAGAATCTTGAAAGGCCAACAAAACCAAGGTGCTAGTTTGACACATGATCTAATCCTCAACGACATATTCTTGGGCTTGATGCATAAGTACACATGTTCCCCAACATGAAACTCCTTGAACATCCTATTATGATCTGCATAAATATTTTGTCTATCCTCAGATGCCTTTATATTCTTCTAATTACCTGCATTTCATGTTCCATATCTTCCAACTTGTCCAATCCTGTCAACACCTTGTTCATTGGATCACTCCAATTGATGGGAGTGTTACAAATCCGCCCGGAGAGTGCCTCAAACAGACTCATCCTTAGTGACTCATCATACCCATTGTTGTAAGAAAACTCTACCAATGGAAGATATGCTTCCCACTTTCGTTGCTGATGCAAAACGTACATTCTCAACATGTCCTCCAAAATCCTGTTGACCCTCTCTTTCTGTCCATCTGTCTGTGGAAGATAAGATGTGTTGAAGGCCAAATCTCTCCTTAAACCCGCAAAAAAATCTTTTTAGAACCTAGAAGTGAATTTGGCATCCTTTTCCGACACAATCTTCTTTGGAACACCATGCAACCTCACTATCTCTCTGTTGAAGACCTCTACTACATCATTAGTTGAATAAGTATACTTCACTAGAAGGAAGTGAGCTACCTTTGTCAACCTTTCAACCACAACCATGATGTAATCATGTTGTTTATATGTCCTCAAATAACCTCTAATGAAATGCATGGAAACCATTTCCACTATGGAATGAGAATCGATTGTAGTAATCCACCTAGGTGCTTACATTATGCATTTACTTGTTGACAATCCAAGAATCTAGTCACAAACTTTGCCACTTCCTCCTTCAAATTTGGCCAATAATAGAGCTTATTGACCGTTGTCAATGTATTATGATATCTTGGGTGACTTGAATATGGATTAACATGAAATGCTCTCAAGGTAAGCTTCTTAAGCTCACTGTTGTCTAGCACATATATCTTGTCCCTAAATCTGACCAAATTATCTATTGTGAGATGATAATCCACATCCTAATCACCTGTACCCTACTATAACCTATACATAAGATACCTATACCTATCATTCTGTTATCTTGCTTGCAAGATCCGATCCTGTAGATCTATCTCGTACGAACTCATAGTTGCTATGTGGTTTACTTGTACTCTCCTGCTAAGAGCATCTACAACCTTATTATCTTTACTTTCAATGTATCTGATACCAAAATTGAACTCACTGATCTTGTCCAACCATCTAGATTGTCTAGCATTCAAGTTCAGTTAGTCGAATAGATACCTCAATCCACAATGGTCTCTCATCAATACAAACCTCTTGCTAAGAAGATAGTGTCTCCACATATTCAACTCATGAAACGTTGGTAACTCAAGGACATGAGTACATCATTTTGCATGTCCTCATTCAGTTTCCTTGATTCATAGCATACTACTTGTCCTTCCTGCATTAGGACTCCACCAAGTCCTCTCTTGCAAGCATCTGTATAGACCAAAAACTCTTTGTCTGGATCTGTAATCTTTAAAACTGAAGCATTTGTCAACAATTGCTTCAACTACTAAAAATTAGATGCACATTCCTCTATCCATTCGAATTTCTTACCTTTCCTCTGCAATGATGTAATGGGATATGTAATCCGAGAGAAGTTCCTGATGAACTTCCTATAATAACCTACTAACCCTATGAATTATCTTACCTCATCCACATTTCTAGGAGTTTCCCAATCTATGGAAGCTCTTATATTTTCGTGATCCACTGTTATGCCTTTATTGGAAACAACATGTCCTATATAATGTACCTCTGTCTGAAAGAAACTACATTTTCTAAGCTTGACATACAGTTGATGTTCTCTTAGCAATCTCAATATTGTTGCTAAGTGTTCAACATGTTTTTCCTCATTACTGGACTATATCAATATGCCATCAATGAATACAATAACAAACTTGTCTAGATAAACACACGACACACTATTCATCAAGCACTCAAAATTAGCTAGAGCATTAGTCAAACCAAATATAACTACTACAAACTAATAATGCCCATACCTAGTCTAGAAAGTAGTCTTGTGTATGTCCTCTTCTTTAATGCGTACCTGATGATCTCTGAATCTCAAGTCAATCTTTGAGAACACTGTTGCTCTCTTCGATTGGTTGAACAAGTCATCAATCCTCGACAACAGATACCTTTTCTTGATGGTCACTTTGTTCAAATGTCTGTAATGAATGCATAACCTGAGAGTACCATACTTCTTCTTCACAAAAAACACTGGTGCACCCCAAGGCAATACACTTGGCCTAATGTATCACTTGTCAAGCATTTCATTCATCTGCAACTTTAATCCACTAACTCTAGTGTGCTTATCCTGTATGGTGCCTTTGATGTTGGTGATGCCCCTGGTACCGACTCAATAGAGAAGTCAATTTCCCTATGAGGTGGCAACTCTGAAATGTTTGTCAGGAACACATCTTGAAATTGCTGTAAAACCAAATACCTCCTCAAGACATCCTCATCCTCAAGTTACTTACCTTTTCCACTAGAAATATGCACAACAAATAACACACACCCTTTTTTGTGACTATGCTTGTCCTGCATATCTGTCGCCATTCTAACTGATGTTGCCTTCTAATTACCCTTCAATATCCTTTGTTCTCCATTATCATCCAAGCACACAATAGCCTTATCATAAAAATATACCTTAGTCCTATGAAGTTACTACGAATCCATAGCGAAAAGCATATTATACAATCCCAACTGAAACACATTCAAATTCTCTGATGTAGCCATACTACTCAACTCAAATGCACAAGCTCTTTCCCAATGATGAACTCTTTTCTCTGTACCTATAGCCAACTGCACTAGCCAAGATTCTGCATGCACTTCTTTATTCAAACTGCACTTATCCACCAAGTTAATATTAACATAAGTACAATTAGATCCAGGGTCAATTAAAATAGAAACAACTTAATCACAAAGCTTACCATCCATATTGATAATAGACACCCGGTGATTTGCCTGCCTATTATCCAAGGTTACATAAATCCAAAGAATACTCTATACAACATCCCCCACTGTCTGTGCCTCCTGAGAACTGTAGATCTATGGTTTTCAACCTTGATGTTGTGCACAATCTCTTCTGTGATGCTCTCCTCCACAAGTCCAAGACTACAAGGGCTTCCTACCATCACCCTTGTTCTCTCCTCAGACCAAAATCCTCGTCGTGTGTCAGTTGTGTTATCACTCAGAATTTTCCTAGAAGTTATTAGAACAAGGGAAAGACTGAGGTAACCACAAACCAATCTTTTAAGTATAGGCTCTATCCAACCTATGACTCAGAGAGGGCTCTCTCTATATATTTTAGCTTTGTTTTCTGGGATTTTAGGCTAGTTCTTAAAGTTCAAGAGTTTTTGGAATTATATAAAATGTTGGATGGTGGAATGCTTAAAACAGATGGATAGAATAAAGTCTCTGGACCATTGGAATATGGATTCAAATAAGGGCAATAGAATTGGAATTAGCTCATTAAAGGGAGTGCTCAAAGGGCAAGCTAGTAGAGTGAAGTACATGTCTTTAGGTCGAATGGGTGAAATGATCTTAACCATGTTGAGAGGGCACTTAAGAATCCTCTAACCAGGATCAAAATGAGGAACACAAGATAATAATGAGCAAAGGGAAATCAAGAATCCTTTACTATAGATCAGAGGAAAACTACCTAGACTAAGGAGTAACTAAGAATTACTTAATTTAAATACTTTGCAGAAAACATTAAAATGCATAATAGTTATAATAGAGTGCAATGAAGTAAATTCTGAAATATCATTCCATATTATAGCATTCAGATTTAAGATACATTAAAGATTATGGAAAACTTTAAAAGAAAGATAACAATCACATGGGAAAATACTTGTCTATACTTTGCACTACACATGAATCCAGTGAAATGTCTTGACTTTATTCATTAATCTAGCTTGTTGGTCCAAACAATAATACAATAACTTAGGGTCTTCGATCAAGAAATTCTATAGAAATGTCTAAGAATCCACCTTACATACTTCAAATTGTGAAGTATTTATACAAAAATTATTACAAAATATCTCAAAACAAACTTGAGATTTATTCTAGCAAAAACAAATATCTTCTTGAAAGAAGATAGAGACAACTAATGAATTGTTTCATGCTATCCCATTTATTACAGTTATGCTGGTCTTTATCGTTGAAGTGTAACCTTTTATGCTGGATTTTTGTTGTAGTGTTTCACGCTGGAGTCTTCTTTAACTTTTACCTTTCAGCTCATACTCTTTGACTCTGATGTGTTGTTTTCACTTGTTTACCTGGCTGTTCTGTTTTTACTGTGCAGTAACTTTTTGCTTGTAAATTTATCACAGTAAATCAGTCATTGTCTCCCACCATTTTGCATCAGGTAAATTTACATTCATCATTCTTCTATAGATCTCTTCAACTTCACTATACTTGGCGAAATTGGGGTTGGTGAGGAACTAATTTTTTATCTCATGCTCAATGAAAAAAAAGTTCTCAAATGTGTTGTACAACGCTTTTCCTGTTGGCAGGGCTTTAATGGATGAAGTGCTTGCTTGTTCCTTAGCCAACTGTATGAGGCTAGTATCATAGTCAAACTGTGTCATGAGTTTGTCATTAATAACCATAGGACTAGGCAGACCTTTCTCCTTCAAAATCTGGAATTAGCCATGAACCTATCAATGGCTACCTCCATACTGTGGGACTTTTCTTCCAAATAAAGCATAAGGTTCCTTTTGGAAAGGACCTTCTTTATTTCTAAATTGGTCACAGTCCTATCTTATATATTTAGCTCATGGAGCTCATACCTATTCTTGTTGTTGAGGAAGTGGATGGGTGTATTGGCATCCTCTGGCTTATCTCCCAACTCCTCTTTCACTTTCTTGAAAGCTTCTATAACAGTCTTTAATAACTCTGTTTGTTCAAAAATAACTTGAATTGATGGCCAAATATCCTTGAAGGAGTTAATGATATTGGCCCACAACATTTCGATGGTTTGCCTTAGCGGTTTCTCCAGTGTCAAGTCTTTCCCTAGGATTTTAATCCTTTCACTCATTCTTTGGGCCTTTTGTGCTTCTTCCTCTTGTTTAAGTTGGGGAAGTTTGCAGTCAGTTTCCAAACTTGCCACCTTTTCTCTCAGCTTGTTCATTTCTGTAGCTTAGATAGACATCTCTTACATGGCTTTGACTAATTTTGTTGCTTTCTCTCTTAATGCTCTCTAACTCCTAGTACAATCCCATCGTACATAGAGCCTCTGGGCTTGAGTCTTGCATTCCCATCCTAGAAAAAGACCTCAAAACTTTTCCTCTTGATCATTGGGATGAAAATGGTGCTATATCTAAGTCCTGGCACAAATGGTACATCCTAGACCCACATCATACATCTTGTCTCCATCCTGAATGTCACAACCACCGATCCTCGGATATCCAATTGACTCTTGTCACCCAAAAGCATGTGCAACTTCGAGCCCTATTCAACTAGAGTCTCAAAAACCTCTTGTGACCTTGTCATATTCTTCATTGCACCACTGTCCATGTACCATCCATCCTCATTGATAGTACCCTACAAGAAATGAGAAATCATAGCAAAGTCCTCCTTTTCCAATCTCCTAGTGAGATCATCTATCTCAGCTGAATTAGCAACACAAACGACCTACTTTCCTTTCCTCTTCTCATCATCTCTCTTCTTCATCGGACATCTCAATGAATAATGACCCATCTTGCCACTGCTGAAACACTTGAGTTTACTCAAGTCCTTCTTTTGCGTACCCTTCACTTACGTTGCAAGTGCCACATCATCATCCAAAGACTTCTTATTTGGATGAAGATCCTCGTTTCACAACTCTTCTTGAATGAAGTCATCCCATAGCCTATCCTAGTCTGGAAGCTTCTCCTTGGCAACGATTCCTGTGATGAAGGGCTTCCATTCCTCGGTGAACCCTTTCAAGGAAATCCTTACCATATCTCCATCTGAGATAGTCACACTGATGGCAGCAAACCCATCTTTGACCCGAGACGATCTGTCAGATATGAGGTCACGCTTTCACCCTTTATCATCTTAATGGACTTCAGCTTATCCTCTAATACTAGTACACAATTGTTTTCCTTATTCTAGAAAAAATTCTAAAGAGCCAACCACATTTCATGTGCACTGTTCTTGCTAGAAAAATGAGGTATCATGGCATCCTTGACACCATCTAGGATGATCAATCTTGCCCTTTTCTCTAGATCTTCACATATTTCCACCTCCTTAGGGTTAGTTGTCTTCTTGATCTCTTTCTCGACAAACTCGCAGATCTTGTTGACCCATAAGACCAACTTGATCCTTTCCTTCCAAGGAGTATAGTTGGACAACCCATCCAACATGTCCTCATACCAGAGACCTTCTTGCAACTTCGACAATGTAGTGAGTCCTTCACTTGCAATGTGACCAACTCCCTCTCATGTTGTACTTCGCTACACACAACTATGATTTACTTACTTCCAAAGTAGCTCAGACACCCTCTAATACCATGTTGAATTTCCATGACCTTGGGTCTAAGTTAAATTCTTAAAATCATTGATGCTACAAAACCAAGAATCTCAACCATAAAATACTTTTCATAGTGAAAATATAAAGTTGTAAATCATGAAACACAAATATACACAATTTTTAACAAATTGTACAATAATGTACAACCCCAATCTTAATTATATTAAACCAAATATGATAATACAACACTCTATGGTATACAAGATATAATGGGAAATGTCGCTGCTGTTTCTATGTCATATCTTGTCGTGTCGGTCCTTTGCTCCTGTACTGCTTACTAGCTATCCCTTAGTCCTTCAAAAGACAACACATTGAGACTCCAAGAGGGTTGCCACCTAACAATGTTGCAAGTCACTTCTGTTGCATGTACATGGGCTGATCCAATCTTCTCTTTAGGTAGGCCTAATCCCAAGCTCCAATCTTCCAGGCTAGCAGTCACCTTTGTCCATCAAGGTGTTGCACTTTAGCACCAAATTTTACCCAATCTTCAGCTCCTCTTCATCACTTCAAGATAGCTCGTGTAGGGCTACTTTGGGCTATCAACATGTTTCTCTCCACCAAACCAATGATCCCAAATCATTCAGTATAAATTCTACTCCTAATTAAGGTCTATAACTGCCCAAGTTTACCTCAATACATGGCACTTATAGGTTGCAATATAATATGATCCAAATTTGGACAATATCCTTGACCCACACAAGACAAAACTCTGTGAACCATACCTTATGATTGGTGTTCTAAATTGAAGTAAACTACTGTGGATGAGGCTGCCCAGTTAGGGCTTCCAACAACCACTTGTCAACCCACTTATCCACCACCTAACAACCTAATACAATTGCATCTTAGGCCCTCCTCTTAGTGACCCCAGATTCTATGCCACTTTTTGAGGGCTAGGTCTTAGGCCTCTGCCCAAAAATTCTTGAAACTTCTAGAAAAGATAATTAACACTGAGAGAAGGTTACTAATGCAAACAATTTAACCAAGACTTTCCCAGAACCCTATTATCCATGACAAGAATTCTATCAAACACATCACGAACATGTGATCCATAGGTTACAACAACAGATCTGAACATAGGGATCTCATACTTATTTGTGAATCGTCAAGAAGGATTGATATCTCCTTCCAATACCTACATTGTTGTCTATTACGTCATTCATTCATTATTATTTCATCTACTAACCAAAAAATTATGAGAGGCATACATTAATATTATCTTAAAACATGCTCATAACCAACAGACAACCCGAGATATATCAATGATGAAACAACTATTAAAGCCACATAATGACAAACACATTTACCCATGAAGATACCAAAGGAAAATGAGCTCTTATTAACATATGGAAATCCAACCAAGTCAGGGACTTCCACGTACCACTCTACCATAGATTGGGATGAACCAAATCTCTCTTTTATCCAATCATCCCCATGCCATATTCCAACCATGAATGTGGGATCTCATGAAACAAATCAAACAAAATCAAACCAGGGTTTCGAGAAGCCAAACAACCTCGACCCTTAATCAGTGATTCCACCTCACAGCTATGCATCACTAACCATCACCAAATTGGCCTCTACCCGAGCTTCCCAAGGCTCTAGAGCATTTGTTCGAAACGAGGCTTCTATAACTAGTAACTCAACCCAGATTTGTTGTCAGGCTCCAGAGATTTTGTTGAACTAGGGCTTCCTGGACTAGTAGCTCAACCCACCAAGGGCTCTAGAGCATTTGTCCAACCAAGGGTCCAGGACTAATAACTCAACCCAAGTTGTTATAGAGCATCCAGAGCATTTTTCCAACCAAGGCTCCAAGAACTAGTAACTCAAACCACAATGATAAGGAACATGAGAACCAACTAGAAAACAAAAGGAAAGAAACCCACAACACCGGTTCTATACAGGTAATGTCAAGGATAGGAAAAACCACTACCAATTCAGGCAAACCTTCAAGCCAATGACAAATAATGACCCAAAAATCACATGCATGTGCCATGCATGCCAAAACAAGCAAGGAAATCATACATGCAACTTAGTACTTGTAAGAAAAAAGAGTTGCCACTGCTGATCCAGATGTCCTCTTGCGCTTTATTTCTTTTCTCTTGCCTACTTGCTCCAAATCCAAAGCATGCCACTCTCATCCAAGAGTTCTCCAAGAAAACTCTAATTGTGCAAGAGTATGAGGGAAAGAAAATAGAGAGAGCTCCAAGCTAAAACTGAAAAAAAAAAAAAAAAAAACCATGAACTGATCCTCTGAAGTCTTTTTATCATTGAAGCCTCTAGTTTCTTGCATTTTCCATTATTTTCCTTCATTTTTCTCCTCACCTGCAACCTGTGATGTTTCACCTTATTTTTCTCCTATTTTACATTATTTTCCTAAACAAAATGTCAATAAATGCCTCATGCCTTTCCAAAACCTTTGTCATTGCCTTTTCCAATTTCCATAGCAATTAATTAATTACAAGTGATCCCCATCTCTATACTTTTCCCAACATTCATCTTAGAATATGTGTCCCATGACCTTGGTTATTGTTTTGCCTTTATTAGCTTTATTACATGGATTTTTAACCAGGGCCATTCAATGACACTTACAACCAACAAGCTGCTGAATAGCAAAAATAATTCCCATGGATATTTATAATCTTAGCTCGTTTCAATATTTACAATGAAAAATCTATTGAAAAGAAAACCAACATGACAAACATAACAACATGACAACCATACCGCTTATTAGAGCTTGATAACACAAATCATTGCGGTATTTACAATGACAACCATATATAAATATGTACTCAACCAACAAACAAGGAAGGATACATAGCCTGCATCTGATCATCCATCTCCCATGCAGCTTCATTGGGCCCAAAGTGCTTCAACTACACTTTAACCTTCTCAATTACACGGTTCTGAAGCATGAGCATCTTTCTCTCTAAAAAGCATTGAGGTTTTGACTGAAATTCTCCTTTTGGCTCCACCTGCAATATACACCAGTCAATCACCTAATCAACATCTTTAACATACTTCTTAATCAATGACACATGGAAAATATCATATTCTTTCACTGTTGAAGGTGTCAATAGGATACTGATCCAATCCTCTCAAGAATCTTGAAAGGCCAACAAAACCAAGGTGCTAGTTTGACACATGATCTAATCCTCAACGACATATTCTTGGGCTTGATGCATAAGTACACATGTTCCCCAACATGAAACTCCTTGAACATCCTACTATGATCTGGATAAATATTTGCTCTATCCTGAGATGCCTTTATATTCCTCTTAATTACCTGCATTTCATGTTCCATATCTTCCAACCTGTCCAATCCTGTCAACACCTTATTCACTGGATCACTCCAATTGATGGGAGTGTTACAAATCTGCCCAGAGAGTGCCTCAAACAGACTCATCCTCAGTGACTCATCATACCCATTGTTGTAAGAAACCTCTACCAATGGAAGATACGCTTCACACTTTCGCTGCTGATGCAAAACGTACATTCTTAACATGTCCTCCAAAATCCTGTTGACCCACTCTTTCTGTCCATCTTTCTGTGGATGATAAGATGTGTTGAAGGCCAAATCTCTACTTAAACCCACAAATAACTGTTTTTAGAACCTAGAAGTGAACTTGGCATCCTTTTCTGACATAATCTTCTTTGGAACACCATGCAACCTCACTATCTCTCTGTTGAAGACCTCTACTACATCATTAGTTGAATAAGTATACTTCACTAGAAGGAAGTGAGCTACCTTTGTCAACCTTTCAACCACAACCATGATGAAATCATGTTGTTTATATGTCCTCAACAAACCTATAATGAAATCCATGGAAACCATGTCCACTCTGGAATGAGAATTGATTGTAGTAATTCACCTAGGTGCTTACATTCTGCATTTACCTGTTGACAATCCAAGCATCTAGTCACAAACATTGCCACTTCCTTCCTCAAATTCGGCTAGTAATAGAACCTATTCACCGTTGTCATTGTATTATGATATCTTGGGTGACCTGAATATTGATTAACATGAAATTCTCTCAAGGTAAGCTTCTTAAGCTCACTGTTGTCTAACACATATATCTTGTCCTTAAATCTGACCAAATTATCTATTGTGAGATGATAATCCACATCCTAATCAGCTGTACCCTACTATAACCTATACATAAGATACCTATACCTGTCATTCTGTTATCTTGCTTGCAAGATCTGATCCTGTAGATCTATCTCGTACGAACTCATAGTTGCTATGTGGTTTACTTGTACTCTCCTGCTAAGAGCATCTACAACATTATTCTCTTTACTTTCAATGTATCCGATACAAAAATTGAGCTCATTGATTGTGTACAACCATCTAGATTTTCTAGCATTCAAGTTCAGTTACTCAAGTAGATACCTCAATCCACAATGGTCTCTCATCAATACAAACCTCTTTCCAAGAAGATAGTGTCTCCACTTCTTCAATTCATGAAACGTTGGTAACTCAAGGTCATGAGTACATAATTTTGCACGTCCTCATTCAGTTTCCTTGATTCATAGCATAATTCTTGTCCTTCCTGCATTAGGACTCCACCAAGTCCTCTCTTGCAAGCATCTGTATAGATCAAAAACTCTTTGTCTAGATCTGTAATCTTTAAAAATAAAGCATTTGTCAACAATTGCTTCAACTACTCAAAATTGGATGCACATTCCTCTATCCATTCAAATTTCTTACCTTTCCTTTGCAATGATGTAATGAGATATGTAATCCAAGAGAAGTTCCTGATGAACTTCCTATAATAACCTACTAACCCCATGAATTATCTTACCCTATCCACATTTCTAGGAGTTTCCCAATCTATGATATCTCTTATCTTTTCCTGATCCACTGTTAGGCCTATCTTGGAAACAACATGTCCTAAGTAATGTACCTGTGTCTGAAAGAAACTACATTTTCTAAGCTTGACATGCAGTTGATGCTCTCTTAGCAATCTCAATATTGTTGCTAAGTGTTCAACATGTTTTTCCTCATTACTGGACTATATCAATATGCCATCAATGAATACAATAACAAACTTGTCTAGATAAACACACGACACACTATTCATCAAGCACACAAAAGTAGCTAGAGGATTAGTCAAACCAAATATAACTACTACAAACTAATAATACCCATACCTAGTCTGGAAAGTAGTCTTGTGTATGTCCTCTTCTTTAATGCATACCTGATGATCTCTGAATCTCAATTCAATCTTTGAGAACACTACTACTCTCTTCGATTGGTTGAACAAGTCATCAATCCTCGACAACGAATACCTTTTCTTGATGGTCACTTTGTTCAAATGTCTGTAATGAATGCATAACCTGAGAGTACCATCCTTCTTCTTCACAAACAACACTAGTGCACCCCAAGGCAATACACTTGGCCTAATGTATCCCTTGTCAAGAATTTCATTCATCTGAAACTTTAATTCCACTAACTCTAGTGTGCTTATCTTGTATGGTGACTTTCATGTTGGTGATGCCCTTGGTACCGACTCAATAGAGAAGTCCACTTCCCTGTGAGGTGGAAACTCTAAAATATTTGTCGGGAACACATATTGAAATTGTTGTAAAACCAAATACCTTCTCAAGGCATCCTTGTCCTCAAGTTACTTAACTTTTCCACTAGAAATATGCACAACAAATAACACACACCCTTTTATGTGACTATGCTTGGTCTGCATAGTTGTCGCCATTCTAACTGATGTTGCCTTCTTATTACCATTCAATATCCTTTGTTCTCCATTGTCATCCAAGAACTCAATAGCCTTGTCATAAAAATATACCTTAGTCCTATGAAGGTACTACCAATCCATAACCAAAATAATATTATACAATCCCAACTGAAACACATTCAAATTCTCTGATGTAGCCATACTACTCAACTCAAATGCACAAGCTCTTTCCCAATGATGAACTCTTTTCTCTGTACCTGTAGCTCACTGCACTAACCAAGATTCTGCATGCACTTCTTTATTCAAACTGCACTTATCCACCAGGTTAATATTAACATAACTACAATTAGATCCAGGGTCAATTAAAATAGAAACAACTTAATGACAAAGCTTACCATCCATCTTGATAATAGACACCCAATGATCTGCCTGCTTGTTATCCAAGGTTACATAAATCCAAGGAATACTCTATCCAACATCCCCCACTATCTTTGCCTCCTGAGAACTGTAGATATATGGTCTTCCACCTTGATGTTGTGCACAATCTCTTCTGTGATGCTCTCCTCCACAAGTCCAACACTACAAGGGGTTCCTACCATCACCCTTGTTCTTCTCCTTAGACCAAAATCCTCATTGTCTGTCAGCTGTGTTATCACTTAGAATTTTCCTTAGAAGTTATCAGAAGAAGGGAAATACTGAGGTAACCACAAACCAATCTTTTAAGTATAGGCTCTATCCAACCTATGACTCAAAGAGGGCTCTCTCTATATCTTTTAGCTTTGTTTTCTGGGATTTTAGGCTAGTTCTTAAAGTTCAAGGGTTTGTGGATTTTTATAAAATGTTGGATGGTGGAATGCTTAAAACAGATGGATAGAATGAAGTCTTTGGACCATTGGGATATGGAGTCAAATAAGGGCAATAGAATTGGAATTAGCTCATTAAATGAAGTGCTCAGAGGGCAAGCTAGTAGAGTGAAGTACATGTCTTTAGGTCGAATGGGTGAAATGATCTTAACCAGGGTGAGAGGGCACTTAAGAATCCTCTAACTAGGATCAAAATGAGGAACACAAGATAATAATGAGCAAAGGGAAATCAAGAATCCTTTACTATAGATCAGAGGAAAACTACCTAGACTAAGGAGCAACAAGAATTACTTAATTTAAATACTTTGCAGAAAACATTAAAATGCATAATAGTTATAATAGAGCTCAATGAAGCAAATTCTGAAATATCATTCCATATTATAGCATTCAGATTTCAGATACATTAAAGATTATGGAAAACTTTAAAAGAAAGATAACAATCACAAGGGAAAATACTTGTCTATAATTTGCACTACACATGAATCCAGTGAAATGTCCTGACTTTATTCATTAATCTAGCTTCTTGGTACAAACAATGATACAATAGCTTAGAGTCTTCGTTCAATAAAGTCTATAGAAATGTCTAAGAATCCACCTTACATACTTCAAATTGTGAAGTATTTATACAGAAATTATTACAAAATATCTCAAAACAAACTTGAGATTTATTCTAGGAAATACAAATATCTTCTTGCAAGAAGATAGAGACAACTAATGAATTCTTTCATGTTGTCCCTTTTATTACAGTTATGTTGGTCTTTATCGTTGAAGTGTAACCTTTTATGCTGGATTGTTGTTTTAGTGTTTCATGTTGGAGTCTGCTTTAACTTTTACCTTTCAGCTCATACTCTTTGACCCTAATGTGTTGTTTTCACTTGTTTACCTGGCTGTTCTGTTTTTACTATGCCGTAACTTTTTTCTTGTAAATTTATCACAGTAAATCAGTGATTGTCTCCCACCATTTTGCATGAGGTAAATTTACATTCATCATTCTTCTATAGATCTCGTCAGCTTCAGTATACTTGGCAAAATTGGGGTTGGTGAGTAACAAATGTTTGATCTCATGCTCAATGAAAAACAAGTTCTGAAATGTGTTGTACAACACTTTTCCTGTTGGTAGGGCTTTAATGGATGAAGTGCTTGCTTGTTCCTTTGCTAACTATATGAGTCTGGTATCATAGTCAAACTGTGTCATGAGTTTGTCATTAATAACCATAGGACTAGGCAGACCTTTCTCCTTCAAAATCTGGAATTAGCCATGAACCTATCAATGGCTACCTCCATACTGTGGCACTTTTCTTCCAAATAAACCATAAGGTTCCTTTTGGAAAGGACCTTACTTGTTTCTAAATTGGTCGCAGTCCTATCTTCTATATTTAGCTCATGGAGCTCATATCTATTCTTGTTGTTGAGGAAGTGGATGAGTCTATTGGCATCCTCTGGCTTATCTCCCAACTCCTCCTTCAATTTTTGGAAAGCTTCTATAGCTATCTTTAATAACTCTGTTTGTTCAAAATTAACTTGAATTGAGGGGCAAATATCCTTGAAGGAGTCAATGATATTGGCCCACAACATTTCCATGGTTTGCCCTAGGGGTTTCTCTAGTGTCAAGTCTTTCTCTAGGATTTTAATCCTTTCACTCATTCTTTGGGCCTTTTGTGTTGCTTCCTCTTGTTTAAGTTGGGCAAGTTTGTAGTCAGTTTCCAAAATTTGCCGCCTTTTCTCTTAGCTTGTTCATTTATGTAGCTTGGACAGACATCTCTTCCATGGCTTTGACTAATTCCACTGCTTTCTCTCCTGATGCACCCACTGCTAATGTAGGTTCTTTTGTTGTTGGCAAGGTTGTTGCAAGTGGAGCCGTAGGTGCCAAAGATGTTGCTAGTGTGGATGGAACTATTGTGGAGACTATAGGGATAAAATTTGTTGAAGAAGTGGCCACATCTTCTTTTTTTAATTGGATTAAAGCATCCAATTCCTTTTATGTATCTTTTAGTTGATCACTCAGCTTTAGGACTAAATCCATTAGTTTTTCATGCCCTTGTTGGGCTTCCAGGACTTCCAATGTTTGTGGATGCTGTAGCTGAGGTATTTTTAGTTGTTTCTTCAATGCATCTATATCATCGTTATTATTTTTAATAAGCTACTTTGTGGCTTTTATATCCTTGGGATCGTGTCCCAATTCAATCACTAAGTCCTTTAGGGACTTGATCCTGGTATCCTTGGCCTGTGAGGAGGCGTTATCTAACTAAAATTGTGTTGAAATGTTGTTTAAAGAGTTTTGTAGCTAGTGAGCAGCTATGGCTTTACCTGTTAGGGTGGAGTATATAATTTTTCCAGCCTGTTTGTGTAGTTCAATCTGTTCTATGGGATGAATATCCCTTGCCAACACTTCAAAGTCTACCTTTTTGAAATCAGATGTTGTCTTTGGCTGTTGAGTTTTAGGTTTGATGAATGACATCTACAACTTACCCTTTTTAATGTCAAAGGATGAAATTAGCCTTTTTTAATTGGTGGGAGTCAACTTCAGGTACTAAGCATAAGTTTGGGCGTTAATCCTCTCATTTCTTGCTTTGATTTCCTTATCTTTCCTTGATGTCTTGGTCCCTGTCAGTAGGCCTGCTGAATGAAGAGACTTCTACAGTAAGCTACCTTTCCAACATCTGAGTTTTTTATGTGGAAGGTTCTTGCATGCATTTAGATGGAGTGGTAGGCCTGCTTCTATTTTCTTCTATGTTTGTGACCTCAGTTGAGTCCTTTGTATCCTCCTGTTCAAGGAAAAGATTCATTTTTTGCCTTTTTGCTTGGTTTGTTTCTGGCCGAGCATATGAGGTTTCTCTTGCTGATGTAGTGGCCTCCTCCCTACTTCTCTTTAGGTTCTTCTACGCATTTTGAGGAGTCTGCATAACTAGAGGGGTACTCATGGTTGTCTCTGGTTGGTCTAATTGCTCTGATACCTGTAGGAAAGAACCCTCATCAAGTTGTCTTTCTAGATCAATGAGAGTATTCTTTATGTCTACCCTGGTGCTTTCTTGGTCCACTAGGGTACCTTCCACTCATTCTGTTTGGTTAGCATAGGCTTCTATTTTAGGTATGGGATGGTGAATGAAAGGTCCTAGCTTAACCTTTTGTCTCTTCTTGGTAATGAATTCCAAAGGGTTATATCTCCAAACAAAACTCCTTTGGAACTTCATCCTCTACAGAATTAGGTTTGTCTCTTTCCATGCCTCTCTGGAATTGAATATGAAGGGACCTAACTGATCTTTGATTTTGAAATAGGCCTTCTTCTTGGCATTGACGAAGTTTACTTCATCTGCATTGATGATTTGTCTATAGTATTCTAATGCAAACAACCTCATTGGGAGATATCTTGGTAGCTTGTATGTGTGAGCATGCAACTGTAGATTCTAATTTTTGTATGGTTCTGATAAAGGTACCAGTTACCCACTTTGGTCTGCTTTGAAAGTTGGAGGACTCTCTTTATTTTTGGACTAATTCTAGGGGGAGGGCTTCCATTCAACATTTTTATGACTGGGTGTACAAATAAATCAATAAAATCAGACTACGAATATGTAGACTGAGATTGGTGGACCAATGGGGTCCAAAAAATGACTGACCTGGGCTGACCCTTGGTGTATAGCTTCTAAAGGGTGAATGGGAAGTTATCATGTTGATAATACAAGAACATATGATATAAGACTAAGGAATACTTGAAAACTCTTTGATTGCTCATTCTAAGAAATTGTTCATGCATCCTATTAGCTCTAAATTGGGCATAGTCATAAATGACAGCAGGAGGCTGTCCCGGAGTGTAGATGGACATGAAGGAAAGGATTAACTCATTAATGTATTTACTAGTGGTGTACCCCAAAACACAGGATATCATGGCTACAATGTTCTGCCATGGGGAATAAATAGCAACTACATATGTAGGGGAATCCTTAGGGGTGTCTTTTTCTTCTGTAATGAAGGTTTGGAACAATTGGGCCAATTTTCCAGAACTAAGCTTGGGATATTGGTCCAATAGGTCTCCAATTGAGAGGGGAGTTAGTTTGGCCCTAGTTGGAGTTGTAGCATTTCATTTATGGACTCAGCTATGATGGTGAAGAGGACCTTTTGGTCAGGAGACAGTATGGTTCTGTGGCTGGGGACGTAGCATGCATGACACATATGGACAATTTCTGGAAATATGTGAACTTGGGGGAACTTGTACTTGGGAAATTCGACTTCCACAGGCAAATTTCATCAGCATGGTTAAGGTATGGCTCTATCAAATGTCACCATGGCTATTTACACTAAAAAATGTCACCATGGCTATTTACAGTTAGTATGGCTCTATCAACAGTCATGCTATCCTCCTGGGCAAGTCTTATGCCTCTGCTCTCCATGTCAAACTCCAAAAAGAGAGAAAGTCTTTATAAATGTATTTATCTCTGGGTACGCAGGTTCTCTCAACCTTACCTGCGGGTACGCACCCAATGTTCACAAAAGCTGCGTAATTGTACGCTCTGTATGTAAAGGGGCAGGTGCGTACCCCTGTAAAGGTCAAAATGCGCAAGTTTCATCTTTAAAAAGTTACTTGTGGTCATTTCTAGAGCATTCTAGAAGGTTGTTCAACGTGTATTGAGCGCCTCCAGATGGTTCATGTACCCCTATCAAAGAGGAACTTATCCCATCAATAAGGGAGCTATCCCATCCAAAGAGGGGATTATCCCATTGATGGTGGACCTAAATAACTTCCTCTAGAGCACTATAAATAGAGGCATTGGGCCAGAAGGAGGAGAGGTTGGAAGCTAAACATTTCTAAGGGTAGATGCTGCTGGAATTAGGACTCCCATTTAGAAGCTTGTGAGGAGAGATTGCCATCTTTGCTTGTTCTATTTGGAAGTGGGTGAGCTTTGTCAAAGTAAAGGAGAACTCTTGATGGACCCTGGGAGGGACTTGCACAACACCAAGGCTCAGGTTGTAATTGCTCCTTTTGTTTCCTATTAATGCAAATGAGTCCATTCTTCTCAATAACTTGTTATTTATGAGTTGTTTCATGTACTCCTTGGTCTATGTGTTAAATATGTTTTATTCTATGAGATTATCAAGTGCTATTTAATCGTTTGATTGTTAGTGGATGCAAGTTTCAAAGTGAAGGAGGAGCTCATCCGGACCAGCGAGGCTGGACTGCTACAACAGCGTTGGATTACAGGTAGGATCTAAACACTTGATTTCTTATATAGTAAATGCATGTTTAGAGAAGGATTGCTCTTGTTTGTCTTGTTTGTCACTAGAGAGTCTTAACCTCCTAGGGAGGTTGGTTGTGTCCACACTATCGACTCTTTCTGCCTGACAAAATGGCGACTCCGTTGGGGACTCCATTGATGTGAAAGTCTTTTCCTTTGTATGCAACTTTGATCTGAGAAAAGTCATTTATTTTCTGGTTTTTGGCTCTGTGACTTTGTTTTTGGGTGGGTTAGCTTAGGATTAGATTCAATTTAGTTTTTCTTGGTTTTTTCAGTAGTACGCACCCTCTGAGTATTGCACAGTGCGTACTTGTACGCACTGTTGCTGTGTGCACAGAGCGGGCCCGCACCTGGCTTAACCGGTTGCCTGCGTCCCCTGCTAAAAATTAAGAAATTTCCATTTTTTGCATTTTTTCTCTTGGATTTTGCTTTTTATTAGTTTTTACTGCCCAGGTCCATTAGTCTCTTGTCAAAGATTTTCACCTGAACTTATTTCGATAGCATTGAGTGTTTTAGTGGATTTCATAGAAGTTTAAGCCCTAGGGTTTGATTTTTGAGTAGGTCTTGTAGTGGCTTTGGCGGTAGAAGTTGTCAAGCCTTAGATCTCTCTGGTTTTGTCAGCCTTCATAGAAGTCGGACCTGTCATAAAGTCTACCTGTGAGAGTAACTTACCTTTGAGTTATCTCTTTGGCAAATTTCGAAGTGCTTGTTGATTGAGTATTGAATTCCATTTTACAAAAGAACAAAAAGATTTGAGTTTTGTTTTGACTGGTCTTTTGATTCTGCATTAGCTAGTCCTTGACTTGATTGTGGTCAAGTAAAACATCCTAGAATCATCCTTGTAGGCTTTTGCCTCGTTAGGTTTGCTTAGAGTAAATTTCTTTTTGATTTGCTTGTGAGTCAAGTTTTCATAGATTTTATAACTTTTGAGATTGATTTTTGTTAAAATAGATTTATATGCTTTATTAATAAGGGAAAATACAAAAACATCTCCTTTGAAAAGTTTTGTTTCAAGTAGCTTTGAAAAGTTTTGAAAGAAAAAGAGTTTTTCGTGCACGTAGGGAGTGGTCATGTTTGTATGCTTGGAAAGATAAAGAGAATTGTTTCTTTGATTGTCTTTACTAAGAAAGTTGTTTTCTATAAAATTTTCATTTCTCAACTCTCTTAGTTAGGAATTTCATTGAAAGAGAAAAGTAACGTAAATCATCTTAGGTGCATCTGTGTAGTAGTTTGAGTCGAGTCTACACACCATTGGTTTCACTTCCGCTACCTTTTGTCTTTAAGAAAAACCATAAAATTAACGCTTAAAGTAAAATCAACGTAGTAACTTTTATTTACTAGGGCTCTGAAACACCAATTTAGATCAGGCTAGTGTCTTGGAGTAGGAGAGTAATTAACTCTCCAAGACAACAAAACCAAACAAGTAGCTTATCTTGTGATAGAATAAATCCAATTGTCTCATTTGTACTCTGGGAAAGCTCCTCTTAAAGGAGAAGCACGAGCTCGTGTCCGAACCAGTGAGGGGATCAATCCCCCCTCGTTGGGAACGATGCCAGACACGCACGTATTACAAACGGTAAACCTCGGATTAACCATTGTCGAGGAGCCAGGGGTCACTTGTTGGTAAACCTTGGATTATTGTCAAGGAACTGGCAAGGGGATTGAGCTTGATACTCTGCCCTTGCGTGCTGTCGGAGTGTAGACTGTTCCCCCAGGTGCATTTGTTGCGGTTGGTAACCTTAGTGACCATTATCTTTAGGATTCTACCGAGGTGATGGTTGAGGGAAGATCCCACTGTACCTGGAGCAGACGTTGGCTAGACTCACTTGGATTTTCCGGGGGGTTCACTTCACTCGAGACGGTTAAAGTGGAGGAACTTGTGCCGGTCTATTCATTAAGCAGGTTGCTAGGGTAACTGTTCCACCCGCCACTTCTGTACTGAATCCGGCGATGTTGGGTTTCATCTCCAACTAGCATTTTTGGTCTGGAAGTTTACTGTTTGTGCTTGGTTTGACGCCCTAGATTCTTTAGGCGTGTGATTCAAATTTGTTTGGTTCTTTAGAGACTTTAGGTGGTTTGATTTGAGATTTTACTTTGTTTTCGTGTGTAGTAGTTAAAAGTTTTTAGCTGTGGCGGAATTACCGAGACAGTCCCGTAGACTTCGGGGCCAGTCTCCTGAAGTTGTTTCTGTGGCCGAATTGTTGAGAAGATCCCGTAGACTTAGGGGTGAACCTCCTCGAGACGACCCTAGTAATCTAGAAGGTTTGAAGGTCCTTGTAACTCCTCCTAGTGGCAGTAGAGTAGGTTCACCTGAAGAAGGAGAATCTTCCTTGGTAGTCCATTCAAATTACCAAGGTCTAGAGACAGGTTATAATCCCGAAGCTGTTACAGTTTCTGAGCTTGTTGGTAGTTTTTCGTCTACTAGTGATACAGGCGAAGAACCTGAAATATCTGAACCTGTTACTTCGACTTCTAGTGTTCCAGATTCACCAAGAGTAGAACGAGTTATCACCGAAAATCTTCCTACTGGTTTGATTGCTATCGAAGAACTTGCTCCAGAGGAAGAAATAGGCATCTCTAACCTTGAAGATCAACTTACTATTGAGCTCAGGGAGCGTGAATCTATCTTTTACAGTCCTCCTAGAAGTACTACTTGGTACCTTTCGTTAACCAATTATTTAGACAACTCAGGGGTAGGTTTTTCTACACCTCATGCTCCCTTTCCACCTAGAGGTATTTATACTCCTGTAAATATGTCTGGTCAGTCGTCCGTGTTTACTCAAACTCCTGAATCTTTCTTACACGGCGGTCCTTCTGTTCCCACCGGGTATCAATCACTTTCTGGTACCTTTGCGGGGGCATCTCCTCAACCCATTGATCATGGGTTATTAGCTGGAAACAATGGTAATATACCATTGGGTGTAGGAGACATTTACATGATGTCAGGTTCAGTTCCCGTTTCCCAACCTCAAGGTGGCCAATTACCGCCTGGGGGGCAACCTCAGTTAATGCCTGGGGGGCAACCTCAAGGTACACAAATCGTGTCTGGGGGGCAACCTCAAGGTCAGTATGTACCTATGGTGCAATACATGCCTCAAGGTCAACCCCAGCCTCAATATGTACCCCAGGGTCAACCTCAGTATCAACCTCAAGGGTATCAACCCCAAGGATGGCAACCTCAAGGGTATCAACCTCAAGGTCAAGGTCAACCCCAGTATCCGTATTTACCTCAAGGTTATCAACCTCAAGGTCAATACTCGAGTCAAGGTTATCAACCACCTCAAGGTCAGTCATATGTTCAAGGTATGGGAACTGCACCTTTCAATTATCAATCCTATCCTCAATCCGGTTATGGATCTCAGTATCCTCAACCTGTTACGGGTCAATACCCCGGAATGTTAGTGTGGGATCCATCACAGGGTCAACAGGTGTTGCAGCCAAGTATACAGTTGGTACCTCAAGCTGGACAACCCGTAGTTTCTGGTCCACCCCAGCAACCGCAACCTGTCCAGTCAAATGTTCAAACTTCTGTAACTTCGGTAGTTACTCAGCCGCCAATTTCACCTAGTACTCCATCTCAAACGGCTGCTGCAACTACCGCTACATCTGCCACACTTACTTCTGGAGTATCGACAGCTCCGGTTTCTACTGTCTCTGCAACCACTCCTCAGACATCTTTACCGTTGTCTGGATCTACGATTCAAACCACGGTCCAGATGCCTACAGGTCAGCCTGGTATAAGTACGGTTGTCACTACTCAACCTCAATTTGTTCATCAACCGTACCAGGGACAGTACCAACATGGGCAAGCTGTCCAACAGCCGGTTTACCAGTATCAACCGTATCCTGGGTACACTTATCAACAACCTCAACAACCCTAGTACGGTCCGGTTAATCCTGGTTTTCCAGGAGGATATAATATCCCTAATGCGACTCCTGTTCCTAGTTATCCTGGATATCCTCCTCCTGGGACTCGTCTTGTGACCCAGAGTTTTAGAGATCCTAACCGGCAGTTACCGTTTATCGCAACTTTGAATTTACCAGACTTGACGCGCCTAACGAACGATCCAATTCAATATCTTCCGTTCTGGCCGCCAATGCCAAATAAGTTGCCCAGTGATATTCCCAAGTTCGAAGGTAAGTCTGGAGAGGATCCGTCCAATCATGTGATGACTTACCACCTCTGGTGTGCTTCAAATTCTATCTCGGATGATTCGATCCGCTTACGTCTTTTCCAGCGTACACTCATTGGTCTCGCGGCCAAGTGGTACATTGAGTTACCACGGGCCTCTTTTTACAATTTCAGCCAGTTAGCTACCTCGTTCTTAACTCACTTTCAGTTGCCGGTCAGATACGATAACGGTACAGAGTTATTAACTTCACTAAAACAATCGACGTCCACGTATATTTCTGATCACATTCATGAGTGGAGACGTCGAAGAAGGCTAGTGAAAGTTTTTATTCCGGACCAAATCTTAGCTGAATGGTTTGTTAAATCATTATTACCGAAGATTACTGAAGATGTAGCTAAGGCCGGAGTAGTTACTGAGGAGCAAGTCATTGCTCAGGCGCAGTACCTTGACTTAGTTTATACTCAGTCGGGTACGTTACACGAGAAAATTCCAGATCTTCCAAAATCGAATCAAATCGCTGCTGCTCCTTCGGGATCTCATGCCGCTCGGCGCTGATGGTATGATTAGCATCGTGAATACAAAGAGCAAGAAGAAATCCTCCAAGACTTCTACTACTCCTATAATCACTTTTCCTGATTCCCCGACAGGAGAGTCTTCTCCTGAACTTTCCGCCGATATTCACGCTGTAGAGTCATCTACGGTCAAATCAAAAAACGGTGGGAAGAAGAAAGGAAAGAAGAAGGCTAAAGCAGACAAGGCTCCGAAGGAGAAAATGGAAAAGTCGGAAACCAATGACGAAAAGTGCAAACCTCGATATCCTTGTCTTATTTGTGAAGAGGATCATTTTACAAGAGATTGCCCTCATCGGGCCGAGGTTGTGAAAATAGTCAAAGGTTCTCCCACTCCTGCTGTGTTAAAAAATCCATTTCCAGAGCAGGAGAATAAGATGATAGGTTCTTCCTCGACTGCCAGTGAAGAACCCATTTTGATGATGTCTCATGTGAGGATTGCGACTCGATCGCAAGATTATGGTAGTAAGAATCCTGTTGATGGTAAAGAAGCAGAATCTTCTCATTCTAATCCATCAACCTCAGCTCCTGGTTCCGATCCACTACAGATCGAAAAACCTAACCCGGACTTAGTAATTAAACCACCCGCCAAGGGTGTACTTCGAAGGTCTGCTTTCAATCCACATGCGAGAGCGGCCCAGAATTACAACATTGTTGAGGACTTAGCTGTTTCACCCTCAGCAATGTCGGCGTTAGAAGTGCTGCAATCATGCCCAGCACAACGAAAATTACTTTTGTCGGCTATCAGAGCTGTTGATGTTCAGGACCCGAACCTGATAATCTTCGATCTAGAAAATAGTACACCGCGTCTACCCCATCAAATGGCTTTCCAAATTCCAGTGATAGTAAAAAACAGGCCTATTCATCGGACTGTGATTGATGAGGGAGCTTCTACGTGTATTATGTCGATTCAATGTTGGAGATCGCTTGGTTCTCCTTCGTTGAACCAATCCCCGACCATCCTTAAGGCCTTTGATGGCCGTGGTTTCTTTCCGTTTGGTATTCTACAGGAATTGCCTATAGGGGTAGAAGGTAAAACCGTTAGTCTGGATGTGGAGGTGGTTGATGCCCCTCTAGACTACAACCTTCTTTTGGGTCGAAGTTGGTCATATGCTATGACAGCAGTCGTTTCATCGGTCTTCAGAGTAATTAAGTTTCCACATAACGGTAAGATCGTGACGATTGATCAGCTGACATACTTTTCATCCGACCCAGCCTCTTCAGAGAGTATCCAGCATGTCGGTAAGACGACAATCCCTTATAGGGACGTTGGCGTAGGTTTAGTTAAAGATTCCGGTTTACTGGGAACTTTTCCTTTCCCTCCAATCAACGCAGACCCTTCATTTGCATCAATTCATATGATTACATCAGAAAACATTATTTATGATGATCCTTGGATCGTCCCATCTGAATCTGAGATAGACTCATTCGGTGATGCTATGCCTTTGAGTCCATATGAAATTGCTTATGAAGCCGTCATGTCTTTTACCGACTCGCGTTCAACCAAGATCGACCAAATGAATGTGGTCAGTGAAGAATCACTTTTCACATCAACCTTAGAACGGATAGCGTTTCCCGAAGTCGTGTCATCTGACGAACAACTTCGCGAAATCCTAAGTGTAGACGATCTACCATGGGAAGATCTCCATCACAGATCTTCGTTTTTACCTAAGGATGATGCTTTTGAAAATGATTTTTCATCTATCTTCACCGCTGAATATGTCAAAGACGCTCAGAATCCAATGAAACATTCTGATTCAGAGTTGAATTTAGGGAATATTTCTCGCACTATTCCCATTGATATTTCAGTGAAGCTCGGAATTGAGGAAAACATTCATATAGGTGCCTCATGTACAGAAGATGAAATCCAAACTTACAAGGCCCTATTCCAAGAATTCCGCGATGTGTTTGCCTGGTCTTACGAGGAAATGTCGGGAATCGACCCTGCCATTGTTGTTCATGAAATAAAGACCTACCCGGATGCTAAACCCGTCCGGCAACGGTTGCGTCAGATTCACCCTCGGAAAGCGGCTGCAATTAAAGAAGAAGTCGAAAAGCTGTTGAAAGCAGGTTTCATTTATCCAATCCCGTTAACGGATTGGGTATCGAATATTGTTCCGGTCAACAAGAAACAAGGAACAATAAGAATCTGTATCGACTATAGGGATATAAATCGAGCTTGTCCAAAAGACAACTATCCTATGCCTTATATCGATCAAATTATTGATGATTGTGCCGGAAGTGAAATGTTTTCCTTCATGGATGGTTTTTCGGGCTATAATCAAATCAATATTCTACCTGCCGACCAACCAAAAACGACATTCATTTGTCCATGGGGGACATTTGCTTATTGCAAATTACCTTTTGGACTTAAGAATGCCGGGGCCACTTTTCAATAGGCGATGTCTTACGCATTTCATGACATCAAGCACATTGTGCAACCGTACCTCGATGATTTGCCTGCTCATTCTTTACATCGAGCTGATCACCTTGTCCACTTACGAGCAATCTTTATGAGGTGTAGGCATTATCGAATTCGGTTGAATCCCCACAAGTGTGTTTTCTGTATAGAGACGGGTCGATTGCTGGGATTTGTTGTTTCAAAAGCCGGCATTCGCGTCGATCCCTCGAAGGTCGAAGCTATCATCAAATTGCCTCCTCCTTCGAGTTTGCGCCAACTCCAAAGTTTGCAAGGGAAAGCGAACTTTTTACGCCGATTCATTCCAAACTACGCCGAGGTCACTAAAGGTTTTACACGGTTGTTGAAACAGAACGCTCAATTCTTTTGGGACGAGATTGCCCAACAATCTTTTGATGCACTTAAACACGTGTTGACCCATGCACCGTTGTTGCATCCTCCCAACTACAACCAGGACTACTTCTTATACCTCGCAGCTTCGCATTCCACCATTGGAATGGTGTTAGTTCAAGAAGATGAATTCGGAGCGGAACATGTGATATATTATCTTAGTAGGACATTAAACCCCACTGAGCTAAAATATTCGCATGTGGAGAAATTGGCCCTGGCAGCCGTTCAAGCTGTCCAGCGTTTTCGTCACTACATTCTTCTCCGTAAAACTACAGTTATTTCGGATTGCAACCCTATGATTTATATTTTGACAAAACAACTGCTAGGGGGCAAGTACTCTAAATGGATCGTTATCCTGCAAGAGTTCGACTTGGAGTTTGAGAAGTCCAAGTCTAAGAAATCCTTAGTTTTTGCGGAATTGATGTGTGATTTCCTGCATGCTGACACAGAAACTGTGGCAGAGGAGTCCATTGCGGACGAATCTTTGTTTCTTATCAGTACTTTAGATCCGTGGTATGGGGATATAATCATCTATCTCCAAACCCAAACCTTTCGGCCTGAAGCTTCAAAGTCGGAACGTCGAAAAATTCGGTTTCAATCCCAGCAATACAAGATTATTGGAGATACACTTTATCGCCGGGGGCAGACTTAGTTTTTCGACGTTGTTTAACTCACGAAGAGGCTGAGAGGGTTTTGAATGATTGTCACTCTGGAGCATGTGGCGGTCATATGTCTGGGTATGCCACAGCTCAGAAGGTGTTGCGCGCTGGCTATTTCTGGCCGTCTATGTTTAAAGATTGTATCATTGCAGTCCGGAAGTGCCACAACTGTCAAGTGTTTGATCGCAAGATGCGCGCACCACCTGCTCCCCTCCATCCTATAATTGCTGTTGGTCCATTCGCCAAATGGGGTATCGATTTTATTACTTGTAACCCTCACTCGGCCGGGGGGCATGCGTATATCATCCTCGCGGTTGATTATTTTACTAAATGGGCCGAGGCGATGCCTACATTCGACGCAAGCGGCAAAACAGCTGCAGTTTTCGTATTCAATCATATTATAACTAGGTTTGGTGTCCCACAAGCAATCATCACTGACCATGGGAGCCATTTTCGAAACATCATGATGACTGAGCTTACAAGCCAGCTTGGTTTGCGCCACGATAGCTCTACTCCTTATTATCCGCAAGCCAACGGTTTGGTTGAGTCTATCAACAAAGTTTTGGTTATCATGATCCGACGAACCATTGGTATTCATCGGTCAAATTGGCACAACATGTTATTTTCAGCGCTATGGGCATACCGAACCTCAGTGAAAACTTCAACAGGGTTCACTCCTTTCCAGCTAGTTTATGGCTTGGAAGCTGTGTTACCCATTGAATGCGAAATCCCATCACTTCAAATGGTTGTCGAATTACTTCCAGCTACTTCCGAAGAGGAGAAGCGTTTATTATACTTAGCTAAATTAGATGAGACTCGACGTGACGCTGCATTGGCAATCGAGACTCACGCGAAGCGAATGAAAGCTCAGTATGATAGAAATGTGACCCCTCAAAGTTTTTCGGAGGGAGACCTAGTGCTATTATATGATCAAGCTAACGATAAGCTAGGTGCTGGAAAATTCGTTCCTATGTGGCATGGACCCTACATTGTAAAGCGAAAGCTAGCAAAAGGGGCTTATGAGCTGGTAGATTTTGATGGGGACTCTTTGGGTAAACCCAGAAATGGACTTTACCTAAAGAGGTATTATGCTTAAATGCTGGGTATGGAGAATTTTTAGTTAGGTTAGGTTTTCTTTCTAGCTAGTATGTTTGTTAGTTTAGTTAGTGTGCTTAGCTTAGAAAGTGTGTTTTTCGTCGTTATTCTGGCTTATCTTGGTTTTACTCTTGATATTGCAGATGTCGACGCCTCTCCAAACATACATTGGATTTGCTGATGGTGCTTGTCGTAGTACACGGAATATCTCTTCCGCAGCTTGGGTTATCTATTCGCCCTCTGACGAGTTAGTTTCTATGCATGGGGTAAGCCTCGGTCAAACGACGAACAACATTGCAGAATACAGTGCAGTGGTTGAATTATTATCTGAATCTATTTCATTTGGAATTCGACGTTTGATAGTGAGGTTAGATTCTGAACTTGTTGTATTACAACTTAATAGAGTATATGCCATTAGAAATCCTGTGTTATTAAGGTTGTTTTTGAGAGTGCGTCTCTTGGAACGTGAATTTGATTACATTGAATATCAGCATATTCCAAGGTCTTTAAATACATTAGCAGATGCAATTGCTTCTCGAATGTTGGACAAACATTTACGATAATCATGCAAGTAAATTTAAAAACATTTCATCACATATGTTAAACAAAATGAGCCGGTAATAATGATATATATATATATAGATAGGAGTGTGTCAAAAAATATACATCGTCTTCGATCATAGGTTGAAAAACACCTTATGATCGGCAAAAATGATAAGTACAAGAAACCAAAATGTCATATGTGTCTACAAAAACGACTAGCCAATCACTGGTGGTGCTCTCTATACGAGACCACTGCCCGCGCTACCCTACACAAGAACCTCCTAAAAGGTCCTGGGACTGCGACCACATAGCGCTGAAGTCGAATGGGAATGTCATCTATGGTGGTCTCTGGTATATCCGCCGTCAGACGCTCTAGATCATGTTCCAGCTCGGCCAAGGTCTCTGCGGCCGCATCCTGTGGGGCTGGTGCTGGTACAGCTGGTGCTCTCCTCTCAAAAGCCCGGAGGTTGGCTGGACGCCGTGGACCTACATCTGCATTTTGAAAATTTGTACTGTCAGTTTGAGGCGATATATATAAAAACAAAAAAATATATATAATTTGAAAACTCGTAAAAAATGAAATACCTCTGTCGTCCCACTGTTCTCCCTGTGGAAGAACCATGTCCGGATCATTCCGAAAATCCATTCCGGCATAAGGAAAGTCCTGAATAGCAAAGACCTGGTCCTCTAACCAGTGAAAATAACCAGCAGGGAATCGAACAACTGCCGCACCCTCGTCAGGATGTCGGGCCATCACCGTAACCCATCGTATCAGCTTTGGCTCCCGAGGACCCAAGATATCAACAGTGAGATGCTGAGGGATCAACATCGGAACTCTCTCTAAGGCAAAGCTCACAATTAAAGGCCCATATCCAAAGGTCTTCAGTTGTCCGTTCTTTGCCCTAGTCAGTTGGCCCTTCATATTGGCCGACACAGCATCGCACCAGTTGAAGATGGTGCCTCGAAAACAGTCAATCGCCATCCGCATTTGGGACCCGGTGGCAATATGTAAAGCGGCTGCGCCGCAAATTCTGGTAACCGTGAAAGCTATAACCATGAGTTCACGCCGAGAGATGTATTTGATTTCTAAGCCTTTCGCATGGTTATGATTGGGTATGCACCAGTCTGCCCGGAGACTAGCAAGGGATTGGCCACCCGGCCTAGTCCCGGCTAGATTGAGTTGCTCACCCCTATTTGTCAAGCCAGTGAGAAAGTATATGTCAGAAGGCTCTATCTCGAGTTGGTGCCCTCCGATGTAAAAGCATTGCTGATGAATGTTCCATCTCTCAACCAGCCACTCCAAGAATCTCACCTGAGCCCTCATGCCAGGTATGGCCCAGTATTTATATAGTCTGCATGCTTTTAGGGCATCAATGGAAGGTTGGTGACCAATTGCGGCTAAATCAACGTCCTCGTGCTCTCTTTCTCTCCAATCCAACATGGTGAGTGCCCTACACACCAAGAAATAAAGATTAGAATTAATTTTGGAAAATTTAAATGGTTATTTTTGGGGTTTCAAATTCCGCCCTTTGCGGGGTACGCACCCCGCGTTTAGGACACAGAGCGCCGGTACGTAGCTAGCCTGAAGGTGGGCTACGTACCCCGACCTTTTTCCTGTGTAGGAAAAGGTCGGGGTACGCAGGTCACCCTTAGGGCACCTGCGTACCCCGCAGAGCGGTTTTTAAAACCTAAAACCCCCCAAAAACCAAAACTAAAACCTAAAACAAAATTTTAATCGGATGAAATTGAAAAGGAGGATGTTGTGAAATACCTGGAAGAGACGACGTTCGATTGTGACGGTCAGATTCTCCGCAATGACCACGGGAAGTTTCTTGCCAAAAGCCCTTTTCTCAACCTCAATAGTAAAATGGTAAAAATGACATGGTAAAAAGTCTTTTTATAGGTTTTTTGGATGAATGAATGCTAGGTTTGTTTATTTTTCTCCATGGAAGGATATTTTTCAATGTATTTTTGCCTATCTTAAACAGGTATGAGTAATGTGTCGTTTTGGACAAAGGGATTTAGAGGGAAAATTGTCATTTTTCACGAACCAAAATATCAGAGTCATCTTTTAAGCCCTTTTCTGACTCCTAAAATATGAAAAGATTGCCGAGCGTTTCTTTTACACTCGTTAAAACGGAATTAAAAGACGGTCCCCTTATAGCCCTTTTCTGACCGTAAAAACAGGAAAAGGTTGCCAGGTTTTTGTCGTTTCAAACTCGATACTGGAAATAAAACGACGTGTCCTTGATCGCTTTTTACTTTTCAAGTCAGTGGCACTAATTATGAAAGTACTCCTTGGTCGCAAGATCAAGCGGTTCCCCCAGGTATTATTTTATACTTTTTCGGGCTTGAGGGACACAAATCTACGAAAAAGTTCAACTTGGAGTCTTCTTAAGTTTTTCAGACTCTCTAAAATTGAAAAATGCCGAGTTTCTCCTATACTGGACTCGTTAAAATTTCACAGTAAAGGACCTGTTCAATTACAAACAGGAACGAACCACTCCTTCCTAGGGTTCGAATCAAAACTAGGTTGGACTCATCCGAAGGATGAGCTTATAATCAAGCATATGTTATCCTCCTCAAGCTTGTTAAAAATAAAGAGGTACTTGCCAGAAATGGTGGGGGAAAAGAGAGAAGAATGAGCCTATTTGTTATCTTTTGTCTCAGAAGAAACTTTATTACCACTCTTGGACACGACACTTTTCATTCACCTGGGTTGGGAAATCCCTTACCTCACAGTTGATCAAACCACATTGAAAGACTTCAGCCGGGTTCCGGGGATTAACTTTGAGTCATTCACCACCAAACCATCTGTTGTGTCGTTATGTGTTCAAGAGGTCTGCAAGCAAAACTTTCATCTGCAAAATACCTTGTCATCCGTTTGACCATCCCTGAGTCAGTCCTTACAGCAACATTTCTTCAACTTGAACAATGGTTTCGTGTTGTGGGCTTGCTTGCAACGGGTCGCTTTCTATCGACATCAGCACATTATCTAGAGAGATGACTTAGAAATCGTCAGTACCTTGAAGTCTGCATGCATCAATGGCAGGTTTCTCACCTTTGACGTCAGTTTACATCATTGACTTTCGATCGAAGGACTCCATGAAATGTTCGACATCAACTCATCTATTCACGTCTCATGGATTGTACTAGGTACTTTGAGAACCATTGACATTACTGGTGGTCTCTCTCACACTTGTTAACAGTTTACATCATCGACTGGTAATCAAGTGGTTCCTACCATGTTCGACATCAACTCATTTATTTGCATGGCTAGAATCGTACCAATTCGGGAAGTAGAAATGAAGACCCTGGATCTAGTTTCCACCATCCAGGCTGCGAGGAGTTTTGTATTCATTATCTAAGTAGACTAATCATAAACAGATGGCTGCACCCATACTGTGTCTACAAAAGTCTATGATTATGATGTACTGCAAGATCATTCCTGTATCAGAGTAGTTAGTCTGTTAGTTAAAGTTTTGATCAGAGTATGGGAATGCCTACCTCAGTGATGATATAATCTTATACATGTATTTTGTGTTGAAAATTGCAGGTTCTGACCAGGCTCTCCACGAGATAATCCTTGAAATGATAAAGCGCTTCACCCTTCCTAGATAATACAAAACCCTAATCTATTACAGGCTTCGCACTTTAGGGGGCAATCTGTTACACTAAAAATGTCACCATGGCTATTTACAGTTAGTATGGCTCTATCAACAGTCATGCTATCCTCCTGGGCAAGTCTTATGCCTCTGCTCTCCATGTCAAACTCCAAAAAGAGAGAAAGTCTTTATAAATGTATTTATCTCTGGGTACGCAGGTTCTCTCAACCTTACCTGTGGGTACGCACCCAATGTTCACAAAAGCTGCGTACTTGTACGCTCTGTATGTAAAGGGGCAGGTGCGTACCCCTGTAAAGGTCAAAATGCGCAAGTTTCATCTTTAAAACGTTACTTGTGGTCATTTCTAGAGCATTCTAGAAGGTTGTTCGACGTGTATTGAGCGCCTCCAGATGGTTCATGTACCCCTATCAAAGAGGAACTTATCCCATCAATAAGGGAGCTATCCCATCCAAAGAGGGGATTATCCCATTGATGGTGGACCTAAATAACTTCCTCTAGAGCACTATAAATACAGGCATTGGGCCATAAGGAGGAGAGGTTGGAAGCTAAACATTTCTAAGGGTAGATGCTGCTGGAATTAGGACTCCCATTTAGAAGCTTTGGAGGAGAGATTGCCATCTTTGCTTGTTCTATTTGGAAGTGGGTGAGCTTTGTCAAAGTAAAGGAGAACTCTTGATGGACCCTGGGAGGGACTTGTACAACACCAAGGCTCAGGTTGTAATTGTTCCTTTTGTTTCCTATTAATGCAAATGAGTCCATTCTTCTCAATAACTTGTTATTTATGAGTTGTTTCATGTACTCCTTGGTCTATGTGTTAAATATGTTTTATTCTATGAGATTATCAAGTGCTATTTAATCGTTTGATTGTTAGTGGATGCAGGTTTCAAAGTGAAGGAGGAGCTCATCCGGATCAGCGAGGTTGGACTGCTACAACAGCATTGGATTATAGGTAGGATCTAAACACTTGATTTCTTATATAGTAAATGCATGTTTAGAGAAGGATTGCTCTTGTTTGTCTTGTTTGTCACTAGAGAGTCTTAGGCTCCTAGGGAGGTTGGTTGTGTCCGCACTATCGACTCTTTCCGCCTGACAGGAGTTAGTTTGGCCCTAGTTGGATATGTAGCATTTCATTTATGGACTCAACTATGATGGTGAAGAGGACCTTTTGGTCAGGAGACATTATGGTTCTGTGGCTGGGGACGTAGCATGCATGACACATATGGACAATTTCTGGAAACATGTGAACTTGGGGGAACTTGTACTTGGGAAAATTCGACTTCCACAGGCAAATTTCATCAGCATGGTTAAGGTATCTGTCCCTAATTTGGCAATGTACTTTGAGCAGGGGCTTTATGGCAGTGGTATCTTTTATTTGGAAATATTTATCAACTAAAGGAAGGTGGTCTAGGTCTAAGTGACGTGTAGAGATGGGCCTTACATCCATTGCAATTGGGGCAACCATACTTAGTTCTTTTGGTTTTGAGTGTGGGGGGTAATTCAGAGTTTTTAGGGAAACGATGGTTTTGTAGATGATTATGGCTCAAAGTGTAAAAATCAAAGTAAATTTGATATTTTTCACTTAATTAATAGTGTTACGAGGGTGAATTTACTTGGAATTTGACAATGGAGTTGGTTTTCCACAGTTAAATACCTGGAATTGGGCGGAATTGACTGTAAATGGTGGTTTATGGAGGTTGAAGAGGTCCATATGGTTCTGGTACAGACTAATGAATGATCTGGACTGTCTGCAGTGTTTGTGGAGCAATGACAGAGGTTTGTGAGAAAATTTGTTGTTTGCAGGGATTGCAACGACTTTCTGAGTTTTCACTAGGAAATGCACGAAAAGAGTGAAAAGAGGCATAATGGGGCTTTTATAGAAAAACATTAATTTTAGGCGGGTTCATTGATTGATGAACAATGGCAGTTTTTGCCATTATATGGGAAGGTTTTTTAATGGGGGCATTGCACTGCTTTTGACATGTAGCAATGGGGGTCGGGAGGAAAATCACCTTATCAGGTAGGTAAAGGGTGGACATCATGTTGGGCTGATATGGACTTGGGTCGTTGGATGTGCGGAAAGGGCGATCATGTTGGAAATAATACTGAGAGGGGGGGTGAATTAGTGTTATCAAATCAATATAACTTTTTCATTTCCATATTCAGATTCATATACGCTACTTCAATTAAGGAAAACCACGTGTATACGCAACTGTGTGTAATGCAACAAGCGTATATCCAGTAAACTTATGATTCAGTTAGTTGATCCTTAATGAGTGCATCAGAACATTATTAACCATATGAATAGTAAACAGGAGCAGTAAAATAGAACAGATCATCACACATAAGCAACACACAAGAACACCAAGATGTAAGGTGGAAACCCAGTGTGGGTGAAAACTACCTACTGCAATTCTTCTCTATATTCCTTTAATAAGAAACTTATTTTTACAATGGTTCTGTAGGGATGCAGTCTTATACTAGTACACAGGCTTTTACCTGCAGAAGGTTACAACCTTCTCTCGTTCTCCAGACTCTCCTGGAAGGGAGCTACAACCCCCTTAGCTCTTGTACTAGTTGATGTACTAGTACGTAGGTGCTGGCCTACAGAAGGCTACAACCTTCTCTTTTCTTTCAGGGACCACGTTTCATAAATTTTCAGACTAGATCCATGAATAACATAACAATCACCACTGCAATACAATCATCAACTTATACCTTCATCATCAATCTCTGAATCACCGAATACTGAATCACTGAAACCCTGTCATCAAAATATAGTTACTAGAACACAGACCAAAGCCCAGAACTCTACAACAACCACTAGAACCAACAGCAACCTGAAACATCAAATCTCTTAATGAATACACTACTTGACTATGTCAAAACAGCGTGTATACGCTCTTTCATGAGAGAGAACCCGCGTATAGATCTAAAGATAATTACTTATACCTTCGCTGCAATTTCCAACTTCAAATATACCTAGACAATAAGATATAAAAGATAAAACATGTGTCAATACTCAGATCTACACATGATCATACCATATAATGATAATACATTTTAGTCTTCAAGATCCCGGTCCATCAACCTTTATCAACCGCATAGGAGCCTCCTTGATTCATATCGACACAACTGCATCACAAACCCATTACCAGCATACTAGATCTCACACTTCATCAGACATTCATCACATCCACTTCCTGGCCTAATTATCTTCTCCTTATATAGGTTTAGGCTTCTTTCAATACCATGGTCCAAAACCACTTAGAACTAATACCTTGGACCCAATACTTGGGGTCAACACTTCGAACCAAATACCATGGACCAAAACATAGTTTTTCGACATGTATGCGCCTTTCCTTCTGTGAACCTACATGTGTACGTGTATGCACATTTTGTTCTGCTAACCTACATGTATATCCACTTTCATCAAGGTTAACCTACGTATACCTCTCTCTTGACCTGCTGCACTATGATCTGTCATCTGAGTGAGTTGTCATCAAGGACAACACTTGTATCATACCTTTGAGTGAATTGCCATCAAGGACAACACCTATATCATAATGCCAACAATCTCCCCTTTGGACTTGATGGCAACCACCACACCATGTCACTCTCCCCCTTTGACATCGAGGGCAAAGGGAAAACCAAGAAGTTCTCTCCCTGGTGTTACAGGGAAAAGTGTCTATGCAGAACTGCTAATCCCACTAAGGCGGGTAGCTACCTTAGAAACAAACAAAGTAAAACTACTTTCATTTTCCTTAATGAAAGATAGATGAGAGAAGAATAAAGGAGACCAACCTCTGTCTTGCACTTGGTTCCTTGCTCAATTCCTCTCTCTTCTGATAGTCTTTTGCTGCTTGCCTTCTTGTATACCCAGCTTCACGGAGTACCTGTAGAATCAAAGCATCATAACACTATACGAGAACACGGATCTATTATCATAAACAATTTAGGATCAGATGTAAATTAACCATACAAATGCATAAAACATAGATTACACAAGAGTATGGAGGAAAACTTGAATAGATTTATTGATAATCAAGAAAGAGCCAAGAGAGTTACAACCAGTTGTTCTGACCCAGCATCATCCTCTCAGCAAGTAAGTCCTTCTTCACCTCATGCCAAGCTTAGATCACCCAACACTATGATGTTGCCTCAAGAAACCAACAACAATTCCTTACAAGATGCAAAATTCCAACCTCCGGATCTCTAGGATGAGGGATCCATATATAGATGTCTGTAAGGGAGATGAGTCAACTTGTTATTTGATTAGTGTCTTCCCTCTGATAGTTCTTGCTTCCACTTGGAGATTGATGATCTCTTATTCATCCTTGGTCAAATTCAGAGGGGCAAGTGTCACAGGAGAAGTTTCTGGAAGATTCCATGCTTCTCCACCTCGCGGATTGACACTGCCATTTGTCTCTTCTCACCCATCGCACCGCATAGAAGGGATTTTTGAAATGCAACGCACCCACTGAGTGTACTTAGGTGAGATGCAATGCACTTTGCCTATGGAGCAGGTGAAATGATTCAGTTTTGACCAGTTCTGAGTAGTTTTTCATGGAGAACTTCTGGGAGGAGCTGTAATCATTTGAACTTGTTCATTTAGGGGTTGGAACAACACTTTTAGGGACTTAGGAGCCCTTGGTTTATGGACATTTTGTGCTTGGGGTTGTAGTGCCCAAAAATGTCTATAATAGTTGCCCCCTAAAGCATGAGGTTGTTAATCTTTTTTGATGTCGGGTGAAATGCTTTATCATGAGGATCTGAAGTTCTTTGAAGCTGGAAGGAGACCTATAATAAGATACAATAGAATACATTATCTTCATAATATTTTCATGATCTAGCTGAGGCGGGCATTCCCATGCTCAACTTTATAAATTCATTTTCATGTACATAGGACAGAAAATCGTCTGAGTGTAGACTGATGATTCTCGTAGAGCCATCATCCCTTTGATTGGATGATTATCTGTGCAACAATGATGTACATTTGATGTCTTTATTTTCCTGAATATATATCGTATCCCGGATGGATGAAACTAGATCTGGGGTCTTCAATCTCGTTCGGTCTTCACTCAAAGTACAAGTCGATCCATGTGAGAGATGTTCTGAAGTCGAACATGGAAAGACATCGCTTGATTACCAGCCAATGATGTAAGCTGTTAACAGGCACGAGAGGAATCACCGATAATGATAATGATCCTCAAGGTAATACAGTACAATTCACGTGGTGTGAATAAGGGACTTGGCATTGAACACCACGCAAAATCTTTCGGTCGAAGACCATTGGTGTAAACCTGTCCCTGGAAGTGAGAAACTTTCCATTGAGGCATGCAAGCTTGAAAGTACTGAAATGGGTGTTCCTAGATCGACTTCTTGGATAATGAGCTGATGTCGATAAGAAGCGATCTGTCATAGGAGGGCCTTAATGAATCCCACATCAATGACATGGAATGGAGCAAATGATTTTAATGGAGGTGAAAATGGTCTGGTGATATAAGGTTCAGGGTGGCGGTCATGAAAGAATGGAGTGTAAATGTATTTCAGCGGGTGAGACACAGGTGAATTCTCTGAGTGACTTCTCTTGAACATATCGGTGACACTGACATGATGGATTGGTAGAATTAACCCCAAATGTGGATGGTGTGATGTGACCATGGTGATGTGACCGGTGAATGAAACAACCCAACCCGACTTGGATGCGGAGTGAAAGTGTCATGTTCAAGAGCGACTTGCTACCAACAAAGTTTCTTCAAGTTTTCTTCCCAATTTTCCCCAGTCATTGCTGACCATTACCTCTTTATTTTTGTCAAGCTTGGGGAGGATAACATATGCTTGTTCTATAATTTTCCCTTTGGGCAAACCCATCGCTATGTTTTAACGAGCCTAGCGATAGTGAAACTCGTTCTTGTATGCTATGTACAAGTTTTTCGCTATTAGGTTTTAACAAGTTTAACGACAAAGATAACTCGGTACTTTTCAATTTTAGAGAGTTTGAAAAGGGACGTAAAGGAAACTCCAAAAATCCTTTTTCATCATCTAATCCCTTAAGTCTGAAAAATTATAAAACAATACAGAAGGGATGAATTTTCGATACTTTTAACGAGCCGAACAAAACAAGCGCTCGATATTTTTGTGTAATAATCCCTCAGGTCCAAAAATATTAAAATCTAAAGGAGGGATAGCACTTTCGGTCCCTTTAACGAGTTGTAGAGGCCAATAGCTCGGCAATATTTTCATATTTTACGAGTTAGTTGAAAAGAGCTTAAAGAAGACTCGTCTTTGAGGAACAAGTGATAAATTTGGGTAGCAGCTGATTCCAGGTAAGTTTTGGAATTTTCCAATCACGACAGTGTTACAAGGATGGCTAATAGGATCACTCTTCGTAGTTGTTCCTCAAAAGGGGTAAACAATCAAATGGAGGTGAATGATCGGCCAATACAGAGTGGAGGTGATGACGAGAACACGACCAAGGATTTAAAGGCTGAAGTACTACATTCACGATAGTTATTTACTGGAAACTGGTTCATTTTTTAATGAGCTTAAATGTTGGGGGAAACATTTTCTCATTGCTTATGTTTATTTTTTAACGAGCATGAAGTTCGCGTTAAAATATCTCGTTATATCCAGTTGTATAATAAGGATGTCTCATATATAAAAACGACAATTTTTCAAACCTTTGCCCCACATCCTTTCTTTATGCAAGTTAGGAAACGACCAATCCTACAAGTTTAAAGGGTTAGAGGACCAATAAATTTAAAAAAATAAATGGTCGCTCTTCGCTTGCACACCAAAAGGTTTGCATGCCCCCAGGTGTAAAATAGAGTTTCAAGGTCACCTCTCAATCTGCCGAAAAAACATTTGTTTCATCGGGAAAGGCTTACCTCTTTCAGGTTACCAAAGATTGTTCTATCTGCACTGCAAACGAAACACTTCTTCGGCGATGCCTATCGAAATAGACAAAGGTGAGTGGTGCAGATGCCTCCACCTGCATAACTTTGACAAGGGAATCTTATTCCAGTCTAACCCCCTTTTCCAATCACGGACGGGAGTGTCAGACTAGTCATATATCTCTCGCAGAGACCTATCCTATACCTGAAGTTTTCCTGCCGAAGCAGACCAGGGTGCATGCCCCCTGGGTTTCAGTCATGTCCCCTGAATTACTCGCGCTCATTAGGTGGACGGACTGGAGATTGATGAGACATTCCTTGCGTGAAAAGACCATTCAGGGATGGTATATGACTATTTGATATGCGTGAACCGGGGAATGAAAGCTGGTCTATGAGCTTGACCACTCTTCCTTCGTGCGGAAAACACATTACTCTAAAGAGTGATGAGACAATGGCTCCCATGCAATAAATATAGTCTCGTCCAAGGAGTAGATTATAATGCAGGGGTCCTTGGACTACCATTACGTTCATGTGAACGATTTTCCCTCTCAATGTTATGGGCACATTGGGAAGGATCCCTAACGGCCGACTGGTTCCTTTGTCAAAGCCTGTTAGATTTCTCATCTTAGGCAAAAGCGATGGCGAACCAAGGGCTTTCCAAGAAGTCGAGTAAAGGATACTCACAGAAGCCCCTTCATCAATGATGGTACCGGCCATAACCATTCTATATACTTGAGCAATGATTCGGAATGGTACACTAGCCAGTAAATGGGGTCTGCCTAGATGATTCCAGTCGAAGGAAACAACTAGGTTGCTTGGAGGTGGGACCGAATAGACGGCCAGGTACAACTCTGACGAACTTCCTTCCTGTGGTAAAGGAATGGGTAAATTGTCCCCATTTTCATCGGGGTTTGTGTTTACGAAAAGAATTTGGATGGTGTCATCCTTATTCTCTTCAGTGACTGTATCATCTGAAGATGGAACCTCTGAAGGCAAGACCGGGCCAACTACCGCCTCAACCTTTTGACTTTCGTCTAGTATGGGTTCAGATGGTTTATATTCAATGATAGACGCTTCGGCCGACCACCTGGGTGGGTCAACCGGATTTTCAACTAGTGACGGACTTAGCAAGAGTTTCTTATATCCATGAGGAAGTCGTAATGGTGAAACTGGACGATCGTCCAAAAATCTTTTAGCCTCGTCTAATAAGGGACAACAGTGGACGGCGTGATCGCATTCACACAGTTTACAAGGAAATTTTTACTTTCCTTTTTGTCCAGGGGCTTCACTTTCACTAGTCGACGGTGTGCTTTCAACATGATCATCAGAGGTTGACGACACCGGGTTGTGCAAACAAGGAGACCAGTCCCTTAAGGTCCGAGGGATGCAGAGACAATCTCTATGATAGTGGTCTCCTTTGCAAATGACACATGGCGATTTAGGCCTGGTCGGTGCAGTGTGTGGATTTTCGGTAGACGACGTTTGGTTGCCCCTTTACGCCTTTGGCTCCTTCTTCTTCTTCTCTTTCTTCTTCTTTTCCTTCTTCTTCTCAGGTACTTGATTTTTGGCTTTATCAGCCTCATCAAGCGAAGAGGAAGGAGGAGAGGAAGAATTGGATGAAGTAGAGGGTTGGGGGGTAACTCTGGAATTGTCTAGTTGCTGACTCGATTGTTCAGGAATTGTGGTGTTCTGAACGACGGAGGTTGAGAAAAGCCATACGGGCAAGCCGATTGTCAATCCTGGAAGCGACAATGTGGCCATATGGGGTGCACCAACATCTCCCCAAGAGGAGAAGGGACTAGGATTTCCTCCAAGGGGAACTCCTTGGTTGGTGGACTCCATTTTCTCAACCTAAGACCAACGTAGGAAAGGTGATGATTATTCGGTTTAAAATAAATTTTAGACGCTTGGACACAACTTGTTTTTTCAATTTTAAAGAGTCAAGAAAAAACAAAAGATGACTCTAGTCGCCTTCGATTTTTAATGAGCCTGAAGTGAAAAGTGCTCAGATGGACCTTTTCCATTAAGGAGTCTGAAAAGGAACGAAAGGGACTGCTTTAGAAATCTAGGCAGAGGGATTACCAAACCAATTGCAAAACTGCAGAATACGTTTTACGGTATGGCAGTCAATCTTCCCGAATGTTGTGTTCAGTGCATTGCGATTGATAGGGTGGCAGACACGGCTTCCTATGGATAAAGGATTAAGCCTATTTTGGTCTCCCAAAATATACTCGATAGTACGTGGGAGCACAAGTCCATACTGGCACTTATCGTCTCAAAGTGGAGGAATCACCCAACCAACGGTGAGAACAACAGTTACCAGGCTTTACGATGTTGGAATACGTCTCTAGCCTAGACTTCTAGATGTTGTGTGTTAGGTTCCAAAGCGTTGTTAGATTCATTAAATTTATTTTATAGTTGATCTTGCTTAAGAAATTTTCCTTTCAGGTTCACCACGTGATGTAGATATACAATTCCTAAAACACAATCTAACATGATAAACAATCGTTTTATCTTCTTTGTGCAATGAAAATCCTAGCTACTAAGGAAAGAGAGACAATATTCTTTCAACAAAGAGCAAAGAGCACACACTATATGCACTGTCCTAAATCAAACCAATCAAACAGACTAAATGCAAATGCACATGCATGTATTTGTTTTTAGCCTTCTTAATATGTGAATGATAAAAAGAAAGTTAATGCGCAAATCTGAATTATTTTTCAAAGTGACAATTACTAACAAGTTTCTTTTCAAAATCAAAATGAAGACAATGACGACACTTTGCGATTTGGAAATGAAAACTTGCTTTCGACACTAGAAAAACTACTAATTCAAACCAAATACAATAGTAACAGGGTAATCGACTGTCAAGAGCAATCTGTCTCTCTTCTATGACTGAAAACGACACTTGCGACACTTTCAAATCAAGAAACGACAGTACAATTACGTTACTTCTTTGCAAAGGAGAACTGAAAATGACTCAACAAATACACAAAAACATTTACAGTTCTTTGCATAATGGAGGTGGAATAACAGCAAGGAAATGGGTTTCAAACAGAGGTGTACTGACTACAAGCAGCAAAACTCTTGAATAGATATGAAAAGAGTGAACATAGAAACAAAAATTTAGGAACAATGCCTAGTCTGCTCAGCTCACCTGTAAGACAATGAATTTGAAATGCAACGCACCTACTACACTCGGGAAGTGTGCTGAATTTGAGATTCACAGAACAAACAGTGTGCTGGGCTAGGGACGAGACTTTGCTTGGGTTCCGGGTCACATTTTGCAGTTCAGTTCAGGGATTTTGGTCGAGCAAGTGGTAATCAGTAAATCAATCACAGGGGTAGATCCAAGGAGGTTACTAGAGCCATCACAAGGGCAATTAGAGAGTTTTTAAATCAGTTGTTTAATTCATAAACAAAACCTGGAGATTGACTGAAGCAGAACTTATCTACTTTGCATTTGCATAGAAAATGCAGTTCGAAGGCTACCTGGCTCGACTTCAGGCTCCGTCTCTAAGTTTATAAAGTAAACAAATGTAGATAAACAATCAATCTAGTTCTCTCCCCATTGGAGTCACCATTTTGTTAGAGGGAAAAGTGTCTATGCAGAACTGCTAATCCCACTAAGGTGGGTAGCTACCTTAGAAACAACAAAGTAAAACTACTTTCGTTTTCCTTTATGAAAGATAGATGAGAGAAGAATAAAGGACAACAACCTCTGTCTTGCACTTGGTTCCTTGCTCGATTCCTCTCTCTTCTGATAGTCTTTTGTTGCTCGCCTTCTTGTATACCCAGCTTCACAGAGTACCTGTAGAATCAAAGCAGCATAACACTATACGAGAACATGGATCTATTATCATAAACAATTTAGGATCAGATGTAAATTGACCATACAAATGCACAAAACATAGATTACACAAGAGTATGGAGGAAAACTTGAATAGCTTTATTGATAATCAAGAAAGAGCCAAGAGAGTTACAACCAGTTGTTCTGACCCAGCATCATCCTCTCAGCAAGTAATCCCTTCTTCACCTCATGCCAAGCTTAGATCACCCAACACTATGATGTTGCCTCAAGAAACCAACAACAATTCCTTACAAGATGCAAAATTCCAGCCTCCGGATCTCTGGGATGAGGGATCCATATATAGATGTCTGTAAGGGAGATGATTCAGCTTGTGATTTGATTAGTGTCTTCCCTCTGATAGTTCTTGCTTCCACTTGGAGATTGATGATCTCTTACTCATCCTTGGTCGAATTCAGGGAGGCGAGTGTCACAGGAGAAGTTTCTAGAAGATTCCATGCTTCTCCACCTTGTGGATTGACACTGCCATTTGTCTCTTCTCGCCCATCGCACCCCATAGAAGGGCTTTTTGAAATGCAATGCACCCACTGGGTGTACTTAGGTGAGTTGCAATGCACTTTGCCTATGGAGCAGGTGAAATGATCCAGTTTTGACCAGTTCTGAGTAGTTTTTCATGGAGAACTTATGGGAGGAGCTGCAATAAGTTGATCTTGTTCATTTAGGGGTTGGAACAACACTTTTAGGGACATAGGAGCCCTTGGTTTATGGAGATTTTGTGCTTGGGGTTGCAGTGCCCAAAAATTTCTATAACACCTGGGTATACCTTCTACTGTCCATGCTCCCCCTAAGTACCTGCTGAAATCTATGATTGAGCTCCCCCTATGTACATGCTAAGCTGTACCAATCCGTCCATGCTTCGCTTGAGCACATGCAAGGTCTTTATAACAAAGACCAGCAATCTATTCAAGACCATGATAGTCATCAGCCAATATATGATCTGTACCATAAGCATCATCATTTAGTCCTGTAACCTGCAATACCATTCTTTTGATCAAGTCACATAAGCATCATCACCAAAGACTTAACCATCATGCCAACAATGCATTATTTGAAATATATGCTCCCCCTGAGCCTGTGCCAACCATCATATGCCATGACCCAACCATTTCCTGAGTCTATTCTACTGCTTTTTCTTCAGAGCTCCATATACGCGACTCGGTAGCCTCCAACTCGCGTATATATGTGACTTTTCTTCATAATATCTGCGTATGAAAATTGGAATACTGAAGGTCTACACTTTCAGTTTACCCTGTGTCTGTTATGTCAGCTAACTGAGTTATGCCACATCTTTCTGTCTCTAATTCTGTCTTCTTTAGTACTTGGAATTGTGATGATGTATGATCCTCTTGTTTTGGAGTTTGAATTTTGCTCCTGCATTCCCTTGCTTTATGTCCAAACTTGTTACATGCATAACATCTTACATGTTTCATATTCCTCCTATATCAGTCAATGGCTTTGTGACAAAACATATTGCAAGAAAAACAATATCCCTTGAAGTACTTGGAGTGTGATGATATTTGTGTGTGATGGTCTTGCCCCATTTTTTTTTTGCATCTGGCTGCAATATGTCCAAAGTTATGACATACATAACATTCAACATTATTCATTTGAGGAAATAACCGAATATCACTTCCATAGTTAGGAGGAAACGATCTTCTTTGAAGAATTTCTTTCCTTGGTTGTTGTTGGGGTTGACCAGTTATCTCTTCGTTGATCATTTCAGATTTTGCATTAGAATTCCTTTCCTCACCCTGTGAGCTAGATTCACCTTCGACAGTTTCATAAAAACCAAGACCAGTTTTGATAGTAGGGGATCTTTGGCTACTAAGTATATCATCCAAAATCTTAGTACTATCTTGGAATCATAACAGTTTATCTTTTTCTTCTAATTTACCTTTTAAGATATTTACCTCAACCTGATTTTGTTCTTCCTTTTCCAGATATTGCTTCCTTATGTTTTCTTCAGCTTTTCTTCCTTCTTCCACTTGTTGCCTTAATTCGAACACTTCATGTCCTTGTTCTTCAAGATATTCTTTTAAAGAGAGGATCTTCGATTCGAGTCTCTGAATTTTTATGCTCTGATATTTTACTACATCCTGCAGCTGCTCCCTTACTCTGGTTACTGACTCTAGCTGTTCTTTTAATCTGGTAACTTCTTCTGTTTCTACGTCATTATTTTCATAGGCCGTGAGAAGTCTAATGTCTTCATCACTATTGGATAACTCATTACTTTTATCATGATTATAATAACTCCTATTACCTTTTGCAGATATCTTTCATTTGTTATGAGGTCATCTAGCAGCGTAATGACCAACTCTACCACATCAAAAACATTTGAAAGGTAGCTTACCTTTGAACTTTCTAGATCCCCATTCAAGATTCTTGACAAAATTTACCTCTTATTCTTCTTCTGAAATGTATCCTGATTCATTGAGTTTTTCTTTTCCATTTGCTGATACTTCAAATGTGGCTTCTCTCTTATCTGATGGTCCTCCTTTTCTCATCTCAAAAATAGTTAAGATTTCGTGAAGCTGCGTCATAGTGATTTTTTGCAGATCCTCCTTTTCTTCTATGGCAGGCACTTTGGATTCAAATTTAGTAGACAAGGATCTCAAAACTTTCTCAACTAAGACAAATTCCTTAATTTATTCACCCAAATTCCTCATACAATTGACAATCTCACCTATACACAAGAAGTAATTAGATATGTTTTCATTACTACGCATCTGAAGAGTTTCATACCGTATTCTGAGAGTTTGAAGCTTAGCATGTTTTACATGATCATCTCCTTCGTAGCTTAGAATGATTTTGTCCCATATTTCTTTGACTGATTTGAACTGCATGACCTTGACAAATTCTAATTGTGACAAACTTCCCAATAAGACAGTAGCAACTTTGGCATTGAGTTCATATTTCTTTCTCTCTGCTGTATCTGTAGGAATTGCTGATGGATATGTATATCCTCCTTCCACAATTCCCCAAACATCCATTCCAAACAATTGTATATATGTTGTGGTTCTTATCTTCCAGTAGGAAAAGTTGCTCCCATCAAAGATTGGTGGCCTCATGGATGCCTCTCTTTCTTGATTACCCATTCTGATGGATCTTCCTTCAAGCGATCAAGATTCTTCTGAAGGACCTTCTCTGATACCAATTGTTGGAAATAATACTGAGGGGGGGGGGGGGGGGGGGGGGAATCAGTATTATCAAATCAATAAAACTTTTTCATTTCCATATTCAAATTCATATAAACTACTTCAATTAAGGAAAAACACATGTATACGCAACTGTGTGTAATGCAACAAGCGTATATCCAGTAAAATTATGATTCAGTTATTTGATCCTTAATGAGTGCATCCTAACATTACTAACCATATGAACAGTAAACAGGAGCAGCAAAACAAAATAGATCATCACACATAAGCAACACACATGGACACCAAGATGTAAGGTGGAAACCCAATGTGGGTGAAAACCACCTGCTACAATTTGTCTCTATCTTCCTTTAATAAGAAACTTCTTTTTACAGTGGTTTTGTACTGATGCAGTCTTATACCAGTACGCAGGCTTCTACCTGCAGAATGATACAACCTTCTCTCATTCTCTAGACTCTCCTGGAAGGGAGCTACAACCCCCTTAGCTCTTGTACTAGCTGATGTACTAGTACGTAGGTGCTGGCCTACAGAAGGGTACAACCTTCTCTTTTCTTTCAGGGACCACGTTTCATAAATTTTTCAGACTGGATCCATGAATAACATAACAATCACCACTGCAATACAATCATCAACTTATACCTGCATCATCAATCTCTGAATCACCCAATACTGAATCACTGAAACCCTGTCATCAAAATACAGTTACCAGAACACAGACTAGAGCCTAGAACTCTGCAATAACCGCTAGAACCAACAGCAACCTGAAACATCAAATCTCATAATGTATACACTACTTGATTGTTGGTGAGCCCCAGTATTGCAGCAATAATGCTGCAACTCCTGGAACTCCCTTCTTTAATTTTATCAACCCAGTAGTTCACAACAAACTTGGAAGCGTCGGTGCTATATGCACAAGTACTAGCATTTTCCACGGCTGTCACTTGATCAGCTGGAACAAGTCCGCTAGGAGCTTAAGCCAACTTCTATGAGCTCTTATAAGAAACTTTTAACTGATGGATGAAAGCTAACTCGAAGGAGGCTAATCTACTTGCATAAAGAAACTAAAAAGCTGAATGGAAATGCAAACCCTAGCAAACCCTAGTTTTACCAACTAGCCCTATTGATGCAAGAAAAAGGATGAAAGCTACTAGAAAAGATGCCATTGATTCTTTGGAAGGTTAAGTGCATGTGTCTAAGCTACTTCTGAAGTGAAATCTAAAAAGAAACATCTTTTTGTATTTTTGAGTAAGTTGGCAGAATTATTATGCATGTGCTTTAACTACTGTGCAGAGGTTGTTGATGAAAGGAAATGGCGAGGGCGCTTGCAAGAGGTTGGGAAGGTGAGATGAAGGCCTAAGGGGTCCCTAGCACCCTTCTAGAGAGTTTCACAGTGATCGGATCTCAAGAAACCGCTTTCGTGAGCTTCTATAGGAAGTCTGCAGGGGTTCTACAGGATGTACTGTAGCTTCTACAGGATGTTTCTAAGGGTCCATTTGGCCTCCTTTCATTCATAAGATAGAGTGATTCAGTGACTCCTTTGGACCTCTAATATGCAGATTTAAGCCTAGGCAAGGAAGGGAACTGATTCATAGGATGGTCTTCGTCACAGACAAAACACACTTCTATGGAGTGCAATGGACATTCATTCCTAGGATGCTTTCTAGTGCACCTGGGACAAAAGATGGCCAAAGCCCTCTCAGCTTTCTCTTGCTTCTTTTGGGTTCACAAGGTATCCATTTTCATGGCAAAAAAATGCCTCACCTCACTCTTGAAATCTTCCATCTGATTTGCAAATTCGTTTTTGGATAAGGCACTACTCCCAAAATGGAGAATGTTTCCTTCTTCTTCTCCCCTAGAGGTTCTTCAAATATGACTTGATGTCCACCTAGGGGGTTTTCTTACTCACAGCCATCGATTAAGGGAGAAGGTTGGCTATGTGAAGTAGTGGGGGGTGTTGTGAAAACATTTTTCTGACTTATCTCTACTCCTACAAGGGAGGAAAGGAAATCTTTTTGGTTGATTTTTGCTTTTTTCTGCTTGTACCTGCAAAATTGAAATAGATTGAACTGCAACTAACTAAAATCTATCTTGCTGAAATGAAAATGTGGAATTGGAATGAAAGAAGGAAAGGACTAATCTATTTTTCTAAAATGAAATTGAATGAATGAAATGCTAGGCTACGCTTGTGGAATTGAAATGCTAATCTACGCTTGTAGAATTGAAATGCTAATCTACACTTGCATAAATGAAATTTTGGAATTGAAATGCTAATCTATGAAAGCAGGAAATGTCAAATCTACTTTTGCGGAAATGAAATTGCAGAATGGAAATGAAACAATCTACTCCATGCTTGCTGAAATAAACTACTTAGCAGAAGGTTGTAGTAGAAAATAGAAGAAAAGCAACAATCACCAATACTCTGACGCTTCCCCAGAAATGGCGCCAAAAAGATGGTGAGCCCTAGTATTGCAGCAATAATGCTGCAACTCCTGGAACTCCCTTCTTTAATTTTATCAACCCGGTAGTTTGTAACAAACTTGGAAGCAACGGTGCTATATGCACAAGTACTAGCTCTTGCCGCGGCTGTCACTTGATCAGCTGGCACAAGTATGCTAGGAGCTTAAGCCAACTTCTATTAGCTCTTAGAAGAAGCTTTTAATTGATGGATGCAAGCTAACTCGAAGGAGGCTAATCTACTTGCAGAAAGAAACTAAAAAGCTAAATGAAAATGCAAACCCTAGAAAACCCTAGTTTTACCAAATAGCCCTACTGATGCAAGAAAGAGGATGAAAGCTATTGGAAAAGATGCCATTGATTCTTTGAAAGGTTAAGTGCATGTGTCTAAGCTACTTCTGAAGTGAAATCTGAAAAGAAACATCTTTTGTATTTTTGAGTAAGTTGGTAGAATTATTATGCATGTGCTTTAACTGTTTTTTACTGTGCAAAGGCTGTTGATGAAAGGAAATGGCGAGGGCACTTACAAGAGGTTGGGAAGGTGAGAAGAGGGCCTAAGGGGTCCCTAGCACCCTTCCAGAGAGTTTCACAGTGATTGGATCTCAAGAAACTGCTTTCGTGAGCTTCTATAGGAAGTCTACAGGGGTTCTACAGGATGTACTGTAGCTTCTACAAGATTTTTCTACAGGAAGAGCCGAGAGAGGATTTTTGGGGGTTTATGGAGGAAAAACTAGTGGCAAAGTGGAAATGGAGGTTAGATGAGGCTATGAAGAGGTCTAGGACTTGGTGCATGAGGATGAAGAGTGGTTCAGGTGATTGGTTCAATTTGAAGATAAGAGAAGCAATGTTGTGCAAGAATGTAGGAGCTAGGGAAAAGTGAGAAAACATGGCGAACGAGAGGCAAGAACCTAAGTTAGAGGATGAAGTAGGTTGCATTGATGGGGTAAGGGTAGGAGAGGAGGTTTCACAGGTGCTTTGCACGTTATTTTTCAAAACTAATCAAACAAAGACTAATAAAACCAAAGATCTAGCTACTTTAACCTAATTTCACCTAGAAACCATAAGCATGATGAATAGAATTTTATTGGCAGAAAATCATGTAAATAAACTATGGAAACCAAGCAAGAATGGATCTAAGCATGTAATCACAACTGGTACTAACTTTTGCAACTGAGAATCTAACACTAGAAATTGCATGAAGAAGCAAGAACAATGTTTTTATGGCAGCAAGGACACCTTGGTCTCAGCTCATGGTCCCAAGGAGGGAGAGGTGAGATCAAGGGCTGCTTGATGGCCTTTTCTACAGATATTTTCCTTTACCAAACTGTCAAATCAACCTGAAGCACGAAAATTTATTTTAATCATCAAAAGCGACCTAAGTAACAAAACAAGATTTTCATCTAAATAACAACTTTTATTCTAAGAATGCAGCAAAGACACATCAAAGTACACAAAGGAGGTATTGGGCACTTGATTTGGGCCCGACTCCAAGAGCTACAGTCTTCTAAGGAAGATTAGAGCTGGTTCAAAGCTGGATTCATCTTTATTGATCAAAAGAATAGTTACATCCCAAAAACTGTCTACAAGAAAAAGCATGAAAATGTGTTGAAACGCAGAGCTAACCTACTGCCTAAAAAAATGACTATAAAATGACTAAAATCGAACTACCAACTAGCTAACTGAGTGGAGGCCCTAGGCCTTCTTATTTATACAAATTGAGGATCCCAATAGCCCTCCTAAACTTTAGGAACTCGGCTGCCAAAACTTGCAGTTAACAACAACTTTTTAGCCCTTGCTCGGCTGCCCTTGTGATAATCGATGTGGTGGCCCTTGAACTCCGAGCTGGTGGTGGAGAATTCGAGGTAAGAGCCCATAAATGAAGGAGAAACCTTCCTACAAATCCTCTCCACGAATTTGGCTGCCAAGTGCTCATTTAAACCTTTGATTTTGTCTCAAAATTGACTAATAATATGCATAAAGCACACATTAGACTTGTTGGCATAATGACTAACCCAATTCACTCTATTAGCATAAATATAATAAAAAACATGCAATAAAATAATGATAATGGTGGATTAAGTCAAATTATGAGGTTGAATGAGCCCATATAATTACTCATTTTTGGGGCTCATCATCACCCCCACTGAAAGTGTTGCTCATCCTCTGAGCAACTAATCTATCTTTCCATCTTTGATTGCTTTGACTGCCTCTCTCACATCCAGGCTTCTAAGGTGATGTCCTTTTCTCAGTCATGAAACCTTGCTTTTCTCTCTACTTCCTCTCACTGCCTGTGCTCCTTTTCCTATAGTAGTTTTGTTAAAGCCTCAACCTCAGCTTGCAGCTTGTCCTCTATCCGTTGTTCATCAGATGTTTCCTTGTCTGTTGGAGGCCCTTCTTGCTGCTACTGTTCTCCCAAAATGGAGGGCCTATCTTCATTATGACTTCCCTGTGGTTGTAACTGTTGTTTCAGTAGCTCATTCTCCTCCTATAGTTTGGTCCTTTGATTGCTTTCCACATACCTTACCATGGTCAATTCCTTTCTTGATTCCTTGAGTTGTTCTTCTAGGTGACCTATGTCTACCACACCCTTAGACTTGGAAATCCTCATCCAAGTGTGACTCCTCACCTTTTCTTGTTCTAGTGCAAAGAAGAGTGGTACCACAAATTTCTGAGGAATTATCTTCCCAGCTTCTTAACAGGTTGTAGTATGAGCCCAAGCTAGGCTAAGGGCTAGGTTCCAATATTTCCTCAACCTTTTCTTCTTCCTGTGATGGTTTGGCTACCTTTTCCTCCAATTTCTCGGTCTCTTTTAGCTTAGCTAGGGTTTCCTGTAGAACTGTCTCAGCTTCCTGTAGAACTGTCTCAGTTTCCTGTAGAGTTGTCCTTGAGTCCATCATCTGAATTCTTTCTCTCCAAGTGAAGGTTTTTGGCTTCCTTGTTCATAGGTGATGGTTATCTTTGAAGGAGACTCCTCCTTTTGTTGTGTTGTGGTGTCCTCAATGATAATTGGCTCCTTTGACTGTGGTTAGGGTCTGCCCACTTTTATCCGTGTGCTCCTTCTTGATTTAAAGTACATGGATGTTTCCCTTTCTCGCCTCCCTTTTTGTTTTGGAGAAGTGCTTAGGGTAGCAAGCACAGTTGTTGCCTCCCTAGCCAATATCTCGGGTGATTTCTCCTCTTGCTTCTCTTTTTGCCCGCTTCCTGTATAAATCCCTGTGCCTGTTTCTGCCTGTTTTGCTGACTATGTTTTTCTTCTTTTGTTTCTGTGTGGTTGCTTTGGCCATGACACTCTTTAGTTGGACTTTTTAAGCCCTCTCAGCTCTACTCCACAATCGTTTTTCCCTGGGTGTTTGTGCCGTTGTTCCTCCCACTGTTTTGGGCTTAGCAATTTGGCCCTTTCCCTCTTTCTCTTTCTATCCTGCTTGTGCTTGTTTGTCCTGTGTTTCTTTACCACCTTCAACTTCTTGAGGGAGGTCACTTCAGTGTGTTCCCATTCTTCACTACTGGATGAGGTGAGCTCCTCGGCCAACATTCTAATATCGTCATCTTTGGACATGTTTCGAAAAATTTCCCATGATATGGGGACTGTAGGTGTATAAGTAATCTTCTACTAATAATTTGATGAGCTCATGATGGGCCATCTGGTTTGGAATCCCTTCATTCATTTTTACCGCACATTCAACCAGTGACTGAAGAAGAAAATAGGGAACGTTGGTTTCAAGATTGCTGTGACTCAACTCTCAGCTATTTGGTTATGAAAGGAAGAGTTTTGCTTCTACCGACAGAGGACAGAGACCCAGTTTTCTTCTCAAGGCACATTCAAATATGAAAATTTTAAAATTTTCATCCACAGGCTGGCTCTCATAGTTGCATATTCCTTCCTTATAAGAGAATCTTGAAGAAGGATGGGGAGATTTAAAATGCAGAGAGAGAAGGAAACTGTGTAGACTCACGGAAATTTGCAGGCAACCTTTCACTTTTTCAATACACAGGCAGACTTCCACCTTTTTCCCAATCTACTGTCGTGTTCAATTTACCCTCTTACTCAAACAAATCATGCAAAGAGCAGTGTTCTCGAGCCTACCTTGTTTGGAGCTTGAAGTTCTACGAAAATTATGGGTTTTCCTTCTGCAAATTTACTCTCTGCCTTTCCTGTAGAAGCCTTCCTGTAGTCGGCTCTCGTTTCCTATAGAAAGAAACTGCGCTTCCTACAGAGCCCGATAAGCAGGAGGGATTTTTAAAAATAAATGGCTGAGGAAGACTGGTTCACTGCTATGGAGCTGGTATGGAGCTTGTTGCAGTTGCAGGGATGATGATAAAATGGAAACAACGGAGGTGAGAGATCGATTGGCTGTTTATGGAGACTTCCGTTGATGGAGGGTGAGCTAGCCAAGTGCACATTGGCCCCATGCAGACCATTTAAAAAGCCACCACTAATCACGTCCATGACATTCACCAGACTGTTTGTTCTCTGCTTGTAATCATGTCCATCAATGACGCTGGAGTTTTACTACCTGTTTTCAGTTTTCTTCCTGAGATGGCTGAGCACACGTGTCATATTTACCCACCGAGCGCTGTTTGAACTGGATGACGGTGGCCAGTTAGCTGGCCATCGATTTTTTTAATCACAACCATCTCATTTTTTACACAGTTATAAAATCACATTCATGCAACAAAGGAATGGGTTTAGTCACGTACCTAGAAGCCGAATGCATTTGTTGTGAGGTGTTGTGGCCTTTCCTTATGTTGCATGCATTTGTTTTTGTAGTTGCATATTGGCTGGGTTTCTGATTCATGGCGATTTTTCTTGTGTAGGTATCCTTTAGCTATACCTATGCTGCAGGAGCCTGCTTCAACGTTCACATTTTCACCCTCAGGCTGTTGATGCTGAATTTTTACAAGAAAACAACTTGTTTTCTTCTTTGCTCCCAAACGATAGATCAGATTGACCTGAAACTTTCCGAGCATGCTTCTATCATTGTTATGCACCTCCCATAGAAAAATTGTGGTCAATGGATGCACAGATATCGAGAAAAACTGAAAATGGCTGAAGATTATAGGGGTCAATTTCTCGGAAACCATGCATCGGAATCGACTGAAACTGCTTGGGTAGGTTACTATCACCTATATGCATCTCCCCATGAAACAGATTTTGAAATGGATGCATGGATATGGAGAAAATGAAAAAATGGTTGAAGGTGAGGGAGGCTGATTTCTCGGAAATCATGCACTGGAATTGGCTGAAATTGCTCGGGCATGTTTCCATCGTCCCTATACAACTCCCGTTGTAACAGTTTTGTAAATGGATGCATGGTTTTCAAGTTAGGGAAAAAACAAATTTCAGCACTATGCATTTTTGCTTCCAAGCATTTTGCAGTTTTTTGCATGGTAAGAAAAAATGAGCTTGGGTTGTGATGCAGGCATGGAAATGATGGAGGAGGTGTTTGAAGATTGTAGGAGGAAATTTGAACCCTTTAGGAAGCTATCATGTTCACCAAACTGCCTTTTTGAAATCCATTTCTAGCTTCCTGTAATTTCTACAGGAACTTCCTGTAGAGCACACAGTCTTTAGGAAAGAAGCACAATGAGATGGAAAAAATGATGGAGAAGGGTGAGGGATGGAAACATGGATGTGTGCAGGCCTCATGGACATAGTCCTAGCCTTCTGGTCATCTTCGGCGATCAATTTTGGCTTGTTTGTAGGCTTCCTGTAGAAGACACATAACTTCTTGTAGAAGGCACAAAACTTCCTTTGTCTTTGTTTTGAGCGATCCTCCTAACCTGCAATGTCATTGCTGCAACCTGCAATTATTCAAATGGAAATTAGGTTTATTTTTCTTTTTGTTTTTCTCTTTTTTTTGAAAACAACTAGGGCACCTCATGGAGGTTTTCACCCTAATTTCTTGCCCTAGGCGCCTCCAAGGGAGGTTTTCACCCAGGGATCTTATTCTCTTTTATTTTCTCTTCTTTCCAGCCCATTAACTGCCTCATGGAGGTTTTCAATCAATGAACCAATATAAGGCACCTCCAAGGAGGTTTTCACCTAGGATTTTTTTCCTCTTATTTTTATTTTTATTTTATTTTATTTTTTTCTACCCTACCCTACTTGAAAAAGAAAATCATTTTCAAGTATAAGAATACTTCCAATGGAGCCATGTGCACATCGAGATTAGAGACAAAATGATGCGGAGGCTTGAAATGCATGCTTTGACAGGTATCTGGATTTCAGAGACCAAATGATTTGACTTTGAAGGGATCAAGCATAACTGAGGAAGAGAGAACTGATGCAACTTAGTGACCATCTGGAACCATATCTCAATATAGCTCTGATATCCTTGGTCCTTTTACTGATCTAGATCGTTCTCCATATCTTCTTCTAGCATGACCTTCACATCTTCCTCTTTTTTCCGAGTTTTCTCTTAACTACATGGAGGATTTGATGGTAACCATGAGGGAACTCTCTCGATCTCAGATTTTGATGCCTTCTCTTCATCAAGTGTAGCCCATGGTTCTCTCCTCTTTTGAATCTTCTTTTGCTGGATGTGATCCTTCAGTGCTGTCAATATAATCTCTTTTCTCCAATACTCTTCCTGAGCTATGGTGAATATCATTGAGCTTAAGAGGAGTTGTTTGGAAGTGTTGTACCTCAGCTTTGCAATTGGGTTGAGCTACTCCAATGTGCGGGTTTGGAGATGGTGGTATGGGTAGTTGAGTGGGGATGTATGTTTGAGATGGATGTGGATGGGGTTGTGGTTGAGCAGGTGGTGGAGTCAAAGGAGCAGGAGGAGAGTTGTAATGGGGCCTCCACCCATAATGAGGTGCATTCCACTGAGGTTGTGGCTGAGCATAGGGGTGAAATGGATGAGTAGCTAGTTGAGTGAGATATTGAGGAGGATATGACCAAGGAGGGGGTGTGGACTAGGAAGGATGAGCAGGTGGACCCCAAGAAGGCATGGAAGTGGTTTGATAGGGGTCGTAATAGGTTTTTGATGTCCCTTGCATTCCCTGCTGGTAAGGTATGGGTCCATTTGGTATCCTTTGGTTCATATGATAGAGTGATTCAGTGACTCCTTTGGCCCTCTGATATGTAGCTTTAAGTCTAGGCAAGGAAGGGCATTGATTCGTAGGATGGTCTTCGTCACAAACAAAACACACTTCTATGGAGTGAAATGGACATTCATTCCTAGGATGTTTTCTAGTGCACCTGGGACAAAAGATGGAAAAAACCCTCTCATCTTTCTCTTGCTTCTTTTGGATTCACAAGGTATCCATTTGCATGGCAAGAAACTGCCTCACCTCACTCTTGAAATCTTCCATCTGATTTGCAAATTCGTTTTTGGATAAGGTACTACTCCCAACATTTCTGCTTGTAGCCATTTGCTCCAGAGGAATGTTTCCTTCTTCTTCTCCCCTAGAGGTTCTTCAAATATGTCTTGATGTCCACCTAGGGGTGCTCTTACTCACAACCATCGAATAAGGGAGAAGGTTGGCTGTGTGAAGTAGTGGGGGGTGTTGTGCAAACATTTTTCTTACTTATCTCTACTACTACAAGGCAAGAAAGGAAATCTTTTTGGTTGATTTTTGCTTTTTTCTGCTTGTACCTGCAAAAATGAAATAAATTGAACTGCAACTAACTAAAATCTATCTTGCCGAAATGAAAATGTGGAATTGGAATGAAAGCAAGAAATGACTAATCTATTTTGCTAAAATGAAATTGCAGGAATGAAATGCTAGGCTACTCTTGTGGAATTGAAATGCTAATCTACGCTTGCAGAATTGAAATGATAATCTATGCTTGCAGAAATGAAATTGCGGAATTGAAATGATAATCTATGAAAGAAGGAAATGTCTAATCTACTTTTGCAGAAATGAAATTGCAGAATGGAAATGAAACAATCTACTCTATGGTTGCTGAAATAAACTACTTAGCAGAAGGTTGTAGTAGAAAATAGAAGAAAAGCAGCAATCACCAATACTCTGACGCTTCCCTGGCAATGGAACCAAAAAGATGGTGAGCCCCAGTATTGCATTAATAATGCTGCAACTCCTGGAACTCCCTTCTTTACTTTTATCAGCCCGGTAGTTCGTAACAAACTTCGAAGTGACAGTGCTATATGCACAAGTATTAGCTCTTGCCGCGACTGTCACTTGATCAGCTGGCACAAGTCCACTAGGAGCTTAAGACAAATTCTATGAGCCCTTAGAAGAATCTTTTAACTGATGGATAAAGCTAACTCGAAGGAGGCTAATCTACTTCCAGAAAGAAACTAAAAAGCTGAATGGAAATGCAAACGCTAGCAAACCCTAGTTTTACCAACTAGCCCTACTGATGCAAGAAAAAGGATGAAAGCTACTGGAAAATATGCCATTGATTCTATGGAAGGTTAAGTGCATGTGTCTAAGCTACTTTTGAAGTGAAATATGAAAAGAAACATCTTTTTGTATTTTTGAGTAAGTTGGCAGAATTATTATGCTTGTGCTTTAACTGTTTTTGACTGTGCAGAGGTTGTTGATGAAAGGAAATGGCAAGGGCGCTTACAGGAGGTTGGGAAGGTGAGAAGAGGGCCTAAGGGGTCCCTAGCACCCTTCCAGAGAGTTTCATAGTGATCGGATCTCAAGAAATCGCTTTCGTGAGCTTTTATAGGATGTCTGCAGGGGTTCTACAGGATGTACTATAGCTTCTACAAGATGTTTCTACAGGAAGAGCTGAGAGAGGATTTTTGGGGGTTTATGGAGGAAAAACTGGTGGGAAAGTGGAAATGGATGTTAGATGAGGCTGTGAAGAAGTCTAGGACCTGGTGCATGAGGATGAAGAGTTGTTCAGGCGATTGGTTCGGTTCGAAGATAAGAGAAGCAATGTTGTGCAAGAATGTAGGAGCTAGGGCAAAGTGAGAAAACGTGGTGAACGAGAGGCAAGAACCTGAGTTAGAGGATGAAGTAGGTTGCATTGATGGGGTAAGGGTAGGAGAGGAGGTTTCATAGGTGCTCTGCATGTTATTTTTCAAAACTAATCAAACAAAGACTAAGAAAACCAAAGGTCTAGCTACTTTAACCTAATTTGACCTAGAAACCATAAGCATGATGAACAGAAGTTTATTGGCAGTAAATCATGTAAATCAACTATGGAAACCAAGCAAGAATGGATCTAAGCATGTAATCACAACTGGTACTAACTTTTGCAACTAAGCTAACACTAGAAATTGCATGAAGAAGCAAGAACAATGTTTTTATGGTAGCAAGGACACCTTGGTCTCAGCTCATGGTCCCAAGGAGGGAGAGGTGAGATCAAGGGCTGCTTGATGGCCTTTTCTAAAGATCTTTTCCTTTACCAAACTTTCAAATCAACCTGAAGCATGAAAAGTTATTTTAATCATCAAAAGCGACCTAAGTCACAAAACAAGATTTTCATCTAAATAACAGATTTTATTCTAAGAATGCAACAAAGACACATCAAAGTACACAAAGGAGGTACTGGGCACTTGATTTGGGCCCAACCCCAAGAGCTACAGCCTCCTAAGGAGGATTAGAGTTGGTGCAAAGTTGGATTCATCTTTATTGATCAAAAGAATAGTTACATCCCAAAAACTGTCTACAAGAAAAAGCTTGAAAATGTGCTGAAATGCAGAGCTAACCTTCTTCCTAAAAAATGACTAAAAAATGACTAAAATTGAACTACCAACTAGCTAACTGAGCTGAGGCCCTAGGCCTTCTTATTTATACAAATTGAGGACCCTAACAACCCTCCTAAACTTTAGGAACTCTGCTGCCAAAACTTGCAGTTAACAACAACTTTACTAGCCCTTGCTCGGCTGCCCTTGTGATAATCGATGTGGTGGCCCTTGAACTTTGATATAGTGGTGGAGAATGTGAGGTAAGAGCCCATAAATGAAGGGGAAACCTTCCTACAAATCCTCTCAATGAATTTGGCTGCCAAGTGCTCATTTAAACCTTTGATTTTGTCTCAAAATTGACTACAAATATGCATAAAGCACACATTAGACTTGTTGGCATAATGACTAACCCAATTCTCTCTATTAGCATAAATATAATAAAAAACATGCAATAAACTAATGATGATGGTGGATTAAGTAAAATTAGGAGGCTGAATGAGTCCATATAATTACTCATTTTTTGGGCTCATCAACTGTGTCAAAACAGTGTGTATACACTCTTTCACCAGAGAGAACCCGCGTACAGATCTAAAGATAATTACTTATACCTTTGCTATAATTTACAACTTCAGATTTACCCAGACAATAAGATATAAAGGATAAAACATGCTTCAATACTCAGATCTACTCATGATCATACCATATAATGATAATACATTTTAGTTTTTAAGATCCAGGTCCATCAACCTTTATCAACCGCATAGGAGCCTCCTTGATTTAGATTGACACAGTTACATCACAAACCCATAACCAGCATACTAGATCTCACACTTCATCAGACATTCATCACATCTACTTCTCGACCTAATGATCTTCTCCTTATATAGGTTTAGGCTTCTTTCAATACCATGGTCCAAAACCACTTAGAACCAATACCTTGGACCCAATACTTGGGGTCAACACTTCGGACCAAATACCATGGACAAATATCAAAATACCATGGACCAAATACCACGGACTGAAACTTAGTTTTCTGACATGTACACGCCTTTCCTTCTGTGAACTTGTGTGTGTACGTGTACGTGCCTTTTTTTTTGCTAACCTGCGTGTATATTCACTTTCATCAAGGTTAACCTGCGTATACCTCTCTCTTAACCTGCTGCACTATGATCTGTCATCTGAGTGAGTTGTCATCAAGGACAACACTTGTATCATACCTCTGAGTGAATTGCCATCAAGGACAACACCTGTATCATAATGCCAACAGATCAATGGTGGTCGGGTGATGGAGCTGCATGACGATTTACACATGAAGCTTTTGGGGGCCCATGGGTCTGATCACTGGCGGTATAGGATTTAAATTAACACTTAATCTCATCGGGGGCGCCTTCATACGTGATTAAGGACTGAGGGTGGGATTTTAATATGTTTTGTGGGATATAGGGTAGTAATATAGTTTATAACTAAACTAAGGGGAGTGGTTATTTTATATAACAGAGTTAAATATATACAGGCTAATGGGTTTTCAAGGACTTTATATAATAAAGTTAATATGAGGTGAAATGAGCGGAAGGGGCATTGTACTTAGGTATATGAATATTATGTGCTTTCCATTCATTTCGTACTTAGGACAAATGTGATTTGGTGGGTTTTTTGCATCAAATATGTTTATCATGGGGTTTCCTAGGAGAAAAGAATTTAACCTTAGGGAAAGGGGTTCTGTGAGGGGAATGAATGAGCTGCAAGAGAATTTAACACCTTTCCTTTTTAAGTCATCAAGACGAGGGCCCGGTCACACCATAAGTCAGATAAATGCTTTGAGCCTCTTTGACTCAAAGTAATATAGGTATTAATATTTTTATTATGAAAGGGAAATTAGTGAGTGTTATAGGGGTTAAAATGAATGATGGTGGTGTTAAATAAACCATATTTTGAACCATTGTTTTGCTTTGTCCACTACTTATGCATTTTTTAAAATTGCATTTAAGATAATGACATAAGTGTTTTTGCATAATCACATGATATTTCTGCAACCTTTCTACTACTTACCCACTTACTCATCTTACCATTTTTTCTTCACTTTATTTGGGTGCATTTAGGCTAGCAAACCCTTATCAATATTTTTATTTTCTTTACATAGAAAACTATCTAAATGTAACCTTATATCATCGAAGGGCTCAACTTAAATTGATGAGCCCCTTTTATTCACTATACCTATCTAATAATCTGCCAAGATTATACAGTTTGGTCAGATTCTATTCTCTAAATATAAACGTAAAATTCAAAACATGAAATAGCCAAGTTTGAACAATTTGACTATCATGGATTGTGGCATGAGTAACAAGCTACACATAATCATTATTATGCATGAAAGTAAATAGTAGTGGCATTTTGACTTGCACACTTTCATGGTCTCTTTCTGATTTGAAATTGATCTAAGACAAGCAATTAAGGTATTACAGACTCATGTGCATGGATGTGCCTATGTTATTTTATACATCGGATCGATAAGATTGTGAAATACACAGGCACTGAAGCAGTTAGAGAAAACATAACAAGAAAACATGTAAACACAACAATTTTAATAAGGAGTTCACCCAACACTCTTGAGCTACGTTTCCTAGTCCAGCCTTTAGTGGTGGCCTCTCTATTATGTTTTCAAAAGCAGATTTTTTACAACAGTGAGCTCAATTTGAGTCTCACATAGCAGATACAATTTAGTAGGACCGTACTTAGATCCCTCAAGTCTCTGGAGTACACAGACCCTCCTTATTGAAACTTGACCTCTATTGGTCACTATAGTATGAGCCCAATCTGAGACTCAAACATGACAGACATATACAGATGAGTTCACTTGATTCTCACAAGCCTTCTCTAGGGCACACAGACTCTCTGACTCTCTCTGTCTCTATCTGGCTCGATACCACCTCTTCTTCTGTAGGTCAGATCGGCTTCCCATCTCTGCTTCTCACTTGCTAACTCACTTCCCCTGCTTTCTCTATCAATCTGTGGCCTTAAAGCCAATCTGCTTTCTAATTGTTCAATTCCACTTCCCGGATTTCTGGTTCTCCTACCTCAGTTCATTTGAATCCCTCTGTTCTGCATAATCATCACTGTGTAACACTTCACAGGGAGGTGTCCACCTATTCTGTAATGGATGAGGGTGTAAGCTCTCTCGAACATGTTTGAATGGTCGTTATTTCCATTTTCTCCAAGAGTGCCCATGAAACCGAATCTTTTGCCAACTCATCATCCATGTCGGACTTCAAATCCCATGTGATCTTTGCTCCATAACCTCATCAAATCCAGTCACCCAATGGGACGTGTCTCTGTCATTGATCTGTGTCCCCAGATCCTACGGTTGTTGCTCATATTGGGCAGTTCAATAGCTCGATGGTTACCTGCCTGATGTAAGCGGTTCTCTCTCTCTTCCGCTGGATGCGTGTCAATCGATGTGTGGCATTGAGTGGGACTTGGTTGAAACCAATGACTTCCTCGAGCCCTTTCGATATCCTGCCGGTTTTATGGAATCCCACCCTTGACGTAATCAGCGCGATATCCTTTACATTTTATAACCTTTCAGGTCCGAGCAGTCGAGGCTTTTCCTTTTTTGAGGGGTTTTCCCGACGATATCAGAAACCACCCTTGTTTCTTGAAAAGGCCTCCTATTTTTCTAATTCATGAAAATGCGTGTTACCATGGGCTGACGGTCCTCGTTGCTTCGCGCTAATCACAAATTGCAACTGTTACGACGATATCTCTGATAAGATTGACCTTCATAAGACTTTGAAACTCGCATATTTTTAAGAGTTCATGAAAACTTAGAGTGTGTTCTAGGATCAAATTTGGATCATGACCTTCCCACTAAAAAATCTTTTGGACCACCAAAAGTTGGTTTTTAAGCATCAATCAAGTGAGGGTATAGATTCCTTGCTTGCCCAATTTCTATCCATCTTGCACTACTTGGTTTTGAACCTTTGAGCCCAATCCTAAGGTACTCAACATCCCCTCTGCACGTAGTTCTCACCTTTCTATCCAGAATGGTATCTTCTTGCAATTCATTGAGATATGTAGGTAATAGATCATCAATAGAAGGAAATTGACTCTACTCTTTAGGATCATTCAATGAATGTTCAAACAGTCTCAAGCTTTCTGTATTAACTACTGAATAGATGAGCATGTACGCTGGAAAATCAAGGCGAAAAGCATTCTCACCAATTTTCTCAAGTATCTTGAAAGTTCCATACCTTATCAACTTCAGCTTATTACCTTCACTTTGCATTCTGTCTTTGCTAATATACAGCCAAACTTGATCACCAACTTGGAAATTATGCTCAGTCTGATGCTTATCATGCCTTGCCTTGTACTTGGCTTGGCTCTTTTCTATTTGTTCCTATACTGCCTGGTGAATCTCTTGGATTTGTTCAATGAACTTGGTTTCCTTGTCCACATCATTGTGTCCATCAACCACTATGTCTTTACCAAAGATAAAATCCAAAGGATACCTTGGTATGAAACCAAAATAGGTCTCAAAAGGAGATCTCTATGTAGAAGAATGTTTAGCTTGGTTGTAAGCATGCTGCACATAACACAAATGTTCATCTCAAAGCTTGGTATGCTTGCTGCAATAACCTCTGAGCAACTGGATCATTGTCCTATTGACCACCTCTGTTTGTCCGTTTATTTGTGGATGAAAGGTTGTGCTCTTCTTCAGTCTGGTGTCCATTAATTCCCACGGACTCGACCAAAATTTCCCAACAAATCGGGTATCTCGATCGTATACAATGGAAGTGGGTAATGCAAAATGAACCCATACACGCCGAAAGAAAAACTTTTTTGTTTGTTCAGTTGTAATCTGTTTGTTACAAGGTATTAAAATACACATTTTGGTGAACCTATCCACAATAACATATAAATAGTCATGACCATTTCTAGATTTAGGCAGTCCCCCAACAAAGTCCATGGAAATACTTTCCCAAGCATGTGAATTAACTAGTAATGGAGTGTACAAGCATGGTTTTCTATTGTTGGGCTTGCTTTTGGCACACATAGTACACCCTCTTACATACCTAGAAATTTTCTCATTCATTTTTGGCCAATAAAAAAATCTTTGCAGCTGTGTAAATGTTTTACTTACACCAAAGTGTTGTGATATTAGAGAAGTGTGTGCTTCTCGAATTATCATTACTCTTTTATTTTGAGGAATGCATAACTTTCCCAAATGATACAAGAGTTTCTCCTTAACATGATAATCCAATTCTTCTACTTGTTTGCCATGACTTAAAGTTGTGTATATATCTTTAAAATCTATATCTTGAGAATATTGTTCAATGTAGATTTCATCCAATACTGAATTATGCTTAAGTATAGTAGATGCATTTATGATTGGTATAGACAACATATCTGCAACTTTATTGTGTATGCCCTTTTTATATCTGATGACAAGATGAAACTGTTATAAAAAACCCATCCACCTATAGTGTCTTGATTGCTGCAACTTAGTTTGTGAGTATAAATATTGAAGTGGTTGATGATCAGTATGTATAACTGTATCTTTGCCCATTATATAACGTTTCCACTTTTTCACACTATTTACTAATGCATACAATTCTTTATCATATGTTGGATAATTAACTACTGCAGAATTAAATGTCTCAGAATGATAACATATGGGTTTATCGTGTTGCATCAACACTGCTCCCATGGAATAGTCATTTGCATCTGTTTCAATCTCAAAGGGTCTTTGAAGATCGGGAAGTGCTAGTACTGGTGCTATACTAATCTTTTCTTTTAAGGTGTCAAAGGCTTTCTGCTATTTTCCTCCCCACTGAAACACCTTGTTCAATCCTGCTAAAGCATGTAAGGGAGCTGCAATCAAGGAAAAGTTAGAAATAAACTTTCTCCAATACTGTGCTACTCCTACGAAGCTTCTAACTTCTATAGCAGATTTGGGTTTAGGCCAGTTTACAATGGCTGCAGCCTTAGAGGGATCTATCTTCAATTCACCACCCCCTACAATATGACCCAAATAATTCAAAGATGTTTTGCCAAATTCACATTTTGATAGCTCAACACAAAGATTTTCTCTTTTCAAAACGTCTAGAGTCTGCTTTATATGCTTCAAATGTTCTTCCCATTTACTAAATATAAGAATGTCATCTAAATATACAATGAAAAAATCATCAATAAAAGGCTTGAGTACATCATTCATTACTCTCATGAAAGTAGTAGGAGAATTAGTTAAGCCAAAAGGAATAACCAACCACTCATACAATCCCTGCTTTGTTTTGAAAGCAGTCTTCCATGCATCTTGCTCTTCAACTCCAACCTGCTGGTAGTCACTATGCAAGTCCAACTTTGAAAAGTAAACAACTTCTTTCAACTGATCTAATAGATCATCTATGTGAGGAACGTGATAACGATTTTTTATCATTATCTTATTCAGTGCTTGGTAATAAATGCACATTCTCCATGAACCATCTTTCTTTCTCACCAAGACAATTGGAGACCTACAAGGTGATGTGCTAGGTCTTATGAACCCTTTCTTGAGCAGCTCTGTACCTGCTTCCTGATTTCTGCATTCTCTAACGCTGACAACCTATACATTCCGATGTTAGGCAATGGAACATCTTGCTGCAAATTAATATCATGTACTATTTATATTTTGGGTGGCAGACCTTTAGGTTCTTGAAATAGTATATCATAATTTTTTCTAAATCAACTTGTTGTTTAGCATTACAGCCTTAAAATACATTGGTTTTATCAAGTTTTCTTTCCTTTACAACCATCAGTAAAAATTGCTTGCATGAATTTACAATTCTTTTCATCTACCATGAGTTTATGACAGTGTAATTATTCTTGAGTTTATGAGCTCTTACAGTATATTCAATTCCATCTTTAATGAGTTGATACTTGTTTTCAGCTCTATAGAAAATGGATTTTCTATCATACAAGTAAGGAATTCCTAAAACAATTCCACATATATCCAAGGGAACAATATCTAACTCAACCTCATCTACAAATGTTGATCCAAAAGAAAACCTAAGTTTACATTTTCTAGTCACTTGTAGCTTTGCTTTATCACATAACCAACCTAATGGATATGGCTTTTTGTGAGGTGTGGTAAGTAGTCCCAGTTTCTTTACAATTTCCTCAGAAATTAAGTTTACTTGTGAGCCACTATCAAACAAAGTATCAATATTTTTATGCTTAGAAATAAGTCTAATATGAGAAAGCTCATGCCTTTTCATCTCATTTTCTTCGTTATCAGTAGATTGTGTATAATTATTAGTAGATGCTTCAAAATTTTTACCTTTTAATCTTGTGGCTGTAATTGTTATTTCATCCCCTGATTCTGATCCAACATCCTTCTGAATAGCTGCAACAATATTCTTCTTTTTTCCATCGTACTTCTTGGGTTTCAGCTCCGGATGAAGAATCTAGCAGTGTTCATCATCACGCCCATCCTTCTTGCAATAAGTACATGAAGGTTTGGTCCTTTGTACAACATTTTCCTTCATCTCTTTCCATTTCTGTTTTCTCTTTTCCTTGTTCTTGTTTGCAGTGGGTTTTGATGATCCCCCAACTTTTGGGTTCACATTCTTTCCTCTAGCCTCTAGATATGTAACATGAACAAATACCTCATCTATGCTAGTGGGATTGAACATGAGAATGGTATCTCTTAAATAACTATGTAGACCACCTATATACTTCAAAAAAATTTCACGTGAGTCCAAAGAAATGCCTAGAATCAAAGCTCTTTTCCTAAATTCTTGGGTGTAACTTTGTACACTTTGCCCTTTCAATTGGCAAAGAGTTTGCCAACTCATCATAGCTTCCTACATATAAGCTAGTGAATAGAATTGTTTTTTAATTGTAGAAACAAATTCATTCTAGGTAGAAAGAATTTTACCATGTTTCTTCAAATTAGCTTGTGTCCTGCCTTCCCACCATACCAGGGAAGTGCCTCCAAGGCATAGGCTATCCAGTTGAATATTTCTCCTTTCTGAATCAATGTTCTGCACTCCGCAATATACATCAATTTGTCTAATCTAGTTATCTAGATTTTCTACCTAAAATTCTCCATCATAAATTGGAAAATCAAACTTCACATCTAATTTAATCAAAGAATATTTCTTATTTTTCCTTTCAGGGCTTTCTTTGTGTGAAGAAGATGATGATGAAGGTGATGATGGGGGAGATGGTGGAGAGGGATTCTCTTCTTTTCATTTTCCTTCTAGGTGGGAAACTACAAGAGGTTTTTCTACTCCTTTATCTTGTTTGGAGGTTGTTGACTCTTCACCTCTACCTTTCTTAAATTCCCTATACATTTCTTCCACCATCGCTCTCATGGTCATGAAACTGTCCATGAACTAGGAGTCTTATTCTAAGAGAATTCTTTTTGACATTTTCCTCTTAGAATAGAATCTTTCGATTTCTGGGTTAGCTTCGACCAACTCTCATTCTCCTAGTTTAAGCTTTGATCTAGTTATCATTCAACAAAAGAATCTAGCACAAGCTTGTCTAACCTTAGTAACCTAGAGATTTGATACCATGATATGAAATTGATCTAAGACAAACAATTAAGGTATTACAGAACTATGTGCATGGATGTGCCTATGTTATTTTATGCAATGGATCGATAATATTGTGAAATACATAGGCACTGAAGCAATTAGAGAAAACATAACAAGCAAACATGTAAACACAATAAGTTTAATAAGGAGTTCACCCAACACTCCTGGGCTACGTCTCCCAGTCCATCCTTCAATGGTGGCCTCTCTATTATGTTTTCAAAAGCAGATTTCTTACAACAGTGAGCCCAATTTGAGTCTCACACAATAGATACAATTCAGTAGGACTGTACTTGGATCCCCCAAGTCTCTGGAGTACACCGACTCGCCTTACCAAAACTCGACATCTATTGGTCACTATAGTATGAGCCCAATCTGAGATTCACACATGACAGGCATATACAGAGGAGTTCGTATAAATCTCTCATGCCTTCTACAGGGCACAAAGACTCTCTGACTCTCTCTGTCTCTGTCTAGCTCGATGTTGCCTCTACTTTTACAGGTCAGCTCGGCTTCTTGTCTCTGCTTCTCACTTGCTAACTCGCTTCCCCTGCTTTCTCTGTCAGTTTGTGGCTTTAAAGCCAATCTACTTTCCGACTATTCATTTCCACTTCCCGAATTTCTGGTTCTCCTACCTCTGTCCGTTTGAATCCCTTTGTTCTACATAATCATCACTATATAACATTTCACAGGGAGGTGGCCACCTATTTTGTAACGAATGAGGGTGTCAGCTCTCTCGGACATGTTTGAATGGTCGTTATTTCCGTTTTCTCCAAGAGTTCCCACGAAACCGAATCTTTTTCCAACTCATCGTCCATGTCGGACTTCAAATTCCATGTGATCTTTGCTCTATAACCTTGTCAAATCCAGTCACCCATTGGGATGCTTCTCTGCCATTGATCTGGGCCACCCAAATCCTATGGTTTTCTCTCATATTGGGTGGTTGGGGAGCTCAATGGTTACTCGCCCGATGTAAGCAGTTTTCTCTCTCTTCCACTGGACATGTGTCAATCAACGTGTGGCATCGGGCGGGACTTGGTTGAAACCACTTATTGCCTCAAACCCTTCCGATATCCTGCCGATTTTGTGGAATCCTGCCCTCAACCAAATCAGCGCGATATCCTTTACATTTTATAACCTTTCGGATCCGAGCACTTTTGGATTTTCCTTCTTTGAGGGGTTTTCCCAATGATATGTGATTAGTGAGTTGTCGCTAATCACATATCAGAAACCACCCCCATTTCTCGAAAAGGCCTCTTGTTTTGCTAATTCGTGACAGCATGTGTTACCATGGGCTGACAGTTTGTGCGCTTGACCGAGGGTCCTTGTTGCTCTGCGCTGATCAGAAATTGCAACTGTTACGAGGATATCTATGATAAGATTGACCTTCATAAGACTTTGAAACTTGGCATATTTTTAATATTTCATGAAAACTTAGAGTGTGTTCTAGGATCTAATTCGGATCACTTTCATATTTTGGGGTTCATATATTTTAATTTTTTTGACCCTTTTCATTCTTTTTGTCCTTTTATTATTCTTTTAGGACATACCCTCTTTACATTTTTTAATTTTTTAATATGGAAAACATTTGTAGAAAGCAAAGGTATGTACAATATTACAAGGCTTCACCCTAGTCATTCAAAATTATGACTCCTATTGGTATAGGAACCTAATAGTGGCTCCACTTGGGGATGGCATTTTCTATTGAAATGTTAAGAACTTTGTAGATCCGTAGCCCCTAAATTGTTGTTGATGTTACCTTGTAAAATTTTCCTCTGTGCTTTTGCATTATTAATACTTATGACAACAAATCACCATCCAATCCAATCTAGATTTTTGAAAATAGAATATGTACAATGGGACATGGAAAATTAGTAATTAGGCTCAAAATAATGTTTTAGCATTCGGCCATTCACTAGACCACCTTCTGCTTATGTACCATCCATTTCTCTTAGGAAGAAAGCATTATTACCTCTGAAAGCATAAATAACATATGGGCCTTTCCATAGGAAGTCAATTTTCCCATGTTTATCTTTATCTTCCCTCCTTTAATCCCATTTTAGCACCTTGTCACCAAGGTAGAAATATTTAGCATTGGTTCTCTTATAAAAAATATTTTTAATCCTTTCCTGCACAACTTGAGATCTGATATATACTTCCTCCCTGGTTTGTTGAAGATGAATTGTTTGGTTGATTCTCCTCTAGATATTGTTTGGTTCAACCTGCATTTCTCGAAGCAAATTCATCACTGGTGTTCCCAAGGAAGATGAAAAAACAACTTCCATCCCATAAACTAGTTAATAGGGAGAAGTACCAATTGATTTCTTAGTGGTTAGTTTGTCTGCCCATAGGGCATTGACTAGCTTCTTGTTCCATGTTTTCTTATTGTCCTCTAGCAGCTTTTTCATGATGTTTACAAGGCTTTTCTTTTAGGATTTTGCGAGTCCATTTCCTTGAGGATAATAGGTTATGGAATGGGCCAGGTTGTGTGGTACTTGTTGCAGAAATATATCATTCTTTTGGATTTAAAGGTTGCTACATTATCAGTGATGAGCTTAGTTGGACATCCAAATCTTGATAGAATGTTGGTTTCAAGGAAGGCTATGATAACAGTGTTTATGGGTTATTTTGAAGGTATGGCCTCTATCCATTTTGTGAAGTAATCTGTGGCAATAAGGATCCATTTGTGTTGGGCAGAGGATGGTGGGTGAATTTCACCAATGAAGTCTAAACCACACTGTTGAAAAGGTATTTCAGCAGAGATTGGCTTGAGGGGTAAAGGTAAAAGATTTTTCTTTCCCTAAAAAATATGACATTTGTGATAGGCAGTCAGATACCTCTTGACATCAGAAAACAAAGTAGGCCAGTAAAAACAAGCTCTAAGTATCTTATATGAAATGGTCTTCCAGTAAAGGTGTCCTCCAGAGTTACCTGCATGAAACTCTTGCCGTACTTTGTCAGATTCATCTTCTAATAGGAAATTGAGAAGAATACCTTCATGATCTCTGCAAAACAAAGCATCGTCTAATATACAAAATTTTAAGGATTTCATCTTTAAAAACCTGCTTTTAGTTCTAGATAATTTGGGAGGAGCTTGTAAGTTTTATAAAACATAAATAATATCAACATACCATGGTGATTCAATAAAGGCTTGGCTGATTAGTGGAGTCGCCATCTCCTCTCCATCATCTATTTCTGCAATAAAGTTTATATCCAAGGCTTGACAGTTCGATTCAGCCATGAGTTTGGCTAAACCTTGGCCCTTGATTAACTTAGTTGGTTTTATTTCAATATCATAGTCTGGAATAGTAGCAATCCACTTCCCCTTTTCCCATCTGGACCTTCTTGAGTTAGGATGTCTTTGAATACTGAATTAGGAACGTAGGCCACTATATGAGAATATAAGATGGATACCCTGAAATGCTTGATGGCTTTGACCAAAGCAAATGCTTGTTTTTCCATTATGTTATATTTCAAGGGGGCATCTCTCAGGGATTTTCTAAAGAAAGCAATAGGTTTTTCATAGCCTTGGTCATTTTTCTGCAGTAGAACTGCAACAACTGTGTGCTTAGAAGCAAAGGAGAATAAGATGAAATCTATGTCAAATTTTAGATTGATCAGAACTAGTGTTTTAGTTAAGGCTAGTTTGATATCTTCGAAGGATTTCTTAGCCTCAACAGTCCATTTCATGGTCGAATCCTTTTTCAACATATTGTTTAGTGATCTAATTAATTCTGCTAGGTTGGAAATAAATCTTCTAAGAAAGTTAATTTTCCCTAAGAAAGCTTGTAATTCCCTAATGTTCTTGGGATGTTGTATCTATAAGATGGCTTCTATTCTTGTACGGTCTATTCGGATACCATATTTTGAAATTATACGACCTAATAACTTTCCTACTTCTAACCTAAACAAAGATTTCTTAGGGTTTAAGGAAATTACATATTTCCTGCACTTAATAAAGACTTGTCTCAGATGATCCAGATGTTGATTATCAAAATTTGAAAATACATCAATGTCATCTAGATATATCACGAGAAAATAATGAATCTCTTTTGCAAAGCTTATATCCATAGCCCTCTGGAAATTGGCTCCAACATTCATTAGTCCAAAAGGCATTTTCACATACATGAATGTGCCCTAAGGAGTAGTGAAGGCAGTTTTAGGTTGGTCATCTTGATGAACTAAGATTTGATTGTAACCAGAAAACCCATCCAATAATGAGATTCTCATTGATCCAACTACCCTTTGTAAAATGTGATCTGTTTTGGGGAGAGGGTAATTATATTTTAGTGACACTTTGTTGAGGTTTCTGAGATCTACACAGAGTCTGATCTCACTAGTTTTCTTCCTTGTTGGCACCAAGTTTGAGACCCAATCAGAGAACCTGATTGGTGCAATTATTTTAGCATCATACATCCTCTGAATTTCTTTTTCAATTGAAGGTAATAAGATAGGATTAATCCTTCTAAGTTTTTGTCTGAAAGGCTTTTTATTTTCTTTAATAGGAATGGTGTGTTGTATGATGTTGGTGTCATAGTATTTGAGGTCCTCATAACTCCAAGTGAAGACATCTTGAAATTATTTTAATAATTCAATGTATTTCACTCTTTCAGTGGGAGGTAATGATTTCAAAAGTTTGATCAATTTTGGATTTTCATCAGTGCCTATATTACATTCCTCTATATCAGACCTTACTCGTTCCATTTTAGGTTTCATAGGAACATCATTTGAATCAAATAAATCTTCCAAAGGGGTTAATCCCTTAGGAAAGAAATTATCTTTGAGATTAATTACTTCAATGTCTTCATTAATTATTTCATCAATCTCGACTTGCTCTAGGTTTTCTACATCTGATTTGGAAAATTTAGTTGGGTTAAATCTATCTATTTCATCATATTCTATCTCATTAATTTCTAACTCATCCTTATAGTCAAGATATATGGATGTATTAGTGTCTATGTTGCGATTTGCAAACTCTTCTTCTAAATTTAAAAAAATATTTATCTGTTTATTATTAGAAAATACTTGCCAATTCTTCAAATTATCTGGAATTGCAGTTCTATGCCTAACTTCAGCAGTGTACCGATGGTTAGGTTGGAAGGGTAACTTGCAAGTGCTGGTAAACATTGCTAAACTATGGGCTTGCATATTGCGTTTTCTAGGGATTACTGTAAGCTTGGTTTCTAAGAATGTGTTCAGTATTTCCACAATAGTTCCTCTATGGCAAATTAATCTAGGGTCCTTTGTCATATAAATAACATCAATCTGTTTTATAACTAGTTTAGAGTATCCCATGATAGAAAATATTTTAGCTCCTATATTCCTAACTAATTTAAGACCTAAAATTAGTGCTTCATACTTGGCCATATTGTTAGTACATTTAAAATTCAGTTTGTATGCATGGCCTTCTGAGTGATTGTTCTCCAAATTATATAACCATACTCCTGCTCCTGCTCCAAACTTATTGACTGACCCATCAAATTCAAGATTCCATAATATCTCATGCTCATAATTTTCATCATCTGGTACAACAAAATTTTCCTCATTTAAAGAAATCTGGCCACCTTGTTTATTGGAAAGTTCAAAAGTTTGGTTAGTTTCATTTTGAATAGAAACTGCAATTTCTTTTGTTTCTGTATCAATACTATCTAGAAGAGTTCCTTGTGTTTGATCAAAATTATACAAAATGAAGGAATAAATGTATGAATGTACAGAGTATATAGGAAATTGTTTAGGCCAATCCTGGCTACTTACCATGTATTTCATTAAAGTTTCTCAGTACAGCTTCTTAGGTTGTCCAAAAATAGAAATTGTTGCATATGACATATCAAGTTGTAAAGATCCTTGAAGTTTGGCTCCCCATGATCTAGATAACAGCATGCCATACTTTGGTGGGATGTCAACAACCACAATATCCATAAGGATTATTTTGGCAGGATATTGAACTAATGTAACACACGGGTCTTTAATTAATCATAGACAATTACATGACTTGAGTTAAATGAGAATAAGTCCTTGTAAGGACTTGTAATGTCTAGGTTTAATTTCTCCATTACTAATTTGGGCATTAAGTTGTGGGAGGTTCCAAAATCCAACATTGCATTGTGTAGGATTTTGTCATGGATGCTAAGGCTAATGTAGAAAGGTGGTACTCCTCCTTCTAGTAGTTTTCCATTAACATCTGGACCAAATAAAGTTCTAGTTGGTCATCAAACAAGTTGACTAAATCCTCATTTTTAGCAATGTTTAAGGTCTGGTTTATATGTGATTTGTAAGTTTTGTTCTTGATCAGTTCTATTAAAGGGACTGAAATTTTGAGCTTAGTCACCTCTGCTCCCAGATTGAATGGTAAAGGGGTTTTTCCTGTTTGAGGGTTTTGAATTTTCATAGCAGGGTTTTGAATTTTCACCATTATGTTAACAATCAGAATTTTCATTATAAGTTATTAGAAGAAGGGAAAGATCAAAGTAACCACAAACCAATATTTTAAGTATAGGCTTTAGCCAACCTATGACTTAGAGAGGGCTCTCTATATATGTTTTAGCTTTGTTTGCTGGGATTTTAGGCTATTTCATAAAGTTCAACAGTTTTTGGATTTGTATTGAATGTTGGGTAGTTGAATCCTTAAAACAGATGGATAGAATAAAGTCTCTGGACCATTCGGCTATGGAGTCAAAGAAGGGAAGCATAATTGGAATTAACACATTAAAGGTAGTGTTCAAAGGGCAAGCTAGCAGAGTGAAGAATAGGTCTTTAGGTTGAATGGGTGAAATGATGTTAACCAGGGTGAGAGGGCACTTAAGAATCCTCTAACCCGGATCAAAATGAGGAACAAAGGATAACCATGAGCAAAGGGCAATTAAGAATCCTTTACTATAGATAAGAGGAAAACTACCTATACTAAGGAGCAACTAAGAATTCCTTAATTTAGATAATTTGCAGAAAACATTAAAATGCATAATAGTTATAATAGAGTGCAGTGAAGCAAATTCTGAGATATCATTCCATATTATAGCATTCAGATTTCAAATACATTAAATATTATGGAAAAATTTAAAAGAGAGATAACAATCACAAGGGAAGATAAATTTTGTACTTCGCACTACACATGAATCTAGTGAAATATCTTGACTTTATTCATTAATCCAACTTGCTGGTCCAAACAGTGATACAATAGCTTAAAGTATTCCCTCAAGAAAGTATATAAAAATGTCTAATAATCCACCCTACATACTTCGAATTGTGAAGTATTTATACAAAAATTATTACAAAATATCCCAAAACAAACTTGAGTTTTATTCTAGGAAATACAAATATCTTCTTGCAAGAAGATAGAGACGACTAATGGATTGTTTCATGCTGTCCCTTTTATTATGGTTGTGCTGGCCTTTATCGTTGAAGTGTAACCTTTTATGTTGGCTTGTTGTTGTAGTGTTTCATGCTGGAGTCTTCTTTAACTTTTACCTTTTAGCTGATACTCTTTGACCATGATGTGCTGTTTTCACCTGTTTACTTGGCTATTCTGTTTTTACTGTGCAGTAACTTTTTGCCTGTAAATTTATCATAGTAAATCAATCATTGTCTCCCACCATTCTGCATTAGGTAACTTTACATTCATCATTCTTCTATAGATCTTTTCAGCTTCAGTATACTTGGCAAAATTAGGGTTGGTGAGGAACAAATGTTTTATCTCATGCTCAAGGAAAAACAAGTTCTCAAATGTGTTTTACAACTCTTTTCCTGTTGGCAGGGCTTTAATGGATGAAGTTCTTGCTCGTTACTTTGCCAACTATCTGAGTCTAGTATCATAGTCCAACTTTGTCATGAGTTTGTCATTGATAACCATAGGACTGGGCAGACCTTTCTCCCTCAAAATTTGGAATTTAGCCATGAATCTATCAATGTCTACTCGCATATTGTGGCACTTTTCTTCCAAATAAAGCATAAGGTTCCTTTTGGAAAGGACCTTCCTTATTTCTAAAATGGCCGTAGTCCTAACTTCTATATTTAGCTCATGGAGCTCATATATATTCTTGCTGTTGAGAAAGTGGATGAGTCTATTGGCATCCTCTGGCCTATCTCCCAACTCCTCCTTCACTTTCTGGATAGCTTTTGTAGTTATCTTTACTAACTTTGTTTGTTCAAAAATAACTTGAATTGAGGGCCAAATATCCTTGACAGAGTTAATGATATTGGCCCACAACATTTCCTTGGTTTGCGCTAGGGGTTTCTCCAATGTCAAGTATTTCTATAGGATTTTAATCCTTTCACTCATTCTTTGGGTCTTTTGTGCTTCTTCCTTTTGTTTAAGTTGGACAAGTTTGTAGTTAGTTTCCAAACTTCCCACCTTTTCTCTCAGCCTATTCATTTCTGTAGCCTAGATAGACATCTCTTCCATGGCTTTGACTAATTCTGTTGCTTTCTCTCTTGATGCACCTGTTGCTAATGTAGGTTCTATTGTTGTTGTCAAGGTTGTTGCAAGTGGAGCTGTAGGTGCCAAAGATGCTACTAGTGTGAATGACATTACTATGGAGACTGTAGGGATAACATTTGTTGAGGAAGTGGCCACATATTCTTGTTTAATTGGATTAAAGCATCCAAATCCTTTTCTATCTCTTTTAGTTGATCGTTCAGCTTTGAGACTAAATCTATTAGTTTTTCATACCCCTACTGAGCTTCCAGGACTTCCAATGTTTGTGGATGTTGCAGATGTGGTATTTTTAACTATTTCTTCAATGCATCTATATCATCTTTCTTATTTTTAATAAGCTACTCTGTGGCTTTTATATCCTAGAGATCATGTCCCGATTCAATCACTAAGTCCTCTAAGGACTTGATCTTAGTATCCTTGGCATTTGAGGAGGCCTTCTCTAACTGAAATTGTGTTGAAATGTTGTTTAGAGAGTTTTGTAGCTAGTGAGCATCTATGGATTTACTTGTTAGGGTGGAATATATCATTTCTCCAGCCTATTTGTGTAGTTCAATATGGTCTATGGGATGAATATTCCTTGCCAACACTTCAAAGTCTACCTTTTTGAAATCAGATGCTGTCTTTGGCTGCTGAGCTGTAGGTTTGATGAATGACATATGCAACTTCCCCTCTTTAATGTCAAAGGCTGACATTAGCCTTGCCTGATTGGTGGAAGTCAACTTTAGGTACTGAGCATAAGTTTGGGACTTAAGCCTCTCATTTCTTGCTTTGATTTCCTTGTATCTTTCCCTGATGTCATGGTCCCTGTTAGTAGGCCTGCTGAACGAAGAGACTTCTACACTAACTTGCCTTTCCAACATCTAAGTTTGTGATGTGGAAGGCTCTTGCATGCCTTTAGATGGAGTGGTAGGCCTGCTTTTGTTTCCTTCTGCGTTTGTGACCTTAACTGAGCCCTTTGTATCTTCCTATTCAAACATACGATTCATTTTTTGTCTTTTTGCTTGGCTTGTTTATTGCTGATCATATAAGGTTTCTCTTGGTAATGTAGTGACTTCTCTTTAGGTTCTTCTCCTCATTTTGAGGAGTCTGCATAACTGGAGGGGTACTTGTGGTTATCTCTGGTTGGTCTGATTGCTCTGATACCTGCAGGAAAGAACCCTCATCAAATTGTCTTTCTAGATCAAGGAGAGTATTATCTATGTCTACCCTGGTGCTGTCTTCGTCCCCTACGCTACCTTCCACCCATTCTATTTGGTTGGCATAGGCTTCTATTTTAGGTATGGGATGGTGAATGAAAGGTCATAGCTTGACCTTTTTTCTCTTCTTGGTAATGAATTCCAAAGGGTCATATATTGAAACAAAACTCCTTTGGAACTTCATTCTTTAAAAAATTAGGTCTGCCTCTTTCCCTACCTCTCTAGAATTACATATGAAGGGACCTAATTGATCTTTGATTTTGAAATAGGCCTTCTTCTTAGCAGTGAGGAAGTTTACTTCATCTGCATCGATGATTTTTATATAGTATTCTAATGCAAACAACCTCATTGGGAGGTTTCTTGGTAGCTTGTATGGTGCCAGCATGCAACTGTAGATTCTAATTTCTATATGGTTTTGATAAAGGTACTAATCACCCACTTTGGTCTACTTGGAAATTTGGAGGAATATTTTTATTTCTGGACTGATTCTAGGGGGAGGGCTTCTATTAAACATTGCCATGACGGGGTGTACAAATAAATCGATGAAATCAGAATAAGAATATGGAGACTGAGATTGGTGGACCAATGGGGTCCAAAAAATGGCTAACTTGGACTGGCCCTTGGTGTCCAGCTTCTAAAGAGTGAATGGGAACTTATCAGGTTGATAATACAAGAGCATATGATATAAGACTAAGGAATACTTGAAAACTCTTTCATTGTTGATTCTAAGAAATTGTTCGTGCATCCTATCAGCTATAAATTGGGGATAGTCATAAATGACAATAGGAGGTTGTCCAGGAGTGTATATGGACATGAAGGCAAGGATTAACTCATCGATATATTCACTAGTGGTGTACCCCAAAACACACGATATCATGGCTACAATGTTCTGGCCCCATGGAGAAAAAATAGCAGGTACATATGGAGGGGATTCCTTAGGGATGTGTTTTTCTTCTCTGAATAAGGTTTGGAACAATTGGGCCAATTTTGTAGAACTAAGCTTGGGATAATGGTCCAATAGGTCTCCAATTGATAGGGCAGTTAGGTTTGGCCCTGGTTGGAGCTGCAACATTTCATTTATGGACTCAGTTGTGATGGTGAAGAGGACCTTCTGGCCATGAGACATTATGGTTTTGTGACTAGGGACGTAGTATGCATAACACATATGGACAATTTTTGGAAATATGTGAACTTGGGGGAACTGGTACTTCGGAAAATTTGACTCCCACATGACAATTTCATCAGCATGGTTAAGGTATCTATCCCTACTTTGGTAATATACTTTGAGAAGGGGATCTATGACAGTGGTATCTTTTATTTGGAAATATTTATCAACTAAAGGAAGGTGGTATAGGTCTAAGTGAGGTGTATAGATGGGCCTTACATCCATTGCAATTGTGGCAGCCATACTCAGTTCTTGTGGTTTTGGGTGTGCGAGGTAAATAAGATTTTTTACGGAAATGATGGTTTTGTAGATGGCTATGGCTTAGAGTGTAAAAATCAAAGTAAATTTGATATTTTTCACTTAATTAACAGCGTTACGAGGGTGAATTTACTTGGAATTTGACAATGGAGTTGGTTTTCCATGGTTAAATACCTAGAATTGGATGAAATTGACTATAAATGGTGGTTGATGGAGGCTGCAGAGGTCCATATGGTTCTGGTATGGGCTAATGAATGAGATGGGCTATCTACAGCGTCTGTGGAGCAATGGTGGAGGTTTGTGAGAAAATTTGTTGTTTGCAGGGATCGCAATGGCTTTATAAGTTTACACTAGCGAATGGGTGAAAAGAGTGAAAAGAGGGATAATGGGGCTTTTATATAAAAAATCTTAATTTTTGGCAGGTTCATTGATTGATGAAAAGTGGTAGTTTTTTCTGTTATACAGGAAGGTGGTTTAATGGGGGCATCACACCTCTTTTGGGAGGGAAGTAGTTTTCAGGAGAGGTCGCCTGATTCCATTCATCGTTTGACATGTAGCAATGGGGGTCAGGAGGAAAACCACCTTATCAAGCGGGTAAAGGGCAGACATCAGGCCGGGTCGATATGGACTTGGGCCATTGGATGTGGGGAAAGAATGATCAACAGTGGTCGAGCGATGGAGTTGCACAATGATTTACACAAGAAGCTTTTGGGGGGCCCATGGGTATAATCACCGGTAGTATAGGATTTAAATTAACACTTAATCTCTTCGAGGGCACCTTAACACGTGATTAAGGACTCAGGGCGGGATTTTAATATGTTATGTGGGATATTGGGTAGTCATATAGTTTATAACTAAACTAAGGGGAGGGGTTATTATATTTAAAGGAGTTAAATATATACAGGCTAATGGGTTTTGAGGGATTTTATATAATAAAATTAATATGAGGTGAAATGAGCAGAAGGGGCATTTTGCTTAGGTATATGAACATTATGTGCTTTCCATACATTTAGTACTTAGGATAAATGTGATTTGGTGGGTTTTTTGCATAAAATATGTTTATCATGGGGTTTCCTAGGAAAAAAGAATTTAACCTTAGGGAAAGGGGTTTTGTGAGGGGAATGAATGAATTTCAAGGGAATTTAACACCTTTCCTTCTTAAGTCATCAAGCCGAGGGTTCGGTCCCACTAGAAGTCAGAGAAATGCTCTGAGCCTCTTTAACTTAAAGAACTATAGGTATTAATATTTTTATTATGAAAGGGAAATTAATGAGTGTTATAGGGGTTAAAATGAATGATGGGGGTGTTAAATAAACCATATTGTGAACCATTGTTTTGCTTTGTCCACTACTTATGCATTTTTTAAAATTTCATTTAAGATAATGACATAAGTGTTTTGGGATAGTCATATGATATTTCTGCAACCTTTCTACTACTTATCCACTTACTCATCCTACCATTTTTTCTTCACTTTATTTGGGTGCATTTAGGCTAGCAAAACCTTATCAATATTTTTCTTTTCATTACATAGAAAACTACCTAAATCTAACGTTATATCATCCAAGGGCTCAACTTAAATTGATGAGCCCCTTTTATTCACTCTACCTATCTAATAATCTGCCAAGATTATACAGTTTGGCTAGATTTTATTCTATAACTATAAACATAAAATTCAAAACATGAAATAGCGAAGTTTAAACAATTTGACTATCATGGATTGTGGAATGAGTAACAAGCTGCACATAATCATTATTATTCATGAAAGTAAATAGCAGTGGAGTTTTGACTTGCACACTTTCATGGTCTCTTTTGTCTTTTGGCGTTCATATATTTTCATTCTTTTGACCTTTTTCATTCTTTTTGTCCTTTGATTATTCTTTTAGGACGTACCCTCTTTAAATTTTTTATTTTTTTAATATGGAAAACATTTGTAGAAAGAAAAGGTATGTACAATATTACAAAGCTTCACTCTAGTCATTCAAATTTATGACTCCTATTGGTATAGGAACCTAACAAGATGCATTGAAAGTTTTAGGAGGTGTTTCATTCTCTTTGTTGCTTGTGTCATGAGGTCGTGTTTGCTTCTTATCCCACTTTCCTTTAATCTTCTCATTACCCTTCCAAATTTTCTTAGTCTATGATCTGCACTTTGATTTCTGATAACAATTTTTTAACTTCTTGATGGCTTCTTCCGATGATCTACGCTCATCAAAATCAATCTTGTCCTTGAATGATATTGGAAACCCACTAATGATTCTTTGAATATTTACATTCTCCTCCTTAAGATAAGGCACATACCTCAATAACTCCAAGAATATTCTAGTGTACTCCTCATTAGTCATAGATCCCATCTTCAATTCATAGAATTCTTTTTTGCTTTCATCATAGTATTTCTCCGATAGATATTGCTTCCTGAAAAATCTCTCAAACTCACTCCAATTCAACTCCTCTTTGTGAATACCTATGACATTATTTACATCTTCCCACCAGATGATTTCTTTACCTTTAAGACTGAATGTAGCTATTTTGGCCTTCATGTTATCTGAGTAATCATGAAATTTGAAGAACTCATTCGTCCTAAGAAACCACTCTTCTTCATCCTGTAACTTCTTCATTTCTCCATCAAATGTACATGGATTTTCTTTATTGAACTTATCCGGAAAAAATCTCTATCACTCATCTTGTAAAGATGATAACCATGATGACCATGATACCTATGTGAACCATAATTAGAGTAGAGTCAATGTCCATCGCCTCGCCTTTCAGGTGTATCCAAGAACTTGCCATCTCTGACCATGTCATCTCGATCGAACTTGTGCCAACCATCTGACCTACTACCATGTGCTGCATTAGTACTATCCTCCTTCCCATGACTGATCCTAAGTGGTCCTTGTCTCTGCAAGTCTGACAAGCTCTGAAGAATAACTGCATTGACCTCTTCTTGTTTCTCTTGTGCTATAGAAAATCTCTCTTGTGATTGAATGATCCAGTCATTATCTTCTTTGAAACTTCTTATCTCTTCCTTTAAACTTCTCATAGCGTCTTCTATGTCAAGAGAATATCCCTCACCATGCTGCCCATATAATCTATAGGGAGAATCTCAAGAGTTGTAATCTACCATCTTTCTAGTCATCTTTGATCTTCTTTTCCTACAAGGTATATCATGTCAGCTAAACCAAATTATAAACAAACCAACATACCTCAGTGTAGTTGAGGGGAGGATCTCCCATCTGAAATATCATACATATTAGCACAATATATGTATAACCACAATCATCACAGTATATTAACATCATCTTAATTGTCATCCAGTTACCATGGATAATGCCATAATTATAACACTGACTAGGTACTATGCATAACAAAGATACACAATTGACATACATTCATGAGAACACATCTTAACAACAACATCATAATCTTCTGCATGACATCACAACAACAAAAATGACTAGTACCATGCATACATAACAAACATATAGACCAGAAGCATAATGAATATTTATGCAATTGACATGTACGCATGATAACAGATTCATCCAAAGAGCAAGGAGAACCAAACATCACCCAAGGAGAATGAAACCATGCTCTCATACCACTTTGCCAACACCCTCCTCCCACATTTACCCAAGCTAATCGATCAACTGAAGTAAACATGTGATGAAGAGTTACTATGATATGATTCAACTTCCCAAGTATAGTTAAGGAAGTGGAACCCACAAGTAAAAACCAATTTGACCTTCCTCAGGAGCTATAGAACTTAACGAGACAACCAACCCTTCTAGGTACCCAACCCCTAAAATAACTGGATGTTTTGCTGATATAGACCCCTAGTCCCTCCCATGATAGGCCATGCATGCAACTGAGTCCTTCCATTCATCCCATAGCAAGGCATGCATGGAATTTTGGCGTTTTTTAGGAAGATCTATGCCAACGACCTCAGATTTTGTGCCACCTTTTAGGCTAGGTCTCAAGCATCTTCTTAGAACTTCATGAAACTTCCAGAAAAGATAACTAACAGTGAGATAAGGTTACTGACGAAAACACTTTAACTAGGACTTTCCCATACCCCTACCAACCATGAAAGGAATTCTATCAAACACATCATGAACATGTAATATACAAGTCACAACAACATATATGAGCATATGGATATCATACTTATCTAAGAAACGTCAGGGAGGATTGGTATCTCCTCCCAATCGTTGCATTGTTTTCTATTAGGTAATTTATTCACTATTATTTCATATACTAAACAAAACATGATGAGAGCCATATATCAAGATTATCATGAAACATGCTCATAACCAAAAAATAACTAGAGATATATAGATAATGAAACAATGATTAAAGACACATAATGAAAAACACATTAACTCATGAAGATACCAAAGGAAAATGAGTTCTTATTAAAATATACAAATCCAACCAAGTCAGGGACTTCCACGTACCACCCCACCATAGATTGGGCTGAACCAAATCTCTCTTTCTGCCAATCACCCCCATGCCATCTTCTAAGCATGGATGTGAGAACTCATGAAACAAATAAAACAAAGCCAAGCCAGGGCTTCAAGAGGTAAAACCACCTCAACTCTTAACCAATGATTCCACCTCATGGTCAGACATCACTAACCATCAGCAGATTAGTCTCTACCCAAGATGTCTAGGGCCCTAGAGAATCTGTTCCAACCAAGGCTTCCAGGACTAGTAACTCAACCCACAACTGTTGTTGGGCTCCAAAACGTTTGTCCAACTAGGGTTTCCAGGACTAGTAACTCAACCCACCAAGGGATCCAAAGCATTTTCCCAACCAAGGATTCCAGGACTAGTAACTCAACCCAAGCTGTTATAGGGCTTCCAGAGTGTTTTTCCAACCAAGGCTCCATGGACTAGTAACTCAACCAGAAAAAGAAGAAGCTCACAACACCATATCTATCTATGTAATGGCAAGGCTAGGAAAAACCACTGTCAGTCTAGGAAAACATCCATGCCAATGAAAATCATGACCCATAAGCCACACACATGTTCCATGCATGTCAAAACTAGCAAGGAATTCATACATGTAACTTGGTACCTGCAAACAAAACCCGTTGTCACTTCTGATCTTGATGTCTTCTTGAGCTTTCCTACTCTTATTTTCCTTCTTTATCTAAAACCTAATCATGCCACTCTCCTCAAAGAGTTCACCAAGAAAACTTTAAGTGTGCAAGAGTATGTGAAAGAGAGAATAGAGAGAGAGCTCCAAGCTAAAATTGACAAAAAACTATGAACTGATCGTCAAAAGAATTTTTATCATTGAGGCCTATATTTTCTTCAATTTTCCATTATTCTTCTTCATTTTCCTCCTCACATGCAACCTGTGACCTTTCACCTTCTTTTTTTTCCTATTTTCCATTATTTTCATAAATAAAATGCCAATAAATGCCTCATGCATTTCCAAAACTTTTTCCATTGCCTTTGCCAATTTTCATATCCATTAATTAATCATAAGAGATCCCCATCACTATGTTGTTCCCAACATTTAGCTTGGAATAGGTGTTCCATGATCTTAGTTATTCTTTTGCCTTTATTAACTTTATTACATGGATTTTTGACTAGGGTCGTTATAGTTTGTGGATACTCAACTAAAATACCTGAAGAGTGGGTCTACAAATACTTGATACAATGACAGTGCACTGTTTGGATACTCAATGTGAATACCAATGAGAGTGGGTGTATGGATAACCAACTTGAATACATTTAAGGCAACTATTGTTTCTCCTCAAGATACTTTTGAAAGGCCATGATCCACAAATTAAAATGTTGTTTTTATCAAACAAGTTTGGTATGGAATGTGACATCTGAATGGACTCTTATTATTAAGTTGGTTATTATATGCCTCAAAAATATCGTTGGAAGAGAAAACCTGAAATATCCTTTGAGGAAGAATGCCATTTTCTAGAATAGCCTTTTTAAAAACAAACAATATGTCATGAGAGAATCAAACATTATATTGAGTTTTATGTTTTACCAAAATACTTGGCTTAAATACAGTTGAATTAAAAATTGCAAAATGGTTTAGAAAATGGTTGGGCAATTGATTATTTGACATGAAAGTCAAATTTTTATGTAATATTTGTTAGCCAAGAATCCCATATTTTCAAGGATGAAAAGGTTAAACATGTTTATAACTAAAAAAAATGTTAAATTTAAAATTAAACTCGGTTCATAAGTCATTAGGGGAGTTTTGAGGTCTAAAATGGTCCTCCTAAGGAAATTACAAAATAATAGTGGAAATAATGCAATAAGCTTAGATTACATCAAATTTTAGAGGGAGAAAAGAAAAACTATTTTTTCAACTCATATTTTCAACTTATCTCCCTATGGGTTTACTCAAATTTCGGGTGGAAACACTCGTTGGATGAAGAATTTGATTCCTCATCCAAGGAGTACCCATTTTTAATACATTTGATGGACCTTTCTACATGAAAAAATGAGAAATACATGAAAAATGTTATTGCAATCACGTTTTTTAATATATTTCTCATTTTTTATGTAGCAGGGTCCATCGAAAGTATGCAACATGGATAATCCTTGGATGAGGAATTAAAATTTTCATCCAACGAGTACTCCCACTTGAAATTTGAGTAAAACCTTAGGAAGATAAGTTGAAAATACGAGTTGAAAAAATAGTTTTATTATTTTATTATTTTTTAATCTTCTTACTTTTTTTACTTCAAAATGGTGAATCACCCCCCATGGTTGACATCATCATCTTGAATACTATTGGATCTTATAAAGTTTATTTTGATTGTACATTTTTCTTAGGAGGCCCATCTTAGACCTGAAAAATCCCCTAATGAAATGAGTGATGGATGTAACTTGGTATGGTTCTTGTTGAATATCTAAGTGAGAATTGTGTGGAAACTATGATGTTGATTTAATTTCAATGATAGAGAATAAGGTAGGATTTTAAGGAATTATTAGAGAGAATATATACCAACCAACTGACTTCCTAACTGATGACCATTAAATACATAGTAATAAACAAGCTCTTCACTGTGTGTGTGTACATATATATACTTTTTTTTTTCTCAAAAGAACTTCTTTAATATATAGAGGAAAACAATGGCTAAAACACATCCTCTCATCTGTTACTGATTGGGAATCAAGATATGGAAATGCTCACTATTCACATGACTTAACAATTTGGTAGAGCATACAAGCCAGGTAAATGGAAAGCTTTGATTTTAGGTAAACATGACAATCACATCTTTGATGAATGAAAAGTTTATATGATGAAAGAATTGTTGCTAAACACATTGTGTGCCTCAGAAAGGAACACACCACTCTTGTATTGCAAATGTAAGAGGTATAAACTTTAGGTTCATAATTTTGGTGAAAAGGAATAAGCATGTAAGAACCACCAGCGTTAAAATTCAAAGGATATCTAATGATTCTCCATAGTTATGATTTGGAAAAAACAAGGTGGATATATCGTGAGGAACACAAAACCTATTATGATCCAAGCACATGGAAAATGATAGAAAGTCATTGATATAATAACATGCCCCAAAAATTCCATATACACATACTGTCACACCAATGAAATTTTATTTTTTAAATTGCCAACTCCATCAGCATTGTGACACTGGTATAACCGCCACAGTACTTGCAGTTGTTGCAATTTTCACGCCTCAATGTCATAATTTCCACACCTTAACATTGTAATGTCTACGCATAAATTTCACACTTTCTAGGCATGCACGTTGCAATTTCCACGCCTAATTGTCGCAATTTCGATGCCTTATTGTCACAACTTCCATGCCTAAACACACAATTTTGACGCTAGTTTCAATGACACAAATAGATTGTTTTCAAATAAGATGCAATGATGATTGTTGTTGAAATGCTGACCCCATGAGTTGCGACGATGATTTCCACTGAAATTTTGATGATCAAGGAGACGTTGAAAATATGACTGTAAAATTCTTGAAAGTTTGTGAAATATCCTTTTCTTCATTATAGCTACAAATGATTATCACAAGAAAGATAATGATTCATTGAAAATTGGCTTACTTTGGGTAGTGTAGTCAGGCTAAATGTGGAATGGATCATATCTTACTACTAATGAGCCTTTTGGTTTCCAAATCACCTAATTAATGTAGGGATCACATTAATTTTCCATATGGTGAGGATGATGAGAATATATATCATACATGATATGTGATTGGGACATGTTGCATAAGATCAGAGGAGTGTAAAATATACCACATACTTTTATTAATATGATAATACAACTAATTTTACAATTATCATGTTATTATTGATGTTTATTTAATTTTCAAAATCATCAAATCGAACGGTTTGGTTCTAATTCCTTGGGAAATTTTGGACCGATATTCCCTCCCCAACTAAAAATATTGATATGCTTTTTCCATCATTGATTTTCTACGGTTATGTTAAGGAATGCCACATGCCCAATCTCTTTTTTCATGCATTGAGGGATGGGATATTACTGATTACTTGGGTCTTATAAATTATGCCAAATGTTCTAATGCAAAGAAGGAAAATATAGGGTTTAGGCCATTATAGGGGTACAAAAAATGTCGATGGTGTGCATTTTTATACTATAGGGGTAACATATTTGTCATTAAAAAGAAATGCGTATTCCTCATTACTATGTAAAAATGTAATCCCATGAAGCATTGATGTAATATAATGATACTAGCATGGCTAGATAAATTATTAGGTTGAAATTATGGTACCAAGATTGTGCAAACTACATGTAAAACCATGTTATAATTTGGTAGAAAATATATATAACTGTGTTACAATTTTACTATTTTAAAGACCAAAACTTGCATTGCAAGATAAAGATGGAAAATTGTTTAAATTTGTCTTCTTAAAATGCATGCCAACTTAAGGGAAATGCAGTCCCAGTATTGAATTTGGTATGATGATATGATGTATACATAGGCTATTAAGTAATCCATTCCTTAAGAAAAAAATGCATGCTCAAAATGGAAATTATGTGTATTTTGCATGAAAATAGGGCATGTTGTACAATGCATGCCCTAGAGTGAACACTTATTTTAGGATTTTCATGTTAACCTATTGAAATTATAATGTTAGTTAAAATTCATTAATGCACATTATGCATATTGTCCTTGTGAAATTTATGAAACAAAGCATTGAGGAAAATTCATGCCTAATCAGGGTAAAATGCATGCCTTCAAGTGAAAATGGATTTTGAATGCATGGAATGGATTTTGAACATGTTAAGGAAGATTATGAGCACTAGTCTAAGGATACATGCATGGTTTCACACTAAGAGAATGCATACCCTAATTAATTATTCCTTCACAATATGAATGGTTTTCATGGGAAGGAGATTGAAAATGAATGGTAATCCATTATGAGATGATGATGATGGTATATCATAGCTTATAATAAAACATGAATCCAAACATGACCAATTGTTTGAAACATACATAGCTATATGAACTAGTTACATTTCTTATAATTTTTCACCTAGATTCAAGTTTGTACAACATCCTTTAATCAATTTCATTAAGGATTAAAAAATAAAAGAAAAAATGGCCATAATACCTAAATTCTATCTTCAAGCAATGCCATTTCCATTTTTTTCATAAGCTCAACATACTAGGTCAACTACATAGGATTGTGTAAGTAGCTATTTATACTCACAAATTAATAAATGGAATTGAATTGTGAATAGTATAAACATGCATCAGTGTGTATAGTGTTATAATTATTACCCTCCTTCCTTTTAAAATAAAATTCTTTAATAGAGTTATTATAAAGGAGGAAATTTATACAATGGGACCTTAGCACTTGTTAAGCCCTTGGATATTGGGTTTTAATTAGTATCACCCCATTTTTGCAATTACCCTTACCATGTGGGATGTTATCACTATACTATTCCCAAAAATGTGTTTCCACCATATAAACCTAGAGAACACATCACCTTCCCATAGGCTCATTTCGTTACATGGTTTAAAAAAATGTAATTAATAAATGTTTGATGATACACCCCCCAAATTGTTAACAAGACCAAGTAAACATCCAACCAAATACAACCACCTCACTAGTAATGTGCAATGTAGAGTGTCTCCTTTCATGTATGCAAGTCTGCATGTCTATGATTACACATGGCCACATCTCTCTATATCTACACTTCCATACTTAACCATGTTATCAAATGCATAGGTAGCTCTAATTTGGAGTGAATTTATATTGTGTAATGCTTTGTAACTCTACCTTTCTATGTCTATGATTACACATGGCCACATCTCTCTATATCTACACTTCCATACTTAACCATGTTATCAAATGCATAGGTAGCTCTAATTTGGAGTGAATTTATATTGTGTAAAGCTTTGTAACTCTACCTTTCTATGTCGACCAAAATACACCTTGCACTCCCATACATGAAAAATGAACCTATCTTGATTCTACCATTTTTTTCTAGTTTTGGATGTGGAAGACCTCTTATCATTCTATTCCTTAATTATCTACAAATCCATAGTTATGAATTCTCCATTTTACCATTTGCAGCAACATAATGAATTGTATACTTAGTCAATTTTCATCAATTTGACTTCTTATGCACCACTTTTAGAGCATTAAAGTTCTGCTACCACTATATGAAGTCCCACACTTGGCTTGATAACATTATTAATCTGATGTGATTCTCATACAATTTTCATATGAATTCAAATCCAAGTCATATTTATCATTAATGAATCAAAAGGCTCAACTCATAATATTGTGACCATTCTATGGTGAATTTGGTAATATTCATACCCTCATAAAATAAGATATTATATTAATATGGTCACCACCTACTCTTAAACTTATGTGAAAAGGTATGTTGAGAAAACAAAAAGAGGTATATTGTAGTGATACAATTAACACCCTCAAACATGAAGACTGGGAGTTCTAATGGTTTATGGATTACATGTGATATTTAGCATTCTCACCAAAAGAGAAAATAATGAACAAAGTTTGGGAATTGATAATAATATAGGTTGGTTTTGTGCTTGAAGTATTTGATTTTATATAGTTAGTTTTATGGTGTGAAAGCAAATTTAACACCAAGAAACAAATAATTTAGCTAGAAGAAAGTGGGAAGATAGTAGTCCCTTTCACATCAAACTTTTTCAAGAAGATATTGCATCTCTTAGCTCCCAACAAAACTATTAAGATCCCCAAAGTAGATTCGTATATATGCTCATGGTTAAGTAATGAAGCTTCAAAAAATTTACTTAGGAAGCTAACCAATGATTGTAAAACTTCTTCAATTGAGTTATGCTCACTTGTATACCAATATAGAATATTTGCATGCTTTTTTTGTGAGGATTTTTGGGTAGGGTTTAAATGTTATGATTCCCAAGTATTTTTTTTTATGTTCCTTATTATCCTATTCATGAGAGTGCCTTTTTTAAATACACATTTCAAATGAAATTTCTTATCAATTGGGAAATTTCCACAAGACTAAGAGCTTTTACATGGTCTCTTATTAAGTCTATCCCATAGTCTATTTTCATGTATTTGAATTCATTCCACTCCAAAGAGTGCATATTATAATAAGGATCCAATACAATCCTAGTATCCATTACTTTGGATGCACAAATCCCAATTTTTTTTTATTTTATTAAGCTCAAAATGGTTTTTTGACTACATTAACAAGAATGACTTATAAGCCTTTTACATAAATATTGTCAAGAAAATCCACTTCTCTTCTTATTAGGAAAGGTGTTTTTGAGTTCTAATATTAGTTCACTTATGTAGGTCTCTATGGATTTTGATGCAAACCCTTCTCATCACCCTATTATATTTGCACCATATTCTTTGTAGCATATATATATATATATATATATATATATATATATATATATATATATATATATATATATATATATATATATATATATATATATATATATATATATATATATATATATATATATATATATATATATATATATATATATATATCCTTCCGAAACTTGCATATGATAAAACAAGGCTTCAATGCAAAATTTCTTTAACGTAGATTATCAATTCCGTTTTATCTAAGGTTATCCACATATTTAGACAATTCGTAGGCTCAAAATGAACAAAGGAGTAACCTATTCCTTAGGAAAAAATCAAGAATTTATCCTCTCATTTCAACATAACAAAAGAGGGCATTCCATGATATTATTTGGAGCCATCAAACCAAAAATGCACTCCATCAACGGTAAATAAAATGCTTCAGACTTTCGTCCCTCGGATATATGACGTAGACTCAAAATAAATTTCAGCACTCATGCATTAAATTGAACAAGTTCATGCATCAACATTACATAGCAAAGCAAAATCATTCAAAGCTACATGTCAATGTCCATAGAGAACTTCTTTAATTTCACATCTCTTAGCTCAGATAATCCTATTTACGATAGAATAAAAGGGGAAAAATGAAGGCATAAATTCACTTTTCCACCCAACCATAGATGTATTGTAGCTAAAATCACTTACAATAGTCACCCCTAAACCAAATCCATGATCTAAGGGGAATTTATTTTAGTAGAATTAGCAGGAATCCATCTTCATCACAAAGAGGATAGGAAATACTTATGAAATTTGGTAGTTTATCAAGTAGTCAGGCACAACAAAATTTATAGCAATGGGTGGTTTATTAGTTGTGTCAAGCACTCTAAGAGTGGTTTATCAACCCACAACAAGCACCATGGGTGTTTTATCAAATCTCTCGTAGCAAACACCCTTTTGCATGTGGTTTATCATCCCTAACTAAGACCCTAAGTGGTTTATTAGGCAATCCTTGACAAGCAGTCATTCCCATTTCCTCTTAATCCTCTTGTTATTTTGGTCATAATTTCGTCTTTAAGGGAATCCCATTCCCTCAATTCATAGATCTCTCCAACTTTACTAATGAGCTTCACCAAGAAGAGGTCTAACACCCACAATGCTATGTGTTTTAATTTTTATCATTTCCTTAGGGTGTCTCTCTATGTTCCTCTTGGATTTTTCCACTTAATTTTCTTATTATTTGCACCATAACATTAATTAAAAGTGTCAGGTAACCCCACCTAGGTTTATATTTCCTCTTCCCTCTTAGATAATGGATTTTTAGTCCCACTTTTTAGGCCATTAGATGAAATATACTCTTTTATAATGTCAAGTATCATTTATTACAGAAATAAGAGGGAAGCATACAAGGGGTATCATATTTTTGAAGCACAATTTTTGCTAAAAGTTGTTTTTCACTGCATGGTGGGTTTTCCCATCATTTTGTAGTTTCAATTAAGGAAATAGGGTTGTAATCTAATCCAAGGTAAGTGGATTAGTGAGTAATGGCTTTTGGGGAATATATATTGTATTGTAGCATATATACACACACACACACACACACACACACATATATACATATAAAAATATGCATATATAAATATATATATATATATATATATATATATATATATATATATATATATATATATATATATATATGTATATACATATATACATATATATATATGTATATACATATATACATATATATATATATATGTATATATATATATATATACACACATATACATATATACATATATACATATACAGATGTATGCATATACATATACATATACATACATACATATATATATATATATATATATATATATATAGAGAGAGAGAGAGAGAGAGAGAGAGAGAGAGAGAGAGTTCTTATGGTTTTCTTGATTTTTGGTTTCCATGTTAAAATATTTGTGATAATGTGTGTGTTTCCCATTGCATCATTTCCATTTTATTTAAGAATATCTTTACATCAATTAATTATACATTGTTAAAACCTACGTGAAGGTTCTGATCTAGAGGGTTTATTTTCAACCAACATGATGTATGTTATCTATGGCTCATCTTTTGTAAAACATTATAATTGAATGAAGGAGTAGGGGATAATCAAAATACCCAAGAAAATATCATAAAGGTCATTATTCACCAATGAAATATGATATCAGTACTTTGATTATAATTAATATTAAAGATAATTGAAGAGGAAAAACCGTTGCAAATAACACTAAGAGGGCGGGTGAATCAGTATTAGCAGATCAATAATTTAATTTTCAAAATTGATTTGTATACGCTACTTCAGCTCAATGAACTAGCCTGCATACACAACTATGCTTAATGAAACCAACGTATATGTAGAGATATTTTGATTTACCCAAATTATCATGTAGTGAACTTTAATCAGTATATCAGCAAATTCATTAGACAGTGCAGTAAGAGCAGAATAAAGCATCACACATAAGAAACACACATAAACACCAAGATATAAGGTGGAAACCCAATGTGGTTGAAAACCACCTGCTACAATCGTCTCTGTCTTCTTTTAATAATAAGAAAATTATGTTTACAATTTTTGTACTGGTGTAGCCTTATACCAGTACGCAAGCTTCTACCTGCAGAAGGCTACAACCTTCTCTCGTTCTCCAGCTTCTACTAGAAGGGAGCTACAACCCCCTAGCTCTTGTACTAGTTGATATGTTTACTAGTACGTAGGTGTCGGCCTACAGAAGGCTACAACCTTCTCCTTTCTTCTAGGGACCACGTTTCATAAATTTTTAGACTAGATCCATCAACAAGATCATTCAATCATCAAATATATCTACATCAGCCAATCTCCTATTGAACCAGCCACAACCAATTCAATCATTTACTTTGACAATCCATAAATCTGATCTTTCAAAATGCTGTCACCAGAATGCAGTAACCAGAACCCAAGCCAGAACCCAGAATACTGTAACCACAAACAATAGTAACTAAAACATAGATTATAAGGTATACACTACTTTCTTGTGCTGAAACCACATGTATACACACTTTCCTTAAAGCCAACCAATGTATACAGATGAAAATATTAATTCATAATTATGCAGCTATGCCAGACTTCAGTTATACCTAGATCATATCATTTATAGAATAATATATGTGTCAGTATTTGGATCTAGAATATTCATGAGAAAAAACACATAATGATAGTTCACTTTAGGCCTTAAGATCTTGATCCATCATTAGATATTATCCTCCATCAACTGCTAATATTCCTCCTTGGTTCAGATCCAGCAATGCACCATAACCCAATAACCTGCATACTATATCTCACTCTTCATCAGATATTCAATTCTTGAGTACCTTTTCCTAATGATCTTCTCCTCCTTTTATTGTTTTAGGCCTTTCTCAATACCATGGACCGAAACCACTTAGGACCAATAGCTTGGATCAAATACCTAGGGTCAATACCTCGGATAAAATACCACGAACCAATATCATGGATCAAAATACCATGGAGCAAATACTTCATACCAAAACATAGTTTTCCAAGGTATACGCGCTTTCCTTTCTGTGAAAGTGCATGTGTATGTTATACGCATCTTTTGTTCTATTAACCAGCGTGTATACGCCGCTTGGTCAATGGTGAACATGCGTACACCTCTCTTTCTTCATTCTTTGAAGACTGATCTATCATTCTTTGTTGTTTTCTTGGTATATTGTGATCTTTCATCTAAGTGAGTTGCCTTCTGAACTGATTCCTTGAAGCTGCCCTGCATCACATCTGAAGTTGCCCTGCATTTCATCACATTCTGTCACATCTGATATCTCTTTTGTAGATTCATCTAGTTACCATATACAAGTGAGTTGTTCTACTACAAGTGGGTTGCCATCAAGTACAACACATACATCATAATTCCAAAAATCTCCCCTTTTGGACTTGATGGCAACAACAACCACACCATGTCATTCTCCCCATTTGACATCAAGGGCAAAGGGTCATGCTCCCCCTGAGTGCATACTGAATTTTATGATATGCTGAAGTGTGTTGATTGAGCTCCCCTGATCGAGTCAATGCTCCCCATGAGAATAAGCAAATCCTGCAAAAAGATGTTCTAAAAGAAGAACATGACTCTATACATGCATCAAAAATGACCTTCCTATCACCAAAGACTCAGACATACATCCATCTCCCAACCAAGTGGGGATATACCAAATTTGACTCATCCACCCAACCAAGTGGGGATATGTCAATTGTTTATACATGACAAAAACAAGAAACATTACATCATCCATCCCATGCATAGTGGGGTTACAAATTAGGTATTTTTCATGACCGTTACATTAAAATATATACATGACATATATAATAGAGACAAAATATCTTAAACAAGACCATGATAGCCATCAACAACTGTCATCAGCCGTGTCAGTCAGTTATCATCCAAACCAGCAACCATGTTCTCCCCCTGAACCTGTTCCACTTGAAACAAATCTGCATCGAGATCTTCTAAGATAATTCCAACAATGCATTATTAGAAGCACATGCTCCCCTTGAACCCGTGTCAGATGTTCACTGTCAGATTTGATTATTTCATATATTATAAGAGTTATCAAGGCATCATCATCAACGAGATATATATAAAGTTATCAACAGCTTATGAGAGACAACATATTTACACATGTCATCAACAGACTGTAACCATCATCAAGCAGAGTAGATAATTCATTGAACCATATCAGACCCCTTTCTCATGAGTCTGGCCCACTACTTTTCTTCAAACCAGCATATATGTGACTGTACCCACAGAAACTAGTGTATATACACGACTACGCTTCATGAAACTCATGTATAACCACCTCTCTCTGAAGAAGATAAGATTTAACAGCAGGATGATGCAGCAAATACTCCCAGCTTTTGTCTGAGATATTCAAATGTCTCTCTAGGCTATATCACTAACCTATTCTTTAGAGGGAACATACTCCAATTTTACCTTTTGTTCAAGAACTTATTCACGAAGAAAATGATATTTGATGGGTATGTGCTTGGTATTGGAGTGCATGACTGGATTCTTTGAAAAACTGATGGCACTTGAATTATCACATAGAATGGAGATGGGTGGAGTACATGTGATCTGAACGTATTGAAAGGTTTACAACATCCAAAGTAGTTGTGTGCAACAAGATGCAGCAGCCACGTATTCTTCTTCAGCTGTAGATAATGCAATTCAACTTTGTTTCTTGCTGAACCAAGACACTAACCTGGAACCCATATATAATGCACCACCACTAGTGCTTTTTCTGTCATCAACACTTCTTGCCCAATTTGCATCTGTATATGCATGAAGTGTAAGATTTTTATCTCTAGGATACCATAAACCAAAGTTTTGTGTTCCTTGAAGATATTTGAAAATCCTTTTGACTACCTGAAGGTGTGTTTCCTTAGGATTTTCTTGGAATTTTCCAACTATTCCCACTGCAGGCATGATGATATATGTAAACTTTGAAACAGGAACTATAAACTCAAAAAGGGAACTCTGGCCAAAAAACCCCAAAAAAGTATAAAAAACAATGCTAAAAATGAAAAGTGTGTATACTGGAACGATGATTTTATTTTTTAGGGGTTAATTTTAAACATGTTTTAAAAATGGCAGTGACTATGAAATTTACTACGAAATTTTCATGAAAAATATAGCTTCAAGATGAAAGTGATGATACTGGAACAGTGATTTTTTTGTTAGGGTCAATTTTCAAACTTTTAAATTTTTTTTAGTAAAACCAAATTTTTATGTGCCAAACAAAGTTGTTTATGAGGAAAAAAACACATTAATGTTTCTGGTAGAATATCATTTTTCTTTCCTAAGTATAAATTCAACATATTTTCAACCATAACATGTTAGATACAAAAGAAATTGAATTTTTTCAACTATAAATTAAAAAACCATGACATTATGAACGAATTACATCACTAAATGAATTCAAAAGTCATTATTTGTATATTGAATAAAACATACATTATATCTCTAATTTAATATTGCATTGTAGATATTTTAAACAATAAAAATTGTCATAACTAAGACATATAATCCAACAATATAAAAATTCCTCATAACTTCTCATTTAACACCATATGGAAATCATTAATTTTATTTTTACAATGCATACATCAGTTATATTAACTATCTTAAACAATTATTCAAAATCACTCATATTTTCTTGCACACCATCAGAATTCACATCTTCAAATGAGTGACTGGATGCTGAAGAAGATGTTCCATGTTATTCTCTTTGATCAACTAGTGCCCCATATGAGTCCACATGCATGCCCAACACTTCAGGTTTCAAAATTCTTCTAGATCTACGACTGGTTTCAATAGACTCCCATCTCAGCACTGTTCCTTCTGGTAACAACCTTTTCAGAATCTCTATCGTCTTGAAGCGAAGAGTTCCTCTCTTTGTTAAATTGAAGTCATAAAGAAGTATGTCAACATCCTCCAATTTTAATATGTCTGTGCAACAACGATTTATATTTGTACCCTTTATTTTTCTCTTTCCGCCATTTGTTTTGTGAACTACCATCTCTGGCTTATACACACCATTGAATGGGTGTGTATTTGTGGCATACCAATGCACTTCAACACTTGTAACATTTTCATTTTTTGTAAAGACCTTTATAACTTTAGCAACCCAAAATGGATAGCCATTGGGATCTCCATCTGCTAGCACTGCAATCATGCAACCCTCCTTAATATCCTGTACTGAACCCCTATAAAGGTCTTCCATGGCTTCACGTTGTGCACGAGATCTTCTGGAACCAATATACATCTCTCTTTCCGCTTCCTGTGAAGAATTAATAGTACCTTGAGATTGTTGTTGTTCAAAAATGTTTACTTTATCATGTTCATTCGACACATTTTGTGGCCAAATAAATGGATTTTTCAAAGGTATCTCTTCATTTGTTGTTGTTGAAATGATATCACTTCGATTATTGAAAAATGACTCCCACCAAACTGAATCAGCAATGTCAAAGTACTCATATGTATATCTAATACATTTTTTAATTTCTTCTAGGCAATCAGAATAATTTATATCTCTATTTTGTCTGCGTGCATTCTGAACTTCACCAACTAATTGTAATAAAAATATTTTTGATGCAAATATTGGATGATCTAGAATGAACTTCAAAAATTTCAAACCTCATGATGGTGCCCATTCTGCAGTAGTTGAATACTTCTTGCCCCATATTAGTGTTTTCCCATCAATTTTTTTGATACGAAATTGATTTTGGAAGCTAATGTCATTAAGTTGTTCAATGCATTTACCCTCACCATATGATCCCAAATAAACCTTCGCATGTCAATAGTTTCTTCCAACACATCAAAAGTAGGCTCTGGCATGTATGATTTCTTAAGACATTCAATTAGTGATGGCAAGCTCCCAACTTGCTTCCTCCTCAATTTGACTGAAAAGCGACTGAACATCTGATCAATATGGTCATGAGTGTGCCCAACAAGAAGGAAACCAACCTTTACCTTTTAAAAAATTCTCAATTCAACAAACATGTTTAGGTATCCAAAAACAACTTGATTTTTTTTTCATGGCAAATGTTGTCCAACTGTAGATACAAAACTTCAGGAAGAGTACCAGACCAATGAGAAATCACATCATGAATTATGGTTATGGTCAGATTTGCATCATTATGAATATTTGGAGCTGTGAAGTACACCCTTGGTAACATTTTCCCATTGAAGACCATACAACCGACCAAGTGAAATTGAATAAAATTTTCCTCCTGTAAATTTTTGGGTGTGCGAACAAAATGTGGTAAAAGTGTTTTCTTCTGGTCCATACCATCAATTATCAAACCCAAATATTTATTTGGATTATCATAACACTTCTTTCGATGCTTGTACAACTTCTTCCTTTCATTTGTTTGTTTTTCACGATGATCTTGAAGTTCTTTGACAAAAAACTATACACAACATAAAAAAAATTCATTAGGAAATATGTTTTCATAGTTGATGACTAATTTTAAAAGTTAAAGTTATGAATGCTTACCTCTTTCTGACCCTTCACATTTGTCCCTTTTTGATTTTAGAGAAGCACATGTACTACAAATCCCCATCCTTGTCTTCTTAGGAATATGGACATTGTTGAATTCTTTCTTCCATACTTTCACAAAATATTGATATGTAATAAATTGGCCATGTCCCTCAACACCTTCTACATATTCTTTGTATAAGTTGTAGATTTCTCGTCTTGAAAAATTATCTAGAATATGTATTGTCTCTCTATTTGGCATACACTCTCCATGCTTTGAAAAGAAATCTTTCATCCATGACATTGCAGTATTTGATAATGGCCCAAACTATCTTTTATGACATACTTCTGAATAAAATGTGGGATCCTTTTCCAAATTTTCTTGAATTATCGAGAGACGAAAATTCCTAATCGAATGAAACATTTTGAAAGCTTTTCTACGGATAAATAAAGTCCCAATATGATAATCATAACCTGACAATGTAGATTACACGCACCCAACTAAATATGAATTTTGCATGCTTTTATTCATTGAAAAATATCTCTTCCTGCTTTCTAATGCAAATTTGAAATCCATATTTTTCAAGCAAACTTTTTGGCAAAATTCACTTGAAATGAGAGCACTAATAGAACTTCTTCTCGTTAGATATTCTGCTCTACCCCTTGTATAACTAGAGCAACTTGCACTGATACGAAAAGTTCTACTCCTACTCCTCGATACAATATTTCTTGGCAACATCTCCATCATTGGATCATCATTTGTATAGGGCTATTCATCATCATTAAGAGGAATGTTATCCACACTATGATCAGCTCTGCTTTTCAAATATTTACTTGGAGGATATTCTTCATCTTCCGCTTCTTTAGTGCTACTGTCGCAGTCCTTAGAATTTGGACTGAATGGAAAATCTGACTCGTTGTTTAATGGATATTCTTCTTCATGTGCATTGTCAATGCTACTCTCATAGTCCATAGAATTAGGACTACGTCGAAAATGTGATTGTTTACTTATTGAAGATGCTACATCTTGTCCTTTGTCACTGCTACCTTTATACTCATTAGAATTAGGACTAAGTGCATCATCCTGTGATTCATCACTGCTGCTCTCGTAGTCCTTAGAATTAGGACTAAGAGGACACAGTGACACTCCATTATTTTGAAATTCATCATCACACTCTTCATAACTATTTCTCTCATAGTCCACAGAATTAGGACTAAGTGGACACTGTGACACTCCAATCTTTTGAAATTCATCATCCCACTCTTCATCACTGCTGCTCTCATAGTCCTTAGAATTATGACTAACTGGACATCATGACACTCCATAATTTTGAAATTCAACATCATGCTTTTCATCACTACTACTCTCATAGTCCTTAGAATTAGGACTAAGTGGACACTTTGACACTCCATTCTTTTCAAATTCGTTATCACGCTCTTCATCACTGCTACTCTCATAGTCCTTAGAATTAGGACTAAGTAGACACTATGACACTCCATTATTTTGAACTTCACCATCATGCTCTTCAAAACTACTGCTCTCATAGTCCTCAGAATTAGGACTAAGTGGACATCGTGACACTCCATTCTTTTGAACTTCACCGTCATGCTCTTCAAAACTGGTACTCTCATAGTCCTCGGAATTAGGACTAAGTAGACATTGTGACACTCCGTTCTTTTGAACTTCACCATCATGCTCTTCAAAACTACTTCTCCCATAATCCTTAGAATTAGGACTAAGTGGACATCGTGACACCCCGTTCTTTTGAACTTCACCATCATGCTCTTCATCACTATGGCTTTCATAGTCCTTAGAAGTAGGACTAAGTGGAATTTGTGACTCTTTATTTATTTGAAATTCTCCATCCCCTCTTTCATCAGCACTACTCTCATAGTCCTTAGAATCAAGACTAAGTGGAAGATTTGATTTTCTATTCATAGTGGAAGAATTCCCGCTATATTCATCAATATGAATAGAGTTGTTACGCGATGAAGATGTTGATGGTGTATAAATCGAAACTTCACTATCAGAACAATCCATCCCTTTCAAATAGAAGATGTTGAATGATACAAATGGAGAGTCTCCTAAAGATATTATATAGCTTAAAGAATGAAATTTTCCCTCCAAAAAGTTTTGCAAAAATATTTCCCTCCAAAAATTTTCGCGAAAATATTTCCCTCCAAAACGTTTCGCGAAAATATTTCCCTCCAAAAAGTCTGTTAGATTTATTTACCTTCATTATTTTGTTCTACAATTTATTGAAAAATGTAAACTAATTTTTTTTATGAAATAAATCATTAAAATTAAAATTGTAAACTACAACTTCTACATTAATTATTTTAATAGTTAAAGTATATAATATTTACTAAACAATTGAAATTTATTTTTTTAAAATTTTTATAATATATTCTAAAACAAATTATCCCACATTCAACCAGTTGTAAGACAATTTTACAATATTCGCTTTATAATATTTTAAAACAAATTATCCCACATTCAACCCATTGTAAAACAATTCTACAATATTCGTTTTATAATATTTTAAAACAAATTATCCCACAATAACCATACGGTAAAACATCTCCGTAATTTCACTTATATATTAAAATTTCATTATCACTATTACTCACATCACATCCAGGATTTTTGAAAATCATTGAAAGACTCATGAGAGCAGCTACATCACTATCAACAACATATTCAATGAAGAATTCTATCAATTGAAAGGTAAGTTAAATTTTTTTACCTGAAAATTTTCATATTAAATTCATTTAATGAAAAAGATTTTTTTTTTTTTTTAAATTAATAAATTTTCTAAGCCAAAATAACAATTACATCTGTTGTGAGCATGGTGGGCCCGATTAAACTCAATCGCCTAATACCTATGGGTGGACCACCGTGGTGTCGCGGGGTGGGCGGGGAGGTTAGGCGAGTGGGTGGGGTGTGAGGGTGTGGGGGTGGCCCAGCGGCTCGCCCGCTTGTCGTGCTGTTGGGAGATTCTCAAAATAGCCCAATCACCGTGGCAGGCAGGTGAGCTGCCAGGGTGGGCGTCATAGCCCGACTCACCCCCTACCTCCAACCCCCCCTCCTGACACCCTCACTCCCTTCACCCACACCCTGCGCCCCTACCCCATTAACCCCCTGAACTCCACCCTCATCCCTTACCACCAACCCCCTAGACCCGGCCCCCTCCCGCGCCCATCGCTCCCTCACCCCCCTCTCTCACCTCCCCCCACTCCACTGGGCGCCCTCACCCCTCCCACGCCCATCCTTCCCTCGCCCCCCTCTCTCACCTGCCACCATGCCCTCGGACGCCCTCCCCTTCCTCAGCCCCATCGACTTGCCCCCCGCCCTGGCGCGCCACCCCTCCCTCCCCCGAGTGCCCAGCACCATCCCCCTGCCCGAGCACCCCACCCTGCCTACCCCTCCCTCCGAGCGCTCCACCCCACCCCATGCCCGAGTCCACTCTCCTTTCCTCCCTCCCTCCCCCCCCCCCCCCCCCCCCCAAGGCGGCCCACATCCTCCCCCCGCCCGGGCGCCCCACTGAACCCTGCCTCCCCTCGTCTAGCACCCGCCCTGCCCTCCAGGCGCTCCACCGCACCCCACCCACCAGAGCCTTCCTCCCTCCCTCCTGGCTAATGCCTGACCAATGGCCCGCGCTGCTGCCCGATAGGTAGGGGCGTGGGCCTCTGGGGTGGTGCCGACCTCGGCTGCGCCACCTGAGCGGCCCGCACCCCCGCCCGACAGGCGATAGGGCAATTCCCGGAATCGCCCTGCCGCCTGTTGGGCGAGGGCGCAGGCCGTCCGGATGGTGCTGGACTTGGCCGCGCAGGGTGATTCTCAGAATCACCCTGCCGCTTGCCGGGTGGGGGCGCGGGCTGCCCGGGTGGCGCGACCGAGGCAGGTGCTACCCGAGTGGCCCACGCCCCCGCCCGACAGGCAGCAGGGTGATTCCGGGAATTGCCTTGCCATCAACCGGGCGGGGGTGCGGCCGAGTCTGGAACCACCTGGTGGGGGCACGGGCTGTCGGTCAGGCACTAGCTGGGAGGGAGGAAGGGAAGGCGCTGGTAGGTGGGGTAGGGTGGAGCGCCGGGAGGGCGTGGAGGGGGGAGGGTACTATGAGGGCAGGGAGGGGGTTGGTGGATGGGGTTGGACACCCAGGCGGGGGGACACAGGGTGGGTTGGGGTGCCCGGGCGGTGGGGGGGGGGTGCGGGGCGCCTGGGAGGGGTCTTTTTGGTGGGGGATGGGTGCTCGTGGGGGGGTGCAGGTGTGGGGGGGGGGTGGTGGGCCCGTGGGGGGGTGCTGGTGGGTTGGGCGGGGGGATGGGTACCTGTGGGGGTGTGCTAGTGGGTGGGTTGGGGCGCCCGGGAGTGGGGTGTGGGACAGGGGATGGGCGCCTGTGAGGGGGTGCCGGTGGAGTGGGGGTGGGGCGCCCGGGCGCTGGGAGGCTGCGGGGCGCTTGTCAATGGTTTTAGGGTGGGGGATGGTCACCCGTGGGGGGGTGCTGGTGGGTGGGGTGCAGCGCCCGGGCGGGGGGAGGGCGTGGTCCAGGGTTTGGGGTTGGGTGCCCGGGCGGGGGGTTGGGTGGCGTAGGGCGCGCGCCCGGGGGAGGTGGGCGCCTGTGGGTGGGGTAGGCCACCCGGGTGGTTGGGTGGGGGTTCGGGTGGAGTGCCCAAGGGGGGGACGATGGGTGGCATGGGTGCCTGGGGGAGGGGGTTGGGGGGTTGGTGGCGTGAGCACCCATCGGTGGGGCCCTTGGGTGCTTGGAGGGGGGGGGGCACTTGGGCGATTGGAGGGAGAGGGGGGGTGCCCAGTGGGTTGGGGGCCGGGGGGGGGTGCCACCTGGGGGGATGGGGTAGGGCTCCAGTGGGTGCGGCTATATATATATATGTATATATATATGTATATATATATATATATATATATATAATGGCGCCCCGCCGCACCCACTGGAGCCCTACCCCATCCCCCCAGGTGGCACCCCCCCCCAATATATATATTGTAATTATTAAAAAAATCAGACATATATATACATATATATATATATATATATATATATATATATATATATATATATATATATATATATATATATATATATTGTAATTATTAAAAAAATCAGACATTTCATATATATATATATAATTTTGGAATGTTTTATTCGTGATTTACTTTTTTTACACTAGAATGTTAATGCATACCCTTTTAGAATGTGAGGGGCGGTGGGTGAGGGAGGGGGTGTGGGCAGGTGGAAGGGTGGTCGTGGGGCAGGCAAGTGAGGGGGGCGGTGTTGGAGGGGCGATTCTGTTCATACAAATAAAATATTTATGATATATTTTCATTGTTAATTTAAGTTAATATGTTTTTATTATTCACTGATTTATGTGTTTCTATTTTTCAGGAAAATGGCATCAAAGAAAATTTTAGTGAATCTTTTTGGACCAAAGACTCTTAAAGGTGCATCTTCAAGAAACATTGGTGAACGAACTCCATCTGAGCTCATGACTACAAATCTTTCAAGTTCCTCAAGTGATAAGAGGATTATTTCAGACTAGAAGAATTCAAAAATGGTGAAATTTCCATCAGGAATCTGGTATGTGAAAGAAAAAGAAATCACAAATATGAATATATATCTATATATTCATATACTGAATGATAATGGAATTTTTGATGTGATGGGAAGAGTCATAGATATGTGTTCGGTACCAGACACTAAAGTTGTTTACATACTTACAAAAGCTCTCAAGTCACATGAAAGAGTTAAATATCGACTATCATATTCATTGTATGACATGAGAGAAGTATCTAAAAAGTTGTGTAAACAAATCATAAATGAGATGACACAAAACATCGTATGTATTGTTATTTTTATTTTTATTTTGCGTTCTTGAAAGTGTCTTGCTATATTTTTTAACTTTGTTTTTTATTGACATATGATATTTTGTTTGGCAGAATTTTGTTGAAAGTTGTTCAATTAGGTTGGGAGGCATTCATTTCATAGAGCATGATATCATGTCAGAAGAAGATATGGAAAATAAGCAAAATGTAGTAATTGATGATGCTACAAAACTACATCCAAAGAATCAGAAAAAAAAAGCCTCTGGTGAATAAATCTAGCAAGGGTAAACAAGTTACTTTTGAGGAAGATGAAGTTGAAATTGATAGTGAAGCATATGTTTCCACTACTGAAGATGACATTGGAACTGAGAAAACCCATAAAAGACCAAAATTAACAATGCCCAAGAATAAATCTATTGGGAATGTTATGACCAAGAAAAGTAAACTTGAATATTTTGTAGCAGTCATTACCAGCAGTCAAGAACCTAGTGAAACTTCAAAAGAAAGCAGAGAAATCATTACACCAGGAGCTGATTTAGAGGATGGCATTATCAAAACAAAACAAAATGCCATTCGAGAGAATTTGACAAAGAGAAACTTAATTGATGTTGGTCGTACATTTCAGCTTAATGTCAGGAAAATCTATAAAGCAAGTGAAGGACAATGTCAATATCAAGTTAGAAAGCCACATCATCTGCATGTTCACAACTTGAAGACATTGATGAGGTACAATCCATATGCTCATGTGGTTAGTTATGTGCTTCTTGTTGATCCACTTCAAGTTCCCAACAAAGAAGAATTTGATAAGTCAAAATGTTTTGAATACAATTATTATGTGCTTGGGGGGAACCATTCTGTAGAAGCTCAAAGACAATTGATGGAGGAATATCCTAATAACCCACGTTTTGAAACAATGAAATGTATCATTTACGCTAGTTTATCAGATACAGAAGCAAATTTAGTGGCATGGTATCATAATTCAAATAATGAATATAGGATGTCTATGACTTTCATCCAATTCAAAATGTGGAAAAGGCAACAAAAATAGTGATTTATTCAGAGGTGTTGATAACATTTTCCAATTGGCATTTAGAATTGGAGATGTTTGGAAGTTGATTGATGAGATTTTTAGCATGTGGGAAGACATTGCCATTAAAAACCAGAGGGTCAAAAAGTCTAATCCATTGATATGTGGCAACAGCAAATCATCTCCTGAGATGAAGCAGCTTCCAGATGATATGACTATCACACCTTGGAGGGTGATGCAAGGAGTGAAAGATGAAAAAATTGTCAAAACAATATTATCTCGTGTGAGGTCAGGGGAATTATCATTGGAGTAAATGTCTGGAGAATATCAAAAGCGAGTTTGTTGAATTATTTTTATTTATTTCTAGATCATAATTATATTTTAAATAAAACATGTTGTTCTTGGTATTATTTGTTATACATATCATTATATTAACTTTTTGTTACTTTATCTATGCAGTCACAAAGTTTACATGAAAATTCAAGAACAAATGGTTAGATTGTTGAATGAAGATAGTTGGGATGATGTTGTACGCAACTATCTAGATTCAAGTTCTACATCAACATTAAAATCTTTTTATATTGCATTTAAAAAGGTATCTTGATTTATACATTCACTTTTATTCACCTGCGTACTATTTTTAATTTATAACTTACACATATATTTGTTTATTTTATAAAAGATGAGGAAGGATGATAATGGAGCGCCAGATAGTTTCAAAACCTTTATTGAAAAAATAAAGATCGAAAGACTGAGGAAGCAACGTATTAAGAATGTTCAACTTGATCCAACTCTTAATCATTTCATTTGGAATGGGCTAGACACTATTCAATATCAAGTAATAAAAGGCGACTGTGAAGACATTGCTAAACTCATACCTAAAAGGGATTATGCACTAGTCATTGCAGATATTCCCCATGGTTTCAATATTCCAAACATTGCCTATGATAGTGAACCTTATACTTATCAAGCTCTTAGTAAAGTGGTTGCGGGATTTGTAGAAGTCACATCATCACCATTATGAAGATTTGTGACATTTCATTCAGACACACAATTGGCAATGATATTGTCAAGATTCAAGGGGAAAACAAATTCAAGGATGCAAATTAGATGGTAAGACGTTTAAAATGTATATTTGATTAATGTTGAAAAAATTATTTGTGTACAAGTTAATTGAACTTTTACTATTTCATGTTACAGGAAAAAGTCAAATCTTCTTAACAATGAAGATCAACAATTTATAAATGATTATGAGTTCATTCATATTGATAGTTGGGCAAAAGATGATAGTCATATGTCTATGATTTTTAATCGGGTAGACGGAAAGAGTCATAGCCAAATCCTAACATATGATGTTGTTGTGAGAAAACTAACATATGAAGAAAAAGAAGCAAAAGGAGAGATAGTTAACATTTATCAAAAACCAAAATTATCGATTAACTATATTATAGACATTTGTTCAAATGAAGGAGACTGGGTTTTGGATTTATTTTCCGGCTCAGGTAAGTTTTATTATGTGGAATTGAATTTCAATATGTTATTTTTTAATTAATATGTCATTGTACTAATTTAGTTCATTATTTCTTTTGTGCTTGATAATTAGGTACAACACTAGCATGTTGCCTTCAAAAAGGAAGAAATTGCATTGCAATTGAAAAATATCCAATACAGTGCAATTTCATTTAGCAAAGAATTAATGCTCTTCAATTTCTTCTAGATGAAATGCAAGAAATTTTGTTGAAGAAAGGGGAATTTAGTGAATCACGTGTGGCAAAAACGACAAAAGAACCCCAACCACCATTACATGAAATGCTTGGAAAGACATACATTGGGAGATTCACAGACATCAAAGATCCATTAGAAGAGGAAAATGAGCAAAAGGAAACAGAAAATATTGTGGAAGAAGACAATGATGAAACTCTAGAGGACGAAGTGTTTGGATTACGTGACATTGTTGATTAAATTTAAGTTATGCTTGTAAATGAAGCTTTGCAATGTTTTGACTTTGACATTTTATGAGAAGAATAAACACTCAATTAGGGTTGTTAAACGTTCAACATTTGTAATATGTGATTTTCACATTGATTTTTAAGTTAATCATTATTTTTTGAAAAAAAAAAAGTGATTATTATTATTTTTTTGACATGAAATTCATAAAAAAAACTATTATTTAACCATTTTTAGTTAAAATTATCGTATAAAATTGTGATTTTGACATGTCAATTCTAGCAAAAAATTATCAAAACGTGTAGTTTTTTAGTTATATTTATGTTAAAAATGGTTATTTTTATGTCCATTAATAAAAATATTGTTTTTTAGAAACAATTATTTCATGTGGATTGAAAAATTAATTAAGGATGTATAAATATATAGAATATCGAAAATTCTAAATATCAACATTCTAATTTAAAAATGCAAAACAATAAAAACCTCACTAAACAAAATATTAAAATTAAAATAAAAAAACAAGAAAATGTGAAGAAAACGACCACTTCAAAAATTATCAAATTTACAAAATAATTATTTACATTTTATACATTAGAAAATTTAAAGCCAAAAAACAGGTCTTTTAAAAAAAGGGTGTGATGCAGAATACTCACTTTTTTAAATCAACATGAAAATCACTACCATTCTAAAACATAATGTACATAAAAAAAATTAAAGTGTCAAAAACTATGCTCTAAAAAAAACATGTGCATTCTGCATCACCCCTTATCAAAATCAAGTCACTTTTTTTTCTATCTCTACGAAACGGGTAACAGTATTAGTTTCCATTTCAAAGTTTACATAGTTGATGTCTGGTCGGGTACATGTTAGATAAAGTAGACTGCCAATCATGGATCTGTAAGTTGGTTGATGTACTACTATTGATTCATCATTTGAGCTAAGACTGCATCCTGTTACCATTGGGGTACATATTGGTTTAGAGTCTTCCATGCCGTACTTTTTTAGGATCTGTTTGAGATATTTGGTTTGTGAGAGGAAAATACCATCTTTATTCTGCTAAACTTGTAGACCAAGAAAGTAGGTGAACTCACTAAGCAAGGACATTTCAAATTCTTGTTGCATTATTGAGGCAAAAATTTGACTCAATAAAGTTGGATTTCAGATACGGCACGGTGTAGCCCTCTTATTGTACGATGCATTGCTCAGTAAGGTTACTATATTCTTCCCTCAGTATTTGCCCTTCTGGAATGCTCTCAACGCCTAGGGTCGGCCTGACTTGAATAATGACTCACATGGCAAGTCAATCTGTCTTTCAGGACTTTCTAGCTTGGGTAAGGGATCTAACCTGGTTGACCTTATCGATTTGGTTCCTTAGAACATAAGCTACTAAACAACCAACAAGGATGTAAGACACCAGAAGTATGAAACCAACAAGGCATGGTGTTCCTAGGTTTGACGCCATCTCATGAATGAAATTGACCATACTCGTATGTAGCTCACTTTGTGTAGGCAATATTGAGCTTGAAGCAACACTGAGCCGTAAGCCATTGGGTGCAAAGAATAGTACGTCACACCTTTAAAAAGGGCCTCAACACCCCTATGCCTTGTCCTGGAATCACTAAGGCACTGAGTCGATGTGGGGCTATCATTAATGAGGGTCCTCTACCCTAGCTCATCGTGAATACAGTGGGCTAGGTGCCCGGGTTAGCCAAACAGGGCTTTGTGCCTTAGCCAAATCTATAAAATGAAGGCAAGACAACCAACAACAAGTCAGACACCAACATAGAGCTAGACAAACAACAAGTCAGACACCAACATAGAGCTAGACAAGTCAGTGGCACAGGATGGTAGGCCAGATAGATAGGCAGGATGGATAAATAGATGATCGGCAAAGGGACAACCACTACCAACACTAGGAGGCTGGGAGGTCATGCCTGGTAGCCCTGTAGGCCCACTACAGCCAGTGGTAACCTGTTGCTCCAGTAAGCTGCCTTGCTCCCTAACCAAATGATGGACAGCCTCTAATGCAGCAGTGAGGTTGAGAGTCATGTCTACCCCTCAGGTCCACACGGTCGTAACACTGTTTGGTAAACCTCCCATTTAGGCAAGCAGAGATTAACCTTGGCTCCCTAACGTCATCCGTGAATCTGTTGGGTATCCTACGCCTAATGATGGACCCATGATGGACAGCCTCCAATGCAGCAGTGAGGTTGAGAGTCATGTCTGCCCCCTCAGGCCCACTCGTGGGTGGTACCATTCTGGTGAGGCAAGGCAGTCCCCTGGCTCCCTAACGTCATCCGTGAATCTGTTGGTATCCTCCTGTACAGTTTAACTCATTTGGACAGCCGTGTGGTTGGGTGTCATGTCAGGCTCCCCTCGGGACCACAATACATTCTCATCTGCTCTAGTAAGTGGCAACCTCCGTTTGGAAGGGTCAAGCTGATTAAGCTCTTGACATTCTAACATCATGCGTTAAACTGTCCTGGAGATCAGGAAGTCACACCCAATATATGGGATAACAGTGCCTCTGCTTGTCTATTTGTTGAGGATGGATTTCAATGAAAGCTATAGTAGAGGATGTAAGGAGACCCTGCCTCTGCTAAAATGAGTGTACCCACCCTACGCTCTTTTTGAAAAAACCAGGAAATAAGTCAAGGAGAGAAGGTTTAAGGTGTCAGAATCAGGGAGAGAAGGTTTAAGGTGTCAGAATCAGGGAGAGAAGGTTTGAGGAGTGATACTGCTACATGTTAGGAGATCAAATTTTAATGTCTGGAGGATGGAGGGATGGAGGATGGAGGTACTGTGAGTGATTGTGCTGAAGTCTACATCTCTCATCCTGAAAAAATTAATGTCAGGACCAATCATTTGGAAGATCTGTCTGGGAGTTTTTGTTGAAAGGAGGGTGTAAGGAAAATATTTGAGTCAAGGAGGTACTGTCAGAGTTGGAGGTGCTGAATTCTTCATCTTAGAAAAGATAAAGGTTGGAAGGTTCTTGGAGGGCTCTGAGGGATGTTGTTTGGTTGGAAGGTGGGGTGATGGGGCCCCATCAAGGCTCAGTTGAGCCTACCTTGCTTTCAAATTAGATCTGGGTCATCCACAAATCTCCGTCACCCGACGATTCTTGATTGCTACCAAAAATGATATCATCAACATACACAACAATTATTTGCAATTTATCAATGTTCATCTTTGTATATAGATTGTTATCTGTTGGCCCCTTTGAAAAAACTTGTTGGAGGAGATATTTGTTAAGATGGTAATACCATGCTCTCGGAGCCTGTTTTAGACCATAGAGAGATTTTCTGAGTTTGCATACAAGTTTTGCATCATTTCCAAGAATGAATCCTTCTGGTTGTTCAATATAGACTTCTTCTTCTAAATCTCCATTAAGAAAGGCAAATTTTACATCCATTTGGTATACTTTGAATTTCTAAAAACTAGAAAGAGCAAGAAACATTCTTATGGCTTCAAGTCCTGCAACAAGTGCAAAAGTTTCTTCCAAATATATACCTTCTTATTGAGCATATCCTTTGCAAACAAGTCTGGCCTTGTTTCTAATAACTTCTCCATTTTCTTTTAGCTTGTTTTTGAATATCCATTTAGTTCCTATGATATTCTTATCATGAGGTATAGGAACTAATTCCCAAGTATTATTCTTTTAAATTTGCTCAAGTTCTTCATTCATGGCCTTGGCCCAACATTCATCTCTGCATGCTTCATTCACATTTTGAGGTTCTGTGGAGGATAGTAATGCTAGATAGCTTGAGGCTTCGGGAATAGTTCTTCTTGTCTACACACCTGCCCCGTTTTCCCCTAAAATTTGAGTTTCTGGATGATTCTTCTGAACATACCTAAACAAAGTCTTTTCTTCTATCGTTATCTCTTCTTCTGGTGCTTCATTGGTTACTTCTTCAGAATCAGTGTGATTTGATGTGGGAAAATGATCTTCATCTTCTTCATTGTCATGATCGTCGGTTTTTGTCTGGTTTGGATTTTTGCATGTTTCATGAACTACAACATCAATACATTCAATAATTTTCCCAAGTCTTTTGTTATAACATTTATATCCTTTACTTCAGGAAGAGTAGCCAAGAAGAATGCCTTCATCTGTTCTAGGTTCAAACTTACCAAGTTTTTCATCATTCCTCTTGATGTAACACTTGCTTCCAAAAACTTTGAAGTACTTTATCATAGGATTTTTATCATACCAAAGTTCATGCAGAGTTTGAGTGTTGTTTACCCAAACATTTGCTTGGTTGAGAATAGTGACAGCGGCTAATGCAGCTTCACCCCAAAAGATTGCAGGAGTTCTAGATTCATCTAGCATAGCACGAGCCATTTTTTGAATAGTTCTATTCATCCTTTCCACCACTACATTTTGCTGAGGAGTCCTTGTGCTGGAGAAATTCCCTTTTATTCCATGTTGTTCATAGAATTCAAAGAATTCATTTGCGGTAAATTCCCGTCTTCGATAAGATCTAAGGCATTTGATTTTGCGATCTGATTCATTTTCAACCAAAGCTTTGAAGGCTTTGAACTTTTCAAATGCTTTATGTTTATTCTTTAGAAGACCTATACAAAACATTCTAGAAAAATAATCAATGAACAATAGAAAGTATTCTTCTCCACGAGGTGACTTTTTCCTTGATGGTCCACATAAATTAGTATGAACAATTTCAAGTGGCTTACTAGTTGATCCTTCCTTTTTGATGAACTGAGATCTTGTTTTCCTACCAAATTGACATTATTTGCATATAGTATTTTCAGGAATGTTGATATCTGGAAGATCTCGAACAACCTAGAATCTGCATGCTTTTCTTATTTGAGAAAAGCTTAGATGTCCCAATCTTCTGTGCCATAGCCAGTTTTCATCATTTTTGCGTAGATAACACTATTGTTGTCTTCCCTTGAGTATGTATAGGTTTTTTGTAGTTCTTGTACCTTTAATCACTATTTCTCCTGTATCAAGTTCACGAACAACACATCCATTTGATCAAAACACTACTTCATTTCCTTGATCACACATTTGACTCATGCTCAACAGGTTATGTTTTAATTCATCAACATACATAACATTTCCAGCTGTAACATTTTCTTTCAAGAAAATAGAGCCTTTACCTTTTATGATAGCAGGAGTGTCGTTTCCAAATGAGACACTCTTTTCCTTTTCTAAGGCATTATATGAGTGTAGTTTTTCTTTGTCACCTGTCATTTTTTTTGAGCATCCACTATCGATATACCACTAGTTTTCTTGTCCTTATGCATATAAAGATATACCACATCTTTTTGTTTGTGGTTCTTTCTTTCTCCATATTTTTGGATTCAATGGAGTTTTCTCCTTTTGAGATATTTGCTAAACTTTGCTCCTGCATTCAGATTCTTCATGGCCAAAGTTGTTACGAATTGAGAATTCTATTTCATTTTCAAGCAAATAAAAGTTATTATATGAACTTTTCTTGATCCCTATTACATTCCTTTGATTTTGTGCTTCTCTAGTCATGATGGTTTTGTAAGCAACACATTGAGCAACTTTGTGTCCAAAATTATGACATGAGAAACATTGACCGTTAAAGAAGTTCCCGCAGTTATTGAATCTACCGACCTGGTGATTGTAGTTTCTATTGATATTCATCTTTGAAACAAATTGAGTATGATTTACCTGAGGTTGGTTGTGGCTTCTGTTCATCCTTGAAGTAAATTGAGCCTGGTTTACCTGGTGATCTGCTTTATGCCTTTGCTGACGATTGTGAAACTGTTCACTACGCCTTCCTGCATCAAGATAGCTTTTAGTGGAGGTTAACGTATCCTGTGATTGAGATGCTTCTTCAATATATCCAAGACTTGTCTTTATCAGAGGAGAATGCTGCACTTTGATAATTTCATTTAAGGTTTCTTATCCTTTAGAAAATCTGAGATTGAGATCTTTTGTTTTCTCAAGATCCTTTCTTAGACCCACAATTTCACATTCTAGTTTTTCATTGTGTTTTTCTCTTTCAGCAAGTTGGTATGTCAAGGTATCTATAATCATATTCTTTTCTTCTAAACAGATTTTAAGTTTAGAGATTTCTTCATAAAGGTCATCTTCATCTAAAGCATCCAAAAAATCATCATCTTCATAAGCCATCAGAAGTCTATAGTCATTACTATTTTCATCTTCATCACTATTTGATAAACCATTGCTATCTTCATGAGTATAGTATCTCTTTTTACTTACACTTTTTTTTCTATTCCATTTTGTAGATTGCTTCCCTTTATTATATTTATCTTTATGAGGACATTTAGTAGCATAATGACTGAATCTACCATAGGCAAAACATTTGAAAGGTAATTTACCTCTGAATCTTCCGGAACCTGTTGAAGGTTCTTGACAAAGTTTACTTCTTCTTATCCTTCTGAAATATGTCTTGATTCATTGAGTTCTTCTTTTGCTTTTTTTGAAGCTTTAATTTACGCTTCTCTCATATCTGATGGACCTCCTTTTCTCATCTCAAAGGCAGTTAAGATTTTGTGAAGCTGTGTCAGAGTAATAGTTTGTAGATCCTGCTTTTCTTTTATGGCAGATACTTTTGATTCAAATTTAGCAGACAAGGATCTCAATAATTTTTCAACTAAGGTAACTTCCTTTATCTCTTCACCCAGATTCTTCATGCAATTAATAGCCTCATCTATACACAAGAAGTAACTAGCTATACTTTCATCATTATGCATCTTGAGAGTTTCATATTGAATTCTGAGAACATGTAGTTTATCACGTTTTTCCTGAGAGTATCCTTCGTAGTTTAGAATGATTTGGTCCCATATTTCTTTGGCTGATTTGAGCTACATAACTTTGAAAAACTCTGATTGTGATAGACTTCCTAATAATGTAGTGATAGCCTTGGCATTGGTTTCATATTTCTTTTTACCCACCATATCTGTAGGAATCACTGATGGAAATGCATATCCTCCTTCCGTGATTTCCCAAACATCTGTTCCAAGAGATTGAAGATAGGTTGTGGCTCTTACCTTCCAATAAACAAAGTTGCTCCCATAAAATATGTTGGCATTTTGGCTCAGGTATAGTGCTATGATACAGGTGTTGTCCTTGATGGCAACTCTCTTTGATGACAGATCTCCGTTCAGTCTACAGAATGAAGAAGAAATCTCATATACGCAGGTTAATTAAGTCCAAGTTGCGTATACACGCTGGTGATATGCATACTAAGTCGCGTATACGCAGGAGAGCTATACAATAAGTCGCGTATACACGCAGATGCATGAACAGAAAAATGCGTATATGTCGGGAAGTTTCCTTTTGGTCCATGGTAGTTAGTCCTCGGTACTTGTGCCCATGTCTTTGGACCAAAGTACCTCGACAGTCGTGTAGATCTCTAGTTTTGAAGTTGATGGTTTTGGATTTCTATGGTTTTGGCTCTTGGTATTGAGCAAGGCCTAAGGCTATATAAGGAGAAGAATATCATTAGGCAATATCATCTTTTGAGAAGGCTTGAATATCTGAAAAGGAAAGAGATCTGACATGCAGGTTCTGGGTTGCTTGATCTAAGCCAAGGAGAGATCACATCGGTTGATGGAAGACTAGATCTAAGGATAGATTGAGATCTAATGGTTTGAAATGCACTATCATGATATGGTTGATTATGCGTATTTCTAGATCTGCATACTGTCGCAATGTTATGTTCTGGGTCTAACTGATGTCTGGTACAGCTGCAAATTGAGAGAGTTTATTTTTAGATCTGTACGCAGGTTGGCTTCGGTAAAAGCGCGTGTATACGCGGGTTTTGCTCATTGAAGTAGCGTATATCTTTTGAAGCTTGATTTTGGGTCTACAGTTGGGTCTGACTGTTATTGCAGAGTTCTGTAGTCTGCTCTGTGTTCTGGTAACTGGTGATTGACAGGGTTCAGTGGTTCAGTGATTCAAAGTTTGGTTGTTTTATGCTTCAATGATCTGTTGTGAAAGGTGAATGAATTGTAGTCTTCAGATTGTAATGTTGTGCTTCAGGAATATCCAGTCTGAAAATGTATGAAAAGTGGTACCTGAAGGAAAGAAGATTGTAGGCCAGCACCTACGTACTAGTATCTTAGCTAGTACAAGAGCAAAAGGGGGTTGGAGCTCCCTTCCAAGGAAGTTTGGAGAACGAGAGAAGGTTGTAGCCTTCTGCAGGTTGTAGCCTGCGTACTGGTATAAGGCTGCACCAGTACAAAAAGATTGTAAACTGAAGTTTTATATTAAAGAAAGATAGAGACGACTTGCAGCAGGTGGTTTTCACCCACATTGGGTTTCCACCTTATATCTTGGTGTTCATGTGTGTGGCTTTTGATCTGTTATGTTATACTGCACCTCTTTACTGTTAATGTGGTGAATAATGTCCTGATGCACTTAACTGAAGATTAATCTAACTAAATTATAAGCTTTCTTCTTATACGCTGTTTTATTTAGTCACAGTAGCGTGTACACGCTGGTTCACTTAACTGAAGTAGCGTATATGTTTCTGAGCATTGAAAAAGTTTGATTGATCTGATAATACTGATTCACCCCCCCTCTCAGTATTATTTCCAACAATTGGTATCGGAGCAGGTCCTTCAGAGAAGCTTGATCGCTTGAAGGTAGATCATTCAACATGAGCAACTACGAGAAAGAAGCATCAATCAGGCCACCGATTTTTGATGGGACAAATTTCAATTATTGGAAGGTAAGAGTTACTGCATATCTTCAATCTCTTGGTACAGAAGTTTGGAACATTGTAGAAACAGGCTATGCTTTTCCTTCAGCTACTCCTACAGATCCAGCTGAGAAAAAGCAGTATGAAACAAATGCAAAAGCAGTCAGTACTCTATTAGGAAGTATATCGCAAACAGAATTCATGAAGGTCATGCACTTCAAATCAGCAAAAGAGATATGGGACAAAATGATCACTAGCTATGAAGGAGATGAACAGGTAAAACAAGCTAAACTTCAAACTCTCAGGATTCAATATGAGACTCTCAAGATGTATAATGATGAAAGTGTGGCTAATTATTTTCTTCGGGTAGATGAGATTGTTAATTGTATGAAAAATTTGGGTGAAGAAATAAAAGAGACTATAGTAGTTCAAAAGATTCTAAGATCATTATCCCCCAAGTTTGAATCTAAAGTATCTGCAATAGAAGAAGAGGAAAATCTCCGTGTTCTCACTATGTCTCAGCTGCATGGAATTCTAACTGCTTATGAAATGAGAAAGGGAGGTCCATCAGACAGAAGGGAAGCTGCTTTTAAGGCATCAGGAAAAGAAGATTACTATGAAGCAAGCCATGTTCCAGAAGAAGAGGAAGAAGAATCAAATTTTGTCAGAAATCTTCAAAGGGGTTCTGGAAGGTTCAGAGGTAAGCTACCTTTCAAATGCTTTGCTTGTGGAAGAGTAGGTCATTATGCTGCAAAATGTCCTTATAAGGATAAAGGAAAAGAACCTGCTAGATGGAACAAGAAACAAAGTGCAAATAAGAAAAGCTACTACACCCATGAAGATAGTGATGGCTTATCAAACAGTGATGAAGATGAACAAGGTAATAAATATAAGCTGTTAATGGCATTTGAAGATGATGATTATGAGGATGCTGTAGATGTGGATAATCTCTATGATGAAATTACTAGACTCAAGAGATGCATAGAAGAAAAGAATTTGATCATTGATACTTTGCAATTTCAAATTGATGAAAAGGAAAAACATCTTGAAAAACTAGAAGGTGAAATTGTTGGTCTCAGAAAAGAAATTGAGAAAACAAAAGCTATTAATCTTAAGTTTGTCAAAGGATCTGAAACTTTGGATGAGATTATCAATGTGCAGCGGTCTCCTCTAAACAAGACAGGTTTGGGCTATAATGGAGAAACCTCTCAAGCATCCACCTCAAAAAGTTATCTTGATGCAGCAAGAAGAAATGAGCAGAAGAACAATGAAGATAATCAGGTAAAGCAGGGACGAATTACAAACAGAAACTATCAGGGACAATCCATCTTAAGGGTGAACAAAAGCTACAACCAGCCACAGGTAAAATCTTCTCAGTTTGGTTCAAGAATAGATGAAAATAGAAATTACAATCAGTTGGCTGGTAGATTCAATAACCGCAGAAGCTTCTTCAATGGACAATGCTTTTCTTGCCATAACTTTGGTCACAAAGCAGCTCAATGTGTTGCATATAAAACAATCATGACTAGGGAAGCTCAAAAACAAAGAAGTATGACAGGGATTACAAAAAGGACCTATAACAACTTTTCGGTTCTTGAAAATGAAGTTGAATGTTCTATTTGCAATAATTTTGGTCATGAAGATTCTGAATGCAGGAGCAGGTTTCAGGAGAGAAAGGAACAAGCCACAAGCACCAAAACATGGAGAATAAAGGAACCTCAAACAGAAAGATGTGGGATAGCATTTTATGCAGAAGGACAGGAAAATCTATGGTACATTGACAGTGGATGTTCGAAACATATGACAGGTGATAAAGAAAAACTTGAATCTTATTCTACTTTAGAAAAGGGAAAGAAAGTTTCTTTTGGAAATGATACTCCTGCAACTATAAAAGGAAAAGGTATTGCTCCTTTGAAAGAAAAGGTCAAGGCTGGAAATGTTTTGTATGTTGATGGATTGAAGCATAATCTTCTAAGTGTCAGCCAGATGTGTGATAAAAAAACCGAGGTTATTTTCAGATCGAATGGATGTCTTGTTCGTGATCTTGATACAGGTAAAACAGTTCTCAAAGGCAAAAGAACTCCAAATAATCTGTACATATTTGAAGAAGGACAACAACAATGCTATCTTAGCAAGGATGAAGAGCACTGGTTATGGCATCGAAGGTTGGGACATCTAAGCTTCTCACAAATAAGGAAAGCATGCAAATATCAGGCAGTTCGCGATCTTCCAGATATCAAAATTCCAGACAACACCATATGCAAATCTTGTCAGTTTGGAAAGCAAACCAGAACTAACTTTCCAGAAAAGGAAGGATCAGCTAGCTTGCCTCTTGAGCTAGTCCATACAGATGTATGTGGTCCATTTAGGAAAAGGACACCTCAGGGAGAAGAATATCTGATATTATTCATTGATGATTTCTCAAGGTTTGTTTGGTTAGGGCTTATGAAGCACAAAGATGAAGCATTCGAAAAATTCAAATCCTTCAAAGCATTGGTTGAAAATGAATCAGGACACAAAATTAAGTGCCTCAGATCTGACAGAGGTGGGGAGTTCACCTCAAATGAATTTTTCGATTTCTGTGACGAACATGGGATAAGAAGAGAATTCTCTACAGCTAGAACTCCTCAGCAAAATGGGGTTGTGGAAAGAATGAACAGAACTATCCAACAAATGGCTCGTGCTATGCTCGATGAATCAGGTACTCCTGCAACCTTCTGGGGTGAAGCTGCACATGCTGCTGTTATTATTCTTAACAAAACAAATGTCCGAGTAAACAGCACTCAAACACCTCATGAGCTTTGGAGTGGTAAAACTCCTTCCGTGAAGCACTTCAAAATCTTTGGGAGCAAATGTTATATTAAGAATACTGATGAGCAACTTGGCAAACTTGAACCAAGAGCAGATGAGGGCATTCTTCTTGGTTATTCTCCACATAGCAAAGCATACAAGTGCTACAATAAAAGACTTGGCAGAATTGTTGACAGTATTGATGTAGTGGTTGATGAGAAGGGATATATTCCTAGGCAAGTTCATCATGAAGACATTGAAGAAGATGAAGGTTACTCTCAAAGGCGGAATGATGAAGAAGAAGAACCTCAAGAAGAAGAAGAATCTCAAGAAGAACCAGAGGAGCAGACAAGAATAGAAGAGAAGACTCCATCCAGATATGTTCAAAAGAATCATCCAGAAACTCAGATTGTGGGGCAGAAAGAAGCAGGAGTACAAACAAGAAGGACACTTGCAAAAGCTTCAAGCTACTTGGCATTACTCTCCTCCACTGAACCACAAAATGTGAAAGAGGCATGCAAAGATGAATGTTGGGTCAAAGCAATGGATGAAGAACTTGAGCAAATCGAAAAGAACAACACTTGGGAATTAGTTCCTAGACCAAAAGATAAGAATGTAATAGGAACAAAATGGGTCTTCAAGAATAAATTAAATGAAAATGGAGAAGTAATTAGAAACAAGGCCAGACTTGTTTGTAAAGGGTATGCACAGCAAGAAGGAATAGATTTTGAAGAGACCTTTGCTCCTGTGGCAAGACTTGAGGCCATCCGAATGTTCCTTGCTCTCTCAAGCTTTCAAAACTTCAAGGTATTTCAAATGGACGTGAAATCAGCCTTCCTGAATGGAGACTTAGAAGAAGAAGTATATATTGAGCAGCCAGATGGCTTCATTCTTGGGAATGATCCAAACCTTGTATGCAGATTGAAAAAGGCTCTCTATGGACTCAAACAAGCTCCAAGGGCTTGGTACTATCGGTTGGACAAATATCTTCACCAACAAGGCTTTTCAAAAGGATCAGCAGATAGCAATCTCTATATAAAAGTTGAAAATAACAAATTGCTAATTCTTGTTGTTTATGTAGATGATATTATTTTTGGCAGCAATGAAGAGACTATGAGTCAAAACTTTGCCTTGGTTATGCAGAAAGAATTCGAAATGTCACTTCTTGGAGAATTGACATATTTTCTTGGATTGCAAATCCAACAAAATGAAGGAGGTATCTTCTTGTCTCAAACCAAATACCTCAAGCAGATCTTGAAGAAGTATGGCATGGAAGAGTCAAAGCCAGTATGTACACCCATGGTTACAGGATGCAGCCTCAGTGCAAATGATGAATCAGCAGCAGTTCACCAACCCACTTATAGATCCATGATTGGGAGTTTGCTTTATTTGACAGGTACTCGACCAGATATTACACATGCAGTAGGAATGGTTGGAAGATTTCAAGCCAACCCAAAGGAAACTCATCTTCAAGCAGTCAAAAGAATCTTCAAATATCTTCAAGGGACCCAAAACTATGGCTTATGGTATCCTAGAAATACAGATCTCACTCTTCATGCTTACACAGATGCAGATTGGGCTGGAAGTGTGGATGATAGGAAAAGCACAAGTGGTGGTGCTTTCTTCATGGGTTCCAGATTAGTATCTTGGTTCAGCAAGAAACAGAGTTCGATTGCCTTATCTACAGCTGAAGCAGAATATGTGGCTGCAGCATCTTGTTGCACACAACTTCTTTGGATGATGCAGACCTTGCAGGACTTTCAAATCACTTGCACTCCACCCGTCTCTATCTTATGTGATAATACAAGTGCAATCAGCATTTCAAAGAATCCAGTCATGCACTCAAAGACCAAGCACATACCAATCAAGTACCATTTTCTTCGGGAACAAGTGCTTGAGCAGAAGGTCAAGTTGGAGTATGTTCCTTCTAAGGAACAAGTTGCTGATATTCTCACAAAACCACTGCCCAGGGAAACTTTTGAATATCTCAGACAAAAGCTGGGAGTAGTTGATGCTTCATCCTGCTGTTGAAGTCTGTTTATTCTACAGAAAAGTTGGTATACGCAGGTTACGCAAGGGATATCCGCGTATATACGCAGGTTACGGAAAAGGAAGTCGCGTGTATGTTGGACGCTTGTTGCAGAAAGTATATCCGCGTACATACGCAGTTTCATGCAGGAGAAATCGCGTATATGAAGTTCTGAACAGCAAGGGAAATCTCTGGAGTTCTGAACAACAATGGGTATGTCAGAATTCTTCAGGCACAGTTTCAGGGGGTGCAGCAGGCACAGGTTCAGGGGGAGCAGCTTAAAAGTCTCATAAAGCATTGTTGGCATTCAGATGTTTTGGTTGTTGGGTTCAGGAGAAGGAGCTCAGAAAGAAATCCTGGTTGCTGATCTAAAAAGATGTTTCTCAGATGCTGATGGTGACTTTCATAAGTCTTGGTCTAGATCTGTTGTCTCTATGTCATATCTCTTTTATGATGTCCAGGTCATGTAACGGCCTATGTTGGTTTCCCCACTATGCCTGGGATGAATGATGTAATATAATTGATTATTTCTGATGTGTCCCCTCTTGGTAGGGAGTATGGATGTATGTATTGAGTCTTTTTGTGATAGAAAGGTCCCTTATGGTGTATAAGTCTTGGTTCTTGTTGAAGAACATCTTTTGCAGATCTTGCCTACAGTCAGGGGGAGCATGTTTTAGCACAGCCAAGCAGAGGTATCAGCATGTTCTCAGGGGGAGCACAGCCCTTTGCCCTTGATGACAAAGGGGGAGAATGATTGTAAGGATCTGAAGGTTGCCATCAAGTCCAAAGGGGGAGATTGTTGGCATTTTGGCTCAGGTATAGTGCTATGATACAGGTGTTGTCCTTGATGGCAACTCTCTTTGATGACAGATCTCCGTTCAGTCTATAGAATGAAGAAGAAATCTCATATACGCAGGTTAATTAAGTCCAAGTTGCGTATACACGCTGGTGATATGCATACTAAGTCGCGTATACGCAGGAGAGCTATATAATAAGTCGCGTATACACGCAGATGCATGAACAGAAAAATGCGTATATGTCGGGAAGTTTCCTTTTGGTCCATGGTAGTTAGTCCTCGGTACTTGTGCCCATGTCTTTGGACCAAAGTACCTCGACAGTCGTGTAGATCTCTAGTTTTGAAGTTGATGGTTTTGGATTTCTATGGTTTTGGCTCTTGGTATTGAGCAAGGCCTAAGGCTATATAAGGAGAAGAATATCATTAGGCAATATCATCTTTTGAGAAGGCTTGAATATCTGAAAAGGAAAGAGATCTGACATGCAGGTTCTGGGTTGCTTGATCTAAGCCAAGGAGAGATCACATCGGTTGATGGAAGACTAGATCTAAGGATAGATTGAGATCTAATGGTTTGAAATGCACTATCATGATATGGTTGATTATGCGTATTTCTAGATCTGCATACTGTCGCAATGTTATGTTCTGGGTCTAACTGATGTCTGGTACAGCTGCAAATTGAGAGAGTTTATTTTTAGATCTGTACGCAGGTTGGCTTCGGTAAAAGCACGTGTATACGCGGGTTTTTCTCATTGAAGTAGCGTATATCTTTTGAAGCTTGATTTTGGGTCTACAGTTGGGTCTGACTGTTATTGCAGAGTTATGTAGTCTGCTCTGTGTTCTGGTAACTGGTGATTGACAGGGTTCAGTGGTTCAGTGATTCAAAGTTTGGTTGTTTTATGCTTCAATGATCTGTTGTGAAAGGTGAATGAATTGTAGTCTTCAGATTGTAATGTTGTGCTTCAGGAATATCCAGTCTGAAAATGTATGAAAAGTGGTACCTGAAGGAAAGAAGATTGTAGGCCAGCACCTACGTACTAGTATCTTAGCTAGTACAAGAGAAAAAGGGGGTTGGAGCTCCCTTCCAAGGAAGTTTGGAGAATGAGAGAAGGTTGTAGCCTTCTGCAGGTTGTAGCCTGCGTACTGGTATAAGGCTGCACCAGTACAAAAAGATTGTAAACTGAAGTTTTATATTAAAGAAAGATAGAGACGACTTGCAGCAGGTGGTTTTCACCCACATTGGGTTTCCACCTTATATCTTGGTGTTCATGTGTGTGGCTTTTGATCTGTTCTGTTATACTGCACCTCTTTACTGTTAATGTGGTGAATAATGTCCTGATGCACTTAACTGAAGATTAATCTAACTAAATTATAAGCTTTCTTCTTATACGCTGTTTTATTTAGTCACAATAGCGTGTACACGCTGGTTCACTTAACTGAAGTAGCGTATATGTTTCTGAGCATTGAAAAAGTTTGATTGATCTGATAATACTGATTCACCCCCCCTCTCAGTATTATTTCCAACAAAATATTTGCGGTCTGATGGATCCCCCGCTTTCTTGATTACTTGTGATGATGGATCTACCTTTAAGTGATCAAGCCTCTTATGAAGGACCTACTCTGATACCAATTGTTGGAAGTAATACTTTGAGGGGGGGTGAATCAATATTATCAAATCAATAATTTAATTTTCAAAACTGATTTGTATACGCTACTTCAGCTCAGAGAACTAGTGTGTATATGCAACTATGTCTAATGAAACCAGTGTATATACAGAGATCTTTTGATTTACCCTAATTATCATGTAGTGAAATTTAATCAATATATTAGCAAATTCATTAGACAATGTAGTAAGAGAAGAATAAAGAATCACACATAAGCAACACAGATAAACACCAAGATATAAGGTGGAAACCCAATGTGGGTGAAAACTACCTACTTTAATCGTCTCTGTCTTCTTTTAATAATAAGAAAATTTTGTTTACAATTTTTGTAATGATGCAACCTTATACTAGTACGCAGGCTTCTATCTGCAGAAGGCTTCAACCTTATCTCATTCTCTAGCTTCTACTGGAAGGGAGTTACAACCCCCTAGCTCTTGTACTAGCTGATATGTTTACTAGTACGTAGGTGCCGGCCTACAGAAGGCTACAACCTTCTCCTTTCTTCCAGGGACCGCGTTTCATAAATTTTCAGAATGGATCCATCAACAACATCATTCAATCATCAAATATATCTGCATCAACCAATCTCCTATTGAACCAACCACAACCAAGTCAATCAATTACTTTGAAAATCCATCAATCTGATCTTTCAGAATGCTGTCAACAAAATACAGTAACCAAAACCCAAGACAGAACCTAGAATACTGCAACCACAAACAACAATAATTAAAACATAGATTATAAGGTATACACTACTTTCTTGTGCTAAACATGTGTGTATACGCACTTTCCTTAAAGCTAAACAACGTATAAATTTGCAAATATTAATTCATAATTCTACAGTTATGCCAGACTTCAGTTATACCCAGATCATATCATTTACAAAATAATATATGCGTCAGTATTCAGAACTAGAATATTCATGAGCAAAAACACATAATGATAACTCACTTTACACCTTGAGATCTTGATCCATCATTAGATCTTATCCTCCATCAATTGCTAATGTTCCTCCTTGGTTCATATCCAACAATGCACCATAACCCAATAACCTGCATATTAGATCTCACTCTTCATTAGATATTCAATGCTTGAGTATCTTGGCCTAATGATCTTCTCCTCCTTTTATAGTTTTAGGCCTTTCTTAATACCATGGACCAATACCATGGATCAAATATTTCGGACCAAAACTTAGTTGTCCAAGTTATACGTGCTTTCCTTTCTATGAAAGTGTGTGTGTACATTATATGCACCTTTTTTTCTGTTAACCAGCGTGTCTATGTGGCTTGGTCAATGGTGAACCTATGTATACCTCTCTTTCTTCATTCTGTGAAGACTGATCTCTCATTCTTTGTTGTTTTCCTGGTATACTGGGATCTTTTATCTGAGTGAGTTGCCTTCTGAACTGATTCCTTGAAGCTGCCCTGCATTTCATCACATTCTGTCACATTTGATATCTCTTTGGTAGATTCATCTAGTTACCATATACAAGTGAGTTGTTCTGCTACAAGTGGGTTTCCATCAAGTACAACACACACATCATAATGCCAACAAAAACTCCCATAAGCAATAACCCTAGTTCACCCCATATTTTCCAATGGATTTCTTTAGTATATGACAATAATAGTGACAATAATACAAAATGATAGAGAGAATATACTATTTTAAGTGTAGGAAATGGAATAAATAAGGATCCTCCCAAAAATACTATTGAGAATCACATATAATTTCTAGAAGTTAAAAAAGGAAAGGGGATACCACTGAAAAGGAGATTCAAGAAATTCAAGAATGTGAAATTAATTATAATGAAATAGAGATTGATATTGATGATGGAATGCTTGATTGAGAAGAGAAGCAATTTATTGAGATAGTAGTTAAATAATTTAATTATAATGAGACTATGTTTTTTGAAAGAGGAATCAATTACACTACATCATGTTGCATCTAATACAAGCTCTAGAAAATTACAGGTTGAAAAAAGTTAATTTAAGATATAAGAAGATAACAAAAAAATGGAACTTTGAAATTTACATGACAAGGGGAAAAACCTCAAATCTCTTAGAGTTCTATGAAGATAAACAATTTTCTCTTAGATATTCTATAAGTGAACAAGAAAGAGAAAATGTAATTTTGAAGGATAGAGTCAAAGAATGAGATGAATAATTATTTCCCATATAATGTTTGTTGATTCCACATCAATTGTCAAATGAACTAATTTTTTCAAAGACACACTTGAATCAAGTTCAATGTTAAAAGAAGACTCAATCTTATTGCTAGTTATCAAAAAGTAAATTTTGTATAACATTAATCCTCGAAGATTGAGACTTTATTACTAGTTCCAATAATGTTTTTGAAATAATTATAATTTTTATGTGGAATCTACGACTGTGGACATAAGTATCTTCCCCAGGCTTGGTGGAATGACCTAGAACAATAGAAAGACAAAGGGACTAATGTTTTCCTTAAATAAAATAGATAACAGGATGAATCCTACCTAGAATATGTTATATGCTTCACTTCTTTCTTGGCATGAATGCTCCAATCCTAGCTCCGATCACTATTATTAGAACCTGCACAATTAGTTAACAATAGCCAACGATCTACGAAATATATGTAGCATAATCTAATCAATTTATTCAATAGATTGACATGGTATTGAAATATATGAAACCATAACATAATATATAGGAAAAGGAAGAACTCTTTTCATTAATAGAAATGGAGTGAGTTACAACCAAAAATAGGTGTTGATTCTGTAAAAGAGCTCCTCCAAGTTGACTTGTCCTTTGCTTGTCACAAAGTGCACCTCTAAACACCCTAATGCATGGAAATATATCTCTCACAACAATAACATAAGGGTAGAATCACTCTCCAAAAGCCAATCACAATTAACCAGGTGCTTGTGGAATCAGGTTAATATATAGGAAAGGGAGGTAGTTTAGAAATTATTATCCATTTACAAATCTAGGCTTGAGATCCAAAAGTGATGGGAGGATGAGCTCAAGGGATAAGATGGTGATTTCTCCAAGGTGGAATCAAATAGGATTGAAATTTTTATCCAAGGTAAATGGTTGAAACAACCTCTGGAAGCTTTAGGAAGAGGAAGCTTCAGAAATATTTTTATTTTCCCCGAATTTCTAGAATCAACACACCCCTGACACTAAGAAACCTGCTAGTGATCAACATAGGTATAGAGTGGAGAACCAGGTAGTCAACATTGTCTAGTAGGAAGCTAGAGAGTGTTGGTCCTTAAAATTAATGAAATAAGGTGATTTCAAGTAGAAGCGCAGGGATTTGAATGAGTCATGCTTAGGGATTTGTGCAAGGATGATGAAAAGGAGGTTAAAGGATGTTGATTGATCCATTTGAAGGCCTATTGATAAGATGTGACAAAATATCCTAAAGCAGATTCCCCCCTAAAGTGTAAATTCAGATATGATAGCTCATGACTGAAGTGATTTACCTTGTGATGAGTCGGGATCAAGAACAACTAGTGATATCATCATTTATTACAATATATTTACATCATGATATATTTGTTGAGGGAGGCATACCCATACTCAACACATAAGCTAAAATTACATGTATAGTAATCAAAAGACACATCCATAGATGATTGATGGTGAACCCATGACTGGATAACTATTTATATGATTATATCCATGATACATTGTGATCTTGTATTACTCCTGAAATCACAACCTAGATGGATAAAACTAGATTTGAGATTCTTTTATCTCATTCACATGACCAACCAATGTATGAGTCTAACCATGTGAATCAATGAGATGAAGTTGAAAATCGTAGACACCATCTAATTACTGGCTATTAGGTTCCTCTACCAATAGGAGTCATAATTTTTGAATGGCTGAGATTAAACCTGTAATATGTAAATACCTTTGCTTTTTGCAAATGTTTTCCATATTCAAAAAATTAAAAAATGTAAAGAGGGTATGTCCTCAAAGAATAATAAAAGGACAAAAAGAGTAAAAAGGTCAAAAAAGATGAAGAATATAAACCCAAATAAAATAAAAAGACCATGAAAGTGAGCAAGTCAAAATGCCACTACTATTTACTTTTTGTCCAAAATAAGTGATTATGTGTAGCTTTTAATCTTTGCCACAATCCATGATAGTCAAAATGTTTAAACTTGGCTATTTCATGTTTTAAATTTCATGTTGATAGTTAGAGAATAAATATCTGACCAAACTGTTTAATCTTGGTAGATAATTAGATAGTTAGAGTAAATAAAAGGAGCTCAATTGTTTAAAATGAGCCCATGGATGTAATAGGGTTAGATTTAGATAGTTTACTATTGTAAGGAAAAGGAAAAATGTTTGATGAGGGTTTGCTAGCTTAAATGCACCCTAATAAAGAGAAGTAAAAATGGTAGGATGAGTAGATGGGTAAGTAGTAGAAAGGTTGCATAATTTTGATGATTGATTAGACAAAAGAATGTGTATCATCTTTTTCATCATAAAAGTTACATATGTGAATGGGCACTCAAGCATTTAGATGGATATCAAAGTCAATTAATTAATTCCCCTCATTCATTTGACCTTTTACTTAACTAATTTCCCACAATAAAGATCAAAGTACTTAAGAACCCTAAGTCAAAGAGGCTCAGAGCATTTCTCTTACTTTTCGAGGGACTGGACCCTCGGCTCAATGACTTATAGGCAATAAGTAATAACTCCCTTCATAAGCATTCATTCCCCCCCTTTAGTTCATTCATTTTCCCTAAATAATATTCTTTCCTAAGGTTAAATCACTTTTACCTAGGGAAAGTATTTGTCCCCCTACATAACTCATTTTCATATCAAAAACCCATAACAACACTATATTGTAAGTATTTATGTGATTATCAGAAAGAAATAAAACATGAAAATCATATGCTTAGGGTATGGTGCCCCTTCCGCTCATTTGATTAAGTTACTAATTTATTTATTAAATCCCTAATAAAACCTGTTTTTCTTATATATATTAAATCCTGCAATATTAATTAATCCCACCCTAGTTTAATTATATAAACTCTGGTTTTCTACCCCAGACCCACTAACTAATTGATCCTCAATTAATTTAGTTTAAAAACCCAATTAAATCCCACCTGATATCTTAACCCCCACCTTAATCTCACATTCAACCAAAATCATCGTGCTTAAACACTTGTCCCCCCCCCATTACCTTTTGTGCAACTCCATCACCTGACCACCACACGATCTCTCCCCTCCCCATCTGACAACCTGTGTTGATTTCGAAAGGGCTCGAAATATGAACATTACCCACCTGAAATGGGTTGTTTTCTGCTGGGCCGCCGAGGCGACATGGAGCTCAATGAATGGAATCGGGTGGCCTCCCCCTAATACTGCCGAGCACCCAAAAGATGTGTGAAGAAAACCACTTACTGCCAGCCCACTACATGCCAAAACAGCCACTGTTTACCTACTATGTGACAAACGACCATTGTTCACTCGTGCCTGCCAAATTGACTTACGCGCATAAAGCCAAAAAAGCCCAAAATTATTGTTATTATCGTTTTTTAACTATAAACTTCCATGCATGCACCTGTGGATGTTGAAGTTGCCAACCCACATAAAATTGCACCCTAAAGACACCACAAAGCTCCTAGATTGTCTTCTAGCCTAATCGTAGCCTTTTCAACCATTCATAGTTGCCAGTTACCTAGTTCAAACCCAATTTTCTTCAATTTTAGGTATTTAAGCCAGAATCCATTGAAAAGCTTGTCAATTTCCGAACTAGTCATTAAGTTTTCTTAATTTAAATTAAAGAGAAACTCTGATAACTTAAAACCCACCTGGAATTGAAACACCATTTCTGTAAAGACTGACAATTTACGTCCCCCATTCTCAAATCCACAAGAACTGAGAATGGCTGCTCCAATTTCCATGGATGCAAATCCATTTCCACTCCTCACCTGGACCTGGACCACCTTCCCCTTGCTGATAAAGATTTCCAAATGAAGGACACCTCTCTCCATGAATCCCATCTCAAACTCTATTACTGATATAGAGACCAATACCAAAACCATGCTGATAAAACAAGTCTTTGGGAGTTTAATTTGCCCAAGTATCAATTCCTTGAGGTGCATATCTTTCCAGAAATTGTCCATTATTTCCATGAAAACTACATCTGTAGCCAAAGAGCAGTGATGACCCCAAATCGGACTGTACTTTTCACCATCACTGTTGAATCAATTAATGAAATGCTGCAACTTCAACCAGGGCAAAATCTAACCCCTATTTCAATTGGAGACCTATTAGACCGTTTCCCTAAGCTTACCACTACAAAACTTGCTGACATGTTCAAAACCTTCATCAGCGAGGAAAAGCACATCCCAAAAGATCCTCCTCCATACGTGGCTACCATATCTTCCCCATTTGGTCAAGATATTGTAGCAATGATTTCTAGTGTCTTAGGATACACCACTAGTGAGTATATAGATGAAATCATCTTAGCCTTCATCTCCATTTTCACTCCATGACAGCTCCCTGATGTCATGTACGATTATGTCAAGTTCATAGCTGATAGGATGCATGACCAATTTCTTAGGATGAGTAATGAGAGAGTATTCAAGTATTCCTCAGTTTTGTACCACCTTTTTCTATATTACCAAGCTGACAAGTTCCCCTTTACTCTCCAAAAGCTTGATCCTAAAGGTCACCCTACGTCAGTGATTTTCTGGACTCCTTTGATCCATAAGTGTAACACATCATATCCATACATAGACATCATATATATTTTTTTACATCCTATAGTAACAATGCTGATAGGCAACCCTCCTCCAAGAATAAATTCAGATATAAGGAGGATCCTATAGCTTTCAAAACAACACAAAGTGGGATATTGGTACTTGTACCATAATAACACTAAAATTAGGATTTATGGCTGTGATTTGGCCCCATATAAACTACCCAGACACCTCCCAATGAGGTTATTTGTTCTGGAGTACTATAGATAGATAATCAATTCAGATGAGGTACATTTTTTTAAAGCCAAAAAGAAGGCCCAGCTCAGAATCAAAGCTCAACTAGGCCCCTTCGTGTGTAATAACCAAGGATCTGGAAAGGAAGTAGATCAAATCCTTCAGACTTAATCTAAATCAGAGCTTCATGTGGAGATATGATCCCTTGGACTTCATCTGCAACAGAAGATAGAAAAACAAGATGGACCCCTACATTCACCACTGAATCCCTGAAATAGAAAAATATGCAAATCAATTGGAATCGATGGAGAATAATTTAGTGGACAGGGATAAAACTGAAGTTGTTGTTGAAAATACTCTAATTGATCTAGAGAAACAACTTGATGAAGGTTCTTTCCTGCAAGTTCCAGGAAATTCTCAAGCCCAAGGAGAATCTCAAGCCCAAGAAGAATCACAGGCACAAGGAGAATCACAAGCACAAGGATAACTACAAGCATAAAGTGAATCACATGTAGAAGAAGAATCCCAAGTACAAGAAGAGTTAGGACAACCAGACCAGAGGAGCTAACTCAAACAGGTATACCAGATCCCATCATGAGTAGTCCCCTAGTCTTGCAAACTCCTCTAAATGAGGAGAAAAACCTCAAAAGAAATAGGGAAGAGGCCACTACTTCAGGCAAAGTAACATCACAGGCCTATGCAGAGACCAGCCTGATTACAAGACAAAGGATAAACCCTATCTTTGAACAAGAATTCATAGAAGAAACAATTGGGGCCACCAGCACAGAAAGAGAAGTAAGAAGGAATGCCACTTCCTCTGGAGGCACACTAGAACCTTACACATCACACACTCAGATGTTGGAAAGGTAGCAGAGTGTTGAAGTTTCCTCATTCAGGATTCCAACTGATAGAGACCAAGACATTAGAGAAAGTTACAAGGACATAAAAGCAAAAAAATAGAGGCTAAAAGCCCAAACTTATGCACAATACTTAAAAATGGCCCCTACCAATCAGACAAGGCTTATGTTAGGCTATGATGTGAAAGAAGGAAAAATGTAGATGACATTTATGAATCCCACCACTCAACAACTAAGAATAGAAGTAGATTTCAAAAAGATAGACATCGAAGTATTGGCAAAGGGCATACAAACAGACAGTGGAGATGATTTACTCCACCTTGACAGGGAAAGCCATCACAACTCACCAATTGCAAAACTCCATGAATAACATATCAGCTCAGTTCCAATTGGATAAGGCTTCTTCACAGGCCAAAGACACCAGAATCAAGTCCTTAGAGGACTTAATCATTGAGTTTGGACACGATCCCAAAGATTTAAAGGCCACTAAAAAAATGATAAATAAGAAGAATGATGACATAGCTCCTTTGCAGAAGCAACTCAAGATTCCATAATTACATCACCCACAAACACCAGAAGTCCTGGAAACACAAAAGGGAGAAGAAGATCTCATGGACTTGGTCCTAAAGCTAAATGACCAACTGAAAGAAACAGAGAAGGAGTTAGACACATTGATTCAATCCAAATAAAGTGACTTGGACACCACTTCTAGGACTACAATTCCCATTGTTTCTACTGCAGTTCCTTCAACATTGGCAGCCTCATTAGCACCTACAACTCCACCTACCACAACACTGCCAATCACCACTGAATCTATAGTAGCAGGTACTTCAACAGAGAAAACAACAGAGCTAGTGAAAGCCATGGAGGGGATGTCAATCCAGGCAACAGAGCTCAGAAGGTTAAAGGAGAAAATGGCAAGATTAGAAACTGACTGCAAGCTTGCCCAAATTCAGTGAAGAGAAGAAACATGGTCTGAGAAAAGGGTTTAACACTACAAAAGCCACTAGGGCAGACCAAAGAGATGCTCTGGGCCAATATCATTGACTCTGTTAATGATTTTTGGCCATCAATTCAAGTTATATTTCAGCAAATAGAACTAGTCAAGGTAGCTACTGGAGCTATCCAAAAAGTAAAGGGAGAGTTGGGTGATATGCCTGAGGATGCCAATCGACTCATCCAATTCCTGAACAGCAAGAACATACATGAGCTAAATGAACTTGGTATATAGGATAGGGCTGAAGCCATCCTAGAAGTCAAAAAGGTTCTTTCCAAAAGAAACCTCACGGTCAACTTAGAAGAAAAATTCCATAAAATGCAGGTGGCCATTGACAGGTTCATGGCCAAATTTCCAAATTTGAGGGACAAAGGCATTCCTAGTCTTATGGTCATCAATGATAAATTCATGACCCAATTGAACTACACTAACAAGCAGGCACTTCAGGTAACAAAGCCCTACCAATTGGAAAAGTATTATATGATACTTTTGAAAATCTATTTTTCTTAGAGCATGAGGTGAAACATTTGTTTGTCACCAAGCCCAATTTTGCTAAATACACTTAGGTAGATGAAATTTATAGAAGAATGTTAAAATTAAAGCTACCTAAGGATGAATGGTGGGAAAAAATGACAGATTTACTATAAGTTACCACAGTAAATCTGAAGATAGGCAGGTGAAACAAGTAAAAGACAGATCAACAGGGTCAAAGAGTAGTAGGTCAAAGAGTATAAGTGAAAGGTTAAATATAAAGATGATTCCAACGTACAAATATCAGCCAGCTTAAAAGGCTCAAACTCAACTACAACAGCTAGCACTACCACAATAAAAGGGACAACATGATGCATTTTTCCATCTGTCTCTATCTTCATGATTGAAGATATTTTTATTTCCTAAATTAAATATCAAATTGTTATGAGATATTCTGTAAATATTTTTTGTATAAATACTTCACATTTCGAAGTATTTAGGGTGGATTCAAAGACTTTTCTATAGATTTTTCTCTCAAATCAAAGTCCTAATGTATCAAAAAAATTAGATTGGCTTACTGGATCATGGAATAAAGCTCAGTTATTTTTGAGGATTCTTGTGCAAAGTGAAAATCATATAAGTATTCTCTCTTGTGTATTATTGTTTCTCCTTATGTTTCTTAATAATCATATGTGTTTCCATGAAATCTGAATGTTAAACTAGGAATGATATTTCAGAACTTGCTTAAATGCACTCCGTCTTGACTGTTTACATTCTTAATGTTTTCCACCTAAATATCTTAGCTAGGGAATTCTTAGCTGCTCATTAGGTTCCGTAGTTTTCCTTTTGGTCTATGTAGCAAAGGATTCTTAATTTCCCTATGTTGATGAACACCCTCTGTTCCTCATTCTGATCCTGGTCCAAGGACTCTTAAGTGCCCTTCACACTGGTTAGAAACATTCCATCCATCAGCCCTTGAATATTTGCCTTTTGCTTTACTAGCTTGCCCTATGAACACTCCCTTTAATGATCTGATCCATTTATGTTATCCTTTTCTTGACTCCATACACCAATGGCTTGAAGAAACTAGCTCTATCCATCCATTCCTAGAATTCCACTACCCAACCAAAATCAAAACCTTATGATCACTAAGAACTAGCCTACAATCCCACCCAGACGAAGTTAAATTATAAAGAGAGAGCCCTCTCTCGACTTGGGTTGGCTAGAACCTAAGTATGAAGATTGGTTTGCGGTTACCTGAAATTATTCCTTATTTTGATAACTTCTAGGGAAGACTTCTGAGTGATAACATAGTGGTGACCATACTGGGGAAACAAATCATCAGTCTTAATAAACCTTTGATAAAATTTCAAATCTTTATTTCAAAACTCTTGAAGGGTTATTAGAAGTTATTTACAAAATTTTACAAAAGGAAAGTAACTAGAAAAGTTCGAAACTATGGCTTCAAGGAGAACTCACTATATTAGGGCCAATCCTGATCCAAACACTGCCCCAATATTTGATAATCCCAACCTGATTTCATGAAGATCCAGAAGACAAGAAACTTCAATAAGCCCAACACCTTCAATCAAAGAAGATTCATTCCCTGATGAGTGGTTATTTTTAGAAAACCTCCCCTTTGATGAGTCATTTGACCTTTCCCTATTTAGAGTTATGTCTGAAAGTGCACTTGATGACATAGTTCTAGATCCAAAGTTTATTGCAAATCTTGAACTCCAAAAGGCAAACATGTCAATTGATCAGTATATTCTAAATTCCCCTCAGTCATCCCTTACTACTAGTAAGATCCCTAAGCTTTATGAAACAATTTCAACTCCTTTAGTTCACCATTATTCCCTTCCACCTCTGAAGTTCATTCCTCACCTCCATTTACACCTTCACTTCCCCACCAAAATATCATTACACATCAGTCACTTGTTACTCCCAGTTCTCCATCAAATACTGTACTATCTCCTGGTACCCCAACCCCACTTCTTAGTCCTGCCCAACTTAGAGCCATGGCAAATAGATATGCTCCTCTTGTGTTACCTTCTCCACGTGGCTCCATGCCAGAAGATTACCAGAACAAAATTGTCCAATTCGATGGCATAAGAACTTATACAGCATAAGAACATACAAACAAAATGACAGATTCAATTACATGAAATTGATATTGGTGATGTTCAGATGAGACTTTTTTTTCGGACTCTAGATAATGATGTAAGAAAATGGTTTAGAGCTTTACTTGCTAATAGTATAGATAATTTAGAATTATTTTATCAGCAATTTTTAAATAGATGGGAAAAGAAAAAGAACCCTCTGCACATTCTTTCAGAATACAAGAGCATCAGAAGAGGACCAAATGAAAGAGTCCACGATTACTGTACCAGATTTAACAATATATACAATGCAATACCAGTCAATCTTAGACCCCCACCTAACTTAGCTCTGATAAAATTTCCTGATGGGTTTGATACTGATATGGCATTTGAACTTAGAGAGAGAAACCCTCCAACTTTAGAAGACATGTAGAGTGTAGCAGTCAGTGGAGAAGCTAACTTGCTAGCAAAAAGAGCCAAGGTTAGGAATGAAAGGAGAGGACTTGTGAAAGATGAGGCCTCATCCTTTGACCTTAAAATAGATGTCCTATCCAAAGGTATGGAAAAATTCATGGATAGGATAGAGAACATTGAAAGGAAGCCTCAATGGGATAATCAACAAGCGCCTCTAGTGAGAAATCCAAACTTTAGAAAGAATCAAAATCAAGATACCGAAAAAAATGGACCTGATCAGAATATTAGGCCTCCTTTTCAAGAAAACTATGCTGAAACATACCATTCAGAAGACCCTAAGAAAGACACACAAATTAACTTAATGGGATTAAATGATGAGGAAATTGTCTTTTTGACCTAAGATGATCAGGAATTACATATGCTTCAGCAATTACTGACCCAATCCAGATAATCATTTGACTATAAGCAAGGGTATGATTCTAATATCTTCTAATTGCACAAAGAGTACAACTTGAGGAGTAAAAGAACACTAATACTCTTGACCAAAACAAGAAAGCAGTACCAAATCAACCTAAGAAAATCAAAACAACTCCAGTTACTAAAACTCTCCAAATCCTCCCTAGACCAAATCAACACCCTTCTGGTCCCACTATTGTAGATATAACCCATGTCCAACCCCTTAATGATTAACTATCCACTTCAATCCCCTCCAAGGAGACAGTGGAGAAATATCCAAACACCATATTAGAAAATCCACAGAAAGATACTTCAAATGCAGAAAAAGAAGAGCAATCTACTCAAAATCCTACCATGAAAATTCCAAGCACTCAAATAGAGAAAATACCTTTTCCTTTCAATTTGGGAGTAGAGGTGGCTAAACTGAAAATATCAGTTCCCTTAACAAAGCTGATTAAAAATGAAACCTATAAATCTCAAATGAGAAAAACCTTAAACTTCGTTGAAAATGAAGACTTTGTCAACTTGTTTTATGATCGACCTGAGTTGATATTTGGTCTTGATGTTAATGGAAAACCATTAGAAGGAGGGATACTACCCTTTTACATTAGCCTTAACATTCATGATAAAATATTACACAATGCAATGTTAGATTTTGGGGCTTCACACAATTTAATGCTTAAATCTGTTATGGAAAAATTAAACTTGGAAATTACTAGGCCTTACAAGGACCTATTTTCATTTGATTCAAGTCAAGTAGAATGTCTAGAGTTAATTAAAGACTTGTGTGTTTCCTTAGTATAATATCCTGCTAAGACCATTCTCATGGACATAGTGGTTACTGATATACCACCTAAATATGGCATGCTATTGTATAGATCATGGGGGGATAAACTCCAAGGATCTTTGCAACTTGAAATGTCATATGCCACAATTTCAGTCTTTGGACATCCTAAAAAACTGTATAGAGAGATCCTAATGAAATATGTAGTGAGTAGCTAGGATAGGCCTCAAAACTTTCCTATATATTCCATGCATTCTGGCATCGATTCTTTTATTCTATACAATGTTGAACAAATACAAGAAACTACTTCAAAAAACATTATTTTAGAACCAAAAGAAATTGCAGTTACATCTCAAAATGAAACTATCCAAACTCAAGAGCTTTCAGATAAAAAAGATGATTAAGACACCTTAATCAATGAAAATTTTGCCCCCCTAGACAATAAGAATTATGAACATGAAATATTATGGCATCTTTAATTTGATGGGTTAGTGAATGAATTAGGAGCAAGAGATAGAGTGTGGATTTATAATTTAGAGAATGATCACTAAAAGGGCCATGTTTATAGATGGAATTTCAAATGCACTAATAACATGGTTGAGTATGAATCACTTCTTTTAGCTCTCAAATTGGTTAGAAAGTTAGGAGCTATAAGAGTATCTATTATGGGAGATTCTGAGTTGTTTATAAAACAAATTAATGCTGTATATATGACCAGAGATCCTAGGCTAAGTTTTATAGAGGGACAGTTGTAGAAATATTGAACACTTTTCTAGAAACTAAGCTTGCAGTCATCCCAAGGAAACATAATATGTAGGCTCATAGTTTAGCAGTGTTTGCTAGCACTTGTAAGTTACCATTTCAACCTAACCATCGGTACACTGTTGAGGTTAGGCACAGACCTGCTATCCTAGATAACTTGAAAAACTAACAAGTATTCACTAATGACGAACAGATAAATAATTTTTTAATTTTAGAACAAGAATTTGTAAATAGTAATATAGATACTCACATAATAGTAAATCTTGATCTTAAAGATAAAATAGAAATTAATGAGATAGAAGATGAAGAGATAAACAAATTTCATCCCACTAAATTTACAAAATCAAATGTATAAAACCTAAAGCAAGTTGAAATTGATGAGATAATTAATGAAGACTCTGAAATCATTAATCTCAAAGACAACTTTTTGCCCAAAGGATTAGCTCCTTTGGAAGACTTGTTTGATTCAAATGATGCCCTTAGAAAACAAAAAATGGAACCTTTAAAATTTGATATTAAGGAATGTAATATAGGTACTAAGGAAAATCCAAAATTGATCAAAATTTCAAAGTCCTTACCTCCTATTGAAAAAGTGAAATACATTGAATTGCTAATGGGATTCCAAGATGTCTTTGCTTGGAGTTATGAGGACCTCAAGTCCTATGACACTAGCATAATACAACATACCATCCCCATAAGGGAAAACCAAAAACCTTTTAGACAGAAGCTTAGAAGGACTAATCCCTTCCTATTGCCTTCTATTGAAAAGGAGATCTGAAGGATGTATGAGGCCAAGATAATAGCACCAATTAGATTCTCCGATTGGGTTTCGAATCTCGTCCCTACAAGGAAAAAGACTAGAGAGATCAGACTTTGTGTTGATCTCAGGAATCTTAATAAAGTTTCTCTCAAAGACAATTACCCTCTTCCTAAAATGGATCACATCTTACAAAGGGTAGTAGGGTCCACCAGAATCTCATTATCGGATGGGTTTTCTGGTTACAATCAGATTCTAGTTCACCCATATGACTAGGCTAAAACAACGTTCACTACTCCTTGTGGCACATTCATATATTTGAAAATGCCTTTCCGATTAAAGAATGCAGGGGCTACTTTCCAAAGAGCCATGGACATAGCTTTTGCTAATGAAATTCATGACTTCCTAGTAATATAATTAGACAACATCACTGTATTCTCAAAATATGATAAACAACACTTAGATCATCTAAGGCAGGTTTTCATAAAATGTAGGAAGTATGGAATTTCTTTGAACCCCATTTTTTTTTTTGGGTTATAAGAAGGAAAGTTACTAGGCCATATAATCTCAAAATATGGCATTTGAATAGATCCTGCAAGAATTGAGGCAATATTACAAATACAACATCCTATGAGCATCAGAGAATTACAAGACTTTTTAGGAAAACTCAACTTTCTTAGGAGATTTATTTCTAACTTAGCAGAATTAATTAGATCATTGAATAACATGTTGAAGAAAGATTCGACCATAAAATGGACCATTGAGGCTAAGAGGTCCTTTGAAGATATTAATCTAACCCTAACAAAAACACCAGTTTTGGTCAGTCCAAAGTTTGATAGGGATTTCATTATATTTTCCTTTGCCTCAAAACATACAATTGTTGTAGTGTTACTGCAGAAGAATGATCAGGGTTATGAATGACCTATTGCCTTTTTTAGCAAATCCCTAAGAGATGCCCATTTAAAGTATAATATAATGGAAAAGCAAGCCTTTTCTTTGGTCAAAGCTATCAAAGATTTTACATTTTACATTTTATATTCTCATGTAATAACCTATGTATCCAATGCAGTAGTCAAGGATACCCTAACCCAGGATGGTCCAGATGGAAAGAGAGAGAAATGGATTGCTACTATATTAGAACATGACCTAGAAATCAAGCCAACAGAGTTAATCAAAGGCTAAGGTTTAACCAAGCTCATGGTGGAATCGAACTGTCAGGCCTTAGATATAAATTTTATTGTAGAAATGGATAATGGAGATGAGATGGCGACTCCACCAATGAGCTAGGCATTTATTGAACCACCATGGTATGCTGAAATCATATATGTTTTACAAAACTTACAAGCTCCTCCTGAATTACCTAGGACCAAAAGAAGGTTTTAAAAATTGAAATCTTTAAAATTTTGCATAATTGACAATGATTTGTTTTGGAGGAATCATGAAGGCATCCTTCTTAACTATTTATTGAAAGAAGAATCTGACAAAGTGTTACAACAGTTTCATGCAGGTGACTGTGGAGGACATCTTTACTGGAAAACCATAGTTGACAAGATTCTTAGAGCCAGTTTTTATTGGCCCACTCTGTTTTTTGATGTAAAGAAATTTGTAACCTCATGTCATAAATGAAAAATTTTTGAAGGAAAGAAAAAGATTTTACACCTGCCCCTAAAACCAATCTCTACCGAAGCACCTTTTCAACAATGGGGTCTTGACTTCATTGGTGAAATCCACCCACCTTCCTATGTCCAACACAAATGGATCCTCACTGCTACAAATTATTTTACCAAATGGATAGAATCCATACCATCAAGGCAAGCCATTGATACTGTTATAATAACCTTCCTTGAATCCAACATGCTATCTAGATTTGGGTGCCCAACCAAGATCATCACTGATAATGCAGTAGTCTTCAAGTTTAGGAGAATGATTGATTTCTGTAATAAGTACCATATAACTTTGGGCCATTCCAACACTTATTATCCTTAAGGAAATGGAATAGTAGAGTCCTCAAACAAGAGTTTAGTGAATATCATCAAAACATTTTTGGAAGATAACAAGAAAACATGGAACAAGAAGCTAGTGAATGCCTTATGGGTAGACAGGTTGACCACAAAGAAATCCATTGGTACTAGTCCTTATCAGTTAGTTTATGAAATCGAAGTTGTTTTCCCATCTTCCTTGGGAACAACAGTGATGAAGCTACTCCAAGAATTGCAGGTTGAACCAAATGAGATCCAAAAAAGAATCAACCAAACAATTCATTTACAGTAGACTAGGGAAGAAGTGTACATCAGATCTCAAGTTGTGTAGGAAAGGATCAATAAGGCTTTTGATAAAAGGACTAAGGTAGAATATTTTTACCTAGGGGACAAAGTTTTGAAATGGGATTCAAGAAAAGAAGATAAAGGTAAAACATGGGAAATTTGATTTCCTATGGAAAGGCCCATATATCATTTATGCTTTTAGAGGTAATAATGCTTTGTTCCTCAGAGAAATGGATGGCACAGAAGCAAAAGGATGACCATTCAATGGTCGAATGCTCAAGCACTATATTGAGCCTAGTTACTGATTTCACTAATTATGTATATTTACTTTACTTTAAAAAAGTCTAGAGTGGATTGGATTGTTATTGTTTGAAGTCGAAGCCCGAAGTGAAGGCCCTAAGCTTCAAAATTTTTACTGTCATAAATAGTAATAAGGTAGAAAAGTGGAAAGGGAAAAGTTTCATAGTGACATCACAACAATTTAGAAGGCCATTGATCTACAAGTTCTTGACATTTCACTAGGAAATGCCATCCCCAAGTGGAGCCACTATTAGGTTCCTATACCAATAGGAGTCTTAATTTTTGAATGGCTAAGATTAAACTTGTAATATGTACATACCTTTTCTTTTTGCAAATGTTTTCCATATTCAAAAAATTAAAAAATCTAAAGAGGGTATGTCCTAAAAGAATAATCAAAGGAAAACAAGAATAAAAAGGTCAAAAACGACGAAGAATATGAACCCAAATAAAATAAAAGGACCATGAAAGTGAGCAAGTCCAAATGCCACTACTATTTACTTTTTTTGAAAAATAAGTGATTGTGTGCAGCTTGTAATCTTTTCCACAATCCATGATAGTCAAAATGTTTAAAATTGGTTATTTCATGTTTTAAATTTCATGTTGATAGTTAGAGAATAAATATCTGACCAAACTATTTAATCTTGGTAGATAATTAGATAGGCAGAGTAAATAAAAGGAACTCAACTATTTAAACTAAGCCCTTGGATGTAATAAGGTTAGATTTAGATGGTTTATTATTGTAAAGAAAAATAAAAATGTTTGATGAGGGTTTGCTAGCTTAAATACATGCTAATAAAGAGAAGTAAAAATGGTAGGATGAGTAGATGGGTAAGTAGTAGAATGGGCACTCAAGCATGCAGATGGATATCAAAGTCAATTAATTAATTCCCCTCATTCAGTTCACCTTTTACTTAACTAATTTCCCACAATAAAGATCAAAATACTTAAAAACCATAAGTCAAAGAGGCTCAGAGCATTTCTTTGACTTTTGGAGGGACCAGACCCTCGGCTCAATGACTTATAGGAAATAAATACTAAATCCCTTCATAAGCATTCATTCCCCCCCTTCAATTCATTCATTTTCCCTAAATAATATTCTTTCCTAAGGTTAAATCACTTTTACCTAGGAGAAGTATTTGTTCCCCCCACATAACTCATTTTCATATCAAAAACCCATAAAACACTATGTCCCTAGTCTTTATGTGATTATCGGAAAGAAATAAAACATGATAATCATATGCTTAGGGTATGGTGCCCCTTCCTCTCATTTGACTAAGTTACTAATTTATTTATTAAATCCCTAATAAAACTTGTTTCTCGTATATATATTAAATCTCGTAATATTAATTATTCTCACCCCATTTTAATTATATAAACTAAGGTTTTATACCCCAGACTCACTAACTAATCGATCCTCAATTAAGTTAGTTTAAAAACCTAATTAAATCCCACCATATACCTTAATCTCACATTAAACCAAAATCGTCGTGCTTAAACACCCGTCAGGCCCCCCATTACCTTCCGTGCAACTCCATCACCTAACCACCACATGATCTCTCCCCTCCCCATCTAACGACCCATGTTGATTTTGGAAAGGCCTAAAATCTAAACGTTACCCACCCGAAGTGGGTTGTTTTTTGCTGGGCCCCCTAGGCGACATGGCGCTCAATGAATGGAATCAGGTAGCCTTCCCCTAATACCACCAAGCACCCAAAATATTGTGAGGAAATCCACTTACTGTGAGCCCACTACACGCCGAAACAACCACTGTTTACCCACTACGTGGAAAATGACGACTGTTCACCCATACACACCAAATTTACTTTCGCACATAAAGCCGAAAAAGCCCAAAATTATTGTTTTTATCGTTTTTTAATTGTAAACTTCCATGCACGCACCTGTGAACATTGAAGCTGCTAACCCACATACAATTGCACCCTGAAGATGCCATAAAGCTCCTAGATTTACTTCGAGCCTACTCGTAGCCTTTTCAATTGTTCGCACTTGCCATTTACTTGGTTCAGACCCAATTTTCTTAAATTCAAGGTATTTAAGCCAGAATCCATTGAAAAAACCTGTCAATTTCTGAACTAGTCACTAAGTTTTCTTAATTGAAATTAAAGAGAAACTTTGATAAATTAAAACACTCCTGGAATTGAACCATCATTTCCCTAAAGACTGACAATTCACCTCCCCCACTCTCAAATCCACAAGAACTGAGAATGGCTACTCCAATTGCCATGGATGTTAGATCCATTTCCACTCCTCACCTAGACATGGACCACCTTCCCCTTGCTGATAAAGATTTCCAAATCAAGGACACCTCTATCCTTGAATCCACTCTCAAACTATACTATCGATATAGAGTCTAATACCTAAACCACACTAATAAAATAGGTCTTTGGGAGTCTAATTTGCCCAAGTATCAATTCCTTGAGGTGCATATCTTTCCAGTAATTTTCCATTATTGCCATGCAAACTACATCCCTAGCCAAAGAGCAGTGATGTCCCCAAACCAGACTATACTTTTCACCATCACTGCTGAATCAATTAATGAAATTCTACAACTTCAACCAGGGCAAAATATAACCCCTATTTCAATTGGAGACCTATTAGACCCTTTCCCCAAGCTTACCACTACAAAACTTGCTGAGATGTTCCAAACTTTCATCAGGGAGGAAAAGCACATCCCAAAAGATCCTCCTCCATATGTGGCTACCATATTTTCCCCATTTGGTCAGGACATTGTAGCAATGATTTCTAGTGTCTTAGGATACACCACCAGTGAGTATATAGATGAAATCATCTTAGCCTTCATGTCAATTTTCACTCCAGGACAACCCCATACTGTCATGTATGATTATTCCAAGTTCATAGCTGATAGGATGCATGACCAATTTCTTAGGATGAGTAATGAGAGAGTATTCAAGTATTCCTTAGTTTTGTACCACCTTTTTCTATATTACCAAGCTGACAAGTTCCCCTTTACTTTCCAAATTCTTGATACTAAAGGTCACCCTAGGTGAGTGATTTTATGGAATCCTTTGATCCATAAGTGTGACTCACCATATCCATACATAGACTTCAAAGATAATTTTGTACATCCTATAGTAGCAATGCTGATAGGCAGCCCTCCTCCAAGAATCAATTCAGATATCATGAGGATCCCATAGCTTTCAAAACAACACAAAGTGGGAGATTAGTACTTGTACCAAAATCACACTGAAATTAGGACTTATGGTTGTGAGTTGGCCCCATATAAACTACCCATATACCTCCCAATGAGGTTATTTGCTCCAAAGTACTATAGGAAGATAATCAATTCAGACGAGGTACATTTTTTTAAAGCCAAAAAGAAGGCCCAACTAAGAATCAAAGATCAACTAGGCCCCTTTGTGTGTAATAGCCGAGAAGTTGGAAAGGAAGCAAATCAAATCCTTCAAAGGCTTAATCTGAAATAGAGCTTCATGTGGAGATATGATCCCTTGGACTTCATCTGCAATAGAAGATAGAAAAACAAGATGGCTCCCTATATTTACCACCGAATCCCTGAAATAGAAAAATATGCAAATCAATTGGAATGCATGGAGAATAATTTAGTAGACAGGGATAACACTGAAGTTGATATTGAAAATACTCTAATTGATCTAGAGAAATAGCATGATGAAGGTTCTTTCCTATAGGTGCCAAGAGAATCTCAAGCCCAAGGAGAATCTCAAGCCCAAGAAGGATCATGGGCATAAGGAGAATCATTGACACAAAGTGAATCACATGTAGAAGAAGAATCCTAGGTACAAGAAGAGTCAAAACAAATTGACCTATCAGGGGAGCTAACTAATATGGGTATACCAGAGCCCATCATGAGTACTCCCCCAGTCTTGCAAACTCCTCTAAATGAGGAAAAAAACCTCAAGAGAAACAGGAAGAGGCCACTACTTCAGGCAAAGTAACATCACAGGCCTATGCAGAGACCAGCTTGGTTAAAAGAAAAAGGATAAATCCTATCCCTAAATAGGAATTCATAGAAGAAATAATTGGGGCCACCATCATAGAAAGAGAAGAAAGCAGGCATGCCACTCCCTCTGGAGGCACAACAGAACCTTACACATCAAACACTCAGATGTTGGAAAGGAAATAGAGTGTTGAAGTGTCCTCATTCAGGATGCCAACTGATAAAGACCAAGACATTAAAGAAAGATACAAGGACATAAAATCTAGAAATGAGAGGCTAAAAGCCAAAACTTATGCATAGTACTTAAAAATGGCCCCCACCAATCAGACAAAGCTTATGTTAGCCTATGATGTGAAAGAAGGAAAAATTCAGATGACATTTATGAAGCCCACCACTCAGGAACCAAGAACAGTAGCAGATTTCAAAAAGATAGACTTCGAAGTACTAGAAACGTACATACATCTTAATGACTAGATTGAGTTGCAGAAACAAACAGGGGAGATGATTTACTTCACCTTGATAGGGAAATCCATCGTAGCTCACAAATTGCAAAACTCGCCGAATAACATATCAGCTCAGTTCCAATTGAGGAAGGCCTCTTCATAGGCCAAAGACACAAGAATCAAGTCCTTAGTGGACTTAATCATTGAGTTGGGACACGATCCCAAGGATTTAAAAGCCACTGAAAAATTGATAAAGAAGAAGATGATGACATAGCTACTTTGAAGAAGCAACTCAAGATTCCAAAATTACATCACCCATAAACAACAGAAGTCTTGGAAACACAAAAGGGACAAGAAGAGCTCATGGACTTGGTCCTAAAGCTAAATTACCAACTAAAAGAAATAAAGAAGGAATTAGACACATTGATTCAGTTTAAACAAAGTGACTTGGCCACCACTTCTAGGACTGCCATTCCCACTATTTCTACTGCAGTTGCTTCAACATTGGCAACTTCATTGGCACCTACAACTCCACCTGCCACAACACTGTCAATCACCACTGAATATACAGCAGCAGGTACTTCAACAGAGAAAACAACAGAGCTAGTGAAAGCAGTGGAGGTGATGTCAATCTAGGAAACAGAGCTCAAAAGGTTAAAGGAGAGAGTGGCAAGCTTAAAATACAACTGTAAGCTTGCCCAAATTCAGCAAAGAGAAGAAACACAGAAAGCCCTAAGGATGGGTTAGAAAATCAAGGTCCTAGAAAAAGATTTAACAATATAGAAGTCACTAGGGTAGACCAAAGAGATGCTCTGGGCCAATATCATTGACTGTGTCAATGATATTTTGCCATCAATTTAGGTTATATTTGAGCAAACAAAACTAGTCAAGGTAGGTACTGGAGCTATCCAAAAAGTAAAGGGAGAGTTGAGTGATATGCTTGAGTATGCCAATCGACTCATCCACTTCTTGAACAGTAAGAACATACAAGAGGTAAATGAACATGGTATAGAGGGTAGGATTGAAGCCATCTTGGAATTCAAAAGGGTTCTTTCCAAAAGAAACCCCATGGTCAACTTAGAAGAAAAATGCCATAACATGTAGGTGGCCATTGATAGGTTCATGGCCAAATTTCAAATTTTGAGGGACAAAGGCCTTCCCAGTCCTATGGTCATCCATGATAAACTCATTACCCAATTGGACTACATTGAAAAACTGACGAAGTTAGCCAAGGAACAAGCAAGCACTTTAGGTATCAAAGTCGTGCCAACTGGAAAAGTATTCTATGATACTTTTGAAAATCTATTTTTCTTAGAGCATGAGGTGAAACATTTGTTTGTCACCAAGCCCAATTTTTCTAAATACACAGAGGTAGACGAAATTTACAAAATAATGCTAAAAGTAAATTTACCTGAGGATGAACGGTGGGAAAAGATGACAGATTTACTATAAGTTACCATAGTAAATCTGAAGATAGGCAGGTGAAACAGGTAAAACAAAGATCAACAGGGTCAAAGAGTATAAGTGAAAGATTAAAGATAAAGATGATTCCAGCGTACAAATATTAGCCAGCTGAAAGGGATCAAACTCAACTGTAACAACCAACATTACCACAATAAAAGGGACATCATGATGTAGTTTTCCATATGTCCCTATCTTCATGATTGAAGATATTTTTATTTCCTAAATTAAATCTCAAACTGTTATGATATATTTTGTAAATATTTTTTGTATAAATACTTCACATTTCAAAGTATTTAGGGTGGATTCAAAGACATTTCTGTAGACTTTTCTCTCAAATAAAATTCCTATTGTATCAAAAACTAGATTGGCTTGCTGGATCTTGGAATAAAGCTTAGTTATTATCTAGGATTCTTGTGTAAAGTGAAAATCAAATAAGTATTCTCTCATGTGTATTATTGTTTCTCCTTAAATTTCTTAATAATCATACGTGTTTCTATGAAATCTGAATGTTAAACTAGGAATGATATTTTAGAACTTGTTTAAATGCACTCTATCTTGACTGTTTACATTCTTAATGTTTTCTGCTAAACTATATTAGCTAGGGAATTCTTAACTGCTCCTTAGCTTCCATAGTTTTCCTTTTGTTCTATGTAGCAAAGGATTGTTAATTTCACTTTGTTGATGGTCACCCTCTGTTCCTAATTCTGATCCTGGTCCAAGGACTCTTAAGTGCCCTTCACCCTGGTTAGAAACATTCCATCCATTAGCTCTTGAAGATTTTCCTTTTGCTTTGCTAGCCTACCCTATGAACACACCCTTTAATGATCTAATCCAGTTGTTCTATCCTTTTCTTGACTCCATAGCCCAATGGCTTGAAGAAACCAGCTCTATCCATTTATTCCTAGAATTCCACCACCCAACCAAAATAAAAACCTTATGATCACTAAGAACTAGCCTAAAATCCCACCCAAACAAAGTTAAATTGTAAAGAGAGAGCCCTCTCTAGACTTATGTTGGCTAGAACCTGAGTCTGAATATTGGTTTGTGGTTACCTCAGATTATTCCTTCTTTTGATAACTTCTAGGGAAGACTTCTGAGTGATAAGACTGTCCAATGTTGTAATTCATTAAAATATGTGAGATAAACCATCGATGATGTTAATGTCTCTCAAGATACTGTAGTACAATCTGTATGGTGCGAATAAATGAGTTGATGTCAAACACCACACAAAATCTTTTGGTCAAAGGCCAATGATGTAAAACTATCTCCGAGAGTGAAGAAACTTGTCATTGATGTAAACAAGCATCAAGGTACCAAGGGATGGTTCTAAGTAAGCATCCTAGATAATAAGTTGATGTTAATAGGAAGCAATCTATCGCAGAAGGGCTTGATGTATCCTCCATCAACAACACAAAATAGTTAGGATGATTTGAGACAGAATGATCAAAATGATGTTGATACAAAACTTGATAAGGAGAGGTGGACATGGAGTTATGGCTTAAGAGTATTGTAGCAAATATTGATTGAACGAATTCTCTTGAACATAATGGTGACACTGAATGGAGTTGGAAGCATTGACCCAAAACCAAAAATTAAGGCTTTGAAATGGTGTGACAAACCAAAAGATAAGTAGATTTCCCAACCCAACAACCACATATATAAGGTGGAAGAGTGTCATATTCAAGAGCGACTCACTGCCATTAAAAAAATGGAGTACCTTGTTTTCCCAATTTCCCCAACCATACTAGTCAATACCTCTTTATTTTTTAACAAGATTGAGGAGGATAACATATGCTTGATCTGTAATTTTTGTTGGAAAAGTAACTATGTTTGGTCTTCAATAATGTACTTGATTCATTATGTAATGTACTTGTCAAAAGAATGAAGAAAATAATTATAATTATTATTATTGTGACTTATTAAAGAATGGGTTTCATGCTTGGCCCTCCATGTTTTAGGTCAAAGTCCCCATTGAGGACTTATAGGATTTATTCTGAGTCTATAGAATTATTGTACATTTAAAGAGATCCTTTTTGGGCTTTTGAATCATGTAAAAAGGTTTAGTATTGAGTAAAAAATGAATTATGGAACCTCCACACCATGTTCGCCTAAGAGAAGATCAAGTCGGCCTAAGGACCCATTCTACCCCATAATAAACCTATAAAAGGAAGGACTATGAATTCATTTGGAGCATCACTTTTCATCTTCTCATTTGTAACTGGGCAAAAGTGAGAAAATCCTGTTGTTGGGTAGAAGAGAGAAGTGGATAGCTAGGAAAGTCTATTGCTAGGAAGTCGAAGTGACTGTGAGTTTGGGGTAGTCTAAGGAGAAGAGAAAAATCGAAATTTTGGTGGTGGTCTCACTCTGTTTCATGCTCTAGATTGGGAGAACGAAGTCTTCCAAGTTGGATTGCTGGTAGAAGCTAATGGCTATTACAAGTTGTTGCATAGTCGAAGTTGCTGGGAAGAGGTCAATCTTCTAGAGGTTGAATTGGCGTGGAGGAAGATATAGTCAAGGTCTAGGGTGAAGAGTCTAAAAGAATACTATTGAAAGGAATAATCACTTTGACTAGCCTTTCCCCTCAAGGGGGGTTTTTCCCTGGCATGCGACTACATCTTGTGTTCATTGTTTTATGTGCTGCTACTTTTGGTAATTGCTTGATGAACTAAAGGGAGAATATATAAAGAATTGTAATAATAAGAAACATCACAAGTAATTATCAAGATCAAGAAAATCTATAATGCCTTTTTGATTTTCCAACATGGTATCAGAGCTTTGGTCAAGAAAGAGGAAAAAGGCAGATCCATTCATAAGCACCATCTCAAGGAAGGAGTCTATCATATTCAAGGAAGATGTCTAACTCTATCGAGGTGGATATCAAGCTTGAAGGAGCATCTAACTTTATATGCTAGTAGAAGAGGATTGACCTAATCCTCGAGAAGAAAAAGGTGCTAGACTCGGTTAAAGGAAATGTAAAGAAGCATATAGAAGAAGCCAATGATGCCAACAAAGCGAAATTAAGGGATCTAGACTTGGTGGCTATGACTCTGATGGTAGAAAGGATAAAATATAATCTTGTCCCATTCATATCTAAAATCAAACATGCGCAAGAGATGTATGAAGCCTTGTTGAAGCTATTCACTATTAAGAACATTGGTTAAGTAGCAAGTTTTAAGAAAGAGCCGAGGACTACAAAGATGAAGAAAGAAGATATTGTGTAATCCTTATTTGTGAAGATAGCTAGAATCATAGATGATCTCTTGTACATTAATGAGATTGTTCGATAAAAGTATCAATATCTCATGTCTTTTCAATTTTGGACTGATGCATTCATTTAGTTTTGATTATGTTAAATACTAATCACCATTCTCACTCTATTGTCTTGATTGGGGAAAACATCCGCAAGAAGGAGGATCTCTCAAGACAAGGTTAGTCAAGAAACAAAGGTATGATTTGAATTCATTGATTGAAAATATTATTCATTTGATGATCTATTAGTAACATTGTTATGATGATTAGATGTATTGAATCGTAGTGATTCTCATTTGGGTGATTCATCTCTTGATAAATATACCCACCCCACTCATATTCTTGATTGAGTGTGTAGAACTCTAGACAAGTTCTACAAAACCCTAACCGAAGGGTATGTTAATGTGAATTTATGAAATCCTAAGCTACTTAGGGATGTTGTGAAATGTTAGTTGAAGCTTTTATCGATGATGTCATGTTTTGGATTTTGGTATGATTGGGAAATCCTAAACTTGTTAGGATTGAATGATAAAGTATAAAATCCTGAACCTTTGAAGTTTTGGTAATTTTGGGTTTGTTATGTTTCTACATTGGAAGCATAGCTCATTAGGGTTTGGTGGAATGTACGATTATACATTGGAACCCTAAGTCATTGGGGTTTGGTGAGATGTGTGAGAAACACCCTTACATTGTCTTAAAAATGTTTTTTGTGGTATTTCTATGTTTGTCTGATCAAAGCCTAACTGTAATCAAAATGATTGTGTGTCTAACTCTTATTTGATATTGTTGTGAAGTTGGGTTTGACTAATACATGATATATATTATGAAATCTAGGCATGTATAGACATGTCTTTTTCTTGAATTCCTAGGTTGGTCTATGTCAAGATGTATTAATGATGTTGGACATATGATATGCTTATGAATTCCTAGATATGTGTTGACCTAGTTATTGTTGGTCATAAGTCTTAGGACCTAATGGAAATCCTTGTTCCAGGATTTAAGGGAAGTCCTTGTGTGAGATTCTAGGATGATGATATTCAGAAATCTAGGATGTTGTAGGTAAACCCTAGTGAAGTTGATATATGTGATATAACAATATGAAATCTATTAAGTGATTGTTGAATATGAAAATATAAGGTTTTACAATTAAATCCTAGTAGTGACATTGTCTAGTATGAAATGTAACAATCTAAGATCTATGCATTTAATGATTGCTAAGATTGTGGAATTCTAGAGTTTTGGAATTAAACCTTAGTCAAAGTAAAATATTTGGAATATGATGATTTGATATTTGTGAAGAGAATGTTGAAATTAAAATCTTTGGTTGAGTTTGATGATTTCTTGGAAATCTAGGATTTGCGAACTAACCCTAGTGGTATTTGGTCATGATAGTGATTGATTGATAGTGGATTTAAAGTCCAAGGGTTTGGAACTAACCTTAATGGAAGCTAGTCAAGTTAATGACTAAGCTATGATTGAATTTGGTTTATTCTTTTGTATGAAATCTAGGATTTGTATGAATCCCTAGTGAGAAGTCTAACATATATGTTTTGAAAGGTTGTTAGATACTTTGAAGATCTATAAGTGTGTAAATGATTTCTAGGGTTTGATATATGTTGTAGTAAGGTATGTCATACCTTTGGAAGACATAATGAAACCTTATATGGAATGAATTTTGTTACGAAATAGTATAGGGTGTATAAAAAAGTCCTTAGCAAGATGTTGAAGAGTATATGTCTCTTGTTTGTAATTGAGTTTGGGTATTTGTTATGAATAAATTTGAAATGCTTCCGTGATTTTGACATGACTAACATCATGGTTATATATTTTTTGTTGTACTTGCTATTAAAGTTGTACATAGGTACATAATCTTCAACTTGGTGAAGATTCTCGATGTGACAAGAAAGATGTGCAAGTACACAATCTTCAACTTGGTGAAGATGCTCGATGTGACGAGCAAGATTTGATGGTACACAATATCCAACTTAGTGAAGATGCTCTATGTGACAAGTGTGATGAGCTTGGTGATAACTTCGATGAAAGGGTTGGAAGCCACGAAAATATTCTCCTATGTCGAAAAAGAAGTTGATCTCTTGGAGGAAGCATGAATAGAAGAGATCTCCTTAAGATTAAGAGGGAGTCTGGATAAAGAGGTGCTTCTTGGTTGAGAGGGAGTGCTAGATATATGCACTAGACCAGGACTAATATCATAAGTTTGAGTGAAGGCCATGAGCAAGAAAAGAAAATTGGAGAATGCGTTTTGAAATGTTGTTGAAAGAAGGAAAAGCATGATCCAACTGAAGGATATGTTGCTGCATGTAAAGTAGGAAATGTGATTGAGGAATCTTTTGTCAAAGATTCGGTTGACAGTCCTACTATGGAAAGTTGAGAAGCAACATCTGTTGTCTGTAGGATCCCAGAGGTTTGTATTTGGTTATGTACATGTAAAATCATATTATTGTTTGGGGTTGTATTTGTACAGGTGAATCTCTCAAATAAAATCATGCTGGTTACCAATCAATTTGATTGGGAGAGATTGGTAATTCATGATTTGGCCGACACATTGTGTTGATGTCTAGAAGTTGGGAAGGTGGTGTTTATCATTGAGTCCTATTTTGGATATACACCTAGATTTTCAGGTTGATGGTTAGCAAGTAAGCCTGGTTGTACCTAGAGGGGATGAAATCTTGAGTCGATCTTAGGCCCACTTGGATAGATTTCCCTGGTCAGGAATCTAGTCCATGGCATTACGGTGTCTAAACTATTGAGTGAATGATTTGATAGATTTCCCTCGTCCGGAATCTATTCCATGGCACTGCGGTGCCTAAATTGATTGATTGGTTTGATAAATTACCCTGGTCAAAAATCTAGTCCATGGAATTGTGGTGCCTAAAGTTCTTCATGGTTCATATAGTTTGAGATCTTCCATTGTATATGTACATTATGAATACCTCGCTAGTTAAGAGGGAGTGTTGGAAAAGGTAACTATGTTCGGTCCTAAATAATGTACTTGAATCATTATGTAATGTACTTGAGTCATTATGTAATTTACTTGTCAAAAGAATAAAGATAAGAATTATTATTATTATTATTGTGACTTACTAAAGCATGGGTTTCATGCTTGGGTCACCATTTTTCAGGTCAAAGTCCCCATTGATTACTTCTATGATTTATTCTGAGTCTATAGAATTATTTTACATTTAAAGAGACCCTTATTGTGCTTTTGAATCATGTAAAAAGGTTTAGTATTGAGTAAAATATGAATTATGGAACCTCCACACCATGTCTGCCTAAGAGAAAATCAATTTTTCCTAAGGACCCATTGTACCCCACAAGAACCCTATAAAAGGAATGACTACGAATTCATTTGGAGCATCACTTCTCATATTCTCATCTATTGGGAAGAAGTGAAAAAATATTGTTGTTGGGTAGAAGTGTGAAGTCGATAGATGGGAAAGTATATTTCCAAGAAGTCGAAGTGAATGTGAGTTTGGGGGAGTCTAAGGATAAGAGGAAAAATACAAATTTTGTGGTGATCTCACTCTGTTTCGTGCTCTGGATTGGGAGAATGAAGTCTTCCAAGTTGGATTGTTTTCGGAAGTTGTTGGCTGCTGCAAGTTGCTACATAGTAGAAGTTGCTAGGAAGAGGTCAATCTTTTGGAGGCTGACTTGGTGTTGAGGGAAAGTCTGGTCAAGGTTTAGGGTGAAGAGTCTCAAATAATACTATTGAAAGGAATAATTACTTTGATTGGGTTTTCCACTCGAGGGGGGTTTTCCCTGCCATGTGCCTACATATTGTGTTCATTGTTTTATGTGTTGTTGCTTTTGGTAATTCCTTGATGAACTAAAAGAAGAAGATATAAAGAATTTTAATAATAATAAATATCAAAAGTAATTATCAAGATCGATAAAATCTTTACTAGCCTTTTGTATTTTGTTATGAAACCAACTCACAAAAAGATAGAAAATAAAGATAAACACCTTAGAATTCAGCCTATTCAAGGAGGAGACCTCCTTTACATTACACAGATGAAAATTTTTTGGATGATACAAATGACAATACCTCCTTTATATATATAGGAGTCTAAGGGGTCATATTATAATAAGAGCCGACATAACAATAATAATGTAAGGGCACAATAAAAAAAATGGTGGGCTTCTATGGGGCACAATATGGGGACTACATGGGCACAACAATATAAGAAGGGGGTTGCACTAATAACATTAAGGGGTTACACTAGTAGTATAGGGACCTAACATTCCCCTCTCTTTCAAAAGGTGTTGTCCTCAATGCTTGAGTAGTTCTTGATGCTTTTGTATAAAATTATTGTCCTCCCATGTGGAATATTCAGCGGGTAAGTTTTTCCACTTGATGAGATACTCTGAAATTGATCGATTTCGTAGTTGTCAGGTTCTTGTTTTTGTGACTGCTCCAAGTTCCAAAAAGATTTTTCCTTCCTCGTCAATTTTTGGCAATATTGTTTGAACTAGGATCTTCTCATTATGTAAGGTTGCCATTTCTTAAGTGAATGTAGTCTTGCCAACCTTTCTTTCTCATAAATAGATTTGTGTAAATACTTTCCTTTGATTGGATGACTTTCGAATGCAATGAGTCTTTCTTCTTGCGATAAAACATCACCAACTCCATTTCCTGATGCATCATATTCCACAATAAATGTTTTGCTAAAGTCTGGTGTAGCTAAGACCGATGCTTGGCACATTGCCTCTTTAAGATGTTCAAAGGACTTCATTGCTTCTAGTGTCCATGAAAATGAATCTTTATTCATTAATGTTGTTTTTAGAATGTCTTCAGTCTTCATTCTTATTTGATGATATCCTGAATGAAGATCCAACTTGGTGAAGTAAATTAATCCATGCAATTCATCCAATAATTCATCAATGATAGGAATGGGAAATTTATCATTAATCGTGAGTTTGTTGAGCTCTCTATAATCCAGACACATGCACCATGACCCATCCTTTTTGTGCATCAATGCTACTGGAGTAGAGAAATAACTTTGACCATGTTGAATAATACCAGCCTCTAACATTTCTCCAACCATACGTTCAATTTCACTCTTTTTTGTAAAGGGATATCTATAAGGCCTAATGTTTGGAGGAAAACTTCCTAGAAATTGAATAGCATGATCATGATCATAAATAGGTGGGAGGCCTTTGGGAGTCTCAAATACCTTGGAATGATTGTCCAAGAATTTTTGGAGATATGGAGAAATAGATGATTTTGACGTGGGAGCCTCTAGCGAACATAATTGTGCAATTACGCCATGTTGTTCTTGCTTTAGAAGCTTTGTCATGCCATTAAAGTTGATTATCTTTCTCGGTTTCCTTACGATACCCCTTAACTCAACTTCCTTTCCTTTTGAAATTTTTTTCAAGAAGATTTCTTGAAAATTAAAAGTTATCATACCCAAAGATTGTAGCCATTGGACTTCTAGTACAACATCAGCACCACCCATTGGAATGGAAAGCATTGGACTATTCAAAACATATTCTCCCATGGATAGCTTGATATTATGGCACTTTCCATAGCAATTTATGGTTCTTCCATTTGCAACCATCAATTAATACTCTCGTGCTGGATATAGGAAGCAATTCAATTCCTTCACTATATTACAATGAATTAAATTATGGGTACTACCTGAATCAATCAACATTATTACCTTTTTCTTTTTGATATGTCCATCTATATTGATAGTTTTAGGAGTGGTAATTCCAAACAATGGATTGCAATATATGGTCGGATTCATTTATTGATGCTCGATGTGATCTTTCAATTCTTGAACCTTTTTCTTCTGGATATGTCCTTCCATCTTGAGAGTTTGAGGAGTGGTAATTCTTGCCAATGCTTTACAAGATATGATTGAATTCATTTCTTCTTTATCTAGGGTTGGTTCCTGGTGTATATTGTCCTCTTTTGATGTTTCTTGATCCTTTCCTTCCTCCTCTTCACAATCAATGTAAAACAATTTCTTCTCAGCACACTTATGACCTTTAGTGTATTTGTTATCACAAATGTAACAAAGCCCTTTTTCTCTTTTTTCTTCCAATTTTTGTGGTGTAAACCTTGTAGGTTGTGGAAGGCTAGGAGAAAAAACACTTACATATTTATAGTTGTGAGTGGTAGGATTCCTTGTTTCCATAATTTCACTTTTAATTTTTCTTGCCAAGCTGAATGCCTTCTCCAATGAATCAGGTTCCCAAAGATGAACCTCATGTTGAATGTTATCCTTTAAAGTCCCTATGAAGACATCAATCATTTGCTTCTCTGGAATATCATTTACCCTTATATTCAATTTTTGGAAGTCCTCAATGTGCTCTACCATTGAACCCTTTTGTTTGAGATTTATCAGTTGGTTAAAGAAGGTGTTTGTCTTTGTATCTTCATAATGTGCTATCATTTCCTCCATGAAAATTTACCACATGACAAGTGGTTTACGAGAACAAATCATGGACTGTATCTTCAACAATATAGTGAAAAAATATTTGAAATTTTGGCCCAAGCTTCACCAAGATTTTTGATCAAATGGGTTTTAATTTCAGAATCTAAAACTTCATAGAAAAAAATTAGAGTGAAAATTACAAGATGATCTATTTGAGATGGAATTCTAGAGCTTGTAAAAAACCTAACTTCCTTGGATCATATATCCAAAAATATAGCGAGACAAGATTTGAAATTTAGACTAGAGGTTCAGAATGATTTTGGCTCAAATGGGTTTTTTGTTTTAGCTTCTGAAACATCGCATAAAAAAATTTATAGCGAAAGTGCCACGATGACCTATTTGGAGCAGCGAAAACTAGAATCCAAAGCTCTTATACCAAATGTTATGAAACTAGATCATAAAAAGATAGAAAAGAAAGATAAACGCCTTAGAATTGAACCTCTTCAAGGTGGCAACCTTCTTTACATTACAGAAATGAACAATTCTTGGATGATACAAATGACAATACCTCCTTTCTATATATAGGAGTTTAAGGGTTCATAATATAATTAGAGCCAACATAACAATAATAATGTAAGGGCACAATAATAACAATAAGGGGTTACACTAGTAGTATAGGGACCTAACAAATTTTCCAACAGGATCATCCTTCAGATGAATCCATCTAAGAATATTTAATGAAGCAAGAGAAGGAGTGGTTTGGTCCCGTCATGAACGATGATTCCATCATTATTTGATGTTTTTACGAGTCCAACAAAGGTGAAAATCCGACATATTTTTCATGTTTAGAGAGTTTGAAAATGAGGTGAAAAATAAAACTCCAGATGTTCCTTTTTCGTAGATAGTTCTTTAGGTTCGAAAAGATAGAAAATACGCAGCACTTTGGTGAGGAATCGAACTCTCGACAAGGGGGAGAGGAAGATCTTTCCCTTCTAGTTTGACTTGTTTCCCCACCCGCGGCACTTAGTTCACTTTTACTTACTTTTTGATCAGTTGCTTTTGTAAGGTTTCGTTCGTCGGGTTCAACTCTCCCTTAGTCTTCTCGAAATAACCGGGTCAGGAAGAGAAAGGAACAAAATACCCAAGAGAACCTCTTAGCCATGTTTGACTAAGTTATTCCTTTTTCATAGTTATTCTATCTTAGTCCAGAAAAGGGTTAAACTTATACTTAGTAGACATCTTTTCATTTACTTTAACGAGTTAGAAAAGACAAGTGCTCGACAATATTTTCATATTTTGGGAGTCTGAAAAGAACTGAAAGAGGAACACTCCTAGAGGAACGAGTGGTATAATTAGTAGCAACTGGTTTCGGTCATGGTGGGACTACTGAAAACTTGTAAAGGTCAATAAGCATGCTAATAAGACCACTCATCATAGTAGTTCCTCAGGAAACAGTAAAAACCAAGTGAAAGTGTATGATCGGGCAAGTAGATGGTGATGATGGAATGATAAAACCAAGGCTCATCTGGAGAAAATAGGAAAATAAAAATGGAATCACAAGGGATAGCATTAGAGTGGTTTCACTTTTACACAATATTGAAACATGGGAAACTATTCTTGAAATTGGTTTCATTTTTACATAAGATTGAAACATAGGAAAGTATGCTTGAAATTGGTTTCATTTTTACACAAGATTGAAACAGAGGAGAAACGATGCCTGTAATAAGCTTTACCCCAGCATATTAAGTCAATTTGAGGTGCATTCCCACCAAGGTTCATTTCATTCACCTAAGTAGATTACTGGTCACCAAAAGGTGGATGGAATGAAAGTTCGTTTATGAGATCAAGTGAAAGACTCGATTGGGAATTTACGAGATCTAATAAAAGACTCAACTTGGAAGGGGGTTTGTCATTTTTTAATGATATTGACATAGGAAAAGAACTATGCTCAAGGAGCCTTATTTCATTTTTTAATGAGCTTGACACAATAAAAGGAACTATGCTTCGGGACCTTGATCATGACTCGCAAAAGGCCATGGATTGCAAGAGGTTGTAATCATATGGGAGAAGAATGTTATGGAAGGGATATATATGAAGGGATCCAATGGAAATATTAGGCCCCAATTCCCCCATCAACTGATTCTCCATATCGCCTACTAGATCTAGGTTGAAATAAGTTGACTAGATAGTGAAAGGATCATCTTCATCAATAGGAACGTGAATGGGATATGCTGCCACATAATTAACCTTTGGTGTGGAAGATAACACTTGCATATAAGGACAGTTTATGTGAGATGGTTGATTTGGAGTTAAATTAGGACCAAAGAAAGAAAGCTAGCCAATAGTCACTATTCTTCCTTCATGCTGGAAACACATCACATGAAAGACTGAAGAGACAAGAGCTCCCATGACATAAAAATATTCACGGCCAAGCAGTAAATTTAATTCAAAAGGGCCTTGGACTATCATCACATTGATATAGAAAATATTTCTTCCAAAAATAATAGGTAACTTAGGAAGGATCCCTAATGGTTGATTGGTTCCTCTATTAAAATCCAATAGATTTTGGGTAATGGGACAAGCTTCAGAGAACCCAAAGATTTCCAAGTAGTCAAGGACAAAATTATAACATATTTTCCATCATCTATTATTGTGCTAGGTATGACCACATGTTATAGATATATTTGGGCACTACAACCCCAATCACATATGTCCATAAACCAAGGGATTCTAAACCTCTAAAAGTGTTGTTTCATACCCTAAAGGAATAAGGTTAGCTGATTACATCATCTCCCAGAAGCTATCCATGAAAAACTACTTAGAACTGGTCAAAGCAAGACCATACAGACTACTCCATGCATAGGGTGTGATGCATATCACCTATTACACATGGGGGGTGCGATGCATATTGGAAATCCCTTTTGTAGGGTGTGATGAGCGATAGCAGACAAATGGCAGAAGCAGTTTGCTAGGTGGAAACCTAGAGAATCTTCTAGAAACTGCTCATATGACATTTGCCTCTCTAAATTCGCCTAGGGATGAGTAAGAGATCTGAAATTGCCAAGTGGAACCAAGAACTATCAGTGAAATGACACTAATCAAAATCCCAGAAGCTGACTCACTTTCCTGAAAACATATATATATGGATCCCTCATCCAAGAGATCCAAAGGCTGGAATTTTGTAATTTGCAAGGAAGTGCTATTGGTTTCTATTTGAAGACATTGTTGGGTGATATTGCTTTGTATGAGGTGAAGAGGGCTTTCATGCTGGGACGATGATGCTGGATCAGACAACCTGGTTGTAATCCTCTCTTTTGCTACTTCTATCAATAAAGCTATTTGATTTTTCCTCCATATGCTTGTATATCTCTAAGTCTTGTTTATGTATGCATTTATATGGTTAATGTACATCTGATCCTACATCATTTATGGTTATAGATCTCTATGCTTTGATGGTATTTTACTGCCTTGGCTCTACAGGTGTTCTTTGAAGTGGGACAACTGAGAAAGGAGTGGCGAAATCTCTATCAAAGGAGAGAGGAAACAAGCAAGGAGACTAGCGAAAGGCTGAGGTTGGTGCTCTCTGCTTCTCTCTCATCCATCTCCCATAAAGGAAAACACAAGTAACTTTAATTTGCTTGTTTCTGAGATAGCTACCCATCTTAGTGGGACTAGCAGCTCTAAATGGACACTAGATTTCCCAATAAAAAAATGGTGACTCCACTGGGGAGCGAATAGTTTGTTTGTTTTGTTACTGTTGTTTGCTTTATAAACCATAGACAGAGCCTAAAGTCAAGCCAGCTAGCTTTTGAACTGCTTTTGATATGCAACTGCAAAGTAGATCAATGTTGCTTTAGTCAATCTCCGGGTTGGCTTATGAACTGAACATCTAGCTTGCAAACATCCTAAGTGCCCTGGTGGTATCTCAAATAACCTCATTAGATCAGCCCTGTACTTTGTTTTTACTGACAATAATTAGCTTAGGCTAAATCCCTGAACTTAGCTGCAAACTGTGAGCAAAAACCAAGCTCAGTCTTGTCCCTGGACCATCGCACTATCTCTTCTTGGCAGTTTGGATGCATCGCATCTCCCGTGTGCTATAGGTGAGATGCATCCTTGTTTCTCTGTGTTACAGGTGCGATGATCAAATGAGACTGTTTCTACCTCTAGATTTTGGTTTTCTCTTCATTGTCTTCAGCTTTATTCAGTATTTTTGTTGTCTATGATCAGTATATCTATGTTGAAATTGTCTTCCTTTTCATTATTCAGCCTCCATCAATAAAGAATTATGAGTGTTTTTATGTATTTTTCATCATTTACAATTCACTTGTGCAAACAGTAGCTTAATCGAACTGTCATATTCTGATTTGAAAGTGTTGCAAGTGTCGTTTTCAGTCAAAGAAAAGAGTATTCCTCTTTTTGATAGTCAATTATAATTTTACCATTGTATTTGATTTGAATCATTAGTATTTCAAGTGTCAAAAACAAATTTGAATTCGAAATCACAAAGTGTCATCTTGGCTTTACTTTCTTTTTTTGAAAAGAAAATTGTTAGTACTGTCGCTTTGAAAGAAGAATAGTTCATATTTGTACTTGGCATTCTTTTTGTCATTCATACCTTAAGAAAGCAGAAAACAAATACATGCATGTGAATTTGCATTAAAATTGCATGCTAAAGTTGATTTAGGAAAAGTGCATCTAGTGTGTGCTCTTTGCTCTATGTTGAAAGAATTTCATTTCCCTTTCCTTAGTAGCTAAGATTTTCATTGAAAAAAGAAAGTAAACCACTGTTTATCATATTAGATTGCATATTTAGGAATTTTGTATCTACATCACGCAGTGAACCTTAAAGGAAAACTTCTTAAGAAAGATGAATTGTAAAATAAACTTCAATGAACATAAAAACGCTTTGGAACATAACGCACAACATTTAGAAGTCTACGCTAGAGATGTATTCTGGCGTCGTAAAGCCTGGTAACTATCATTTTCATCGTAGGTTAGGTGATTCCTCCTCTTTGAGACAACAAGTGCCATTATGGACTTGTGCTCCCACGTACTGTTCAGTATATATTGGGAGACCACAATAGGCTACATCCTTTATCCTTAGGAACCCATGTCTGCCGCCCTATCGATCACAATGCACTGAACACAACATTCGGGAAGATTGACTGCTCTACTGTAAAAAGTATTCTGTAGTTTTGCGATTGGTTTGGTAATCCCTCTATCTAGATTTCCAGAGTAGTCAATTTCGTTCCTCTTTCAGACTCCTTAAAAGAAAAGGTCCATTTGAGCACTTGTCACTTAAGGCTCATTAAAAATCAAAGACGACTAGAGTCATCTTTAGCTTTCTCTCGACTCTTAAAAATTGAAAAAGAAAGTTGTGTCAAAGCATCATAAAATTTATTTTAATCGGAATAACATATTTTTTCCCTCATTAGTCTTTAGGTTGAGAAATGGAGTCTACCAATCAAGGATTTCCCCTTGGGGGAAATCCTGGTCCCTTCTCCTCTTGGGGGGATGTTGGTGCTCCACACATGGCCACATTGTCCCTTCCAGGACACACAATTGGCCTGCCCATATGGCTTTTCTCGACCTCTATCATTCAAAACACCATGATTCCTCAGCAATCCAATCAGCAACCAGATGAAGTTGCTCCCCAACCTTCTACTTCATTTGTTTCTCCCTGTCCTTCTTCCTCTTTGCTTGGTGAAGCTAGTAACACTAAAAACCAAGTAACTGAGAAGAAGAAGAAAGGGAAGGAGAAGAAGAAGAAGAAGAAGCCAATGGCGAAAGGGGGAAACCATGCATCGTCTAGCAAAAATCCACACACTACACAATCCAAACCTAAATCTCCATGTGTCATTTGCATGGGAGAGCACTGTCATCGAGATTTTCCCTGCATCCCATGGATCTTAAGGGACTGGTCTCCCCACTTGCACAATCTGGTGTCTTCAACTGCTGATGATCATGTTGATAGCACATCGTCAACTAGTGAAAATGAAGTCAATGGAAAAAAAGGAAGATCTAAATTTCCTTGTAGACTATGTGAAGGCAATCATGCCCTCCATCGTTGTCCCTTCCTAGATGAAGCTAAAAGAGTCTTGGATAACTGTCCTACATCACTACAGTGACTTCCTCCTGGATACAAGAAGCTCTTGCCGATTCCATCGCTAGGTGAAAATTAGACTAACACACCGTTGTTGTCAGTCAAAGCACCTATCATTGAAGATAAACCCTCCGAGTCCACAAAAAACCAAAGTGAACAGGTCGAGATGGCAGTCGACCCAATCTTGTCTTCAGAGGACCCACCTTCAGATGATACTGTCACCAAAGAGAATGAGAACAACACTGTTCAAATTATCTTCATAAACACAGACTCCGATGGACATGGGGACAATCTACCCATTCCTTTATCACAGGAAGGAAGTTCATCAGAGACTTATCTGGCCGTTTATTTGGTCCCACCTCCAAGCAATCTAGTCGTTTCCTTCAATTGGAATCTACTAGGGAGACCTTGCCTACCATCTAATCTACCATTCTGAATCATAGTACAAGCTTACAGAATGATCATGGTTGGTACTATCATAGATGAAGGGGCTTTCATGAGTATCCTTTCCTCCACTTCTTGGAAAGTGCTTGGTTCGCCATCGCTTCTTCCTAAGATTAGAAATCTGTCAGGCTTAAACAAAGGAACCAGTCGACCATTAGGGATCCTTCCAAATTTTCCTATAACCTTGAGAAGGAAAACCATTTATTTGAAGTGATGGTAGTCTAAGGGCCATTAGATTACAATATACTCCTTGGATGTGACTACATTTATAGCATGGAAGCTATTGTTTCCTCACTCTTTCAAGTGATATGCTTTCCACATGAAGGTAGGGTGGTCCACCTAGTTGACCAGCTTTCATTCCCTCGTTCAAACATAGCTATTAGTCAAATGCCATCCCTAACTGGTCTTTTTCCACAAGGAATGTCTCATTAGTCTCTAGTCAATCCACCTGATGAAGGCGAGTGATTTAGTGAATGTCACTAAACCCAGGAGGCATGTGCCCTGGTCTGCTTCGCCAGAAAAAACCCGAATATAAGGTGGGTTTCCGTGTAGGAATATGACTAATCTGATACCCCTGTTCATTTAGGAAAATGGATTTGGAGTGGAAAAAGATTCCCTCATCAAAGGTTATGTGACTGGGACTAACAACAGTCATCTTTGTCTATTTCGATGGACATCGCCAAGGAAGTGTTTTGTCTGCAACATGGTAGAACAATCTTACTAATGCAAGAACTTCCATTTTGTGACTTGGAAACTCTGCTTTATACCTGGGGGCATGAAAAACTTTTGTACTCAAGTGAAAAGCGACCAACATAACTCTAACCCCGTAGTTTTTACTAACTTCAACTGCTTAAGTTAGGTTATTGGTCTGATCAACCATTAACCTTTGCCGGGACCAATGGAAATGGGAAAGTAAAGGAGATGTTTCCCACCGAGAAGCTATCCTACCTAGTCTTAGTAGTTCTTTAATGCCTAGGACAGTAGTTGGTTGTTCCTAGCTGGTGTATGAAAGGCTTTAGAGCAAAATTTTGAATGGGGCAAGCTCCCTAAAAAATGAAGCTATCGATGATACATCCTTATTATATGACTGGAACGAGCAGTTTTACGCAAAGTTCAAGCTCGTTAAAAATAAACATCGCCATGAGTAGTTTTATGCGAAGTTCAAGCTTGTCAAAAACTAAACCTAGCAATGAGAAAGTGTTCCCATAGAGTTTAAGATCATTAAGAAATGAACCCCACCTCCAGTAAATAACCATTTTGATCACATGACTATCAGCTTTTGAACCTTGGTCGTGTTCTTACCATCACCTCCACTCTTTTTTAGTTGATCATACGCCTCCATTTGATTGTTTACCCTTTAGAGGAACAATTGTGACGAGTTATTCTATTAGCCACCTTCTTTACACTGTCGTGATTGGAATGTTCCAAACCTTACCTAGAACCAATTTCTATCCAAAACATCACTCCTTCCTCAAAAAACGAGTCTCCTTTAAGATCTTTTCATATGACTCGTAAAATATGAAAAAATTGCCAAGAAATTGGCCTCTCCAGCTCATTAAAGTAACCGGAAGTGCTATCCATCCTCTAGATTTTAATCCTTTTTGGACCTAAGTGATTATGACACAAAAATATTGAGCACTTATCTTGTTCATCTCATTAAAACTATCGAAAAGTCATCCCTTTCGTATTATTTTACACTTTTTTAGACTTAAGGGATTACATTATGAAAAAGGACCACTGTAGTTTCCTTTACGTCCCTTTTTAGACTCTCTAAAATTGAAAAGGATCGAGTTATCTTTGCCATTGAACTCGTTAAAACAATAGCAACAAACTTGTCCATGTAGACAAGAGCGAGTTTCACTGTTACTAGGCTCGTTAAAACATAGCGACGGGTTTGCCCGAAGGGAAAATTATAAAACAAGCATATGTTATCCTCCTTAAGCTTGAAAAAAATAAAGAGGTACTTGTTATTGGGAAAACTAGTGTCTATGCAGAGCTACTAGTCCCACTAAGACTGGTAGCTATCCTAGAAACAAACAAACTAAAACTACTTTCCTTTTCCTTTATGGGAAGAAGATAAGAGGTGAACAAAGGAGACCAACCTCTGTCTTGTGCTTGGTTCCTTACTTGATTCCTCTCCCTTCTGATAGATCTTTGCCACTTGCTTCCTCGTCTACCCAGCTTCAAAGAGCACCTGTGGAATCAAAGTAGCATAACACTATCTAAGAACAGGGATCTACTATCATAAACAATATAGGACCAGATATATATTGACCACACAAATGCATATATCATCAATCATACAAGAATGTGGAGGAAAACTTGAATAGCTTTATTAATATCAAGAATAGCAAAGAGGATTACAACCAATTGTTCTAACCCAACGTCATCCTCTCAGCAAGAAAGCCCTTCTTCACCTCATGAAAAGCTTAGATCACCCAACATTATGATGTTACACCAAGAAACCAACAACACTTCCTTACAAGATACAAAATTCCAGCCTCCAACCTCTGGATCTCTGGGATGAGAGATCTATATATAGATATTTGCAGAGGTGTGAGTCAACTTTGGGTTTTTTATTAGTGTCTTCTCTCTGATAGTTCTTGATTCCACTTGGAGATCTCATTGATCTCTTACTCATCCTTGGGAAATTCTGAGAGGCAAGTGTCACAGGAGAAGTTTCTAGAAGATTCCATGATCCTCCACCTCGCAAATTAACTCTGCCATTTGTCCACTCTCACCCATCGCACCCCATAGAAGGGATTTTCAGTATGCATCGCACCTCCCATGTGCATTTAGGTGGGATGCAATGCACTTTGACCATGGAGCAGGTGAGATGGTCCAGTTTTGACCAGTTCTGAGTAGTTTTTCATGGAGAACTTCTGGGAGATGATGTAATCAGGTGACCTCGTTCTTTTAGGGGTTGGAACAAAACTTTTAGGGACTTAGGAGCCCTTGGTTTATGGACATTTATTATTGAGGTTGCAGTGCCCAAAAATGTCTATAACAGTTGCCCCCTAAAGCATGAGGTCGTTAATCTTTTGATGTCGGGTGAAATGCTTTATCATGAGGATCCGAAGTTTTTTCGAGCTAGAAGGCGACTTGTAATAAGATACAATACAATACATTATCTTCATAATATTTTCATGATCTAGCTAAGGCAGGCATTCCCATTCTCAGCTTTATAAATTCATTTTCATGTACATAAGACAGACAATCGTTTGTGTGCAGACTGATGATTCTAGTAGAGCCATCATCCCTTAGATTGGATGATTATCTGTGCAGCAATGATGTACATTTGATGTCTTTATTTTCCTAAACATATATCGCAGCCCGGATGGATGAAACTAGATCTGGGGTCTTCAATCTCATTCGATCTTCACTCAAAGTACAGGTCGATCCATGTGAGAGATGTTCTGGAGTCGAACATGGAAAGACATCGCCTGATTACCAGCCAATGATGTAAGCTATTAACAAGCGCGAGACGAATCACCGATAATGATGATGACCCTCAAGGTACTACAATATAATTCATGTGGTGTGAATAATTGATTTGGCATCGAACACCATGCAAAAAATTTCGATCGAAGGCCATTGATGTAAACCTGTCGCCGGAAGTGAGAAACTTGCCATTGAGGCATGCAAGCTCCAAAGTACTGAAAGGGTTGTTCCTAGATCGACTTCCTGGATAATGAGATGATGTCGACAAGAAGCGATCCATCATAGGAGGGCCTTAATGAATCCCATATCTATGACACAGAACAGAGCAAATGATTTTAATGGAGGTGAAAACGATCTGATGATATGAGGTTCAGGGTGGCAGTCATGAAAGAATGGAGCGTAAATGTATTGCAATGGATCAGACACAGGTGAATTCTCTGAGCGACTTCTCTTGAAGATACTGGAAACATCGACATGATGGATTGGTAGCGTTAACCCCAAATATGGATGGTGTGATGGACCAATGGTGATTGGCCAGTGAATGGAACAACCCAACCCGACTCAGATGCGGAGTGAAAGTGTGATGTTCAAGAGCGACTCGCTACCAATAAAGTTTCTTCAAGTTTTCTTCCCAATTTTTCCCCAGTCATTGCTAACCAATACCTCTTTATTTTTTTCAAGCTTGAGGAGGATAACATATGCTTGTTCTATAATTTTCCCTTCGGGCAAACCCATCGCTATTTTTTAACAAGCCTAGCGATAGTGAAACTTGTTCTTGTCTATATGGACAAGTTTGTCGCTATTAGGTTTTAACGAGTTTAACGACAAAGATAACTTGGTCCTTTTCAATTTTAGAGAGTCTGAAAAGGGATGTAAAGAAAACTCCAACAATCCCTTTTCGTCATATAATCCCTTAAGTCTGAAAAAGTATAAAATAATATAAAGGGGATGAATTTTCGGTAATTTTAACGAGCCGAACAAAACAAGCGCTCGATCTTTTTGTGTAATAATCCCTCAGGTCTAAAAATATTAAAATCTAAAGGAGGGATAGCACTTCCAGTCACTTTAGCGAGCTGGAGAGGCCAATTACTCGGCAATATTTTCATGTTTTATGAGTTAGATGAAAAGAGCTTAAAGGAGACTCGTTTTTTGAGAAACAAGTGATAAATTCGGGTAACAACTAATTCCAGGTAAGGTTTGGAATTTTCCAATCACGGTAGTGTCACAAGGATGGCTAACAGGATCACTCTTCGCAGTTGTTCCTCAAAAAAGGTAAACAATCAAATGGAGGTGAATGATCGACCAATATAGAGTGGAGGTGATGATGAGAACATGACCAGGGCTTCAAAGGCTGATGATAATGCATTCACGATGGTTATTTACTGGAAATTGGTTCATTTTTTAATGAATGAGCTTAAACTCTGGGTGAAACATTTGCTCATTTCTTATGTTTAATTTTTAATGAGCTTGAACTCCACATAAAAACTGCTCGAGGCAAGTTTATTTTTTAATGAGCTTTAACCCTGCGGTAACACTACTCGTGATAAGTTTGCATGCCCCTAGCATAATGACCCAAATTGAGGTGCATCCTCCTCAAGCTTCATTGCATTCAAAACCATGGTTGGAATGAAGGTTTACCTCCGAGATCTTTGAAATTATCGACTTGGATTTTACGAGATCGTAATCAAAGACTCGATTTGGAAAGGGAGTTGTTTCATTTTTTGATGAGATTGACACAGTAAAATAACTATCCTCATGACTCCTTGTTTCATTTTTTAACGAGGTCGACATGAGATAAGAACCATCCTCGAAATCCATCGTATTAAATATTTGATAGAAAATCAAAAACTGAAGGATGATTAAGGTTGTTGGAATAATCTTCGTGGTAATCTGGAAGATGGGAGTGATGGTGGTAATCTCCCCATGGCGCCCCATCAATTATCATTGACTGAACAATTCCTTCGTCTGTATAATGTACTCGCGACCAAGGATCTGAAGGGGTGCCATATTCCTTAGACCTATCTATCCAAACACTTGATGAGCATTGATTTGGGTTTGCCTCCCATGCCACAAGCATTGATTGCTACAATATTTCTAAAATGGCGATGATCCATGCTGACAAAATGTTTAGGAATCTTCCGAATCCATTAGATATAGAAGATTTAATATTGCAAGTTTCCACTGTGGCCACTTCCACTAGATTACTCGGAGGCGGTAGGGCAAAAGTACCCATTAAGGCAGGGTATTTTAGGAGGCCTACTCCAATATTTTGAAGCAAATGGGGGCTTCCATGGATCATCGAAATGCTTATTGTAACCTAGGAACTATTGGGGAGAAATGTTTGTTGTTCGACGATTGTAATTCCTCCTTGAAAGGGAAATGAAATCTTCCTAAAGTAGGTCGACACAACAACAGCCATACCATATATCCAGGGCCTTCCTAGTAGGATGTTGTAATATAGGTTTTCGTCGATTACTTCAACATCTATTTCTACTGTTTTCCCCCCCAGTTCGACTTGCAAGTTACTTAAAATCCCATATGGTGTATGTGTTCATCCATCAAATGCTTTTAATGTTGTCGAAGATCGCGACAAGGTTGGAGATCCTAATGTTTTCCAGCAACTCATCGACATAATACACGTAGATGCCCCCTCATGATAATTGTTCGATGAATAGCTTTTTCGAGGGCTTTCACTTGAATGAGGAAAGCTAGTTGAGCTGGTAACTAAGGGTCCTTTGTGATTAAAGGACACAAGATTAGAATCCTTTGGGTCAATCCCACCTATTGTTGATAATAAAGCCTGCTTTTGGGAGGGGCAATTTTGCAGTACCTCAAGAGTCGACATAGCGGATGGCGATTGGGCCAGATCTTCCACTATATTATAATGTTGTGCTACTTTGGCACGAGGATTAAATGTCGACCTTTGTGCTACTCCTTTTGGTGGTTTTATTGTTATCTTTGGAATGATGGGTGGTGCAACTTCTGTGGAATTTGTTGTCGAACTACTAGGTTTATCTTTATCCTTGTTGTTTGACAGCTGTGGATTCTCGTAATCTTTATTCCTTGTCATTATCAAAGCATCATTTTGCTATTTCGGAACTGAAAACATCAACACTTGGGATGGGGAAGCATTATCATTGGCAACCAAATTTGTTCCTGGATTTGGAAACGAATCAGTGAATACCGCCGAGGTTTTCGAATTCTTGAAGAATTTTCTAAGCTCAGCTTTATATGGACACTCTCTTGTCCAATGATCCTCATGACATATATGACATGGACGATTTGGTTTCTTATCTCCAGAAGGGTTTGCAGAAGATTTTTTAGGTGATAATTCCTCCTGTTTCTTCTTCTTCCCTTTCTTTTTCTTCTTGCCTCCTGGTTGCTTGGTTTCTTTGCCTTTGTCTATTGAGACAACATTTATTTCCGAGGTGAGAAGTTCTTCTTTTTCATTTTGACTAGAAATCTTACGGGCCTTTTTAGATGTAGCCTTTGTTGATTTTGTGTCTGTTGTACCAATCATGCCAACGCCGAGATGAGAATCATTGTTCGATTTAGGAGGAGGAGGAACGGAAAATCCCTGTCTGGGAGCATTAGGGATTTTATCGTAGAGCGTGCTAGACTGAGTATAAATCAAGTCTAAATATTGCGAACGAGAAATAACTTGCTCTTCAGTGATGACTCCTCCCTTTGCCACATCTTCTGTAATGGAAGGTAATAATGACTTTATAAACCATTCAGCTAAAAGCTGATCAGGAACATACGTTTTTACTATTCTACAATGACGTCGCCACTCATGAATATGATCCGATATGTGAGTGGCCGTCGTTTGCTTGAAATTGGTAAGAAGTTCTGTTTCCGTTTCGTACCTTATGGGTAACTGAAAATGGGTTAAAAAGGTTGTGGCTAGGGTACTGAAGTTATCAAATGAATCTCTAGGTAATTCGATATACCATTTTGCTGTTGGACCAGTTAACATTCTCTGAAAAAGGCAAAGCCTAATTGAATCATCATTTAGGGTGTTTGATGAACACCATAGATGAAATGTCATCACATGATTTGTTGGGTCTTCACCTGGATTCCCATTAAATTTAGGAATATCTGACAGAAGTTTATGCGGAATCGCTAGCCACCAAGGGGCATAAGCAATTGGATCGTTCGTTAGCCGATTTAGATCCAGTAACTCTTTGCAATTGCCTTTGATGCTTTGCATACCAGCATACCAGCATAATGCATTTGATGCTGGTAACTTTGGTAAGGTTGATGGGTATAGCCATTGTAGAACGATTGATTTTGACCATTTTGAATATACGGCTGCCCATTATTTGCAAAGGATTGTTGCTTAGATACTTGGTAAACTTGTTGGAATTGCGGTTGTTGATATTGCACCAGCCATGGTTGTGAAGCCATGTGCTGTTGTCCAATACTGGCTGTTTGACCAAGATGAGGGGTAATTGTACCAGTTTGGGCCTGTGTCATTCCACTAGTTGGTGATTGTGGTTGAGTCGCAGGGATAAGAGGTTGTTGCATTACCACCTGAGAAACCTGAGGTTGGCATACAACAGGCAACGCTTGTACTTGCGACACCGTCACAATAGCTGGCGTAGTTGGTATATTTGACATAGGTAAACATTGTTACATCTAGTATACAACTCTTGGTTGTTGAGGCAGTATTGGCACCCAGCCGCTAGATGTAATTCCAGCATAAATTGAATTTTTTTGTGAACTCTCGTATAGTTGTCCTCCTGGAGGAGACAATGGAAGGGTATATTGCCCCCCATACGGTGGTAATCCGGTACTTAAAGGAATGGTTTGACCTTGAGGACCAGATTGCCCAAATTGACACCGTGAAGGGTCAATTTGTTGAGACTCAACGTAAGAGTTCCTGGATATTATTCTGGATGAACAAACGGGAACAGACCATACTGTCGAAATAACCCCTGAGTGGGCCCCATCTAGTGATTGACAACTGGTTGGGACAGATTGTATGCCAGTGAACATTGTTGGAGTGACAGCAGGAAGTTCTGTCGTCGCTGTGTCAGATGACACAGTCCTAGATGTCGACATTTGTTCAGACATTTCTAGTCTATCCAAAAGATTTCCTAGCAATTCTACAGGACTTTCCGATAACGGTAGACTAGTTTTTTATGAAGAAGGATATAGGGTGATCCTGACTCGAAATTGTGATGGAGTACTAGATGGAGGATCCTCCACAATCTCTTCTATAGCAATCAGACCAGGTTGAAGAGGTATACCATTAGGTCCATAAAATATTTCCGGTGTTGAAAAAGGTATAGATTCTGCAGCAACAGATGTTTGGGGAATAACACCTTCTGAATCAGCTGTAGATGGAGCTGGTTCAGTAGTACAAGTGTTTGCCTTCACACTAGGATCAGCCCTACTGTCCTTTAGTGGCTGCGAAACTTCTTCTATAAAGGTAGAGATACCATAAATGTTTGGATTAACTGAGTCTCCGATGGTGTCGGAACACTTGCTCCAACTTTACCAGTGGATTTCGAACCGGTTAAACGAGTTTGCTTTGTCCGTAAAAATATTGATTCTGGAGACAAAGACGGTTGACTCATAAGCCTCCGTGAACGACGGGGTTTCAATTGACTTTCTTCCACGATTGCAGATTACTCGATCAACTAAAAATCAAGGGGAAATGTGTTTCCGAATTAGATGAATTTTAGACGCTTTGACACAACTTGTTTTTTCAATTTTTAAGAGTCGAGAAAAAACAAAAGATGGCTCTAGTCGCCTTCGATTTTTAATGAGATTGAAGTGACAAGTGTTGAGATGGACCTTTTCCTTTAAGGAGTGCGAAAAGGAATGAAAAATACTACTCTGGAAAACTAGATAGAGAGATTACCTAACCAATCACAAAACTACAAAATACTTTTTATAGTACAACAATCAATCTTCGCGAATGTTGTGTTCAGTGCATTGCGACCGATAGGACGGCAGAAACGGCTTCCTATGGATAAAGGATATAGCCTATTGTGGTCTCCCAATATATACTCGAAGGTAAGTGGGAGAAAAATTCTGTAATGGCACTTGTCGTCTCAAAGTGGAGGAATCACCCAACCAGCAATGAAAACAATAGTTACCAGGCTTTACGACGCCGGAATACGTCTCTAGCCTAGACTTCTAAATGTTGTGTGTTAGGTTCCAAAGCGTTTTTAGATTCATTAAATTTATTTTATAGTTCATCTTGCTTAAGAAATTTTCCTTTCAGGTTCACCACGTGATGTAGATATATAATTCCTAAAATGCAATCTAAGATGATAAAAAATCGTTTAATCTTCTTTTTGCAATGAAAATCCTAGCTACTAAAGAAAGAGAGATGATATTATTTCAATATAGAGCAGAGAGCACACACTATATGCACTGTCCCAAATCAAACCAAAAACCAGTATAAATGCAAAGGCACATGCATGTATTTGTTTTTAGCCTTCTTAATGTGTGAATGATAAAAAGGAAGCTAAGCGCAAATCTTAATTATTCTTCAAAACGACATTACTAGCAAGCTTCTTTTTAAGACAAAATGAAGACAATGACGAAACTTTGTGATTCCGAATTGAAAACTTGTTTTTGACACTTGAAAAACTACTAATTCAAATCAAATACAAGAGTAACAGTGTAATCGACTATCAAGAAAAATCGGAATCTTCTATGACTGAAAATGACACTTGTGCCACTTCCAAATCAAGAAACTACAGTTCAATTATGCTACTTCTTTGTAAAAGAGAACTGAAAATGAATCACAATACATAAAAACATTTACAATTCTTTTCACAATGGAGGTAGGATAATGGCAAGGAAGGGGGTTTCCAATAGAGGTATACTGTTTACAGACAACAAAACTCCTAAATAGAGTTGAAAAGAGTGAAGAAAAACCAAATTCTGGAGGCAAAATTAGCCTTTTCTAATCAGCGCACCTGTTACACAGGGATTCTAGTATGAATCTCACCTACAGCACACGGGAAGTGTGATGCATATTGATATCCTTGAAGAGAGGGTGCGATGGTACAGTGCGAGCCTTTTGATCCAGTTCTTGATCATAGTTTGCAGCACAGTTCAGGAATTTAGGCCGAGCAAGTGGTAATCAGTAAATAAATCACAGGGGTAGATCTAAGGAGGTTACTAGAGCCACCACAAGGGCAATTAGAGAGTTTCTAAATCGATTGTTCAATTCGTAAACAAAACCTGGAGATAGACTGAAGCAACATTGATCTACTTTGCACTTGCATAGCAAATGCAGTTCGAAGGCTAGCTGGCTTGACTTTAGACTCCATCTGTAAGTTTATAAAGCAAACAAATATAGACAAACAAACAATCTATTTGCTCCCCAGCGAAGTCGCCATTTTGTTATCGGGAAAACTAGTGTCTATGCAGAGCTACTAGTCCCACTAAGACTGGTAGCTATCTTAGAAACAAACAAACTAAAACTACTTTTGTTTTCCTTTATGAGAAGTTGATAAGAGGGGAACAAAGGAGACCAACCTCTATCTTGCGCTTGGTTCCTTACTTGATTCCTCTCCCTTCTGATAGGTCTTTGCCACTCGCTTCCTCGTCTACCCAGCTTCAAAGAGCACCTGTGGAATCAAAGTAGCATAACACTATCCAAGAATAGGGATCAACTATCATAAACAATATAGGACCAGATATATATTGACCACACAAATGCATATATCATCAATCATACAAGAATGTGGAGGAAAACTTGAATAGCTTTATTAATATCAAGAATAGAAAAGAGGATTACAACCAATTGTTCTGACCCAGCGTCATCCTCTCAGCAAGAAAGCCCTTCTTCACCTCATGAAAAGCTTAGATCACCCAACACTATGATGTTACACCAAGAAACCAACAACACTTCCTTACAAGATACAAAATTCCAGCCTCCAACCTCTAGATCTCTGGGATGAGAGATCTATATATAGATATTTGCAGAGGTGTGAGTCAGCTCTGGGTTTTTGATTAGTGTCTTCTCTCTGATAGTTCTTGATTCCACTTGGAGATCTCATTGATCTCTTACTCATCCTTGGGTGATTCTGAGAGGCAAGTGTCACAGGAGAAGTTTCTGGAAGATTCCATGATCCTCCACCTCGCAAATTGACTTTGCCATTTGTCCACTCTCGCCCATCGCACCCCATAGAAGGGCTTTTCAGTATGCATCACATCTCTCGTGTGCATTTAGGTGGGATGCAGTTCACTTTGACAATGGAGCAGGTGAGATGGTCCAGTTTTGACCAGTTCTGAGTAGTTTTTCATGGAGAACTTCTGGGAGATGTTGTAATCAGTTGACCTCATTCTTTTAGGGGTTGAAAAAACAGTTTTAGGGACTTAGGAGCCCTTGGTTTATGGACATTTATGATTGGGGTTACAGTGCCCAAAAATGTCTATAACAGTACTAGTCAGCAATGACTAGGGAAAATGGAAGAAAACTTGAATAGCTTCATGGGTAGCAGGTCGCTTTTGAACATGACACTTTCACTCCATCACCATGATTGAGTGAGGTTGGGTTGTTCCGTTCACCAGTCACATCACCATTGGTCCACTGTACCATCCACCTTGGTGTTAATGCTACCAATCCATCTCAGTGTCACTGATATGTTCAAGAGAAGTTGCTCAGAGAATTCACCAACCTAGCTAACATTTCATCCGATGCAATACCTTCACTCTCCATTTTTCATGACCGCCATCCTAAACCTTGTATCATCAGATCGTTTTCACCTCCACAAAATCATTTCTCCGTTCCATGTTGTAGATGTGAGATTCATTAAGGCCCTCCTATGATGGGTCACTTCTTGTCGACATCAGCTCATTATCCAAGAATTTGACTTAGGGACAACCCTTTCAGAACTTTGAAGCTTGCATGCCTCAATGGAAAGTTTCTCAGTTTTGGCGATAGGTTTACATCAATGGCCTTTGATTGAAATATTTTATGTGGTGTTCGACATCAAATCATGTATTCACACCACGTGAATTGTACTGCAATACCTTGAGGGTCATCATCATTATCGGTGATTCCTCTCGCGCCTGTTAACAGCTTACATCATTGGCTGGTAATTAGGCAATTCCTTTCCATGTTCAACATCAGAACATCTTTTCACATGGATCTACTTGTACTTCGAGCGAAGATTGAACGAGTTTGAAGACCCCCGATCTAGTTTCATCCATCCGGGCTGCAATATATTCAGGAAAATTAAGACATTAAATGTACATCATTGCTGCAGAGATAATCATCCAAACTATAGGATGATGGCTCTACCAGAATCATCAGTCTGCCACACAAACAATTGTCTGTCTTATGTAAATGAATGTGAATTTATAAATCTAAGTATAGGAATGCCCACCTCAGCTAGATCATTAAAATATTGTGAAGATAATTTATTTTATTGTATCTTATTACAGGTCACCTTCCAGTTCGAAAAAACCTTGGATCCTCATTATAAAGCATTTCACCCTACATCGAAAGGATTTATGACCTCATGCTTTAGGGGCAACTGTTATAGACGTATTTGGGTAATACAACCCCAATCACATACATCCATAAACCAAGGGATTCTAGACCCCTAAAAGTGTTTTTTCATGCCCTAAAGGAACAAGGTCAGCTGATGACATCACCTCCCAAAATTTCTCCATGAAAAACTACTCAGAACTGGTCAAAACAGGACCATACGGACTGCTCCATGCATAGGGTGTGATGCATGTTTCCTATTACATAGAGGGGGTGTGATGCATACTGGAAATGCCTTCTATAGGGTGTGATGAGTGAGAGCAGACAAATTGCAGAAGCAGTTTGCCAGGTGGAAACCTAGAGAATATTCTAGAAACTGCTCATATGACACTTGCCTCTCTGAATTCACCCAGGGATGAGTAAGAGATATGAAATCTCTAGGTGGAACCAAGAAATATAAGTGAAATGACACTAATCAAAATCCCAGAAGTTGACTCACTCTCTTGAAATCATCTATATATGGATCCCTCATCCAAGAGATCCAGAGGCTGGAATTTTGTAATTTGCAAGGAAGTGTTGTTGGTTTCTCTTTGAAGACATTGTTGGGTGATCTTGCTTTATATGAGGTGAAGAGGGCTTTCATGCTGGGAGGATGATGCTAGATCAGACAGCCTGGTTGTAATCCTCTCTTCTACTACTTATATCAACAAAGCTATTTGTGTTTTCCTCCATATGCTTTTATATCTCTAAATCTTGTTTATGTTTTCATTTATATGGTTAATGTACATCTGATCCTACATTATTTATGGTTATAGATCTCTATTCTTTGATGGTATTTTGCTGCTTTGGCTCTACAAGTGTTCTTTGAAGCGGGACAAGTGATAAAGGAGTGGCGAAAGCTATATCAAAGGAGAGAGGAAACAAGCAAGGAGACTAGCGAAAGACTGAGGTTGGTGCTCTCTGCTTCTCTCTCATCCATCTCTGATAAAGAAAAACACAAGTAACTTTACTCTGTTTATTTCTAAGATAGCTACCTGTCTTAGTGGGACTAGCAGCTTTGAATGGACAATAGTTTTCCCGATAACACCACATTATAAGCATATACTATGATCTATAAGGGCATGTAAGGAGGAATGATATATCCTACTAGTCAAATCCAATCAAAGGAGGTGACCATGCTACTTGGAGGGGGTTCCATGGGAATGAGAGGACTGACCCCTTGTGCTATGGGAATAGGATAATTTCTCTCTAGTTCTCTGGGAATGTGAGGATTCCCCCGCTGTGCTATGGGAACGAGAGAAATATTTCCCAATTCATCCTTGAAGAAACAAGAAGAACCTGAGCGGTATGAAGATCACTCTCTATGGGAAAGGTACAATCAATTGTAGGTGGAATCAAGTGAACCATTTTCTCAACCAATGGTTGGTCATGAATAGACTCATGGGATTCATGCTCAGAGAGAGTGGGATTGATTGGAGATGGATTCTGATCAATCAGTTCATCAACTAGTGGGGGATTGGGAGAACGTTTTTGATAACTAGCTAGAAAACGAGACTGAGAAGCTATAAGGTTTTACAACACTTTTGACGCTTCATCCATACAAGGAAAAAGGTGAATAGGATGATTCCCTTCACATACATTATAGGGAAACTTGAATTTACCCTCTTTCCCATGGACCTTACTATCACTAGTGGATGGGTTATCACTAGCATGATCTCTAGAGGTCGATGACAAAGGCCAATGTGAGCCAATGGACTACAATTCTAATACCTTGGGAATACCAGGATGATCTCTACGAAGATGATCACCCTTACAAATCAGGAAAGGGGATTTAAATTTGTGGGGATGATTGGAATATTCCTCCATACTAGTTTCATTCATGTCAATGGTTGTTGGGTTGTCCCCTTTATTCTTAATCTTCCTTTAATTCTTCTTCTTATCCACCTAGTTAATAACATTGAGGCTTTCATCAGATTTAGAGGAAGAAGGGGAAGAAGGACGAACAAGCAAGGAAGGAAAAGGTTCAATTTTAGGATTATCTAGAGGTTGATGTTGTTCAGGTGGAGGAAGAATTGGTTGAGAAGTAGTTTGGACATTCAAAACCATAGTGGTCGTAAAAAACCAAACTGACAAACCAATGGTAAATTTGGGAAGGGACAACTTTGCCATATAAGGAGCATCAATATTTCCAAAAGAAGGAAAAGGACCAGGATTCCTATGAAAGGGGTTTCCTTGATAGGTGGACTCGAGAACTGTTTCCATTAGTCTCAACCTAAGGTATATTAAAGATTTATTCCATGATAAGGATGTTGTTCCAAAGTCAATTAATTGATTTTAATAATTAAAGACACAAACAAAAACAAGGAGGGGTAACTAGGAAAAATGGTTTACCAAGCAACAATGAACTACAATATACACCTTGGAGAATTATGGACTTAACGTACATGCAGGAAATCTCCCCAAATTTTGTGTTCAATGTATCACGATATATAAGGAGATTGAGTCAGTTACTTATGGCGAGGATAGAAACCTATGATGGACTTCCAAAATATACTCAACGATATGTGGAAGTGTAATCCATAATAGTCTTGTCTAATGTGTAACTGTTCAATGAGAGCGTTCCCATATAATTATCATGCGTGGAGTGCCATTCGATATATCCGAAGGTACATGGAGAAATATCCGATACACTTATGTATGTGGAACCGAATATGACCCCCGGAATGGAACGCTAGCAAAAAATGATAGCTCCTTTGTTTAAGGATGTCAGAACACATCTCTAACCTAGACCTCTATGTGTGTCTTTAAGTTTCAAATGCTCCTTAGGTTCATTGAGATGAATTTCTGATTTGATCTTGAATTATGTTTCGGTTTCAAGGCTTAAAAATTGATGTCACCTGAACACACGTATGATGCAACTAATATGACAAAAATAACTCTATTCATTTTCAGTTTAACAATGAAAGGGCTAACTATGTAGGAGAAGAAGAAATCAATCAACAATGCAACAAACAAGTGATGCAACAATTGATCTTCTTAACTTCATTATTCCAATTAGAATCAAAGTCCTATATGTAATGCAAATAATTGTTTTTATTTGATTTTATTTTAATTTTTCAAATGCAAAGAAACATATGAGTGAAAATTGATCACTGATGAAAAGAAACTACATTGACTTTAGGTCTAATGTAAAAGTTACTTTTCAAATTCAATAATCAATCTATGCACACAACCCAAATTGATAAGAACAAAGAAAGAACGAAATAAAATCTTATCAAAAAAGGCGATGACAATCAGAGGCGATTAACACTCATACACAATTTACCCCCCCCCCCATGACGATTGAGGGGGATTTTTTATTTGGGAAAATGAAAGAAAAAACACGCAATTTCACACTAGGGAATTCCAATTTTCATGCACAAAACCCTAGATGAAAATGCACATATTTTTCTTTTCCAAACACTTAATTTTCGAAAATGAAGAAAACTAAGATGAAAAGTCAAATCACTGATTCAAACAAGATTTTTAGAATGATGAATAGAACACCAATTCATCTAAGCGCTCAATGATCAAACAAAATCAGTTTGCAAACAACCTAATTATAAGAACAAAAGAAAATATTAAAAAAATGCTTACCAAAGGTATTAAAAAAATCAAACCAAATGGAGGCTTCAAAGAGACCACAAGGCACTCAGAGACTCAAGGAAGAGTGGCTGTAAAAAGGTTGATCAGAGAGATAATGAAGGAAAATACAAATTTTTGCATGAATGAGGGCTAACACAGGTGAAAAGAAGGCACCAGTGCTATGCAACACAAGCACAAAGAAGGCTCAACTTCACTCTGTTAGAAGACTAAGTTGGTCTACAGATGCAAAGTTCTAACACAAGGATTGAAATTGAGACTCAATGAAAGTTCTTCCTAGGTCTGTTCTTGGCTGAATAAGACATTAAAGAACCAGAGAAGATTGAAGATAAGCACAAAGGACAAAGAAACTACCAAGGGAATACATCATTCCCCAATATGGTCACCAATTTGTTATGAATAATCTACTACTGCGGACAGAAGTATCTTCCCTAGGCCTAATGGATTGATGCAAAACAACAAAAAGAAAAAGGGGCTAATGTTTTCCTTAAATTAAATAGAGAACGTGATGGAGCCTACCTAGAATCTATCATATGCTTCACTCCTTCCATGTCTTGAACACTCCAATCCTAACTTTGATCACTATTATTAGAGCCTTCTCATTCAGATAACAAAAGCTAACAATATATGGAATCTATGTAGCATCATCTAATTATTTTATTCAATATATCAACATTTTATTGAAATATATGAAACCATAACATCATATATAGGAAAAAAAAGAACTCTTTGCTTTAATAAAAATGGAGTGAGTTAACACCAAAAATAGTGTAAAAGAGCTCCTCCAAGTTGACTTGTCCTTTTCTTGTCACAAAGTGCAGCTCTAATCACCCTAATGCATGGAAATATATCTCTCGCAACAACAATAAGGGTAGAATCACTATCCAAAATCCAATCATAACCAACCATGTGCTTGTGGAATTAGGTAAATGTATACGAAAGGGAGGTAGTTTAGAATTTCTTATCCATTTACAAATTTAGGCTTGAGATCCAAAAGTGATGGGAGGATGAGCTCAAGGGTTAAGAGGTGATTTCTCTAAGGTGGAATCACATAGGATTCGAATGTTTATCCATGGTAAATGGTTGAAACAACCTCTGGAAGCTTCTGGAAGAGGAAGCTTCGAAAATATTTTTATTTTTCCTAAATTTCTAGAATAAACGCACCCCTAACACTGAGCAGCCTGTTGGGGATCAGTGCAGGTGCAGAGTTGAGAAAATTGGTAGTCAAAACTCTCCAATAGGAGGCCACGGAGCATTAGTCCTTAAAATGACTGAAACAAGGTACTTTCAGGTAGAAACTCGGGGATTAGAATGAGTCATGCTTAGGGATTTATACAAGGATTATGGAAAGGAGGTCAAAGGATGTTGATTGATCCAGTTGAAGGCCTACAGACAAGATTTGACAAAATGGCCTATAACAATAATGCTCAAGGATCATCTTCCAAAATATCTAGGAAATTATGAATACTTCTTCAATGAAGTTGTTACTAATTATAGTTCAAGTGGTTACATGCATGAATAATTCTCTTAGAAGGGAACTAATTTTTCCATCAATATCTCAACTGAAATAAATAAAGGCTTGATGGCTGAGGAAAATAAAATGTTTAAGAGAAATGATTGAATAATGTGACACAATTGATTCCAAAAGACATGTTTTTTTTATTCTTGTTGATATAACTAAAGAATTGGAGGGATTCCATTTAACAATGGATACTATACTACTCACAAAGACTGAATGCAAGAGAAATTAGATGCTCTCAAACTCTCATGGGATAATGAGTTTAATAACCAAATTAATTTCTCTCAAGAAGAAGTTGAAAAGTGGTTAAGCCACTTTGTTAACAAAAATGAAGCTCAAGTGGATATAATCTATTAATTAGGCTTTGAATTGAAGGATATTGAGGATGACTTTATCAAACTCAAGATAAAGGATGAGTCAATGGTCGCACCATTTTAAGAGACATTGAACAATTTTTAAAGAAGGATTAGGTCAAAGTATCTAAACCTAAGTCTCAAGAAGAAATTACAATAGCTAGGCCACCTCCAATAAAGTAGAATATAAAGAAAAATTCAACAAGAAAATAATAGTGAGAGAGTTTCGACATAGTAAATAGCGTAAGTATTTTAATAATCCTTAATATTTTTCATTTCTTCACAATTAGTATTTATCCAACCTTTCTTTTTCATAATCTTAAAAATTAAAGGCCGATTCCATACTATGTTTTCTATTTCCTTCTGGGCAATTTTGGTATATATATTGTTCCCAAGAGCCCCATCATAGTCAACAAGGATGAACATGTTTCTTGTTTTCCATATATTATATACCCTTATTTAAAACATTTGTGTATGTCATAATAAAAACTCCCAGAGAACTATTTGGAGCATATAGTTAGTGCTATCTCAAGACTTTGTGTTTAAAGCATGAGATTTCATGTGTGTGTGTTAAAGCCCCTTATGGTTTTATTAAAAAATAATGTCAAGTTCTTTACATATGTGATCCTTCTACTTTCATATTTTCCAATGATATCTTTTGATTTACTTCATGCTATGTTGGAAGTGCCATGCTATGAAATTACTCATTCTATTCTTTTGAGTCTTCTGCAATAATAATCAATGTGAATTTCACTATGAATATTTATTTTGAGCATCCCTTATCCTATCTGAAGCATATTTTTCTTTGTGTATCTATCATATCACATTAAAGAGAAGTATTGCCTCTATAAAAATGTTGACATAGTATTCCTTGTAATGTTGTCTCCAAGGCTTTGGACAATCCTAGAGAACCACAAAGAGCTGGGGGTCCAATGGTATCTGGTGGGAATTATTTTAAGTGTTGGGCATGTATTTCTCTTAATCCCAACGTGCATTTTTCCTAGTTCTAAAAATGCATTCTCCAATAAACTATAATATAAATAGAAATTCAACAAGAAAATGAAAGATACATAGTAAGTAAAGTAGTTATTTCAATAAACCTTAATATTTTCCAGTTCTTCTCTTTTTTTCCATGGAAAAAGGCGTAATTTTATTAATGAAAATAAACTTACATGTTGCATTGGAAAGTAACATAACATCATCTAGTCAAAGACCAATGATAATAAGAAACAAACAGAAAAACACAAGTAATGTACATGGTGGAAAAAAGCTAAGCTTTTATCCCCTTCTTTCTCTTGACCCTTCATCATTCCCTTTGGGATAACACTGAAGAGACAAGTGCAAGCTGATTCCCTACATCCATTTTGGTAGAGACCTTGTCTGAGTCTGAATTATCAGATGAGTGAATATGTTTGTTCCCACTAAAGTCCCCTTCTTCACAAATCAAGTTTGAATACATCAGGTGATTCCGAGATTCAATTGGGTCTTGTGGAGTTCCCTCTTGTGTTCCTGGTTCCATTGGTGTCTGGTTTTTCGCTTTTGGAGATGGTTCTTCCTCAACTTTGTCCTTCTTCTCTTCAGGTTCCAATGGGGGATATTTCCAGCCTTTGGTTGTTCCACAAGACTATTCTTTCTTCAAGTGTCTTTTTTAGCTTTTGGATACGAATTGTGTAGGTGCCCTATTTACCTACAATTCCTACACTTGAACAATGTGTTCTCATAATCTAAAATATGAGTCCAAATACGCTTGTTGTGTATTAGGCGAATGTTATCTGGTAGGCCTTTGTTGAGGTCTACTTCTACACATATTCATGCAAAAGTGTAGACCCTTTCCTCCACTCGTTGAGTATCAGTCTTGATGAACTACCCAAAGATGTTACCAATGCCTACAAGGACCCCGTCATCCCAGAAGCATTGGGGAAGATTGTGCATTCGAACCCAAACTAGCATTTTAGAGAAAACCATGGTATTTTCATCAAATTCATGGAACCAAGGAGTAGTGAAAAGGCCCGTCAAACCCCAGAACCATGGTCCATCCTAAAGGATTGAGTCTCTATCCTCAGTTTATTGGAAATTTATAATAAAGAATCCTTTTGAGCAAAGATGTATATCACATTCTAATGACTAGTTAGTTAAAATCTAGTGGAAAAGTTCTACTGGTTTTGGCCATAAGTAATTGAAACAACATATAATGGCTTGGGAGTCAAAAGAGGCACAACGCTCGTCTGTTTCTGGCATGTATATGTTTATTTATGGGGTGTAGTTCAGTTTCTCCACTATGTATGGGCTTGGAGTGTTTACTACCTATTTGGTTGGTTCTGTGACTAATATTTTCCCCTAAAGTATGTTCTTGAATGATAGTCCCCCATTTGTTTTCTTCTATTTTTTTCCCATGCCTTTTGTTGTGCCCCATGCCCCCATTTTCATTTATGGTTTTACTAGGAGCCGTCACTCCTCCCCTGAGTCTCAGGTTGAGGATTATGGTGAAATATGGAAGGATATGATATTCCAACATGGGCTGGTTATCTTGTAATATTATGCCCCCGTATATTTTTTTTTACATATTCATAGGGTATCCAGTTTTATGTGTGATGTATTGTTTTAGGAGCATCACACTACCTACTGTGTTTACCCAAATTAATAACGTGGTCCCGATAGGGGTCTTAAGTAAAATTTGAATGCATGGGGTACTTACTAGTTTCTTGGACCCGAATTCTTCCTTATTTCAGTGGGGTTGTGTTTCCTTCGAGTGTTCCTTTTTCCCTGTGCTTTGTTTGCATAGGATGTGGTGACAAGGTTGGATAGAGTGTGACTCTATTGAGCTAGTGTGCAGGGAATTTGTTGGTCCTGACTTGGTATGGAGCAGTATAGTTTGAAAATCCAAAACTTGTAGTCGTTCCCCTTTTATTTACACATAGCACTGAGTACCCCATGGTTCTAGTATCCCCTCTGACACAACAACAACGAGCAGTTGTGTGGTTTGCAGAAACCCCTACATCCCAACAAAAACTGTAAATGGAATGTTCAACATTGCAGAGCTTAGGGACCAAAGGATGGATGGAATCATAGCAATAATGAGGCTTCAATCACAAAAATATCCCAGAAGGTAGGGAAAATGACTGCCCACACCCTTCTTCTCATTTAGCAATCATCCAATATTTCCTTCTAAGAGTGTTGAACATCAAAGGTTGGTTCCTAATTGTGTTTCCTATTTTATTCTAGGTCTTTTCGGTCTATATATGGTCCATGGGAGTGTTATAGACATATTTGGGTATCGCAACCCCAATCATATATGTCCATAAACCAAGGGCTTCTAAGTCCCTAAAAGTGTTGATTCATACCCTAAAGGAGAAAGGTCAGCTGATTACATCATCTCCCAGAAGTTTTCCATGAAAAACCACTCAGAACTAGTCAAAGCAAGACCATACAAATTGCCTAGTGCAAAGGGTGCGATGCATCTCACCTGCCACATGAAAAAAGTGTGATGCATACTGGAAAGCCCTTCTATATGGTGCGATGAGTAAGAGTAGACAAATGGCACAAGCAGTTTGCTAGGTGAAGACCCTGAGAATCTTCTAGAAGCTGCTCATTTGACACTTGCCTCCCTGAATTCACCCAAGGATGAGTAGGAGATCATGAAATCTCCAAATGGAACCAAGAACTATCAGAGAGATGACACTAATCAAAATCCCAGAAGCTGACTCACCCCCCTGCAAATATCTATAAATGGATCCCTCATCCCAGAGATCCAAAGGTTGGAATTTGGTAATTTGCAAAGAGGTGTTGCTGGTTTCTCTTTGAAGACATTGTTGGGTGATCTTGCTTTGTGTGAGGTGAAGAGGGCTTTCAAGCTGGGAGGATGGTGCTGGGTCAGACCAAGTGGTTGTAATCCTCTCTTCTACTACTTTTACTGATAAAGATATTTGAGTTTTCCTCCATATTCTTGTGTATCTCTGATTATTATGTTCATATATGCATTTGTATGGATAATATATATTTGATCCTATGTTGTTTACAGTGAAAGATATCTATGCTTTGATGGTATTATGATGCTGTGAATCTACAGGTGCTCTTTGAAGCGGGATAAGTAAGGAAGCAGTGGCGAGATTCTGTCAAGGGGGAAAGGAAACAAGTAAGGAGCCAAGAAGAAGACTGAGGTTGGTGCTCTTTGCTTCTTTCCCATCTCTCTCTCATAAAGGAGAAACAAGTGACTTTAATATGTTTATTTCTAAGATAGCTGCCCGTCTTAGTGGGACTAGAAATTCTGAATAGACACTAGATTTCCTGATAACAAAATGGCAACTCCACTGGGGATCGATTAGTTTTATTGCTTGTCTCTATTTGTTTGATTCATAAACCACAGATGGAGTGTTAAGTTAAGCCAGCTAGCCTTCAAACTACATTTTCTATGCAAGTGGAAAGTAGGTCAATGCTGCTTCATTTAATATCCGGGTTTATTTATGAACTGAACAATTGACTTGCAAACATCCTAAGTTCCCTAGAGGTAGGTTGAGTAACCTCAATAGATCAGCCCCTGTACTTTGTAGTTAGTGACTATCATTTGCTCAGCCTAAATCCCTGATCTAGGCTGCAACTGTGATAAAAAACTAAGTTAAAGTCTCGTCCCTTGACCATCGCACCTTCTCTTCTTGGAAATTTGGATGCATCGCACCTCCCGTGTGCAATAGGTGGGATGCATCCCTATTTCCCTGTGTTGCAGGTGCGATGATCAAAAAAGACTAGTTCTGCCTCCAGATTTTGGTTTTTCTTCACTCTCTTTAGCTTTATTCAGGAGTTTTGTTATCTGTGATCAATAGACCACTGTTGAAACCCCCTTTCTTTGCATCTTCCAACCTCCATTGTGCAAATATTTGTGAATTTTTTTATGTATTTTTCACCATTCACAGTTCTCATTTACAAAATGGTAGCTTAATCGAACTGTTGTCTTTCGATTTGAAAGTGTCGCAAGTGTCGTTTTCAGTCAAGGAAAAAAAATCCTTCTTTTTTTGATAGTCGATTACACTATTACTCTTGTATTTGATCTAAATTAATATTACTTCAAGTGTCGAAATCAGTTTTCAATTCAAAATCGCAAAGAGTCGCCTTGTCTCCCTTTTGTTTTTTGAAAAGAAAATTGTTAGTACTGTCGCTTTGAAAGAAGATATGATTCAGATTTGTGCTTAGCATTCTTTTTGTCATTCACACATTAAGAAAGCAGGAAAAAAATACATGCATGTGCATTTTCATTTAGACTGCTTGTTGATTGTGATTTAGGATAGTGCATCTAGTGTGTTCTATCTTCTCTATGTTGAAATAATTTCATTTCTCTTTCCTTAGTAGCTAGGATTTTCATTGAAAAAAGAAGATTGAACGACTGTTTATCATCTTAGATTGCATTTTAGGAATTGTATATCTACATTGCGTGGTGAACCTGAAAGGAAAATTTCTTAAGAAAGATCAACTGTAAAATAAATTCAATGAACATAAAAACGCTTTGGAACCTAATGCACGACATCTAGAAGTCTAGGCTAGAGATGTATTATGGCATTGTAAAGCCTGGTAACTGTCGCTTTCATCATAGGTTGGGTGATTCCTCCTCTTTGAGACGAAAAGTGCCATTATAGACTTGTGCTCCCACATAACATTGAGTATATATTGGGAGACCACAATAGGGTATATCCTTTATCCTTAGGAAGCCATGTCTGCTGCCCTATCTATCATAATGCACTAAACAAAACATTTGGGAATATTGACTGCCGTACCATAAAAGGTATTCTGCAGTTTTGTGATTGGTTTGGTAATCCCTCTGTCTAGATTTCCAAAGTAGTCTCTTTCATTCCTTTTCAGTCTCCTTAAAGGAAAAGGTCCATTTGAGCACTTGTCACTTCAGTCTCTTTAAAAATTGAAGGCGACTAGAGTCATCTTTAGCTTTTTCTCAACTCTTAAAAGTTGAAAAAGCAAGTTGTGTCAAAGCATCTAAAATTTATTTTAATTGGAATAATGTCATTGTTCCCTCATTGGTCTTAGGTTGAGAAAATGGAGTCCACCAACCAAGGATTTCCCCTTGGGGAAAATCCTAGTCCTTTCTCCTCTTGGGGAGATGTTGGTGCACCTCATATGGCCACATTGTGCCTTCCATGACTGACAATTGGCCTGCCGGTGTGGCTTTTCTCGACCTCTGTCGTTCAAAGCACCATGATTCTTGAACAATCGAATCAGAAAATAGATGATACTAGAGTTCCCCCCCAACCTTCTACTTCGCCTGTATATCCCTCTCCTTCTTCCTCTTCTCTTGGTGAAGATAGTAAAACTAAAAACCAAGTAACTGAGAAGAAGAAGAAGGGGAAGGAGAAGAAGAAAAAGGAGCCAATGGCAAAAAGGGACAACCATGAATCGTCTAGTGAAAATACACACACTGCACCATCCAAACCTAAATCTCCATGTGTCATCTACAAAGGAGACCACTATCACTGAGATTGTCCTTGCATCTGATGGATCCTAAGGGACTGGTCTCCAGCTTGCATAATCCAGTGTTGTCAACCTCTGATGATCATGTTGAAAGTACATCGTCAACCAGTGAAAGCGAAGTCGTCAGACAGAAAGGAAAATCTAAATTTCCTTGTAGACAGTGTGAAGGTGATCATGCCCTCCACCATTGTCCCTTCCTGGATGAAGCTAAAAGAGTCTTAGATAATCGTCTTGCATCGTCGTAGGGACTCCCTCCTGGATACAAGAAACTCTTGCCAAATCCATTGTTAGTTGAAAACTCGACTGACCCACCTTTGGTGTCGTTTGAAGCACCTATCATTGAAGATAAACCCTCTGAGTCCACATCGGAAGAAAGTCAACAGGTCGAGACGACAGTTGACCCCATCATGGCTTCAAAAGATTTACCTTCAGATGATACAGTCACCAAAGAGAATGAGAATGACATCATTCAAATTCTTTTCATAAACATAGACTCTGATGAACATGGGGGAAATCCACCCATTCCTTTACCGCAGGAAGGAAATTTGTTAGAGTTGTATCTGGACATTTATTCGGTCCCATCTCCAAGCAACCTAGTCATTTCCTTCAATTGGAATCTACTAGGCAGACCCCGTTTACCATCTAATGTACCATTCTAAATCATAGTGCAAACTTACAAAATGGTCATGGTTGGTACCATCATAGATGAAGGGGCTTATATGAGTATCCTTTCCTCAACTGCTTGGAAAGTGCTTGGTTCGCCATCGCTTTTGCCTGAGATGCGAAATCTGACAGGCTTCGATAAAGGAACCAGTCAACCATTAGGGATCCTTCCAAGTTTGCCTATAACTTTGAGAAGGAAAACCATTTATCTGAACGTAACGGTAGCCCAAGGACCTTTAAACTACAATATACTCCTTGGGCGTGACTGCATTTATAGCATGGGAGCCATTGTCTCCTCACTCTTTCGAGTAATGTGTTTTCCGCATGAAGGCAGAGTGGTCTAGCTCGTAGACTAGCTTTCATTCCCTAGTTCACACATAGCTAATAGTCCAATGCTATCCCTAATAGGTCGTTTTGTGCAAGGAATGTCTCATCAATCTCCAGTCCATCCACCTGATGAGCGCAAGTGATTCAGTGGTCATGACTGAAACCCAGGGGGCATGCACCCTAGTCTGCTTCGGCAGGAAAACTTCAGGTATAGGGTAGGTTTCCGCAGAGGATATATGACTGGTTTGACACACCCGTCCATTTAGGAAAATGGGATTAGACCAGAATAAGATACCTTTGTTAGAAGGTAGGCCTTTCCCAATAGAACAATTTTTTTGTCTACAAATTGAAGGGTAGCTTGGAAAAGGTAGGCCTTTCTCGATAAGACAATTTCTTTGTCTGTAAATTGAGGGGTAACCTGGGAAACTCTACTTCGCTATACCTGGGGGCATGCAAACCTTTTTGCATGAAAGTGAAAAACGACCATTTATTTTCTTAGTTTGTAGGTTCTTAAACCTTTAAACTTGTAGGATTGGTTGTTCCTAGCTTACATAATAAAAGGAGTCGGAGCATAATTTCGAACGGTGCAAGCTCCCTAAAAAGTGAACCTATCGATGAGAAATCCTTATTATATGACTAGCACGAGCAGTTTTACGTGAAGTTCAAGCTCATTAAAAATTAAACCTAGCAATGAACATATGTTCCACCAAAGTTTAAGCTCGTTAAAAAATGAACCCACCTCCGGTAAATAACCATTGTGAATGATTATCATCAGCTTTTGAGCTTTGGTCGTGTTCTTACCATCACCTCCACTCGGTTTTAGCTTATCATTTGCCTCCATTTGATTGTTTACCCCCTTTGAGGAATAACTGCGATAAGTGGTCCTATTAGCCACCTTCTTTACACTGCCATGATTGGAAAGTTCCAAACCTTACCTGGAACCAGCTACTATCTGAAAACATCACTCATTCCTCAAAAAACGAGTCTCCTTTAAGCTCTTTTCATCTGACTCGTAAAATATGAAAAAATTGCCGAGCAATTGGCCTCTCCAGCTTGTTAAAGTGATTGGAAGTTCTATCCCTCCTCTAAATTTTAATCTTTTTGGACCTGGGGGATTATTACACAAAAATATCGAGCGTTTGTCTTGTTCGGCTCGTTAAAACTATAGAAAAGTCATCCCTTTCACATTGTTTTATACTTTTTCAGACTTAAGGGATTATACTACGAAAAAAGAATATTGGAGTTTTCTTTCTGTCTCTTTTTAGACTCTCTAAAATTGAAAAGGACTGAGTTATCCTTGTCATTAAACTCGTTAAAACAATAGCGACAAACTTGTCCATTCAGACAAGAGCGAGTTTCACTATTGCTAGCCTCGTTAAAATATAGCGATGTGTTTGCCCAAAGGGAAAATTATAGAACATGCATATGTTATCCTCCTCAAGCTTGACAAAAATAAAGAGGTACTGGTTAGAAATGACTAGGGAAAATTGGGAAGAAAACATGAAGAAACTTTATTGCTAGTAGGTAGCTCTTGAACATGACACTTTCACTCCATCACCATGATTGAGTCAGGTTGGGTTATTCTGTTCACCGATCATACTGCCATTGGTCCACCGTACCATCCACTTTTGGGGTTAACGCTACCGATCCATTTCAGTTTCACCGATATGTTTAAGAGAAGTCGCTTAGAGAATTCACCTACCCAGCTTATGGCTCATCTGCTACAATACCTTCACGCTTCATTCTTTCATGACCGCCACCCTGAACCTTGTATCATCAAATCGTTTTCACCTCTACAAAATCATTTACTCCATTACGTGTTATAGATGTGGGATCCATTAATGCCCTCCTATGACGGGTTACTTCTTGTCGACATCAGCTCATTATCCAAGAAGCCGACTTAGGGACAACCCTTCCAGTAATTTGATGCTTGCATGCCTCAATGGAAAGTTTCTCACTTCCGGCGATAGGTTTACACTAATGGCCTTTGATCAAAAGATTTTGCATGGTGTTCAACATCAACTCATGTATTCACACCACATGAATTGTACTGCAATACCTTGAGGGTGTTAGGTCCCTATAATACTAGTGATTACCCCATTACTATTGTATTTATACCCCTTATTAATATTGTTGTGCCCCTATTGCCCCCATATCGTTATTACTGTTCCCCATAGAATCCCTCTATTGTTATTTTTGTGGCTTTATATTATTATTGTTAGGTCGGCTGGATTATATTGTGACTCCTTAGAATCCCATATATAGAAAGGAGGTTTTGTCATTTGAATCATCCAAGAATTGTTCATTTATGTAATGTAAGGGAGGTTTCCCCCTTGAAGAGGTTGAATTCTAAGGTGTTCATCTATCTTTTCTATCTTTTCTTGAGCTAGTTTCATAACATTTGGTATCAGAGCTTTGGATTCTAGGGTTTCGCTGCTCCAAAAAGGTCATCATGGAATTTTCACTATAACTTTTTTTCTGTGACGTTTCAGAAGTTACAAAAAAAACCAATTTGAGAAGAAATCATGCTGAAACTTGGGTCCGAATTTCAGAGCTTTTCGCGCTATATTTGCGGAGATATGATATGAGGAAGTTGGTCTTTTTGTTGACTCCTGAATTACATTCCAAATAGGTGACCTGGGGAAAATCGTCATAAATTTCTCTCTGGGATCAGATTGAAATTTCGTAAGAAGGTACAGAAAGAGGACGGACTGTATTTTATTGTATGCATTTTTCAGATCCAAAGGTCGAAACAGTGACTCGTGGCACATCGTACAAGTTCGCTCTACTGAACTAGTCTATAATCAAGTCACTGTGGGAGATTTCGCATAAATATTCCTTGGAGAATCCAATTTGGGTCACGAAGATGTTGGGTTATGACTTTGAAATCATCTACAAAAAAGGGAAGCAAAATGTGGTGGCATATGCACTCTCAAGAAAGGATGAGGATGTGGAAGCATTGTTGTGCGCCATTTCTATTATCCAACCAGATTGGATAAACGAAGCAAGGGAGGAATGGAAGAATGACGAAGAAGTGTGGGCACTTATTCGAAAGTTACAACAAGATTCCAGTACGTCTGATACATTTAGCTGGCAAAATGATTCATTATGGTACAAATATTGCTTATACCTCTATAAGAATTCCCAGCTAAAACAAAAGATTCTTATGGAATTGTACACTTCTTCCTTAGGAGGGTACTCGGGATTTTTAAAAACTTACCACAGGGTTAAGAAGGAATTTTTTTGGGATGGCCTTAAATCAGATATTCAAAATTTTGTGGTAGAATGTTTGATTTACCAGCAAAATAAAGTTGAAACAATTAAGACACCAGGTCTATTACAACCTTTATCCATTCCAAGCCAACGTTGGGAGGAGGTTCAATGGATTTTATCACAGGTTTACCCAAGTCTGAGGGAAAGAGTGTCATCATGGTGGTAGTTGACAGAATTACCAAGTATGCACACTTTTTTGCATTATCACATCCATTTAAAGCCAGTACAGTTTCTACTGCAATTATGGACACAATTCAAAAGCTACATGGAAACCCAAAGATTATTGTAAGTGACAGAGATCCCATTTTCACTAGAAATTTTTCGACAAAATTATTTTCATGTCTTGGTACTCAGTTAGCTCATAGCTCATCTTATCATCCTTAGTCTGATGGGCAAACTAAGATAGTAAACAAATGTTTGGAAGGATATCTTCATTGCTTTGTATCTGATAAACAAACACAATGGGTCAAATGGTTGCCTATGGCTGAATGGTGGTATAACACTTCCTTCCATACAGCAACAAAAATGAACCCATTTATGGCACTTTATGGGTATCAACCACCATCTGTCACATCATATTTAAAAAATTCTAAGGTTCAGGCAGTGGAACATCATATCGAACATCAACAACAAGTCCTCCAACTCTTAAAGGATAACCTCGTGTTGACACAGAATAGAATGAAACAATAGGGAGATCAACATCGCAGTGAAAGAGTTTTTGATGTAGGTGATTGGGTATTCCTACAGCTACAACCATATAAGCAAATGTCCCTCAAGAAATCTAAGAAGGATAATAAATTATCACCAAAGTATTACGGTCCGTACAAGGTGTTGCAAAAGATTGGTACTATGGCATAGAAATTGGAGCTTCCTGCAGCTTCTCGATTGCACCCAGTTTTCCATGTTTCATGTTTAAAGAAGGTTATAGGCGACAATCCCCAGTTCAAACAATATTTCCAGAACTTGATGAGGAAGGAAAAATTATATTGGAATCGGAAGCAGTCATAGAAACAAGAACTCGACAACTACGAAATCAATCAATTTTAGAGTATCTTATCAAGTGGAAGAACTTATCCGCTGAAGATTCCACATGGGAGAATGATAATTGTATGCAGAAGTATCCAGAACTACTCAAGCATTGAGGACAACACTTTTTTGAAGGAGAGGGGCATGTTGGGTCCCTATAATACTAGTGATTATCCCATTACTATTGTAGTTGTATCCCTTATTAATATTTTTGTGCCCCTATTGCCCCCATATTGTTATTATTGTGCCCCATAGAATCCCTCTAATGTTATTTTTGTGGCTTTATATTATTATTGTTAGGTCGGCTGGATTATATTGTGACTCCTTAGACTCCCATATATAGAAAGGAGGTTTTGTCATTTGAATCATCCAAGAATTGTTCATTTATGTAATGTAAAGGAGGTTGCCCCTTCGAAGAGGCTGAATTATAAGGCGTTGATCTATCTTTTCTATCTTTTCTTGAGTTGGATTCATAGTAGAGGGTCATCATCATCATTGGCGATTCCTCTCGCGTTTGTTAACAGCTTACATAATTGGTTGGTAATCAGGAAATGTCCTTTCATGTTTGACATCAGAACAACTTTTCACATGGATCGACTTGTACTTTCGGGCGAAGATTGAATGAGTTTTGAAGACCCTAGATCTAGTTTCATCCATTTGGGCTACGATATATTAAAGAAAATAAAGACATCAAATGTGCATCAATGCTGCACAGATACTCATCCAAACTAAGGGATGATGGCTCTACCAGAATCATCAGTCTGCACATAGATGGTTGTCTGTCCTATGTACATGAAAATGAATTTATCAAGCTGAGCATGGGAATGCCTGCCTTCGCTAGATCATGAAAATATTATGAAGATAATTTATTGTATTGTATCTTATTATAGGTCACCTCCAGTGTGAAAAACCTTGGATCCTCATTATAAAGCATTTCACCTGACATCAAAAGATTTATGACCTCATGCTTTAGGGGGCAACTGTTATAGACATATTTGGGCACTGCAACCCCAATCACATATGTCCATAAACCAAGGGCTTCCAAGTCCCTAAAAGTGTTGTTTCATACCCTAAAGGAGCAAGGTTAGTTGATTACATCATCTCCCATAAGTTTTCCATGAAAAAACACTAAGAACAGGTCAGAGCAGGACCATACAGACTGCCTAGTGCAAAGGGTGCGATGCATCTCACCTACCACATGCAAAAAGTGCGATGAGTGAGAGCAGACAAATGGCACAAGTATTTTTCTAGGTGGAGACCCTGAGAATCTTCTAGAAGTTGCTCATTTGACACTTGCCTCCTTGAATTCGCCCAAGGATGAGTATGAGATCATGAAATCTCCAAATGGAACCAATAACTATCAGAGAGATGACACTAATCAAAATCCCAGAAGCTGACTCACCCCCCTGTAAATATCTATAAATGGATCCCTCATCCAAGAGATCCAAAGGTTGGAATTTGGTAATTTGAAAAGAGGGGCCGCTGGTTTCTCTTTGAAGAAATTGTTGGGTGATCTTGCTTTGTGTGAGGTGAAGAGGGCTTTCAAGCTGGGAGGATGGCGTTGGGTCAGACCAAGTGGTTGTAATCCTCTCTTCTACTACTTTTACTAATAAAGCTATTTGAGTTTTCCTCCATATTCTTTTGTATCTCTGATTATTGTGTTGATATATGCATTTGTATGGTCAATATATATATGATCCTATATTGTTTACAGTGAAATATCTCTATGCTTTGATGGTATTATGCTACTGTGAATCTACAGGTGCTCTTTGAAGTGGGACAAGTATGGAAGCAGTGGTGAGATTCTATCAAAGGGAAAAGGAAACAAGTAAGGAGCCAAGTGGAAGACTGAGGTTGGTGCTCTCTGCTTCTTTCCCATCTCTCTCTCGTAAAGGAAAAACAAGTTTCTTTAATCTATTTGTTTCTAAGATAGCTACCTGTCTTAGTGGGACTAGCAATTCTGAATAGACACTAGATTTCCTAATAATAGGGAGCCCCATCCTAGTTTGTAAGGATGAACTACAAACATTTGTTTAAAACAATTATATATTAAAAAATAAAAAAATTAAAGAAAATTGGCCAAAGAGAACTATGTGGGGTGCATAGCTAGTGTTATCTCAAGACTTTGAGTTTAAAGCATAATATTTCAATTCCGTGTCTCTTCAATTCCTTTTGCATATGTGGTCCTTTTACTTTCATCTTGTACAATGATATTTTTTACATTAATTAATGCTATGCTAGAAACTTTGTGCTATGATATTCCTCATTATATTCTTTTAAGTCTTCTATAATACTAATATCTATGAAGGTTATTGTGAATATTTATTTTGAGAAACCTTGGTCTTATTTTAGGAATTTAATATGCTAGGCATGCATATTATGGACATCATAATCACCGTGGGTGATTTCTTACGGTTTTGGCATGCATTTTGTCCTTTGGGTGTGCATTTTTCTCCATGGGAATGCGTCGGTGGAAGCCTTGTGGTATGCATGTTAGGTTTGCATATTGTGGATGTGGTAATCCTAATGGGAATTTTATTAAGGTTTGTGCATGCATTGTGTGCCTTAAGTGTGCATTTTTGGGCCTATGGGTGTGATTAGTGTTGGAATTATTATGCCATTGATGTCAAAGAAATGGGGAGACTACATATATCCAAGGTAAATATTTCAAGATGGAGATTTTTGGAAATATTGTTTTTGGGTTTTTGATGGCCAGTTTGGATACCCTATCTTTGAATGCATTTTTACTCTAAATAACTCGCTCAAATTGGAGAATAATATATATGGCTGAATATATTATTCTAACACCTTTCCAATGGTATATGACACTCTCTCTAAGTCCATAAGAATGAAGAGATATGAAATATTCTATTAGGTCAACCCAACTAGTTTAACAAATTAGCCAATAAGTGAACACAGAAACACTATAAATAAGGGATAGATGGGTGCATTTGAATATCATCAAAACAAGTGTATATATTTCATTGGAAAAATAAGCTAGGGAACGTTGTTGGATATTTAAATGTGATATGTGGAGTGAACAAGTCATCTTGGCATTTTAACTATACTTTCATCTTGTAAGTTTTACACAATGAAAATTTAACGATATAGAGGTGAGATATTTTTGTATATGTGGTAAATATTTCATGTATTTATTCACTATATTTTTTGAGATATGCTCCGAGGAATTTAGGGTTCCTTAATTCTCTAGAAATATGCTTTAAACATGTTATCTTAGAATTTTCACTATGAATTTTCTTTTGTTATTTTTTAGATCATGCATCTTTAAGTATATAGAGGTGAGATATTGTTTTATATGTGATAAAAAAGTAGGAATCGATTCGCTATAATTTCTTATATATTCTATGAGGAAGTAATGGTTCCTGAATGCTCTTGAAATATGCTTCAAACAAGTCATCTCATAATTTTTGTTATAAATTTCCTTCTAAGTTCTCCAGATTGTGAAAAATGGAGGAGACAAAGGTGAGATATCTAGGCACCTGCAATAAAAGTTTCAAAATTTCGTTCACTACAATTTCAAATGTATTCCCTGTGGAAGTTAAGGTTTTTTGAATAGTACTGAAGGTCAACTTTAGACTAGTCAATTTGGAATTTTCACTATAATTGTTTTTCTAAGAATTTTTATACTATGAAACTTTCAAAGACATATGGAGGCATACAACAACACCTTGGGTAAAAATGTCAGACTTTGGCTTGCTATATTTTTAAATATATCCCTTGTAGAAGTTAGGGTTCCTAAATGATCTTGAAATTAGTTTCAAATAGGCCATCTTGGTATTTTTGTTTTAACTTATTTTCTAGGACTTCTTAGACTATAAAATTTTCAAAAATCTAAGGAGACATACAAAAGTTCCTTAGATAAAGCTTTCATAACAGATTTGAAAAATTGAATATATTGGATGATCAATAAATTTGTTCTTGGGAAGAGGATGAAATCGATAATTTTTGGGAGAACCAGGCTTGGTGAAGGAAGAAGTAGCAAGAATAATTGGTCAAGGTAGACACAACTAGAAAACTTATTGATGGAAAAAGTATCAAGAAAAATGAGTGAAGTATGTCGGTTCCTATGAATATTCCTAGTAGTGGGGATTGGGGTCTCTAGTAGGTTGGTGCCTAAAAATTCTTGAAGTTGAGTGGATTGGTGTCTACAGTAGGTTGGCGCCTACAAGGAAATATTATAAATAACTTTTTACTTATACCTTGTGTTCCACATTTGACACATGAGGTCCTTTTCTCATGAATCGTGAATTTTTAAGCAAGAAAGACATTTATTATAGTGATTCTTTCTCGCCCATAGTATAAGTGTGAATTTAGTAATTGGTATCATAGTAGGTTCTTTTATAAGTAGTCTAACCACTAAAAGGAATATCGTAGAAGAATACACGGCTATTCTTAAAAGTTATTATGCAAATAGAGATCCATTATTCTATGGAACAATTTATTCCTTCTAGAGGCCAAGGATGAGGAATTATCTAATGTCTCTTGACTTTGATATTTGGAGACCTACAATATAGGGCTATAAAACTCCACCAAATCCTCCATATGATCAAGGTGGTAAGAAGCCTTGGGAAAATAATGCAAAATCCATGAATTCCGTCCTATGTGGCCTATCAAAACAAGTATTTGCTAAAGGAATAAATCATGATTTTGCAAAGGCATTTGTGACAAAATTAAAAACAATTAGGAATGCGATGACAAGGTGAAGAAGGAAAATCTTTAAACTCACAAAAGAGAGTTTGAAATTTTAGAAGTGAAAGATGAAGAAAATATTGTAGCATGATTCCTTTGTGTGGATGAAATTGTCAATGTCATCAGAGGGATTGGTGAGGAGATTAAATAACCAATGGTTGTGAAAAGGTTTTGAGATAACCCCCATTAATATTTGATGAAAAGGTATCAGATTTTGATGAAATGAAGGATCTAGAAAATATTAAGTTGGATGAGATGTATGGAATCATTACTGGATATGAAATAAGGATAGAAAAGGAAAAGTCAGTATTGAAGAAAGTAGCCTTCAAAGCAACAAAAAAGAAAGAAAGCATGTGATTATTCTAACGATGAATGATATGGAGAATAATCACAATTTGTGATAAAACTGGAAAGAGGATCTGGGAAATATAAAGGTAAGCTACCACTCAAATGTTTTAATTGCGATTAAGTAGCACATTTTCTACTAAGTGTCAGTAATCTAAATAAAATGATAGTGATATTGAAGAATAACATAAAAATAAAAGTAAATCTTATAGCCAGATTTCAACCACATGTATTGGATAGAGGTTGATTTGGATCTTAAAGGTGGGGTGGTAAATATTCAATTGGACTTAACTTTGTGACTAGAGATTGGAATGGGATGAACTTTATATTATTTGAAAGCTCTATATGAGAAAAATATGATATAAATATCAAAATTATACTTTGAGGTGATGGAGGAAAGGAGAATTTTGATAACACCATCTTCATAATAAACCTTGAATGGTGGATCTATGTATGCACCACGATCCTAATATCACATTGGGGGATTGGGTGTGATATAGAGCATTATTTCTAGGAAATGTTTGGGTATCGTCATTAAGCAAGAAAAAAATCAATCTCTCTATCCATACCTAAAGGAGAATGCATTGCAACAACAACATGTTTCACACAAGTTCTCTAGATGAAGAAGGAACTGAAGGATGTTGAGGGAGAATATGAACAACCAATATCAATCATTAGTGAGAATACAAGTGCAATCAAAATTTCAATGAACCCATATATGCACTCAAATACAAAATATAGTCCTATGAAGTACAAATTCCTAAGAGAGCATGTAGTTGAACAAAGTGTCAAGCTATAATACATTATCCCGAAGGGATAAGTTGCAAATATTTTTACCAAACCTCTTCCTAGAGAAAAAATTGAATATATCAGAAAAACGTTTTGACTAATATCCCTCTCATATCATCAATAAATGGAAATACAAGCTTAGGGAGGGAATCCATTTTCCATTGTTGTCAAAGGGGGAGAAGTTGCACGAAGAGGAAGAATTCTTAGAATTGCAAACACAAAGAGAGTTGTAGATAGAGGGAGTACTACAATATTATTGTAGAATAGACTAAGGGTTGTCATCAATGAAAAATAGAGAGATTGTTGGAGATATTATTATCATTGGTTTCAAAGATAAGGGGAGACTACATATATCCAAGATAAATATTGCAAGATGGAGATTGTTGGAAATATTGTTGTTTGGATTTTGATTCCTATTTTGGATACCTATATTTGAAGGCTTTTTAAATATAAATACCTATCTCAAATGGGATCATAACATATATCGTTTAATATCTTAGTTTGAGACATTTGCAAAGGAATATGACACCACCTCTAACTCCATAGGAATGAGGAATTATGAAAGATTATGTTGGGTAAGCCTAGCCATAAAGTAGAGGCCAACCCAACCAATTTTATAGGTTGTTGCCATAAGTGAACATAGAAACACTTTAAATAAAGTATTTATGAGTTAATTTAAATATCATCCAGGAAATAAAATATCTGACATGCAAAAAACAAGTTGGGGAATACTCTTGCCATTTTAATGGTTGAGCAAAAAAGTGATTTGTGCAGTAAATGAGTCATCTTGCTATTTTACCTATAAATTTTCTTCTTAGATGTTTCAAACCATGAAATTTGAAGACATAGATGAAATACAATTATGTAAAAGTGCTATAAATTTTAGGCATTGGTTCCCTATACTTTGAAGGATATGCTCTAAGGAACTTAGGGTTCATTTCAGAAAGGTCATATTGGAAGTTTTGCTATAAGTTTTCTTCGAGGATGTTTTAGATAGTGAAACCTTGAAGATATAAAGGTGATAATTTTTTGTACATTTGGTAATTTTTTTCAGGAATTATTCATTGTAATTTTGAATATTTCTCTCAGGAAGTTGTGTTTCCTAAATGCTCTCGAAATCTTCTCCAAATAGGTAAACTCAACATTGTTGCTATAAATTTTATTCTATCATGTTTCAAATTGTGAAATAGGGATGAGACAATGACATGATCTCTATATAGCTTTAGTAAGTAATCTATACTTTGATTCACTATACTTTAGGAGATATGCCCTATATAAGTGATTGTTTTTTAATAGTCTTGAAATCAAATTCAATCTAGTTAGTTTGAAATTTTTGTTATAACATATTCTTTGAGATATTTTAGACTGTAAAACTTTAAGAAACATGTGGATATATACATAAATAACTTAGATAAAAAATTTAGACTTTGGTTTTATATACTTTTAGATATATTCCTTGTGGAAGTTATTGTTTATGAATGATCCTGAAATAAGTTTCAAATACTATAGCTTGGAATTTTTGTTGTAACTTCTTTTCTAGGACTATTCAGGCTGCAAAATTTTTAAAGATGCAAGGAGACATACATAATTGCATTAGGTAAAAATTTTGGAATTAAATTTGAAAAATTATATACATGCCATGATGTACAAGTTAATTCTTAGGAAGAGTAAAAGAACAAGTTTTGGGACAAGCAGACCTAGTGAAGGAAAAAGAAACAAGAATATTCAGTGAAGGTAGAACCACCTATTAGACTTGGAAAAGGTAGAAGTAGAAATAAGACTCAATGAAGTAGGTTGGATCCTATGAATAGTTGCAGTACTGGGGATTTTTGTCTCTAGTAGGTTGGTTCCTACAAATTTTTGCAACAATAGATTGGTTCTTACAAATAAATATTGTAAATAAGTTTTCACTTATATATTGTGTTCCATGTTCTGCATATGAGGCTATTTTCCTTCGACTCATGAATGTTAAAATAAGTAAAAGATGTCTTATATTTATTCACCCCGCCCTTATTAGTATAAGTGTGACTTCAATAATTAGTGGAAATTTTGTGGTGAGAATTTAATATACTATGCATGCATATTGTAGGCATGATTACTAATGGTTGATAAATTTTTATAAGGGAACACTTTTTAACCTATAAATCAAAAGTAAATAGAGTTTATATAATTGAAAATATCTTGAAGAGAGGAGTCCAATGGTTGCCATAATTTTAGGTCTTGAAATGAAGTGTGAAAGAAAAACGAATTTGGGACACTCCTCATTTTCACTAAGGGCACCTAGGGAAATTGGGTGGGATCATTACATTGTGTCTAATGCATCATAACCATGGATTTCATAGTACAACAATTGATTAATTTACTTATATTTTAAAATTATTTCATGCTTGTGAGAACACGGATAAATTAACTATATTAAATGAAAAATTTATACCACTCTAATAGCCATATTCGAAGGATTTTACCTATACCCTACAACCACTCCAACATATAATACTATTTTTTTCAATGCAAAGGGATATATATATATATATATATATATATATATATATAGATATATATATATATCATTTTTTATTCCACATTTGCACAATTGTATGTGAAAGGCAGGTGATGAATGTTCGACATGTTGAATTTATTTATAAATTCCACATGGGAGTCATGAATTTCGATTGTACTACCTTCCATCACAATTTTTATGCAAAATTTCAATGAAATTTTAGGGGATTGAATCTACCCTAGCTATCACATGGTAGTTTTTTCCCAGAATGTTTGACACCATGTTGCAAATACAAAAAAAAATCGGTAGAGAAAGTATCCCTACACCTGCCTTGTGGTAGTATTTATTTGTTAAATGTATTAACCTATGTCATAATCATGATGAACTATTGCCAAAATAGTTCAATGGAGAAAGTTTTCCCATATCTACAATGTGACAATTCTTTCCAGCAAACATGTTAGCAATCCATAATTTCTTAAGGCTGTAAAATAAACCTATAGGTAACAACAGAACCACTTTTAATTTTAGAAGCTAGCCCTCCTAAACTGAGAAAGGGATCTCTTTTTTAGATTTAGATTTTTTTTGTAATGGGATTTTAGGCTAGATATGAGGTTCAAAGTTTGGTTTTTTGAATTGTTTCGTTGAGGCTACAAGGCAAGGCCATTGGGAAATGGAGTCAATGCCTTAGAGTGATCAAGTGCATAATATTAGATCAAAAATAATAGGGCAAGGTAGGTAGGTCGTTGGATCTTCAAGGATTTATGGAGTGATAGGGAGGAAAAAGGTTTCAGAATCAATTAAACATAGAGCAATTAATAATTCTATATTTAATTTTAGTTGGAAAACATATATATTTATTAAACGCGAGGATAGAGTGTAATTAAACAAGTTCAATCCATAATCTTCTTTTAAACAATAGAGAAAAGAAACACATATGAAAAACAAAGATATTACAGAATTACGAGTAGAATAAGCATCACCAATTAAGGTTGACACATGAATCCTAGAGCACTGTCTTTATTAATGAGAAATGATTACATTAGTTCAGTGAACAGATTTACATCAAATGGTATTCCTTTCTTGATACAAGTCCCAACATCTGTACTTCGATTTGGGAAGTACTTGTACAAAATTATCAGAAAATATCTAAAGTAAAAACCTCAATATATTTTACAAAATATCCTAAACTAGTAAAAATAGAACAAAAATATAGATAGCTAAAACAGTTGTGATGATATGGGACTATCTTCAAGGCTTGCTGTTGATGAATAGGCTTGAAAAAATGTTGCTCTGTTATTGAAGATAAAATAATTTTTACTCCAAAATTTGAGATAGCTTGTCTCATCTGTCTTCATCTGGAATTGGCATTTTAACCAATTGTCTGTAAGTCTCATCTACCTCAGTGTATTTATGGAAAGTTGGTTTGACTAGAAATAAATGCTTGATTTTAGATATGATAAGTAGATCAAATTCCAAAGCCTCCATGAAAGATTTTCCTGTGATTAAGCCTTCGGTAGTTGAAAACTTTGATTTGTCCCAAGCTATTGAGTACAAATTCTGCTCATAATCTATTAGGGGCACTAACTTGTCTCTAATTCCCTTTAGTCTTGGAAGTACTTTCAAATGTAATGCATTGAATTTATTATGAAACTTCTAGATGATGGTCTCCAAACGTTGACACTTATTTTCCAACTGTACTAGTAAGCTCCTTTTAGTAAGAATTTTTTTGAATTCCAAGATAATCTCTGTCCTATCTGCAATTTCAAAATATGCTAACTCATCCTTGGTTTTTGAACTCAAAATTTTAATTAAAGTGTTAGCTTCCCCTGACCTCTATCCGAAGCTATTTCTGACTTTTCCCATTAACTCCTTTGATATCTCTATTAAGTCCTCATATTCAAATATTATTTCAATTGAAGGCCTGATTTATGTGATGGCCTCATTTAACTCAACCCATATGCTAGTGTTTGAGCCATCACATACTCATTCTCTAGCTACTCAATCCTTTAGATTAATATGTGAGATTTTTATAGTTCTGCTACGTATGAATGATCTATCTTCAATTTTTTATCCTAAAAAGTTTTAATTTGGGTTTTTAATTTTTCAATTTCCTGTCCTTTGATGGACAGGTTTTCCATAGCTTTAACTAGCTCATTTAAGGAATCTGCAGTCTATGCTTCTGTTGTTACCGATGTAGATGATCCTACTGTGGTTGCAACTCAAATAGGCACTGTTGTTAGAGGAATTATGGCCAGCTATGATGACTACTAATTTTCCTTGAGAAGTCTTTCCATCTCCACTTCCATATCCTTAATCTGGCCATTTTGTTCAATTATGATCTTGAACATTTCCTCTTTCTCTTTCTCAAGCTCCCTAACTTCCTTAGCTTCGGGATCCTCAGTGGAGGAAATTTTGAGTTGTTTCTTTAATGCTACTATGTCTGCATTTTTCCTCCTCACAATTTATTTTGCTGCTCTTAGATCTTTGGGGTCATACCCCAGTTTAGTTACCAGTTCCTCCAATTATTTTATCATGGTGTCCTTATCTATAGATGAGATATTTTCAAGTTTTAGCTAATATTGTATGTTACTAACTGAGGCCTACAACTTGGAAGTTGTCATGGCAGTGCTGGTTAAAGTAGAGTATAACATTTCACTAGTTTATTTATGGAGATCTATTTGGCCAATGGGGTGAATTTGCCCAGCATCAAAGGAGAAAATAGATTTATTTTAATTAGTTAGAGTCTTTGGAAATGTAACCTCTACTTGAAGGAATGCAATTTTCATTTACCCCTTTTTGGTATCAAAGGCTGAAAGAAGCCTGTGCCGTGAAGAGGCTATTTGATTCCAGAATTGGGAGTATGTGGTGGCTTTGAGAAGCTCATTCTTATTCTTAATTTCTCTACATTTTGTAAAAATGTTTGATTCATCCTAGTCCTAAACCAACTCTATTGTTTGAGCTATATCTGGGGGATCGTTGGAGGTTGAGGAAGCTGGGTATCGTGTGAGGGTATCTTATCCCTTTGTAGAAACATGAGGTCATGTTAGGACTATGGTGGCCTGCTCCTCATCCTCCTGCAAAAAAACTAGTTTAGTATTAGTCTTTTGCTTCTTCTTGTATATCATAAATTCTTTCACTCCAATCTTTGTCACTGAAGGGCATCATCCTCGCTTGGCCTCTTGTCCCTTTTTTCTTGAGGTACTAGAGACTATGACGTAGTCATGGGTATCACCTGTTCTTCTACCTCTTGTAGGGTATTCTCCTCACAATACCTTTGATTCATGAACTTCTCTATCTGTGGTCTAGGAGTGTGAGTGTAGGGAGTGGTTTTCTACTCCACTCTCACTTTGGAAATGATGCCAAAAGGTTCATATGACCAGGTGAAACTCAACTTGAAGTGAATTTTATTAAGGATCAAATTGGCCTCCTTACCCACTGCTCTGTCTTATGTATTCCAATGAGAAGACCCTCATAGGACCAAATTTTGGTAGTCTGTATGGTGGCAACTCACACCCATAAACTTTAATCTCGGTATAATTTTGGTACAAGTACCAATATCCTGTCTTAGTCTGCTCACTGAGATGAAAAATTCTCTGTATCTCTGGTCCTATCCCAGGCTCTACATTATGGTTTAATAAATAGGATATTGTGTGTAAAAACTGATCAACATAATTAGAGAATGTGTATTTAGTTAATTTTTTCCTCATCAAGGAGGTCCAATGGATTACTGACTGTGGATTACTCTTCTCATATAATTTCTACAAAGAGAATGAAAACCTATATACCCGATGATAAAGAAACAAATAAACCAACACTGAAAGATATTTGAAAGTCCCTTCAGTAGAGAACTTGAGGAACTGGTCATGGATTGATTCTGCAATGAACTCACTGTAATTGAAAATGGAGGGTTTCTCACAAGTTGAAAAAAATGATAAGAAACTAACAATGGCCTCATCAATCCACTCATCAGATTTATAGCCAAGTATGCATGAAATAATTGAAATCGCGTGTTTATTTATCTCAGGGAACATAGAGGATAAGTATGGGGGATTATTCTTGGGTAATTGGGCATCCTCAAGGAGAAAAATATCAAAAATTCTTGGCTCTTTGTGGGAAGGTTAGGTTTTTGTAGAATTCCATAAAGGAATCTACTCAAAATGGTTTTAGAGAGTTATAATTTTGTAATTGGAGCATTTGGGAGATGGATTTTGTAGTGATAGTGAAGAGGATGTCACTATTTTGGGCCACACTTTCCCTTTGACTAGGGATATACCTAAATTGACACTAGGAGATGAATTTAGGGAAGTGGTGTGTTTAGGGAAAGATGAATTGGGGTAGGATGGAATCCTAGAGGCTCAATTCATCAGTCTGGTCCAAGAAGTTCTCTTTTAACCAGTTTTGAAGCTCATACATGTCGAATTCATAACTAGTTTAAGCAATTTTGTAGCCTTGGTCTACCAATGGTTAGTGATCTATGTCTATGATAGGGGTAAACATAGGATTGCCATCAAAGGCCTTGGATTTTCCTTTAGGTTCCATGATAGAAGAGAAAAGAACATAGAATTTATAATTACCTGAGAAAAATAGGCGAATATTGGTATCTGGATGCAAATTGATGGCTAAGCACTTGGTTGCAGTGACTTGTTATGCCGACTCGTCAAAGTGATGGCGTGGATAACTGGATGGGCACTGGGGAAGAATCTGTTTGGTTGAATATGCATTAGAACTTCTGATTTCTTGTTATCATGAAATGATGAAAGGAGGTGATTCAATGGGATTTGGTGGGTTACATAGCAGAAATGATTTTATCGTTGTTAATTAACTGTTTAAACAGAGCGGTTCCATTGTCTCAGGAATGGATAGGAACTTATTTACCCAACAGTCTGCTGATATGGTGGTAGGAGTGCCATATGGCAGCATGATATTGGGGGAGAAGTAGTGATGGGAGGTCGCTTGGCGGAAGGGAAGTGGGGTCTGCCAGTCTGAGGTGGCAGATAGGAAGTGGGGGAATAGGGAATAATATATGAGTGAGGAAGGGATGGGAGTTCCACCTAGCAAAATATAAGTGGCTCGGGAATGGAGGGGTGTAAATTTCAATGTATGCAGGAGCGGGATGGTAGTTTTCGGGTGGGGGGTGCAAAATCGCCGGTAACTGCCACGTCACCGAAGATTGCCTCCTTTTCAGACCCCCCCGGTTATTAAACATTGGAGGGGCTGCAAGGGGGTGGGGCGAATACGTTCCCTCGCCATTGATTTGGGTAGGGTGGATCGTGGTTGCTTAGACATGCACCCACTTTATTGCATATCGAAAAAATATGTCACATTGAAACTTTATTTACAATTTAGAATTGCAATTAACTCAACAATTAATTTTAAGATTAAATATTTATAACTAACCTCTGAAAGTGGATTTGAACATGCATGCCTACTTATTTTTTTTCTAAGGCTTTCATTCTTTTTCTCATTTGCTAGTCAATCAACCACATTTAAGAAATTTGTTTAATTAATTTTTTTCTAGCTAATCTAATTCAACCACGATTATACTATGTGGTTTATTATTATTTTTTTTGCTAAAGAAAGAGTCATACATGCGATATCACTAAATCAGAAAAATATTTACATAGAATACAACCATGCGCATGGGTACATGGACCTAGCCAAAACTACTTTCTAAAAAGCCAAGGGTCTTGAGTTAAGAGTGATAACTCCAAACCCTACCCACAAAAAAGCTCCACCCTCAAAAGAAAACAGTACCAAGGCCCTAAAATCAACCCACCAAATCTAGATGGGTGACAAAGCCTTTGATCTCCACCATCAGTACTCCTTGCCCGATCTGATGACGGAGGAGGACATCCTTGTGCCAAGACTTCCACCAATTAACGGTTTGGACCCACCAACATGTGCGGAGGTTCTTGACCGTATATCCTCCCAACTTGATCCAATGGTAGAGGAAAATATCGCAATTCTTATAAATCCACCTTTTAACCTTGTGGGCCCACTGACATGCATGATGAACCTTAGTCATTGATCTATCGTGCTTGATCCAACGGCCGAGGATCATATCACACGGATCAAAAGTGCTGCTAGTTAACGTGCGATAAGGGTGGTAAACTAACCCACCCTTCAGCCACATGTAGCATGATGAGTGGGATCGCTCCCAAATCTTAAAAACTGCTTGCCGCCCGAGAGGCCCTCGATACACTGAAAACCACTCTGTGGGTGGATTAGCATCCTTGTTCAGAGAATCAGGAATATTTTGACTGCCACTTCTTCCCGGATTCTAGCTGCTCACGCCTTCTCCTTTGCACCCATTTGTGAGCCCAAGTGAAGGAAAACCCCATCCCTCTAGCCAACTACCCGGGCAGCAGAAACTACCGAGCAACCCAAGAAAGAACAAAAATAGGAAAAACTTGTAATTCATAACTAAACAAAATTAATTGGGCAAAGCAGCCATGGTATTGTTACGATACACCTTCATATCTTTGTTGACTTGGCAATCGCACTATTCCTTGAGACTATCCTGAGGCCACCCCTGCCAACCCATCGTGACCTTGTTATTGGTACACTTCACTCCTTGATTAGCCGGTAGATCCGCCAGTTTGTTGGCCTTCCTATGCACATGGTTAAAACTTACCGTGCGTAGGCCTCTGAGGTGGAGCTGGATCCTTTGAAAGACCTGGATCAACCTCTAGTGTTTTGAAACCTTCTCCAGATCTGAGCCCTAACTAATTCTTTTGACTGTGTTGATGATTAACTCAGAGTCAGCTTTGATAATCACATTTTTCCGATTATCCTGCACCAGGAGTTCTAAGCACTGCTCCATAGCCATGGATTCTGCCATGTTATTTGTGGCTCTGCCCAAATGGCCATGGAAGATGGAAAGAATATTACCAGTTTCATCCCTTAACACCCCTCCAAAGCCTGCAGTGCCTGGGTTGCCTTTTGAGGCCCCATCTATGTTATATTTCAGAAAGCCTCTAGGGGGAAGGTGCCAAAAGTCTTGGTCAGTATCCATTAACTTAACCTTTTTGTTCAGGCCCTACAAAATAAGCCCCTACATGCCCAACTGTCTTAGAATCCTCATATCAGCATCTGTAGGTGGATTCTTAGGGGGATTTCGCACAATGGTACCAACCGTTTCCTTAAGTTGTGCCAAGATCTACTCAAAAAGACCTTGGAAGGGTCTTTTTTCATTTTGGAAAATTCTCTTGTTCCTTTCTTTCTAGACATTCCAAATAATGAAGCTGGGCGTAAAAGCCCAAGCTGAGCCAAGAATTCCATAATCTGAAAAATTTCGCCTCCAACTGCTTAGGGTGTTGATGATACTCCCTCTATCCCTGTTGGTCTTTTGGAAGATGTTAGTGAAATAATCCCACAAATTAGAGGCGAAGATACAATTATTAAGGAGGTGTTCTACGTTTTCCTCTTGGGCCTCACAAAGCTGGCATCTGGAAGGCCCCAGAACACCCCTTTTCCTTATGTTATCCCATTTTAGGGTTTTATTATGATAAACTAGCCACATGAAGAGTTTAATCTTCATCCATCCTTGTTGTCTCCATAGATTCTGCCAAAGTCTATCTGGAGGAAGAGAATCCATCATAAGGAGTATGCGTTTTACCTCCTTAAGATTAAAGGTTCCCTCATTGTTGTTGCCCAACCTTAACTAGTCATGCCCCACTGTCATTAGAATCTTCCTTTGTTCCAACATCTACATAAGAGCCTCTGCTTCAACTTTCAAGGGCCTATCTTCCCTGTAAACCATGTTCCTCCAATTTCTCCATTTTCCTGCATTATTGGTTTGGTGCCAAAAATATTTTAACTTTGATAACCCTATGATGTTTGTCTCTCTTTTTAGGTCCAAAAATTCCTCTTTTAGCAATGTTGGTTCTTGTTACCACTTATCATCCCAAAATAGTGCCAAATCCCCCTCTCTGATTTCCCAGAAGCTATTCTTCTATATTAAGCCTCTATTCTCCCAGGCCTTCTTCCAGATGTATGAGCCCTTTATATTTCCAGACATCCTTATATGATTGTTAATTTTCCAAGTGTTGGCATATTTTTCTGTCCAGATACTAGCCCACTGAGCCTTTGGTTCTTTGACCCATCTCCACCATAATTTAGCCCCTAAAGCCCTACTTAGAACCTCTGGATCATCCAAACCAAGACCTCCATGATTTCTGGGTTTGCAAATGTTTTCCCAAGCCACAAAGGACCATTTCATTTTTTTCTCCCCCTTACCCTAGAGGAAGTCTCTTTGAATGGTTCTGAATTGTTGTAAGACTCCTTTGGTGTTGGGAGTGCTGATAGCATGAAAACTAGGATAGATTGGAGAACAACATTTGTAAGCACCAACCTACCAGCCAAGTTTAAAGATCTGATGGTCCAATTCCTGATTTTATCCTACATCTTATTAATCACTGGCTCCCATATGGTCTTATGTAGAGGTTTAGTAGTTAGAGGGACTCCAAAATATTTTGAAGGTAGAGAATCCCTTTGAAAGTCTAGAATTCTAGAGATACTCCTTTGAATAGCAATATCGGTATTAAAGAAAAATATCTTAGATTTGGAAAGATTAACCTCCATACCTGTGGCCATGGAAAAGTCACTTATAAGTTGTTTGTATGCCAAAGCTTCTTTGAATATAGGGATTCCCTACAGCATGGTATCATCCACAAATTGTTGATGAGTTAAGGTCTGTCCATTCTCAGAAAGTTGAAGACCCTTGATTTTTCCTTCTTCTTTTGCCTGCTTAATCAATCTACCAATTCCTTCCATCACGAGTATAAAGAGAAAGGGAGATAGTAGATCTCCCTACCTGAGGCCTCTTGAGGGAATACAATTTTCGGAGGGAGAACCATTTACCAAAATTGAAAAATTGGAAGAAGTTACCAGAGCCATGACCCATCTAACCCAATTATGATCAAACCCAAAAGCAATAAGAACCCTCCTTATATAGGCCCAGTTCAACTTATCAAAGTCTTTAGCTAGGTCCAGTTGCATGATCATTCCAGCCTTTCTGTTGCTATTTAGTGATTGCACCACCTCTTGTGCTTGAATGATGTTGTTGAGAATTTGTCTACCTTCCACATAACCAGATTGTTCTCTAGACACAAGAGTGGGAAGAAGAGGTTTGATTTTATTGGCGACAACCTTGGATGTGATATTATAAACCAGATTGCACAATGCTATGGGTCTAAACTTATCCGGAGTTAAGGCATTTTCCTATTTAGCAATCAGAAGATGAAGGAGGTGTTGAGTGCCTTTAGAATAGTTTTATTCCTCCTGGAATCTTCCACTACATTCAGAATATCCTGTTTAACAATATTCCAACAAGCTTTAAAGAAATCCACATTAAAACCATTAGGGCCTGGCACTTTACCATTCTGCATTTCCTTGAGGACTTCACTAATTTCCTCTTCAATTACTGGCCTATTTAGGTTGAAATGTCCTCTCTGGACACTAGTCTTGTTATATATCTTGTTAGATATTTGATGAAAGGCTCTCTGTTTGGAATGGTTTCCTTTACAATCCTGTGAAAGTGATGAACTAACAAATCATATATTTCTTCATGGGTGTTGAGTAGTTGCCCTCCCTTATCCTTGATCAAAGAGATTCTATTATGAGCTCTGTTTGCCAACGTTGATATGTGGAAAAATATGGTGTTTCGTTCTCCTTCTTTTAGCCATTGCACTCTAGATTTTTGTCTCCAAAATATCTCTTCTTGTTTACATAAGTTCTCCCAATCTTGTTGGATTATGGTGACTCTGTCATTGCTGACTTTATCAAAGCCATCTTTGATAAGGGATTGGTTGAGAATCTACAATTTGTCTTCAGCAACTTTTTTTCCTTCAAAAATATTGCCAAATTCATTCTTGTTCCAATCTTTTAACCTAAGCTTGATATGTTTTAGTCTTTTGAGAAGAAGAAACATACTTGTACACTGAAAATGAAAATCTTCAAACCACCAACTTGAAATGTTGCTGATGAAATCTAGATGGGTGAGCCATATATTCTCAAATCTAAAAGGTCTATTCCTAGGAGTACCAATGCCTCTGATCTCTAGTTGAATTGGCCAGTGATCGGATCCTCCATAGGGGAGAATCCTTGCTTCCATTCCTTTATCATTGAGTATAAGGTCCTTTGAGATGATAAATTTGTCTAACTTTGAGGCAACAAGGGACTCTCCGCCTATTCTATTGTTCCAAGTAAAGAGACCATTACTCGAAACAATGTCAACCAGCTTCATAGTATCCATAAAAGATTGAAAAGCTAAGGAATATTTGCTTAGAGTTCTGGTGCCCCCATTTTTCTCCGATAGTGATTTGATCATGTTGAAGTCCCCACCCATAATCCATGGTATCTCTACATATATTTCTCTGAGATCCATAAGAGAATCTAAAAATCTATGTTTGTCATCCATTCTCTGAGGGCCATAAACATTCGTGACCAGATAGGTCTTCCTATCTCCCACAGGTTGAATAACCACTGATAAATAATTTCTAGAAGCCTCAGCATCTATTATATCAATCTTTAGGGGATTTCAAAGAGTAAGAATGCCTCCTGTTGTGTTTTCTTCCTGGACTTCTAGAAACTCAAATCAATTGAGCCATTTGCTATAAAGTTCTTTTATTCTCTGAATGGAACATTTAGTTTCCTAGATAAAAATAATATCCGAAGCTTCTTGTTTCATTCTGTTACTAAGTAATCTTTGCTTCCTTTTACTACCTAGACCCCTGATGTTCCAAGAAGTGAAATTCATCATTAAAGATTTGTGAAAGAGTAAATGGTTAGGTCTTTCATCTTACTTGAATATATCATTAGCTTGCCACATTCCATCAGTAGATCATTGTATTTTTTTCTACCTCTTTTCTTTCCTAGGCCTCTAGGTGCTAATCATGGGGTGTTTTTTAAATATTTCACACAACTCTTACCATATTTTGCATGTTACCTTACCTGTCCACCCTTTTAGCCTAGGTTTTCCATAGGTACAACTGTTGTACTGTAGAGAACTCTTCTTGAGGTAACGAGTCTAACCCTCCTGCGGTTCCATGTTTCAAGAACCCTTCCAAATCTAGGTGCTCTCTATCCAAAATCTCATAAAGTTCGTGGTCCTCCATTTCCATCTCACTCTAGGGAATTTCTTGGTCCATATCTAGTTCTACATCGCTCATCATAGCCTCTTTATGTATATCATTATTCATTGTTTGGTCTTTGTCTTCCTCTGTCTCCTTCTCATCTAGACTTCCCTCCATTCCCTGATCTTCTTTTGTCATCTCATCTTCTTTCTCGAGAACTTGGAACCTATTCAGCTTAACCTGAGGCCCTTCTGCTTGATGTTTCTTAAGTCCCCTTTTCCCCCTTTTCCTCTATGGCTCACTTTTTGAAAGCTTTCCGTATCTTTAATTGTGGAAGCTTTGCTCTTATTCTTTATTTTACTGAGAGGCAAATCCATGAAAAGGTGTCCATGCTCATGGCATCTGCGACATCTAAAGGGAATATGTTCATAATCTACTATTTGCACCCATTCTTCATCAAAAACTTCTAAGATCACCTCATCTGGTAGAGCTCCAGAGAGATCCATTTCCACACAGATTTGTGCAAAGGAAGTGTATTTTCCTTTTCTAGTGGCTTTAGAAGCTTTGAAAATTTTTCCTAATTTATTACCTATGGCTGTTAACGATTCTATTTTCCAGTAATAAAGAGGAAGGGAGTAAAGTCTTACCCAAACTGGAACTGATGTGAAAATCTCCTGCTCCGGGGAAAAGTTCATCATCCACGGCCTCATATAGAGGCCAGCAGCTCTGTAGAAGTAGGGCCCTCCTTCAAACACTTTGTCTTTATCCTCAATGTCTGTGAAGACCACAGTAAAGAATCCTTTTGACCCAAGATGTAGGTCAATTATCCCTTTTGGTTTCCAATGGTATTTGATCCATGTTTGTAAAGCTTTTTCAGTGGGCCATACACCCATGAATTTACAAATGATAGCATAAGTTTGCATGTGGTCCTTGTGTGCCTGCAGAGCAGGATCATTCAGAACTACTCTAGGTGTGACCTCATTTTTGGGTTTACAAGGTCCCTTCTGTGCCTTGGTTTTTGCTACCTTTTCTTTGTCTTTTCCCCCTTTTCTTTTGTGCATTTATTCTCTCGATATTTGACTCCTTCTTACTCTTCTTCCCTGCTCTCTTTCCCTTCTTTAGTAAGACCTTTGACCTCTTCCATTGGATTTTTACCTCAGCTAGCAATAGCCTGCTTGTAGGATAGAGTGGAACTCCCTCCTCCCCGCCCTTCCATGGAGTTGAACACCTGCTATAGACTTTCAACCCTAGCTGTTCGTTCTGCTCTCCGGCCTCTTGTCCCTATGTGGTTTATTATTCACTAACCTAAACTAATTTTATTTAATCCATCCTAATCATCCTTAAACAATGTGATTAAACTAACTAATATACTTCTCTTACTTTAATGTGACATTTTGACTAGCAGCACATTATTCAAAATTTCTAAGGTGCTACTGATGCATTTTTCATTTTTTGAGTGGCATTTAGATTTTCTCACTTATTCTTTTTGGGGTGTTTTTCGTTATTTTTTCTATTTTCTCATATTTTTTGATTTTTTATTCTTTTCACATATATATATATATATACTTTTCTTGTTTTTGTATCCCCCTTTTTCTTTTTCTTTTTCTGTTTTGGAAATAATTTATAGAATGAAAGATTATTTACAACATCTCATATATAACACTCATAGCTAATAGTCACCTCATCCTATAAATTATAGGACTCTAACAGTGGCTCCAATGGGGATGGCATCTTCCTTGTGAGGTGTCAATAACGTTGTAGATCAATAGCCTTGATCCATTAAGCATGTTTTCCCTATTTTTGCAACTGAACTAATTTATCTATTATTATTCATAAATATGGGAAACAAATCATTAGAAGCTTAGGGCCTTCTCTTCGAGATTCAATTTCTGATCTGAGCTACCCTCACTCTTGCAGTAGAATAGTAAAATGATATGTACAATGATTATAAATAAAACTAATTTAAATTTGAGAAAAGTAGGGTTTGAGAAGTCTGCCATTAATAGGTCTAGCAGGCAGAGCTTCTTCAATCAAGTCCTTTAAGAAAAATGCATTATTTCCTCTGAAAGCTTCACTTTTATATGTCCCTTTCCACAAACTGTTGAACTTACCATGCTTGCCTTTGTTTTCATCCTTGAGTCCCACTTTAACACCAGGTCATCTATCTGGAAATCACTTGCTTTTTTTTCTCTTGTCATATATCTTTTTGATGTTGTCTTGAACAAGTTGAGTTTTGTTATGGACCTCCTCCCTAGATTGTTGCAACTGTATGGTCTAGTTTATTCTTCTCTATAAATCATTAGTTTCCACTAGTGATTCTTGTAAAAATTTTAACATAGGAACTCCCAGAGAAATAGGCAAAATAACATGAACTCCATATACTAGTTGGAATGAACATTCCAATAGAAGTTTTGGTGATAATTCGGTTAGCCCACAGGGCATTAATCAAATTTTTATGCTAGGATTTTTTATTCTCCTGTAGTATCTTTTTGATGATGTTGACTAAACTCTTGTTGGAAGAATTAGATAACCCATTTCCTTGTGGGAAATAGGTAGTTGATTGTTCTAATCTTATGTGGTATTTGTTACGAAAATTAGCCATCTTCTTTGATTTAAAGGTAACAACATTGTTGGTGATAGTCTTATGGGGAGATCCAAACCTAGACAAAATGTTACCTTCCAAAAATTGGATAATGACAATGTCTGTGGCCTACGTGGTTTGGATAGCTTCAATCCACTTCGTAAAGTAATCTGTGGCTGTTAAGATCCATCTATGTTGGCCTGAGGAGCTAGGATGGATTTCGCCAATGAAATCTAGACCCCACTATTAAAAAGGAGTTTCAACTGAAATGGGTTTTAAGGGTAAAGGAAAAATATTTCTCTTTCCTTCAAAGATTTTACACTTGTGGCAAGTGGTCGCTTTCTTATGCACATCTATAGAAAAGGTAGGCCAGTAAAATCCATCCCTTAAGATTTTGTTGGCTATGGTTTTCCAATAAAAATGGCCTCCACAGTCTCCTTGATGAAACTCTTCCATGACCTTGTCTGCTTCATCTTTGAATAAACAGTTTAGAAAAATATCTCCAAAATCTTTCCAATAAATGTTTTGATCTAAAATACAAAATTTCATAGCTTTCAGTATTTAGAAACCTTTCTTTTGTCTTGGTTAAACCAACAAGAGCTTGTAAGTTTTGTAATACAAAGATTATGTCTACATACCATTGTGAGGTAGCAAAGGCCTTTGATACATGTGGAGTCGTCGAATCTTCCTGTTCATCCAATGCAACTATATAATTGATATCCAGTGCATGAAAATTGGACTCAGCCATTAGCTTTGCCAATCCTTGACCATTAATGAGCTTCACTAGTTTTATCTCAATGTCAAAATCTAGGATCAAAAAATCCATTTCCCTCTTCTTCCATTTGGGTTAGTTTGTGTGAGAATATATTTTACCACAACACTTGGGACAAATGCAATGATACGTGAATGTATGATGTACACTCTAAAATCCTTTAATTCCTTTACCAAAGAAAAGGCTTGTTTCTCCATGATGTTGTACCTCAATGATGCATACCTTAGAGATCTATTGAAAATAGCTATGGGTTGTTCATGGCCTTGACTGTTTTTTCTGCAATAAAACAACTACAATAGTTTGATCAGATGCAAAAGAAAAAATGATAAAATCCTTTGTAAATTCAGGTTTTATCAAAATAGGAGTAGTGATTAAAGCTAACTTTACTTCACTAAAGGATTTATTGGCTTCCGTATTCCATTTTATTTCGACATCTTTCTTTAACGTATTTATAACGGATCTTAAGATTTCAACCAACTTAGGAATAAATCTTCTGAGAAACTTTAATGAAGGATTGAAATTATTTCTTGTTTCTGGGAGGGTCAATTTTTAGTATGGTTTCGACTTTGCTAGGATCAATTCTAATACCTTCTTTGGAAATGATATGACCTAGAATTTTTTCCTTCTCTAAAACAAAAATAATTTTCTTAGGGTTTAAGGAGATACCATATTTTCTGCACTTTTCAAAAATTGTTCTTAAATGTAGCAAGTGTTCTTCATCTATCTTTGAAAACATAGTTATATCATCTAGGTAAATCATAATGAACCTGTCAATTTCATCAGCAAAGGCTATGTCCATTTCTCTTTGGAAAGTGACCCCAACATTCATCAGGCCAAAAGGCATTTTGACATACATAAAAGTGCCCCATGGTGTAGTAAATTCTTTTTTTGTGTTGATCATTAGGATGAACTAGAACTTGCTTGTATCCTGAGAAACCATCCAACAATGAGATTCTGCTAGAGCCAACTACCCTTTCTAGGATGTGATCCATTTTGGGCAAGGGATAGTTATCTTTAAGAAAAACCTTGTTAAGATTTATAAAATATACAAAAAGCCTAATTTCACCTAGTTTTTTTTCTGGTAGGTACTAGATTTGAGACCCATTTCGAAAATTTGAGGGGTACAATGATCTTTGAATCAAAAATTTTCTTGACTTCCTTTTCTATCCAAGGTAGTAAGACTGGGTTTATTCTCCTTAATTTATGTTTAAAATACTTTTGATCTTCCTTGATGGGGATGGTGTGATGAATGATACTTGTATCATAATACTTTAAGTCTTCATAGCTCTAGAAAAACACATCAGATAATTCTTTAAAAAGCTCAATGTATTTTTCTTTTTCTATGGGAGGTAAGGATTTAGACAGTTTGAAAATTTTGGTGTTCTCTTCAGTTCCTATGTTATAGTTCTCTACCTCAACTCCTATAGGTTCTATTTTTGTATTCTTGGCTACATCATCAAAGTCAAAAATGTCTTCCAATGGTACCAATCCTCTTGGTAACACATTGTCCTTTAATTGTAGAACCTCAAGTTCTTCTTGATTGTCATCAATTTCATTAAACACTATTTATTTTTCATTTTCTTCTATATTATTTTATATATCAATATTTATAGAATCAAATTCATCTTTCATGTGTAAAAACTTCTCTATTTGTTTATCAATACCGAAAACTTGCTAATATCTTACAGTATCAAGAAAAACTGGCCTACTTTTCACTTCCACCACATATTTCCTAGTGGGATGAAAAGGCATTTTGCAAGTGCTAGTTGAAATAGTCAAGGCATTAGCTAAAATATTTTGGCTTCTAGGGATAACAAAAAAATCATATTCAGAAAAGCATTGCAAATAATCTAAGAGTTCATTTCTATAGGCTCTTAGTCTAGGGTGTTTGGCAACATATTCACCCTTAATTTTATTGATTATTAGCTCAGAATCCTTGTGCACATAAATTGGTTTCACTCCTAATCTCTTTAAAATTTACAGCCCTAAGATTAGTGCCTCTATTCAGCTATGTTATTGGTACATGGGAAATTAAGTTTGTAACCATGTCCCTACGCCATATTTGTGGATGAGTTTACAATGAAAACATTTGCCCCTCCTCCATCCTTACTCACAACCCCATCGAAATCCATATTCCGAAGAGCCTCTCCCTCTACATAGTTTTGTTCAGTATCCAATTATATTACCTCTGTATTACTGATTTTAGATTCTAAGTGTGAAACTTCATTTTCTACACATTCATTATCGTACAAAGTAAATGCATCCATGTCTGTATGTACTAAATACAAAGGGTAATTGTTGGGTTTGTCTTGACTACTAACCATGTACTTCATTAGTGTTCTCCTTTATAATTTCTTAGTCGACCAAACACTGGAATGGTATCATAAGTCATATCCATTTACAAAGTGCCTTGTAATGTTTCTCCCCAGGATCTAGAGAGCAACATTTCATACTTAGGAGGTATGTTTTCTAATACAATGTCCATTACCAAGCTCTTTTCTAGTATTTGGACTAGAGTAACACATACATATTTGATTAATCCTAAGCATATCACTTTCCTTGAATCAAATGAATATAAATCTTTCTAGGGCCTGGTTATGTCTAAGCCTAGTTTTTTCATAATAGCCCTAGGCATTAAATTGTGTGAGGCTCCAAAATCAAACACAACATTGTGTAGAATTTTGTCATGAATATTCAAGCTAATGTACAAAGGGGGTACATTTCCATCCCGAGATTTTCCTTCGATCTCAAGCGCAAACAATAACGCACATTGGTCATTAGTCAAATTGAATGTGTTAGTACCTTCCCCTATATTCAAGGCTTTTATGACTTGTGATCTGTATGCATTGTTTTTTATTAATTCAGTGAGGGGAATATAATTTTTTACTTTAGCCAATTCATTTTAAAAACTAAAATATGTAGGATGTTTTTCTATTTCTTTAGTAGTTGCATTCTATTTCTTAGAAGTTTCCTTCTGAGAATCATCTTTAGGATGACTAGTAGAAGGAGTATCATTTTGGGTCTTCTTGGGAGGAGTTTTAGCTGTCTTTTTAATCCTCAAGTTATATTGTCTGTGTACTTCCATATTTTAATTATGATATCCTTTTTTGTAGTCCTTAGAGTCTAATGGAATGGATTCTAGTTGTGAGAGTAGGAAAATGTCTTGCTCCTTCTTAGTCAGGAAAATGTCATCAAATTTGCTTTCCTCAAAAGAAATTATTTTATTTTACTCAAGATCTTCAAGTATGTTAGCTTCCTCATCTGCACATTTTTCTTGAAATGGAGGTCTAATCTATTGCTGATCATTTTGGCCTCTCTCTCTCTTTGTCTAATTTGAGGTTGGTTTTTCCTGAAAGTTGGATTTATAATTTGAGAACCACCTTTGTTTTCCATTGGAGGAGTTATCTCAGCTACAGAAATTATCTCCATCATTTTATCCATTGTTCTTACTAAAAATATCCAACTTAACATCAGAGGAGGAAGAAGCCTATTCTCATTTTATAGTAACTCTCCTTTCAACTTTCACTGTAGCGCTATTTCCTAAGAGATTGAGTTCAACAATAACTACATTTCTTTGCATTTCCTCAATTGTTGTAGGGTTTCTTTCTCTTAGTTGGTAAGACATATCAGGGTTAAAACCATCTAGGAATTTAATCAGGGCTAGCCCCAAAGGAGGTTGTAATGTTGTAGGGATAGAGTTATAAACATTATTAAATTTGATACAATAGTCATGGACTGATTCACTTGGGGCTCTTTTGATACATTCATGCTTTGCTAAAATTTGTAGAGGGCTCTTTTTCACTTCCCATATTCTGAGGAAGGTGTCATGAAATTGAGTAAGGTCCAGGATAAATTTGGTTGGTAACCGTTTAAACAATTTTTTAACCTCACTAGTGATACTTTGAGAAAACAATCTCATTTTCACATCAACATCATCTATCTCTTGGAGGTCTAAGTAGTCATTCATTTTATAAATATGCTACTGAGAAGTTATGGGCCCAATGCTATAAAATTGAGGAATCCTACTTTGGTAATCTTGAGGCATTGCATTGAGTTGTGCAAGTAGGACCAAGGGGGCATATCAAGCTGCCATGATTTTTGTTTGAGATGTAGATGGGACTATAATAGGTGCGGGTATGGAAGGTATGAAAGGGGGTATAATTACACTTTTTTGTGTTGATGTAGAAGTGGTAGTGCTTGAAGATGAAATTAGCAGTACAGTAGGAATAGAAGGAATTACTATAGGAATAGAAACAATAGGAAACTCTAGAGGGGAAGAAATAGTAGGAATCTCTAAAGGGGTAGCATGAACAACATGAATTTCTAATGGAATAGAAAAACTAGGTGGGATTATTTGAGAAGTTGAAGGAGGGATGTATTCACTACTTGATCTAATTGGTAAACCAGAGCTTCAATCTTATCAAATTGTTTGAGTTCGTCATCAAGAGAATTTGATATATAGGGTTTTAGTAGGCTTTCATCAATCACAATTTTAGGTACAAAGCTATCATATTTAGTTCTAAAGAGACTATGTTTAGAAGATAAATAAAATTCTATATCTTCTAAAGTGAAAAAATTATTAGGAAGGGAATTAACCCTAGGTAGAGGACCTTCACTTGATTCATTCTCAGATACACTTTTCTTTCTAATTATTTTTTTTGTATTATCTACAATTTTCGGTGGATTTGGATTTGGATTAGCTCTAGTGTAAATTATTTTAGGAGACAAATCTACTATTATGTATTAATAGATGAGATATATACAAATTTTAAAGTGGAAAACAACCTTAAATCATAATCTATTTCTAAGCCACAAAACCTGGAAATAACTTTAAGTACTGAAACAAAAATTTACCAAGGAAAAATTTGAAATAAATCAGATTTGTTCGAAGTCGCTAGTATGGTCGCTAGGATATTATAACTTTGTAATTTCCTAAGGATGTAAAAGAAACCCAGAGGTAACAACAAAACCACTTTTAATTTTAGAAGCTAGCCTTCCTAAACTCAGAGAGGGATCTCTCTGTCAGATTTAGATTTGTTTGTAATGGGATTTTAGGCTAGATATGAGTTTCAAAGTTTGGTTTTTTGAATTGTTTGGTTGAGGCTACAAGGCAAGGCCATTGGGAAATGGATTCAAATTCTTAGAGTGATCAAGTGCATAAATATCAGATCAGAAATAACAGGGCAAGGTAGGTAGGTCGTTGGATCTTCAGGGATTTATGGGGTGATGGGGAGGAAAAAGGTTCCATAATCAATTAAACATAGAGAAAATAAGAACTCTATATTTAATTTTAGTAGGAAAACATATATATTGCTTAAAATCTAGGACATAGTGTAATTAAATAATTTCAGCCCATAATCTTCTTTTAAACAATAGAGTAAAGAAACACATATGAAAAACATAGATATTATAGAATTACGAGTAGAATAAACATCACCATTTAAGCCTGACACATGAATCCTAGAACACTACCCGAATTAATAAGAAATGATTACTTTAGTTTAGTGAAAAACTTCAAATCAAATGGCAGTCCTTTCTTGATACAAGTCCCAACATTTTTACTTTGATTTTTGAAGTACTTATACAAAATTATCAAAGAATATCTTGAGTGAAAAACTCAAGATCTTTTATAAAATATCGTAAATTGCATGTAAAAATAAACAAAAATATAGATAGTTGAAATAGTTGTGATGATCTGGAACTATATTCAAGGCTTTCTATTGATGACTAGGCTTGAAAAAGTGCTACTCTATTACTGAAGATGAAACAATTTTTACTCGAAAATTTGACATAGTTGGTCCATCTATCTTCATCTGGAATTGGCATTTTAACCAATTGTCTATAAGTCTCATCTACCTCAGTGTATTTACGGAAGGTTGGTTTGACCAAAAATAAATGCTTGATTTTAGATCTGATAAGTAGATCGAATTCCAAAGTCTCCATGAAAGATCTTCCTGTGATTAAGCCTTCGATAGTTGAAAACTTTGATTTGTCCTAATCTATTGAGTACAAATTCTGCTGATAATATATTAGGGGCACTAAATTGTCTCTAATCCCCTTTAGTCCTGGCAGTCCTTTCAAATCTAATGCATTGAATTTATTATGAAACTTCTTGATGCTAGTCTCCAAATGCTGGCATTTGTTTTCCAACTATACTAGTAAGTCCCTTTTACTAAGGACTGTCCTGACTTCCAAGATAGTCTTTGTCCTATCTGCAACTTTAAAATATGCTAACTCATCCTTGGTTTCTGAATTCAAAATTTTAATTAAAGTGTTAGCTTCCCCTGGCCTCTATCCCAAGATGTTTCTAACTTCTTCCATTAACTCCTTTGATCTCTGTATTAAGTCCTCCTGTTCAAATATTATTTCAATTGAAGGTTAGATTTCTATGATGGCCTCATTTATCTAAACCTGTATGCCTTCTTTAGCCTGTTCTAGCGTTTGAGACATCATAGACTCACTTTGTAGCATCACAATCCTTTTGGTTAGCCTATGAGATTATGTAGTTCTGCTATGTATGAATTATCTATCTTGAATTTCTAATCCTAAAAGGTTTTAATTTTTCAATTTCCTGCCCTCTGATGGACAGGTCTTCCATAGGTTTAACCAACTCATTTAAGGAATCTGCGATCTATTCTTTTGTTGTTGTCAATGTATATGCTCCTGCTATGGTTGCAAATGAAATAGGAACTACTGTTAGAGGAACTATGGCTAGTTTTGGTGACTTCTTCTTTTCCTTGAGCACTCTTTCCATCTCCACTTCCACATCCTTAATCTAGCAATTTTGTTCAATTATGATCTTGAACATGTCCTCTTTTTATTTCTCAAGCTCCTCAACTTCCTTATCTTGGGGACCCTCAGTGGAGGGAAGTTTGAGTTGTTTCCTCAATGTTTCTATGTCTGCATTTTTCCTCCTCACAATTTATGTTGATGCTTTTACATCTTTGCGGTCATACCCTAGTTTAATTACCAGGTCCTCCAATGATTTGATCCCAGGGTCCTTAGTGAAAGATGAAATATTTTCAAGTTTTAGATGAGATTGTATGTTTATGATTGAGGCATAAATCTTGGAAGCTTTCATGGTAGTGTTGGTAAAAGTAGAGTGAAACATTTCACTAGTTTGTTTATGTAGGTCTATTTGGTCAATGGGGTGAATTTTCTCAACATCAAAGGAGAAAATAGATTTCTTGTAATCAGATGGAGTCTTCGGAAATGGAATCTGTGCTTGAAGGAATGCAATTTTCATTTTCCCATTTTCAATATTGAAGGATGAAAGAAGCCTGTGTTGTGAAGAAACTTCTTTCTTCCAGAATTGGGTGTATGTGGTGGCTTTGAGCAACTCATTCTTCTTCTTAATTTATCTATATTTTGAAAAAAATGTTTGGTTCATCATGTTCCCAAACCAACTCTATTTTTTGAGCTATAGAAACATGAGGGCTTGTTAGGACTATGGTGGCCTTCTCCTCATCCTCTTGCAAAAAACCTGGTTTAGTATTAGTCTTCTGCTTCTTCTTATTTATAAGAAATTATTTGACTCTGATATCTATCACTGAAGGGGAATCATCCTTCCTTGGCCTCTCATCCATTTTTTATTGAGTTACTAGAGTTTTCGAGGCAGTTGTGGATATCCCATGTTCTTATGCCTCTTGTAACATATTCTCCTCCCATTGCCTATGATTCATGAACTTCTCTATCTTTGGTCTACAAGTGTGAGTGTATGGAGTGGTTTTCTACTCCACTCTCAATTTGTAAATGATGCAAAAAGGGTCATATGACTGGGTGAAACCCAACTTGAAGTTCGTTTGCTTAAGGAGAAAATCTGCCTCCTTACCCATTGCTCCGGTGTTACAAATAAATGGTCCAAATTGTGCCTTGATTTTAAATTGAGACTTATTTTTTGCTGAAACACAATGGAGATCATCCATATGAATCATCTGCCTTATGTATTCTAATGAGAAGATCCTCATAGGAACAAATTTTGGCAGCCTAGATGGTGGAAATTCACACCCATAAACTCTGATCTTGGTATAATTTTGGTACAAGTACCAATCTCCTATCTCAGTCTTCTCACTGAGATAAACAGTTCTCTATATCTTTGGTCCTATCCTAGGCTCTACATTCTGGTTTAATAAACATGATACTTTGTGTAAAAATTGGTCAACATAATCAAAGAAGGTGTATTCAGTGGAATTTTTCCTCACCAAGGAGGTCCAATGGGTTATTGCCTATGGATTACTCTACTCATCTAATTTTTATAAAGGGAATGAAAACCTATATTTCTGGTGATAAAGAAACAAATAAACCAACACTAAAGCATATTTGAAAGTCCCTTTAGTAGAGAACTTGAGGAACTAGTCATGAATTGATTCTACAATGAACTCACTGTAATTGAAAATGGAGGCTTTCTCATTAGTTGCAAAAAATGATAAGAAACCAACAATGGTGTCATCAACCTACTGATCAGATATTAAGCACGAAATAATTGAAATCAATTGTTTCATTATCTTATGGAACATGGAGGATGAGTATGGGGGATTCTTCCTGGGAAATTGGGCATCCTCAGGGAGAAAAATATCAAAAATCTTTGTCATCTATAGGAATTATAGGTTTTTGTAGAATTCCATAAGGGAATCTACTCAAAATGGTTTTAGAGAGTCATAATTTGGAAAATGGAGCATTTGGGCAATGGGTTCCGTAGTGAAAGTGAAGATTATGTCATTGTTTTGGGCCATAATTGCCCTCTGACTAGGGATATACCTAAATTGACACCAAGGAAATGAATTCAAGGAAGTGGTTTGCTTGGGGAAAGATGAATTGGGATAGGAGGGAATCCGAGAGGCTCAATTCATCACTCTATCCAAAGAAGTTCTATTCTAACTAGTTGTGAAACTCATATAGGTCGAATTCACAATTAGTTTCAATAGTTTTGTAGTCTTGGTCTACCAGTGGTTGCTGATCTAAGTCTGCGATAGGGGGAAACATAGGATTTTCATTTGAGGCCTTGGATTTGCTTTTAGGTGCCATGATAGAAGAGAAAAGGAAAGGGAATTTAGAATTACCAAAGAAAAATAGGTGAAGACTGGTATCTGGATACAAATTGATGGTTAGGCACTTGGTTGCAGTGACTAGTTATAGGAAGTTCTGATTTCCTGTTACCCTAAAATGGAAAAAGGAAATGATTGAACGAGATTTGGTGGGATATATAAGAGAAACGAGTTTACTATTGTTAATTAACCATTTAAATGGAGAGGTTTCATTTTCACAGGAGTTGATAAGCATTTATTTACCCAACAGTCTTCTGATATGGTGGCAAGAGTCCCATATGGCAACATCATAATGGGGGAGAAGTAGTGACTAGAGGTCACTTGGTGGAAGGTAAGTGGCGTCCATTGGTGTGAGGGGGCAGACAGGCAGTGGGGGAATAGGGAAAGACAAAGGAGCAATGTGGGGACAGGAGGTCCACCTGGAAAAATGTAAGTGAAGTGGGAGCAGAGGGGGGTCAACGACCCGTGTGAATGGGAATAGGATGGTAGCTTTTGGAGGGGGGAGGGTTGGTTTGCGGTTTTAGGTGGGGGGGTGAGAAACAAACAGACCATGTCGCCAAAGATTACCATCTTTTCAGATCCCCCTGGTGATTAAACATCAGAGGGGTTGGGGGATGAATACGATCCCTTGCCGTTGATCTGGGCGGGGTGGATCGTGGTCATTTAGACATGCACCCACTTTATTTCATAGTGATAAAATATGTCGTATCAAAACTTTATTTATAATTTAGAATTGCAATTAACTCAACAATTAATTTTAAGATTAAATATTTCTAACTAAGCTCTAAAGGTGCATTTGAATATGTAGGCCTATTTTTTATTTTTCTAAGGTTTTCATTATTTTTTTCATTTGATCATCAATCAACAACATTTAAACAATGTGGATAATTAATTTTATTCTAACTAATCTAATTAAACAATGATTACACTATGTGCTTGATTATTTACTAACCTAGACTAATTTTATTTAATCCATCCTAATCACGCTTAAACAATGTGATTAAACTAACTAATATACTTCTCTTACTTCAATGTGAAATTTTGACTAACAACACATTATTCAAAATTTGTAAGGTATTACCGATGCATTTTTCATTTTTTGAGTGGCATTTAGATTTGCTCAGTTATTCTTTTTGGGCTAGATTTGTGCATCTTAGGTTTGGTAGAGTTATGCCAACAAACTAGGATAATCCACTTTGTCATAATGTTTTCATGTGATCATTAAAACAATGTTGGTAAAGTGTAAGAAAATATTCAAAATGTTTTAATGGGATATGATTTGACAAGGGAGGGGGTTACCTAGAAAGGTTAGAACCAAATTATCTAATTTTTATTAAACCATATTTGAATTAGTTGGGAAAAAGAGTTACATGAGTTTCATAGCTAAGACACATGGTACATTTTGATCATTCATACATTAACCATGTCTTCTATTTTTGGGAGATTATTACTCATTCTTCTCTATCTCATTCATTCTTGTTCTTTATTATTAGAGAGAAGAGTATATTTTTATAGTACAAAGTCATTGTTGGTTGGTCGCAACAGAATGTTGGTTATCCTCTAGTAATGTGAAATTCTTAAGTGCATGGATGAATTGGCATGTTGAGGAAAAATATCCACAAATAAGAGTCTTTAAAAATAGATTTATTTGTTTGGGTTATATAGGTTGAAAGGGAAGGAGAGCTAGTAAGTTGAGATTATTTTGCAATTAAGTAGAAAGTAAAAAACATGTGAACTTGATTATTTATGTGACATTATAGTTTAGTTTAGGAACTTGTCTTTGCAGATTCATAGCCTCATCTGAGGGTGACCTGTTTTTGAGATATTTGGAGCAATAATATTTATGGTTGGGTTGAATTTCTAATGTCTATATCTAATTGGTGTTGTTATTTGATAGATATAAGTACTAACTATACATTTTATTCATTCTATGTTTACTCCATGTTTTTCCATTGATAATGTTGTGTATATATTTTATTGGTATGCATTTTGTGAGAAACATGTTTTCTTGACAGTTTTTCATAATTTATTTTCCACTCCATGATTCTTGATTAATGTAAAATTGTACTATAGTTAGAAAAATAGTTAAACAACATGAGTTATTGAGCTACTATGAGGTTTGGGTACATTACAATTGGTATTAGAATGATAAATTCATGGTGACATGGTTTGGCATTGATCTCAATATGTTATAATGGCATGGTTTCCAAAAATTTGCAGGCCTAGCATGGTTAAAGTAAGGAGAGGAAGGATGGAAAACTTATAGGCCATTAATGCTTGACTTCAAGAAGAGAACAAGTTATTGAAAAAATAGGTCTATATGTTTAATAAAAGGATTAGAGAGATGGATAAGAACCTTAAGAATTTAATAATACTACCACCATTGCTAAAGAATAAATCTATGGAACATTAATATTCCCTTGTTGGCATTGTATTACTGGCATTGATGTCAACATGGTCTTGGTTTCAGCAAGCTAGTTGAGTGAACATTGGGATGATTGTGCTAGAATTGATGTCAACAATATGATGTCACTCCTGTTGGTTTGTGTTGGCATGTGTTGGTATGATGTTTGATCAGATGTTTGCATTGATGGAGCTTGATGGTAGCATGATGGTCTTGGAGGAGTTGGCATGGGAAATCATAGACATGTCATGATGGTTTGTTGATGTTGCAAGATAGTTGGATGGTGTTGCTACAGGTTGAGGATGTTCCTACATGTTGATTATACTTATCTACATGTAATAGAGATGGTTGATGGCACACTAGTTGAGATGTCAATTAGGTCTTGATTAGGTATTCATGTCTATTATTATGAGGATGAATTTTTAGAGGATGTTATGACTTAATGATGGTGCTAAAGAGGTGATTGTAGGTTTGATCATATGTGTTTCAACTATGGATATGATTGACGGAGAGTGGAGGACTTGTTGGCACTCTTTCCAACCTTGTTTGTTGGCCCTTTTAGGACAACTTGGCAGTGACACTTGGGATGCATGTTTCATGTACTTGTAGATTTGTTAGAGGCCATGTGAGAGGTTTGGAGGCTAGTATAGATGTTGGAGAGGAGGATCCAATAGATGGATGAAGTCCTGAGTTTTAGGATTGAATATTTTCCTCCTCGTTAGGCACAATTGCATGGAAACAAGCCTATGGAAGAAACTAGAAGGCTCCAATGGCATGGGGGAAAGCCTATGGGAGAAGATGTAGGCCCTAATTGCATGGATATAATTTCATGCATGTGACTGAGGGATTTGGTAAGATTTTCTTCACATTCATCATGCTATTCGGAACTAATTCAAAATTCCTAAACAATTCCAGAAAACGTGAAAAAGTTTGGAAATGGTTTGAATAGGTCCTCTCATGATGTGAATTCATTTAGTGCACAAGTTGGGGAATTAGTGGATTCATTTGGTCCAAATTTTGCACCTTTGATCCTAGCCCCAAGCTCAATTTCACCCTACATGTTTTATATACTTGATCTTGGAGTTGAGGGTTGATTGATGATGGATGGATGTGTGTGAAAAGGTTGCAGAGAAGCAGTGTATGCTTCAAACCTATTGGAGAGTGTAAATGATTTAGTATATGGGTGTTAATGATCGAATATTAAGAATATCTGCGGCATACTGCAAAATAGATTAGAATTGAAGCTATTGGTGTAGAGTTTGAGTTGGAGAGTTTTGTATGTTGTTGGAGTATATGTTGGTAACATTCACACTTGTTTTTATGAGAGATGTTATTACATTTAGTGCATAGCCTTAGTGTTGTATGTTGCTAATTGTTGTATGCAACAATTATGTTCTGATGGGAGGGGTTGATATATGTTGGTATTAATTTTATTGTGGCCACAATTTTGTTATATTGGAATGCATTTATTTGTGGAGTTTTATATTTGATTTGATCATGATATCTTGTTGTTGACAACATGCATGCATAGTTGAATTATTTTTTAGCAGAGCATCTTGGGATCTAGTTCGAAAATAGATGAAAGGATTTCTACATAGTGGTGAAGAGTAGTGACTTCATGGAGGTGGAGAAGTGATATCAAATCTTCAATAAAAGGAACAAGTTTCTCGATGGAATCATGGTTGGATAGTCCAATGGTAGTTGGGCGAGGATCAATTGATCATGGTGGATTTCATGGGATGTTGGTTTGTAGATCAGTAGAGAAAAGAGCCTTCTTAGCTTATCATTAATATTGAGTTTCCTAGCCGATGGGTGTTGTAATTTTGTATATCAGGTTGTGATGCAGGAGCATCCAGATATAGTTGGAAACATGATTTTATGTTCACATGTTGTGGCTAACAAGAGATGGATTTTATTGACCCGAGTGGTCAAAATAAATTCATAGGAGAGAGGGTTGGATCTCTTGAATTGATCTTTACTTCAATTATTGTAACAATTAAATCATTGTCTTATTTTTACAACAGAAGGTAAGTGTTAGGATAGGTGTGTGTCAGAGCTTGACAATAGGGATTTAATAGTTGACCTGATAAAAATAGAGATTGAGTTGTAAATGATGTTAGGATAGGATTTGATCCATAAAAGAAAGGAAAAAATGTAATGATAGAGATTGGATGGAATAGGAGAGTTAGTAAGTGAAAGATTGAGAGAGAGAGATAGGGTTTGCAAGTGAAACAGAGGTCAGAAAAATTGTTGTAATCGAGCTGAGAGGGCCAAGACTCTGTAATTTCTATTGAAATAATTGATTAAGTGTGGCATTGTGTAATATTCTTGGTGTGAAATTCTCTTGAATCTGCGTATCAACATTTTAGACCCCAATTGGGTATTATTTTCCATTTATGTGTTTCATCGATAATTACAACCAAATAGCATTAAGGGTTAATATTGAGACTAAGTGCTAAATATTATTAAGTATATTTCTTAAAGGTTATGTATTAAGCACGTGGGTAGTATTATGAAAGCAGTAAGTGGTATATCACGTGGAAAATAAATGGTAAATGGTATTTTTCCCAATCGTGCGATTAACCTAAGGTGTTGACATGTAGCATGGAGAAACCACTTATCTCATGTGCTCTTGATCTGATATCGATCGTGCAGGTAATTGCGTGAGATTGCATGATTACTGTTGGATTGAATGGGATAGGTCAATGGTGGAAATCATCCGGACTAGTTGGCAAGCAGATATGAGGCGATATCTGTTGGATCTGAAGAAGCCAGATGAATGGTGGAGATTGAATCACTCGGGGAGTAAGAAGTAAAAGTAGGACCAACAATGATTGGTTAGACAAGCAGGACCTTGAAGAGGGAATACACATAAAAATATGTTTAATGCGTAGCTGATTGGTTTTTAAGTGAACCATTGGTCTAATTCTAGACTACCACACCAATTCTATTAATCATCCACATCATTTGGTATCAGAGCTCAAGGATTAAGTCTGCTAATGTAAACATACCACCTAGGAGAGGAGCTAGCATAGGTTGGGGGAGACCTGTAGTGAATGTAGTTCTACTGGAAGAGATTCAAAACCTATGTACAAGGATGGAGACAATGGAAACTTCTCAAAGGAGAGCACCTAATGAAGGATATGCCAGTGCTACAGAGGAATCTTCTGAGGAAGAATAAGAGGATGAAAGTGAAGCTACCAAAGTTCTCAAAATGTTGGCCAAAGTAAGTGGAAGACCAAAGGTGGAAATAGCTTTGTATGATGGGAATCTCAATGTAGAAGAGTTTATGGAAGGGATCAGTTCATTGGACAAGTATTTCTACTATGAGGAGGTTGATGAAAAAAAGAAGGTGAAATTTGTAGTTACCAGATTGAAGGGTCATGCAGCTATTTGGTGGGATGAACTATAAACATCCAGAGAAAGAAAGGGGAATCCCAAGATCAAACAATGGGATAAAATGGTGGGTAGGTTGAAAGGTAAATTCATGCCAAAAGATTATTAGTTAAATATTTTCAGACAGTTACAAAATTTGAGACAAAAGGGGAAATCTGTCAAAGAATATACAAAAGAATTTTATAAGCTGAGCATTAGAGCAAGACATGAAGAGGATGACATTATGATGCAGGAAAGTGTTCCCTTTGCGAATAGAGGCAACCCCTCTAGGCCTAGAGTGGGTCTAGTCACAAACAAGGACAGATCAACAATAGCTTTCCTTAAATAGTCATAGTTGGAGGCGTACCTTAGCCGATGGTCGATGGAGTTCCGTTGCACTACTCCAGCTTCCGCTTCCTTCTCCTTACGAGTGATCAACCTAAAATAATGCAAAGGAAATACAACAAAGCACGTAATCAGAACAACAATGATCTATTTACTCACAAAGTCAAGAATTCATGAGCTATCAAGTACATTACATACAAGACATAGGAAAACATCATTGATTGCATTAATAATGAAATAAGAGTAAGATTACAACCAAAGTCTTGACGTCACAAGCATTCTCAGATGGGTCCAACCAGCCTGTTCTTCAAGCATTCACTCTTTAAAGATGGATCTCCCAACATACAAGTCTCTCTCACTCATAAGTTTTACACAAGATTAAGGGAACTTCACAACCTTACATAAACTATCAACAATCCCACACTTGTCACACTCACACTAGCTATCTAGTAAACTCACAAACACTAACAACACTGCTCAACTAGCCAACTATCAAAAACTAGCAAAGCATAGCAACGATGAGAGTTTAAATAGGTGAAGGAGTCCCCATGAAAGGTGGAAGAGTGAGCTTATCCCAAAGGAAGGTAGCACAAATGACGGAACAACCATGCTAGAGAAAGGAGGGAAATACAAACTATGCCAACAACCAGGTCTGGAGTCATCTGGAAGGTTGACTGTTGGAACAAATTCACCCAATCTAGATCATCGAGGGGCATAACTGATCTATAGTGCTGACATCACTCTTGAATAACGCAGCCATTCAGGTCATCACTAAAGATTACAAACAACCTTGCGTTGGGACATGAAATCAGACCATCGTGAGAATCAGGTGTACTTCTGCGATGGTAGTGCTTCTGGACTATTTACGAGCAACCTTCACCATGTTTATTTAGCCAACAGACGTGATGAGGCAGATAGCTTAGGAAAAGTGGCTCACTTGGGAACATTAGAGAGAATTTGTCTAATATGAGCATGTTTGACTTGGACACATGACACAGTAGAAGGAGTGGAGTGAAGACAGTGAAAAATTACTATGTAACAGATGCCCCTTAAAGTATGAATCCCAAGAGAGTAGGAGGGGTGAAATTCTTTATGACACTGACTGAACTGGAACACTGTCTGGAAGAACTTGCACGCAAGTACAACTGATATCTCTGATAATGAAGTACATGTAGTCTAGGCATGGGCGCAGCCATCCAAAAGACATACAAGCTAGGTCTGTGGTATGGACGCAGCCATCCAGCTAATAATACCATGATGATGATAAAGGTATGGTTGCAGCCATCCATGAAGACTCAGGTATGGTCGCAACCATCCATCAATGAGTCATGTAATCATAAACCAATCAACGCAGCCCGAACATGTGTAATCCGAGTTCGGGGTCTTGACCCCATCCGATCATAGTACAAATTCTAGCATGCGAATAGATGTGTTGAGGTTGAGCATGATATAAAGTCGCTTGATCACTAGTCAATGATGAAAACTGTTAACAAGCACGAGAGAAACCACCAATAATGCCAATGGTTCTCAAGGTACTATCTAGCACAATCCACAAAGTGTGAAAAAGGATCTGAAGTCAAACACTTTTCGAATCACCCAATCGACAACCAATGATGAAAGTCAACCATCAGGTGTGAAGAACTTGCCATTGAGGCATGCAAGCTCTAAGGTACCAAAGGGGATCTCTAGATCAATCTCCTGGATAATGAGCTGATGTTGATAGGAGACGAACCGTCGCAGGAGGGCCATAATGTTTCCCCCATCAACAACACGAGATAAGAAACAAGTGGTAGATGGTGAAACAGGGTATCAGAGGAGAAGGCGAGGGTGTAAACTGCAGAAGGATTATACTCTTGAACATGTCAGCGACACAACTCCAGAGGGCGGCAACATTCAGGTACCAAGGGATCAGAGGCATGATGGAAAAGGCATGAATCAGATGGAATGAGGCTGAATGGTAACCCAAACCCACGGAAGGCCAAATTACGATGTGTGGATGTCCCAACCCGACAAGAAGCAAAAGTGTCAATGTTCAAGAGTAACTAGTTGCTATAGACAATCAATGATAAACCTGTTGTTGAGTCCAACCTAGTAATATTTGAATGATCCCTAGGAAGGAGAAGCTCGAGTCTCGTCATGGTAACGAATCCAATGTCATCAGGGTTTAACGAATCTGACATAGGTAAAACTCGGAGTATTTTTCATGTTTAGAGAGTTTGAAAAAGACACAGAAAAGAAAACTCCACGGGGGTCCTTTTTTTGTAGATTTGTGTATCTCGAGCCCAAAAAAGTATAAAACGATACTGGAAAGAACCGCTCGACCATTACGATTGAGGAGTACTTTTCGTAACTACTGACTTCGACTTGAAAAAGTAGAAAAGTAGTCGGAATCAAGTCGTTTTGGAACCAATAATGAGCTTGAAACGACAAAGACCCGACAATCTTTTTGTTTTTACACAGTCGGAAAAGAGCTTAAAGGCGACCGCCTCTTACTTATTTTAACGAGTCAAGAGGAACAACTCAGCTATCTTTTCATTTTTCAAGTTAGAAAAGAGCGTTAAAGACAACTTTTTCAGACCAAGTGTACACGAAGCTGACATAATTCCACTACCTATAGCTCTGCACAAAGCACGTCAAACGTAAACCCATTCGATATAAAATGAACAATAAGCATAGAAACATAGTTAAAAAAGCCAAATTTTGACTAACCACGTGACAAAAAATGAGAAAAACCCACATTTATAAAATATAATTTTTTAATTCTCAAAAATTACTATAAAAAGGGGTTAATCCATCCATTTTTACCATTGTTACTGTTCATTCCATTGTGGATCATTTTGGAGAACCAAAGTTGGCGAGCTAATTTCGGCCTTATGCATCCACCATTCACCCTGAAACTGGCTCCAGGTAAATAGTCCTCGTCCTGCACTTCAGCTCAATACCCTTTTCATGCATTTTGAACGTTAAATGTGTTAGTTTACGTGGATTTTTAGACCGAGCTCCGCCACTCGGTCATCGCGGGTATACCTCTCAGGTCCGCGATGACCGAAAAAATTTACACATCATGTGCTTTGATCATCGTGGGAAAGTGATGTACTTCCGTGATGACCGCAAAAAAATAGAACTAGCGACCTCACATCATTGCATCTGTTTTAAAAATAGACGTGATGACGACGTGAACTTATATTTTTATGCAAATTGCGCGTTAAATTTTGCAAACGAAGTGCTAATTCATTTTTCCTTGTTATGAAGGCCATAATGGCGTTTTTCTGGCAAGAGCGAATGCATGATGACAATGATGTGGAAGCTTTCATTGATGTGGGGTGTCGAAATGCATTATGAGCATGCGGATTGCTCAAATTACTCCTTACTCCGCACCTTCGGTCACAACCTAATTTACTGGAGCTACTGATCCGAGCATGGAATCCCACAGATGGGAAATTCATCATCCAAGGTCGGGATATCAAGTTTTACGCTACAAACATATATTTTTTGATTGGGCTATCTTGTTGTGGTGAGAGACCCATTCTGGAGGGGCAGCGACCCGGGGGCGATTCCTTAGAGATGCTGATGGCTCAAGTGTGCCCAAGGGCACACAAGACAAGGAGCAGGAAGGTGGAAATCCCGACAGTGGAGGACGCAGTTCTTCGTGCTATGCTATTCATGGTGACACGGTCAACGGGTTCCCAAACCCAACACAATGCTTCGAAGACACATCTCTGGTCGGCTCTCGAATGTCTCAATCCAACCATGTTTAACTAGGCAGAAACGATGACGGCGAACATGAAGAGGCAACTTACCAACTACCATTGAGGAGAGATGAATTAGTTCGGCTATGAGTTGATCTTAGTCCCGCTCATACTGGAGCGGGTGACGACACTGCAGTTACAGGACATGGATCTAGATTTGCCTAGACCACGTGAGCCCAGGGCCACACGATGGGCACACGTAATGCCATGAGGAGGTGGTGGATGACCAGTGTCATGGGGGACACTTCTTCGAGAGTGGTTAGAGTGCCAGACAATCTTCATTGAGGATTGGCCATTTTCTGGCATGGATTTCCGTGGAGATCCTGACATGCAGCTACCCACCGAAGAGCAGTGGGATGATGGTGGTAAGACACTTGATCACATTATTCATTTTATTTTTATGATGTTTTTTGGATTTTTCATGTATATGTCCTAATGATGAATGTTATGGTATGTATATGTAGGACCAGTGAGACACGTACGGCTGGCTCCAGATGCACGGAGGGATGCGCAGGGTATCGCAACACTAGCCTTGGCTCCCCTAGCTGATGATACAGTGGAGATAGTGGCCTGGAACCTTGAGGGCTTAACAACAAGGATTCTAGATTACATGGGGATTGAGGAGGTCCCTATAGCGTTCCAGATCCACACAGTAGGAGTGGAACCTAGGGTTCACTGCTTGTTGAGGCGGGTGGCATGAGCAGTGGTGTGCTATAGGGAGCATAACCCACCGCAGTAGACACCTAGGTTTTAGTTCCTACTGATGATGTTTTTGAGATACATGTGTCTTGCATGTATGGAGAACACAGACTCTATTTGGACATGTACACTTTTTTTTTGAGCGCCTTAGTGCGCCACATGAGATATATATATATATATATATAGATATATATATATATATATATATAGATATATATATATATATATATATATATATATATATATATATATATATATATATATATATATATATATATATATATATATATATATATATATATATATATATGCACATTCCTATGGCTCATTATTGTGTTTTACATGCTTCTTATATGTTGTTTTGATTACATGTTACGCAAATGTCTGTCTAATACATGGTTAACTAATGCATTAGTTAACATGTTTAATCTTCGTGGAATATGCTGATATGTGATGAAATCAAAATTCCTTTCTAACAATTCAACACGTAAATACAACCTTAAAATCCGATGGTATCTAATGGAATATCTCCCATTGAGCTGGTGGACGACAAGCTGAGAGTCCAGGTTCACAACCAATGTACGAATACTGAGATTGATCACCTCAACTAGTAACTCAATAACATCACTATATTCAGTGACATTATTCATAGTACAACCTAGACAAACACCTTGAAGGTCTATCAACTCACCATGAGGATCGTAGATCACCCATGCCGTAGAAGACAGGTTGCGAGTACTATAGCAGGCACCATCAATGAAACCAATGTAAGGTGCACCAAACATCTGCAAAAGAAGTGAAAGACATAATAAGCAACAATCATGCCTACACACCAAGCAAAAACATGAAAACACACACATAACACACCTGTTAAAAACACGTATGTACAAATCAAAGTGCATGGAATTCACGCATAATACTTTTTCAAGTAAAGCCCATTTTGAGGCTTATCCAGAGGATTCCCTTCATAATCAATCAGCTCGTAGGTCCCTTTTTGCAAAACTCGCTTTACAATATAAGGCCCGTGCCACATGGGCTCAAATTTGCCTGCCCCTAGCTTATCATTCTCTTGAACATAGAGCAGGACTAAATCTCCTTCAACAAAAGAACGAGGATGGACAGTATGATTGAAGTGAGTTTTAACTCTCTTCTTCTATGCTTCAATAGCTAGAGAGGCTAGTCAACGAGTCTCATCCAGCCGTTCCAGGTAAAGAAGGCATTCTTCTACCGAAGTAGTGTTGGGGAGTAATTCGATGGCTAATTTCAAAGAAGGGATCTCGCACTCGATGGGAAGGGTAGCCTCTAGTATGTAAACTAATTGGAATGGAGTGAAATCAGTGGCATCCTTCACAGAAGTTCAGTAGGCCTATAAGGCAGAGAACAACATCAAGTGCTAGTTAGACTTGTGCATGCCAATGGTATGTTGAAGCATCATAACTAGAACCTTGTTGACGGCTTCTACTTGGCCATTGGCCTGAGGATAGTATGGAGTCGAGCTATCATGCCGCAACCCTAGTTGGGTTGTTAGCTCAGTCATCATATGATTACGAAAATGCTTACCTTGATTAGTGACGATAGCCTGAGGGACTCTGAACTGTGAGATAACATGATTAAACAAAAATTGCGCCGTTGTGTGACCGTCTTCAGATAGTGTGGGCATTGCCTTATCCCATTTTGTGAAGTAATCAATGGCAATGATGATATACCCATGCCCCCCGACCGAGCGAGGGTTACAGGTCATATAATCAATGCCCCATTTTGCAAAAGGGCCGACAGTAACAACAGGGTGCAATGGAGCTGGAGGCGCACACATCTTCCGCTAGTATATTTGGCACTCATGACAGGAGTGGACGGTAAGAATTCAATCCTTAAAGATGGAGGGCCAAAAGTAACCGACAAAGAGGATCTTTTGAGCAGTAGCATATCCGGACATGTGACCACCACAGGCGCCAGAATGGCAGTCATTTAAAACTCGCTCAACTTCCTCGAATGTTAAGCATCGGCGGAGAATAGAGTCGGTGTCAAGATGGTACAGGGCATACCCAATAATACGATATGGCTGAGATTGATGACAAATCCTTCGCTGAGCATTGTTAGACACATCAGGACGAAAAGAGGACGTCTACAGATAGACAATGATATCCCCATACCAAGGATCGAGGGTGTTGATTAAGAATAGAGTGTTGTCTGAAATATGGTCCTCTAACTGAGAAGGCGCAGTACGAGATGGTAGAGAGCAAAGCAACTCAACAAGGACGAGGGATTTCTTAGACTTTGTGATGGTGAATTCCAAGTCGAAATCTTGGAGGATAACAATCCATTTCGAGTACTTGGTCCCCAGCAGCTGATGTGACAGGACGTATGTCATCAGGTTGTAATCAGAAACCACCGTCGTAGTATGCAATAAGATATAATGGCAGAAACATTGGACGACACAGATAGCGGACAATGCCAACTTCTCGACATAAGCATATCGAGTTTATGTATCTAATAAATTGCAGTTGAGATAATAAATGACATGCTCAGTGTCATCGTCATAATCTTGAACGAGAAACATGCCAATAGTGGTATCAAAAGTGGCCAAATACAAAGTGTAGTCGCGATGATAATTTGGAGGGCGCAACAATGGAGCAGAAACAAGGAGAACCTTGAGACGCTTGAAGGACTCTTAAGTAGCGGAATCCCAAAGAAAAGGGGTATCCTGCTTCAATAACTGCATAAAACCTTTGGCCACTTCGGCATAGTTCAGAATGAATCGTTGTAAAAAATTACCTTTACCTTGCAAACTCTGCAATTGTTGCCAAGAAGCAGGGGGAGGAAGATTCAAGATAGCCTCGACTTTAAGGGGATCCAAACGGATGCCCTCTCGGGAGACGATGAATCCAAGAAGTCTGCCTGACTCAACACAGAAGACACACTTATGAGGATTAAGCCTAATGAGGTAGTGTCGACAGTGTAGAAAGATTTCACGAAGGTGAGTGGGATGGTCCTGGCGTTTAGCTAAATGAGTTGGTAGATCATCATGTTATGGTTGCACAATGTGTCGAATATCATGGAATGCATAGGAAATTGCACGTTTGAAGATAGCACCAGCGTTTTTCAAACCGAAAGGGAGCTTTTTTTAGGTGAAAGTGCCCCACAAATAGATAAAGGCAGTCTTGTGCTGATCGATGGGCGCAATATTAATCTAGTTATAACCAGAAAAACTATCCATAAATGAATACATTTCACTCCCAGCACACTCATCAATGAGTCGGTCAATGAAGGGCATGGGGAAGTTATCTTTGGGATAGGCCCGGTTAATGTCACGGTAATCAACATTGAATTTGATAGTGCCATGTTTTTTAGTCACGGGGACGATATTGGAGACCCAATTTGTGAGTGGGATGGGGTAAATAAAACCAGCCTTAAGAAGCTTTTCAACTTCTGCTTTAATAGTCATAGCCTTTTGGGGATGCATGGGGCGGAGACGCTGGCGAATAGGCTTAGCACCCGAATACGTAGGTATCTCATGCACCACGATGCTAGGATCAATGTCGGGCATCTCTTTGTAAGACCAAGCAAAGACATCACAGAATTCGTGAAAAGGATTAGTATAGAGCTGAAATTCCCCTGGAGTACAAGTTACTCCGACATGGATATGCTTGACAATCCCTAGTTTAACAAAGATGTCGATGAGCTGGGTTTGCATGATGTTTCCCATGTTCCCTTTAGAAGACACTTGATAAACTTGAATGGGTGTCTGAAGGGGTTGGGATGGGAGAGAAGGAGCAAACTGCTCGAGATAGGTAAGAATTTCCTGGTGGGCACAGAGAAACGAGGAACGATGGTGATGGTCAGATGAAGGGGGTTCCTCGAGAGACATGGTATCGATAACGGCTTCATCAGAAGGAAATATTTCCTTTAAAGGGTCTGAAGAAGCATCGTCTCCAAGTCAAGGGGAATGAGCGTACGAGTCGAGAGCTCTGCTCGAAGGAGTAGATTCAGAGGGTGGAGCCGATGCAGCAACAATTTCGATGTAGTTGAGCTTGGCAGGACTCAATGGCATCTCATTGCCCCATGATTCTATATGATCGGTGGGGGGAAGAACCCAAGGATCAGAGCAGACATAAATCATATTAATGGGAGTGACATTGGGAGGTGGGAGTGAAAAAACACCCATCAGGGTAGGATCTTTAAAAACTCTAGCTCCCACACTCTCACATGGGATGGAGGTATGCTCCACAAAGGGCACATTGCCTTCAGAAGAGGAGGAAAAGAAAGACAGTTGGTCTACTATGACAATCTTCCCCTGATGAGGGAAATGAATGACACAAAATAGAGATGAAGCCATGGCTCACATGGCGTATGTCAAACTTCGTCCCAAAAGGAGATTGTAGGTAAGATTGGCATCGACAACTTCAACCTCCACTTCGACCATCTTCCCTTCCAAAGTAATAGGCAAACATTGGAGTATACCATAAGGGTGAGACTCTCTCCCATCAAAGGCTTCCAAAGTCATAGGAGACTGGCTCGGAGTTGGAGAACCAATAGCCTTCCAAAAAGCAACTAACATTATGCAAGTTGAAGCGCCTTCATCAATGACGGCACGATGAATCATTTTGGAATTGATGATGACCTGGATAAGGAAAGCAATTTAGTCAGGAAGTCTCGGTATATGGCTGTTGAGGTCAAAAGTGATCAGGTCTGAGTCGGTTGGGTTAATGCCACCAATAGTCGATAGCAAGGACTTCCTCTGAGAGGGGCATCTCTGGAGAAATTCTAAAGTAGACATAGCTGACGAAGCCTGGGCTAAGTCCTCAATGATGCTATAGTGCTGAGCAGCATGAGAATTACGATTGTAAGAAGATTTCTGGAGTACGCCTTTATGAGGGGGTTGGATTGGCATCTCAGTGCTTGGTCTCTCGATATGGAGCAAACTAGAACTAGACAGAGGAGTGCTAGAGGGGACCTCAGGCTATTTCCCGGTAGGTGATGGATACTCTTTTGCTCAAGTACTAATGTGGACGGGAATCGTGCCAACCATAAACACTTGAGAACTAAAGGGAGAATAGGATTGAGACAGATCAACCACCATTTGTGTTTGCTACAAGGGAAAAGGCTCTTTGAGCATGGCAGGAGTCCTAGGAGCACCTTTCAACAAACGACTAACTTCAGATTGCCTCAGGTAGTCTTTGGTATAGTGCTCCTCATCACAGATAAGGCAAGGATACTTAGGTTTGTGTTTGGCACCTTCCTCGGGGCGAGGTTTAGGGGAATCCTGCTTGGGTTGATCAGCTTTATTCTTTCCTTTTACCTTCTTTACTTTCGAGGCTTTGTCTGCCATGGTGGACTGGACGGCGTTAACCTCGGAAGTACTACCAGAATTGGATACAACCTGAGAAGTATTTTCATTCGGAGTATTTGACTTTTGCTTTCCAGGGTTCGTGGAAGATTTCTTAGAAGTCGGATTAACAGAACCAATGACACCATCAACAGATGGTGTTGGCCAGGCTTTGGAAGTTCCGGGTCTTGGGGCATCAGGTAAATAATCATATAGCATACCAGACTAGGAGTAAACCAATTCAAGGCACTGAGCACGTGCAATAGCCTGCTCTTCAATTACACATGCCCCCATAGCAATGTCCCGTGCTATCGGACCGACAAATGAGGTCGTAAACCAGTCGATCAGAAGTTGATCAAGAGTCCAAAACTTAATCAAACGGTGATGCCGTCTCCATTCATGGATATGATCAGAGATATGTGTAGCCATTGTTTGTTTCAAGGATGTTAGGAGGTGTGTGCCCATTTCATATCGAATCGAAAACTAAAAATGAGTTAAAAATGCCATAGCCAATGAGTTAAAATCCTGAAAAGATCTGCGAGCTAACTCAATATACCATTTAGCAGCAAAGCCAATGAGGGTCCTTTGAAAAAGGCAGAGCCAGATTGAATCATCAAGCCATGAATTTGATGAACACCATAAATGATAAGTCATAATGTTGGCTTCGGGATCTTCTCTAGCTTTACCATCAAATTTCGGACAATCACTGGGAATCTTAGTTGGAACCGGGGGCCTATACGGATTATCAAGGACAGGATCATTTGTCAGTTTGGACACATCCGGTAACTCCAACATTGCTAAAAAGTGTAATTGAGGGTTAAAAGACATCTGAGGCCGCTGGTAGGAGGCAGTACCAGCGTTCTAGCCATCTGCTTGTTGCCCCCATTGATTCTGTCCGGACAGATTTGGCCCAGGAGGGTTTTGTCCGTAGGGATTTTTTCCATAGGGGTTATAGGCTGGCTGACCCTGAATTTTCCCCCCAGCATTCCATTCATTACCAACTTGGCCTACAGGAGCAACATACAGTTGCTGGTAATTTTGATAAGGACTCACCTGCAGTTGTTGATAATTTTGGTACGGGGAAAATTGAGTTTGCCCTTGGGATTACTGGAAACCATAAGGCAACTAGGCTCCAAACTGAGCCTAGAAGCCAGGCTACATTTGATATGTTGGATGAGATTGAGATCCAACCTATGTTTGAAAACCAGATTGGGTCTGGAGCTTGGACTGGGACTGAAAACCGGGTTGAGCTTGAGAAGCAACAATCATTTGAGTGCCCAGTTGAGCAGGCCCAGATGGATGTCCTTGAGAGAATTGAGACTGAGCCATCTGGCCAGAAGGTTGACCTATTTGAGATTGAGATTGGCACATTTTCCCAGAAGGTTGAGCTTGTTGGGTATTAGGTTGTCCTTGCACAATTGAGGGTTGTCCTAATGGATCGGATGGCTGAGCAGATCAGACAGTTGGTTGACCTGATTGGATTTGAGGCTGACCAACTTGTCTAGATGGTTGACTAGACTGGACAGTGGGTTGGCTTTACTGAATGTAAGGTTTACTAACTTTCGCAAAAGGGTAGCCTTGCTGGACACCAGGTTGGCCTTGTTGCATGTAAGGTTGTCCCGGATTACCAGAAGGTTGCCCGAAATAGGTAAAAGATGAACCACCTGTTATCTCAAAATCAGACCCTCAAAGGCTGCTAACCAAAAAGACCTTAAGTAACTATTTCAAACCTACTTTAGGCTGAGGCTTAGCCTCCCCATCCTGAGAGGGCTCTCTCAAAGGATTAATGATTTTTTATTATGATTAAGATGGCTAACTCTTATGAAACAAAGATAAAAATGTAAGTGATGGAAACACAATTACAAAGTATCTATTGGGCTTATGGAGTTATATATGCTTCATTATTAATAGTAAGGTTAGCTCTACATAGCAGTCAGGGCATTTAGAACTCATTGCATGTACAAAACACCAGAAATACAAAGGACCAACACAGTTTAAGAATGCATGAAGGAAATTAGAGCACTGTTAGTGCTTTCTAAGTAATCACACATTCATACCACTGAATATAATAAGAAGAGAACAATACAAGCCATTCCAAGCATCAAATTCCTTCTGATTCCTAAGAAGCAAAGCCAAAGTACTATATTACTAAAAACAGAGTCTTTACATAAAGCCAAATATCAGAGCTTTTCTCAATAAATTTCCCAACCCTAAGTACATTGCTCTTTCTCCTATATATAGAATTCTTTTCACAATTGAGATTCCTCCTCCAGCATGAGGGGAATTCAAATTCAGCTTGCTATGACACCTATTCAAACTTTAACTAACTATTAAATACAACAACTGCTAACTATAAGTTTTAGAAACCTAAGACAATTAGGAGTCTAACTCGACATAATGCTCATAATAGCATTTATTACAATAAAAAGTTGTTCTCTGACAAGTGGTTCCCTTCAGTTTAACTTTGATGGATGTTTAAAACTCCTTGTTGGCCCTTAATGTCTCATCTCCTTTACTGCTCCTGAAATGTAGGAAGCTGCCCCTGTTTTTCTACTTTTGGTTTCCTCGAGGATATTTGAAACCAATTAACAATGTTGTTCTTCTTTGATTACACAAAAGTGTATTGGAGTGCCACATTCTTGATGTGCTGTAGACCTTGCCCATGCATGTGTATAAGGATAAAACCTATTCAATTCTGCCTGAAGTATGATGAACAATACTTGGCTGTGATCAGTTTTATGACAAATGGCTTATGGTCTATATATGCTTTTCCTTTGCTCATTTTTCCCTTGCTGAATGCTTGTCTTGTGTAAATGATCCTTCTTTAGAAACTCTTTTTCAAAAAGGTTTCCCTTTTGTCCCTCAGAATTGGTCAACTTCAACAAAATAATGTAGCTACAACAATTTTGTAGCGCGCTACGAAACTGCTGTGTAATCACAAAAACAAAGTTTAAATTCCGAAATTCGACTGTCTTGAGCCTCTTCATATTTTGTGATTCAAACTCTAACACCTTTGAACATAGTTTAACTGCTTTCTTGAAGTCTTTCAATTTAAGACAGCATGTTGCATGATTCAGGTTACACAATACTTTCAAAACCTTTGATTGCTTTTTCTCCTCAGCACTGAAGGAACTGTCATGCTCAATATATTTTGCAGCCTTCTCATATTTCTTTGCAGCTCGCTGGTACTTTCCAACCTTGAACAGAGAATTTCCTTGCTCCTTCTTCTATTTAGAGGCCTCTATTTTCTCTGTTGTATCCATATCCCATGATTCTTTTTCCTTAGTAAATGATATCATTTCCACCTCATAGATGAGAGTTGAATTTGGTGGAATTACAGCCAGATCTCTCTGGGTTTCAATATTTCCAAAACCATATTCAGGTCCTATTGTAATCAGGGAAATCTCCCCTGTCTTCATGGTTTCCACTGCCTTATCAAGACCAGCAATGACTTGTCCTTCATCAACTACAAATTTGAAAGGCTCCTCGCCTTCATATCCCTTTGCACAGGCTACTTCGAGGCCCGCTCCAACACCAAGCCATGCAGGTAAAACAAATCTGGTTTGTGTCCATGCAAATATCCAAGGAATTGCACGGAGCTGCCCAATCTCAGAAGACTTTTTCCTCCTTGTTGGACGACTTCCAATATTTAGATTACCAAGCTCTGCTTCAGGAGTGTCCTCATGGAAGTACTCTAAAAACTGTTCATTTTCATAAACAGTGCTTCTATAATATTGCCGACTGATTTCTGATATCTTTTCCATTACCCCTCGCCAATTCATACTACGAGGAAGATCTGGGGGATGTAAAGTTGCAAGCAAAACAACAGTTGTGTAGATTTCTAGTTGTCGCACTGCTGTTTGTGCCAAGCCAAACTTTGCCTGGACCATTTCTCCCTGCTCTGTCGATCGGAGAGTTCCCATGACAGAACCAGGTGGTTGAGATTGAATGGCAAGATATGTAGGTCCACCACCACGCCCAATACTTCCTCCACGGCCATGGAATAGGGTAACTTTAATGCCAAATTCTTTACAAGCAGCTACAACATCTCCCTGTGCTTTATATAATTCCCATGCAGCAGTGAAATGCCCTGCATCTTTTCCTGAATCAGAATAACCAACCATAACCTTCTGGTGTCCATTATCATTTTCAATAATATGGTTTCGATACCAATCTATCGATAATGAAAATATTGTAGCCAGTTTCAGGTATCATGCAGCTGACTGAAAAAATATTGATCATCCACAAAACTGTAGTGCAATAAGATAAAACCGCCCAGAATAAACATACACTTCTTCCCAAATGAAATCTGTGATCAGCTAGCAGAAGAAAAGCATCGGGTATTGAATGAGATGTAAACCAACTCAATTCAGTCCAGAAATCATAAATTAAGACCAAGAGATAGGCGAAGTGTATAAGCTGACAACTGTTGATGTAAACATAACGGATTTTGATGGATATGACAGCTGGGTGAGATTGGCTATGGATCTGAACAAATCCCCGATTTCGTAGCGCAGCCAGTGCAAAATGTGGGTTTTGTGCTACGAAAACACCTAAACAGAGTTTATGCGCTACGAAAACTCCTAAACAGTTTCGTAACACATAAGAACCTTCGAACAAAGTTGATACATGGAAACTATGTGAGTTATGAGACTAGTGATGAATGAGAATGGATAATTGACCTTTATTTAACCATCCCACCAAGACTCCTAGGACTTAGACACTAAAGCAAACAAAAAATTAAACCTAGACTAGCACCTAACCTTTACAATCAAACTGATGTGAACAATTTGGAAATTGTTTCTTAAGTGATAACACCACCAACGGCCGAAGGTTGTCCTTGGAAGGGTTGTCCTTGTGGACCTCCAAGTTGCCCTAGATAAGGTTGTCCGTAATACTGTTGCCCATAGGAGGGTTGCGTGTAAGACGAATGACCTTGATAATGTGGTCCTTGAAAATTCGCAGGGGATACTTGAGCACCATGATAACCAGTGTACCCCAAGCAACGGATAATGGGACCGTAACCTCAACCGCAGGCTGAGAGGGTAAAGGTCTAGGGTAATAAATGTGAGATCCTTGAGAATCCTAATAATGAAACGGATCTTGAGGGTCCGGATTCTGAAGAGCGTGCAAATATTGATCGTATGCCCCACTGCTGGAATGGAACCAGAAGAAGGTGGGACACTTAGTGCAGGATCAACAACTTCGGGTACAAATGCTGATGGGCCACTATTTTTTGATCCGGTCGAAGGTCCAACAATAGTGGTGAAAACTGAAGATGCAGTAACGGCACCAATCACAGGGGTTGAAGAGGCCACACAGACAGTTGGAATAGTCAGGACTGAAGTTACAGACACATTGTGAATTTTAGGAATAAAAGACTCTGAGGTCAGAGTGATGGTGTGAGACCACATAGAACTTGTAAGGGAGGTCCTAGAACCCATAACATCCCTCAAAGCCTTATAGCATAAAGGAAGCGTGACACAAAGAGGGGTGACACAAAAAGGTGTAGTTTCTGTTGAGATAGGAATTTCACCATTGGTCGCAACAGATTCTTCACTCGTGACGGGGGATGTGTCCTCCATGTCAGAAGAAGACATTGGGACTGAAACACTAGGAGGAGTACCAGGAATATCTTCTTCGGAAGGCTCCCAAACGGGGTTCCATTGAATATCATAATACTTTTCCTCTGGAGCACGAGAGTTAATCAGTTGGATACTCGGAATAACAGGGAGATTATCACTAACAACCAGTATCTTAGGAGCAACAGAAGAAGGAGACCCTTGGTCACTTGGAATGAGAGATGGGATCGGTGATTCCACTAGGATGATGATTCAAAAACCATAGGAAAAATAATGAGAAAGAACCCTACTCAAGCTAAACAAACAAGATCTAACAGGGTAAATGTGTATCATGGCCGAATAAATTTTAAGACATGGGAACAGAACTTGACCTTTCATCTTTAAAGAGTAGAGAAAAGGACAAAAAGATGACTCTAGTCACCTTCGAATATTTAATGATCCTAAAGTGACAAGTGCTCAGATGGACCTTTTCTTTTAGGGAGTCCAAAAAGGAACAAAAGTGACCACTCTGAAGAACTAGGCAAAAGGTTTACCAAACAAATCCATAAAATTGCATATACACCTTGGCATTCATATGAAAACCAAGGACTTTCCATACGGCAATCAATCTTCCTGAATGCTATGTTCGGTGCGTTACGGGTTGTAAGGTTTCAGACACGACTTCCTAAGGATAAAGGATGATAACCTAGTGGGGTCTCCCAACATATACTCGATGGTACATGGGAGCGCTTCCGTGCTAGACCACTATTGAGTCACAGAAGGAGGAATCACCCAACCTTGAGTGGAAACAAAAGTGACTAGGTTTAACGACGTCAGAGCACGTCTCTAGCCTAGACCTCTAAATAGTGCACGTTATGTTCCAATGCATTGTTAGATTTATTCAGTTCATTTTAGAGTTGATCTTGGATTATGTTTAAGTTTTCATACCTTACTGTATGTATACAACAAATCCTAGGATGTATCCAGAATGAATGAAATATCCTTTTTCTTTGATGAACACCTACCTACGGGAGGGTAGAGAGATCATTACCAAACCAAGAAAACTAAGAGAACAAAGGCGGTCACCCAATGCAAGCAAACATCAATTCCTAAAGTGAACGAATACTACTAATGAGAGATTTAAACATTCACTTTCCAATATGTAAACTTGAAATGCAATTTCGCTTTCACTTGCGTATACTAAATGAATGCAATTCTTTTTTATTTTAATGTCTTTAAATCTAGAAGAAACAAATAAGAAACAAGCAAGTGTGGAAAAAACGGTTGATCCAAACAATTGTAATCTATGTTCAGTAGCGAAACGAAATCGAATCAATGCCAAAGATTGTTTCAATAACAGTCACTAAACAATCAACCAAAAAAAAGCAAAGGGGAAGGCTCAATCAAACCAACAACAAGCTGCAAACAAATATTGAGCAAACAAGCAACCAAGCCAAACTGATCCAAGAGACTTGAAACAATGAACTAGGTCACATAAGCAAAAAAGCAAGATTCATTCAACAAAGCTCACAAGAGAGTGCCTTAACCATAAACAGTGAAAACAAGTTATCGAACAAGTGAGAAAAGCAAGGGACCAACAGGACTGATGAACTCAGGAGGAAAAATTGAGAAAATCACTTCTACGGCGATCAACGCGGGTAATACACAAGGAACAAGTGCTGATAAAGCACTAGCCACAACAACAAAGTGATGTTAGAGCAGAAGTACACAAATTTCCCACGATGGTCTGATTTTCAGAACCGTCGCGACTGTAAGGCGTAATTACGTGATGAACATGATATTACAAAAGTGTGAGTGCGATTAAAACACCACTATTAAATTTAAATCCATGATGACTTTCAAAACAATAACAGGCAAACCAAAACTCCCAAATCAAAAGCAGACAATCCTTCAGTCAAATAGGGGTATTTCCCAGATCAACCCAGGAAACTCAAAAAACTGGTAACTAATCCCCAAAACTTCAAAAATACCAAATCAAAAATCAAGACAAGAGTAAACAAGAAAAGAACAAAGGCCAAATCTCCCCAATGGAGTCGCCAATTTGTGATGCAGGAAAGTGTTCCCTTTGCGGACAGAGGCAACCCGTCTAGCCCTAGAGTGGGTCTAGTCACAAACAAGGACAGATCAACAATAGCTCTCCTTAAATAGTCATAGTTGGGGGCCTACCTCAGACGGTGGTCAATGGAGTTCCATTGCGCTGCTCCAGATTCAGCTTCCATCTCCTTACGAGTGATCAACCTGAAACAATGCAAAGGAAATACAACAAAGCATGTAACTAGAACAACAACGATTTATTTACTCACAAAGTCAAGAAGTCATGAGCTATCAAGTACATTACATACAAGACATAGGAAAACATCATTGATTGCATTAATAATGAAATAAGAGTAATCTTACAACCAAAGTCTTTATGTCACAAGCCTTCTCAGATGGGTCCAACCAGCCTGTTCTTCAAGCATTCACTCTTTGAAGATGGATCTCCCAACATACAAGTCTCTCTCACTCATAAGTTTTACAGAATATTAAGGGAATTTCACAACCTTCCACAAACTATCAACATTCCCACACTTGTTACACTCACACCAACTATCTAGCAAACTCACAAACACTAATAGCACTACTCAACTAGCCAACTATCAAAAACTAGCAATGCATAGCAATGGTGAGAGTTTAAATAGGAGAAGGAGTCCCCATGAAAGGTGGAAGAGTGAGCTTATCCCAAAGGAAGGTAGCATAAATGATGGAACAACCATGCCAGAGAAAGGAGGGCGATACAAACTATGCCAACAACCAGGTCTAGAGTCATTTAGAAGGCCGACTGTTGGAACAAATTCACCCATTCTGGATCATTGTGGGGGCATAACTGATCTATAGCACTGACATCGCTATTGAATAATGTAGCCAGTTAGGTATTCGCTAAAGATTACAAACAACCTTGCGCTGGGACATGAATTTGGACCATCACGGGAATTAGGTATACTTCCGTGATGGCAACACTTCTCAACTGTTTATGAGCACCCTTTAGTGCATTTATTTAGCCAACAAACGTGATGAGGTAGATAGCTTAGGAAAAGTGGGTCATTTGGAAACATCAGAGAGCATTTGTCTAATATGAGCATGCTTGACTTGGACACATGACACAATAGAAGGATTGGAGTGAAGAAAGTGACAAATTACTGTGTAACAGACATAGAAAAGGAAGCTAGATACATCAATGTCCTGAGATATGACATATGGGATGAAATCAACTCGCTGAGTCTAAAGACAATTGAAGATGCCTATCAAGAAGCTTTGAAAGTAGAGGATAAGATGTTGAGGAAACAAAATCAGAGGGACATAGGGAAAAGTTCAGCAAGAGGTAGAGGAACTACTAGATCAACATTTCAACACCCTCAGGGTGAAGTAGGAGGTTCAAGTAGTAGACCACCATAGAGAGGAGACTTTAGTAGAGGAAGCATTGCACCCAAAGGAAGAGGCTGAGGAAGAGAAATTTAGTGTTATACATGTGGAGAATGGGGACATGGATCATGGGACTGTCTTCATAATAAAGTAACAAATTAGTAGAATTTGAATGTGGCTGAGGCAAAGGAAGAAAAAAGTCAAATTGCAAATAAGGAAGAATCACCCGAAGTAGGAAAATATTTGTTATTGAAAAGGGTATTGCTTAAAGCAGAGAAAGAGATAAGAGAAAAAACTCAGAGAAAGAGTTTATTCAGAACTACATGAAAGTCCAAAGGAAAATGTTGTAAAGTGATAATTGACAGTGGAAGCACTGATAGCTTGGTTTCTACAGAAATGGTGGACAAGTTAGGATTAGTGAAAACAATACACCCTACTCCTTACAAAGTATCATGGCTGCAAAAAGGACATCATCTTATTGTGACAAAAAAATGCAAAGTACAAATCCAGATTGGTATTTGTAAGGATGTGGTATTATGAGATGTAATTAGGATGTATACCATGTATTGCTGGGAAGACCTTGGCAGTTTGATCAGAAAGCTATACATGATGGGAGAAGAAACACTTATACTCTAGAGAAGGATGGAAATAAACATACATTGCTGCCATTAAAGAATGAAGAAGACAAAGAAGCGCCTAGAAACAATGTTATGCTGATAAGTGGAAAAGAATATTTGCAAGAAGTCAAGAAGGATGAATAGATACAATTTGTTGTCATAAGGAGACCTAAGGTAATTTTGACTTCCACAAAATTAGATGATTTATTTGAAGAAATAAAAACTATGTTGAATGATTTTGCTGATATTATTGTGGATGAGCTACCAAACGCATTGCCACCAATAAAGAGTATTAGTAATCACATTGATCTAATACTTGGAGCAAGTTTTCCAAATAAAGAAACATACAACTTAACTCAAGAAAATGCAGAAGTTGGGAGACAAGTGCAAGAACTGATGGATAAGGGGTTAATTAGAGAGAGTCTTAGTCCATGTGTTGTACCAATAATATTCAGTCCAAACAAAGGAGGTGAATGGCACATGCGTACTGACTCTAGAGCCATAAACAAGATTACTATCAGGTATAGATTTCCTTTACCACACATGGATGAGTTGATGGATTGTTTAAGTGGGTCAAATTATTTTACTAAAATAGATTTGAATACCATCAAATAAGGATTAGAGAAGGAGATGAATGGAAGATTGCATTTAAAACAAACAGTGGGTTGTATGAGTGGTTAGTGATGCCTTCTGGACTCACTAATGCACCCAACACATTCATGATATTGATGAATGAATTATTGAAGGAACATGCAAGAAAGTTTGTCATTGTTTATCTTGAAGATATTCTAGTTTTCAATAGAAGAAAAGAATAACATCTGGAGCATCTTAAGTTGGTCCTAAGAACTATGAAGAAAGAGAAACTGCTAATAAATCTAAAGAAAAGTAGTTTCATGAAAGAAAAATTAATCTATTTGGGGTTTGTAGTTTCTAAAGATGGTTTGAAAATGGATCCAGAGAAAGTCCAAGAAATTTGGAATTGGCCTATTCCAAGAAACATATTTGAGGTAAGAAGCTTTCATGGTCTTGCATGTTTTTATAGAAAAATTATCAGAAGTTTTAGTCAGATTTGTGCACCAATTATTGAAACATTCAAATAGACTAGTCAACCATTCAAGTGGACAAAAGCAGTAGACTGAAATTTTAGGTTGCTGAAGAAGAAAATTACAAAAAAAACCAGTTTTAGCTTTGCCTAATTTTGGAAAACTTTTTCAATTTGAAACTGATGCTAGTGGAGTTGCAATTGGAGTAGTTTTAAGTCAGGAACAGACACCAATAGCATAATTTAGTGAGAAACTAAATGAATCTAAGAATAAATATTCTTCTTATGGTAAAGAATTTTATGCTATTGTGCAAGATTTAAAAAAATGGAGACATGATTTACTACCAAAAGAGTTTGTATTGTATTTTGATAATCATGCATTACGGTTCATAAAAAACCAACCAAAATTAAACCAGAAGCATGCCAAGTGGGTAGAATTTTTGTAGAGTTTCACTTTTTTGATAAAGCATACAATTGGTAAGTTGAACAAAGTTGTTGATGCTCTAAGCATGGTAAATTTCATTGTGCAAGAATTAAGAGTTGATGTTGTAGGATTTGAAGAAATGGTTGATATGTATAAAGATGATGTAGAATTTAAAGATATTTATGTAATTGTACAAAATCCAGCAGTTCATAACAGAAGCCAGTGGTTAAATTATCTGGTCCAAGGAGGTTTACTGTTTAAAGGTAACCAACTGTGCATTCCCAAATGTTCTATGAGGGAAAACATAATCAAGGAGAAACACAGTGGAGGGTTATCTGGGAACTTTGGGCAAGACAAAACCTTTTCTCAGGTAAATGCTTTTTACTACTCTGGCCAAAGATGCTAATGTTAAGAAATTTGTTGAGAAGTGCAGGATCTATCAGCACGCTAAGGGGAGAAGCCAGAATAAAGGATTGTACTAGCCATTACCAATTCTAGACTGGCCATGGGATGCAGTTAGTATGGATTTTATTTTGGGATTACCTAGAACTCAAAGAGGAAATGATTCCATTTATGTTGTGGTAGATAGATTTTCAAAAATGGCAGATATCATTGCATGCAAAAAGACTAGTGATGCAACACATATTGCTAATTTATTTTTTTCAGAAGTTGTAAGGTTATGTGGATTGCATATAAGTATTGTGTTTGACAAGGATACAAAGTTTGTTGGGAATTTCTGGAGAACTCTTTGAAAGAAACTAGGTGCCAACCTTAATTTCAGTTCAACATATCACCCTCAAACAGATGGACAAACTGAAGTGGTAATAGAAGCTTGAGAAACATATTGAGAAGTTTAGTTTATCAAAATCCTAAGCAGTGGGATTTAACACTTGCTAAAGCTGAGTTTTCTTATAATGAAACTACAAACTGAAGTATTGGGATGAGTCCATTTCAGATTGTTTTTGGAATAAATCCAAGAGGGGTGTATGAGCTCAGAAATTTTGTCAAACAAGAGACAAGAAGTGCAAAGGCTGAAGAGTTTGCAGAGTAGATGTAGAGACTACAAGAAGGTGTCAAAGATAGATTGCAGGAAAGCAGTGGCAAATAAAAATAGAGAGCTAATATGAGGAGGAAAGAAAAAGAATTCCATGTGGGAGATCTAGTGATGGTGTACTTGAGGAAAGAAATATTTCCTGTTGGGACTTATAATAAACTAAAGATGAAAAATATAGGGCCATGTAGAATTGTGAGGAAGTTTTCAACCAATGCTTATGAAATTGAGTTGCCAGAAGGGATTGCAATATCAACTATCTTCAATGTTGCAGATTTATATCCATACAAGGAGATAGAGGCAGAGTTATAGAACGAACCTAAAGAAGATGAAATTAAAACTTTAAATTGGGAAGAACAAATGTGAAGCACTGTTAAGAAAGAGGTGGAAGCTGTTTTGGGGAAAAGAGTATCGAAAAGAACTAGATGAAAATAATATTTTCAGTATTTAGTCAAATGGAAGGTACAACCAATGGAGGATGCCAGTTGGTTAACAATAGCAGAATTACAGAAGTACAGAGTTAATCTTGACAGTTTGATGAATGATTCTTTTCATCCCCAGGAGTCTGATGCAGGAGAATCCAGACTTAGCTAGCAATGTGATTGTATGTTCACATGTTGTGGCTAACAAAAGATGTATATTATTGACTTGAGTGGTCAAAATCAATTATTAGGAGAGAGGGTTGGATCTCTCGAATTGATCTTTACTTCAATTATTGTAACAATTAAATAGTTGTATTATTTTTACAACAAGAGATAAGTGTTAGGATAGGTGTGTATCAGAGCTTGAGAATAGGGATTTAATATTTGAGCTGATAAAAATAGAGATTGAGTTGTCAATGTTGTTAGGATAGGATTTGATCCATAAAAGAAAGGAAAAAATGTAATGATAGAGATTGGATGGAATAGGGGAGTGAGTAAGCGAAAGATTGAGAGAGAGATAGGGTTTGTGAGTGAAATAGAGGTCAGACAAATTGTTGTAATCGAGCTGAGAGGGCCAAGACTCTGTAATTTCTATTGAAATAATTGATTAAGTGTGGCATTGTGTATTCTTCTTGGTGTGAAATTCTCTCAAATCTGTGTATCGGAATTCTGGACCCTAATCAGGTATTTTATTCCATTTATGTGTTTCAATGATAATTATAGCCAAATAGCGTTAAGGTTTAATACCAAGATTAGGTGCTAAATATTATTAAGTATATTTCTTAAAGGTTTTGTATTAAGAACGTGGGTAGTATTCAGAAAGCAGTGAGTTGTATATCATGTGGAAAATAAATGGTAAATATTATTTTTCCAAATCGTGTGATTAATCTAAGGTGTTGATACATAGCATGGAGAAACCACTTATCTCACGTGCTCTCGATCTGATATCAATCGTGCAAGTAATTGCACAAGATTGTGTGATAATCGGTGGATCGAACAGGACATATCGACGATGGAAATTAGCCGGACTAGTTGGCAAGTGGATATGACGCGATATCCGTTGGATATAAAGAAGAAAAATCAATGACGGAGATTGAAGTGCTCTGGGAGTAAGAAGTCAAAGTAGGACCGACGGTGATTGGTTAGACAAGCAGGACCCTCTGGAGGGAATACATATACACAATATGTTTAACACACAGCTGATTGGTTTTTAAGTGAACCATTAGTCTAATTCTAGACTACCACATCAATTTTGGTAACCATCCACATCAAGTTTGAGTATCCATGTTTATGGGAGTCAACCAACTATGTAAAATTCCAATTGCTTGAATAATAGAAATTCAAAGTAGAGAAGCAAAAACAAGGGTGGTTTTTCTCCCATAAGGGTTTCCACCAGAAATCTTGTGTCTTATGTGTGATGATGTGATGATGTGAATTGTTTATTGTTTATATTGTTTCTTATGGTTTTAAATTATGCTTATGTGATGCACATGTTTAATGAGTCGCTACTAATATGTATGTCATTCAGTAAATGCGGTTAATAAGAGGAAGAAAATTGTATATAGATCACATTATTGATTCACCCCCCCCCCACCCCGCCCAATCTCCACCCCTTAGTATTGGTCAAATGCTTCCAACATCCCTAAATGAAGTTATGGAAAATTGGGGCAAAAGTAGTTTTCAACTTATAAACTTGGGAGAGACTGTCAACTTGATGTATAGTTTGTAGGAGGATAAGTTTAGCTGGATAATGACTCAGTTAGAATAAGAGTTAAAAAAAAAAGGAAGAATAATTTACAAATATCCAAGTATCTTTATGAGGGAATAGAGAAGTAATGCCACTTCCGTTGCAACTATTGAAGCTAGCACCATGACTAAGACAAATTTGGTAGGCTCATGATCCATAAAACTTTCTCAAGAACACTTGGATGATTTTGAAAATAATATCAAAGGTATTGGTTCCAAACTACTAAGATATATGGGCTATGATGATCAAAATATAGGAAAAAGTTCAAGTAATCATAAGCCCTATTGCAACTAAATAAAGGGTCCTTCATGAAGGCTTAGATTTTGATGCAAAATGGTAAAATACCATGATCGTGAAAGCCACTTTTGTGAAGGAAGAAAATTTGATAGATTTATTCTATTCAACAGAAGGAAGAGAAATAGTACATGAAGGTGGAAATCCACTACCACCTTATTTTTCATATTATAGATTATATAAGTGGTAGTGATGAAGAAATTGTATGAGTACTTAGGAAAACTAGCGAGAAAAATAGTTAGAACAAGAATTTTGCATCAATCAAGGCATCCATTTTATATTATTATTACATGAAGAAAGGCCATATCAATACTAGCTATTGATCTATGAAGGTATGTCCCTTTTGTGGGAAGAAAGGCCATATCAATACTAGCTATTGACCTACAAAGGTATGTCTCTTTTGTGGGAAGAAAGGAAACTTTGACGCTTATTTCTAAGAGAAGAAAATCACATACCATAAGATAAATTGTTTTAATAGTGAATGGAAGTGAGAATCCTATAAATAAACAATGAAATCATAGGCATATGAATAAAATTATCATCTCTCAAGTAGCCCATGTAGTGGAAACATGAAATTTTCCACCAGTACTTGTTGGCTAGACATTGGGAGGTAAAGCATTGGTGATTTCATTGAGATATTCATCTTAAAATTACAAAGTTAAGAGAAGAGTGTGGAGAGTGAAGAGTATAGAGGATGAAGATTTACTTACATCTCAAACCCAAGGAGAAGAAATTTTTCATGGAGTTATAGTAGCATAGGAGGTATATATCATCATTGAAGAGAATAAGAGAATCACGAGGGATTCAATTAATACACTTATGAAATATCACATGTGTTCGTGGCATACTAAACAATACCCTCAATTTGACTACATATTGGAAAATACCTCTAAAAATCACATTATTTAACCCACTACCAATACAAACCTTATACATATTCCCAATATAAAAAACCCCTAATTTCAATAGATATTGTAGGTATACATTTTCATTAACATTTCTTATTCCCTTTTATATTTTTCAATAAATTTGAGCTCCATTTTTAATACCTTCCAATATAAAAACCCTTTACCCTCTATTATATGCTCAATATATAATTATGTCATTTTTCCCTAAATTTATATCCCCCTATATGAATGCACATGGTATGATATTTCTCCCCCAATGAAGCTCCCATGAGTAGAATTATTCCAACAACCAAGGAAGTTTCATTCCAATTGTTACATGTAATCCTCTAGAAGAAGATTCCATTCATGAAGTTGTATCACAAATTTGTGTAGGGATGTTAATGGAATTCCTTCATTTTTGTACCAACCAATTATTAAGGGATTGTCTCATCTCAAGATTGTAGTTGATTGATGATTGTCATATATAGCCATACATGTGGAGGAGTCATCAAATGTTTTAAAAAAAGGTTGTGCTATGATTACATAGTAAGGCTTTCATCTAGAGGACATTGTTATAGAGGCATATTTCTTGTAAGAACGTGTAGAAATAGAGAGTTGTTTCCATGCTAGGAAGTAACTAATCCTATCAAAAGAATGTATAGCACATATTTCATGATGTTGAGTGACAAGAAAGTTGTTGAGGTCTCTTTGAACAGACATAGATAAAGGTATGTCTTGGCTTCATTCACTACCATTATGAACCATTTCCAAGTCTAAGAGAGACGCGAATAAAAATTGATATAAAAGTTTGGAGATTTCTTAGGGTTAAAAGTTATTGAATAAATTTATACATTGTAGGAACAAGTGATCCAAGAACCAAAGCTTGATCCATAACCATAACTAGAGGTAGTAGCTACAGTCTTGAGTTGGAGCTAGAGCAAGTCTAAAACTTATCAACTTAACAAGAATTATAACCTCAAAACAAGAACTCTAGTCTTGAGAACCCATATTTTTGGGTAAAAAATACCAAAATCAACCCCATTTGTAAAAGTGGCACTATTGGTAGTAATGTTTTTGTTCTTTTAAGGATTTACCATGTTTTGAAGACATGATATTAACAACTTCATAATCTTATCTAAAAAAAACTTTAAATTCAACCCTTGAATGAGAAAAAGCAAAGTTACTAACTTAAGAACTTTACCAAGTTCTCATTTTTCTAGAATTCACATTACTAGCTATTTTTACGTCCATTTAAAATATGGTGTTACTAGTAACGCTCATTTTTTCCATAATTAAAATTATAAATTTTTATAGCCATAATCTATAAAGTTGGAAATAAAATCCTTAAAATCACGTTAAAAAATAAAACGTTGCATTCACAATGTCAACCCCTTTTATCATCAATTAAAATTACAACTTGGTTAGAACCACAATTTCAACAACCACTACCATTTGAAGAAAAGCATTAAAATAAACCCATGAAAATAAAATTGGTGTTTTGGCTCACCATAAATGCCATCTTTTTCACCCTATTTTCCTTCACTTTTAACCATATTTCACTGCTTTCTAACCTTACATTAAGACCATTTTTATGATTATATATGGGTTTAGACTTATTATTTTCCAAAGAATTTATTTTAGTATTTTGAGTGATTTTATGATTAAATATTAAAAAAATAACATGTTTTCACTTATATCAAAAATTTGGATGAGTTTTATGATGTTTATAGGCATATTTGAAGACTCCAACAATTAATATTTGACCACTTAGCCTTAAATTCAAATTTCCTCTTCAACTCTTGAATATTTGAGAAAAAAATTCAAACACATTCAATGAAGAAGAATCATGGAAGTTTTGATAAGACTTCCTATCGAAGATATTAGATATTTTTGAAAGGATTTGTAGAGATTATTCTCTTCTAATTTTAGAAAATTAGTTGTACCCGCTTCAGAAAAAAGTGGAACTGGATTTATTAGTTGCTTATCCTCTTCTTTGAGAAACTCATGTAGAAATTTTGAATAATAAACACATATTCAATGGAGATTATCCTGATCATGTACTATTGCGGAATCAATACACAATACATAAGCTCCTCTACATTGATCATCAATTTAGCAGCATCAATAACAATAAAACATCAATAGCATGCACACATTAACATAGTATGTAACCTGGGGAAAGCTTACAGCTGAAAACCCCACACTATCTATATATTAATGATTGAGAACGTGTAACATTACATAGTCAATACTTCTCACAAGTATCCAACACTATCTCCACTTGTTACACACAAACTAGCTCAGACTCAAACAAGTCATAAGTTGAAATCTGCTCCACTGCTTTGCCTGCCTCTATTGCATAAACCTGTTGAGAATCACTCACACTAGAAATCATTTGAGCAGAGGCTATTCTACTAGGCAAATCAATGCAATACTCATTGGAATACTCAATCTCTTCTTGTGCAAATCCTCATGCACAACTATAGTCACAACTAATAGCAATCTGATCCTCTAACACCTGTCCCTGCTGAACTGTACATGCACTGACATGCAACTGAGTTAACTGATGTATTATTTAGTTGCATTATGAGTTAACAATTAGTTTAACAACTCATCATTAGTCTATTTGTAGTTAGACTAATTACAACTAGTTTAACCAAGTCAAACTGAACACAACTCCATCAACTCCACAATCAACTCCACCAAACTCAACTGTTTGAGTTCTAACTGAAGTCATGCATGCAACAACTCAACTGACCCACAAAGAAAGCATATTTCCTTTTGATAGCTGCATGTGCCACATCTGTAGCTCAAACTGAAGTGATCCAAGAGAATAAGACAAAGTTTATAGTCTAAATATTATTATGAGACAATAATATTTGACTTTTCTATTTTTGGTTGCCAGTCTAAAAATAGACTTTGATCACTCCTGCTGTGATCACTCCTGCTATGATCCAAAAATAGACCTTGCACCATAATTTTCCTACAGGACCACTTAGTGAAGGCGACTCTTTCAACTAAGTTCCATCATCTTGTTTCAATCTCAACACTCCCTTTCAACAAGATATGGATTATCAGCAACCCCTATCTTGCCTCAGTGGTATTCAAATTTGCTCCTGGTGAGCACCTTCATTATAATATCAACATCCTGATCCTTCATTGGAATGTATGAAAGTAACATGATTCTCCGCTGCACACAGTCTCTGATATGATGGTACCTGATGTCAATATGCTTAGATCTATCATGAAATAGAGGATTAGCCGAGAGTTTAATGCAACTCTAGTTATCACAATAAATCATAGTAGGATCCAAATGAGAACCAAACAAACCAACCATAATCTTCCTCATCCATATAGCCTCGCATGTAGCCAAACTTGTTGCCATATAATCAGCCTCTCCTGAACTGAGTGCCATGGATCTCTGCCTCCTGCTGTACCAAGAAACTGTTGTCGATCCAATACTGAAGACCCCTCCTGATGTGCTCTTTCTGTCCGTTGGGCTCCCTGCCCAATCTGCATTTGTGAAGCCACATAGCTTCACCTCATCCTCCTGTCTGTACCACAATCCATATCCCGATGTGCCTCTCAAATAATGAAATACATGCTTGCCCACCTTTCAGAAGAGCTTGGTAGGCTTAACCATAGCTTGTGAAAGCTAGTTAATTGCATAGAATATATCGGGTCGTGTATTGACCAAATACATAAGAAACCCCACCAAATGTCGATAAACAGTGGCATCCACTTCTTCTGCCGAAGTGGCATCCTCCTTCCTCCAACCACCAGGAAGAGGAGTATCAATAGGCTTGCAGCCATGCATGTTGAACTTCTCCAGTATATCCCGAGCATACTTACCCTGAGAAACAAACAGTCCACCACCTCGCTACCAAATTTCCAATCCCAGGAAATAATGAAGGAGCCCCAAGTCCTTCATCTCAAACTCCTTAGGAAGATCATCCTTGCATGAGAGTATCAACAGCTCATCACCTGTTAGAATCAATTCATCTACATAAGGTACAATGATAAGCAGCTTACCCTCCACCACAATCTGGTATAGGTTAGGATTCGCCTCACTCTTGGAGAATCCAAGTCCGGTGAAATAGTTGTCTATCCATGTGTACCAAGCACGTGGTGCTTGTTTCAACCCATACAGTGCTCTCTTGAGCCTGCACACATGCAACTCGCTGCTGAAGATCTCAAAACCTTCGGGCTGCTCAATGTACACCTCCTCCTCAATGAATCCATTGCGGAACATAGTCTTCACATCCATCTGATGAATGTTCCATCCCATCTGTGCTGAGAGAGAAAGAATCGTCTATATGGAAGAATACCTTGCGATAGGTGCAAAGGTCTCCTCATAATTGATCTGTTAAAGCCTTCCACATCAAATATTGAGAAGTCTTTCCATGCAGGCTGGATGTAATGTGATCCTTCACTCCCTCCAACAGAATCCTTCGACACTTTGCTATCTTTGTTTGCCAAGCATCAGCTTGAGTAGCATCAGTGGGCTTTGGGACATCAGTCTCTATGAACTCCTTCAACCTGTTTTCATCCAATACCGCCTCCATCCTGTCCTTCCATGCAATATAGTTTGAGTTTTCCTCAAGAGCATACTCCAATCACAATCCATTGAAAGACATTGCTTCTTTGACACCAAGAAAACACTGCTACAAATTCAAATTCCACTAGCTCCAAACTAAACCACCTCGGATCTAAGATTCGTGAGAACAAGATATTTCTCGTACAGAGATTGACTGTATGGGCATTCACCAGATATCTCACCTTCCAAAGGAAGGATGAATCCAGAGGCTACCTGGCCCAATTACAAACTCTGCCTGAAGAAATAGAATGTAAACACTTCCTGAATAGTAGATATAATGATCAAGAGCTCTGATACCATGTAGAAATTTTGAATAATAAACACATATTCAATGGAGATTATCCTGATCATGTACTATTGGGGAATACATACACAATACATAAGCTCCTCTACGTTGATCATTGATTTAGTAGCATCAATAACAATAAAATATCAATAGCATGCACACATTAACAAAGTATGTAACCCAGGGAAAGATTATAGATAAAAACCCCACACTATCTGTATATTAATGATTGATAACATGTAACATTACATAGTCAATACTTCTCACAAGTATCCAACACTATCTCCACCTGTTACACACAAACCAGCTCAAACTCAAACAAGTCACAAGTTGAAATCTGCTCCACTGCTTTGCCTGCCTCTATTGCATAAACCTGCTGAGGATCACTCACACTGGAAATCACGTGAGTAGAGGATATTCTACTAGGCAAATCAACGCAATACTCATTGGCATACTCAATCTCTGCTTGTGCAAATCCTCATGCACAACTATAGTCACAACTGATAGCAATCCGATCCTCTAACACCTATCCCTACTGAACTGTACATGCACTGACATGCAACTGAGTTAAATGATGTATTATTTAGTTGCATTATGAGTTAATAATTAGTTTAACAACTCATCATTAGTCTATTTGTAGTTAGACTAATTACAACTAGTTTAACCAAGTCAAACTGAACACAACTCCATCAACTCCACAATCAACTCCAGCAAACTCAACTATTTGATTTCTAACTAAAGTCATGCATGCAACAACTCAATTGACCCACAAAGAAAGTGTATTTGCTTTTGACAGCTGCATGTGCCACATCTGTAGCTCAAACTGAAGTGCTCCAAGAGAATAAGACAAATTTTATAGTCTAAATATTATTATGAGACAATAATATTTGACTTTTCTATTTTTGGCTGCCAGTCTAAAAATAGACTTTGATCACTCCTGCTGTGATCCAAAAATAGACCTTGCGCCATAATTTTCCTGCGGGCCCACTTAGTGAGGGTGACTCCTTTCCACTAAGCTCCATCATCTTGTTGCAATCTCAACAACTCATGTATAAATAGGAGTCTTTCTTCATTTCAGAAAGGAGTAAACAAGGATATATTTAGAGTTTGTAAGTAGAATACTTGGAGAAATATATTTGTATCTATACTTCAATCTTTTGGAGTTTATTTCATTTAATATATGATATATTGTAATTTTAAACTTTTGGTAGAGAATCTAGTGTGTTCTTGAGCATTGGATGGGCCCCTTTACCAAATATGTACACTATTTCGTTTCTTTGTTTATAGCTGTATATAACTGGTATGTATATATGATTTAATTTATTTTTATGAGAAGTTATTCATGAGATCATGTTTTATATTAAATTTATTTTATGCATTGGTGATAGGTATTGTTTTTCATTGATTTTTGTGTGTCAATATGATTTAGGTAGATCATACAAAACTTTTAATTGAATAGGGGTCAAATATTTAAAAAAAATCAAATAGTTATATTCAAAATATTTTTAAGATATTTTTTTGTTGAAAATCAAATGAATTTCTACATGGCAAAGAGGGTCTATAAATGTTTCAGAACCATGATCATATTGATTTACATTAGATTTAATTTATTTCATAGAATGAAATTTCCTTTAAATGTCAATTTACATTTGATAGAATTAGATGTTAAGTCCTTTCATATATTTTTCTTTACACTTTATAAGTTTACAAACACAAATTGATAAGATAAAATGTTCTAGAATTCTTGTACAATTGAATTGCCCAACATTTTTTTCACCATTGTCAGGGAAGTGTAAATAAGATTTCATTTCTAATTTTGGTTTCCTTTAAATCAAAAAAAATTGTGGAGGAGAAACAGTAAGACGAGAGGTAAGAACCTGTGCATCACTATAGTGAGGTTTCTCAAAAGCCTTGATTGTTCCTATTTTGCAAGTGTGGTGTGTTTTTCAATTATGCAATTAGGTTAAAATCTAGTTCTTTCTTAATTATTCTTTTGGGTGCTATAAGAGTCCCGATACTAATCCATTTGTGAGAAGGAGTTGTAAATAAACAAACAAACTAAAATGATGTTTTAAGTATTTGTAGGTAAGAAAAGGACATACCCCCATGAAATTATTCTCAAGCCTTTGTCTTAGCTCCATAATAGTCACCAAGTATAGAGTTATATCCAAAGAAGTAATAGAAGAATAAAGGGTCCATACACCACTAGAAGAGAAATTAGAAACTTCTCCTTGTTTTCCAGATATATATTTGTAGCATATCCCAGAGCCATGGAGCAAAATTGAAAAGGAGCAACCATTGATCTAGAAATTATTTTTTTTGGCATGTTTGTCTCCATATCCTTGGTTCGATTTAGGGAGTGAAGGGTAAATTTTAGAATAAATTCGATGCATGAAAACTAAAGAATTGAACTAAGAGAGAAAGTAATCCATTGGAGATTAGTTCCAAAAAGTTATTATGCCTCAACATTTCATGATTCCTCATCCATTCTTTCTACTAAATCCATATGCACAATTGGCCTTTCATATCATGGTAGACATTGAGATATATTTTAAGAGTTGGATATGAGCACACTAGAGATCTTGATTCATAAATGGCTGCTATAGAAATATTCCTACATTTGAGAAAAGCTTTTCTTTTTCAAATAGAGTAGGATAGGAAAAGAAATAAAACTAGGCTTCCTTGGTAATGTTCATGATTGTTTTCATTTTGAATTCTTTTTTAGTTTGTTTTTGTAAGATTTCATTTATTTTCTACAAGTTTTCATTTTCTGTTGTAGTAAGAACCAACTCTTGACTAACCATTGGCATGAAAGTCTACAGGTGAAGGGATATATATAAAGGAGGAAATTGAGCAAAGTTTCAAGAGCTAAGAATTTGAGGTTTGTATAAAAGGTAAATTTTTCTTACTATGTTTTTAAAGCTATATATTTCAGATATATAGAGACTTGCAAAAATTTACAAGTATGTTGTCTTCCTATGCCTAGTTTTGACCTAGAAGATCAAAAAGGAGAATTTGGACATCAACAAAATTTCATAAATTTTTAATATCTAAAGAAATGAGTGTAGGATGTTTTCAAGGAAAATTAAAACAAAAAAATTCTTAATTACATTGATTTTTGTCTCCAAGTTACAATTAGGCTTCTCTTTAGACTATTAAAAATGTTGTGACACTTAGAAAAACCACATCCATCCTTGATTTGAAAAGAAAACTAGTTCAAAAGGCATAATTTCTCCATATACGTAGTCATGAAAATAGTTTTTAAATAAATTGTTTCACAATTCTTACAACTAACAATGTTATGGTGTGTTGGTAAAAACAGATGATTTATGAAGGAAAAGTTGTAGGTTCAAGTTTAACATTTTTGTTGTTGTTATGTAACTAGATCAAAAAAACAAAAGAAAAGATAATTCAACGCCTTGAAAATAATCCTTTTGAGGGGACAACCTTGTTTTACATTACATAAATGCAAATTTCTTGGATGATTTAAGGCCATCCCAAAATAAGTCATTCTTGATCTTGTGGTAAGTTTTTAAAAATCCTAAGTGGCCTCCTAAAGGAAAGGTGCACAATTCCAAAATAATATTTTGTTTGAGTTGGGAATTCTTACATATATATAAGCGATCTTTGTACCATATTGAATCATTTTTTTAGATAAATCTATTAGATGTGCTGGAATCTTGATGAAAAATTTGAATGAGTGTCCACACCTCTTCATCATTCCTCCATTCATCCCTTGCCTCAATTATCCAATTAAGTTGGATAATAGAAATGGTAGAGATCAATGATTCCACATCCTCATCCTTTCTTGAGAGTGCATCTGCAACAACATTTTGCTTCACTTTTTTGTAGATGATTTCAAAGTCATAACCCTACATATTTGTGGCCCATTTTTGCTACTTTTCTTAAGATAATATTTTTTCCAAAAAGTATTTAATACTATCATGAACCTTTTTCTACCTTGAAGTGTCTTACCATTAGGTAACACCACCATTTATTTAGTGAATGTAGTATATCTAACATTTAATTATGTAAATAGGTTTGTGTAAATACATTCCCTTGATTGGAAAACTTTCAAAAGCAATGGGCCATCCTTATTGCATTAAAACAAAACCAATTCCATATCTCGAGGCATCACATTCCACAATAAAGGTTTTTGTGAACTCTAGTGTAGCGAAGACTAGAACTTGGCACATTGCCTCTTTAATATGTTCAAAGGTTGTAGTTGCGTCTGGAGTCCAAGAAAATGCATCTGTATTCAATAATGTGTTAGAGGTGTTGTTATTCTCCTATGATTTTTAAAAAACTTGTGATAATACCCTATTAACCTGACAAACACATGAAGACACTTTAGGGTTGTGGGGATTTTCCTTTCCTTGATGACTTTAATTTTTTTAGGGTCTATCCTAGCACCCTCATGAGATATAAGATGACCAAAATATTCCACCTCCTAAACTCCAAAGAAACATTGTGAGGTTGTTGCATACAATTGTTTCTCCTCCAATAGTTTGAACACCCTATCAACATGCTGAACATGATCATTTAAAGACTTTTTGTAGATTAGTATATAATCAAAAAATACCAACACAAATTTTCTAAGGGTGGGTTTGAAAATGTAATTCATCAAACCTTGAAAGGTGGATGGTGCATTAGTAAGGCCAAAATGCATTACCAAAAATTCATAATGACCTTCATGAGTTGTGAATGTTGTTTTCAGAATGTCTTCATTCTTCATTCTAATTTAATTACATCCTAAGCGGAGATCCATCTTGGTGAACTAAATTGGTACATTTAATTCATCCAAAAATTCATCAATGACAGGAATGGGAAATTTGTCTTTAACAATGAGCTTGTTGAGCTCCCTATAATCTGCACACATACACCGTGATCCATCCTTCTTGTGTACCAATACTACTGGAGTAGAGAAAAAAATTTAACTAGGTTGAATTATACCATCCTCTAGCATTTCTAGAACTATATGTTAAATTTCACTCTATTTGGCATAGGTGTTAGGAAGACTAATCCTTATTTCAGACAAGATGGATCTCCCTAGATATCAAATGAAATCTAGTAAAAAACAAGAAAATAACTAGTACCTTTCCTTAGCTAATGATTGACTGAAACAAGTAATATGTGATAGATCAATTACCAGTTTAACGAAGTGCATGTTGAAGTCCTTTTAGTGCCTTCCACAGTTGGCTTCTCGTTGATGCTTTAGATACCATTCGAGTGTTTTCCAAAGCCTCTCCATGACGTTTCGAAGGAGATATACATAGACATAAACACACAAAGGATCAAAGCATCTAGTATATTGAATGAAAGATGAATGAAATTATTAACTCAAAATACATCATAAATTGAATAAATAACTAGTCATAACCTATGTGAGTGATCAGGGAGTACCAAAAATTCTATCGGAATAGACATTATTAGGAAAGAACAATTTCTTTGCATTGATTAAAAGGGAGAAAAAAATTACAACCGCATTGCCTTGATGTTACAAGCCTCTTCCAACGATTCCAATCTTTTCCTTAGATGAAAAGTCTTCTACCCCTATTTCTGTCGCATAAGCTACCTTTAATGGTCATCCTCAATCCTTTGGCCTATGTTTTACTTATAGGCCAAGAGGAGGAGGTTTGGGATCCTCTTCCTAAGGGATGAGATCCACAAATGGTGGGATAGGGGAGCTGCAAAGAGAGGGAAGTAGCTCCATGATGGGAGGGATTAGGCTTGAGTAATAATCAACTTGAAGTTGTTAGTTGGGAAATATTCAACTAACAAAGCTTCTAGACTTTACTTTTTATTTTATACTTGCATTGAGTCATGTGCGCAAGACATAATGTAAGGAAAATCATACTTTTGCACATAATCTAATGGTTTCTTCTGTGTATGAATAGAAAATGACTAGGGAACTGTGTAGGTAATCAAAAACAAGTTTTTCAACCTTTAGATCTAGGAATTTCATTCTTTTTGGGATTATTTAGGTTCTAGTATTGAAGGGGAATGCTTTGGAACACTTTGATGGATAGTGAAAGGTCCAAACTGATGGTCATTTGCCTAATGCAACAAAATGACGTGTAACCGATTCCCCCCTAAAGTGCAAATTCAAAAGAGATGTTTGAAGACTAAAGTGCTTTATCATGCTAAGTTTTGGGTTAGAGACCGTAGTTGGAGACCTAAAATAATCAATCAAATATTACAATACAATATAAAATCATCGTTGAGGTAGGAATTACCATACTCAGAGCATAAATGTCTTAGAGAAACAATACATAAATACACCTAAATATCCATGTCCACATAAGACATAGTATGGGCGTAGCCATCAATGGATCTACATTTACAGCCATGAATATTTAATAACTCCACACAATTTGGATGGATGAAACTAGATCCAGGGTCTTGATTTCCATTTCTCGATTCATAGTACGAATATAACTATGTGACTGAATGTCTCATGGTTGAACATGGTAGTAACCACTTGATTACCAGTCAATGATGTGAACCATTAACAAGCATGAGAGAAACCACCAATAATGAAAATGGTTCTGAAGTTACTTCCAACACAATCTATAAAGTGTGAAAATATGTCTTGAGGTCGAACACTCATAGAATCATTCGATCAAAGGTCAATTATGAGAACCTGTCATCGAAGGTGAGAAACATGCCATTAAGGCATGAAAGCTCTAAAGTAATTAAGAAGGTTTCTAGATCAAATTCCTAGATAGTGAGTTGAACTCAATAGGAAGTGACTTGTCGCAAGAGGGCCTTCGAAATGAAACTCATATCAAGTTTTGAAGAACATCAATTTGGAATAATCTAGGACTGATTCAGGGATGGTTGACATGATTAAAGGCTATGAATTTCAAGGTAATTTTGAATTTGGTTAGACTTACCTTGAACATATCAGTGACATAACATTCTAATTTGGTAGTATTTGACTAAACAATAATAGGACCAGAAACCACTTTGAATAATTTCAATGAGGTATGGTCGACTGAGAGGAAAATGTATTTCCAAACCCAGACACAAAGGTGACATAGTGCCATGTTCAAGAGAAACATACTTCATTTTACAATATAAACAAACGTTCTTTCACAATTCCCCCCCACCATTACTGGTAAGTACCTCTTTATTTTTTTGCAAGCTTGAGGAGGATAACATATGCTTGTCCTTTAAGTGCGTCCTTCGAAGTATTTTCAAAGAACCCTAGGAAGTCTCATTATGATTAACAAGTCCTACATTTCTTAACATATACGAATCTAGTGAAGGGATAACTCGATGTCATTTTCATGTTTAAAGAGTTTGAAAAGACACAAAAATAAAACTCATTCACTTATTTCAACGTAAAATTTTAACGATCTCGGAGAAAGTAATGATCGTTGTTTTTCATTTCTAGGTAGTCAAGAGAAAAACACAAGTAAACTCCACAATGTCCTTTTTCGTAGATTTAGTCTTTCAAGCTCAGATAAGTGTAAAATAATGTAGGAGAGAACTCTTTTGACCATGATTAGTCAATACATACCTTTTTCTTAAATAGTCTAGTTGAGTCCATAAAAGGGGTAAACTTATACTGAATAAATGATTGTTCATTAACTTTTACAAGTTTGATTAGTAAAGTACTCGATGATCTTTTCATGTTTAGGGAGTCTGAAAAGGGCTTAAAGAGAACTCCTAGGTTTCACTTTTTCATAAATTTTTAACAAGTTCGAAAAAGTGATAAAAATGTACTCATTACCAAGACAATTCATTTTCGTAAATAACATGTGTTCTACACATTTAAACTAAAATATTATTGCCAGTAATAAAAAATATAGTAAAAACATTAAAAATTTTGATTATAGAGGCTAATAAGAAAAAACTAATATTTTAATGGGCCTAAAAAACTTATAAAAACCTAAAAAGTAATTCTTTTCTCTTACCATCTATGTTTTTACCATTTGAGAGTGATTGAGGGCATTTTTTGTTAGGATATTCCGACACATAGGAAATAGTTAAGTATAACTTGGTCTAGTATAGAGTTAGGTAAAGTGTGTTTCTTTACTATGTACATTTTGTAACTTATAATCCGACAATCACGATATGTAGTGATCCGACGGTTCATTCTCTCCTCGGTATTATCGACACTTGATCCATGGCTTAACACCCGATTGGTCCATGATCTCTATTTAAAGAGCATGGAGGTTCATTTGTAGGTTAACCATTCATGAGAGAAGCTTATGTAAATTTTCATTCTTTTATTAATAAATTACCTGAAGTGGCCATGTTGGCTCAGGCCGTGGACTGTTTCCCTCTTTGAGGGTTTTAACCACGTCAAAATATTGGTGTATTGATTTGTGATCTATTTGTGAGCGGTGTCCTTTGGTGTTTTGTCTGAGGAACTTACCCTGTAAATTGCTACATGGTATCAGAGCTATTTGAGGGCCGCGCCCGTTGGTGATCCAAATCTGAAGCCAGTAGAATTGCATCCGACTACCATTTCCTAGATCTACTGTTTCTGACTACTTTCGGGCCGAGAGGACTGATCTGTTGTGTTGGGAGCATTTTTTCCAGTGAGGAACCCCTTTCGTTTCATGCGAAAAGGTTTCTGGTAGCCCTAGCTGCGTAATTTTTAAGATCTGGAGGTATATAGTGTTTATTTGTAGTTTACAGTTATTTTCTCTCTGTTTATTTCGGTTTCGGTTTATTTAGATTTTTTTTATTACCGGATCTATACCTTTCATTTCTGCGTATGCTCTTTGCCCAGCAACTCTTTGTGATCTGGGCAAATCAGAAACAGAAAGGAAGGATTTTTCTCATGTGTATGCTCTTTTCCGCTGCGCCTTAGTGTGATCTCGGAAAATCAGAAACATTGAGAAAAATATTAGTTTCCGGGTAAAGCTAACTTCGAGCCACAAGGTTCCTTTCTTTGTATTTCCCTATTGGGTTTTGTGTTTTTTGTTTTGTAGGGAAAAAGGGCTTTCTCAAAGCAAGCACGCAACCCAAAGGTTCAACCCCCCCCCCCCCCCCCCTCTCTCTCTCTCTCAAATTTTTTGTATAGCTCACTTGGTCCAAAGCTAATTTATGAGAGTAGAGGTCTTGGGTTCAAGTCTCCATTTTGTGGGGGTGGATTTTTCATTTCCGCACATTCTCACACTTCGTCGGCGACTTCATCAAATTTTCTTCAAAAAGCCATAACTTCTTCATCCGAAAGCCGTTTTCAGAACCGTTTTTTTTTAAACAGCCTAATATTTCGAGATCTTTCCATTGAAACATTTAGTTTCAACATCTATAGGTTCAATGTTTTTAAAATGGAAATTCCATGCCAAGTTATTCTTGACAGCACCAACTACTTCCAATGGTGGTCCTACATTGTGGATTTACTTAGAAGTAAAGGTCTTTACAGAGTAGCCACAGACCAAGAGACCAAACTGAAAGATGAAGACAAGGAAGCTAAATGGGAAAATAGGCAAGACCAAGCACGTGGGTTGATAGGGATGTCTATTTCTCCAGATCTTAGATTCCATATTGTAGAACTTGATACTCTTGATGAAGCAATGAAATAGATTACTAAAGTCTTTGGAATTAAAAATGAACTTAAAGCCCATCAACTTGAAAATGAATTGCTTACATTGGACCCCAATAATTTTTCTTACATTGAAGATTTTTTGCCCAAGTTCAAGACCCTTAGACTTCTCTTGGAAGGTGTTAAGGTTAAGAAAGAATATAGTAGCCTTATCTACTCCATTCTTACTAAGTTGGGACCGACCTATTCTGTGTTTGTTTCCACCTTCCATTCTACAAGAGAAACCTTCATTTCTCAAGGACAAGCCTACAAGTCCCCTTCCTTTGATTCCTTTTGTGATTCTTTAATAAGAGAACAAGAAAAACTCTTACACCTTGGTCTTCTTCATCTTAGAAACTCTTCTAAGAAAGCATTAGCCGCCCAGTAGCAACCAAATTCAAAGAATCGTAAGAAGTCATATCCTAAAAGGAATGGTCCTAAACCAAACAAGGGTCCTAAGCAATTTCCGCCTCAAAATGAAAAATAATTTCAACAAAATGATAAGACAAATAAAAACAAAGGGAAGAAGACTGATAGACATTGCAACTTTTGCAATCAAGATGGCCACTTAGAATCCAAATGCTTTAAGAAGATGGAAGCCTTGGAAGCAGCAATGAAGAGGCATAGCATCCATTTGGAGCAATCTTCAACTTCAACTTCATCTTCAGTAATGGCACTTTCTGCATGTGGTTGTCAAGAATCTTGGTCTGGTTATGCACTAAATGTATCTTCTTCTTCTCATTCTCATGAGTGGCTCATTGATTTTGGAGCTTCTTATCACATGGCCAAAAACAAAGCCATGTTTTCTTCTTTAAATGATTGTAACACCAAAAATATATATGTTGGTGATGATAGATCTCTTAATGTTGTAGGGACTGGAACTGTTCATATAAACAATGGTCAGTTTAATGATGTATTATGTGTTCCAACCTTATCCTGCAACCTTCTATCTGTATATCAGATAACCCATTCAGGTGAAGGTAAAATCATTGAATTTTCACCTGACGATGTTGTAATTAAGGACCTAAGAGATCCTAGATAGATTTTAACTACTGGCATTGTTGATGATTCTACAAGGTTGTATAAGTTTCACAACTACCAGGTCATCAAATCTTCCCTTAGTATTTGTTGCTCATAATGATGAAGTGAGCAAACTTTGCCATGAGCGATTTGGTCACTTAAACTATCGCTCTCTTTAGAATCCATGTAAAAAAAATATGGTGACAGGTCTTCCAATGGTATCTTGCAGAGATGGTGTTTGTTCCGGATGTGTACTCGGAAAACGTCGTCGGGAGATTTTTGAAAAATGTGCCTCTTGGAATGCCTCAGCCCCTTTACAGCTCCTGCATAGTAATTTATGTGGTCCACTTCCAGTTGCTTCATTCTCTGGCTACAAGTATTTCTTAACTTTCATTGATGATTTCTCCAGACGCACTTGGGTCTACTTCTTAAAACTCAAGAGTGAAGTATTTAACATGTTCTTGGCCTTTAAGGCCTTTGTTGAAAAAAAATATGGACATCAAATTCTTAAGCTAAGATCTGATAATGGCAGAGAATATGCTAAAAACACATTCATCAACTTTTGCACTGAGAATGGAATTCAAATGCAACATACTGTTCCATATAATTCACAACAAAATGGTGTAGCTGAAAGGAATAATTGCACCTTAAAGGAAATGGCTAATTGTATGCTTCAATCTAAAGGACTCAGTCTTAATTATTGGGCATAAGCAATTAACTGTGCAAATTACATAATAAATCGCACTCCTACTAAGGTTTTAAAGAATATCACTCCAGAAGAAGCATGGAGCTCAATCAAACCAGATGTAAGTCACTTTCGTGTTTTTGGAAGTGAAGCATGGGCTCATATTCCAGATGAGAAACATAAAGCTTTAGAATCTAAGAGTGAAAAATGTATTTTTGTTGGATATTCTGAAGATGTCAAAGGATATAGACTTTCTTTTAGAAAATGGCTTTTCTAGGTGTCATTCTGAAAATACTTTCTACACTAAGAAAGTGGGCAAGGCTCTTATCATTCTCGTTCTTTATGTTGATGATCTTATCCTGACTGGTAGTGATCCCAACCTCGTAAACCATGTGAAGTCTAGCCTTAAAAGGAAATTTGAAATGATAGACTTAGGACACTTACGTTATTTTCTTGGTCTTCAAGTCTTGCAATCCAAGGAAGGTATTTCCCTTTCCCAGTCCTAGTATGCTTGTGATATTCTACGCCATTTTCACATGGAAGACTGTAAGCCAGCCCCTTCTCCCTTTCAGTCTAGAGTCAAACTTTTAGTCACTTGTACTTCTCCTGAAGTTGATGCTACCTTATACTGTCAACTTGTAGGAAAACTTTTGTATCTAACCCATACTTCTCCTGACCTTTCCTTTGTTGTTGGCCTTGTTGCTCAGTTTATGCAAAACCCACGTGAAAGTCATTGGAAACCAGCTAAAGGAATACTTCGTTATGTTCGAGGTACAGTTCAGTTTGGGATTCATTACAGTGCCGAAGCATCTCCTCTATTGGTTGGTTTCACTGATTCTGATTGGGCTAGTGAACCTGATGATCAGAAGTCTGCTGCAAGTTATGTGTTCACTCTTTGTTCAGGACCTATTACATGCACTTCCAAGAAACAGGGTGCCATTTATCTTTCTTCAGCAGAAGCAGAGTATCGTGGTGCCATAGAAGCTAGTAAGGAAGCCTTGTGGCTTCGTCAGATCCTGTCAGAGTTTGGCTTTCAGCAGCAGCATCCGACTACACTTTGGTGTGATAATCAAAGTGCCATTCAACTATGCAAAGATCTAGTCCAACATCAACGCAACAAGCACATTGAACTGCACATGCACTTCATCAAAAATCTCATCCACGACCATGTTCTTGAAGTGCAATCTTGTTCAATAGATGATCAAGTTGCAGACATCTTTACAAAGGCTCACGCAGAGGCGAAGTTCACTAAACTTCGATTTATGGTTGGAGTTCAGGAAGTTGTCACTAAGGGGGGATAGGCTCTAGTGCCTCCTTCCTTCTCCTACTGTGTCATATTTGTAAATCCTTCAATCCTATCCCAAGTTGTTCTTAAGGGGGGATGTTAGGATATTCCCACACATAGGAAATAGTTAAGTATAACTTGGTCTAGTATAGAGTTAGGTAAAGTGTGTTCTATACTATGTACATTTTGTAACTTACAATCCGACGGTCACGATATGTAGTGATCCGACGGTTCATTCTCTCGGTATTATCGACACTTTATCCGTGGCTTAACACCCGATTGGTCCATGATCTCTATTTAAAGAGCATGGAGGGTCATTTGTAGGTTAACAGTTCATGAGAGAAGCTTATGTAAATTTTGATTCTTTTATTAATAAATTGCCTGAAGTGGTCGCGTTGACTCAGGCCGTGGACTGTTTCCCTCTTTGAGTGTTTTAACCACGTCAAAATACTGGTGTATTGATCTGTGATATATTTGTGAGCGGTGTCCTTTGGTGTTCTGTCTGAGGAACTTACCCTGTAAATTCCTACATTTTTCACCAAAAATTTCAGAGGTAGATTCTAGGCAAACCGGTGGAACAAATCACGAGCCGCTTTGCCTTGAAAAAATATCTCTCTGATATCTTCATTTTGATTTCATTCATTTTTCTTTTCACTATGTATTTAGTTTTTGGGGGGGGGTTTATTAATTTGAAAATCATCATTGGTGTACATAGTCTCTCTTCATCAGGTCCACGCACACAAACCTATTTTTTTGTGTGTAAAATCGAGATTTCCATGGTTTCTGAGGCTAGAACCACACAAATCCACATTGATATTCAAAGGAAGCCACGCAAAGTGCCAAGGGATTTGAAAAAATTAAATAAAACACCCAATTTGTTTTGCAAAAATCATCAGTATGTTTTCTAATGATCCTTCATGTTTATTTTTAGGGTTTTGATCTAAAACAATGGAGTGGAGGGAGTGAGAACACGAAGAACAGGATATGGTAGACTTGAACCATCCATAAACATTACAGGTTTTGAGAAACTATGGCCTGTACAAAATTTTCACAATCCCATGCATGAATGCCCAGCTAGATATGCTGGAATGGATGGTGAGAAAATGGAATGTGTAGGAAGAGTGCTTCCTAATTGGGGATCATAGACTCGTGATAGATGTTGATGAAATATATTTCTTGACTGGGCTCCCACACTGGGGAGTTCACATTTCTTTGTATGGGCATAAATGAGGTGGTGAAACAACTCCCACTTACCTAGTGAAGCATTGTTCTCTAGGGTCCAAACTCAAATATGGATGCATTGATATCAATACCATTGACATACTTCCTTTGAAGAATATTGTATTTACTATTGCACGATTATGTGGCAGTGCAACAATTCACTTACTCACCAAGGCTTAGATGAATATTTATGCAGAGTTCTCATAACCTGCAATATTCAATTGTTGTGAAGGGGTAGTTTTCAACCTCAAAGGGAAACTAACTAGAGTGAAAACTAGAAAACTCAAAAATTTTGGGTATGGTTCCATTGTGATCTCGTTTGCTCTAGAGAGGATCCCCCTTCTTGCCCCACAAGTAACCATAGATGTAGAAGGATCATGAGATCCTTGTATGCTGAAGTGGGTTATGATGATGGAGCACCACAAGGGTGGTGATGGCCCAACTGTTTGATGTAATCCTGATTTCTTTAGATGGTTGGAACATTAGAGCATTATGATGGAGGAATTTCCATATGTAGGCATGGATTACATTGGTGATCCATATATCCTGCTTCTGACTGGAATGCAGTGGGGTGACCTCAGTAAAAAATTTTCATTTTTTCTATTTTGTATTTTTCAATTTTTTTTTTGCATCCAAAACTAACTATTAGAAATAATCATGAAGATCTGGGCCTGGTGAGACCAACATGACTCTCCGATTCGACAAATGCGGTGAGCAGCCAACAATGCTTGCAGTATAAAAATCCGATATAGCAGAGGCTTTGTTTGAGCTGGAGCACAACCTAGAAAATATGACCCTAGGTATCCCTGATGTTGGGATTGATAATTTTCCTCTTCATTACCAGAGGCATACCGTGGGGGTTCCTGGACCGATTAGTCACCTGCTACGATGAGTAGTGCATGCTATCATCTACTACCATGATCATCATGCATAGACTCTAGTATTATGGATATATTTTTTTTGATGATGTATCAACATGTTTGAATAATAAAGGCCATAGAGCCTCATGTATTGGATGACATTTTGTAAAGCCACACTTTTTACAAACATTTTGACTAATGAAAACTACTACTTTTATCTAATTTTATCTTGTACAATATATGGATGAATATTGTTTTTGATTTCTTACAGATATTACAAATGCCAATTTAAGAAAGAATTAGCCAATGCATTAGTTAATGTGTTTGAATGTATAGGGATGTGTTGATATTCGATGTAATCAAACTCTCTCTCCAAGAGACAAAAACAAAAACATTCTTAACATTGTATAACTTATTACTGAATAAACACCGTTTAAATGTAATACAATGAGTTGAGAATCTAACCTAATGATCAATCGATGAATAGAAAATGAAATGGAATCAGATAATAGGTCAATAACTGCAAAATATTGTGCAATGTTATTCGTTGTTCAACCAAGGCATATTCCATGAATATAAACTTACTCATCAGTGGGTGAATAAATACCCCAAGTTGTGGAGGATAAATTATGAGTACTACAACTAGCACCATCTGCGAAGCCAATGTAAGTTTGAGGGAGCATAAACATATGCAAATCAAGTGTAACACAAGATAAGCATGAGAAGTAGAAGAAAATAGTAAAAATATGCTAAAATTTCCACACAAAATATGATACAACAGTTTAAAAATTCTTCATGAAATGAATTACACATAATAATTCTTCAGGTAAAGACCATTTCTAGGCTTTCCTAAAGAAATATCGTCATAAAAAACTAGCTCATAAGTCCCTTGTGACTACAAATTTTACAATATAAGGACCATGCCACATGCGCTCGAATTTACCAGCACCTAATTTGGCTTGCTCTTGATCATAAACCAAGACTAGGCCACGTTCTGAATATGAGCGAGGATTTACATTTTGATCAAAATGTGCCTTAACTCGTTTCTTATGACTCTCACTAGCTAATGGAGCATCATGATGAGTCTCATCTAGTCATGCTAAGTAAAAAAAACGTTCCTATTCTATAGAAGTGGTTGGTAATAATTCAATTTCCAATTTTAATGACAATATTTCACATTCAATAGGCAAAATTGCTTCCAGACCATAAATAATATGGAAGGGGGTAAAACCATTCAAAGTTTTTGTTGAGGTACAATATGCCCACAAGGCTGAAAAAGCATTAGATGACAATTTCGTTTATGAAATCAGACAATCCGTTTAATCATGGTAGTCAAAACCTTGTTTACGACTTCTACTTGGCTATTTTCCTAGGGGTAATATGGAGTGGAACTATTATGATGCAATCCTAGCTTCATAGTAAGTTCGGTCATCATAATGTTTCGAAAATGGCTACCATGGTCTACGAGAATGGTTTGTGGAACACCGAACCTAGTAATCATATGATTGAGTATGAAAATAGTTGTCATTTAGCCATCATCCTTATATGTAGGCATTGCCTTGGCCCATTTTGTAAAATAATCCATTTCTAGGATAATGTACCCATGCCCTCCAACCGAGTGAGGGTTACATGTAAGGAAATTGATGCCCCATTTTGCAAAAGGACCGACAACAATGATTGGGTGAAGAGGATATGGAGGTGCACACATTTTTTAATCGTAGATTTGGAAATTGTGGCATTTCTGGATCACAGTTATTCAATCTTTCAACATTGAAGGCCAGAAATATCCAACAGACAAAATCTTTTGGGCAGTGGAAAACCCAGACATATGACTGCTACATGCTCCAAAATGACATTCATTCAATGTTTTTTTGGTTTCCTCATGAGTGAAACATCGTCTGAAGATGGAATCAACACCACGATGATAAAGTGTATCACAAAAAATAATGTATTGTTGGGATTGGTACAAAATATGGCAGTGGTCGGTTCGAGTCAATTCCGGCTGAAAAGTCTGGGTTTGAGGATACATGATAATATCTCCATACCATGGGTCTAAAGTATTGATAAGAAAGAGGGATTCATCTGGAAGAGAATCCTCTACCACGATTTCTGTCTTAGTATAGGGAAATTCATATAACAAATTGACAAACACCAATGATTTCTTGGACTTAGATGTTATGAATTCTAAATCAAATTCTTACAGGATAACAATCCATTTAGAATATACCCCCATACAAATTATCTCATAAGAATGTAAACCATAGAGTTGCAGTTTGAAATCACTGTTTCTTTATCTAAAAGAACATAGTGACGAAATCTTTGGATAACTTGAACAAATGTGAAGGCCAATTTCTCCACATGCGTGTGTTTTAGCTCAGTTTTTGTAATATTTCTGCTTAAATAATATATCACATGTTCATCATTCAATTCATATTCCTGAAATAAAACCATGCCAATGCTGACATCAAATGCAACTAAATACAAAAAGTAGTCTCAATAATAATCAGGAGGATGCAACAATGGTGTATGAGTTAGTGCGTGTTTGAGTGCATCAAAAGCTTTTCGTGAAACTTCATTACATGTAAATGAGATGCCTTTTTTCAACAGTTGATTAAAACCTTTAGTTAGCTCAGTGTAGTACAAGATGAATCAACGTAAAAAGTTGACTTTCCCTTGAAAACTTTGGTGTTGGTGCAAGTTTGAAGGAGGAGGAAAATTCAGAATAGAATCTACCTTAAGCGGATTGACACAAATGGCTTCATTTGATATGAAAAATCCCAGTAATCAACTGGATTACACACAAGAAGCACATTTGTGAAGGTTCAAGAATATATTGTAGTGTCGACACTTGATAAAGATAGGTCTCAAATGTGTAGGGTGATCTTCCTGTTTCAGCGAATGAGATAGTAAATCACTGAAATAGGGTTGTACAATGTGCTTGTTATCGTAAAATGCATAAGACATGGCCCGTTGAAATGTTGCACTAGAATTCTTTAATCCAAATGGGAGTTTCCGATAAGAAAATGTCCCCCATGGATAGATGGACACGATTTTATGCTGATAAGCTCGGAGTATGTTGATTTTGTTGTATCCAAAAATTCCATCCATAAAAAAACATTTTTTTATTGGCACAATCATGAATGATTTGGTCGATATAGGGGGTAGGATAGTTGTCTTTGGGACAAGCCTTAATAATATCTCTATAATCTATGCACACTCTTATGGTCCCTTTCTTTTTGTTAATAAGAACAATATTGGAAACTCAATCAGTCAAGGGAATAGGATAAATATAACCTTCTTTAAGCAGTTTTTGAACCTTATCTTTGATAGCACCAACCTTTCATGGGCGCACTAGAAGTAATATTTGTTTTTCAACATTTGAGTAAGTCTTAATTTTGTAGACAACAATATTCGAGTCAATTCCTAAAATTTCCTCATAGGACCAGGAAAACTTGTCACACAATTCTTGAAATAGGTCTTTGTACATTTGAATTTCTTCAATTGAGCACAAAGAACCTATGTGAGTGTTGCCGATAATTCTTGATTTGACTGAGATATCATTTGAAATCATCATATATATGTTTCCCAAATTATTTTCAGATTCAGATTAAAGAATGGATATGGACCATTGAGGATTATCTATGATCTCGGGTGAAAATATAGTAGAACAACCATTCTTGATTTTGTCAAGGTTAGGAAGAAAAGATGAACGATGATGATAATCATTCCATGGAATTTCATCGAAAGTCATAATCCCATAATACTTTCATTAGGTGGAAACATATTATCAAAAGGATCAGGAAATAAAATTGGTTCCAACCAAGGTAATTGAGAATAATCATCAGTGATCGCATTCACTCGATCAATTTCAGAATGTTGTGGATCGGAAAACATTTGAATTGCCTGATAAGCCAATTTAAGTGGTCTCAAATTCATACCATTTCCATATGATGTCAATTTAGATTCTAAAGGAATTATCGGAGGATCAAAATATTCCATAATGTTTGATGAGATCATGCTAATCGAGGAAACATTAGAAGGACAATTTGGTGGAGGGAGTGCAAAAGTTCCCATCAATGATGAAGCATTAAGTAAACCAACACTAATATCCTCATAGGGAGTAATCATTTTCCCAAAGAAAGGTACATTACCTGTATATTTAGGGTCAGAAGTAGAGTAATACAACTGATCTAGTTTTACTAGTGTCCCCTGATGGAGAAATAATATCATGTGGAAAAGTGATGAGTCAACTGCAGTCATAGCATAAGTCCAACTTTGATCAAGTAAAAGGTTGTAATTGAGCTAGGCATCAACAAATTCAACTTCAATTGTGATTGTCTTACCTTATAACTCTGTGCATAGATCATTTAATATAGAGTAAGGACGAACGCCTTTTCCATCAAAGGATTTCAAAGTAGTAGGAGACTGATTGATAGTTGGAGAACCTAAAGCTTTCGAACAAGAAATATACATGATACAAAAAGAGGCTCCTTCACAATAACTATGTGAAACACTCATTTGGTTTTGACAAAAACTAGTATTTGGAATGCCAATTGATGTGGGAGTCTAGGTATATAAATTTCAAGATCAAAGATGATAAGATTAGAATCCCGAGGATCAATTGCTCCAATACATGAAAAAAGTAACTTTATTTGTTCTGTATATGTTTTCTTTACTTCAAGAGTTGACATCGTTGGAGGAGACATCCCTAGATATTCAACAGTGTTGTATTTTTGAGCTGCTCTAGCATGTGGGTTGAAAGCTGATTTTTTAACAACACCTTTGGGAGGCAGTCAAATCATCATGTGAGGGTTTTGTTTCTAAATCTACAATGGCTCAGAAGGAGGAGGAGGAATTTAAGAGGAAGTTTGAATAGATGGACTAACATCGTTTCCATTTACTGCAAGACCCTTAGGTCCATAATCTTTTGATCTTGTTACTACCATAACTTGTTGTTAAGACATCGTCATGATATCCACTAATAAGGAAGAAGAAGATGGATTATGTGAAACCATTTTATTGTCTTGAGAAGGAAAAGGATCCTTCAAAACAATATGAGTTAGAGAATATTTTATGAATTTGATAATATTTTCCCAATGGGGGAATTCCATTGTATAATGATCTTAATTACAGATTAGGCAAGGATAATGAGGTTTCTTTTTCTCATTAGTAGGTTAAATTTTATTTGGTTCCTCTTTCTGATAAGCATTCTATTTTGTTTTACCTTTCCCCTTCTTTTTTCCTTTGAATGGTTGTTTTTTTCTAGTAGATGATTCTATGACATTAATTTCAGAAGTAGTTTCTGGAGAAAGGTTTTCAATAGGTGAATCTTGTATAGCCAAAGTATGAGTGCTTTCAGAATTCTTCTTTTTACCCTTAGACTGGTGACTAACATAACTAATTACACCATCAACGGTGCTAGATCCTGTAGGAGTTGAATATGGTTGATCTAAAATTGTTGGGTGAGGTAAATTTGGGATTTTCTTGTACGAGGTACTAGATTGTCTATAGAATAAGTCTAAATAATGGGCATGATAAATTTCATGTTCTTCCATTACAACACCTCCCTTAGCAATGTCCTCAATAATATCGAGAAGTAATGATTTTGTAAACCATTTAGCCAAAATTTGAACTGAAATAAAAAAATTGAGTAAATGACGTCTACATCTCCATTCATGTATATGATCTGAAATGTAAGTAGATGTTGATTGTTTTAGGAAAGTTGAAATTTCAGTACCAACGTCATATCGAATTGGTAGCTAGAAATGTGTCAAGAATTTTGTTGCTAAAGAGTTGAAATTGTGGAAAGAAGTGTGGGGTAACTCAATGTATGATTTTGTTGCCGAACCCGTTAAAGTTCGTTCGAAAAGGTGTAATAAGATAGAATATTTGATCAATGAATTTGACACACACCAAAGATGATATGTCATAACATGATTTGATAGGTCCTCTCTTGATTTACCTCTAAATTTTAGTATATCACTTGATAACTTGGTAGGAATCGAAGGAAAAAAGGGATAATAATAGATAGGATCATTCATTAGCCACGATAGATATGGTGAATATAAGGTTGTGATGAACGGTAACTGCCGGTTGAGGTCTTGTTATAGATTTTGATAACCCTCAGGGTTAAGTCTGACTCCTGGAGGAGGTTACCCAGGACATCCTAGAATAACTTATGCAGTTGGTATTTTCATTCCTCTAGGGTAACCAAGGTGAATCATACTAGAAAGGGTATGGTTGAATCTAGAAAGGTGGACTTTAACCCATTTGACCCATGTAATATTTCCCCTATAAAGGTTGAGCTTGAAAAGGTTAACCTTGAAAATATGTACTTTGAAGAGGTTGACTTTGGAAAAATTGACCTTGAAAAGGTTGCCTTTGAAAAGCTTGACCTTAAAAAGGTTGAACTTGAAAATCTTGACCTTGAAAAGTTGGGCTTTGAAAAGCTTGGACTTGAAAAGGTGATTGCATTGTCCATGCACTAGGCTGTCTGATAGGAATCTGTGTTGTAGATTGAACAGTAGGACCAGTTTGATAAGGATATTCCTGAGGGATAGCATGTGTAGGTTGCAAAAACATTATTTGAGGGGTAACTTGGACATTCGTTTGTGATACTCTTGTAGTAGGTGTCTAAGGCGAACTTGAAAATGGGTGATGAACATATGTTTGGACATTAGAATGAACAGGTGTTTGAGGTCCACTTTGAACAAGTTTTTGAACTGGTTGTTGAACATGTTGTTGAACTGACTACTGAACAGGTGTTTGTGGAATTCCCTGGATAGGTACTGCAATACTTGGAATAGGTATTTGTTGAAAAAAATTTTGAGTAGGTTGAATAGGTTGATAAACTTGCACTTGTGGAGAAACTAGAACAAGTTATTGAGCAGAAGAAGGGTTCCAAATAGTATTCGTCCCAAGGTAAGGAGCACTAATCAAGGTTTGAGCCACAACAGGTTGACTTGGACCAAGTTGAGGTATCTGACCATAAGTGCCAGTAAAAGGTTGTCCTCCAACTGTAGGATATGATCCGATAATAGGTTTCCCTCCAATTGTAGGATATGATCCAACAACAGGTTGTCCTCCAACCATAGGATATGATCTAACAACAGGTTGTCCTCCAAGTGCAGGATAAGGTGGTTACCCCCCAGGCAGGTAATAAACACCAGTTGGGGTTACTTGAGGATTACCTAAGTTACTAGATGCGATGTGAACATATTGGTATGATTCCAAAGGTGCTTTAGACATGGATGTCATGTATTGAAAAATAGATGCAGATAAACCAGATCATGACCAAGTAGAAACTTGAGAGGGAGGAGTAGATCCTGAAAAGTTCCAGTAAGTGATTGGTATCTAGGAGGAACTGAAGGAAAGCCATACGATAATGACTCCAAAGAGTTGGTAAACATAGAGGTATGAGTAGGACTCCGAGGAGGAATTTCTAACATGGTTTGTCTCAGTGAATAGCAAAACGGAATGCGGTGAGGTGGAATACCTTGACCTAAAAAGTCCAAGGGGTTATAATACCAAGGGTCGGTTGGAAAGGATCAAAAGGAACACTTGGAAATTCTCTTGGTTCACCAGTAATAACTGGAGTATGAGGCGATTCTTCCTTCTCATTCCTAATAATATCTTCGATACTAACTAAACTAGGAGGTATTATAGTTGTAATTATAAGCTTCCTTCAAGGTGAAGGTGGTGCAAGAGTAGGATCTATAATAGTTTAAAGCGATTCAAGTTGAGAAATATCACACTCAGACTCTTGAACTTCTGGTTCAGTTAGTGCTATGTCTGAAACTTTGTTGGTATTAGATTCACTTTGAATAAATTTTGTAACTCGTGGTCCAAAATGAACTAATCCTGATTCTACTTCTTGGGTTGGAATAAATTCAACTTCTAATGTCTTATATTCTACAACTGTATATGTTTTGAGTTGTTTTGAGGTTCCAGATCCTCTTGATTTTTATTTCTTAGTTTTAATCTTTTCCAATTGACTACGTGTAAAGTTAGGGGGTAAACCTTGCATTCTACATGAATGCCTTGGTGAATCAGCCACGGTGAAATTTTATTAAGAAACCAAATAATATTCACAATCCACACCTAAGTTCTGTAAAAAGTAAAAACAAGAAAATAACACGCGCTAGTAAATCTAAGGAATAAAACCATGCAAAAAAGCTTTTTACAGTGAAATCACTCGTTGGTGATAACACCGAATGTTGAAAATATCAATGTGAAAAGTGGCTAAAGATAGAGTGGGTGGAAATAGTTATGTTGATGACCTATTTAATTTGCACAATACGGTGCAACTAATCTGCACTTATGCCATCTCAAGTGAACAAAGCTCTCCAAAAAGGTCTAAGTGAGTCTAGCCACCATCTGTTCTTGGTATAGCAGAGTCTTCCCCTCCACTATTACCTTGGGCAATAACCCTAATATTATGGTCTCTAAGATTACCGCTTAAGACAATTTAACCTGGGGGGACAGTTGTAGATCAGATTTACATGCAAGGGAAGAGTATCAAAGCTCAATCCCCTTGAAATTTCCTTAGCATGGTTGATATGAGGTTTACTTCCAAGTGACTCCCAAGTACCTTTCGACACCATTTTTAATATGTGTGAATCACTCTACCATAACCAATGAAGTGGGGTTGATCACCCCACTATGTCTGACATGATCTCGTGCTTAACTCATTTGTAAGGGGAGCTTCCCAGAGCCAAATTGTAGTAAATGGATTTACTCCCTATCGCAAGATTCTAATGTTTATTTTCAACTTTGGAAAGTTAACTCACTTCCCTATTCCAAAGCCCTACAAATTAATCTAATGCAGGTGGAAAAGATCCATAAAATAATAAAAATTTCTAAATTGATTTTATTAGCACTATTTTTTAAAGCCGTTACTTACTCAAATGGTTAATGGATGTGAAACTAATGGTGTAATGGCTTGATGCAAAACCTTAATGCAATCAAACATGAAATTGTAATATTTTCTTTTCAATGAATTTGTATCAAAAGTAAGGAGTGAGTCTTTTCAATTTTTCGAAGAAAATGAAAAAAATCTTAATTCCCACTATACCCATTTTCATGAATGAGAATTTTCAATTCCAAATGACCCAAATGCAGAAATTAATTTTTAAAATTTCAATTCACCTAATAACTCAAAAAGATAGAAAATTTCCTTTGACATACAATAACTTAAAAATTCCTAAAATGCATGAAGAAACCAATCAAAAACTTAACATGAATTTATCCTAATGAATGTTATGAATATAATGATTTCAAGAGTACAATTCTAAAAAACTTCAGTAATGAAAGAAGAATGACTTTTCGTTTCAAGTTTAACAAAAGAAGCACTTTCATAAAAAAATACTCATTCTTTAAAATCAGTTCTTTTCGTTGACGAAACAATCTTTCACAAAAAAGTAAAATAAACACAAGATATGATATGTTCGAAAGAATAAAGGCAGTGAGATAGAAAAACAAGACCAACTGATCCTTCTTTTGATAGATCCACAACATAACAGATGAAGTTTTTACCCTAATTTGTAAAGTAAGAAATTTTCAAGAAGACTCTTTCACATCACTCAACTGAACTGACAAAGACATTCTGAAGGTATAAACAAGTGTAATCAAGTATAAAGAAAACAAAAGTTCTTGGATTTGGTGAAGAGAAAACGCAAATTTTCAAGAATTCCAGGTATTTGCACAGGAAATAGTTTAATCCAATGCGCATACACACTATTGCTAAAGGTTAAGTGTGAAAAAATATGCCCCACACTTAAAGATAAACTGTGCATGACGGAAAAATTTTAGAAAAATTAAATATAAGTCAAACAAATCATAAAATCCAGACCTTTAATATTTTGCAAACACTCAAAGAGGGCTATGAAAAAAAGGTTTGAAGTCAAAACAAGGAAATGATGGAGAACAAGACGTTTCCTAGTGGAGTCGCCAACTTGTTAGGTAGACTAATCCTTATTGCAGACAAGATGGATCTCCCTAGATCTCAAACGAAATATAGTAACAAACAAGAAAAGAACTACTACCATTCCCTAGCTTATGATTGATTGAAACAAGTATTATGCGAGAGATCACTTATCGGTTTAGCGAAGTGCCTGTTGAATTACTTTCAGTCCCTTACCGAGTTGGCTTCTCCTTGATGATTTAGAGACCATTCCAATGTTTTCTAGAATTTCTCCATGATGCTTCAAAGGACATCTACATAGACAAAAAAACAAAGGATCAAAGCATCTAGTATATAGAATGAAAGATAAATGAAATTCTTAACTCAACATACATCATAAATTAAATCAATAACCAGTCATAACCTATGTGAGTGATCAAGGAACATCACAAATGATATTATAATAGACATGATTAGGAAAGAATAGTAGCCAAGAAAATAAATTCTATGCAGTTTCATTTAATTCTTACAAGATTAATTTTGGATCCTCAAAATGAAAGTTATGATGATTTTACTCCAAACACTTGTTTGAAATATAATTTTGGAGAACGTATAAATCCTAACTTCTTCGGACCATATATAAGAAAATATAATGAAAAAAAATCTGAAATTTTTACACAAATTTCACCAATATTTCTTCTCCATGGATTATAAATTTCACCTTTTAATTCCTTGTAGAAAAAATGTTATAATGAAAATTCCAAGATTACTTGTTTGAAGCAGTGAAACCCCAGAATCCAAAGCTCTGATACCAAATGTTATGTAACCAGATAACAAAAATAGAAGGAATGATAGATCAATGATTTTAAAATAAGTCTATTTAAGGGGGAAACCTCCTAAAACATTATATAAATGGACAATTCTTGGATGATTCAAATGACAAGAATTCCTTGGTATATATGGGAGTCAAAAGGGTCACAATATAATAAGGTCCAACATAATAATAATAATTTAAGGGCACAAAAATAATTATATAGGGTATGCAATAGTATTATAGGAACCTAATAGTTACTCAAGCTTAAGTCTTTAATAAAACTTTAAATAAAGACCTGTAATTTGAATTCTATCAAAACTCTAAGCTCTGTTTTTACGGTAAAATGATGGTTTATATATTGATAGGTCAGTGGGTCAATCCTACAGAGGGTTTCTATTTTTAGGTGATTAGAAGATTACAAATTGAATTAGAATATATAGGTGGGTGCTTAATAATGTAACATTTTGGCACAATGATTGGGTCAATTGGATTGCAGTGTGAATATCACAGGTTCAATCCCAGCTAAAGCCCTAATTTTAAAATAGTATTACAATTATTAAAATTTAAATCATATATCTGTTGGTTCAAAATAAAATTTCAATGTTTGACCTATTGATAAGAAGTTGCATTAGTACCAAATAGGTAGCAAGTTCAAACCTTTGGTCATTTGTTGCATTGTGGATAAATTCTATTTTGGAAAAAATGAGGATGCTATGTGGTAGCCTATGATTAGATATATAGATACAATAAATAGTTTAGTTAACTACCATGTCAGGAGTTCGATCAGTAATCTGGTCATCCAACACATCAACAATCTGGTCAACTACCCAATTAACTACCACATCAACAGTCTACTTAGCTTCTTAGTCAACTTCCACATCACTGACTAGTCATATGCCATGTCACCTACCCATCAAAATTCATGTCATATGCCATGTCACCTACCTAATTAGCATCCATACATTAACGATTGTCCACATGCCTTCCTTTGTTGTTGTCACGTGGCACACTTTCACATCTTTTTTTGCTTGTTTCCAAAAAACTTCAAAATGCCATAATTTTCTCGTACAACATCCATTTGATGTGTTTTAAGCATCATCCAAAAGGTGTCAATGAGTCCTACACCATATAGAACTTTTCGTCAACATTTGATACTATAAAAAAATGGTTTTTTTTTTTTTAATTATGTAGCAATTAGACTTCGAAAACTTCCTAAAAATGGGTTAAAATCATCACTTTAGTCAAACATGTTTCTAATATCAATCTAGTTTAATCCTTTTTTAATATCTCAATTCAAACATCAAATGAAGAAGTTATAAATGAAACATTGACTGGTGGTCTAAGATGCATGACTCCTCAATAGGTAATACATGCATTTCATTTTATTTATTTTCCTTGGATTTACTTTATTAACCTTATTTGTGACTTTTTGCAAAGATAGACTAATCACCTCTATTATTCAATGACCTTATGTTTTATTTTAGGATTGTGCTAACTTTTTGCAGGTTCTTGGATGATCAAGAAGACCAATCTATGCACAAGTGATTTTCAAAGAAAAGAATATTTTTAGAAGGGAATACCTCAAAGAAGTCATGAATAACTCAACCCAATTCTGTCTATTCACATCCATCTTGCCATTTGCACACAAAGAAGCCTCTTGGAGGCCAATTATGTCATGTTATACTCATTCATTTTCCTCTGTATAATCGTAGCAATCCATCTATGTTGAATTTCAAATTTCCATTTGTATTTTTGGTCAACCTTAATTATTTTATCTTCCTACCATTACCAGATCATGACTTCAAAACCATTTCCCCTTTATGAGTTTCATACTTTAATACCTCAACTACATTCACCCCTAACCCATGAATAAAGTCATTCAACACACTTACCATGTTGAGTTACCTTGTCATCCTCTTCCTTTCTCCACGTTCAATCCCATATTACATGTTCCATAACCTAATATCTTGTTGAACAATATGTTTTCCTGAATTGATTATTGTTGCTCTTGAGTTCAAAGATTCATATCTTTTGAAATGATTCATATTATGGGAAGGGATTGGTTCATATTCATGGATTATCATTTTGAATGAATGAACCTAATTGATTTTTCAAGTATCATTTGTTGTAGCAAGAAAAATAATATAAGGAATTTTTTTACGCACAAGAACCAATACTTGCAATACTTGTCATTTCCGCACAAGAACCAAAACTTTCAATACTTGTCATTTCCACAAAAGAACCAACCACAAGAAGCTCAATTACCACTTAGATATCCTTCAGAGAAAGAAGGCTCTCCACCAAATGAGAATCAACATCAATCTCTTGAGGGAAAGAAAATAAAAGGATTAGGAAATTGAAGAAGATTATACGAAATATGTAAGTCTTACAGAAGTATCTCAATTCACAAAATGACTTGTTGACAAAACATAATCTTTCACTCCTCAAGGAAAACCAAAATATGCATGAAGAGAACAAAAGAATATGGAAAATGAGATGATTTTAGTCCATGAAAATCAAGGCAAGCTTCCATGAGCACATGTAACTTCTTGAGTTGTGGGGAAATGTTGGATCACACAAATGTCATCTTTTTTGCCCTCTTTTCCTTAACTTTTAACCATATTCCACTACTTTGTAACCTTGCATTAAGGCTATTTTTATGATTATGTATGGGTTTAGAATTATTATTTTCTAAAAGCATTTATTTTAATATTTTGAAATAGTTTATGATTAAATATTAGAAAAAAAACATGCTTTCATTTATTTCTAAAAGTTGGATGATTTTTATGATGTTTATAAGCATATTTGATTATTCCAAAAAAGTCATATTTGACCACTTAGCCTCAAATTTGAATTTCCTCTTCAACTCTTGAATATTTGAGGAACATTTGATACAATTATTCAAGCACATTCAATGGATAAGAATCATGGAAGTTTTGATAAGATATCCTATCAAACATATTAGAGATCTGTGAGAGGATTTTTAGAGATAATTATCTTCTAATTTTAGCAAATTGGTTGTACATATTTTAGAGAAAAGTGGATCCTAATTTATTAGTTGTTTATCCTCTTCTCAAAACAACTCATTTACAAATAAGAGTGCTTTCTTTGTTTTATAAATGAGGAAAGGAGAGATTTATAGTTTGTAATTAGAATACTTTGAGAAATATCTTTGTAGCTAGACATCAATCTTTTGGAGCTTATTTCATTTAATATATGTTGTTATTCTAATTTCAAACTTCTGGGAGGCAATCTAGTGTGCTTGCTAAGCATTGGAGGGCTCCCTTTTCCAAGAATGTACACTCTTCCCTTTCTTTGTTTATAGTTGTATATAATTTATATGTATATATGATTTAATTTCATGTTATGTGAAGTTAATCATGAGCTCATGTGTTAGATTGATTTTTTTTTATGCATTAGTGATAGCTCCTAATTTTCATTTCTTTTGGTGTTTCAATATGTTGTAGGCTAATCATACAAAACTTTTGATTGAATAGGGGTGAAATCTTTAAAAACTTCAAACAATTATATTCAAAATATTTTGAGGAGAGTTTGTTGTTGAAAATCAGTTGAATTTATACATAGTAAATAGGGTTTATAAATGTTTCAAAATCATGATCATAGTGAGTTAGATTAGATTTAATTTCTTTCATAGAATATAATTTCCTTTAAATGTCAATTTACATTTGATATAATTAGAAGCCAAGTCAATGTACATATTTTTATTTACACTCCACAAGTTTACAAACTTGAATTGATAAGATAAAATGTTATGGAATTCTAGTACAATTGAATTGACTGACATGGTGCTACTAGTAGCACCCCATTTTCTTTGAGGTTTATCTTTCAACTTGTTTGAAACCATGGTCTTGAAAATTTATATTTTTGTGAACCAAATTCATAAAACCAATATATAAATTGAAACATAATTCCATAAGTAGCACATTTAATTTATTTCCAGGCTTAAAATTTCAATTATTTTGATACCATCGCTTAGAAAACCAATACTATCCCAACAAAAATCACTAACATTAACTGATTAATTAATTAAAATAAAAACCATATATAAGAAAATACCTTAAATGAATGGAAAAATAGGATAACTTTAGAAAAGGATGTCTATGAAAACTAGCTTTATATACTTCCTACCTATGAACATTGTTATATTTTATTTGGTCCTTGGGATTTTTAACAACCTCACTCTAGCCCTTGGGTTGAGATTATAATACCCTTGCGAGTTTATGATGTATGTACTTTTACTATTAGGTTAGTGAGTTATACGTTTTGGAGGCCAATGTGCCTAGGCATCTATGCCAATTTTTTGTTAAGTGATCAAAGGGCCAATTTTGTAAATTTGATGTCAGTAATATACATATTTTTAATAATAATACAAATAGGGTGGTTGTGGAGCCCACCCTGTGGTAAAGAGTATGGGAGGAAGTGTGAATCCATGGTGGTAGGAAATAGGGTGTTTAGTGTCAGATGTTGGTAAAAGGGCACCTAAGGCTCACATGGTCTAAGTGTGTGCCACATGGATGCAAGAGACCATGTAGTGTATAATTTCTTGAAATAAGATAAATAAAATATTATCATTATCATCATGATTATCATGATTGTACTGATATGGTTTTGGACTTCAATTTCGAGAAACTAGCTGGTGAGCCTAGACCAACAACGAGTTGTTTTTATTTATGGCCTGGAGAGTGCCTTAAATCCCTGAAATAGGATGAGCTTTTAAAGCCCTATGTTGAGAAGTTTTTGGCTGGATCTAAGGCGCACTGAACAGTGGGCTCTATAGAGGGACTGGAAAGTCGCAAAGAAGGGTGTGCCACTTGGGTGCAAGTTGAGGGATTTAGAGCATTATGGCTGGAGTCATGGTTGTTGTGTTGGTGCCTTGGTTGTGGATATGTTGTTCTTTCTAATTTATCCTTCCCTATGGAGTTTTAGCTTTGGCTCAGGGGTGACCTATGGTTGAAATTCACGAACCACATGGTCTATGGTAGGGTGGTACATGGGGATCCCATATCCAGTAACTCTTTTATTGAGATACATGTTCTTGTTGCTACTATGTTGATTTATGGAATTATGTTTGGAACCTTAGGCCCATTAATTTTGGTATTATTTTCTTGTAATTATCTCAATACTGAATTGTACATTGCAATTATGCATCATGTTTATAATTACATATTGTTTTGTTGTGAACCTATTGATGGGGGAAAATGCCCCACCAACAACTAGGGGGTCTCCCACATGTGAATTCCCAATTAGAACTGAAACCATTTGGGATAGGAGCCCCATCCGATATGTAGGCCTAACTGCCATCATGTAATCTTTTCTCTTGGCTGTTGAATGTGTATATGTTAAAATAATAGCAAGAAAGAAATTCCCAAACAATGGGAATGAGGTAAACCCATGATTGATAACATCTGGAATGAGATACAAGGATATAATAACAAAAACACAAGAAGAAGCATGCCAAAAGAAGGATTGGTAAGCTAAAACCATCTCAGACATACATCACGAAAGTGCCAAAGGTTATTGGAAAATCAATTCACAATAAGTTACCGACATTGCATGGAATAAGGAATCAAAGAATCAAAGTGGAAATGCGAGGCATAAGATAAGAATGATTTCATCAAAATATTTCCCACATGAAATCACACACACAAAGATGATGGGAGTACAAGAAATCCAATACAGCAACCATAAATATGCACAGGAATCCATGCCGAAAGTTAATAAATTATCATTATCCATGTTGCATATTCAAGTACATATTAAAAAAGTCCATCATGGCCTAGTAGTGGAACATGGGTTTTTCATACCATCATCCAAAGAAAAACCCTAGCCTCACTACAACTCACCCTACTAGCTTCCAAGAGCTAAGTTCATCTAGCTCCTTAAGCACAAATCAACTATCTGATGCTAGTCTTATCTCAAGTTCTAAAGTCCTAATGTAGGATACATGAGGGTATATTTATAGAAATGAGGTGATTGTTCACCTCCCATGACCCTTCACTCACCCTCATGACTCTTGACCTTCCTCACTATTCTCCCATGTCTAATGACTATTACATGCCCAATTGATCTCTACACAGTTGTGGGAATTATCATAATAAATATTTACACTATGATAGAAGAGAGGTTCTGAGGAGAATAAAGAAGGTTTTTCGAAACCCTCGACAATGTTGTTTCCAGGTCATGAGACAAGGTTGTGTTTTTCACTTGTTATATTCAATGATTATTTTCTTTCTACTATGCCTCATTTTCATGGAAATGAACATCCAACCAAATTTTGACGTTATGCCGTTGGTACTGTTAAATGGTTCTAGAAACATGGATGGAGTCATTTTTCCAACTTGTCGAAACCCTAGTTACATAGCCTTCAAATAGATTTCATCCTCCATTCTTGTTTCCTCTTCTTTACCTGCAAGAAAACCACATTAGTCAAACACATTTGCAGTCAAATAATAATATTATAAATCTATCAAATCAAATTAACCAATAGAAAGATATTAATTTGGACCCCTATACAGTCCTTTTCTACACTTCAATATAATCAAGGTTTATATAGCCTGTGTAGGATTATTCTAAGCTTCCTTAATGGTGTTTTGGAATAAGTCCCTTGCCAAAAATTATGTTCTTCTTCATCATCTATGTAGACAAACTACCAACCTTTATTTTCATCCTGTGGTTGTCCTTAAAAATTAAACATCACCTGAAGTTCACAAACAAGATATGTAATCTTCAAATTTTGTGAGATCCACAACTCTCCCAAGAGCACTATCTTGCTTATGCATCTTGGTACATCTCCTTGTAGATACATCATACTTGGCTACTTTGTTTGTTGGCCAGGCTCTTCAGTCTGTAAACGAGTTTCTATTGAATCATGAGAATAAACATGTAAATCTTCCTCATTAATAGAACCTTTGATTTTAATGGTCTTGGGTCACCCCTAATTAAATTATTAATAAAATGAAAACCAAATAATTTTTAATTTTAATTAATTTGACATGAAACAACTTCATCTTCTTTAGAGATTTCGCAAAGATCAAAACTAGGTTGTTGCTTATTTGCTCCAATACTATTAAAATATATGGTTATGACTTCATTCCTATCCACATTACCATGTGCTCCTATAACCCTTGATTGGTATGGTGATATCATGTGCATCTGTCAGTTTCGCACCTATGTTTTTCATTTCAATGTTTGAAAATTGTGGGTGACCATTCAAGCCAATCCATATTACATTTTTACATCAGGATTACATGTTCTTTTACTACAATCATTATACCAAAAGTTGTATATGTGGTTCTTAGACATTTTTCATGTCCCCTAACAAAGAGATAGAATATTTGTGTCCCAAATAAGTTGGGGATATAATTATATATAATTTTTGGCATGCTAGACAATGACATCCTTTTGATATCTCTACAATGATAGAACTGTGTTTTGTTAATCAAATGAAAATTTTGATTGCTACATCTTATATCTGTATGGTATGATTTATGTTGGATCGTCCAATTCCATATTTCAAATATTCCACCAAACATAGAAGTGGAGTTCACTGCAAAGTTGGGAATTTCTATTATAGAACTTAGTTATTCTAGTAGGCATGGGAATTTGGCCATTTGACAAGATAATGGATGACCTTGAGAACAACAGTGATAAGAGGCATCCCTTTTAGCCTCATAACCCTAATCCTTATTGGCACAATAATATTCTATGCAGCAAGCAATGCAAGCAAATCTTCAACACTAATGAGTAGACATATTTCACAAAATCCCTTTCGTAACATTAAAGCGACATCATCATATGCCTTTTTTAAATGGTATGACCATATTGCACCATTGAAATTACAAATTACACCTTTGTATATAGATGCATTCATTGGATTGTTAGATCTATATATATATATATATATATATATATATATATATATATATATATATATATATATATATATATATATATATATTATTGTTTTATTTTGACTTCACCTTTGTCATATGGGAGCTAGTCCCATTGCTCGTGTTTCGATACTAAATACATGCATGCTAGGTGGTGATAGAGTTTTGATGATCATGTTGGTAAGTGCTAGTTGCAATTGGAAAGGATAGGAAAGTCATATGTACATATTTTTAGAACATGTCACATTTTTCTTAGAAATAGTACTGAGGATAAATATTACAACTTACGACCTTACAGGATTAAAAAAGGGCGAGTCACAATTTCAATTAACAGTAGTGTCATACTAATTGTTAATAGAGGTTGGATGTTAGTGTGGGAATTATGACCTTAAATTGGTCACAGGTCAAAATTCTAGCATAGGTTGCACCTTCGCATGAGAGCTAGGCATCGATATCATACGTCAATATGATGGTGCTCCCTCTTACACACACCTAAATCGGAATGCTTGGATGAAAGTTCAATGGATAGGTGTTTTGTTACATTTTCAAAATTTAGTGACATATTTGAGCATGTTTCTAGTGAGCGATCTTCAGCTAAAAGAAAAAAGGAGTACCAAAATCACTAACCGACTATCCCTTGGTGAGTTTGAAACTGGATTGCTTCCTTGTTCAATTCTTGAAGCATTAACTTCATTTCATTTCCCATTACTATTTTTGAAGAATAAACACAGTATGGGGATTTGATGTCTGAGAATGGAACTTCCTTTTTTAATGTAGCAGATATAATTTTTGGTGTTTCCTATTGCTTTTAATCTTTCTTCTTCACCATTTTCCCTTCAAGAAGATTTAAATCGAAGCATTCGTTTTGTGGAGACTCAGTTCTACCACAATATTTTACATAGATATGTTTCCTTTTGTTGGGCACATGATCCCCCGAGGAAATTTTTGGGGCTTAAAGCCCATATTTTGGCTAAAAAGTGTGAATTTGATGAAAATACTCCTCATTTTGTGGACACAAAGCATGAAGTTGTAAATGAGTCATAGGGTTGTCCGCCCTCAATTTTTTAATGTAATGTCAGCTTTAGAGATCTACCCATGGTAAGCAGACCATGGGAATGTATAAATAAAGTGAGGCTCTAAGTAGTTGAGAGAATCCAATTTAAGTAGTGATCGTGGAATAGAAGCATAGCAGAAGATCTAAGTGTAAAGTTGAGTCTTGGGTCGTAGAGTAGGAGAAGTCTCTATAGTTGAGTGCGCAGAGGCCTAGTAATCCACAGATGAGTGCGTGGACCCCTGCAGCTGAGTGCACAGGGCGAGTCGAGTCTATAACTATTGAAGCATTAATAAAGAGAAGTTTTACATCAATATTGTGTATTTATTTCATATTTTCTCTATCAAATATATTGGGTATAAGTTTCATTTCTGTTGTCTATATGGTGCGTGAACATATATAACTGTGTAGATTAAGTAAATGTGAGTTAAAGTATATGGTTGCATGAAGTTGACTAACACCTATAAGAGGATAATTAAGATACATGGTGTAACTTAGGAAAATAGCATAGATCGTTTCCACAGAAGTGTGTTGTGGCCATCAACAACCCCCCCTTCTTATTTAGTTTTCGCACTAATACTAAATAAGTGGGGACCCTTATCCAAAAATTAAAAAAAATAAATTAGGACTTGTATTCCCTTTTCGAATAAATCTTACTATCATAAACTTAGGAGAATACCCGAAAATCTAAAAAGACTTAAGTTTTATGATAAGTTTGAACAAACCGTTCTCTCAATAAAAAGCGTCACATCGCAAAAAGGTAATAGATGCTTTCCTACAAACAAAATCCTAAGATTGCAAAATCACGATGGAAGATTACATATTAAAGAAATTCATCACATCACAGTTTTCATGTGCTTCAAGTATCACTTAAAGTGAAATACCTCAAACCGCTAATATGTGATGACGCGTCTCACAAATCACATTTCGTAGAAAACATATGGTAATGGATGATTTCCACACATAACAGATCAGTGATATTGTGAAGCAAATCACAAATTCGCCTTATTGCAGATCTACAGGGCTCATCATTCGAAAAATCTTTTCCATAAACCGATGCCCAGTTGTGTGCATTAATGTTAATTTAATGAGTTAGTTTGAAATCATTAATGAAATATGGTTTTGATCTGATCGAAGAGCCATTTCACGTAAGGTGATATATTTTATATGATTTCGGAATTTAAAGCTTTCCCATCACCTTTTTCTTATCATTACTCTTTCCTCATTTGCATATTGCAGGAGTGAAAAGCAGAGAGGTATACATAGCAGTGTTTAGAATATTATGGGAAAGAAAGGAAAGGCTCCGAGTTCTGAAGACAAAGAAATGATGCCCTTATACACGGACACCACCTGTAACAGAGATGTTGGCGTTACTACTTGGGAAGGCATGCACAGTCTACTCGAGGAAGAAAATCCCAGAGTAATGGAGGTTATAGCTACTGCAGACTCACACGGGTCAATTATAGAACTAGCATGCTCGTTCTTGCACCAGATAGCAGTGAGGCCCAAGATTCTTCCATACACAGACATGGTCAAATGGGTACTGGATAGTGTTGAGATAACAGATCGATAGTTTAAGGCTCAGAGCTAAGAAATTATGGAGTCATTCTTTCTAAAAAATTTAAGGTTTACATCCTCTAACAAGAAGCGCGCAAGAGGTGAAAAATAGCACCAGGGAATCTCGGATCAAGAAACGAAGGCAGTTTCTGATGCACGATTAGTGCCTCACCAGGCAAAACCTCTTGAAAAGGAAAGGCTATAATAAATCAGTTGCTTGTAAGCCCAGAAAGTTGTAGGAAAAAGTGCTAAAGGTGAAAGGCAAAACCCAAGCTCTAAAAACTAGTGGTATTTATCAGAGATATCTTCAAGTGGTATGTAAATTTCTACCAAATGTGTAGCATCTACAGACAAGCTAGAGACAAAAGGCTCAAGAAAGAGTAGAGTCCATCAAAAGGTTAACGAAGTTAAATTGGGATTCTTGCTTCCAATACTTGGTTAAACCACACAGTCAATGCATGACTCTCAAGTGTCTCACTAACTCTTCTGAGAAGATGGTGCCAACACTTGTCGATTCCTTTTTTGCAGGACAACTAAAGTCGGAGGTTGGCCAGCCAACTCTCCTCAAGTCGATGCTGGATGCCTGCAACTACAAAGATCAAATACATAGATAGTTAATTGTCAGTTTTACTTTTAGATTCAGTTTTAGTTTTAGTTTTTTTTTTTTTTTGCCTGAAATGAGGATGGTCATTTAAATGGCCTACTACAATTTTGTAATAAACTATTTTTAGATTTATCTAGTATTATTTAAATCCTTCTCATGCATTTAGAGAAGGGTCCTAAAATTTGTCAAAAACTTGTCCTCAAAACATGCACTTCTACACCCTCCGAGGAGGTTTTGATAAATGAATGGAACAAGATTTATTGACATCTTTGTTTGATATATGCTATTGAAATTGCACTTTTGTACTCTTAGTAGATGTTGAATTAAGAAGAGATAAATCATTATTGCTAGAGCTCATGAGTAGAACTCGTTATAAATGGTACTTTTATCTCTTAACAATTTCTGCTTATGTGTTAAGGTGATATTCATGTTTAGTTATTTATATGTGAATGTCTGAATGCTCGAGTTATCTTTTGGAACTTATGTACTGTCACACAAAATGAGTCGATCTTGTGGACAAGATAGACCTTCCTAGAATCTAAAGAAGACCTAGTGACAAGCAAGCCAATCACAAACTATCTTTCTCTAAATATGATTTTATAAACAAAGGAAAACAAGTGTTTTAGGCCTATCTTGGGTCCAATGCAAGTTTATGGAAGCCTTGCTCCTTTGATCCAAGTGAGCTCCCTCATCGCGAATCTGCAAACACAAACGAGCAAAAAAAAGCCAATATCATATAACATATTTAACATGAAAGTCAAGGAATTCATGAAACAAATGACATAAGACAATTTGTTGAGACAATGAATCTAATTGTATTAATTCAAATCAAAGAAGAACTTTACAACCTGTGCCTTGACGCTGTACAAACTCTTCCCAGGGTCCAACAAGAATTCTCCTCTACTTTGACAAGTTTCACTCTCTTCCCAATGAAGCCAAAAAGGTATGTGATCTCTCCTCTCAAGCTTAACTAGGAAGTCTTAATTCCACCAGCATTTACCCTAAAAAATGTTCAGCTTCTATCCTCCCTAGAAACCAGCCCAATGCCTTAATTTATAGTGCAATGGAGGGAAGTTACTAGGTCCTTCTTCAAAGGGATAAAGCCCTCCTTCAAAGGGATAACTCCTCTCATCAAGGGATTACCTCCTTCTCTTTTGGGATGCATGAACCACCTAAGAGTGGCCAATCCATGTCAAAATTCCTTCTAGAATCATCTAGAATTAACCCAAAGTGAGTTTTTTAGAATAAACTTGTGCCTTTTTTACTTTCACAGGGGTCTGCACCCACACTTTTAAGGACAGAGCGGGTAGGTCCACAGTTTTTGCAAACAGAAGGTGCGGGACCGCAGGAAACAGTGAGAAAAAGTGCAGAACCAGAGCTTTGTTGAATTTCAATGTCTTTCTCTCATTTTCAAAGCTTGACTTGAAGAGCCGAGGTCTAAGACTTGCTTAGGAGGACAGTACAAGTGATGATAGACCCATACTGACTGTAAATAATCATGGTGACGATATTTTTGTGTAACAGATTGCCCCATAAAGTGTGAAGTCTGTAGTAGATGAGGATTTCATTTATCATTTAGGAAGAGTGAAGTACTTTATCATTTCGAGGATCATCTTGTGGAGAGCCCGGTTGGAACCTGTAAAAACATTCAATGCAAGATATATATATGAGATAATATCATTGCTGAGGTAGGCATTCCCATACTCATATCAAAATTGACTTAGAAAACTAACTACTGCTCTGATACAGGAATGATCTTGTAAGACATCACAAGTATAGACTCATGTGGACACAGTATGGACGCAGCCATCTGTTTATGAATAGTCCATTATATAATGAATACAAAATTCCTCGCAGCTTGGATTGTGGGAACTAGATCTAGGGTATTCATTTCTACTTCCCAAAACAATACGATTCTATCCATGCGAATGAATGTGTTGAAGTCGAACATGGTAGAAACCACTTGATTACGAGTCAATGATGTAAACTGTTAACAAGTGTGAGAGAAACCACCAGTGATGTCAATGGCTCTCAAAGTACCCAGTACAATCCATGAGATGTGAATAAATGTGTTGATGTCGAACATGTCATGGAATCCTTTGATCAAAGATCAATGATGCAACCTGTCGTCAAAGGCGAGAAACCTACCATTGAGGCATGCAGATCCCAAGGTACTGACGATTTCTAGATCATCTTTCTGGATAATGAGCTGAAGTCGATAGAAAGTCATCCGTCGCAGGCAAGCCTAAAACACGAAATCATAGATCAAGTTGAAGAAATTTAGTTGCAAGGACTGACTCAGGGATGGTCAAGATGGATGACAGATATTTTGCAAATGAATGGCTTATTGGCAGTGACCTCTTGAACACATAACGACACAACAGATGGTTTGGTGACAATTGACCCAAAGTTAATACCCAGAAATCGGCTGAAGACTTTCAATGTGGTTTGATCAAATATTAGGCAAAGGATTTCCCAACCCAGGTGAATAAAAGTATCATGTTCAAGAATGGTTACAAAGTATGACAAACAGGCTCATTTTTCTCTCTTTTCCCCCACCATTTTTGGCAAGTACCTCTTTATTTTTAACAAGCTTGAGGAGGATAACATTTTCTTGATTATAAGCTCATCCTTCGGATGAGTCCAACTTAGTTTAAATTCGACCCTAAGAAGGAGTGGTTCATTCCTGTTTGTAATTGAACAGGTCCTTTACTGCGAAATTTTAATGAGTCCAGTGTAGGAGAAAGTCGGCGTTTTTCAATTTTAGAGAGTCTGAAAAAACTTAAGAAGACTCCAGGGTTGACTTTTTTCCTAAATTTGTGTCTACCAAGCCTGAAAAAGTATAAAATAATACTTGAGAGAACCGCTTGATCTTTACGACCAAGGAGTACTTTTCGTAATTAGTTCCCTTGATCCGAAAAAGTAAAAAAGTGATCAACGACATGTCGTTTTATAACCAATATCGAATTTGAAACGACAAAAATCTGACAATCTTTTCATGTTTTTATGGTTAGAGAAGAGCTGTAAGTGGACCGTCTTTTAGTTCCATTTTAACGAGTTTAAAAGAAAAACTCGGCGATATTTTCATGTTTTAGGAGTCAGAAAAGAGCTTAAAGGTGACTCTAAATGTTTTTTCGTCGAAAATGATAGATTTTGCCTGAATAATATGTTATCCTGAACAAAAATGCAAACATTACTCATACCTGTTAGAAATGGATAAAAATGTTGCAAAAATTACCTTTCCAAAGTGAAACATAAACAAATTTACAATTTATTTACTCAAAAAAATTATAAAAAGGGTTTTCATCAATTCATTTTTACCGTTTGAGTTTTGGGTGAGAAAATAGTGCTTTTGTTCATAAAACTTCCTGTGAAGATTGCGGAAAATCCAACCGTCTGAATTGAACACCGTCTTCTCCAGGTAATCCACATCATCCTACTTTTCATTTTTAATCGTTTCATTTTTTGTTTTAGGCTTTTATTTCATTTTTTGGAGGGTTTTTAGGCTTAAAACCCGCGCGCGGGGGTCCGCAGGCGTAACACTGGCAGCCCGCGGACCCCGATTTTTCTCAACGGGGAAAAATTTAGGGGTCCGTACCTTCCATGTAGGGCAGGTGTGGACCCATGCACTGTCTCTAACCCAGAGGGTGCGGTCCCCGCAGCAAGGGTTTTTAACCCAAAAATTCTCAAATTTGACCCAAACAAATTAATTTCTAGCATTCTAATTTGTCTTTTTATTGGATGCAGAGAGTACATCATGCTAGATTGGTGTGATCGAGAGCATGAGGACATGGATCTTGCCGCATTGAATCACCAACCTTCGATCGATGCATTGAAGGCATGCGGCTTGTACAAATTCTGGGCCATACCTGGCATGAGGGCCCAGGTGGATTTCTTACAGTAGCTGGTTGACAGATGGAGCATACAAGACCAATGCTTCTTCATTGGTGGCCACCAGCTCGAAATCGAGCCGGCAGACATATATTTCTTGGCCAGTTTTCCTAAGAGAGGTGAAGTCTTGACTCTATTCGGGACTAGGCCAGGTGGCTAGTCTGCCAATAGCCTCCAGCTAGAGTTCTGCAACAACCATTCTAGAGACAAAGGGATAGACATTAAAACCATATCCCTTCCTAAACTCATGGTGATCGCATTTACTATCACCAGACTTTGCGGGAGTGCCGCATTACATATTGCTACCGGATCCCAGATGCGGATGGCAGTTGACTGCTTTCAAGGCACCATCTTCAACTGCTGCGATGTTGTGTTGGCCAATGTAAAAGGCCAACTAACCAGAGCCAAAAACGGACAACTGAAGACCTTTGGTTATGGGGCTTTGGTTGTGAGTTTTGGTCTAGAGAGGGTTCTGATGTTGATCCTGCAGCACCTTACTGTTGGAGCTGGGCTTCCTCGAGAGCCCAAACTGATGCGATGGGTTGCAGTTATGGCCCGTCATTTGGACGAGGGGACAGAGGTTGTTCGATTCAAACCTGAGTATTTCCAATGGTTGGAAAACCAGGTTTTTTCTATTCAGGACTTCCCTTATGCTGGGGTAGATTTTCATGGTGACCCAAACGTGGCTCTTCCACCAGGAGAGCAATGGGATGACTCAGATAAAATCATTTTCAAAATTTTCCTATTTTAATTTTTTTATTTTTCTATCGTTCCAAAACTGACAGTGAAAGTTTCAAATGCAGATGTCGGTCCACAACGACCAGTCGCTCTCCGGCCTTACGAGAGGAACAACCAGTTGCAGCCGCGCCAACCCCACAGGATGAATTAGCAGAGGTTTTGGCTGAGTTGGAGAGTCATCTAGAGCGCTTGACAGGAGATATTTCGGAGACCAGCATAGATGACATTCCTCGTCGACTTCAGTGCTATGTGATTGGGGTCCCAGGACCTTTTAGGAGGTTCCTTTGCAAGGTGGCTCGTGCAGTGGTTTCTTATCGAGATCATCACCAGTGATAGGATGATCGCCTATTGTGGGCACATATGACATTTTTTGCTTTTTGTACTTATCATTTTTGCCGATCATAAGGTGTTTTTCAACCTATGATCGAGGACGATGTATTTTTTGACACACTCCTATATATATATCACTATTACCAGCTTATTTACATGTATGAATATTGAAAACTTCTACTTAACATTCGAGAAGCAATTGCATCTGCTAATGTATTTAAAGATCTTGGAATATGCTGATATTTAATATAATCAAATTCACGTTCCAATATACGTGCTCTCAAAAATAATCTCAATAACACTAGATTTCTAATGGCATACACTCTATTAAGTTATAATACAACAAGTTCAGAATCTAACCTCACTATCAAACTCCGAATCCCAAATGAAATAGGTTCAGATAATAACTCAATCACTGCACTATACTCGGCAATGTTGTTCATTGTTTGACCGAGGCTTACCCCATGCATAGATACCAACTCGTCAAAGGGTGAATAGATAACCCAAGCTGCGGAAGAAATGTTCTGTGTATTATGACAAGCACCATCAGCAAAACAAATGTATGTTTGGAGAGGCATCAACATCTGCAATACCAAGAGTAAAACCAATATAAGCAGGAATAATGACGAAAAACACTCTCTAAGCTAAGCACACCTTTTAAACTAAAACACACCAGCCAGAAAGAAAAACTATCCTAACTAAGAATCTCCATTCCCATCCTTTAAGCATAATACCTATTCAAGTAAAGACGATTTCTGGGTTTACCTAAAGAGTTCCCGTCAAAGTTTACCAATTCATAGGCCCCTTTTGCTAGCTTTCGCTTGACAACATAGGGACCATGCCACATAGGAATGAATTTTCCAGCACCTAATTTATCATTACCTTGATCGTAAACTAAGACTAGATCTCCTTCCGAAAATTTCGAGGGATCACATTTCGATCATACTGAGCTTTCATACATTTTGCTTGAGTCTCGATCGCCAATGTAGCATCACGTCGATTCTCATCTAATTGAGCCAAGTATAACAAACGTTTTTCCTCTTCGGAAGTGGCTAGAAGTAACTCGAAGGCTATTTGCAATGACAGGATTTCGCATTCAATGGGTAACACAACTTTCAGACCATAAACTAATTGGAAAGGAGTGAACCCTATTAATGTTTTTACTGAGGTTCGTTATGCCCAAAGCGCTGAAAATAGCATGTTATGCCAATTCGACTGATGAATCCCAATGATTTGTCAGATCATGATGACTAAATTTTTTTTGATGGATTCAACCAGACCATTAGCTTGTGGATAATAAGGAGTTGAACTATCGTGACGCAAACCAAGCTGGCCTATAAGTTCGGTCATCATAACGTTTCAAAAATGATGCCCATGATCAGTGATAATCACTTGTGGGACAGCAAACCTAGAAATTATATGATTGAACACGAAAATTGCAGTTGTCTTACCGTCTACCTCAAATGTAGGCATCGCCTCGGCCCACTTGGTAAAATAATCTACTGCAAGGACGATATACGCATGCCCCTCGGCCGAGTGAGGGTTACATGTAATAAAATCAATACCCCATTTGGAAAAAGGACCAACGGCAATTATAGGGTGGAGAGGAGTAGGCAGAGCGCGCATCTTTCGATCAAAAATTTGGCAGTTGTGGCATTTTTGGACCACGTTAATACAATCTTTAAACAAAGACGACCAGAAGTAGCCAGCGCGCAATATCTTTTGGGCTGTAGCATACCCAAACATATGACCGCCACACGCTCCAGAGTGACAATCATTTAGAACCCTTTCAGCTTCCTCGTGAGTTAAACAACGTTGAAAAATAGAGTTTGCCCCACGGCGATAAAGAGTATCTCCAATAATCCTAAATTATCGGGACAGGAATCATATTTTCCGAAGTTCTGACCTTGAAATTTCTGGCTGAAAGGATTGGGTCTGGAGATAAACGATGATATCCCCATACCATGGATATAAAGTGTTGATTAGAAACAAGGATTCATCTGCAATGGGCTCCTCCACCATAGTTTCCATGTCAGCACGTGGGAAGTCACACATTAACTCCGCAAAAACTAAAGATTTCTTAGACTTAGATTTTTCAAATTCCAAGTCGAACTCCTGCAGGATAAAAATCCATTTAGAGTATTTTCCCCCTAACAATTGCTTGGTCAAAATGTAGATCATAGGGTTGCAATTAGAAATTACTGTAGTTTTACGTAGTAAAATGTAGTGACAAAAACGTTGGACAACTTGAACAGCTGCCAATGCCAATTTCTCCACATGTGAGTATTTTAGCTCAGTTGGATTTAAAGTTCGATTAAGGTAATATATCACATGCTCAGTACCGAATTCATCTTCCTGAACTAAGACCATTCCAATGGTGGATTGAGAGGTAGCGAGATACAAGAAGTAATCCTGGTTGTAGTTGGGAAGATGCAATAACGGTGCATGGGTCAACGCGTGTTTTAGTGCATCAAAAGATTTCTGAGCTATCTCATCCCAATAGAATGGAGTATTGTGTTTGAACAACCGGGTAAAACTCTTTGTAACCTCGGCGTAGTTAGGAATGAATCGTCGTAAAAAGTTTGCTTTTCCTTGCAAACTTTGGAGTTGGTGAAGACTCAAAGGAGGAGGCAATTTGACAATAGCTTCGACCTTCGAGGGATCGACGTGAATGCCAGCTTTTGAAACAACAAACCCTAGCAATCGACCCGTTTCTATACAGAAAACATACTTGTGTGGATTCAACCGAATCCGATAATGCCTACACCTCATAAAGATTGCTCGTAAATGGATGAGTTGATCAGCTCGATGTAATGAATGAGCAGGCAAATCATCAAGATAGGGTTGCACAATGTGCTTGATGTCATGAAACGCATAAGACATGGCCCTTTGAAAAGTTGTGCTGACATTCTTGAGCCCAAAAGGTAATTTGCAATAAGAAAATGTCGCCCATGGACGAATGAAAGCCGTTTTTGGTTGATCGGCAGGTAGAATATTGATTTGATTGTATATGAAAAAGCCATCCATGAAGGAGAATATTTCGCTGCCGGCACAATCATCAATGATTTGATCGATATAAGGAGTTGGGTAATTGTCCTTTGGACAGGCTCGATTAATGTCCCTATAATTGATACATATTCTTATTGTCCCTTGCTTTTTGTTAACCGGAACAATATTCGATACCCAATCCGTTAGCGGGATCGGATAAATGAAACTTGCTTTGAGTAATTTCTCAACTTCTGCTTTAATAGTAGCAGCTTTTCTTGGGTGAATCTGACACAAACGTTGCCGGACAGGTTTAGCATCTGGGTAAGTCTTGATTTCATGAACAACAATTGCGGGATCAATTCCTGGCATTTCCTCATAGGACCAGGCAAACACATCGCAGAATTCTTGAAATAGGGCCTTATATATTTGACTTTCGTTTTCTGTACATGAGGCACCTATATGAATGTTCTCAACAATTCCAGGCTTAACCGAAATGTCAATAGGAATAGTTCGAGAGATGTTTCCCAAATTTAACTCTGAATCAAGATGTTTCATTTGATTCTGAGGTTCCTTGACATATTCAGTTGTAAAAATTGATGAAAAATTATTTTCAAAACGATCATTCTCGGGTAAAAACGAAGATCTGTGATGGGGATCTTCCCATGGTAAATCATCTACACATAGGATTTCACGAATTTTCTCATCAGAGTGAACAATTTCAGAAAACGTGATTGAATCTGAGATTGATGTGAAAAGTGATTCTTCACGAACCACATTCATTAAGTCAATTTCGGTTGAATATGGGTCGGTAAATGATTGCACAGCCTCATACACAATTACATATGGACTCAAAGGCATGACATCACCAAATGAGTCTATCTCAGATTCAGAAGGAACGATCCAAGGATCATCATAAACAATGGTGTCTGAGGAAATCATATGAATGGTTGCAAATGAAGACGATGCGTTGATCGGAGGAAAAGGAAAAGTTCCCAGTAAACCGACATCTTTAACTAGTCCTCCTCCAACATCCTTATACAGGATAGTCATTTTACCGACATGCTGAATACTTTCAGAAGAGGCTGGGTTGGATGAAAAATAAGCCAGCTGGTCTATTGTTATGATCTTTCCATTATGAGGAAACTTTATAACCCGAAAGACCGATGAAATGACAATTGTCATAGCGTAAGACCAACTAAGACCCAAGAGAAGGTTGTAATCTAGAGGGGCATCAACCACCTCCACATCTAGATTAACGGTTTTTCCTTCAACCCCTATAGGTAAATCCTGTAGAATGCCAAAAGGATGAAACCCACGGCCATCAAAGGCCTTTAGAATCATCGGGGATTGATTTAGTGAAGGAGAACCAAGAGATCTCCAACACTGTATCGACATAATACACATTGAGGCTCCCTCATCAATCATAGTCCGATGAATAGGCCTGTTTTTGACCATCACTGGAATCTGGAAAGCCATTTGATGAGGTAAGCGTGGTGTACTATTTTCTAAATCGAAAATTATTAGGTTCGAGTCCTGAACATCAACAGCTCCTATAGCCGACAAAAGTAATTTACACTATGCTGGACATGATTGCAGCACTTCCAAAGCTGACATTGCTGAGGGTGAAACAGCTAAATCCTCAACAATGTTATAGTTCTGAGCTGCTCTCGCATGTGGATTGAAAGCTGACTTTCGAAGTATACCCTTGGCGGGCGGTTTGATTTCCAAGTCTGGATTAGGTTTCTCGATCTATAGTGGATCGGAACTGGGAGCTGAGGTTGATGGGTTAGAATGAGAAGATTTTGCTTCTTTACCATCAACAAGACTTTTACTACCATAATCATGCGATTGAGTCGCAATCCTAACATGGGACATCATCAGTATGGGTTCTTCATTAGCACTCGAGGAAGAACCTATCATCTTACTGTCTTGACTTGGAAAAGGATCCTTCAAAACAGCAGGTGTTTGGGAACCTTTGACAATCTTCATAACCTCTGCATGATGAGGGTAGTCTCTTGTAAAATGTTCTTCGTCACAAACGAGACAAGGATAACGAGGTTTGCATTTTTAATCATTGGATTCTGATTTTTTAGGTTTCTCTTTTGAATTTTTGTCCGTTTTATTCTTCTTCTTCCCTTTCTTCTTGCCACTGGATTTTGATTTAGCTGTAGATGACTCTACAACGTGAATATCCGCAGAAATCTCCGTGGAAGAATCTCCTGTCAGGGAATCAGGCAAGGTTATGATAGGAGAAGAATTTTTGGAAGACTTCTTCTCACTTTTAGTATTAACCATACCAATCATACCATCAACAGCATGAGACCCTGAAGGAGCTGCAACGATTTGATTTTGCTTGGGAAGATCGGGGATTTTCTCGTGTAACATACCTGACTGAGTATAGACCAAGTCAAGGTACTGTTCTTGAGAAATTACTTGCTCCTCAGTAACAACTCCGGTCTTAGCTACATCTTCAGTGATCTTTGGAAACAAAGATTTTACAAACCATTCAGCCAAGATTTGATCCGTAATAAAAACCTTCACTAAACGTCGTCAATGTCTCCATTCATGAATATGATCTAAAATGTAAGTGGACGTCGATTGCTTTAACGAAGTTAGTAATTCCGTGCCATTGTCGTATCTGACTAGCAACTGAAAATGAGTTAAAAATGAGGTAGCTGACTGAATAAAATTATAAAAAGTGCCTCGCGGTAACTCATTGTACCACTTGACCGCGAGACCAATTAGAGTGCACTGGAAAAGCCTTAGACGGATTGAATCATCTGAAATGGATTTAGATGCACACCAGAGGTGATAAGTCATCACATGGTTCGACGGGTCCTCTCCTGATTTTCCTTCAAACTTAGGAATATCACTGGGCAACTTATTAGGCATTGGTGGCCAAAACAGAAGATAATTAATGGGATCGTTCATTAGGCGCGACAAGTCAGGCAAGTCCAAAGTTGCGATAAATGATAACTGACGATTAGGGTCCCTAAAACTCTGGGTCATGAGACCAGCCACAGGAGGAGGATATCCATGATAACTAGGAATAGGAATTGCATTTGGGATATTGTATCCTCCTGGAAAACCAGGATTAACCGGACCATGCTGGGGTTGTTGAGGTTGTTGATATGTGTACCGAGGGTATGGTTGACACTGATAGACTGGCTGCTACACAGCAAGACTGAATTGGTATTGTCCCTGGTACGGTTGTTAAGTAAATTGTGGTTGACTTGTGACAATCGTACTTGAACCAAGTTGTCCTACAGGCATCTGAACCGAAGTTTGAATCGTAGATCCAGACGGAGGTAAAGATGTCTGAGTAGTAGATACAAGAACAATAGAGACCAGAGCTTTCGATACTCCAGAAGTAGGTGGGGTAGATTGAACAGATGTTGCGGCAATTGCAACAGTCCTTTGAGGCGGAGTACGAGGCGTACTAGGCCCAGGATGAGAAACTACCGAAGGTACAGAAGTTTGAATAGAATACTGGACAGGTTGCTGGGGTGTACCAGAAACTAAGGGTTGTCCAGTTTGAGATGACAACTATACATTCGGCTGCAAGCCCTGTTGAGTTTGCGATGTATCCCACACTAAATTCATTCCGAGGTATGGACCCATAAAAGGTTGAGAATATTGACGACCATAACCGGGTTGAGGGTAGGATTGATAATTCAAAGGTACATTTCCAGTTCCTTGAACATATGATTGAGCAGAGGGTGGTTGGAAACCTTGGTTCGAGTACTGACCTTGGGGTTGATACCCTTGAGGCACGTACTGATACTGGGGTTGACCTTGAGGTACATACTGATACTGGGGTTGTCCTTGGGGTACATATTGAGTCTGGGGTTGACGTTGAGGAACGTACTATCCTGTAGGTATGTATTGTCCTTGAGGTTGCCCCCCAGGAGCAAATTGGGTACCTTGAGGTTGCCCCTGAGGCAATAATTGAGGATTTTGAGGCTACCCCCCAGGCGGTAACTGGCCACCTTGAGGTTGAGGATTGGGAATAGTACCTGACATCATGAGAACATCTTCTACGCTCAATGGCTTAGTACCATTGCTTCTAGTTAATAACCCTTTTTCAATGGGTTGAGGAGATGCTCCCGAAAAAGTACCTGAAATTGACTGATACCCAGAGGGAATAGAAGGACCGTCGTACAAAAAGGATTTTGGTGATTGAGTAAACATGGACGACTGTCTTGACATATTTAACGGAGGATAATAACCTCTAGGTGTTGGGTGATAAGGAACACGAGGTGGTGAAAAACTTAACCCTGAGCTTTCTAAGAAATTAGTCAAAGAAAGATACCAAGCACTGCTCCTAGGTGGATTGTAAAAAATTGATTCACGCTCCGTTAGCTCAATAGCAGGTTGATTTTCAGGGATAGGGATGCCTACTTCTTCTTCCGTAGTAGCAAGTTCTTCGATAGCTAGAAGTCCAGAAGGAAGATTTTGGGTAATTATTCTTTCTACCCTAGGTGAACCAGGACCACTAGAAGCTAGAGAAGCAAACCCCGATGTCGGAGTAGCAGCAAATTCACTTTCAGGTTTGGATATTTTAGGTTCCTCACTTATATCACTAGTAGATGAAAGCTACCAGTAACTTCAGAAACAGACACTGATTGTGGATTATAATCTGCTACTAAAGCTTGAAAATCAGGATGTACCACCAAAGAAGACTCTCCCTCTTCAGGTGACCCAACTCTACTGTCTCTAGGAGTTATGAGGACTCTTAATCCTACAGGCGGGCTCGGTGAAAACTCAGGAGGTTGGCCCCGAACTCTATGGGACTTTCTCGGTAATTCAGCCACGATTAAAAATTTTTAACTACTTCACACGCAAACAAAGTAAAATCTCAATGAAAACCACCTAAAGCCTCTAAAGAACCAAACAAATTTGAATCACACGCCTAAAGAATCTAGGAGATCAAACACACACAAACAGTAACTTTCTATACTGAAAACACTAGTTGGTGATGAAATCCAACGTCGCAGAGTTCAATACAGAAATGGCGGTTGGAACAGTTACCCCGGCAACCTGCTTAATGAATAGACTGGCACAAATTCCTCCACTTAACCGTCTCGAGTGAAGAGAACCCCCCAGAAAATCCAAGTGAGTCTAGCCGACGTCTGCTCCAGGTACAGTGGGATCTTCCCACCACTATCACCTTAGGAAGAATCCTAAAGAATATGGTCACTAAGGTTACCAACAAAAACAAATATACCTGGGGGAACAGTCTACGATCCGATACGCACGCAAGGGCAGAGTAACAATCTCAATCCCCTTGAAGGCTCCTTAACATAATCCAAGGTTTACCAACAAGTGACCCCAGGCTCCTCGACAATGGTTAATCCAAGGTTTACCGTTTTTAATACGTGAATATCTGGCGTCGTTCCCAATGAGGAAGGATTGATTCCCACACTGGTTCAGACACGATCTCGTGCTTCTCCTTTAAGAGGATCTTTCCCAGAGCATAAATGAAATAATTGGATTTCTTCCCTACCACAAGATACAGCTACTTGTTTGTTTTTACTGTCTTGGAGAGTTAATTACTCTCCTACTCCAAGACACTAGCCTAAGCTATGTTGGTGTATCAGAGCCCTAGAAATCAAAATATTACTAGATGAATTTTACTTTAAACGTTATTTTTATTGGTTTTTGTTTAAGTCAAGAGGTGCGGAGATGAAACTCGTGGTATGAAGACTCCACTCAAAATCACTAAAAATGCACTTAAGATCATTAAACAATCTTTTCCCTTCAATGAACTTCTAGCTAGGAAAGAGTTTGAGAATGAAAATACTTGTAAACACAAATCTTTCTTAACAAACAAATTAAAAGAAGAGATTTTGTCCTTTCTAATGCACTCAAAATGAGACAACTAGTTATTTTCACAAAAAATTCCCTTTTCTTTTCAAAGCACTCAACCACTACAAAAAACGAACTTTTTCCAAAAGAGATTTTTTATTTTGTTTATAAAACACTCAAAACTATGCAAAAAACTAACTTTGAGATCTATAAATTGTAAAAACCTATTTGAAGTCAAAGCCTACAAGATGTCTTTTTTAAGTATGTTTTACTTAGCTAGATGTAAACTAAGGAGCAATTTATGGAGAATCACAAATCAGTAAAAAAAAACCAATTTTGTTTTCTTTTTAAAAATGAAATCCAAACTTTTTAAACACAAGCTTTTCAAAGTTTTGTAAAGAGAAAACACAAGGCATATTCCTCAACAAAGGTATATTTCACAAATGGTCAGACTCATAAGAAGGCTGGTAGAGACCAAGGTGATTTGAGGTTCCTACAGCTTCTAAGCTCAGATCCACTAGAAGACCAAAATGAAAAACAAACCCAACAAGCAAAACTTCTAGGAATTTCACCTAAAACCCTAACACCAATGAAATCAACCTAAGGAAAGCTTCTGACAGGTTATATGCAGGTCTGGGCAGTGGATAATAACCTCTAAACAAAAACTAAGCTGATTAACAGAGAAAATCTTAGGTTTTTCAAAATTTTGACAGGGTCCGCAGGCCCACAGTTAACACAGGTGCGGTACCGCACACGGAATGAGTTGATCTTGCAGACAAGATAGACCTTCCTAGAATCTAAAGAAGACCTAGTGACAAGCAAGCCAATAACAAACTATCTTTCTCTAGAAATGCTTTTATAAACAAAGGCAAACAAGTGTTTTAGGCCTACCTTGGGTCCAATGCAAGTTTGTGGAAGCCTCGCTCCTTTGATCCAAGTGAGCTCCCTCTTCGCGAATCTGCAAACACAAACAAGCAAACAAATTAAATAGCACCTGAAAAGCCAATGTCATAAGACATATTTAACATGAAAGTCAAGGAATTCATGGAACAAATGACATAAGATAATTTGTTGAGAAAAATGAATCTGATTGTATTAATTCAAATCAAAGAAGAACTTTACAACCTGTGACTTGACGATGTACAAGCTCCTCCCAGGGTCCAGCAAGAAGTCTCCTCTACTTTGACAAGTTTCACTCTCTTCCCAATGAAGCCAAAAAGGTATGTGATATCTCCTCTCAAGTTTAACTAGGAAGTCTTAATTCCACCAGCATTTACCCTCAAAAATGTTCAACTTCTAACCTCCCTAGCAACGAGCCCAATGCCTTAATTTATAGTGCAATAAAGGGAAGTTACTAGGTCCTCCTTCAAAGGGATAACTCCTCTCATCAATGGATTAGCTCCTTCTCTTTTGGGATCCATGAACCACCTAAGAGCGGACAATCCACGTCGAAATTCCTTCTAGAATAATCTAGAATTAACCCAAAGTGAGTTTTTTAGAATAAACTTGCACCTTTTTGACTTTCACAGCGGTCCGCACCCACACCTTTAGGGATAGAACAGGCAAGTCTGCAGTTTTTGTAAACAGAAGGTGCGGGACCGCAGGCAACAGTGAGAGAAAGTGCGGAACCAGAGCTCTGTTGATTTTCAATGTCTTTCTCTCATTTTCAAAGCTTGACTTGAAGAGCTGAGGTCTGAGACTTTCTTAGAAGGACAGTACAAGTGATGATAGACCCATACTGACTGCAAATAATCATGGTGACGATATTTTTGTGTAACATGTACAGTGATAGCCATTTATTTATGCTTAATATATGATTGACTTATTATGCGATATGTTTTTCATGACTGTTCGGCTAACTTTTTTATATGAAACAATTCATCTTTATTGAATTCTTTTCTTATAGCAATTGAATGATCATTATTACCAATTTTTGTAGAAACTATTTTAGATCACATAATTGAAAGATTAAATCCCGAGTTAGTTTTAGAATTAGATATTTCTGTTCATTAGAATACAATTGCATGTTATTAAATTAGGCTTAGAATAAAAGCATTTTACTTAGAAATTATTAGGAAGGAAGTATCAATTCTCAACACACACACACATAAATTGGGAAACTGGTCCCATATCCCGAGTCAGACCCACTATACCAAACGGAAAAGGAGTTGCTAACCAATGTCCAAACTCGGTGGGTATCCCCCTTGTTGTAGACCCAATTTTTAGGGCTTCAACATATTTGGCACTAGAAGGAGGACCCCGAACTGTGAATGGCAAGTAAATCTAAATCTAAATACCATTCTAAGAGTAAATTTCCCTTAACATCTACCACGACTTCTCCATTGCATTTAGAATCTTTTAATCTTGAGCGAGAAGTCAATAAAACAATAACCACTACCACAAACCTGAATATTTCAGAGAAATCTACTATTGAACCTCCTGAAGTTGAATCTTTGATCCATAAACTTCAGCGATTTTCTATATCACCCCAAAAATCTGAAAAATCTCAAGGTAGTGTGACTTCGCAATATAAGCCTTCTCATCCCCTTACCAGATTGCAGAGTGAAAATTTTGGTATTGAACCAACTAAATTACCTCTACCTACAAGGAAAAGAGAAAGGAAATCACCTAAAGGGTCTGATAGCGAGACTCACTCGTCATCATCATCCATCTCAACCTCTCCACCGTGAAGTCAACCATCCACTCCTCCACTTCAAATTATTGTCCACCAGACAACTGGAACTTCAACATCTCCTTCTCAATCATCTGGAACTGCAATATCCTCATCTTCCCAACCACAAGGATCATCTTATGTGCTTTCCTCTATTAGTAGTTCAATGATGGTCCAAACTCCATGGAATAACCCAAGGGCAGTCTTAATGCCTACACCCTTGAGTCAATTACCAGCCCATCCTAAAAAATGGCTACCTAAGTTTAATCCTGAAGCAGGCATGCTAGTATAAGAACACATAAACAACTTCATGTTATCTATAAATCTCAATGGGGTTACTAATGAAGATTCTTTCATCTGACTCTTTCCTTACACTTTGCAAGGAGCAGCCGGATCATGGTATTTCTCATTACCATCTGGATCTATCACTAGTTGGGATATTTTCCAAGAACAATTCTTGACTAAATTCGGTGATGGCAAGTCTTCTGCGACACTGATCAATGACCTTTATAACCTTAGGGCTGAATCAAGGGAACTTGTCAAATATTTTAACTCATGTTTCAATAAACTTTTGAACAAAATTCCTACCACCTCCTAGCCTAGCGAAGAAGTTCGAAGTGAATGGTACATATCTGCTCTACCATCAAACATAGCAATCTTCATTGATAGATCTAACAAAACAACTTTAGCTGACAATATGAAGGAAGAAATAGCGGTAGAGAAACGTATCATAGCATTAGAAAAGAAAAACACTGTCAATGAATGAAAATCTAAGAAGGTTACTTTTAAAGAAGAACCAAAGAAAAATAGTCCAAAGACCCATTTGATTTAGAAGGATTGTAGAAAGTTTTGAAAACCATGTCTAACGAAATGGTTGACATTAAGAAACAAGTAGTAGAGACCTCTTCTAAAATGCCTTACAAGCCTTATAGAAGAAATCCTTCAAATGATTCAAAGCCTCCCAGCACTATCACAAATGCTGAATCAGAAGAAGAAGAAGAGGAAATTTCCAACGAGGAGCCTACTGATGAAGAAGAAGTTGTAGAAGTACAAGGAATGTGGGATTTCATCCTCCCAGATGAAGAGGATCAAGAGGCATCACCAGTCAGCACTAGAAGTACAAATCAACTCGATCCTCCTCAACCTACTCCTAAGCTAAAGAGCGCAAGATCAATGTCTAAGGATAAAGTTGCAGGTAAGAACACGTCACCCAAAGCGACTAAAACAAGCCCAATCCAAACAGATTCACCAACTCCATCTAAACCATTGATTGTTTCTGATGAGTTGGAGTAAAATATCATATAAGACATGAAGAAGACTAGGGCTAACATTACTTTTTATGAATGGAGCAAGTTAAAACATCAACAAAAGCTACTTTTGAAAGAGTTACATGCAATACCAATTGCATCTCTGCCTGCCGCTCTAATCTCACAAGATTCTCACGAGATGGGAAGACCTCCAACTAATGTGACTAGTAAAGTTGATCCAAATTATATCGAGCTAATTGGAGGAAGGTCAAGATCTCATACTCCTCCATTTCTTCTTACTTATGGAATTTTCAATAAAAAATTGCATAATTGTATCGCTGATTTAGGAGCTTCATCTAATATCTTACCTAAATAAATATGTGCAAAGCTGAACGTTCAACCTCAAAAATCCGCAGTACGCATAGTTCAGCTGGACCGGTTGCAGGTTGAAGTGATCGGTGAACTAAATCAAGTTACCATAATGTTGTCATCTAATCCAAAGGTATGTCAAGTTATTGATATTTTAGTTGTAGACATTCCAGAATTTTATGGATTAATTCTTATCAGGGATTGGTCTGAAAAACTTCATGGATATTTTTCAACCAACTGGTCGCATATGTGGCTCCCTTACAATGGTAAACCAAATCAAATAAAGGTTGAGCGAGAAAGGCATCAAAATACATAGTAATAGAATTGGAAGGAGAAAATGAACCTGTAGCATACAACAACAATATAATTGGCAACTATTCTGTTGACTCTTTCTTAGGAAATTTCAATGCTCATGCTTCACCTTACTTAGAACATTCTGTTTTATCTCAAGTAGAAATTTTTTCTCAAATAGATAGTTCTAAATGTGTTAATTTCATAGATACCTGTAAATAAATCTTTATTTTGGAAGTTATTTTTTTACGATTCTAAGTTTAACGATGGAGCAGGAGCAAGATGTGTATTAGTTAGTCTAGAGGGAAACAAAACCATGATAACTTTTAGACTTGAGTTTGATTGCACCAATAATATTGTAGAATACGAGGCTTTAATCCAAGGATTATACAAAGCAATCAGACTAGATATCAATTATATACAAGTTTTTCGAGATTATGAAATTGTAATTAGACAGGTACGAAATACTATACATTGTCTATCAAGTCATTTAAAGTGTTATCAATCTTTAGTACAAGATCTGACTGAACATTTTATAGCATTCAATATTTCATCAATTCCCAAGATCCAAAATGCTAGTGCTGACCTCTTGGCAAACGTAGCTTCCAAGCTCATTCCCTTAGAAGACTATAGCCCAGATAGATTCTCAATTGAATTAATCTTTAGACCCTCAATTCCTGATAACATCACGAATTGGAGAATTTTCAATGATGATCCTGATATTTTAAGCTTCCTCACATCAGAGGGATCTTACACTAATCAGATTATAGATGAAGAACAACATGACAAACAGTTGCAACAAGATAGCACTAATAATGTTATGCCAAAATCAGTAGTCAAATTGGAAGACCTATATGATTTGAAAGACCGATTCAAAATATCTACCAATTCAAAACTTCAATGTTCAACTCTGAATTATGAATTAGTAAATCTAGGAACTGATACCAAGCCGCAGAATATCAATCTAGGTCTTGGCCTAGCCCCTGAAGAAAGATTAGCATACATTCATCTCCTGAAACAATACAAAAGTGTCTTTTCCTGGAACTATGATGAACTTAAGACTTACGACACTTCTATCATTCAGCATACTATCCCAGTGATAAATGATGAAAAACCTGTCCAGCAAAAGCTGAGAAAAATCCACCCTAATTTGGAAAATCAGATTAAGTGTGAGATTAATAAATTATGGAAAGCCAAAATCAATTTTCTCATTCGACATTCTAAATGGGTTTCCAATATGGTTCCTGTTAAAAAGAAGAATGGAGACATTAGAATTTGCATTGAATTTCGAAATCATAACAAAGCCTACCAAAAAGATAATTTTCCCTTGCCTACCATGGAGTAAATATTACAAGCAATTGCAGGATTAGAATTAATGTCCTTTTTGGATGGTTTCTCTGGCTACAACAAAGTTTTGGTCCACCCTGATGATCAATTAAATACCACGTTCAGAACCAAATGGGGTACTTATGCATATCAAAAGATGCCTCTTGGTCTGATTAACGTTGGTGCCACATTTCAAAGGGCCATGGACATCGCATTTAAGGGATTAGTAAACAAATTAGTAGTAATCTACTTGGATGATATAACTATCTATTCCAAGAAACGAGATAATCATCTCAGATATTTGAAACAGATCTTCCAACATTGCCAAAGGTATGGAATTTCACTTAATCCAAAAGAGTCATTTTTTGCATTAAGTGAAGGAAAATTTCTTGGATTTATAGTTTCAAAATCTGGAATCCACAGTGATCCTGACAGAATCAAGGAGATTTCCGAAATACCCTTCCCTCACAACAACAAAGCTATGCAATCCTTCCTTGGCTAGATTAATTTTGTAAAGAGATTTGTTCCAAACATTTCGAGGATCGTATCTCCCTTACAAGCAATGATTAAAAAGAATTCAATCTTTAAATGGGGCCAAGAAGAATATGAAGCATTCAATCTGATTAAATAAGCAATTGTAAATGCCCCATCTTTAGCCACTCCAAATTTCTCCAATCCTTTCATTTTATATACAATTGCCTCTGATAGATCATATGCTGCGATACTCACTCAAGCAAAACAAGATAAAGTGGAAGCCCCAATTGCATTCTTTAGTTCAATTCTACAAGGGGCCGAACTAAATTATTCTGATGTCGAAAAGCAAGCTTATGCTGTTTTCAAAGCAATCAAACATTTCAGACCCTTCTTACTTAAAACCCATACAAAAATCATAGTGTCGTTTCTAGTGGTAAGAAATATCTTAGTACATAAATATGTGGGTGAAAAGAGAGAAAATTGGGTTATGGCCTTGCAAGAATACGATGCTGAAATTAAACCAGCAAATATTGTAAAGGGTCAAGGGTTTTGTAAAACGCTGGTTGGAGCATTGCTTATTTCCGAAATACCATTTTCAGAAGTTCAAATGTATGAGGTAAGCCTAAACGATATTGAATCATTATATGATGATATTATATTTTATCTAAAGAACGGATATGCTCCTTCAAACCTAGATTATACAAAGAAAAGAGCCCTAAGGTTGAAGGCTAAGCAATATCAACTCATAAACGATGTACCTTTTAGGATGAATTATGATTATGTTCTCCTTCGATGTCTTGAGAAATTTGAAGTTGAAAAGGTGTTGTAGGAACTCCATCATGGACCAGTAGGTGGACATTATACTGGAGATACTACAACACATAAAATCTTGCACGTAGGGTAATATTGGCCTACATTATTCAAAGATGCGCATAGCTACGTAAGGAAATGTCAAGTTTGTCAAATTGCTACTCGAGACAAAAGAAACCATCATTGCCTTTGCAACCAGTCAATATCGATCAACCTTTTGACCAATGGGGATTGGATATAATAGGTGAGATCATTCCTCATTCTTCTAAACATCATAGGTATATCCTTACAGCTACAAATTATTTTACTAAATGGGTAGAAGCAGTTCTTCTCAAGACAACTAATGCTGAACACATCATTGATTTCATAGATCAGCTCATAATCACCAGGTTTGGTTTACCCTCCACTTTAATGTTTGATAATGCATCATATTTTTTTGGCAATGTTATGACTGAATTTGCACTCAAAAGAGATTTTAAGCTTAAATACTCTGCCAATTATTACCCACAGGGGAATGAGTTCGCTAAATCAACAAATAAAAACTTAATCAGAATCATAAAGTGAACTCATAAGAATTGGCACAAATCCTTAATATATGCTCTATGGGCAGACTAAATAATGCAGAAAGCCTCCATTGGCACTTCTCCCTTTAATTTGGTTTATGGGAAAGAAGTGGTCCTTCCAACTCATCTAGTGATTCCCTCATTGGCCTTAGTCCAATTTATTGACGAAACACCAACTTCTTCCTTAGAACTAAGGAAGCTGAAAATCCTTAAGCTAAAATAACTCATGTGCATCACCAAGCATTAGTAAAAGCTTCTTTTGATTCAAACATTATATCCAGAAAGGACATTTAGATTGTAGATCTAGTTTTAAAATGGGATAAGGCTCATGAGGAAAAGGGCAAACATACGAAATTTCAATGAATGTGGCTTGGCCATTTCCAATAGCAGAAACCATAGGTCCTTCTACTTTTATGTTACAAGATTTAACAGGAAAAATAGAATCTCTACCTGTTAACAGGCAAATCCTTAAAAAATACTTTCCATAGGAGATCATTCTTATACTTTTGTAAATTATCTTTTCCTTTATTGTGATAATAAAACCAGTTGTAAATGGTTACATTTGGAATTCACGAAAAAGATTATAATTTCATTTAATTTTTTTTTGTTTTGCTTGTATAAATAGGACTGATTTAGAAAATTAGACATTATTATTGAAAGATACAGTCAAGGGCTATAGGCTTGAAAATGATACTAGTTTCAACCTTGTAAATTTTGATAAAAAAACGACTTTTAGTGGGAATTTGTTTTATATCAGTCAAATGAAAAGTATCAATAACAAAAACAAAGATTCTCTATAGAAAAACTCTTTCCAAAAGCTCTACCATTGTCGTCCAAAGCTATTCTTAAGGAAACAATGACTTCCTCCCCACCTAGGGAATTACGAGCTTCAAGGAATAATCCAGTGATACACTTTAACTTAAAGAATAAGAGGTCTCATCACGAGCCGACTTATCATGATCATAGATATCATAGCTTGTTGAATTTACCAAAACTGCATATCACAAGAGGGCAATGACTCAAGATTATTGCAATCAAAAGACAAGGGGTCTCATCACAAGCCATCTTGTTCAACAAAGTTATAAATCAAGTGAGTGGCACTGTCATAACTTGGCTACCAAACCAAGGAATTTTTATTTCAGGATTAAAAGAAAATAAAAGAAATAAGTGTGGATATGGATTTCCCTTTGAAAAACATATATCTCTCCAAGTAGGATATAGGATCATTGTTGGGTAACAGGTAGCCCTGTCGAGGCTATAAATGCCTCCTAGCAGCAGAGGCTCTACCTACGACAAATGAGCATATTTAAAACTGATTTATAGAGAAGACTTTGTTTTTATCTTTATAAACCAAGTAGTGGCTGATGTAAATACAATGACTAGCTCTAGGAAGTAAATAACCAAAGTTAACATAGAAGAAACAAACTATCCTCAATAGCTGAAAGCATGATGTACTTTATCTTTCTATAATAAAGTTTGATTCTCTAGAAAACCTTCTGTTTTGGAAGTTTAGAAGAAAAGCAGAGATAACTGGTTCTCCCAATTGAATCGCCAATTGTTGTGGCTAGCAACAACCCCCCCTTCTTATTTAGTTTTCTCACTAATACTAAATAAGTGGGGACCCTTATCCAAAAATTAAAAAAAATAAATTAGGACTTTTATTCCATTTTTGAATAAATCTTACTATCATAAACTTAGGAGAATACCCGAAAATCTAAAAAGACTTAAGTTTTATGATAAGTTCGAACAAAACCATCCTCTCAATAAAAAGTGTCGCATCTCAAAAAGGTAATAGATGCTTTCCTACAAACAGAATCCTAAGATTGTGAAATCACAATGCAAGATTACATATTAAAGAAATTCATCGCATCACAGTTTTCATGTGCTTCAGTATCACTTAAAGTGAAATACCTGAAACCACTGATATGCGATGGCGTGTCTCGCAAATCACTTTTCGCATAAAACATATGGTAATGGATGATTGCCACATGTAATGGATTAGTGATATTACAAAGCAAATCACAAAATTGCTTCATCACATATCTGTAGGGCTCATTGTTCGAAAAAGCTTTTCCATAAACCGATGCCCAGTTATGCGTGTTAATGTTAATTTAATGAGCTAGTTGGCAATCATTAACGAAATATGGTTTTGATCTAATTGAAGAGCCATTTCACTTAAGGTGATACATTTTATATGATTTCGGAATTTAAAGCTTTCCTATCACCTTTTTCTTATGATTACTCTTTCCTCATTTGCAAATTGTAGGAGCAAAAAGTAGAGAAGTATACATACTAGTGTTCAGAATATTATGGGAAAGAAAGTAAAGGCTCCAAGTTCTGAAGACAAAGAAATGACGCCCTTATACACGGACACCACCTGTAACAAAGATGTCAGTGTTACTGCTTGGGAAGGCATGCATAGTCTACTCGAGGAAGAAAATCCCAGAGTAATGGAGGTTACAGCGACTGCAGACTCACGCAGGTCAATTATAGAACTAGCATGTTCATTCTTGCACCTGATAGCAGCGAGGCCCAAGATTCTTCCATACACAGACATGGTCAAATGGGGACTGGATAGTGCTGAGATAATAGACAAATAATTTAAGACTCAGAGCTAAGAACTCATGGAGTCATTCTTTCCACAAAATTTAAGGTTTACATCCTCTAACAAAAAGCACACAAGAGGCAAAAAAATACCACCAGGGAAGCCTGGATCAAGAAATAGAGGCAATTTCTGATGCGAGATTAGTGCCTAATCATGCATCACCGAGAAAAACCTCCTTAAAAGGAAAGAATATAATCACTCAGTCGCCTATAATCCCAACAAATTGTAGGAAAAAGTGCTAAAGGCAAAAGGCAAAACTCGAGCTCTAAAAACCAGTGGTATTTATCAGAAATATCTTCAAGTGGTATGTAAATTTCTACCAAATGTGCAACATCTATAGACAAGCTGGAGAAAAAAGGCTCAAGAAAGAGTAGAGTCCATCAAAATGTTAACCAAGTTAAATTTGGATTCTTACTGGCAGTGCTTGGTTAAACCACACAGTCAGTGCATGACTCTCAAGTGTCTCACTAACTCTGCCAAGAAGATGGCACCAGCACTTGTCGATTCTATATTCGCAGGATAGTGTTATAGATAGTTTTGTGCCTTACAACATTGATCATGAAATTTCCATAATCTAAGGGATCCAAAGTCCCTAAACATGTTGTTCCTACCCCTAAACATGTTGTTCCTACCCCGACCGTTCACCTCCATATGATTGTTTACCCATTTTGAGGAACAGTTGCGAAGAGTGATTTCACATAGCCATCCTTGTGACACTGTCGTGCTTGGAAAATTCCAACCTGTACTTGGAATCAGCTGCTAACCCTGTTTATCACTCGTTCCTCAAAAGACGAGTCTTCTTTAAGCTCTTTTCAACTGACTCGTAAAATATGAAAAGATTTCCGAGTCCTTGGCCTTCCATCTCGTTAAAGGGATAGGAAGTGCTATCCCTCCTCTAGATTTTAATCTTTTTGGACCAGAGGGATTATTGCACAAAAATATCGAGCACTTGTTTTATTCGGCTCGTTAAAACTATCGAAAACTCATCCCTTCTGTATTGTTTTATATTTTTTCGGACCTAAGGTATTAGATGACGAAAAAGGACTTTTGGAGTTAATTTTATGTGTCTTTTCAGACTCTCTAAAAATGAAAAGAACCGAGTTATCTTTGTCGTTAGACTCGTTAAAATCATTAGATGAGAACGAGTCTCACTATCGCTAGGCTCGTTAAAACAAAGCAATGGGCTTGCCCGAAGGCCAGGTTATAGAACAAGCATATGTTATCCTCCTCAAGCTTGACAAAAATAAAGAGGTACTGGTCAGCAATGACTGGGGAAAAATTGGGAGAAACTCAAGAAAACTTTGATGGTAGCAAGTCGCTCTTCAACATGACACTTTTCCTCCGTACCACAATCGGGTTGGGTTGTTTCATTCACCGGTCACATCCATGGTCTCGCCATACCATCCATATTTGGGGTAATGCTACCAATCCATCGCATCAGTGTCGCCATATGTTCAAGAGAAGTCGTTCAGAAAAGTCAACCATGTCCCATCCACTGCCATACATTATCCTTCATCCTTTCATGACCGCCACCCTGAATCATATGTCACAGATCATTTTCACCTCCATCAAAATCATTAGCTCCGTTCTTTGTCACTGATGTGGGATTCATTAAGGCCCTCCTTTGACAGATCGCTTCTTGTCGACATCAGCTCATTATCTAAGAAGTTGATCTAGGAACAACCCCTTCAGTACTTTGAAGCTTGCATACCTCAATGGCAAGTTTCTCACTTCCGGCGACAGGTATACATCAATGACCTTCGACCGAAATATTTTGCGTGGTGTTCGACGCCAAGTCCTTTATTCACACCACGTGAATTGTACTGCAGTACCTTGACGGTCATTATCATTATCGGTGATTCCTCTCGCGCTTGTTAACGATTTACCTCATTGACCGGTAATCAAGCGAGGTCTTTCCATGTTCGACTTCAGAACATTTCTCACATGGATCGACTTGTACTTGGAGTGAAGATCGAACAAGTTTGAAGACCCCGGATCTAGTTTCATCCATCCGGGCTGCGATATATATTCAGGAAAGATAAAGACATTGACATGTACATCATTGCAGCAGATAATCATCCTACTCAAAGGATGATAATTTCATAAAAATTATCAGTCTACCATCACTCGATTGTCTGTTCTATGTACAGATAAATGAATTTATAAAGCTGAGCATGGGAATGTCCACCTCAGCTAGATCATGAAAGCAGTATGAAAAATAATGTATTGTATTGTATCTTATTACAGGACTCCTCCCAGCATTGGATGACCTTCGGATCCCCCTGATAAAGCATTTCACCCGATAAACAGCCTCATACTTTAGGGGGCAGCTGTTATAGACATTTTTGTGCCTTACAGCATTAAGCATGAAATATCCATAATCTAAGGGATCCAAAGTCCCTAAACATGTTTTTCCTACCCCTAGAGGAACAAGGCTAACAAACCACATCAATTCACAGAAGTTCTCCACCAGAAACTGCTCAAAAACAAGTCAATTCAGGATCAATTCAGTGGCTCCACTAGCTGTTTGCACTGAATGTCAAAGCCAACACTGGCTACCTGCGCTGAATGTCAAAGGCAACACTGGCTACCTGCGCTGAGCGAGAGTTGACATGTGGCAAGTTCATTCCACGAGGTGTCAGAACCCAGGAAGCTTCCAAAATCTTCCGCAATGACACTTGCCTCAGGGAATTCGACTGGTGATGAGTAAGAGGTTCCAAATCTCCAAGTGGAAGCAAGAACCTCCAAGTGGAATCAAGAACTGACAGACGGAGAGAACACTATTCAGATCTCAAGCTGACTCATCCTATCTCCAAACATCTATATATGGATCTCTCCTCCATGAGATCTAGAGGCTGGAATTTTGTTATTGCAAATAATTGTTGTTGGTTTGAGATTGGAATCATTGGGTGCTTAATGCTTTGAAGGGGGTGAAGATAGGAATTCCATTTGCTGGGAAGGAGATGTTGGATTGGAGCCCTCTGGGTTGTATCTCTTCCTGAACCTTGTTATTCATCAATAAAGCTATCTTGGTTTCTCCTATATACTGATGTATCTTTGATGTATGATTGCATTAGTATGTTTAGTTTACTTCTAATCCTGAACTAGTTATGAATATGAATCCATTTCTTGTGTAGTGTTCTCTTCTTGTGATCTTGCAGAAACCTCTTGAAGCTGGGTGAGCGAGAAGACAAGTAACTGGGAACTCACAAAGAGAAGGGAAACTGGATCGAGGGACAAACGGAAGACATCGGTTAGTCCATCCATATATCTTCATTCTTAATTCATAAAGGAAGAATACTAGAATAGATGTCTCTGTTTGTTGCTAAGGCACTATCACACCTTAGGTGGATATGATCGTCCTGCATAGGCATTTTTCCCCACAACAAATTGGCGACTCCGCTGGGGAAATCTGTTTAGTCATTTTATTTGTGTTTCTATCATTGTTTGTTTCATAGACTCGACAGCAACAATCGAACTGCATCTGTTATTCCCGGATGCAAAGTAGACAGTTGCTGCTTTGATCCAATCACTGGACTTTTCTATGATCTGAACAATGGACTCACAAATGATTTGATGATCCTTTGTGATAGATCTTAGTACTCCCTCAAAGCATCCCTTTGATTGTACCTTTCTTGTTGCTTTTATTTGGCCTAAAATAGTAGATTAAATAGCAATCTGTGACCCAGAACCCAGAGAGAAACTCTTGTTTCTCCTTCAGTGCGACAGCTGTGAAGAGGTTCTGCATTTCAACGCAGGTCCCGTGAAGGCTACCTGTGCTGAATGTCAAAACCCATGTGTTGAGGTTTCGCTGAACCAGTTTGGCCTTGTGTAGCTGGGGTTCTCTGCTCTGTTTTTCCTTGTTTTGATCTCTGATTTTTGCAGCCTGTAACCAGCATAGGTACCAGTCTGATAACTCCTTTTCTCTGCTTAGATTCTGCCTCCGTTTGTACAAAAAGACTGTGAGTGTTTTTATGTGTTTGTGGCGTCATTTGCAGTTTTCCTTTGCATGAGTGAAATAATCATCCTGTAGCCCTTGATTCAGATCTGTTGATTGTGATCTTAGGAGAGAGTTCATTGGCTGTTTGCAGTTGATTATACATTTACTCTTTCTTATTGGTTTGAGTTTGTCTCTTTTAAGTGTCGAAACAAGTATTAATTTCGAAAATCGTTAAGTTTTGTAATCTCTTCTACCCTCTCTGATTTCGAAAAAGCAAACTTTTTTGTATTTGTCATTTAAAAGCAAATTCAAAGTTGTACAAAAAGCTTTCTTTGTAGGCATCAATACTAAGAAAGCAGAAAACAAACACCTGCATTGTGCATTTTCATCTTGATAGTTTGCATGTTTGATTTGGGTGAAGTTCATTAGAGTGTGCTGATTTCTCTTTGAGAAAAGATGGTGTCTTTCTTTTCCCTTAGTAGCTAGGATTTTCAAAGTTGAAAAGATATAAAGCTTGCTTATCATCTTTAGACTGCATTTAGGAATTGTATCATACATCTCTTGGTGAACCTCAAAAGGCAAACTTCTAAAAGGATCAACCTAAAATAAATTGAATGAAATTAACAACGCTTTGCAACATAACACACAACATAGAGGTCTAGGCTAGAGACGTGTTCCGGCGTCGTAAACCCTGGTGATTGTCGATCTCGTTGATGGTGGGTGATTCCTCCTGAGAGATGATAGTGCCAGTACGGATTGTGCTCCCACGTACCGTCGCGTATATATTGGGAGACCCCTATAGGCATGAAACCTTTATCCTTAGGAAGCCGTGTCGGCCGCCCTACTGATCGCAATGCACTGAACACAACATTCAGGAAGATCGGCTGCCCGTACCCTAAAAATTATTCTGCGGTTTTGCGAAAAGTTTGGCACACCCTCTGCCTAGAACTCTAGAGCAGTTTCTTTTGGCCTTTTTCAGACTCTATAACAGAAAAAGTCCATCCGAGCATTTGTCACTTCGGGCTCGTTAAAACATCAAAGGAGACTAGAGTCATATTTAGCTTTTTCTCGACTCTTTAAAATTGAAAAAGCAAGTTTTGTCTAAAGCGTCGTTAAAATTTATTTTAAACGGAACAATCACCCCTTATTCCTACGTTGATCTTTAGGTTGAGAAAATGGAGCACACCAACCAAGGAATTCCCCTTGGTGGAAATCCTAGTCCCTTCTCCTCTTGGGGAGATGTTGGTGCGCCCCATATGGCCACATTGTCGCTTCCAGGACTGACAATTGGCCTGTCGGTCTGGCTATTTTCAACCAATGTCGTTCAGAACACCACTATTCCTGAACAGTCGAGTCAACAGTTAGACCAGACCAAAGTTTCCCACCAGCCTTCTACTTCATCTAATTCTTGCTCTCCTCCTTCCTCTTCGCTTGACGGAACTGGTAGAACAAAAAACCAAGTTCCTAAGGAGAAGAAGGAAAAGAAGAAGAAAGATAAGAAGAAGAAGGAGCCAAAGGCGACTGGGGGAAAACAAGTGTCGTCTGACAGAAATCCACACACAGCACTGACTAGGCCTAAATCGCCATGTGTCATATGCAAGGGAGACCACTTCCATAGAGACTGTCCCTGCATCCATCGGATACTAAGGGACTGGTCTCCCCGTCTGCACAATTTGGTAGCGTCAAACCTTGATAGCCATGTTGACTGCTCACCGTCAACTAGTGAAAGTGAAGCCACAGGACAGAGAGGGAAAGCTAGATTTCCCTGCAAACTGTGTGAAGGCGATCACGCCATCCACCGTTGTCCCTTCTTAGACGAGGCTAAAAGAGTTTTGTAAGATCGCCTGATCTTACGAGCACAACTTCCTCCTGGATATCAAAAACTCCTGCCAAGTCATCACTAGTTGAAAACCCGACTGGCCCGCCCAGGTGGTCAGCCGAAGCACCTATCATTGAAGATGAACCATCTAGATTCATACCTGACGAAAGTCAAAAGGTTGAGGCGGCAGTTGACCCGGTTTTGCCTTCAGAGGCTCTATCTTCAAATGATACCATCACAGAGGAGAATAAAGACGACACCGTCCAAATTCTCTTCATCAACACAGACTCCGACGAACAAGGGGGCAATTTGCCCATTCCTTTATCGCAGGAAGGAACTTCGTCAGAGTCATACTCGGCCGTCTATTCGGTCCCACCACCAAGCAACCTAGTTGTCTCGTTCGACTGGAACCAACTAGGCAGACCCCGGTTGCCAGCAAACATACCATTCAGAATTATCGTTCAAATATACAAAATGGTAATGGTTGGCACTATCATTGATGAGGGGGCATCTGTGAGTATCCTTTCCTCTATTGCTTGGAAAGCGCTTGATTCGCCAGCACTTTTGCCTGAAATGAGAAATCTATCGGGCTTTGATAAAGGAACCAGTCGACCTTTAGGGATCCTCCCCAATGTGCCCATAACATTGAAAGGGAAGACCGCTCAAATGAACGTGATGGTCGTTCAAGGACCCTTGGATTATAACCTACTCCTTGGATGAGACTATATATATTGCATAGGAGCCATTGTCTCCTCACTCTTTAGAGTAATGTGTTTTCCGCACGAAGGAAGAGTGGTCAAGCTCATGGACCAGCTTTCATTTCCCAGATCACGCATCGCAAATAGTCATGTACCATCCCTAAATGGTCTCTTCACGCAAGAAGTGTCTCGACCCACGGTCCATCCTCTTGATGAGTGCGAGTAATCCGGGAGGATATGACTGGAACCCATGGGGCATGCATCCTGGTCTGCTTTGGCAGGAAAACTTTGGGTATAGGGTAGGTTTCCGCGGGGGAATATGACTAGTCCGTACCCCATCCCTCTAAGAAGAGGGGTTGTTCTAGAATAAGATTCTTTTGTCAAAGTTATGTGAGTTGGCGGGCATAGTCGCTCACCTTTGTCTATTTCGGTAGACATTGCCGAGGAAGTGTTTTGTTTGAAATATTAATGAGACAATCTTTGGGTAACCTGAAAGAGGTAAGCCTCTCTCGTTAAAACAAATGTTTTGGTGGAAGTGAAGTAGAGGTAACCTTGAAACTCTGTTTTATACCTGGGGGCATGCAAACCTTTTGGAGTGCAAGCAAGGGGCAGCTATTTATTTTTTAAATTTTTAGGACCTCTAACCCTTTAAACTCGTAGGATTAGTTGTTTCCAAACTTGCATAAAGAAAGGATCCGGAGAAAAGCTTAGTGAGATGAAGCTCCATAAAAAATAGAATCTTGACGAGACACTCTTATCATATGACTGGGTAATCGAGCAGTTTTAGCACACAGTTCATGCTCGTTAAAAAATAAACGCAAGATCCGAGCAGTTTTAACACGGACTTCATGCTCGTTAAAAAATAAACATAAGCAATGAGCAAGTGTTTCCACCAGCGTTTAAGCTCATTTTAAAATAAAAAATGAACCACTACCCGGTAATAACCACTGTGAATGTAACCTTATCAGCCATTAAAGCCTTGGTCATGTTTGCACCGTCACCTCCACTTTTCATTTGGCCGACCGTTCACCTCCATATGATTGTTTACCCATTTTTAGGAATAGCTGCGAAGAGTGATTTCACATAGCCATCCTTGTGACACTTCCGTGATTGGAAAATTCCAACCTGTACCTGGAATCAGCTGCTAACTCTGTTTATCACTCGTTCCTCAAAAGACGAGTCTTCTTTAAGCTCTTTTCAACTGAGCCGTAAAATATTAAAAGATTGCCGAGTCCTTGGCCTTCCAGCTCGTTAAAGGGACAGGAAGTGCTATCCCTCCTCTAGATTTTAATCTTTTTGGACCTGAGGGATTACTGCACAAAAAGATCGAGCACTTGTTTTATTCGGCTCGTTAAAACTATCGAAAACTCATCCCTTCTGTATTGTTTTATACTTTTTCGGACCTAAGGGATTAGATGACGAAAAAGGACTTTTGGAGTTAACTTTATGTGTCTTTTGAGACTCTGTAAAAATGAAAAGAACCGAGTTATCTTTGTCGTTAGACTCGTTAAAATCATTAAATAGCGACAAACTTGTCTTTAGACGAGAACGAGTTTCACTATTGCTAGGCTCGTTAAAACATAGCAATGGGCTTGCCCGAAGGCCAGGTTATAGAACAAGCATATGTTATCCTCCTCAAGCTTGACAAAAATAAAGAGGTACTGGTCAGCAATGACTGGGGAAAAATTGGGAGAAACTCAAGAAAATTTTGATGGTAGCAAGTCACTCTTCAACATGACACTTTTCCTCCGTACCACAATCGGGTTGGGTTGTTTCATTCACCGGTCACATCCATGGTCTCGCCATACCATCCATATTTGGGGTAATGCTACCAATCCATCACATCAGTGTCGCCATATGTTCAAGAGAAGTCATTCAGAAAAGTCAACCCTGTCCCATCCACTGCCATACATTATCCTTCATCCTTTCATGACCGCCACCCTGAATCATATGTCACAGATCGTTTTCACCTCCATCAAAATCATTAGCTCCGTTCCGTGTCACTGATGTGGGATTCATTAAGGCCCTCCTTTGACAGATCGCTTCTTGCCGACATCAGCTCATTATCTAAGAAGTTGATCTAGGAACAACCCCTTCAGTACTTTGAAGCTTGCATACCTCAATGGCAAGTTTCTCACTTCCGGCGACAGGTATACATCAATGACCTTCGACCGAAATATTTTGCGTGGTGTTCGACGCCAAGTCCTTTATTCACACCACGTGAATTGTATTGCAGTACCTTGAGGGTCATTATCATTATCGGTGATTCCTCTCGTGCTTGTTAACGGTTTACCTCATTGACCGGTAATCAAGCGAGGTCTTTCCATGTTCGACTTCAGAACATTTCTCACATGGATCGACTTGTACTTGGAGTGAGGATCGAACGAGTTTGAAGACCCCGGATCTAGTTTCATCCATCCGAGCTGTGATATATATTCAGGAAAGATAAAGACATTGACATGTACATCATTGCAGCAGATAATCATCCTACTCAAAGGATGATAATTTCATAAAAATTATCAGTCTACCATCACACGATTGTCTGTTCTATGTACAGATAAATGAATTTATAAAGCTGAGCATGGGAATTCCCGCCTCAGCTAGATCATGAAAGCAGTATGAAAAATAATGTATTGTATTGTATCTTATTACAGGACTCCTCCCAGCATTGGATGAACTTCGGATCCCCCTGATAAAGCATTTCACCCGATAAACAGCCTCATACTTTAGGGGGCAGCTGTTATAGACATTTTTGTGCCTTACAGAATTAAGCATGAAATGTCCATAATCTAAGGGATCCAAATTCCCTAAACATGTTTTTCCTACCCCTAGAGGAACAAGGCTAACAAACCACAACAATTCACAGAAGTTCTCCACCAGAAACTGCTCAAAAAAAAGTCAATTCAGGATCAATTCAGTGGCTCCACTAGATGTTTGCGCTGAATGTCAAAGCCAACACTGGCTACCTGCGCTAAATGTCAAAGGAAACACTGGCTACCTGCGCTGAGCGAGAGTTGACATGTGGAAAGTTCATTCCATGAGGTGTCAGAACCCAGGAAGCTTCCAAAATCTTCCTCAGTGACACTTGCCTCAGGGAATTCGACTGGTGATGAGTAAGAGGTTCCAAATATCCAAGTGGAAGCAAGAACCTCCAAGTGGAATCAAGAACTGACAGAGGGAGAGGACACTAGTCAGATCTCAAGCTGACTCATCCTCTCTCCAAACATCTATATATGGATCTCTCCTCCATGAGATCTAGAGGCTGGAATTTTGTTATTGCAAAGAATTGCTGTTGGTTTGAGATTGGAATCATTGGGTCCTTAATGCTTTGAAGGGGGTGAAGATAGGAATTCCATTTGCTGGGAAGGAGATGTTGGATTGGAGCCCTTTGGGTTGTATCTCTTCCTGAACCTTGTTATTTATCAATAAAGCTATCTTGGTTTCTCCTATATACTGATGTATCTTTGATGTATGATTGCATTAGTATGTTTAGTTTACTTCTAATCCTGAACTAGTTATGAATATGAATCCATGTCTTGTGTAGTGTTCTCTTCTTGTGATCTTGCAGAAACCTCTTGAAGCTGGGCGAGCGAGAAGACAAGTAACTGGGAACTCACAAAGAGAAGGGAAACTGGATCGAGGGACAAACGGAAGACATCGGTTAGTCCATCCATATATCTTCATTCTTAATTCATAAAGGAAGAATACTAGAATAGTTGTCTCTGTTTGTTGCTAAGGCACTGTCACACCTTAGGTGGATATGATCGTCCTCCATAGGCATTTTTCCCCACAACAAATTGGCGACTCCGCTGGGGAAATCTGTTTAGTCATTTTATTTGTGTTTCTATCATTGTTTGTTTCATAGACTCGACAGCAACAATCGAACTGCATCTGTTATTCCCGAATGCAAAGTAGACAGTTGCTGCTTTGATCCAATCACTGGACTTGTCTATGATCTGAACAATGGACTCACAAATGATTTGATGATCCTTTGTGATAGATCTTAGTACTCCCTCAAAGCATCCCTTTGATTGTACCTTTCTTGTTGCTTTTATTTGGCCTAAAATAGTAGATTAAATAGCAATCTGTGACCCAGAACCAAGTTAGAAACTCTCGTTTCTCCTTCAGCGCGACAGCTGTGAAGAGGTTCTGCATTTCAACGCAGGTCCCGTGAAGGCTACCTGCACTGAATGTCAAAACCCATGTGTTGAGGTTTCGCTGAACCAGTTTGGCCTTGTGTAGCTGGGGTTCTCTGCTCTATTTTGCCTTGTTTTGATCTCTGATTTTTGCAGCCTATAACCAGCATAGGTACCAGTCTGATAACTCCTTTTCTCTGCTTAGATTCTGCCTCCTTTTGTACAAAAAGACTGTGAGTGTTTTTATGTGTTTGTGGCATCATTTGCAGTTTTCCTTTGCATGAGTGAAATAATCATCCTGTAGCCCTTGATTCAGATCTGTTGATTGTGATCTTAGGAGAGAGTTCATTGGCTGTTTGCAGTTGATTATACATTTACTCTTTCTTATTGGTTTGAGTTTGTCTCTTTTAAGTGTCGAAACAAGTATTAATTTCGAAAATCGTTAAGTTTTGTAATCTCTTCTACCCTCTCTGATTTCGAAAAAGAAAACTTTTTTGTATTTGTCATTTAAAAGCAAATTCAAAGTTGTACAAAAAGCTTTCTTTGTAGGCATCAATACTAAGAACGTGGAAAACAAACACCTGCATTGTGCATTTGCATCTTGATAGTTTGCATTTTTTATTTAGGAAAAGTGCATTAGAGCGTGCTGATTGCTCTTTGAGAAAAGATGGTGTCTTTCTTTTCCCTTAGTAGCTAGGATTTTCAAAGTTGAAAAGATATAAAGCTTGCTTATCATCTTTAGACTGCATTTAGGAATTGTATCATACATCTCGTGGTGAACCTCAAAAGGAAAACTTCTAAAAAGATCAACCTAAAATAAATTGAATGAACTTAACAACGCTTTGCAACATAACGCACAACATAGAGGTCTAGGCTAGAGACGTGTTCCGGTGTCGTAAACCCTGGTGACTGTCGATCTCGTTGATGGTGGGTGATTCCTCCTGAGAGACGATAGCACCAGTACGGATTGTGCTCCCACGTACTGTCGCGTATATATTGGGAGACCCCTATAGGCATAAAACCTTTATCCTTAGGAAGCCGTGTCGGCCGCCCTACTGATCGCAATGCACTGCACACAGCATTCAGGAAGATCGACTGCCCGTACCCTAAAAAGTATTGCGTGGTTTTGCGAAAAGTTTGGCACACCCTCTGCCTAGAACTCCAGAGCAGTTTCTTTTGGCCTTTTTTAGACTCTATAACAGAAAAAGTCCATCCGAGCATTTGTCACTTCGGGCTCGTTAAAACATCGAAGGAGACTAGAGTCATCTTTAGCTTTTTCTCGACTCTTTAAAATTGAAAAAGCAAGTTGTGTCTAAAGCGTCGTTAAAATTTATTTTAAATGGAACAATCACCCCTTATTCCTGCGTTGATCTTTAGGTTGAGAAAATGGAGCACACCAACCAAGGAATTCCACTTGGTGGAAATCCTAGTCCTTTCTCCTCTTGGGGAGATGCGGTGTGCCCCATACAGCCACATTGTCGCTTCCAGGACTGACAATTGGCCTGCCGGTCTAGCTCTTTTCAACCAATGTCGTTCAGAACACCACTATTCCTGAACAATCGAGTCAACAGTTAAACCAGACCAGAGTTGCCCACCAGCCTTCTACTTCATCTAATTCTTCCTCTCCTCCTTCCTCTTCGCTTGACAGAACTGGTAGAACAAAAAAACAAGTTCCTAAGGAGAAGAAGGAAAAGAAGAAGAAAGATAAGAAGAAGAAGGAGCCAAAGGCGACTGGGGGCAAACAAGTGTCGTCTGACAGAAATCCACACACAACACTAACTAGGCCTAAATCACCATGTGTCATATGCAAGGGAGAACACTTCCACAGAGACTGTCCCTGCATCCCTCGGATACTAAGGGACTGGTTTCCCCATCTGCACAATTCGGTAGCGTCAACCTCTGATAGCCATGTTGACTGCTCACCCTCAACCAGTGAAAGTGAAGCCACAGGACAGAGAGGGAAAGCTAGATTTCTCTGCAAACTGTGTGAAGGCGATCACGCCATCCACCGTTGTCCCTTCTTAGACAAGGCTAAAAGAGTTTTGGAATATCGCCCGATCTTACGAGCGCAACTTCCTCCTGGATATCAAAAACTCCTGCCAAGTCCTTCACTAGTTGAAAACCCGGCTGGCCCGCCCAGGTGGTCAGCCGAAGCACCTATCGTTGAAGATGAACTGTCTCGATTTATACCTAACAAAAGTCAAAAGGTTGAAGCGGCAGTTGACCGGGTTTTGCCTTCAGAGGCTCTATCTTCGAATGATACCATCACAGAGGAGAATAAAGACGACACCGTCCAAATTCTCTTCATCAACACAGACTCCAACGAACAAGGGGGCAATTTTCCCATTCCTTTATCGCAGGAAGGAACTTCGTCAGAGTCATACCTGGCCGTCTATTCGGTCCCACCACCAAGCAACCTAGTTGTCTCGTTCGACTGGAACCAACTAGGCAGACCCCGGTTGCCAGCAAGCATACCATTCAGAATTATCGTTCAAATATACAAAATGGTAATGGTTGGCACTATCATTGATGAGGGGGCATCTGTGAGTATCCTTTCCTCTATTGCTTGGAAAGCGCTTGGTTCGCCAGCGCTTTTGCCTGAAATGAGAAATCTATCGAGCTTTGATAAAGGAACCAGTCGACCTTTAGGGATCCTCCCCAATGTGCCCATAACATTGAAAGGAAAGACCGTTCAAATGAACGTTATGGTCGTTCAAGGACCCTTGGATTATAACCTACTCCTTGGATGAGACTATATATATTGCATAGAAGCCATCGTCTCCTCACTCTTTAGAGTAATGTGTTTTCTGCACGAAGGAAGAGTGGTCAAGCTCGTGGACCAGCTTTCATTTCCCGGATCATGCATCGCAAATAGTCATGTACCATCCCTAAATGGTCTCTTCACGCAAGAAGTGTCTCGACCCACGGTCCGTCCTCCTGATGAGCACGAGTAATCCGGGAGTATATGACTGGAACCCAGGGGGCATGCGTCCTGGTCTGCTTCGGCAGGAAAACTTTGGGTATAGGGTAGGTTTCCGCGGGGGAATATGACTAGTCCGTACCCCGTCCGTCTAGGAAGAGGGGTTGTTCTAGAATAAGATTCTTTTGTCAAAGTTATGTGAGTTGGTGGGCATAGTCGCTCACCTTTTTCTATTTCGGTAGACATTGCCGAGGAAGTGTTTTGTTTCAAAGATTAACGAGACAATCTTTGGGTAACCTGAAAGAGGTAAGCCTCTCTCGTTAAAACAAATGTTTTGGCGGAAGTGAAGTAGAGGTAACCTTGAAACTATGTTTTATACCTGGGGGCATGCAAACCTTTTGGAGTGCAAGCAAGGGGCGGCTATTTATTTTTTAAATTTTTAGGACCTCTAACCCTTTAAACTCGTAGGATTAGTCGTTTCCAAACTTGCATAAAGAAAGGATCCGGAACAAAGCTTAGTGAGATGAAGCTCCATAAAAAATAGAATCTTGACGTGACACTCTTATCATATGACTGGGTAATCAAGCAGTTTTAGCACACAGTTCATGCTCGTTAAAAAATAAACGCAGGATCCGAGCAGTTTTAACGCGGACTTCATGCTCGTTAAAAAATAAACATAAGCAATGAGCAAGTGTTTCCACCAGCGTTTAAGCTCATTTTAAAATAAAAAATGAACCACTACCCGGTAAATAACCACTGTGAATGTAACCTTATCAGCCATTAAAGCCTTGGTCGTGTTTGCACCGTCACCTCCACTTTTCATTTGGCCGACCGTTCACCTCCATATGATTGTTTACCCATTTTGAGGAACAGCTGCGAAGAGTGATTTCACATAGCCATCCTTGTGACACTGCCGTGATTGGAAAATTCCAACCTGTACCTGGAATCAGCTACTAACCCTGTTTATCACTCGTTCCTCAAAAGACGAGTCTTCTTTAAGCTCTTTTCAATTGACCCGTAAAATATGAAAAGATTGCCGAGTCCTTGGTCTTCCAGCTCGTTAAAGGGACAGGAAGTGCTATCCCTCCTCTAGATTTTAATCTTTTTGGACCTGAGGGATTATTGCACAAAAAGATCGAGCGCTTGTTTTATTCGGCTCGTTAAAACTATAAAAAACTCATCCCTTCTGTATTGTTTTATACTTTTTCGGACCTAAGGGATTAGATGACGAAAAAGGACTTTTGGAGTTAACTTTATGTGTCTTTTCAGACTCTCTAAAAATGAAAAGAACCGAGTTATCTTTGTTGTTAGACTCGTTAAAATCATTAAATAGCGACAAACTTGTCTTTAGATGAGAACGAGTTTCACTATCGCTAGGCTCGTTAAAACATAGCGATGGGCTTGCCCGAAGGGCAGGTTATATAACAAGCATATGTTATCCTCCTCAAGCTTGACAAAAATAAAGAGGTACTGGTCAGCAATGACTGGGGAAAAATTGGGAGAAACTCAAGAAAACTTTGATGGTAGCAAGTCGCTCTTCAACATGACACTTTTCCTCCATACCACAATCAAGTTGGGTTGTTTCACTCACTGGTCACATCCATGGTCTCGCCATACCATCCATATTTGGGGTAATGCTACCAATCCATCGCATCAGTGTTGCCATATGTTCAAGAGAAGTCGTTCAGAAAAGTCAACCGTGTCCCATCCACTGCCATACATTATCCTTCATCCTTTCATGACCGCCACCCTGAATCATATGTCACAGATCGTTTTCACCTCCATCAAAATCATTAGCTCCGTTCCGTGTCACTGATGTGGGATTCATTAAGGCCCTCCTTTGATAGATCGCTTCTTGTCGACATCAGCTCATTATCTAAGAAGTTGATCTATGAACAACCCCTTCAGTACTTTGAAGCTTGCATACCTCAATGGCAAGTTTCTCACTTCCGGCGACAGGTATACATCAATGACCTTCGACCGAAAGATTTTGCGTTGTGTTCGATGCCAAGTCCTTTATTCACACCACGCGAATTGTACTACAGTACCTTGAGGGTCATTATCATTATCGGTGATTCCTCTCGCGCTTGTTAACGGTTTACCTCATTGACCGGTAATCAAGCGAGGTCTTTCCATGTTCGACTTCAGAACATTTCTCACATGGATCGACTTGTACTTGGAGTGAAGATCGAACGAGTTTGAAGACCCCAGATCTAGTTTCATCCATCCAAGTTACGATATATATTCAGGAAAGATAAAGACAATGACATGTACATCATTGCAGCAGATAATCATCCTACTCAAAGGATGATAATTTCATAAAAATTATCAGTCTACCATCAGACGATTGTCTGTTCTATGTAAAGATAAATGAATTTATAAAGCTGAGCATGGTAATGCCCGCCTCAGCTAGATCATGAAAGCAGTATGAAAAATAATGTATTGTATTGTATCTTATTACAGGCCTCCTCCCAGCATGGGATGAACTTCGGATCCCCCTGATAAAGAATTTCACCCGATAAACAGCCTCATACTTTAGGGGGCAACTGTTATAGACATTTTTGTGCCTTACAGCATTAAGCATGAAATGTCCATAATATAAGGGATCCAAAGTCCCTAAACATGTTGTTCCTACCCCTAGAGGAACAAGGCTAACAAACCACAGCAATTCATAGAAGTTCTCCACTAGAAATTGCTCAAAAACAAGTCAATTCAGGATCAATTCAGTGGCTCCACTAGCTGTTTGTGCTGAATGTCAAAGCCAACACTGGCTACCTGCGCTGAATGTCAAAGGCAACACTGGCTACCTGCGCTGAGCGAGAGTTGACATGTGGCAAGTTCATTCCACGAGGTGTCAGAACCCAGGAAGCTTCCAAAATCTTCCTCAATGACACTTGCCTCAGGGAATTCGACTGGTGATGAGTAAGAGGTTCCAAATCTCCAAGTGGAAGCAAGAACCTCCAAGTGGAATCAAGAACTGACAGAGGGAGAGGACACTAGTCAGATCTCAAGCTGACTCATCCTCTCTCCAAACATCTATATATGGATCTCTCCTCCATGAGATCTAGAGGCTGGAATTTTGTTATTGCAAAGAATTGTTGTTGGTTTGAGATTGGAATCATTGGGTGCTTAATGCTTTGAAGGGGGTGAAGATAGGAATTCCATTTGTTGGGAAGGAGATGCTGGATTGGAGCCCTCTGGGTTGTATCTCTTCCTGAACCTTGTTATTCATCAATAAAGCTATCTTGGTTTCTCCTATATACTGATGTATCTTTGATGTATGATTGAATTAGTATGTTTAGTTTACTTCTAATCCTGAACTAGTTATGAATATGAATCCATGTCGTGTGTAGTGTTCTCTTCTTGTGATCTTGCAGAAACCTCTTGAAGCTGGGCGAGCGAGAAGACAAGTAGCTGGGAACTCACAAAGAGAAGGGAAACTGGATCGAGGGACAAACGGAAGACACCGGTTAGTCCATCCATCTCTCTTCATTCTTAATTCATAAAGATAGAATACTAGAATAGCTGTCTCTGTTTGTTGCTAAGGCACTGTCACACCTTAGGTGGATAGGATCGTCCTGCATAGGCATTTTTCCCCACAACAGATAGCTAAATTCGGAGGTCATCCAGCCAACTCTCCTCAAGGCGAGGCTAGATGCTTGCAACTACAAAGATTATATACATAAATAGTTAATTGGCAGTTTTAATTTTAGATTCAGTTTTAGTTTTAGTTTTTCTTTAGTTTTGCCTAAAATGAGGACGGTCATTTAAACCGCCTCCTATATTTTTGTAATAAACTATTTTTAGATTTAGCTAGTAGTATTTAAATCCTTCTCATGCATTTAGCGAAGGATCCTGAAATTTGTCAAAAACTTTTCCTCAGAACATGCACTTCTGCACCCTCCGAGGAGGTTTTGATGAATGAATGGAACAATATTTATTGACATCTGTGTTTAATATCTACTATTGAAATTGCACTTTTTTACTCTTAGTAGATGTTGAATTAAGAAGTGATAAATCATTATTTCTGGAGCTCATGAGTAGAACTCGTTATAAATGGTACTTTTATCTCTTAACAATTTCTTCTTATGTGTGAAGGTGAGATTCATGTTTAGTTATTTATATGTGAATGCCTGAATTCTTGAGTTATCATTTGGCACTTCTGTACGGTGATAGCCATTTATTTATGCTTAATATATGAGTGACTTATTATGCGATATGTTTTTCATGACTGTTCGACTAACGTTTTTATACGAAACAGTTCATATTTATTGAATTCTTTTATTATAGCAATTGAATGATATTTATTACCAATAATTGTAGAAACTATTTTAGATCGCATAATTGAAAGATTAAATCATGGGTTAGTTTTAGAATTAGATATTTTTGTTCATTAGAATACAATTGCATGTTATTAAATTAGACTTAGAATAAAAGAATTTTACTTAGAAATTATTAGGAAGGAAATATCAATTCTCAACACACACATACATAAATTGGGAAACTGGTCCCATATCCCCAGTCGGACCCACTATACCAAACATAAAAGGAGCTACTAACCAAGGTTCGGACCGGGTGGGTATCCCCCTTGTTGTAGACCCAATTTTCGGGGCTTCAACACAGTGCAAAATCACCTCAGCCACCTGGTTAGGGTTGCACAAAGGACAATTATAATAGATCACGAAGGTATTGTAGATCAGAATAGTGTGCAAAGTAACCTATGCAAAGGTAGGAATAGTTGGGCTAAATCGACCACTCAAACATCTCAAGGTTGCAGAAACTTGGTTCCAGCATCCCCCCATAATGCATCGGGTGAGACTTTATTCTGTGCACCGCGACTGATGTCGAAAGGGCCAGTAGTGTAGGGATTTGTTTGGATAATTAACTATGAACCTGGTTCAAGCCCCATCAAGCCAATAAATGGTTCTATTGCCAGGATTTGAACCCTGGTCTCTCGGGTGAGAGCTGAGTTGTTGGGTCCCCATAATACTAGTGATTACCCCACTACTATTGTAGTTATACCCCTTATTAATATTGTTGTGCCCCTATTTCCCCCATATTCTTATCACTGTGCCCCATAGAATCCCTCTATTGTTATTTTTGTGGCTTTATATTATTATTGTTAGGTCGGCTGGATTATATTCTGACTCCTTAGACTCCTATATATAGAAATGAGGTTTTGTCATTTGAAGCATCCAAGAATTGTTCATTTATGTAATGTAAAGGAGGTTTCCCCCTCGAAGAGGCTGAATTCTAAGGCGTTGATATATCTTTTCTATCTTTTCTTGAGCTGGTTTCATAACATTTGGTATCAAAGCTTTCGATTCTAGGGTTTCACTGCTCCAAACAGGTCATCGTGGCATTTTCGCTATAATTTTTTTTCTGTGACGTTCTAGAAGTTGCTAAAAAAAACCATTTGGGAAGAAATCTTGCTGAACCTCGGGTCCAAATTTTAGAGATTTTCGTGCTATATTTGCAGAGATATGATGTGAGGAAGTTGGTCTTTTTGCAGACTCCTGAATTACATTCCAAACAGGTGACCTGGGGAAAATATTCATAACTTTCTTTCTGAGCATCGGATTGAAATTTCTCAAGAAGGTACAGAAAGAGGATGGACTGTAGTTTTCTTGCATATATTTTTCAGAGTCAAAGGTCAAAACAGTGACACGTGGCACTTTATACAAGTTTGCTCTACTGAACTAGTCTACAATCAAGTCACTTTGGGAGATTGTGCATAACTCTTTCTTGGAGAATCCAATTTGGATTAGACTAGTGGCATTGGAAAGAGGACATAGGAGGCTACTAGAGGTCACAATTTTATAGCTAGATGATTCGAAATTATAGAGATACATCAGATTCAATATCGGGCTTATACAAAGTGAAAAAAGGTGTGTAGTTTTTTTTTTTAAATTTTTGCATAGGCTTGGTTTGAAGGAATTCAAAGGGCATAGTAAAGCATTATTATCGGTAATTGATGCCCCGAGGAAAGAAAAATCAAACACCTAGTAAGCAACCTGAAAGCTCTAGCATGACTTATGAAGAAGAGGAAGAAATGCAACATGATATACCAAAATTACAAGACCAAGTGCAACAAGTGTCACTTGCACAAAAAGGAACATAATCTAAGATGGATGGTTTAAAAAAAGATGTAGAAGCTAAGATGGGTTTAAAGAAAGGTGTAGAAGCTAAGATGGATGATTTGAAGATAGATTTGAAGACAGACATGGAATAATTGAATAATTTCCTACAAGAAAGGGTCATTAATGGTGAAAGGGTAGTAAAGGAAACTCATGATGAGAACAAAAGAAATGTTAATCATGATTCCATAGACTCTAATGTTGGATCGAAGACCCACCATATTCCAAAAATCGATATGAGGAAGTTTGATGGCAAGGATCCCACAACATGGATATTACAGATGGAGCAATTCTTCGATCTCAATAATGTGCAAAACACACAAAAGGTACGTATGGAAACTTTATATTTGGAACCAAATCAGTTTGTATGGTATCAATGGCTTTGCTTTCATAAACAATTTATCACTTGGGCAATTTTTACGGAAGAATTGATAGCACATTATGAGGATACAAAAAGCAACACTTTTTTTAGCCAATTGATAAGTCTCAAACAAAAGGGTTCAATAATGGAGCACATTGAGGAGTTCCAAAAATTGAACATAAGGGTAAAAGATATTCCAGAGGAGCATAGGATTGATGTGTTCATAGGGTCTTTAAAGGATAATATCCAACATGATGTTTGCCTTTGGGAACCTGATTCATTAGAGAAGGCATTCAGGTTAGCAAGAAAAATGGAAAGCAAAATTATGGCAACCAGGAAGCATACCACTCACAACTATAAAGATGGAAGTGTTGTTGCCCCTAGTCTTCCACAACCTATAAGGTTGACACCACAACAATTGGAAGAAAAAAGAGCAAAAGGGCTTTGTTACAGTTGTGATAGCAAATACACTAAAGGTCATAAGTGTGCTGAGAAGAAATTATTCTACATAGATTGTGAAGAGGAAGAAGAAAAGGAGCAAGAAAGGTCAAAAGAAGAGGATATACTCCAGGAACAAAGCCTAGATGAAGAAAAATAAATCCGACCATATCTTGTAATGCATTGGTGGGAATTACCACTCCTCAAACCATCAAGATAGAAGGACAAATCAAGAAGAAAAAGGTAATAGTGTTGATTGATTCAGGAAGCACCCACAATTTTATTCATTGTAAGGTAGCAAAAGAATTGAATTGCTTCCTATATCCAGCACCAGAGTGTCAAGTGATGATTGCAAATGGAGGAACAATAAATTGCTCTGGAAAGTGCCATAATATCAAGCTATCCATGGGAGAATATGTATTGACTAGCCCAATGCTTTCCATTCCAATGGGAGGTGCTGATGTTGTACTAGGAGTCCAATGGCTACAATCCTTGGGTACAATAGCTTTTAATTTTCAAGAACTTTTCATCAAATTTTCTACGGAAGGAAAGGAAGTTGAATTAAGGGGTATTGCAGGGAAACCAGGAAAGATAATCAGCTCTAATGGTATGACAAAGCTTCTAAAAAAGGAGCAAAGAGGTGTAATTGCACAATTATGTTCGCTAGATGTTTCCACATTGGAATCATCTATTTCTCCAGATCTCCAAAAAGTTCTGGACAATCATTCCAAGGTATTTGAGACTCCCAAAGGTCTCCCACCTATGCGTGATCATGATCATGCTATTCATCTGATTCCAGGAAGTGTTCCTCCAAACATCAGGCCGTACAGATATCCCTATGTCCAAAAGAGTGAAATTGAACGTATGGTTGCAGAAATGCTAGAGGCTGGTATAATTCAACCGAGTCAAAGTTCTTTCTCTGCTCCAGTAGTATTGGTGCACAAGAAGGATGGATCATGGCGCATGTGTCCGGATTATAGGGAGCTCAACAAGCTCACTATTAAAGATAAGTTCCCCATTCCTGTCATTGATGAATTACTGGATGAATTGCATGGATCAATTTACTTCACCAAGTTGGATCTTCGTTCAGGATATCATCAAATCAGAATGAAGATTGAAGACATTCCGAAAACAACATTTAGAACTCATGAGGGTCATTATGAATTTTTGGTCATGCCTTTTGGCCTTACCAATGCACCTTCAACATTTCAAGGTTTGATGAATTCAATTTTCAAACCATTCCTTAGAAAATTTGTGTTAGTATTTTTTGATGATATACTAATCTACAGCAAGTCTTGGAAGGATCATGTTGAACATGTTGACAGGGTGCTACAACTATTGGAGGAGAAACAATTATATGCAAAAAGATCCAAATGTTTCTTTGGAGTCCAGGAGGTGGAATATTTGGGTCATATTGTATCTCATGAAGGAGTTAAGGTAGACCCTAGCAAAATTAAAGCCATTAAGGAATGGAAAATCCCCACATCCATAAAGCATCTGCGAGGATTTCTCGGGTTGACAGGGTATTATCGCAAGTTTGTTAAGAATTATGGGAGAATAGCAGCACCTCTAACAACATTATTGAAGAAAGATGCATTTTCATGGACTCCGGAAGCAACAAAGGCCTTTGAACATCTTAAAGAGGCAATGTGCCAAGCACCGGTCTTAGCTACACCGGACTTCACAAAAACCTTTATTGTGGAATGTGATGCTTCAGGAAATGGAATTGGTGCTGTTTTAATGCAAGATGAAAGACCCATTGCTTTTGAAAGTCGTCCAATCAAGGAAAGTTTTTAAGCAAAGCTATTTATGAGAAGGAAATGTTGGCAATACTCCATGCACTTAAGAAATGGCGACCCTACCTAATGGGAAGACACTTCAAGGTAAAAACGGATCATGATAGCCTTAAATACTTTTTAGAACAAAGATTATCCTCTGAAGAGCAACAAAAGTGGGTCACAAAGATGTTGGTTTATGACTTTGAAATCATCTACAAAAAAGGGAAGCAAAATGTGGTGGCAGATGCACTCTCAAGAAAGGATGAGGATGTGGAAGCATTGTTGTGCGCCATTTCTATTATCCAACCAGATTGGATAAATGAAGCAAGGGAGGAATGGAAGAATGATGAAGAAGTGTGGGCACTTATTCGAAAGTTACAACAAGATTCCGTATGTCTGATACATTTAGCTGGCAAAATGATTCGTTATGGTACAAAGATCGCTTATACCTCTGTAAGAATTCCCAGCTAAAACAAAAGATTCTTATGGAATTGCACACTTCTCCCTTAGGAGGGCACTCAGGATTTTTAAAAACTTACCACAGGGTTAAGAAGGAATTTTTTTGGGATGGCCTTAAATCAGATATTCAAAAGTTTGTGGCAGAATGTTTGGTTTGCCAACAAAATAAAGTTGAAACAATTAAGACACCGGTTCTATTACAACCTTTATCCATTCCAAGCCAACGTTGGGAGGAGGTTTCAATGGATTTTATCACAGGTTTACCCAAGTCTGAGGGAAAGAGTGTCATCATGGTGGTAGTTGACAGACTTACCAAGTATGCACACTTTTGTGCATTATCACATCCATTTAAAGCCAGTACAGTTTCTACTGCATTTATGGAAACAATTCAAAAGCTACATGGAAACCCAAAGATTATTGTAAGTGACAGAGATCCCATTTTCACTGGAAATTTTTGGACATAATTATTTTCTTGTCTTGGTACTCAGTTAGCTCATAGCTCATCTTATCATCCTCAATCTGATGGGCAAACTGAGATAGTAAACAAATGTTTGGAAGGATATCTTCGTTGCTTTGTATCTGATAAACAGACACAATGGGTCAAATGGTTGCCTCTGGTTGAATGGTGGTATAACACTTCCTTCCATACAACAACAAAAATGACCCCATTTATGGCACTTTATGGGTATCAACCACCATCCATCACATCATATTTAAGAGAAAATTCTAAGGTTCAGGCAGTGGAACATCACATTGAACATCAACAACAAGTCCTCCAACTCTTAAAGGATAACCTCGTGTTGGCACAGAATAGAATGAAACAACAGGCAGATCAACATCGCAGTGAAAGAAGTTTTGATGTAGGTGATTGGGTATTCCTACGGCTACAACCATATAAGCAAATGTCCCTCAAGCAAGCTAAGAAGGATAATAAATTATCACCAAAGTATTATGGTCCGTACAAGGTGTTGCAAAAGATTGGTACTATGGCATACAAATTGGAGCTTCCTGCAGCTTCTCGATTGCACCCATTTTTCCATGTTTCATGTTTAAAGAAGGTTATAGGCGACAAGCTCCCAGTTCAAACAATATTGCCAGAACTTGAAGAGGAAGGAAAAATTATATTGGAACCGGAAGCAGTCATAGAAAAAAGGACTCGACAGCGACGAAATCGATCATTTCAGAGTATGTTATGAAGTGGAAGAACTTATCTGCTAAAGATTCCACATGGGAGGATGAGAATTTTGTGCAGAAGTATCCAGAACTACTCAACCATTGAGGACAACACTTTTTTGAAGGAGAGGGGCATGTTGGGTCCCCATAATACTAAGGATTACTCCATTACTATTGTAGTTATACTCCTTATTAATATTGTTGTGCCCCTATTGCCCCCATATTGTTATTACTGTGCCCCATAGAATCCCTCTATTGTTATTTTTGTGGCTTTATATTATTATTTTTAAGTCAGATAGATTATATTGTGACTCCTTAGACTCCTATATATAGAAAGGAGGTTTTTTCATTTAAGCATCCAAGAATTATTCATTTATGCAATGTAAAGGAGGTTGCCCCCTCGAAGAGGCTGAATTCTAAGGCGTTGATCTATCTTTTCTATCTTTTTTTGAGCTGGTTTCATAACACGAGTATACTAACCAACTAGACTAGCCTATGGGGAAAATCCATAGCCTGAATGGGCTACTTAGCTAAGTTGCACGCTAGAATGTTATAATGTAATTGTTGAAGAAGAAGATGAAGATTTGTGGAAAATTAACATTCCATTGACGGAAGGCCACTGTGAAGTTCAGGGACCACATATTGAGAACCCTGACATAACCACACTAGTGAAGACTAAGTAAGTGAATATTGGTATGGAGGCGGAACCTAGATTTGTGAAGATTGGAGACTATTGGGGCAACTCGACGATGGATAAGGTCGCTAAATTGGTACGCAAATATCAAGACTTATTGCCGACTAATTTTACGGATTTGAAGGGAATAATCGAAGATTTAGGGGTAATGAAGATCACGTTAAAACCTGATGCAAAGCCGGTTAAGCAGAGGCCGTATCGCTTAAATTTGAAATACAAGGAGAAGGTCCGCGTAGAACTAGGCAAGATGCTCGCGGTAGGCATCATCGAGCCCATGCAGGAATCTGATTGGGTAAGCCCAATGGTGGTACAAGAGAAGAAGTAGTTGGAATAAATAAGAATATGAATGGATCTTAGAAAGTTGAATGACGAATGTGTACATGATCCATTCCCAACTTTGTTCACAAATGAGGTGTTGGACAATGTAGGCAGTCAAGAAGCATATTATTTCACGGATGGGTTCTTAGGGTACCATCAGATCAAAATCACGCTGGAGGATAGAAGCAAGACAATCTTCACGACTAAGTGGGGTTGCTTTCAATATACTGTCATGCCATTTCGATTGAAGAATGCCTTTGCTATCTTTTCCCACGTAGTTGTTGTGGCATTCAGGGAATATATTCATAAATTCTTGGAGGTTTATTTTGATGACTGGACTATATTTGGGCTAGTTAGGTGCCATGTAGTGAACCTATGCTTGATGTTGGATACATGCTGAAGATACCAAATTGTGCTCAACCTCAAGAAGTGTACGTTTCTCATTCCTTTTGGGAACCTATTGGGGCATGTGGTTTGTATACAATGGCTGATGGTAGACCCTATGAAAGTCACGATGATTCTAAATTTCCAAGCACCGCAGAGTGAAAAACAGCTGCGTGCTACTTTGGGGCATATGGGGTACTATAGGATGTTCATTAAAAGCTATGCCCATATCACCCTACCGATGGAAATGCTATTGAGAAAGGATTGCATGTTTTTCTAGAATGATGACTGTAAAAAAAGCCTAGATGTATTAAAAGAAAAGATGGTTACTGCACCGATTCTGGTCTTCCCGAATTGGAAGAAAGAGTTTCATGTCCATGTTGATGCATTGAGTATAGTGCTGGGGGAAATACTAACATAGGAGGGTGGAGAAGGGGATCACCCTATCGCATTCGCGAGTCCCAGATTATCTAAAGCAGAAAAGAATTATTCCACCACTGAATGTGAGGGACTGGCTATGGTGTATGCGCTCCAAAAGTATCAACACTACTTTCTAGGAGGACAATTCAAGATGTATACAAATCACTCTGCACTAAAATACTTGGTCAATAAGCCTATGTTTGGTGGACACATATGCATATGACTTTTGTTGTTCCGAGAATATGATTTTGAAGTTGTTGTGAAGCCTGGATGAATGAACGCGGGACCAGATCACTTGTCGCGCATTGAGATAGGAGAGGAACCTACTATTCCAGAGGAAGGATTACCTAACGCACAACTCTTTCTTATGCGCGTAGAAGATGGACATTTTGAAGATATAATTCACTTTCTCACAATTGGAACTGTGCCAAAAGGGTACTCCATCTAGCAGAAGAAGGAACTAGTGGTGCACGTGGTAGATTTCTTTGTCATTACGGGGCACCTATATAAGATGGGGAATGATGAGACAATGTGAAGGTATGTACCTAAATTTGAATGAAGTAATATCCTCATTGATTCTCATGGGGCTGATGCAGGAGGACATTATGCAGGGAGAGCGACCGCGTAGAAGATTTGTCGCGTAGGGTTGTAGTGGCCGACCATTCATCAGGATTCGAAAGCACATTGCAAGGCCTGTGGTGTATGTCAAAGAACAAGTAAACCATCACGGAGGGACGAGATGCCTTTGAATATATAAATGACATTCCAGCCCTTTGAAAAGTGGGTAATCAAATTTGTAGGACCTATCAAACTTCAAAGAAAAATGAGTGCGAGATATTATCACTGCAACAAAGTACCTAACTCTTTGGGCAGAGGCACAACCAGTGAAAGATTACATGGCCGCAAAGTTTCTGTTTGAACACATATTGAAACGATTAGGATGTCTGAATATCTTGATGAGCGATAGCAGTACACATTTCCTGAACAAGATGATTAGCGCGTTGACAGAAGAGTTTCAGGTGTATCATCATAAAAGCACAACATATAACCCACAAGCTAACAGGACAGTAGAAGTGTTTAACAAAGTACTGGAGATTGCATTGACCATGGTATGTAATGTGCAATGAAGTGATTGGGACCTACACATACCCACAGAATTATGGGCTTATAGGAAAACATGCAAGCAATTGACGGGACAGACACCTTTCCAGCTGGTCTACGAAGTGGAAGCCGTAATGCTGATGGAGTATATCATGCCTAGTCTGCACATAGCAATGCTCACAAGTATGACAGACCACGAAGCCTTGGAGGAGAGGCTCGTGTAGTTGGAAGATCTTGAAGAAGAATAATTTTTGGTTGGATTCCATCAATAGGTACAAAAGCAACGTGAAAAGGCTTGGCACGATTGACATATCAAGTTACACACCTTTAAGGTGAATGATTTGGTATTTTTATACAATAGTAAGTTTGATAAACCCTTGGTGAAGCTCCAAATGCATTGGATGGGACCATATGTTATTAAGGAAATCAAAGATGGTGGTGTGGTGTAGTTAGAGATGTTAAATGGCAAACTCTTCCTAGGAAAAGTAAATGGTAGTCGGTTGAAGCCTTACATAGGTGGCCTAACAATCTGACTAGCCAAAGGAAGCATAGTCTTAGTGCTCCAGGAAACTGAAATGAGGCACATGACTATTAACTACTCTACCTGAGAGCTGGGCCATGTGAGGAATGCGCGTAGTAGCGAGGTGTCACAAGGTCCGCGACAGCGCAAGGGTAGCTATGCTGCCGCACGGGTTGGCTAGAAAGTGACCGTTATAGTCACTATTCACGATGTGATGCTTGGTTTGAGACCAAATGGAGTGGGCAGCAGGCATTTAAGGCAAACTTTATGGGCTAGATTTGGGAAGCTCTGCCACCAAGGGAGCGTTAATGGACTGAAAGTGGGGGGAATGGTTGAATTCAAATTCAAAAGGTGCTATAAAGTGCAAAGGGTTGCCCAACAAACAACACTTGGCCATTTGAGAATTGAGCTATTGCACGCCCAGAGATTCATGAACCCTGATTTGTTTGATCTTTTGAAGTTGAAGGCATTGTTTGAGCACTTACCTGAGTCGTTGTGAGAATTGTGGAATAACAATACAACTGTGCTAGAGGAGGCCATGGATATTGGAGAGATGACTGTTGAGGAGGCCACGTAGTCCATAACAGTAGGAGAAGCCCAAGAAATTGCCAAGATAGTCGCAAAAATACCTAAATCACCGTGCACACCAAGACCCAAGAAAGATAAGAAGCCTATGGTAACGGTGCACATGTCCCCCAAGAACCCGTTAAGGACAAGTCTCACCATGGAAGAAAAGGGGAAGGCGATCAATTTGGAAGCTGAGGAGGAGAAAGAAGACTTCGAAGAAATCTTGGTAGAGGAGGAGGATGAAGAAATGGAGTAAGAAATGCATGGTGCGGACCATCTGACCAGGTTTCCTGTGTATGTTCCTCCACGGAAGGGGAAAGCAAGGGTGCCCAAGGACCTAGATGAGATAAATATCACTCTGCAGACTCCGCTGCTATTCGATGATATCATTTTTGATGGAGCACACTTAGGATGGGTTCCGTTTCTAAAATTTAAAGACTGGGATCTCACGGACCACGAGAAATTCCCACATTTGGCAACTGCACAGTTAATGCAGCCGAACAAAAATATAGTGGCAGGTGTCATAGAGTTGGGACCACATAAGTGGTTGCGAGGAGTAGAGAAATCAAGATTGTTAAACCTGCTCTAGGTGCCGCATTACCATCACGCCTCAGTGAATATTTTTGTTATCAGACAGCTGCTCTGCTTGGTGCATGTTGGGTGTTTGTGGCTAGAGGAGCCCATCCCCATCATGGATCATCTAATTCATAGAATTACCTAGCTCCCTTGTGAAGGGGAGGATCCAACGAACATATCCGAGGGTAAAAGTGATGATTTTTCCATCGCGGAGGCCATGAAGAAGAAGTCCAAGCTGGAGAAGAAAAAGAGAGGGTACATGATCTCCAGTATCAACGTTGGAGTCAAATTCATGACATAGATATTAGTCGGTACTGTTATGCAGAAGTGTTGCACGAATGAGGTGCCCACACCAGTGGTTGCACTTGTTGCGCAGTGCACAGAGGGGGTCCAGTTTAACTGGGTGGATTACTTGTGCAGAGAGTTCCTGGAAAACTACAGCGAGGCACATGAATAGGAGAAGACTTTCCACTATGCATGGCTTCTACTATCCATAGTGCTGGTGGCTTGGGAATTGCCTGAGGATAGCAGTTCCCCACAACTGCGTAGGATCTTCCGGAGGCAGTGAAGTACAATTCACTGTGGGAAACTAAAGACACGTAGAGGATCAGAGACAACAAGATATTCTGGGTGTTCATGGTGATGAAAATCAGAATGGGGATTAATCGCAAGCCGTAGTTATTGTCCACAGTCTATAACAGTCTACAGATCTTCGTAGAGTTTAAGTAAGACTTTCATCATGTGTACCTCAGGGTGAGGAAGGACCCCAAGAAGGCATGGAAGGAGCTACCTTATTTGGCAACGAATGATGTCATATTCACCATGCTTGAGTCGTGGCCACCGGAGAGGCATGCTCCTGCCAGCTCTGTGGTGGAAGTGGAGAAGACTGTTGCATAGAGGAAAAGGAAGGAGAAAAACTATGGATGGCATAGTTGGCAGAGAAGAGGAGGAATGAAGCAGCAACAGCCAAGGCGCAGGAGGCATGCAACACTGTAAAGGCAGCAAAAGAGCAGGAGAGGACAGCTGAGAAGGACCACGAGGGAGAAAAGTCGCCTTCGTCTGCACAAGAGATAGATCCAGAAGAAGGTGGCGTGGATCTGTAGACAACATCCACAGAACTAAAGAGATAGTGTCCAAGAGAGTAGGTGGGGCTGGAGAAGAAGTTGAAAGCCTCCAAGGCTTCTTTCCACCCAATCACCCTCACTGAGGGGGATCTCCATGACATAGGGCAGACGGCGTGGGAAGTCACTGCAGAGGCCCTCCAACAGTTTGTGGAGGAAAGCCCGATGGTGTTGGGGGCCCTCCAGACACATATACAGGAGTTGCAGGTGTGCACTCCTGAGGCTGGTACTTTACCAGTCAACCTCGATGTAGGCACAGTCGTGACTAAGGAAATGTTGTGCACCCGCATGACCAACACCATAGTGTTGCCAGAGGGCACATTAGTTACAGAAAATGAGGCTGACAGGCCTATGGTCAGTGCACTGAAGGGATTTGGGATAAACATCACTACAATCCCTCGGGAAATGCTCTATGTTTAGCAAGATGGAGTGACTACAAAACTGCAGGCTAGGGAGGGATGCATGCTCCAGGTGATGAGTGAGCAACATATTAATATTGAACAATTGAGCCTGTAGCATGACGAGGTCTTGAAGTAGAACAAACAACTAGTCCAGGCGGTTGACGAAGTTTTCTAGATGGTCCCTGAGTTGGCCATCCCAGCAGAGGAACCAGCAGAGGCACGCATACAGAGAATATCAGTAGGGGTGCATGAGGTGAAAGAAAAAATGGCTAAGGTTCAACTGCAACTGAACCTTCAAATAGTTGAGCTGCAAATGAAGGCGCAACCTTTAACTCTACCTGAGGTGAAGGAACAGCGCGCCAACGCCATTATAGTAGGAATAACAAAGATCAGCAGTGCAGTGAAGGACTACACCAAACTGTTTGAAGAGTTGTTCAAGGTCCTCACCACTCTGCAGGAGGACCAGAACATACAACGCTTAGAAACAGAGGCATGTGAGCTGCAACAATAGTATGATAAAATAAAAGGGACTGCACATATGGTGGCCCTTACACAGAGGCTTGTGTGAATGCAGCAGGCAAAAGCATTCAACAAGTAGGTAGACGCTGCGCGACATAAGGAAGTTATCTTGAAGGCATGCATACAACCATGGATCAATGAGGAATTCATCACGACAGCCTTGATTGAAGCCAAGCTCGCGCAGATACAGGGAATGCAAGAACAGGTGCAGGGCAGTAGTTAAGCTATAGTAGTCTCTAAACATCACATCTAGGAAGTGCAGCAAGCTACTGTGTAGTGCACTGCCGATCTTGCAGTAGTCCATGAAGAGTTGGGAGATCTCCATGTGAAGATCTCTACACCATTAGAGTGACTTGAGGGCGAGTCATGATGTTTGTGTTAGGGGCCTATTGGGCATGGGATATCCCAAGGAAACTTTTGGGGATTAAAGCCCAAATTTTGGCTAAAAAGTGTGAATCTGATGTAAAGACTCCACGTTTTGTGGGCACAGAGCGAAAAGTTGTAAATGAGTCATAGGGTTGTCTGCCCTCAATTTTGTAATGTAATGTCAGCCTTAGATATCTACCCATGGTTCGCGGACCATGGGATTATATAAATAGAGAAATGCTCTAAGTATTTGAGAGAATCTAATTTAAGTAGTGATCATGGAATAAAAGCATAGTAGAAGATCTAAGTGTAAAGTTGAGTCTTTGGGTCGTAATGTATGAGAAGGCTTTGTATTTGAGTTCGCAAAGGCCTAGTATTCCGTAGAAGAGTGCGTGGACCCCTACAGGTGAGTGCGCAGGGCGAGTCGAGTCTGTAACTATTGACGCATTAATAAAGAGAATTTTTACACCAATTCTGTGTATTTATTTCCTATTTCCTGTATCGAATATATTGGGTATAAATTGCATTTCTGTTGTCTATATGGTGCGCGAAAATATATAACTGTGTAGATTAAGTAAATGTGAGTTGAAGTATCTGGTTATGCAAAGTTGACTAACATATATAAGAGGATAATTAAGATACATGGTGTAACTAGGGGACATAGCATAGATCGCTACCATATCAGGGAAAAATCACCTAAGCCATCTAGTTAGGGATACGTAAAGGATAATTATAACAGATCGCGAAGGTATCACAAGTTAAAACAATGTATGAAGTATTCTGTGCGAAGCTAGGCACATTTGGACTAAATCGACCCCTCAAACATCTTAAGGGTGTAGAAACTTGGCTCCAGCATCCCCCCATACTTCTTCGAGTGAGACTTCAGTCCGCGCACCATGGGCTGATGCCGAAACGGCTAGTAGTGTAGGGATTTGTTTGGCTAATTAACTATGAACCTGGGTCAGGCCCCATCAAGCCAACACCTTTGAACCATGCCTTAAGCCTTCCACACATACTGAGTACCCTTCTTGAACCTTTTTTGGGGAAGATGAATGGATTTGACAATTTGGTTTGATTCAAGGGGATGAATTTGAATGAAAACAAGGAACTAGAGGGTGACCTCTCCCTTTTAGTAGAATAACTAACTTCACTTTTGAATGTAGCTTCACTTCTAAATATAGTTTCTACCTCAATGGTGAATTTTAACATCCAAACTTAGAAAAAAAATATTTTTAATGTCAAATGACATTACATCAATCACAAATATGTATTATAATGTAGTCATAAGTCCATATTTAGCACAATTTACAATCAGAAATGTGACTTTAGGCCAAGTCACATGTATGCCTTTTAGAGCATGTCGCATTTTGTATAATTAGGGCAGGTTGAACCTAGGATTTGTGCATTGGATCTATCAAATGCAATAGGATCATTATTGGTCATAGGTTGCATTAGAATATTGTAGTGAGGGACCATTATAAGACCAAAATGCTACTTGTGACTTATAGTGAGGAGGAGGTTGCATGTCCAAATTACACACTAATTTTTTCGCGTGCACCCAAAATAGAGAGGTCACATTTTTTAATTCTAGCTCCATTGATTCCCAGTGATGTGATTTGTGACCTACAAGGTGGAGATTAGATATGCATTCTCTTTCTTATTATCTCCCCTCTTTTGTTTTTGAAAATTCAATCTCTGAAATCTAGACTAGAGGAGGTATGCCACCTGCAATAGTTATTACCCATTCTCTTTCATCATTTTCATTTCAAAACATGCAAAGTAATTCCATGGAACACTCTTGTTGTTTTTTTGAAGAAAGGCCAAGAAGAAAAATCAAGAGTTGAACTCCCCTGCTTTGAAGGGAATTCCACAAATTACTTGCTTTGTTTCAAAGAATTTGAAGAGACCTTATGAGCTCCTCTTAAACATCATCTGCAATCTTTGTAATTAAAACCGTAGGAAAATTATTTACCCTCTACATTTTGGAGCCTTCTACTTAAGTAGATATTACCATACAACCTTGAAAGTGCTTCTATTGTACACTCTTGAGCTAGAAAATAAGTTTGAGCCTTGAATTGCTTAATCAATAACTGTTTAATAAATATTTGGTTTCCCACTTTGTGATTTTTTACTACCATCGTATATCACAAGGGTTGAAGCTAATTTCCATCTTGTGTCATAAATCTGAGAACCTAATGGGCTAGAGTGAATAATTTCACTAGTACTTGAAATTACTTAAGATAATTTGTAGAAATTAATGTGTAGATTCAAAATTTCTCATGAAATTTACTAAATCACAAGATTTGAAGCTACTCTACTGATCTACGGAAGTTAATTAATCATCTAAAACAAGAATCATTAACATGCAAAAGTAAGCATGACATATACATAGAGATTTATCTAGGGGAAAGAAACTTCTTAAAACCCTTTACTATCTATATTGCATTAATCATATAATAGAGAAGAAATACAATGCTTTCTCAAGCCTGAGCACATGCTGCACTAGTATAGACTCTCTCTCTGCCTAACTAATTGAACTTGGCACAACACTTAGCCAATTTCAAGCCTTCCTAAGCTCCCATTTCCTTGCGTTATTCCCTTGGGAAAATTTCCCTATTATTTAGGAATTTCACACCGAGGAATTGTGCAATTACCATAGGCAAATCCTTTGACTGCATGCACCATTGATACAACTTGGATTAGTTTACAACTGATAACACACTGTCATTGAACTCCAATCTCAATTGGGTAACTTGATTTCTCTACATGCAAAAATTATTTTGAGCTGATTAATCAATTATCTGGTTGTTCACTCAGTGTGGAAAATGTTACACACCCACAACTCGACCTCCACTAGTTCTTCTGACAGTTATAAATAGTTAAACTGACAATAACTCAAATTAACCTAAATATATTGCTAAAAATGAGCAATCAATCACGTAGAACTGAACTCAAGTGTCTCCAACTCAAATTTACTAAGTTAACTATGTGACAAGAGCCATGTTACCTCATTTAAGTACCTCCAATTATTCTATTGAAATTGAAATTCGAATTTTAATCTAGTTTGACCAAGGCAAAGTCAAAACTAATTTTCTTGCTACATTTTCAATGCTCGCTCTCAGCAATAAAGTGATTATCAGATGCCCCAATCCTGATCCTATGGAACTCAAATTTTTTTCTTGATAAGGCCTTTATCAAAATATCTGCATCTTGTTCCTCTTTCAGAATGTCACTAGTAGAAAATGAGAAATTAGTGACTAGGTGACTCAAAAAGTTAGTCACCATAGCTTTTCCAAGTGAAATACTACCAAAAATGAACAATCTTAAGTGACCCAACTAAAAATGACTAACATAAACAAAAAATTTAGTCTTGGGTTATAATATATGATTAGATAATAATTAAGACAACTAAAAATAACTAATTTAGTCTAGGAACAAAAAAATGACTACCTAACAAGTATTACAATAATACAAATAAATTGTTTATGTTAGTCATTTTAATTGTGTACAACAAGCTAGATTTTAATGAAAGTAAAGCCACTAGGAACCACTATGAGAAAAATATCCAAGTCCATAGGAAGAGCTCACCACTATCAACATATAACTCAATGTAATATCAATAAAAGACATAAGGTCACTACCATCAACACAATACACATGCATGTTGCCATCAATGTAAGACACATGCCCGTCACCCTCAATAGGATACAAAGCTCTATCACCATCAACAGAAAACACATGGACACCACCATCATCAAAATACACATGCCCATTACCATCATTGGGAGGTTGTTAAGTTGTGTAGGTTAATGTTCCCTTGAAGTAGGTCTACGAGGTTGGACTACTATGAAAATCACATAGAACATGAGAGAAATCCTTTGAGCTTGGTCATAGAAAACACATAACAAGAATCCAAGTGATATTTAGAGGTTTCATGCCTCTACTTATCCCTTTAACTCAATGAATTCCTTGCATTTCTTCACAATCGAGAAGCCTTGTGCAATCTATCTGTGAAACCCTACAAGGGTTTGAGGTATGTGCCATTGAGTTGAGATGGATATGAGTTCCTCTCGTCATCTTCATTATCAATCATGTAACTATTTGTATCACCCTCCAATCCAAAGGTGAGAATGAGATCATTGGTACCTTTCCAACCTCAATCGATAATTGATTCACAAAAAGCTATAATCAACAATAAATTCATGAAGAACTAATTCATTATAAACAATAATTTAATATGAGTGAGGAGAATAACATCTTCCCTTTTAATCTCCCAAAATAAACTTAATATTTTTTATTAGATTTTCCTACTATGTAAAATAAACTTAAACAAAATTTCCATTTTATATTTAAATAATTTTTTGATTAAAAAAAACGTCACCTCATCTATTATCCAATATATCACAATTAGAAAAAAACCACATTTAATGGTGGCTCACATTCCAAATTCCCACCATTTTATTTGCAAGTAAAAGGGGGAAGGTGCACAGTAAAATTTAGGATTAGAATTAAGCGATATCCTCGTTAATTAATGAAAATGAATGAAAAAGGAAGGAAGAAGTATTCTAATAGCGTAGGGTTTGAATTATGGTGATAGGTGGAAAAAAATTATGAGATTCTTTTGTTTTTGTGGGTGGCTGGATTAATTCCTATGTAAAACTGAAGCTTTACCCAAAAAAATTATCAAAAGTTCTCAAACACATCTTCAATATAGATGCACAATCTCTCAATTCCAATGCCAGGCTCCATTCGCTGCTACATAGACTCCATCATCCATGGAAAGTCATGGAATGTATAATTCCTCTTACATACTTCCTATAATGGAATTTAATATCAATCATGATTCTTTATTCATATACGTGCCATTTAATTTAGTTCGAATTTTGTCCTGTACCTCATCCTTGAAAGAATTCACTCAAATCTAAACTATCCAACATTTAGCGTCATGTTGTATGAGGTTTGGGATTCAAAGTTTTATATGGTGAGATTTTCTCCAAAGGTCATGACCCTAGCATCCATGACCTCTCCCAGATCTTCTTTTGGGATGAGTAGTAGCTCCAAAACTTGAACCTGAAGTAGTTCCAACACCTGTGCCAAAAGTTGAAGATGAAAACATTGATGAGGAACTTGTAGCTATTGTGGATGAAGGAAAAAGAGAAGAATATGTGTTTTCCCCAAACATTCATGGTGTTGTTTGTGAAGTCCCAAACATAGAGGGTGTTTGTAAGACCCCAAAAGACCAAAAAATAGAACTAGGCGTCGAGGTTGCTGGTGTGGAAAAGAGAAAATATGAAGAACTTGAAGATGATGCTAGAGCACTAAACATGGAAAACCTTGACCTGGACGAAGCAGTAGTAAAATCCCCTAGAGATTCCTAACAAAGAAGAGGTAGGTGTTGCTGAACTAGAAAACAAGTCAACAACATGAGTCGAATTTTGTGAAAATGTAGATGCATGCACTGCCAGATGAACTCTTTTGGATGCAACTTCTATATTTGCTAATTCCACCTGTCTGCGTCAAGGAAAGGGTTGTTCTCATCCCCCCTATGATGTTGATCAACAAGATATTCAAGATGCATTGATATTATTCTTTGATGAAATGTCTCAACCTAATTAGCAATATATATAAATGAATCATGGACATTAGATATTACTAAGGGTAAAGACTACAATAATCTCAAATCTAAACTAGAACTCCCATTTGCATCACTATTGGAGAGAAGAAACCACTCTAATTCCTCAATCCATTATCGACACTCCCAAGCTGTCTCTCAAATCTTAACACTATCTATTGTAAAAATGGAGAGGGTTTGTGTTGTATACCACTATAGAAATCCCTCATAGATGTGGAGGAGATAGGCAACTGGGAGGCTACTAAATTTGGAGGATTGTTGACCCTTGAAGATGGTTTTGTTGAAGATGGTGGCACCAGATAATACTACTAGACGAATGAACCTAGGTCATAGTATCATAAAAGAGAGAACTGCAACTTCAAAATTCCTTAGCACACTCTTTGCAATATTCATAAGCTTATGAAGTAACACTAACTCTCTGTCTATAACAATGTTGTTTGCTCCAATTTCCTACAATATACGAGCAACATCAAGCTCAAAACCTTCATTTAGGGCTGAAGTATCATAAAGTCGAACACATTGATCAAGCCTCTCACTTTCATCCCTGTACTTCACAATTTTCTCCTCGATTTTCAAGAGGAGTTTCTATGAATCTGGGTGGATGCCAACCCACTTTGTCTGGTAAGTAACCATATTTTTCTCTATCGTGAAGAGGTGAATTCATTGTTTTTTATTCTGGCTTGCTGAACCCACCATCATCATGTTCAAGGTGGTTTTTTTTTTAAATCGATAATAATATTTAGCAAGGCATATTTGTAAGCATATGTGTATTTGATATGACATCATCACACCAACGAGTTAAGGTTTCACCATTGACATATACTCAGAGGTTCCTCCATGGTCAACCTTGACCTTTGTAAATGCATAAACACTTTTATCTGAAGAAGAGCAATGAGAGGCATCAAAATGTCTTAGGTATATTTTATTTTTGGCTTTCAATATTTACTCTTCACTATCTTTCCAATTACTTGAATTTATATATGTCATTCCAAAACTAGATATTCATCTAAATCTTCAATATATTAAAAAAAATGAAGGAAACAGGTCTTGATTGTGGTTAACCCTCGTTCAACATTTGTTTATGATTTTGCAACTCATTTTGACCACACTACCCATGCCCACCCTAAGTGAGAACCAAAGTCAAAAGACAAAAGATAGAAATAAACATACCTTGAACTTAGCCCCAAGGGTTAGCTCAATTGGTCAAGTCCTTGTCAGTAAAGCACTTATACTATTGAGAGGTTACAGGTTCAATTATCTTGACAATCTCGGGGTCAAGCTCTGTGGTTGAGCCGACATGAAGTGATTCCTTTGTGTAGACCTACCTAGTACAAATATTCCATGGATGTAGTAGTCACCAATATTTGAGGATGGTGAACCACATAAACATACCCTAAACTTCAAGTCCATCATCAATTGTCTTGGGATCCATTTTACTTAATTCTTGAAATTGGGATTTTGATATAGCTTTTCCTTTTCAAATTTCCTCCATGTTTGAAATATATAGGTTTTTCCTGCTAAACATATTTTTTAAGTTTTTGCTTTTGGTAATATTTTATGTAGGTTTCCATTAAAGCATGTTTTTTTGAACAAGTTTCTACCTTTATACACATGGTTCAAGTGACTGCTAAGGGCATATACTTAGTAACTAGTCTTTGATAAAAACTTTATTTTTTCCAATATATTTTTGAAGGTAACTTGATTGGAATTTCCTAGAGACAGTAACATGGCCATTTTTTTTAATAGAATATGTTTTGGTTCAGGGTCTCAGAAGTTGGTTGGGACAAAACGTTTTGGATTTGAAACTTTTGAATTGCGAGTACTATACCATATTACCTTCCACAAACCTAAAAAAAATTCAGTTTCTTTGTGATGATATCATGGAGGCTAAGGAAGTTCAAACATATATCAACATGCGGGTAAAATTTGAACAAGATGTAGATGCAGATACAAAAATGAACTTTTCTTCTAGTGAAATTGGATTGATTGGAAGAAATCAATATGCTTAGATGCAATAATAGTTTTAAAACTCCCACTGGATTGACTTGGAACAGGTTAAATATGTTGAATTGATAGGTGATTGAGTCAACTTGGTGTTTAAGTTGGCTTAAGGGGCTGGTTTGGGTCAGTTTGGTGCCAAATTTTCCCAAACCGATCGAGTCTATGAGTCATTGAAATAATTTCTTCAACCCTCACTTGTTATAATTCTAACTATGTTCCAAATAAATACTCTTCTATAAAAAGTATTCCATATATGAAATAATAGTGTTAATGGTGTTGGGAAAATTTGTGCACAAAATGTCATGAAACATGTGTCAAAACTCTCTCATCATTGGCATTCAAAACATAACTAAAACATATGTCAAGTGCTGAAGAAAAAAACTTCTTCCTGCATTGATCAAGCCTTGGATCTAGGAAAATTGATATTTCACTCTCAAACCCTTGTTGACCTCTTACTTATAGTTGTATCCTTAAAACATACTAGGACAACTTCCTTTTTTCTTCAAAAATCATGAACACATATTATGTAGAGTCGACCTACTTAGATGTCAAAAACAAATTAGGGCCAACACTAGATTTTGGTAAATAGGCAAAGTAAAATCGATGTAATGGGCCCTTTAAACAATGTCTTTAGCTAGACATTGTAATCAAATTGGTTCAAGTTGAAACCTTGGTTGATAGGTGGTTGATTCAAAGTCCAAGTTGAAGTTATAAAACTACCTATACAATAATTTTGTGGGTTTATTATGGATTCCCATAATAGGTGCACTTGAGAGTGTTGGATACCTATACCAATAGGTTTCATATTTCATGATTGGCAAGAGAAAGTCCAAATATGCTCTGCTTTGATATCACAAAGATCCCATATTTCCTAGAGAGCAAGAGGTGTGTAAAATGTTTCAATGTTGATGACCTTATTTCAATTTTGATGGATGATCCAACAGTTTAATCTGGGTCATGCCATGTTTTCAATTTTCTGCTATAGACTAGAGAAAGAAGTCTGTCCAAACTGCTTAATCTTGGCAGACAACTAGTTTAGGTAGAGAAGAAAAGGCTCCCAACAGCCTAATCTGGGACCTTGGAAGAGATAAGGGTAGAAGTAGATAGAGAAAGCAAAAGAAAAAGCCAAAGAAAAGAAAAGGCAAGTAAGGGTCTGCAAGTCCAAATGCACCCTCCAAGAAGAAAAAATGCTAGGCAGGTAGTTGGGTAGGTAGTTGGGGTTGCAGAAAGGTTATCCCTATCATTGCAAGAATGGTGATGGTGGGCAGCAAAGCAAAAGATTACAGCAGGAAGCATGACTAATTTCCCTCATTCCCCTCCAATTTCATTTCTAACATTCCCCCATCAGCTTAGATTCATGGAAAAGACTAAGGTTTCATGGTGGTTCTTAATCTTTAAGAAGCCACATTTCTTGTCTAAAGATCTTTTCATTTTGATCTACTCTTAAAACCAAGTTTGTTTCATATAAACTTAATGGTTTCTCCCTCCACTTACCCCCTCCTCCATACTAACACTAACCCTACTATATAAATCCCTTATATCGCCTTTTTCCCTAATATTACTAACACCAAGGTGTATAAATCCCAAAATCTTATAAATACCCACCCCCTTGGCATTATAGCCAATAAAGTCTCGAGTCAGGGATCAAATGACACCAGGTCATGTTGATGAACCTATGCCAACTACCCCTTCCCCTTCATGAGCTGATTCCTCTATTTCGCCCCCTTTGCACATAAAAAACCCCTAAAAAGCCTAAATTCCCACCTTCACCCGCTTCAAAGAGCAAAAATTATGAAAAACCCACTTTCTGCTCCCAAGCGAAGGTTAGCGCGTGCAAATTGTTTTTTTGAAATACATTGGAAATTCGTTCAAAACATGTTTATATGCCTCCGCCCGATTCCGTATACACTGCCCATGTCACCTCCCCGATGACCGTTAGATCAGGCCCTCCAGATCCGACGGCCCTCAATGCGTCGGAGTCCTTCCGACGTCCGACAGTTATGTGTACTATCCCCCTGTCACGTCAGTCATCCGACCACCGTCCGATTAACCTCTGCAGATCTAACGGTCACCATGACGTCAGAGCTCATCCGTTGCCCGAAACTTATCTCCCGACGTCCGTATTTTGAGTACGTCACTCCGCTGCCACACGCCCTCACCACAATGCGTCGGAGGTACAACTGCAAATACCGCCCCCGTACCGGAAGCGGTGCGATACGAAACCACTGCTGGTTTCCGGTTTCCTCATCCCGCTCGCTTACGTCCTCGCCGCGTCAGCAACATGTCAGCGCTCCGTCACCCAGGTACGCTGTCTCGTCATTCCCTTGCCCTGCCATTGGTCCACCTGTCCTGCCATCTCACTGCCCCTGTGGACCAACCAGACCCCGCCACGTCACCCGATGACGTCATCCGACCTTGACCCCACCAATGACGTCATGCTGACGTCAGCACGGATTCGCGCCAAAAGCACCAAAAGGTCTATTTTAGCCAAAAATTCGTGTTTTTTTTGCCATTTTTGTGCGTTCGTCGTCGTTTTATTCTGCATGCAAAACTACGTCTAAACCTGCACCGGCCGCGGAAAAGTGTTTCCTGACCACCAGAACGTCCATTTCTTCAGCGCCAACAAGCTCTGACCGGTCCAAATTTACAGGTATTCCTCATTTGAGCTCTGAAACTCCATTTTCGCTGCATTTCGCATGTCAATGAGTAACAGACCTTAAGACTCCAAATTCATCGTTAAATGCCACCAAATTGACATTTAAACTTAACCAGAGCCATCACTAAGCTTCTGTCGAACCAATTGTCGGTAATTCGAAAGAAAAACTGTCACTGGTTCGCGCAATCGTGAACCCGTCACCGGCAGGAGATAAATACACCACAAAAGAGTATCCTCTGAACATTTCCGCCACCCACCTAATCACACAGAGGCAGTATTTCAACTGCTGCAGCCTTACTTCCACCTTTCACTTACAAAACCAACATTCTCTGCAAAGAAACCTTGTTGGTGTTACTCTGCATAGTAACACAGTCCTTGAGCAAGCAGAAATCCTAAAGAAGAGCCATGGACCCCCCTGTAGCTCCTATAGCCCTCAATGTGGCTCCCCTGAATGTCCCTAATAGAACATTGGACACCAGAGCATTAGCAGACTTGGACTACAAGATATCAGAGGAGATGTTGAGCAGAAGCAGGTTTCATTTGCAAATCCTAAATGAAATAAAGATCAAACATGAGAGGGGGACAGACATCCTGGGTATTTGGGATTCATTCCTCCCAATATTCAAGCTTCCTCAGGTTAATCAATTCCCTGAGCTTGTACACTTAGTTGCTGACCACTATGATGCATCCCAGAGGGCAGTGCTGGACTCTTCAGGCTCAATTCTATTCCTCATTACCCCTGAAGCCATCAGGGAGATGTTGCAGTTCCAGACAGATCAAAAGTTGGTCCCTCTGTCATTAGCTGATTTAATAGTACAGGGAGCCAGAACCACAGAGGCCCAAATTACTAAGATCAACCAGCTGTTCATCAAGGCTGACACTCTACAAATTCCTCCTATCAACTGTGTTTACCTCAACCAATTGGGCCTAGACCTGGTTGACATGATCAGTCCCATCCTGGGATATGATTCAATAGAACATGTGGATGAAACAGTTATACAAATGATGCTTATGTTTTCCCCAGGAAAGAAGCCAATCCACTATGATTATGCCACATACATATCAAATAAGATGCATGATCAATTGATGAATTTATCAAGAGAAAGGGTATTTAGATACACCTCGTACCTATATCATCTGCTCCTATACTTCCAGCATGATAAGTTCTCCTTCCCAAAGAAGAGAGTAGATGCACAGGGCAATCTGAGATCAGTAGTGTATTGGACATCCGTTTTTCACATAGTAAGCTGCTCTCCATACACCTACTACGAGTTTATTGATCTTTTCATCCATCCAGCCTTGACTCTACTGTTGGGTTCACCTCCTCCCAGATTGACAGACGAAATGCAAAGACTCCTGCATTTATCAAAAGCATACAGTATTGGGGATTGGTATTTCTACCAACACCACACCGTTATCAGACTATATGGGTGTGAGTTGCCCCCATTTAAACTACCTAGATTTGTGCCTATGAGGCTACTTGCCTTGGAATACTTCAGGCAGTTTGGTTATGTGGATATGCTCCACTTTTCAGGAAAAGGTAAGAAGGCACAGTTAAAAATCAGAAATCAACTTGGCCATTTACTTCTCAATGAGAGGGATGAAGGGTGGAGAGAGGCAGATAGAATACTTGGGTGCCTGGGTCTCAAATACAGCTTCATATGGAAACCCTATGACCCCAACAACTTCATTACAATGAGGAGGCTCAAATACAAATTATCTGCTTATGGTCATTATAGCCTTCCTAACTTAGAAAAATATGCCAACCAAAGCAAGTGGAGAAGAGGAACTTTAGAAGAAGATGTGACCCAAGAAGAGCTTAATCAAAGAGCTCTAAGAAACCTCAAGAAGATGGCTGACCTTGAGTTTTATTCACAGGTCACCTCACTGCCAAGCACACAAACTGGAGCAGCAGTGTCCTCCTCAACTGCCCAACATCAAGCTACAAGAACTGGTGAAAACATCGCATAAAAAGGCAAAGAGATGGAGCAGGAAGAGCAGGAACAGCAGGAACAGCAACAAAACCAACAGCAGCAAGCAGAAGGGCTGCAGCAAGGGCAGCAAGAAGAATCAGAACAGCAAGATCAACAACATCAAGAAGAACAAGGGCAGGAGCAGTCTGCCCAGCAAAAGAAAACAGTGGAGACTCCTCAGACCACTGAAAGAACGGTGCCTACAAGACAAGACACTACATTTGATGCCTCGGTCCTCCAAACTCCTCAAAAGAAGGATACATTTGTCTTTAGAAAAAGGGACAGAGAGACTCCCCTGACATCCTCGATAGACCAAGGAGAGAAAAGGCAGAGACTCAATGATTTTCCAGAGGATGATATAGCAATAAGAGAGGCATTGGGCATGGGCCCACCCAGCAGAGAAACTTCAGCAAGTTCCTTCCAGCAGGAACAAGACAGGACCATGGGAGGGGAGGTCAGCTCCTCCAGCCAGCATAAAGAAGGACAAGTAAGCATCAAGCAGCAGTTTATAGACATTAAGAGGAGAAGTGATCCTATCAAGGTACAATTGTACAATCACCTGCTAAACATGGCTCCTTCCAATCAGCAGAGACTTATGTCTGCTTTTGATGTAAGTGAAGGCAAATTGACAATGAGTCACTTTATGCCTACAGCACTCCGGCCACAATCCACTGCTGACTATCTTAGGACCAACCTAGAGGTCCTTGCCAAAGATATACACCCTATGGACAAAATTGAGTTGCATAAGCAAACTGGCGAAATGGTGTATGCTTCATTGGCCGACAAGACTTTGGATAATTACAAACTAACCAGCAGTCTGAATGCCACAGCTTCCCAGCTAGAACTGGAGAGGGCCTCTTCTCAGGCCAAAGACAACAGGATAAGAGCCCTGGAGGAAATCATTGTAGAAATTGGGCACAATCCCAATGACATCAAAGGGATACAAGAGATCCTGAAACTTAGAGATGCTGACATGGCTGCACTAAGAAAGAAGATCAAAATTCCAGCCACTATCCATCCACAGACTGATGAGGTAGCAAAGCAAAGGTATGAGCAGGATTCTACTGCCCTACTAGTTTCCATTTACAAAGAACTTGTGAAGGCACAAGAAAAATTGGGGCAATATGAAGCTACACAAGCACCTCTACAAGCATCATTAAAACAAGCACAAGAAGGGCAGACATCTCAGCCCTCTCCTCAAGTCATCAATCTTGAGGAGACTGTTCCTACTACTGTGCCTCCACCTCAGCAGGCTGAACAAACAGCCACATCTACTTCAGCAGCACCCATCAGCACAGATCAGAGCCTAGATATGCAGAAGTTAAAGAATGAAATACAAATTTTGGAAGCCCAGATGACAGAGCTGAATGAAACTAAGGAAAGGTTGGCCAAGGTAAATGAAAGGCATGATAAGACAAAGAGAGAAGTGGGAGAAAAGGCCAAGGAAATCAAAGCTCTTAAAGACAGGATCAAGGAGCTTGAGAATGAGCTCAAGCTAGATAAAATCATATCTGAGATCAGAGCAATGATATGGTCCAATATTGGTAAATCCATCAACAACCAATGGCCATATATCGAGACAATCCATGAGCAACTAGAGCTCATCCCAAAGGCACAGAAGGAAATCCGAACATCAAGGGCCTTATTAGGAAATATGCCTGAAGTTGCTACAAGAATGATCAATGTGCTTAACCACAAAACAAGTTCTCAGTTAGCCACCATTGGAATCACAAATAGAACTGAGACTATTCAAATGATCAAGAGGGTTCTTACTCTTAGAAGTCTAGTGCAGACATTGGACAGGAGAACCCAGGATATGCAGACAGAGGTAAATAAGTTCATGGAGAAGTTTCAGGTGTTGCAGAGTAGAGGACTCCCTAGCTTACTGAACAGCGGAGGGAAATTATTCACCCATGAACAGTATGCTAAAAGAGTAAATGTTTTTGCCTCAGCACAGGTCAATGAGAAGGCCAGCACTTCAGAAGACACAGGGCCTATTACAGGACAAATTTTCTATAGTAAGATAGAAAATCTACTTTTTATAATGAATGAAATTAATCACTTGTTTGATGTAGCCCCAACTTTTTTCAAATACACAGAAGCTGAAGAGACAATGGAGGCCATCCTCAGGCACCAGCTCCCTACACAGGAATGGTGGACAGATGCAATCCAGAGAATTTTGTAAACAGTAAGTCATTCACCAACTTCTGTTTTTTCTACAAATTTTGATGAAAAGAACAGTCAACAAAGTCAGCAGGCATCATAAAATCAAAGCTGAGCCAACTCAGCGGATGTAGCGGCCAACAAAGCAGAAAAGGGAACCACAGCTGGCAAACCCGAGAATGCACTGCGCAGCCAAAAGTAAATGCGTATCTCCAGAATTAATACAGAGTAATGCAACCGACTTAGTGGCTCTTAAAAGTCAAGACAATCCTCTGACAGACATAAAGGGCATTTACGCTGCATTTAACATTGTAATAACTTCTTGCCTACTTTCTGAACACTACTGAAGATATTTTCTCTCTCTCAGATGACTCAATGCCTGAGATATTTTGTATACGCATTTCTATAAAGTCCCCTTGGCACAAGATTGCAAGGGTTGTTGTGAATTTCTCCTGAAGAGTCTCTTATGCTGTAATTGTTTTCTGAAAGTTAATAAAGGAAGCAATGGAATTTCGTGGATGCTTGATGTGTTGAAGATGTTCTGTTCCTGTTCATGACTGCTGGATCCCTGCGTATCTTACCATGCAATAAGTCTCTGTAACTTTCTCCATGTTTAGTTTGTTTTGTTATAAATCCATATACGCTATCTGATTTCCAATATTAAGCAACAGAGAAAAAGAATAACTCCCAGGATTTGCTCACTGAGCACCCTGAGTTCAGTCTGTGTTGTTTATAAATGTTTTCTTCAGGTGTAATCTATATAAAGTGTGATTCTTAAGCTGCTGCACTTTCAGAATACATCTTTCATATTGGCCACTGACACAGGAATTCATACTTTGCTCCTGTGCTCTGCGTTCATTTTCATTTCACCAACATAACAGAAAATTCTTAACAGATTTCTGCTGGTTGACATATATCATCACTTAAGTCTAAACTTGTCTGTTAAATACACAACAGGCCTTGCAGTTAGAACAGTACTCAACATTTAAGATCATCTCACAGCATCTAGACTCCATTGCCCAATGGAAACTCACCATCAAAGCATTACATCATAAGACCTGAAAGAGATCCCTCAACCAAAACATAAACAAAACCTAAGCATCATAGCTAGCCTAAAACACCATCATAACAGAGACAAATCATAAAGAGAGAGCCCTCTCTGGTTGCAGTTAGGCTAGGAACTGTAACCCAAAGATTGGTTAGTGGTTACCCCGGCCGTATTCCCTTGGGAGTCATAGGGAACAACCTGGGTGTTAACATAATTGGCGACTCCACTGGGGATCTTTAGATTTTGTTATTACTATCTATCTTCCAAAGCCATCATCAAGCCCGAAACCAGCCAAGAGGCCTTAGAATTGTTTCTGTACCACAGTCACAGCTTTAGGGAAGAGCTAGATAGGGAATCTTCATCTTAACTTTGAAACATATATAGCCATTTCAAAATCTTTATCCAGTCCTTGTATACATAAAAAACTTCCTATAAAATTCCTGAAAAAATAGTTGGAAACTGGCTCCTAAGAAAAATCCTCGGCACACTAGGGCAAATCCTGACCCTAATCCACCCATCATTGTTGATAATCCAAATACCATTCCAAAAAACATTAGGAGACAGCAAAAGCAGGAGAAGCCTGCTGATTCAGATATAAGTTCAGATCAACCTATCCTCATTCCCACTCCCTGCAAAGTTCTTTTCCGGTCCACCCCTAGTTCCCCTAGTTCATCATCAACACCTCAAAGTCCTCCTCTCACATTTTCACCCACTGCACATACTCTTTCAACCACTCTCCCATTAGTTACCCATCCCATTAACCCTGTTACACCAGTAATCCCTGTTGTCCCATTTATTCCTGTCAACCCTATAAATCCCATAAACATGGCCAACAGGTATGCACCTCTGCAGATACCAGCTAATGCTGCAGCTTTACCTCAAGATTATCAAAGTAAAATCTCATATTTTGACTCAAATGGCTCTCTAACAGCTATCCAGCATGCCAAGAAGATGCAAGACCACTTTGAGACCTATGAAATAGATGATGACACTGTCAGAATGAGAATCTTTGTTCAAAGTTTAACTGGGGATGTTAGAACTTGGTTCAGATCCCTCAATGCAAACTCCATTACAACACCTGATCAGCTTTACGAAGCTTTTACTGAGAGATGGGAGAAGAAGAAAGATCCTCTCCACGTACTTGGTGAATATGACACTATTAAGAGAGGTCCTCAGGAGACAGTTTTGGAATATTGTGCTAGGTTTAACAATGTATATAATGCTATTCCACAGAACTTAAGGCCCCCTCCTGATTTAGCCCTATATAAATTCCCTGACGGTTTTGACCCTGATATGGCCTATCAGTTGAAAGAAAGAGATCCTCCAACCCTTGCAGAAGCTCAAAGAGTTTGCTGTCACAGTAGAGGCTAACCTAATTGCCAAAAGAAACAGGGCAAAGTTGGAGAAAAGGACTACCTTCAAAGAAGAACCCTCGGGCTTTGATCAGAAGTTAGATGCAATACTAAATAGCATGAAGAGATTGGGTGAAAGAGTGGAATCAGTTGAGAGAAAGTCATCATGGGAAGCATCACAAAGCAACCCTCCTAGAAATCCGAATTTTAGGAGAACTCAGAACCCAAACATAGGAAAGACAAGTGCTGACCAAGACATTAGACCCCCTTTTCAAGAAAATTATGCAGAAACTTCCACATCTAATGAACTTAACGAAGATCCGGAGATTAACTTAATGGGTCTGGATGGTAAAAGCCATGTTTTCTTAACACAAGAGGACCATGAGGAGGATGAAATCAAAACATTCCAAACCAAGTCAGGAGAATCTTTTGATTTTAAACAGGGATATGATACTGCTGTCTATGAAGTCCATAAACAGTACAAACTAAGGAGTAGGACTGTAAATGTAAATCAACCTGAAAAGATAAAAGATAAACAGCAGTCTAAAGAAACCACAGTCACAGAACCTAATGACAAAACAAACTTGCCTACAAAAGAAGTAGTGGTTGAAGAGGTTACTGAACTACTGTCACCACTACAATAGCCCATGGCAACTTCGTCCTCTCACCCTGATTTAAATACTACCCCTCAAAACATGGGTGAAAAGGGCAGGTCTCGAAGTCAAGATGAAATCCAACAAGAAGATTTAATGAACAAAGAAAGGACTGCTATCCGTGACTCCAAAGCCCAAGCTGACAAACCTTTTGACCTAGGCACAGAGATTGGTAAGCTAAAATTAGCAATTCCCCTCTCAGAGCTAGCCAAGCATGACATATACAAGCAACAGATCAAGAAATCCCTTCAACTCACTAATAGCAAAGATGATGTAAATGTGCTAGATGACACTCCGGAATTACTGTTTGGCCCAGAGGTAGATGGAAAAACAGTAGTCACAGGGATATTACCTTTTTATGTCAGCCTGCATGTTCATGATAAAATACTGCATAATGCAATGTTCGACTCAGGCGCCTCTCACAACCTTATGCCAAAAGCAGTCATGGAAAGATTGAACTTGGATATAACAAGACCATACAAAGACCTGTTTTCCTTTGATTCTAGCCAAGTCAAATGTTTAGGCCTAATAAAAGATTTATGTGTGTCTCTGGTTCAATATCCCAACAAAACCATTCTAATGGATGTTGTAGTCGCTGATATCCCACCTAAATATGGGATGCTGTTATCAAGATCATGGGGAGCCAAACTCCAAGGCTCCTTGCAATTAGATATGTCATATGCCACCATCTCTGTCTTTGGGCAACCAAAAAGACTTTACAGGGAGACACTCATGAAGTACATGGTCAGCAGTGAAGAAAAGCCTCAAAATTTTCCAATATATGCTGTCCATTCAGACATAGACTCCTTCATTCTCTTCAATGACAGTGCAAGCCTCTCAAACAATGATATTGGAACTAAGAAACTCTTGCAAGAACAAAACATTAATCAAGCAAGTAGCACCCATAAAACATCAATCAGTCCAACAATAGACATTATCCCTCCTCTAGTTGTCAAAGATTGTCAAACAAGTGATGAAACTGTCCTAGAAAACAAGCGGGAAAAGAAACCCCAACTCCTGCTTACATGGCCATCCCATGAACAGATTTTTAAACCTCCTTTTCAACAAGATATCCTGTGGGTCCTAGAATTTGATGGCTCAGTTAACAAGTTAGGGGCAGGAGCTGGAGTTTGGATACATAACAAAGGGAAAGACCATGCAGAAGGCAGGGCTTATAGATTAAATTTTAGATGCACTAATAACATGGCAGAATATGAAGCTCTGTTACTAGGTCTCAAACTAGCAAAGTCATTACAAGCTCCTAGGCTCTCCATCATGGGAGATTCTGATCTAGTAATTCAACAAGTGAAAGGAAGTTTTGTCACCAATGACAAAAGGTTGAGATCTTACAGGTCTGCTGTAATTGAAATATTGGAGACTTTCTCTGAGTTCTTTATCACAAAAATTTCAAGGGGCCACAATCTCCACGCACACAGTTTGGCAACATTTGCCAGCACCTTCAAATTCCCACTAGAACCCAATAACTGTTTCACAGCCGAGGTCAGATACAGACCCTCTATTCCAAACAATGTCAAAGAATGGCAAGTATTTGAGAATGATATGCAAATAAACAATTTTCTAACCTCACAACAAGAGTTTGCAGGATTAAATATTGACACTGAATCAGCAAGTCAATCACAAATACTTGATGAAGCAAGTCAATCACAAATATAGTTCCAACAGACTGCTCAGCCAATATCACCTAGAACAGCAAAACAATTACTGAATCCAACCATTTTCAATAATCAAAACATTCAGCAAATTCACCAAATTGACTGTGAAGAGGTGAGCAACGCTGAAGCTGAAATCATACAACTCAAAGACAACTTCCTTCCAGTAGGCCTTACCCCACTAGAGGACATTTTTGATTCAAATGATGTCCCCAGGAAACCAAAGATGCAGCCATTAGATGCAGCAGTTGAAGAATGCAACATTGGTACTATTGACAAGCCTAAAATAATAAAGCTATCTGCTTCTTTGCCCCCTGATCAAAAACCCAAATACATTGACCTCTTTAAAGAGTTTCAAGATGTTTTTGCATGGGGTTATGAGGATCTAAAGTCCTATGATACTTCTGTCATCCAGCATACCATTCCCCTCAAGCCTAATCAAAAACCATTCAAACAGAAATTGAGAAGGATCAATCCTGTACTCCTTCCTTCCATTGAAAAGGAATTGCAAAAAATGTTCAAAGCTGGCATCATAGCACCAATCAGATTCTCTGAATGGATTTCCAACTTAGTCCCTACAAGGAAAAAGACTGGTGAGATTAGACTTTGTGTAGACTTAAGGAATCTGAATCAAGTATCACTCAAAGATAACTACCCTTTACCCAAAATGGATCACATTCTCCAAAGAGTGGTGGGGGCTTCAAGAATGTCATTGCTTGATGGATTCTCAGGCTTTAATCAAATCCTAGTACACCCTGATGATCAAGACAAAACTGCATTTACAACCCCATGGGGAACTTTCAAGTATGTAAAAATGCCCTTTGGATTGAAAAACGCAGGGGCAACTTTTCAAAGAGCAATGGACATTGCTTTTGCAAAAGAGATTCATGACTTCCTAGTCATTTACTTAGATGATCTTACACCCTTTTCAAAATCCGACCAAGAACATCTGAAACATTTGAGACAGATTTTCCTAACATGCAGGAAATATGGTATTTCCTTAAATCCCAAGAAATCATTATTTGGCTTGGAAGAAGGGAAACTCTTAGGGCACATTATTTCAAAAGATGGCATAAGAATTGATCCAGATAGGATACAAGCTATCCTACAAATGCCTCATCCAAGGAATGTCAAAGAGTTGCAAGGATTCTTAGGAAAAATTAACTTTTTAAGAAGGTTTATCCCGAATTTAGCAGAACTAATCAGATTATTGAACAACATGTTAAAAAAGGATTCAAAAGTAAAATGGACAGTTGAAGCCAAGCAAGCCTTTGAAGGTATAAAACTGGCCCTTACCCAAACCCCAGTGTTGACCAATCCACACTTTGACAGAGAATTCATTATCTTCTCTTTTGCCTCCCAGCATACTATTGCTGCTGTTTTATTACAGAAAGATGATCAAGGGAATGAGAAGCCTATTGCCTTCTTCAGCAGAGCTCTTAGAGATGCCCCTCTAAAGTATCAAATTATGGAGAAACAAGCCTATGCTTTGGTCAAAGCTATCAAAGACTTTAGGATTTACATCCTTTACTCCCACGTTGTGGCTTATGTACCAAGTCCTATTGTCAAAGACATTCTCACCCAAGAAAACTTAGAGGGCAGAAGAGGAAAATGGATTGCCAACATACTAGAATTTGACATTGAAATAAAACCTACAAAGCTAATAAAAGGGCAAGGCTTGGCCAAATTAATGACAGAATCAAATTTCCATGCCTTAGATATCAATCAGCTGGACAGTGAAACAGAGCTGGCGACTCCAAAGATCAATGTAGCCTTTGAACAATCTCCTTGGTACTCTGATATCTGTTATGTGTTACAAAACCTGTGTGCTCCCCCAGGACTGTCCAGAACTAAGTGTAGGTTCCTAAAAATGAAAACATCTAGATTTTGTGTGATGGACGGAAATTTACTTTGGAAAAACCATGAAGGGATATTGCTGCACTGTCTAATGGAAAATGAAACTAATAATGTCATGCAGGAGTTTCATGCAGGACATTGTGGTGGACACTTGTACTGGAAGTCCACTGTGGATAAAATACTAAGGGCTGGTTATTACTGGCCCACCATGTTCTCTGATGTGAAGAAATTCACAGCCTCATGCCACAAATGCCAACTCTTTGAGGGCAAAAGACAGTTGCTGCCACTCCCTTAAGACCTATTGCAACAGAGAGACCTTTCCAACAATGGGGCTTGGATTTCATTGGGGAAATTCATCCCTCATCTTCAGGCCAACACAGATGGATTTTAACAGCAACAGACTACTTCACCAAGTGGATTGAAGCTGCCCCATGCAGACAAGCAAATGACTCAGTAATCATTCAGTTTTTGGAAAACAATATACTGGCTAGATTTGGCTGTCCAGACAAGATAATAACAGACAATGCTGCTGCCTTCAGATCCAAGAAAATGGTGAACTTCTGCCATAAATTTCACATTACTTTGGGCCATTCTACTGCTTACTATCCTCAAGGAAATGGCCTTGCTGAATCATCAAACAAAAGTTTAATCAATATCATAAAGAAGGTGCTGGAAGAGAACAAAAAGAACTGGCATAAGAAACTAGTCAATGCTTTATGGGCAGACAGACTAACAACAAAAAGATCAATTGGGACCAGCCCATATGAGTTAGTCTATGGATTAGAAGCCAAATTTCCTTCATCACTAGGAGTGCCGGTTATGAAGCTTCTGCAAGAGAGTCAAGCAGAGCCCAATGATATGCAAAGGAGGATCAATCAGATAATCTGTTTACAGCAAACTAGAGAACAAGTTTTCAGCAGAGTGCAGATATTACAAGAAAAATTGAAAAAGGCCTTTGATAGAAGAACCAAAGCAGAAGATTTCAATGTGGGGGACAAAGTCTTAAAGTGGGATGCAAGAAGAGAAGAGAAAGGAAAACATGGAAAATTTGATTCTTTATGGAGAGGACCATTTACTGTCCAAGCAGTACAAGGTAACAACACTTACTTCCTTAAAAGTCTGACTGAAACTAACTTGGATGAAGGTCCTGTCAATGGCAGGATGCTAAAGCACTACTTTGACTATTCCCCATGAGTGGAAACCAAGGTTCCCTTGTATATATGCAGATGTACATATTATTTTCTGTTTAGATTGTAAAAATGCAGTTTCCTAAGTGATTCACCAACCAGCATAAGGCAAATAGAATCAGAGGCCTTCCAAGAAAGAAGCACACAATTTTGACACATCAAAACAGCAAATTTCAAGATTGGTATGGCCAGTCAAGGAGCAAGGCAATCTGACCTGCTGTTCTTGGTCTTTCAAAAGAAAAACCATCCCCATGTGGAGCCACTGTTGGATACCTATACCAATAGGTTTCATATTTCATGATTGGCAAGAGAAAGTCCAAATATGCTCTGCTTTGATATCACAAAGATCCCATATTTCCTAGAGAGCAAGAGGTGTGTAAAATGTTTCAATGTTGATGACCTTATTTCAATTTTGATGGATGATCCAACAGTTTAATCTGGGTCATGCCATGTTTTCAATTTTCTGCTATAGACTAGAGAAAGAAGTCTGTCCAAACTGCTTAATCTTGGCAGACAACTAGTTTAGGTAGAGAAGAAAAGGCTCCCAACAGCCTAATCTGGGACCTTGGAAGAGATAAGGGTAGAAGTAGATAGAGAAAGCAAAAGAAAAAGCCAAAGAAAAGAAAAGGCAAGTAAGGGTCTGCAAGTCCAAATGCACCCTCCAAGAAGAAAAAATGCTAGGCAGGTAGTTGGGTAGGTAGTTGGGGTTGCAGAAAGGTTATCCCTATCATTGCAAGAATGGTGATGGTGGGCAGCAAAGCAAAAGATTACAGCAGGAAGCATGACTAATTTCCCTCATTCCCCTCCAATTTCATTTCTAACATTCCCCCATCAGCTTAGATTCATGGAAAAGACTAAGGTTTCATGGTGGTTCTTAATCTTTAAGAAGCCACATTTCTTGTCTAAAGATCTTTTCATTTTGATCTACTCTTAAAACCAAGTTTGTTTCATATAAACTTAATGGTTTCTCCCTCCACTTACCCCCTCCTCCATACTAACACTAACCCTACTATATAAATCCCTTATATCGCCTTTTTCCCTAATATTACTAACACCAAGGTGTATAAATCCCAAAATCTTATAAATACCCACCCCCTTGGCATTATAGCCAATAAAGTCTCGAGTCAGGGATCAAATGACACCAGGTCATGTTGATGAACCTATGCCAACTACCCCTTCCCCTTCATGAGCTGATTCCTCTATTTCGCCCCCTTTGCACATAAAAAACTCCTAAAAAGCCTAAATTCCCACCTTCACCCGCTTCAAAGAGCAAAAATTATGAAAAACCCACTTTCTGCTCCCAAGCGAAGGTTAGCGCGTGCAAATTGTTTTTTGAAATACATTGGAAATTCGTTCAAAACATGTTTATATGCCTCCGCCCGATTCCGTATACACTGCCCATGTCACCTCCCCGATGACCGTTAGATCAGGCCCTCCAGATCTGACGGCCCTCAATGCGTCGGAGTCCTTCCGACGTCCGACAGTTATGTGTACTATCCCCCTGTCACGTCAGTCATCCGACCACCGTCCGATTAACCTCTGCAGATCTAACGGTCACCATGACGTCGGAGCTCATCCGTTGCCCGAAACTTATCTCCCGACGTCCGTATTTTGAGTACGTCACTCCGTTGCCACACGCCCTCACCACAATGCGTCGGAGGTACAACTGCAAATACCGCCCCCGTACCGGAAGCGGTGCGATACGAAACCACTGCTGGTTTCCGGTTTCCTCATCCCGCTCGCTTACGTCCTCGCCGCGTCAGCAACATGTCAGCGCTCCGTCACCCAGGTACGCTGTCTCGTCATTCCCTTGCCCTGCCATTGGTCCACCTGTCCTGCCATCTCACTGCCCCTGTGGACCAACCAGACCCCGCCACGTCACCCGATGACGTCATCCGACCTTGACCCCACCAATGACGTCATGCTGACGTCAGCACGGATTCGCGCCAAAAGCACCAAAAGGTCTATTTTAGCCAAAAATTCGTGTTTTTTTTGCCATTTTTGTGCGTTCGTCGTCGTTTTATTCTGCATGCAAAACTACGTCTAAACCTGCACCGGCCGCGGAAAAGTGTTTCCTGACCACCAGAACGTCCATTTCTTCAGCGCCAACAAGCTCTGACCGGTCCAAATTTACAGGTATTCCTCATTTGAGCTCTGAAACTCCATTTTCGCTGCATTTCGCATGTCAATGAGTAACAGACCTTAAGACTCCAAATTCATCGTTAAATGCCACCAAATTGACATTTAAACTGAACCAGAGCCATCACTAAGCTTCTGTCGAACCAATTGTCGGTAATTCGAAAGAAAAACTGTCACTGGTTCGCGCAATCGTGAACCCGTCACCGGCAGGAGATAAATACACCACAAAAGCGTATCCTCTGAACATTTCCGCCACTCACCTAATCACACAGAGGCAGTATTTCAACTGCTGCAGCCTTACTTCCACCTTTCACTTACAAAACCAACATTCTCTGCAAAGAAACCTTGTTGGTGTTACTCTGCATAGTAACACAGTCCTTGAGCAAGCAGAAATCCTAAAGAAGAGCCATGGACCCCCCTATAGCTCCTATAGCCCTCAATGTGGCTCCCCTGAATGTCCCTAATAGAACATTGGACACCAGAGCATTAGCAGACTTGGACTACAAGATATCAGAGGAGATGTTGAGCAGAAGCAGGTTTCATTTGCAAATCCTAAATGAAATAAAGATCAAACATGAGAGGGGGACAGACATCCTGGGTATTTGGGATTCATTCCTCCCAATATTCAAGCTTCCTCAGGTTAATCAATTCCCTGAGCTTGTACACTTAGTTGCTGACCACTATGATGCATCCCAGAGGGCAGTGCTGGACTCTTCAGGCTCAATTCTGTTCCTCATTACCCCTAAAGCCATCAGGGAGATGTTGCAGTTCCAGACAGATCAAAAGTTGGTCCCTCTGTCATTAGCTGATTTAATAGTACAGGGAGCCAGAACCACAGAGGCCCAAATTACTAAGATCAACCAGCTGTTCATCAAGGCTGACACTCTACAAATTCCTCCTATCAACTGTGTTTACCTCAACCAATTGGGCCTAGACATGGTTGACATGATCAGTCCCATCCTGGGATATGATTCAATAGAACATGTGGATGAAACAGTTATACAAATGATGCTTATGTTTTCCCCAGGAAAGAAGCCAATCCACTATGATTATGCCACATACATATCAGATAAGATGCATGATCAATTGATGAATTTATCAAGAGAAAGGGTATTTAGATACACCTCGTACCTATATCATCTGCTCCTATACTTCCAGCATGATAAGTTCTCCTTCCCAAAGAAGAGAGTAGATGCACAGGGCAATCTGAGATGAGTAGTGTATTGGACATCCGTTTTTCACATAGTAAGCTGCTCTCCATACACCTACTGCGAGTTTATTGATCTTTTCATCCATCCAGCCTTGACTCTACTGTTGGGTTCACCTCCTCCCAGATTGACAGACGAAATGCAAAGACTCCTGCATTTATCAAAAGCATACAGTATTGGGGATTGGTATTTCTACCAACACCACACCGTTATCAGACTATATGGGTGTGAGTTGCCCCCATTTAAACTACCTAGATTTGTGCCTATGAGGCTACTTGCCTTGGAATACTTCAGGCAGTTTGGTTATGTGGATATGCTCCACTTTTCAGGAAAAGGTAAGAAGGCACAGTTAAAAATCAGAAATCAACTTGGCCATTTACTTCTCAATGAGAGGGATGAAGGGTGGAGAGAGGCAGATAGAATACTTGGGTGCCTGGGTCTCAAATACAGCTTCATATGGAAACCCTATGACCCCAACAACTTCATTACAATGAGGAGGCTCAAATACAAATTATCTGCTTATGGTCATTATAGCCTTCCTAACTTAGAAAAATATGCCAACCAAAGCAAGTGGAGAAGAGGAACTTTAGAAGAAGATGTGACCCAAGAAGAGCTTAATCAAAGAGCTCTAAGAAACCTCAAGAAGATGGCTGACCTTGAGTTTTATTCACAGGTCACCTCACTGCCAAGCACACAAACTGGAGCAGCAGCGTCCTCCTCAACTGCCCAACATCAAGCTACAAGAACTGGTGAAAACATCGCAGAAAAAGGCAAAGAGATGGAGCAGGAACAGCAGGAACAGCAACAAAACCAACAGCAGCAAGCAGAAGGGCTGCAGCAAGGGCAGCAAGAAGAATCAGAACAGCAAGATCAACAACATCAAGAAGAACAAGGGCAGGAGCAGTCTGCCCAGCAAAAGAAAACAGTGGAGACTCCTCAGACCACTGAAAGAACGGTGCCTACAAGACAAGACACTACATTTGATGCCTCGGTCCTCCAAACTCCTCAAAAGGAGGATACATTTGTCTTTAGAAAAAGGGACAGAGAGACTCCCCTGACATCCTCGATAGACCAAGGAGAGAAAAGGCAGAGACTCAATGATTTTCCAGAGGATGATATAGCAATAAGAGAGGCATTGGGCATGGGCCCACCCAGCAGAGAAACTTCAGCAAGTTCCTTCCAGCAGGAACAAGACAGGACCATGGGAGGGGAGGTCAGCTCCTCCAGCCAGCATAAAGAAGGACAAGTAAGCATCAAGCAGCAGTTTATAGACATTAAGAGGAGAAGTGATCCTATCAAGGTACAATTGTACAATCACCTGCTAAACATGGCTCCTTCCAATCAGCAGAGACTTATGTCTGCTTTTGATGTAAGTGAAGGCAAATTGAAAATGAGTCACTTTATGCCTACAGCACTCCGGCCACAATCCACTGCTGACTATCTTAGGACCAACCTAGAGGTCCTTGCCAAAGATATACACCCTATGGACAAAATTGAGTTGCATAAGCAAACTGGCGAAATGGTGTATGCTTCATTGGCCGACAAGACTTTGGATAATTACAAACTAACCAGCAGTCTGAATGCCACAGCTTCCCAGCTAGAACTGGAGAGGGCCTCTTCTCAGGCCAAAGACAACAGGATAAGAGCCCTGGAGGAAATCATTGTAGAAATTGGGCACAATCCCAATGACATCAAAGGGATACAAGAGATCCTGAAACTTAGAGATGCTGACATGGCTGCACTAAGAAAGAAGATCAAAATTCCAGCCACTATCCATCCACAGACTGATGAGGTAGCAAAGCAAAGGTATGAGCAGGATTCTACTGCCCTACTAGTTTCCATTTACAAAGAACTTGTGAAGGCACAAGAAAAATTGGGGCAATATGAAGCTACACAAGCACCTCTACAAGCATCATTAAAACAAGCACAAGAAGGGCAGACATCTCAGCCCTCTCCTCAAGTCATCAATCTTGAGGAGACTGTTCCTACTACTGTGCCTCCACCTCAGCAGGCTGAACAAACAGCCACATCTACTTCAGCAGCACCCATCAGCACAGATCAGAGCCTAGATATGCAGAAGTTAAAGAATGAAATACAAATTTTGGAAGCCCAGATGACAGAGCTGAATGAAACTAAGGAAAGGCTGGCCAAGGTAAATGAAAGGCATGATAAGACAAAGAGAGAAGTGGGAGAAAAGGCCAAGGAAATCAAAGCTCTTAAAGACAGGATCAAGGAGCTTGAGAATGAGCTCAAGCTAGATAAAATCATATCTGAGATCAGAGCAATGATATGGTCCAATATTGGTAAATCCATCAACAACCAATGGCCATATATCGAGACAATCCATGAGCAACTAGAGCTCATCCCAAAGGCACAGAAGGAAATCCGAACATCAAGGGCCTTATTAGGAAATATGCCTGAAGTTGCTACAAGAATGATCAATGTGCTTAACCACAAAACAAGTTCTCAGTTAGCCACCATTGGAATCACAAATAGAACTGAGACTATTCAAATGATCAAGAGGGTTCTTACTCTTAGAAGTCTAGTGCAGACATTGGATAGGAGAACCCAGGATATGCAGACAGAGGTAAATAAGTTCATGGAGAAGTTTCAGGTGTTGCAGAGTAGAGGACTCCCTAGCTTACTGAACAACGGAGGGAAATTATTCACCCATGAACAGTATGCTAAAAGAGTAAATGTTTTTGCCTCAGCACAGGTCAATGAGAAGGCCAGCACTTCAGAAGACACAGGGCCTATTACAGGACAGATTTTCTATAGTAAGATAGAAAATCTACTTTTTATAATGAATGAAATTAATCACTTGTTTGATGTAGCCCCAACTTTTTTCAAATACATAGAAGCTGAAGAGACAATGGAGGCCATCCTCAGGCACCAGCTCCCTACACAGGAATGGTGGACAGATGCAATCCAGAGAATTTTGTAAACAGTAAGTCATTCACCAACTTCTGTTTTTTCTACAAATTTTGATGAAAAGAACAGTCAACAAAGTCAGCAGGCATCATAAAATCAAAGCTGAGCCAACTCAGCGGATGTAGCGGCCAACAAAGCAGAAAAGGGAACCACAGCTGGCAAACCCGAGAATGCACTGCGCAGCCAAAAGTAAATGCGTATCTCCAGAATTAATGCAGAGTAACGCAACCGACTTAGTGGCTCTTAAAAGTCAAGACAATCCTCTGACAGACATAAAGGGCATTTACACTGCATTTAACATTGTAATAACTTCTTGCCTACTTTCTGAACACTACTGAAGATATTTTCTCTCTCTCAGATGACTCAATGCCTGAGATATTTTGTATACACATTTCTATAAAGTCCCCTTGGCACAAGATTGCAAGGGTTGTTGTGAATTTCTCCTGAAGAGTCTCTTATGCTGTAATTGTTTTCTGAAAGTTAATAAAGGAAGCAATGGAATTTCGTGGATGCTTGATGTGTTGAAGATGTTCTGTGCCTGTTCATGACTGCTGGATCCCTGCGTATCTTACCATGCAATAAGTCTCTGTAACTTTCTCCATGTTTAGTTTGTTTTGTTATAAATCCATATACGCTATCTGATTTCCAATATTAAGCAACAGAGAAAAAGAATAACTCCCAGGATTTGCTCACTGAGCACCCTGAGTTCAGTCTGTGTTGTTTATAAATGTTTTCTTCAGGTGTAATCTATATAAAGTGTGATTCTTAAGCTGCTGCACTTTCAGAATACATCTTTCATATTGGCCACTGACACAGGAATTCATACTTTGCTCCTGTGCTCTGCGTTCATTTTCATTTCACCAACATAACAGAAAATTCTTAACAGATTTCTGCTGGTTGACATATATCATCACTTAAGTCTAAACTTGTCTGTTAAATACACAACAGGCCTTGCAGTTAGAACAGTACTCAACATTTAAGATCATCTCACAGCATCTAGACTCCATTGCCCAATGGAAAGTCACCATCAAAGCATTACATCATAAGACCTGAAAGAGATCCCTCAACCAAAACATAAACAAAACCTAAGCATCATAGCTAGCCTAAAACACCATCATAACAGAGACAAATCACAAAGAGAGAGCCCTCTCTGGTTGCAGTTAGGCTAGGAACTGTAACCCAAAGATTGGTTAGTGGTTACCCCGGCCGTATTCCCTTGGGAGTCATAGGGAACAACCTGGGTGTTAACAGAGAGAAAAAATAGTAAGCTCAAATTTAAGATGAGAGTGGGTTTATGAATATCAAATTTTATTACACGTGAGAGTTGTGTGTGAATATCCAACTTGGTTGACTGTAGCTGAAAATAATGTTAGTGAATATGCATGTTCAACATAGGGATGGTGTTATGCACAACATCTTCCTTGAAGATGGATAAGAGGGCAGAAAGAGAGTATTGGATTGGACCTACCAATGCAAACCATTTGATTATAGAACCTACCCTAAAAACCATAGTACCAATACTAATATGGTTCCACAATCTTGCAATGGGCTTCCCTGGTGAAGATTTGGAAAAAGCCATTAAAGTGTGTTTCATATAGGATGTTTGGTAAGGACAAATGTTATAGTACACAATTTTCCATCTGAATGGTGTTAAGGGAGACATATTATTTGTTAAAAACATTTGTTATTGACTTTCTCATGTAATGGAGGAGGGAAAGAAGGTATATCTATCCCATGTTGTGCATTTGGTGGGAGAGAGGTACTAAACTGTTCATTTGAAGAGGTGTTCAAAGAAACATCCTATAATAGAGAGGAGATAAGACTCATTCATAAATATCTTGTAATAGAGAGGAGATAAGAGTACTCACCTCAAGTAAGATCAACTACAACTGAAGTAAGAGTGAGAAGTTCCCACTCCATATACTTAACAGAGCTTGAATACAACCAAGTATGCTCAAATAAAACATGTGTGGGTTTATGGATACCTAACACAGGTGAACCTAAGAGAGTTAAGCTCAAAAGGAAGTTGGAATACAATATGAGAGTGGGTTTGTAAATATCTAGCACAAATACAAGTGAGTGTTGGTGTGTGGATATCCAACTTGAAAGAAAAGTCAAATGTAGCCGAAAACTTAATATAGGTTAGCTCAAAGGTTGAAACTGTATGCTTTGAGAAAACTTAGAGAGAAGGAGGTAGAAATCTAGATAATTAGGTAGCCCAATATTTACATTAAAATTAGTGAGAAGCATATAGTAGCATGTCAATGAAGTCTATATATTTGTATTAGTTATTCATGTATACATTTTAGTTTATGTGTCCAACAAATTAAGTAATAGGAGATGGCCTAAAAACAAAGGGTCACAATCATGAACGGTTTACCCATACAAAGTAAAAATAAATGGATAATGTAACAAGAACTAAATGGTATCTTTAGATTCCTCAATGAATTTACCTTTTGAAAAAAAAAACAATTGTTGGATTTAAACTGCCACTAGCAATGAAGGTGCTAAAGATCTAATGGCAGACAACAACCTAACTTTGGAACAAACTTTGGATACATATCACATACATTCCAAATCTGAAAATAAAACATTCCTTTATCTTGGACAAACATTGACATCAATTTGAAACCACCATATTCACCATGAATTCTGACTTTCTAGGAAAGGCAATGTCAACTTTCAATGATCCAAAAACTTAATAAATATTTGCATGGATTGGAGATGCAAATTTTAAAGGTGGATAATATGTAAAATGATTCTTCCTTTTTCAAGTTAATTTTAGTCTTAAGAAGGACATCTGTATTTAATTCTCAAAAATGAATGTCAAAACATTTTTTATATAAACCATTATGCTAAACCTTAAATTTTTCATTTAGTAGAAATGAACGATGAAGAAATGACAAGCAAAAAAAAATTCCACTTTAGTTTTCCATTGCAGCTTTGTAAGATAAAATTTGTTTTTATCTAGCAGGGTGGATTTCAAAAAGGACATCATAATAATTTATAGCTCCTTTACTAAGTCTTCATTAAAAGAAAATAAAATCATATACTTGGAAGATTGTAAAACATACTTACTAGTTCCTAGACCAAAGAAAGAGATATTCTTCACCCCAAAAGACTCAATTGATCAAGTGTCATTTCAACATCACACATAGATCCATTTGACCTTGATGCAATGAGATTTAATGCATCATTATCTATTTCTAGACCTTCCTGTAATGCAATTTCCTGCAATTTTTTCACAATATCAATTTCTTTTAATTTGGGAAATAAAAATTTCTGGCACTTGGATAGAATAGTATGGGGTAGGCATTTTATATTCTAAGTGGTGATAATAAAGACTATATTCCAAGGTATTTCATCAAGTACTTTTGAGAATTTATTCCAGTCATCACTTGACAAAGTATCACAGTTGTTGACTATAAAGACTCCATAACGAGAGGATGGGGAATAAGTAACCACATTTTCAAGGGCTATCTGAAAACTCTCAAATGCCTGGGAGCCAATGCCACCAATTTATTTTACATCTAAATTCTTACCAAGACTTTGAGCTAAACATGAACAACAGAGTCCACAAGGTCGTGACAGATCCAGAGAATGGCAGTTCATGGCTGCTGAAAATATTCTAGCACATGATGTTTTACCTGTTCCTTGAGGACCATGGAACACATAAACTGGAGCAATATTTCCCCTCACTATAGCATTCATGAGAGCTCGAGAGCTAAATTTTTCCAACCAATTCTCCAAATGTCTTTGGAACATACTTCTGAGACAAGCTCCTACACCTATCTTGAGATCTCAAACAACCACTGCCCATAATATCTTGTCCATGTCCATAATGGCCGATCAATCTTGTTTCAGAAACCATGTCAATATTTTGTCTGAGACGAATTTTATGGTCAGCATAGAGATCTAGCTCACCTAAAAGCATTCTTCCTTGTGTATCTGTATCTGCACTTTCCTGAGACCCACCTGGCTCCATTAGTAGGGGAAGCGACTCAGAATCAAAATCTAAAGAAGAAATAGAATGATCAGATGTTTCTAATGCAACAGAAAACACCCTTTGAGAACTGTAATAGCTTTGTGATGCAAACCCTTCAATTTTTCGTGTGGCCGAATCTGAAAGCCCACATGAGAGGCTCCTACCTGCAAATCCAATATATTTTTTCCTCTATCATGTATTCTGGACCAATTCCAAGGAATCCCACAACCCTTTTTGGGAATATCAATGACTGTTGATTTCCCACTTCCTGCTTGAAGTCTAGTCTTTTGTGAACCTGTGAAATATTTGTTACTAATCCCACCACGACTACTAGAGTTCAAAGCAACTAAAACTAATAAATATTGACAATTCTCTCCTCATTCTCTATGAATGCACCTCTTAATGCCTTTTAACTTGTGTTTTCTTGACCTATCCAATTCCCCCATTAGACAATTTGGGTGATAATGTGATTCAAAGTGAGAATTTGAACAATCCTTATCATCAATTAGTGAGCCTTTCTCTGCTTCTTCATAACAGATTCTATCTTTCCTTATACAGTCATTATTTTGAAAGAGGTGTGGAGAAAAAACCTTGAGATCATTTGTTGCTCTGTTTTTCAACTTACCATCCAAAGTATTTGATATATTGCCTTTAGTATCCCTGTTAATGCCTCTTGGGGGTAATGTCATTATATCTGCATTAGGTTCCATTCTCCCTTGAGAATGAAATGCATCACTTGACAACCTATCTTTTCGGTACAAATCCTTTGCTTTAGGCTTCCTTTCAAGCTCATAATCACTTCTCCAATTTTCATGAGTCAAATAGTGAAAAGAAGTGAGAAGGTTAATGAATACCCATCTCAACATAGGGTTTTCCCTATGAACAATATCCTCCTTAAAGATAGAGAGGAGGGAAGGAAGATAAATCATTAGTCTATTAGATTGGACCTTCCTCTCTTAATCTTGCATGTGGACTTGTGAAGTTATAACCTCCTCAAAACACTAGTGTACCAATACCAACAAAATTCCACAACAAGGAAAAGGGGGGTTTTGATGGAGAATTAAAAGCAGCCACTAAAGTATGTTGCATATAGGATATCCATGAAGACAAATATTATAGTCCGGAAAAATAATATCCATAAAAATTGTGGACCTGTGACTAAAAGTTGTCTTAGAAGCAACATTTGGCTCTTACTTGGCCTCAATTAATTTTTATTTCTTGTCATACCTAAGGGTTTCGTAGACTTCTAGGATCTTGGCTATCCTTGAAGGACTGAATTGAGTTTTTAAATTAGTTATTCATCTCCTTTAACAAAAATATCACATATTACAAGGGATATTATACTAAATTTATTCTTTCAGAGGCTTTTTTGTTTATCTTTATACTTGTCCATATAGAGAAAAAGGACGATTTGAACACAACCTCTTATGGTTGCTTTGCTAATCTAAAATTTTCTTGTCTTTCTATTGAATATTAGTGATGACGTGGATGATGTGCAGTTTATAGACTACATTTCCTTCATTTTATATGTAACATCATCATCATGCATGTGAAATGGCATCTATTTTTCTTTTATCTATTTTCTTTTGATGTAATTTTATCATTGGAATCTTAGACCAGTCCATCTTTGTTACACATGCCATGTTTCCTTCTACATTCCTTGGAACAGGTGAAAATTATATTTTGATGAAGATTATTTTTTTGTGAGTTTAGAATTGGTGAGGCTATATCATAGTCATGTCCAAGAATAACACCCAAATAGTGTGGGGAATTAAACTAGTGACTTAAAATTTAGGAGTGCTTTAATAGTGCACTCGATCACTGTCTATCCAAGACTCCATGGACGATGAATACAATTAGAGCTACTAAATACTTAAATTGAGAAGTATGTTAGTTCTACATTCATGCTATCTAGATATAATATATTTTCTTGTCGTTATTTGTCATTCTCATTTTTTTTTCCATTTTGGTTATAGAAGAAAAAATATTCTTCCAATCTCTAATATGAATCTTCATGAAGCTATTAACATCTAATTTTTAAATATTCATAGGTTTTTTTTGAAAGTTTGTGTGCAGAGGTGTATAGTTTTTTAGAAAATACAAATTAAAGTCTTCAAGGATAACATAGAATTGAACCATTGACCCGTATAATGTAATATGGTTCTACAATTGTTTCCAAAACTCTGCTTTGTACACCATCTAGTGACACCACTTATTATTTTACTTCATAATGGTTGCAGGTAAATTTTCTAAAATCAAAGGGATGGGTGTGTTTGGAAATGATGCTAAAAACACAAATATCCCCATGGAGGTCTGGTGGTATTATTTGCTAACAAATATGCCTGAGGTGACCTTTATAAACTTAATTACTTTCTGTGTTTGGAGAAAGCATGAGTCTACAAACATTTGTATGCATGGATTGTTTTTTTCATAGATAGTGAGAAATACTATTTAGTTTACAATTTCAAACATATTTTTTATAACAAAACATTCTAATCACTTATTATCCAACTCTAGGTGTCAGATACACTCTTCACATGGAAAGATCTATAAGAAAAAAAAATAGTGAATTTCTAAAGAATTTAGGCAACTTTGTTCATTGTTCGTTGACTTTTCTTGCAAAGCCTTCAATTTAGTTATATACTTTTTCCTTATCCTTCACAGATGGGTTGTATGGTTTGTCATAATGGAATATTTTTACATATAGGTGAAGGTTATGGATGTATTTTCCTAGATGCCCCAGGTGTAGAGGCACATAAGCTAACTATTGATCCAAGTGAGAGAGTTGGTAAATTAGTTGAGCAATATGTTGAAGCGATGAAAAAAGTAATTGGATTTATATTTGAACTTTAAATTTGTTAATGCATACTTTTTTTTTGAATGAATGAACGAAAAGGAAATACTTTCTTGTAGAACTCGGCGTTATGGACTGCATAATGAAACTACAATAATTTTTAATGTTAATTCCATGTACTTTTTATAATCAGGTTAAACTTAAATAGGGCTTGAAAACAATAATGAGCATATCTAGTGAAGGGAATGGTTACTTACAAGTACTCTCCATATTCTATTTAGTATTCAGGTTGCAATTTTTTTTTCATTTGGTCATTGGGTTTTAGAAAGAAATTAAAGCTAAGACACTAGTTATGGTTACAATATAAGATAGTCAATTTTGGAAGCTTTACAAGGAAGACCCAGCTGCATGTGCCATTGTAGTGAAGACTTCAATTGGCCTTGTACATCTCTTGGAAAATTTGTTCGAAACTTTCATGCCTTTTCTCACAAGGTAGGTATTGGATCATGCTAGATTTTGGAAATTGCCAGTTGGGTATTTGACATTTGATTCACCAATGCCATGACGAGAGATAGTTATTGGTGGCCCCCATGTAACTCTGGGCTATTTCAAGAAAGAAAATAAAATTGATGAGTCATACAGGGTGATTAAACATTGGAGCTTAACTTATTTGAAAATAATAATAATTATATAGATGGTTTACACTCCTACATTGTTTTATGTTGGAGAAGGTGGATGAGAGAGGAACATGATGGTTCTATACTGGTGACATAAGGATATTTCATCCTCATGGATGCCTTGAAATTATTGACTGTAAAAGGGACATATTTAAGCTTCAACATGGGGAATATGTGTCTTTAAGAAAGGTATTGATTATTCTTACCAAAATATTTCAACTTTGTAAGGCGTCTAGTATTTGTTTAGTTGCCACATCCCAAGATGTTTTCTTAGTGCAGGTGGAAGCATCTCTGGAAGTTTTCCATTATTTGGATAGTATCATGTTACATGTATATCCATTCCACAATTGTTGTGTGGGTCTTATTGTTCCATCCCATCAAGCCCTTGAAAGTTGGGCTCAGAAAGAAGGAATTGTTTACAAGGATTTTGCTTGCCTATGTTAGAAGAATGAAGCAATTAAAGAAGTTCAAAGCTAAATTTTACAAGTTTCTTATGGTGTCCACCACTTCTACTTCATTATACATTTGTATTAATATTAGCTCTAGTTTTTTATATATTAATAATATTTTGCAATTCATATTTGCTATGGTACATGAAGCATGCTCTCTAGTATAACAATGCAATATTTCCTTTGTCAGGGAAGGAAATAAAAGGTTACATGGAAACATTTCATGAAAAATGATGGAATTATCACTTTTAGTGGTAGCTTGTTGACTAACTAATATAAGATCACTTTATTTGCATCACGAATGGAAAGAAGAAAAAATATATATTAAGAATATTGGGTTGATCACAAGAGAATATTAATTCCTATGGTTTGTGGCAAATATGGATAAGTGTTAGGATCTAGAGATATAGGGGTTGTCTTTGTTGGGTGTGGAGCCTGATTATATTCTTTATTCATAGGTATCACTACATTGGAACAAATTGGACCCCAATTCCTAATGTGGTGGCAACGCTGCCTGTAACATTTGCACTGAAAGTGGGGGTGACAATAATCTTTAGGAGTCCCCCCCTGGCAGGGGATCAGGGGCAACACCCCTGAAGCTAGAAATAGATGTAAAATTGCCTTGTAAAATGTTGTAATTTCATAGTCAATCTGGGTCATTGATTAGGCAGAGATCTGATGGTAGAAGTTATGTTTAATTTAGGGTTTTTTGCCCTAGAAGGCAACCCCTCACTATATATGAGGGAATTGTATTATGTCTATGTAGATCAGTATTCTGAGCAAGAAAGAGAAAGGAGATTGTGTGAAAGCGAAGAGGGAGTTACATCAGATCTATTGTAGGTTCTATATCTTCATTTTGCAGGATAATATAAAAGGAATGACTCGTTGTTTCTCCATGGACATAGCCCAAATTGGGTGAACCATGAATATCAATGTCTCTCTTATTTTATGTGTTTTCTTTGTTTATATTTCTGCAATATGTTTTATGTGTTCCATTGCTTTGTAATATATAATTTTCTAACAACTGGTATCAGAGCTGAAGTTCTATTTAGCTAATAAATGCGCAGGAGAGAATGGTTCCTGGTTCGAGTGGGAGAAATGGTAGAAGATGGTAGGTTTAGGGTTGAAAAATTTAATGGCCAAAACTACCAGCTATGGAAGATGCAGATGGAAGATTATTTGTACTAGAAAGATCTATACCAACCATTGAGTGGAAAGGAAAAGAAGCCGACAAGTATGACAAACACAGAATGGGATATTCTTGACATAAAGGCACTTGGAACAATACGGCTGTGCCTAGCGGCATTGGTACCCTTTAATATTTCAAAGGAAACGACAATAGAGGGTTTAATGTCGGCATTGGCAAAACTATATGAAAAACTCTTGGCCTCAAATAAGGTATTTCTTATGAAGTGTTTATTTAATATGAATATGCAAGGTGTATCTTTTTCTAATCATTTAAATAAATCTAATACAATTACCAGTCAGTTAAGTTCTATAGCGGTAACTTTTGATGACGAAGTTAGGGCTCTGTTATCTCTTTGCTCATTTCCAGAAAGTCGGAATTGTTTAGTTATGGCCATTAGTAACTATGTCTCTGGATCTAGTACTTTAAAGTTTGATGATGTTGTCGGTACAATCCTTAGCGAGGAAATGCAATGGAAAAGCTCCATTGAGACATTAGGTAATGCTTTGACTCCAGAGACTAGAGGAAGAAAAATGGAAAGAGGAAAAAACCTAGGATATCATAGTAAGTAAAGGAAAGGCAGATCCAAGTCCAGATTGGGGATAGTGTGATAGAAATGTGGGAAAAAAGGACACATGAAGAAATACTACAAGTATCAGAAGGGAAAAGAAGGAGACGCGCAACAAGAAAAAAATCATGAAGTGAATGTGACAGGTGATGTGTTGCAAGATGATTTGATTATTTCATTAGAAATATTATTGATGCCTGGGTGGTAGACTCAGGGGCCTCATTCCATGCCACACCTGATAGGAAACATTTTCATGATTATGTTCAAGGAGATTTTGGACAGGTTCGATTGGGTGATGATAAACCCTGTAAAATCATTGGAATGGGTATAGTTTTCATAAAACAATGGTAGAGAAATAAATGGCTGTTGAAGGACGTAAGTCATGTTCTATATCTAAAGAAAAATCTAATTTCAATAGGGAAGTTGGGAGGTGAAGGCTGTGTAACTACTTTTACAGATAAAATATGGAAGGTAACTAAAGGATCCCTGGTAATAAAAAAGGAGAAAATGTTGGTACATTGTATTTATGCAATGGTTTTTCTAATTATGTTAATGATTTAACCTCTATAGGAGAAGATACGACATTGTGGCATCATAGGCTTGGGCGCATGAGTGAGAAGGGGATACAAATTCTTCACTCAAGAAATTTGTTTCCAGGTTTGAAGCATGTTGATTTAAACTTCTATGAGAATTGTTTTTATGGAAAAAAGAAGAGAGTCATATTCCTCAGAGTTGGGAATGAAATGAAGAGAAAAAAAATAGATCTTGTGCATACATATGTATGGGTACCTTCTCAAGCATCATCTCTCGGTGGCTCTAATTATTATGTTACTTTTATTGATGATGAAACCAAAAAAACCTGGATTTATTCTATTCGAAATAAATCTGATGTATTTGATACTTTCAAGAAATGGAAAGCTTTGGTTGAAAATGAGACAGGAAAAATGTTGAAGTATCTCAGATCAGTCAATGGAGGTGAATATTGTAGCAAAGAGTTTGATAGGTATTATTCAGAGAATGGAATTCACAGAGTGGAGAAAGTTCCAGGAACACCACAAGGAAATGGTATGTTAGAAAGGATGAACACGAAAATCATGGAGTCTGCAAGGTGCATGAGATTGCATGCATGATTGCGTTTACAATTTTGGGCAGATGTTGTAGCTACTATTTTTTATCTAATAAACAAAGGGTCTTCAAGTTCCTTGGGTGGTGGTATTCTAGATGAGGCATGGACAGGTAAAATGTTAAACTACTCATTTTTAAAGACTTTTGGTTGTGAAGCCTTTGTCCACATTAATAAATAAAATAGAACAAATATTGAGGAAAAATCAAAGAAATGTACCTTTATTGGATATGATGTTAATGATTTTCGTTATCGCTTTTATGATTATTAAAAGCACAAAGTCATTAGAAGCATAGATGTCATATCCAATGAAAAGGTTTTGTATAATGATCAGCTATAGGAAAAGAAATAGGAAAATAAAACAGAGAATACACATTGCTTGATGAGATCACAAAAAAAGTGATGGTGCCTGAAAATGATAATGATCGACAACCAGAACAATAACAACAACAACAAGCACCTCAAACACCTGAAAGTGGTGTTAGAAGATCTACCAGGATAAGTAGACCCCCTAAATGATACTCTCCTTCATTATATTATCTATTGTTGATTGATTCTGGTGAACCAAAATTTTATGGAGAAGCAGTGTAGATAGAAACTAGGAAGAAGTGGGAGCAAGCCATGAAAGAAGTGATGGACTCCTTAGCACATAACTAGACTTGGTACTTAGTCAGGTTTCCTGCAGGTAAAACAACATTATAGAATAAATGGGTTTACAGGTTGAAGGAAGAAGATGGAGGTAGAAAAAGGTATAAAGCTAGACTTGTGGTGAAGGGGTTTTCACAGAATAAGGGTATAGATTTTGATGAGATATTTTCTCATGTTGTTAAAATGACTTCAATAAAAACTATTTTAAGTCTAGTAGCAACTGAAGATTTGCATCTTGAGCAGTTAGATTTAAAGACAACCTTTCTGCATGGGGATTTGGAGGAGGATATAAATATATATATATAGATAGATAGATAGATAGATAGATAGATAGATAGATAGATAGATAGCTAGATAGATAGATAGATAGATAGATATAGATATAGATATAGATATAGATATAGATATAGATATAGATATAGATATAGATATAGATATAGATATAGATATGTGTGTGTGTGTAATAGCCACAAGGATATGAGGTAAAAGGGAAGGAGAAACTAGTGTGCAGGTTGAAAAAGAGCTTGTATGGCTTAAAACAGGATCCAAGGTAGTGATATCTAAAATTTGACAAGTTTATGTCTAAACAAGGTTATACTATATGTCACTCTGATCAGTGTGTTCATCTCAAAAGGAAAAATGATGGCAGATATATTATATTTTTATTGTATGTAGGTGACATGCTTGTTACAGGTTCTAACATGTAGGAAATAAATGTGCTCAAAAGAAAATTGGCGAACTCATTTGCAATGAATGATTTGGGTCTTGCAAAACAAATCCTTGGGATGAGAATAAATAGAGACAGGAAGAATAAAAAATTAGCATTTTCTTAAAGTGAGTACATAGAAAAGGTATTGAGAAGATTTAATATGAAAAATGCAAAACTAGTTAATATGCCTTGGGCTAGCCATTTCAAACTAAGTAAGGAGGTGTGTCCCAAGACTGAGTAAATGGCTTATATGTCTAGAGTTCCATATGCATAAGCAGTTGGAAGCTTAATGTATGCAATCACATGCACAAGGCCTGATATTACACATGCAGTGGGAGTTGTAAGCAGGTACATGAACAATCCAGGAAAATAACATTGGATGGTGGTGAAGTGGATTCTGAGGTATTTGAGAGGTACCAAAAATCAAGCATTATGCTTTGGTGGTTCAAAAGTTGCTCTATAGGGATATGTTGATGCAGACATGGCGGGTGATAGAGATAACATGAGGAGCACAATAGGGTATGTGTTTACTGTAGGTGGAACAGTTGTCAGTTGGGTTTCAAAAATGAAAATTATTGTTGCAATCTTAACAACAGAAGCAGAGTATGTTTCTGCTATAGAAGCTAGTAAAGAAATGATTTGATTACAAAGGTTTCTGGATGAATTGGGTAAGAAACAGGAGTTGGACAGGTTATACAGTGACAGCCAGAGTGCCATATATCTTGCAAATAATTCTGCATTTCATTCCAAGACTAAACATAGACATCTCAAGTACCATTTCATATGGTCAACATTGGAAGATGGATAGTTGAAGCTAGAAAAGATACACACTAGCTAGAATCCTGCAGATATGTTAACAATAGTTGTAACCAGGGAGAAACTGAGATTCTGTTCAGTTTCAATTAGTCTTTAAGTATGATGAAGAAGATGAGAAACAAACAGGTCCAAAGTGGATTCATTGTCCAACAGAAGAAGTAGTAGTGGAGTTGCTATAATTAGTCTCCAAGTGGGAGATTGTTGGATGTGGAGCCTGATTATCTTCTTTGTTGAAAGGTATCACTGCATTGGACCCTAGTTCATAATTTGGAGACAACACCACCTGTAATATTTTCATTGCATGGGGGGTCCAGGGGGGGTGACAACCATCTTTAGGAGTCCCCCCTGGCGGGGCATTAGGGGCAATGCCCCTGAAGCTAAAAATAGATGTAAAATTTCCTTGTAAAATGTTGTAATTTCGTAGTCAATCGGAGTTGTTCATTAGGTGGAGATCTGACAGTAGAAGTTATGTTTAATTTATGGTTTGTTTCCCTAGAAGGAAACCCCTCGCTATATATGAGGGAATTGTATTGCGACTATTTAGATCTGTATTTTGAGCGAGAAAGAGAGAGAATATTGTGTAAGAGCGAAGGGGGAATTACAACGGATCTACTGTAGGTTGTATCTCTTTATTTTATTGGATAATATAAAAGGAATGGTTGGTTGTTTCTCCATGCACGTAGCCCAAATTACAACAGATGTACTGTAGGTTTTATCTCTTTATTTTGTTGAATAATATAAAAGGAAGGACTGGCTGTTTCTCCATGCACGTAGCCCAGATTGGGTGAACCACGTATATCTATGTCTCTCTTATTTTATGTGTTTTCTGTGTTTATATTTCTGCAATATATTTTATGTGTTCCATTGCTCTGTAATATATAAGTTTCTAATAGTCTTGGTTTTTGAAATGAATATTTTTCAGGATGTAAATGAATATGAAAGAAGAAAATCAAGTGGGTACATATGGTCTGATACATTAGAAGGGGGTGTAAACAACATAGTTTTAAAAACAATTCCAAATTTTCATTTGCTTGACATGTTTGACAATTTTGGTGGGTATGTGCAAATAACATGCAAAAATGATACTATGGGATACAACTCGTTAAGGATTGAATTATTTTTATTTTTTTGGCCTCACAAAAGAGAGGCAAGATGAAGATGCAACCAATCAATCATTATGTTATTAGGAGGTTTACTTCCTTTGGACCCTAAGGATCATGACATATTGGGGCATGTTACCCACCCACATGTATGGGTAACCATGGGAGGATTTTTTTTCTTCTATGATGCAATTTTCTAGCCAACTATCATACATTATTTATTATATGTTGTCTTTTTATTTCCATTTTCTTTTGTAAGTTATCTATAACCTGATATTTTTAGCATGTAACTTAGTTAACATGATTGTGCCTAAGATTTTCCTAAAGGTTGAATACTAATGTCGTAAGGTGTTCCTTTTTATGGTGACATTTTATTTTATTTATTTATATAGGGCTTCTGACCACATATTTACCACTATCGCCCAACTGAAGAAAACTTGTTCAAGTTTCTTCTTTTCGGGGGGGAAATGGCATTGACATTGCTAAAGTTGAGGTATATGTCATATAAATCCTTTATAGTATACTTTATTTTATATTCCAGTGTTCATCGTCTTTTATGTACTATACTTTGCATTGTATTTTCTTTCATTTTCGGAAGAGGAACTCAGTATTGATGGTAAGAAGTAGGAATTGAAGAAAGAGAAGAACAATAACACTGGAGCAGCACATGCATAGAGAGAGAGAGAGAAGATAATTGATCTAGTGATACCCTTAAAACCAATATCTCACATGAGACACACACATACATACTCATGGTCAAGTCTTTGGAGTTTTTGAATTTACTTGCAATGACATGGAAACAAAATGATAATGTTTTGAAGTGATGAAACAATAATTGATGTGTAAATTGTAGTCCAACCAATATTAAGTTTGAAACTATATTGTAATACTTGAAATTTGATATGATATAATTTATGTGGTTGAAATTATTTATAGTTGTACCTTATATCATTTAATATTGTAGTTAACATATATAACTTTGTGTTTTCATATTAGATGAACATGCACATTGTATGACATTTTTTATTTCAGTTGCAAAAACATTCTAATTAATTTATGTTAATTAATAATGAACAAAAAATCAATCTAAAACTACTAAATTAGTATATATTGATTAATTGATGAACACAAATAAAATAAATATATGGCAACTAAATTAGTCGTTTATAATTATTATTAATGAAAGTAAATGAAATAAATATAAACTATTAAATCAGTCATTTATATAATGACTATGAAACTACCAAAAAAATATAAATGACTATTGTAAATGATAAATTTTTGATTACAAATGACGACTAAATTTTTCATATATATGGCTATTAGTAGCTAATTTACAGTATCTTATAACGCGACCAAAATTTAGTAATATTTCTTTGGTCATTAATTAGTTTCAAATGATGACTAAAATTTGCATATATATGACTATTAGTAGCCAATTTATATTATCTTATAACATGGCCAACATTTTGGTCATATTTCTTTGGTCATTAATTGGTTTTCTCTGGTGATCATGTAGTAATATATCTTTTTGTGTATTTAGTCATTAATTGTGGCAATTAATGACTAAATAAATGACTAAATTAATGACCAAATGTATGGCTAAATATACTACAAGACGATAAAATTGAGACAACCAATTAGTGATTAACCTAAATATGACTAAAAGTTGGTCGCATTATAAGATACTGAAAATTAGCCACTATTTCTCACTAATTGAAAAATGGTCATTATATGCAAATTTTAGTCATTGTTTTAGTATCTATTTAGCCATTTTGTACTAGTGTGTATTGCAACAACATAATATTCCTCTGCACATAATCTAGTAAATGGTGATACCAAATGTCGACATGCTTAGATCGATCATGAAATAATGGATTATCATATATTTGATACAACTCTAATTGTCAAAATAAATCACTATAGGATCCATATTTTGACGAAATAACCCAGCAAGAATATTCCTCATCTGGATAGCCTCACATGTTGCTTGGCTTGCTTCCATGTAGTCTTCTTCTATTGAGTTGAGTGCCATAGATATCTGCTTCCTGTTGTACCAAGAAACTACTGCTGATCCAACACTAAAATTTCCTCCTAAAGTGCTCTTCTTGTCTTATGGAATCCCCACCTAATATACATATGTGAATCCTTATAGCTTCATTCCCGCTATCCGTATGTACCAAATACCAAAATGAGTAGAGCCTCTAAGGTATCTCAACACATGCTTTGATTCCTTCCAATATAGTTTGGTTGGCTTAACTATTTCTTGACTAAGATAGCGAGCTACATAACACATGTTTGGTCGTGTGTTCACCAAATACATAAGTGTACCCACAAGTTTCCTATAAATGGTAGCCTCTAATACTTCACCTTAACTAGTATCCTCCTTCTTGTAGTTTCCTACCAGAGGAGTCTCCATTGGTTTGGACCTGTCCATGTGGAACCTTTGAAGTATCTCGTTGGCATACTTGCCCTGAGATATAAAAAATTCCCCATCACCTTGCAATCCTTCGAAGCCAAGGAAATAGTGCATGAGGACCATGTCCTTCATCTTGAACTCTCTTCCAAGGTCATCCTTGCAAGATCTGATCAACTGCTCATCACTAGTAAGGGTCAAGTCATCGAAATATAAAATAATAATTTACCTTGTACCATAATGTAATAAAGGTTTTCATATGCTTCACTTTTGGTGAAGCCAAAACGGGTGAGATAGATATCAATCCTAGTATACTAAGCATGGGGTGCTTGATTGAGTCCATATACAATACTCACTTGAGTCTTCACACATGCAACTCTTTGTCAAAGTTCTCAAACCCCTCTGGATACTCAATATACGCCTCCTCCTCAATAAATCAATTGAGGAATATTGTCTTCACATCCATCTAGTAGATCTACCACCCCATCTGCACTGAGAGTGATAGAATTGATGTCATGGATGAGTACCTTGCTACTATATCAAAGGTATCATCATATTCAATTCCCTTCATCTGAGAGAACCCCTTGGCCATAAATCTGGCCTTGTGTTTTTCTATGCTACCATCTAGTGCATGATTTACCTTGTAAATACATTTTGAACTAATCACTGATTTGTCTGCTAGTCTTGGGACCACTTCCCAAACACTATTTTTAACAATGGAATCATGTTCCTCTACCATAAAATCAACCCATACTGGTTTCTCTTCAACTTCCTCGAATGAGGATGGCTTTGTCTCTACCAGCTCACTCATCATAACCATGTATCCATTGTACTGATCTAGTGACCTCCTCTACTTGCGTTGTAATGTGGATGCTCTCACATTCTCTCTAGCATCTTGAAATAATCTTCCAGCTTTCATGGTGCGTTTCCTTCCTTCTATGGATGTTTCCACTCTCTACTCCTCTGCTTGTGGCTGCTTCACAACTTCCTTAGGTTCTTCCTTTAGAGTCAAAATCTCCTGATCAAGCTACAACTGAAGCTCTGTCTCAAGAGAAAACCTCATGGCCTTTTGTTATTTTGTTTTCTTCTCAAAGGTGCATGAAAAGAAACCACTTTAAGTTGTGGATGAAAAACAACCCTAACAATATAAATGGCTATTAAATAATGTAAATATGTAGCGAATGATAGAAACAAAACCTTCCAAAGCCCTAATCTATGCCACAGACATAGTTAAACAACAAATTGGAATAGTAAAATAAGTGAAAATAACTCCAATACTCCAATTGAAACTGAATATATAAAGAATACATTTTATTAAACAACACCTGTGAAGGGAAAAAACAATGTTACTAGTCCTCCTCTATGGAGTGGGTTCTCGACTATCCTTAATGTCTTCAGCTTTTGTAGAGTCTCTCTCCTCTATATTGTGTAAAACCCAGCAAAGAAAATGTTTGAGCTCAATGAGAACTGAAATGAAAAGGGAAACGGTGTGTGACAATGATAATAATTAGAGCTGTAATAGTGAGTGCAACAATGAAAATAATCGAAAGCGAAGAAAGAATGGAAACCCCTTCTATTTATAACAAAATATTAGGTTATTCTCAAATAATGAGAAATAATAAAATGTTATTAACCCCATTCTATAATTAACCATTTGGAATATTTTATTATATTTGGTTTGGAGGGAAAAAGTATTTAAACTTTTATTTAGAAGTAATAAATAAATAAATGATTTATTTATTATCTCAAGAAATATGGTTAAGGAATAATAAACAAATAATGATTTATTTAATTATTCCTAAGGGATTTACTCAAACTTGACAAGGAATATTAGTTAAATAATGGTTTAATTAATTATTCTTAGAAGATAATTAAATAAATAGTGACTTATTTAATTATTCTTCATGGGTTTAATTACAAATGACTTAACAAATGTGGTTTATTAAGTACTTTCTCATAGTGAAAGCATTTTTACTATGGTAAAATTGGCCATACATGGTGTACTTCGATCCATCTAGTAAATTATGGCTATATGATCAATTTTTTGTGATAACACCTTTTCCTCATCAAACTTCACATCCTATTTGACCAATTCCATCCTGAGGTATGGAAAGTACACATGATAGTTTTGAGGTATTTATGTGTACCCCAAAAATATGCCAAACTCTGATTTTGGCTCTAGGTTTTTTCTTGCTTCCTTGGAAACATGATAGTAAAATGGATCCAAAGATCCTGAAGTGTGACTCATTTGGATTCGTCCCTAAAAAATATTCCTTTGGTGTACTCATGCCAAGAATCCTGTGAGGACTCATGTTATACAAATAGACCATTGTCTTGCATTCTTCAACCCACAGGTGTAGAGGTAGGCTTTGTTCATGCAACATCAACCATGATACTCCCATAATGTTTTTTTTCTTCCTCTTAACCACCCAATTATTTTGTGAGTTATGGGTTGTTATCAACTCTCATCGAATGCCTTCTTTTGCATATAATTTTTTAAACTCATTCAACACATACTCACCACCATTATCACTCTTGAGAGCCTTCACTTTCCTGTCAGTCTCTTTCTCAACAAGTGATTTAAAATCAAAAAATTTGGAGAAGGTTTATTCTTTCTTCTGAATGAAGTAGATACAACACTTCTATGATAAATCATCTACAAATATAACATAATACATTTGATTGGAAGTGGAGGCAGTCGAGAAATGTCCACAAACATCAGAGTGGATCCTTTCGAGGACTACATGGGCCCTGTTGTCCTGATCATTGAAGGTGGATTTTATGTACTTCCGAAATGTGCAACCTTTGCATGTATCTCGCTACTCTAGTTCTCCTTTGGGGAGGCTTGTAGAAAAATGCTACATGATATTCAAAGTGCCATGATGAAAATGGCTAAGACTTCTATGCCATAATTCACCAAAATCTCGACTATGCACCTTCTTTTCTTTTGTGCTCAATGTTGCATAGTCTTCCACATCTAATTTTTAGAGGTTCTTCACTCAAAACTTAATATGATTTACTTGTCCCATGGAAATATGTCTCAGGAATGCCTTCCATTTGCTAAATATCACATCGTATCCATGATCCTCCAACACATCTATGGAAACTATATTATTCTTCAGACCCAGTACAAACATCACATCCCTTAACCTGAGAGGAGAGCCAAAATCCCTCTAAAATATAGTTCATCAATACTAGTTGCACTATACCTTCCATCATCTCCCATCTCAATGTGCATCTTGAGATCCTTCTCCTCCAAGTCACTGAAAAATTATTTTTTTCCTGTCACGTGGAATGAGGCACCACTATTGAGATACCACACACTACCCATCGCTGTGCTTTCCATGCATGCAATGAGGGTAAAATCAAGTTCGAATTGTGAAGCTAAGGCTTCACCCATTCCTGCTCTTATGATATTCTTGATTCCTTTCTTGTGTGGACACTTCATTGCATAGTGCCCGTATTCATGATAGTGAAAGCATTTGATTCTAGACAAGTATTTATTCTTACCCCCTTGACATGTATTTGCTTTGGATTGGGATTTCTTCCCTTTCCCTTTCTTTGTCTTTCTAGACAATGCACAATTCTCATCATTTTCACCCTTGAATGAGGTCCCATATTTAGTTCTCCACCTTATCTCCCACTATACCAAATCAAACCAAAGGCATTCCCAATTTGGCATCTTCTCGATCCCGTTCACCGAATTTTGGCAGTTATGCCAGCTCTTGGGAAGGCCTAGAAGGGCTAGGCTCACCAAATAATCCTCTGCTACAGTAGCACCAACTTAACCAAGTTCATCATGATAGTATGTGAACCTACTTAGGTACTATGGAATGGTATCATTCCTCTGCATCTTGATATTTTGAAGCTTTTCCTTGAGTTCTAATTTCCTCAGGTCACTACCATTCTAGAAAAAATATGTCAGTTCTTTCCACATTGAATACAGAGTCTATTTCATGTGGATATTAGAGAAAATATGGTCTTGTAATCCCTCAAATATGATTTTCCTTGCCTTGGCAACACACTTCTTCCAATGTGCTAGATTCTGAGCATCAATTGCTTATGGTTTCAGAATAACATTATCAATGAATTCCTTCAAACCATTATCCTCTAGTACTGTTTCCATCCATTCCTTCCATGCAACATAATTCGAGCTTCCCTCAAGGGCATACGCCATCCTTATTCCATTCAAATTCATATTCTCAATCCTGAAGAAAAATTGTAACTTAATCTGCGACATCGAACCTCCTACAATGACAACTTCGAGATCTATGCTCTATAGTGATTCCAACTCTGATACCATGTAAAAATTAATGTGTAGATTCAAAAGTTCTCATGAAATTTAATAAATCACAAGACTTGAAGGTACTCTACTGATATACAGAAGTTAACTCACCATCTAAACTAATAATCATTGATATGCAAAAGGAAACATCACACACAAATATTTATCTAGGGGAAATCAACTGCTCAAAACCCCTTACTATATGTATTGCATTAATCAAATTATAGGGAAGAAAATACAATTCTTTCTCAAGCTTGAGCACACCCTGCACTAGTATAGATTATCTCTCTGCCTGAATGACTAAACTTGGCCCAACACTTAGCCAATTTCAAGCCTTCCCAAGCTCCTATTTCCTTGCATTGTTCCCTTGGGAAATTTCCCCTATTATTTAGGAATTTCACACCAAGGAATTGTGCAATTACCATAGGCCAATCCTCTGACTGCATGCACCACTTGTACAACTTGGATTAGTTTACAACTGATAGTACACTGCCCTTGAAATCGAATCTCAACTGGGCAACTCAAATTCTATAGATGCAAAAGTTATTTTAGTTTGATTGATCACTCAGTGTGAAAAAAGTTACACACCAACAACTTGACCTCCACTAGTTCTTCTGACAGTTAGAACTAGTTAAATTGAAAATAACTCAAATTAATTGAAATATATTTCTACATATTAGCAATCAATCATGTAAAATTGAAGTCAAGTTTCTACAAATCAAATTTACTGAGCTAACTGAGTGAAAATATCCATGTCACCTTAGTTAACTACCTTCAAATATTTTTTTGAAATTGAAATTCGAACTTTACTCTACTTTGACCAAGGTAAAGTTAAAACTAGATTTTCTCGCTACATTTTCAACATAATCGACCTGATATGTTATTCAAAGAACATATTTCCTTTTCTTGCAATTCTTGTTTGAATTCTCCTTTCATGAACTCTTTTGAAGGAGAAATTGTTGCATTTTTCAAATTTTAAATTACCATTAGCATTTACAATATCATATCTTGTATCCTTCAACTGCACAGAAAGAGATTTTTAGAGCACCAACAACCTATTCTTGAACAAAGACTTCATTTCCAAGTCGTAAAAAGCTTGGATCAAGCTTGCAAAATACAAGGACAAAGTGACCTTGCTACCAACCTCATATTGGCAAGAAGAAAACATGTCTTTACTTCAGTAATAAAATGGCCATTTGTTAGTAATTTTGCTAGGATATCCACACCTCCTACTCCTATTGTTGCTGGCCAAAACTCCTCTGTATTGCTACAAACATTTTTAAATGCTCTTGTAATAAGGCCATTCAAAGTAATGGTATTCCCGAAATAATATAAAATCATTAGAAAACTTAAAACCAAACACATTTGTTTCATACTTCTTTTTCTCGGCTGCATCTGTAGGAGTAGCTGAAGGAAAAGCGTAGCCTGTCTCTACGATGTCCCAAACTTCTGTACCAAGAGATTGAAGATAGGCAGTAACTCTTACCTTCCAATAATTGAAGTTTGTCCCATCAAAAACTGGTGGCCTGATTGATGCTTCTCTCTCGTAGTTGCTCATGATGAACGATCTACCTTCAAGCGATCAAGCTTCTCTGAAGGACCTGCTCCGATACCAATTGTTGGAAATAATACTGAGAGGGGGGGTGAATCAGTATTATATAATTCTTTTAATAAATCTTCTTTATTTGTTCTTTGAATTATTTTTGCATGTCAGTACCATAAAATAATGAGCATGAACAAAAGAAAACAGATAGTCACACCAAAGAACACAAGATGTAAGGTGGAAACCCAATGTGGGTGAAAACCACCTGCTGCAATATGTCTCTATCTTCTTTCAAATTAGAAGCTCCTTTTACAATGGTTTTGTACTGGTGCAGTCCTTTACCAGTACGCAGGCTGCAACCTGCAGAGAGCTACAACTCTCTCTCGTTTTCCAGTCTCTCCTGGAAGGGAGCTACAACCCCCTACTTCTTTTCTTACAAGGACCACTTTTCATAAATTTTCAAACTGGATCCATAAGCATCAATTGATCATCAAGTATAAGAGAATCACCCAATCAACTGTAGTAACCAGATCAACAATAATAGGACCAAACCCAGAACACAACAATGATAAACAAAGATTTTAAAGAGAAGTAAGCACCCTGCTCAACTGTTTGCCTGCTTACGTAAGCACCCTACTCAACTGCTGGCCTGCTTACTGTACTCACCCTGCTCAACTGCTTGCCTGCTTACAGTACGCACCCTGCTCAACTGCTAGCTTGCGTACCGGACGCACCCTGCTCAACTGCTAGCCTGCGTACCTCGCTCTGAGTCTATTGAACTGCCTGCGTATGTACGCACCTGCAACCCTTCTGTGCCTGCGTACCGGCGCACCTGCAGCTCTTCTGTGCCTGTGTACCGACGCACCTGCAGCTCTTCTGTGCCTGCATACCGGCGCACCTGAACCCTTCTACGCCTACGTATCGGCGCACCTGAAACACTTCGTTCCTACGTATGTACGCACTTTTCTCTTACTGCACCTGCGTACCTCCGGGCATAGATGATTTCAAGACTTCAGAAGTAACCCAGACAGTCAGATCTACAGATCTGAACATGCGCCGAAGAGATCTCGGTTCATCAGTAGATTCGCCTTGTTTAGATCTAGACCAGATCTAGCCCTCATAAGATATTCAACCCAAAACATGCTCAAGCCAAATGATCTCCTTTGCTTTATATAGGAAAGATCTTCCTTAAATCATGGATCAATACCACGAGCCGACACCATAATAACACAATACCGTCGGCTAAATACCAAGAGTAAAACATAAGAAAACCCCACATGTACTTTTCTCTGCCTTGAAATGTGTGCACTGGGGGGACGCACCTCCTGAACGGCTGGCCTGCGTATCTGGACGCGGTCCCTGCATGGTGTACCTGCGGGTACGCACCTCCTGAACTGATTTCCTGCGTACTTCTTAATTTTCAACAAATTGAGAGTCTTGCCACGGGAGTTGCCATCAAGTACAACATCTGTAACATATAGCCATACCAGAAACATAATGCCAACACGATGGTAAAACCCTATGTGAAAAACATTACAATGAAAAGGCATGACATCAAGGAGATGGGCCATATTGGTGGTGGAATGATTTTCGATGGGTAAAACATTGTGTTGAGATGGTATTTATGAGAGTTGTGAGATCGATCATTTGAATGTTGAATATCACATATGGAGGACCATGTCAAATGAGAAGATGGGGGCAGGTTAATGGGGGTCCAAAGATCTGATTAGTGGGACTGGCCCATGATAGCTAGGATAAAATCACACCACCTTATTGGATATCAATCCCTGAGGAATTTCCTAGCAAATCCCTATGATTGGTATTATACCTCCAACTAGAACCAGGGTCAAAATATGGTTTAGTTTGCTGGTTTTCCAGTTTGATGTCAAATTGTTGATTATTTATGATATAAAATATATTTTATTAATTTTTTTATGGGGGCATGTGAAGTGGGGGGGGAGGGGTCCATTGACCTCACCATTATTTTTTGGACCCCGCTAATTGTGGGCCTGTGGGTATTTAATATCACCTTTGTTTCATACCGTGGATGAGTGGGCTATGTGGTAGCTTGGGGTCATGCCCCTCATTGGCCATAGAGATGCAGGAAACATGGGATAATATGCCATGTGAGAGCAGATTTGGCTAAGGAGAATTCATTTATATTAATATTTATATATTTATTATGTGTTGTTTATGTTGTGGATGGTTCATGGATACATGCACACAGACACAGATATTTTATAAATCGACCTATATTAAATTTTTTATATATAGGCTTGCGTTTTGGATTCTATATGTGTGTGCATGTTTGTTTGTTTTATATATATATATATATATATATATATGTAGGCATGTGGGTGCCATAAGTGTAACTCCTAAATTTTGTAGTGTTAATATAAACCATGCCACATGGAAATGGCCTAGGTGATGGAAGTGGAAGAAACTAGTGCATGTTGCTTAGGTTCATGAAGGCATGAGTTGATACCCAATGGGAACAAAATTGGTGTATGGATAAAATATTAAGTTTAACTTTTGGCAACTTAATCAATAATTTGACCTTGTAACAAATTAGGAACTAGAAACAAGAGAAATACAAATTTAGAGGGGCATATCTTTGCACCCAAAAGTATGAATTTGAAAAATGAATAGTCAAAATAAAGGGACTTTCATGTAGAATACACTTGGAAGGATACAAATTGGATTTGGTGGTAGGAAATCCACATAAATTAAGGAGAAAGCTACATAACTCTTGAAAGTAAGAAGTTAAAATCAATTAAAAGTTTTGTAAGGTGTAATAGTCTATTTAGGTATCAAAATTTCATGAGAAAATAACTTTATGGAAAGCTATTGGCGAGTAGAACACATTGGTAACTACAAAATTTGGATTTGGACAATAATTTCAAGGAATTTTCTGAAGAATTATATAGGTCTAGAAGACAACATGTATCATGAGAATTGAAGAGATAGAAGATATGTCAAGCATTAGCAACCTAGAAGAGGAAGTTGAAGTAGTGAATATCAATGTGGGAGATGCCAAAATGGATTTAAATGGTTATAAAATGATTAGGATGGAAAACATAGATCTAGAGGAGACTATGAGAAGCCTCAAAATGAAGGTTCTCAGTTTTAAAGATGACGATGTTAGACTGGTAAAAGAGAAGCAACAAATCAACACCCTACTTATGAAATGTTTGAACATAATTCAATGGGAATTGGAAAAGAAAAATGAGTCTAGGAAATCTTGAGAAACTAAGGATAGGTTTCATAAACAAAGTGCTAGAAATGAAAGACAGGTCAAGAGTGATGACCAACAATATTTATATGCATAAATGATGCCACATAAGAGAGGTTCATCATCTTAGAGATAGACAGCAACCCTAGCATGTCACCTGTGAGAAAGTCTAGAAAGAGAAGGTCTCATAGGCACAACCTACACAAGGAGTTGAAAAATATTAAACCTCCCAGTTTTAACAAAGAACATAAAAAGAGCGAAGAATCTGAGGCTTAGTTATTGGAGATGCAAAGGTATCTACAACTGTTTAATTATTCTTCGAGCATGGAAGCCCAAATTGTTGTATATAAAATTAAAGGAAAGATAATTTATGGTGGGAACAACTCAAGGAAGTGAAGAATTTGGATGAGGAGACTAACATGGTGGAAATTTAAAGAATACTTCGAAAGGAAATATATATCAGAACATTATTATGAAAATATGTAGGAGTTTTTCAAGCTTAAGTTGGGTAATATTACTATGGAGGAATATGGCTAGAAGTTCATGGAGTTGTTAATATATGTGGCTTTATTAAGGATGAGAAGGTCAAAGTCCAAATATATGTTAGTGGATGCTTTCATTCTATGCAAACAATCTTAAATTTTATGAGCCTATAACCTTTGATGCGGCCATGAGGAAGGTTGGAAAATTATATGAATAGAATAAGAATAAATTGGGTGTAAATAATGTATGGGATAATAAGAAGAAATTTTTCATGGAGTAAAGGAAAAAGGGGTTCAAACCCCCACCATTCAAGGAAGAACCACAAGTGAAAAAATAGTCAGCTTTAGTTCTCAGTGAACCAAGGGGCAATGACTTTGTAGGAAACAAACACTTGTTCCAACTTATCATATCTTTGGTTGTTATGGATATCATAAAGTTAAAGGTTTCCCTTATAATGGTGGAAGTAAGATGACAAAGAACAATATACAAGCAATTGATATAGTGGAGGACATGGGTAGAAGCATGCCTGGGATCTATGTTGTTCTAGATAACAAGCAAGTTGAACACTAGGTGCACATGACTGAACTCGAAGGTAACTTTCATAATCATCCTATTGCTATTTTAATCAATTCATGAGAAAATAATAGTTATATTGACTCGAAATTGGTAGAAAAAAAATAATTTTGGGAGGACCAAACACTAAAAGGCATGGTTTGTCCAATTAGCTACAAGAGTAAAGAGACGAGTTATAGAATTGGTGAAAGAATGTCCAATTAGTATGTATGGGATGAGTACTAAGGTTGAGCCAAATGTGATTTCATTAGGATCTTACAATTTCCTGATCGGTATGGACTTTTTGGAGAAGCATCACACAATTTTGAGTTATTATAATAAACATTTTACGTATATTAATGATGAAGGTGAGCAAAAGTAGGTTCAAGGAGTTACTGGACTGATATCTATCAAAGAATATTAGTTTTCCAATTAAGGAAGAATTTTAAAAAAGGTTGTCATATTTTGGTAATTCATTTGGAGGAACCAAATAGAGATCAACATGATAATTTAGAGGAGTATCTGATATTGAAAGAGTATGCTTATGTATTTTTTGAAATCCTAATATTACCTTTGAGAAGGGATATATATTTCTCCATCAATTTGGTACCTGGAGTTGCTCTAGCTTTTAAAGAACCCTACATAATGAGTACTTAATAGCTCAAAGAAATGTAGATTCATTTGGAGAAAATATTAGAAATGGGGTATATACAACCCGTTGTATCACCATGGGGTGCTCCAATCTTGTTTGTTAAGAAAAAGGATTGAAATTTGCAGTTATGTGTGGATTTTTGGAAGCTAAATAAAATGACTATTAAGAATAAATATCCACTGGCGAGGATAGATCACCTATTTGATCAACTTCAAGGAGCTAATTTATTTTCCAAGATTGACTTGCGGTCAGGATATCATCAATTTTGAATCAAGGAGAAAGATATTAGTAAGAAAACATTTCAACCCATTATGGAAATATGAGTTTGTGGCAAGTCCCTTTTGGGTTAACCAATGCTCAAGATATTTTCATGTGTTTGATGAATGTTGTCTTTTGTGAATATTTGGATAAATCAATTATTATTTTTCTAGATGATATATTGGTGTATTCCAAATCAAAAGAGGAGAATGAGAAACATATGAGGTTGGTTCTGTGGGTTCTTTGAGAACACAAAATTTATGCTAATGTCAGTAAGTTCTCTTTTTTATCAAAAACAAATTCATTATTTGGGCCATATTATTTCATAGGAATAGATAGTTGTAGACCCAAAAAATATTAAGGCCATCAAGGAATGGCTAGAACCAAAGGATGTTCTAGGAGTCAAGTATTTTATAGGCCTAGCTAGTTATTATAGAAGACTCATTAAAGGACATTCCAGGATTTCTGGTCCCATCATTTGTATAGAGGAAAGGTGTTAAATTTGGATGGACCTTTGAGTGTGAGGAATCATTTCAACAATTAAAGGCTTCATTAATCAATGCTCTAGTATTAAATATTAAACATCTTAATGAGGATTTTTTTATATGAATTGATGCATGTAGAGAAGGTTTGGGTGGATCTCTTATGAAGAATGGCAACGTGGTGTGTTATGAATCTAGGAAGTTGAAGGAACATGCAAAAAATATGCTACACATGAATTGGAATTAGTAGCTATTATTCATCATCTTAAGATGTGGAGATATTATCTTATGGGTTAGAGATTTTATTTACAAACGGATCACTATGGTGTGCGACATTTGTTTAAGCAATTGAATCTAAATGCTCAACAAATCAGGTGCCTATAATTGTTAGATGAATATCATTTTGAGATTAACTACTTTAAAGGAAAGGAGAACAAAGTGGTATGCGCCCTTAGCCGAAGCGTGCATTTGAGGCATTCTTCAATAATAAGTATATGTAAGGATGACATCATATCTAGAATTAAGAAGATGTAAATTTGGATTAGAAGTATTTGGATATCAAGAATAGTTTGCAATAGGAGGGAAACCAACCAAAATATTGATATTATGACCTAGGAGAGGACATAATTATTATGTATGGAAGTTGTGTATATGTACCAAATGTACAAGAGGTGAAAGAGTTGACACTGAAGGAAATGCATAGGGTTCCCTATTCAGGACACCTACGATAGCAAAATACCACTATAACAGTCAAGGAGCATTATTTTTGGCCTATATTAAATAAGTATCTGGAAAATTATATCAAAGGATGTTTGGAATTTCAAAGAGTTAAAGTTGAGCACCATTGCCCAGCTTGCTTGTTTCAACCCATACCCATTCCTGAGTGGAAGTGGGATCTTTTGTTGATGGATTTTATTATGAAATTTCCAATGACAACTAAAGGGCATGTTGTGATTATGTTAGTGGTTGATAAGATTACCTATGTTTCTCATTTCATACTAGTGAAATCAACACATAAAGAATCTAACATAGCTGGTATTTTTATGACAGAAATTGCCAGGCTCCATGGTGTGCCTAAGGTGATTATTTCAAATAGATATATGAAGTTCACATCTAATTTTTGGATGTGATTATTTAATGGTTTAGGTACTGATTTTAATTTTAGTACTATGCATCACCCATAGTCTGATGGACAAATCGAGCATGTTAACTAGGTGATTGAGGAAATGTTGTGAATGTATGTAATGGATAAACCATTCAAATAGGAGGACTACCTACATTTGGTAGAGTTTGTGTATAATAATGGATAACATGCTTCATTATAAATGATTATGTTTTAAGTTTTATATGGCAGGAGGTACCATAATCCTGTGAGTTTAGTAATCTGGTAGGTAGAATCATGTTTGGTATGGAATTTCTTAGAGAAATGCAAGAGAAAATGTGAAAATTAGGAAAACTATTAGAGTTTCATAAGATGGGAAAACGACTTATGTAGATAAGCATAGAGTTCATAGAAAATTTAAATTTATAGATCGCTTTTTTTTTTTTAAATTTAGACCACATAATAGCTCATTAAAGTTGTGGAGTTGTGCCAAATTAGGAGAACTTTATGTGGACCATTTGAGATCCTAGAGTGGATCAGTTATATTGAACATAAACTTTATTTGCTCACATTCATGCATGTTCATGAGGTATTTAATGAGTCTTTGATTTAAAAGTATGCTCATAGTACTGATCGTGTGATTTATTGGCATATGATCTAGGTGGAGCTAGAGGGATATTTCTAGGTACAATCCATAAATTTTGGGAAGGATGGTAAAGGTGCTCTAAAACCAAGTTGTTGACATGGTAAATATACAATGGACCCTGCTTCATCTTAATGAGGCTAAATGTGAGTAGGAATATGTAATGGGGTATGAGTACCATCATCTTTTTGGCTGATGTATATATGTGTTGCACTAAGGACAATGCATAAAGTAAGGGCGGAGGAATGGCATACCTCCGCTAGTTTATGATATAAATATATGTTCTTTTGTAATTAGGCTAGTGATCCATAGTCATTTTGTGGGACTGTGTGCTTGCAAATTTATATTATATATTTTTGGGGCCAACATGCCCAGGCATATATGATGGTCTTGGTCAAGTGGCCAAAGGGCCAAGTTTGTAATTTTGATCTACAATCGATCCCACTCCACAGTAAAGATCATCGGGGGTAGTGCAACTCTACAATGGTAGGAAATGGGGTGTTTGGTGTCAGATGTTGGTAAAAGGTCACCCAGAGCCCACGTGGCCTCAGTGTGTTCCACATGGCTGAGAAAGAACATGCAATATATAATTGCATGAAATAAGATAGAGGAATTATAATCATTACCATCATGATTATTAGGATTATACGAATATGGTGTTGGACATTAGTCTTGAACAACAAGTTGGTGAGCCTAGACCACCTTGAAGTTGTTTTGATTTATGGCCTCGAGAGTGTACGAAAGCCCTAAAGAAAAATGAGCTACTGAAGCACTATGTTTACAATTTCTTAGATGGCCATAAGGAATCCTAAAATGTTGGAACTAGAGAGGGACTAGCAAGTCTCGGAGAAGGGTGTGCCACTTGTGCATATATTTGGGGAAGTAAAGCACTATGGTTGGATTCATGGTAGTTGGGTTAGTACCTTGGCCATGGATATGTTGTTTTTTCTTATTTTCGATTGCTTATGGAGTTATATCCATAACTTAGGGGTGACTTGTGGTTGAATTTCATAAATCACGTGGTCTATGGCATAGTGGAATCTCATAACTAATCACTCATTTCTAAGATAAGTATTCTTATTATTGTTGCATTGATTTATGGAATTATGTTTGGAATTTGATATTGATGATTTTTGGTATTAATTTCTTATAATTATCTAAATATTCCATTTTACATTACAATTACATCTCATGTTTATAATTACATGTTGTTTTGTTGTGAACCCTAGCTGGGGTTTAATGTTAATGAAGTTCATGGATTCTTGTGTTATTTTCTATGTATAAACATGATTAATTAACTAACATTTCCTCTTTGAAAAATTATAAATATGATCCATATGTGCCTAAATATGCATTATGATCATTCTGTAATTACATTCATGATACCCAAGTATTGTCAGGCTTAGAAAATAGTCATTGTAAGATTAGGGTTTCTCGCTTATACGTAAAACTCATGTATTTATAATTTGTGTTGTTCTGGTAATTTTTCCCAATAGGAGGCTAGGGACATCACAAAATTGACAAATAAAAACCCTACTGACTTCCCTCGGGTGCTACAGGACCCCCAAAGGCTAAACAACCCTTCTAGGTGCCCAAACCTTGAGTTAAACCTCATTTTCAATGTCTTCGACTCTTGGACACTAGAATAACACTACACGAATTCAATTGTAACCCTCCGATCGCATGCATAATCCTGCAAGGGAGCGACTGCATTCCTTTTCACCTAGTTCTTTGCCTGCAACTAGATGATTCGAGGCACTTTTTCAAGACTAGTTTGTAGAACACTACCCAAAACTTAATGAAAATTTCTAGAAAAATGAATGAAACAAGGACAAGGCCTTCCATATAAAACTTGGACAAGAAATTGACCTAACCATTTCATCAAACACATCATGAACATGTAATCTATAGGTCATAATTACATATATGAACATAGGGATCTCATACTTATCTGAGAATTGTCAATAAGGTCCAATTCCCTCTCATAATAGTTGCATTAACATTGATTAGCTCATACATTCATTAACCTTTCCTCAAAATCCAAACACATCAGGATCAATATCCATTATACATCTCATGATCGACATAAAACCAATAAATTAACAACATATACATCATGATAAACCAACCATGAAATACACATAATAACAAATACAATTACTCATGAAATACAAGAGGAGATAACTCTTATTAACATATGAGAAATCCAACCAAGTCATGAACTTCCACATACCACCATACCCACTAAGGGCTCCACAGAATTTTTCCAACCAATGATTCCAGGACTAGTAATTCAACTGAAGTTGTTCTAGGGAATTCATAGCATTTTCCCAATCAAGGCTCCAAGAACTAATAACTCAACCCATAACCATAAGGAACATGAAAACAAATAAAAAACCAAAAGGGAAAAGCCATAACACAATGGCTATCTAGGAAATGGAAATGCTTATGTGAAACCACTATAAATCCAGGGAATCCTCCATGCCAATGACATATCATAACCAAATAACCACATGCATATTCCATGCATGCCAAAACTAGCAAGGAAGCCATACATGCAATTCAATACCTGCAAGTAAACTCATTGTAGCTGTTGATCCTATTACCCTCTTGCAATTTCCTATTTTCCTTTACCTTGTTTCTCCAAATCCAAGGTATGCCAATTGTTGTAACTTGTTTTTGCCCTAGTTTGTTTTCTACTTTTCCCTTTATGTGGAAAAAAGAAAAAGAAAAAGAAAAATAGAAAAGATAATAAAAAAAGAAAGAAAGAAAGAAAGAAATGAAAAGAAAAATGAGAAAAAAAATAAATAAAAAATCAAAAGAAAAGAAATAAAAATGGATAGAAAATTATATATGAAAAAAATAAAATAAATGAAAATATCCCAAATTCATCGTGTAAGTCAAAATGCTGTATTATTTTTTTTTATTATTATTTAAATCATTTGTATTTTTCTGAGGGTTAATAAATTTGTAAATAAAATGATTTGACATTCATTCAGATAGTGATATTTTTTTTTGGAAATAAATGGATGAGATCATCCTTGCCCAGATCAACAACAAAGGATAGGTTTGGGACCCCCCCGTACTTCCAAAGGTTAACTGGGGGGTGGGGTCTGGAAACTTGATTTTATAATACCGCTTGCTCATATGTGGCAGCCCCACATGAAGTTTAGGACTCCAACTATAATACCATTAACCGCCTATCCTCCCCCCTTCTACAAACCATGTTTCCTTCTCACCTTCACTCCCACTCCCACTCATGCGATGCCACTTGTCTTTTTGCTATTCGATCCTGCCAAACATCTATATGACTATTTCATAATTAAACCATTGCTACCAACATCTATGTTTATTAATTATACATGCCAAAACAATTATAATAGCCATCCATTTAAATCTCCCCTTTTAAAAGTCTCATTACCCTATATACTCCATTTTCACCATTTCTCCTTTGAACAACAAAAGTGAAGCCCAGAATTTCATAATTGCACAACCATCTTCCTATGCTAGTGATCATCAATATCCTTGTAATTCACCACCTTAATTGGTAATTTACTATTTAAAATGTCTTCTCACAAAGGAAAATCTAAACTAGTTGTAGAAATACCTACATTACCCTCTGTCATTAACCTATATGAGCTCCCTATGGTCGATACTCAATATAAAATCTCAGAAATCTAGCGCGAGTTCGACTTATATGAACTCCACAATTGGGAAAACTAGAAATACCAATATGTTAGTGATGAATTGAATATCTGGGAGTCTTTCTTTCCCCAATTTGTCTTTCCCCAAACTCATCCCTTCCAGAATTTGTCACCTGGTGCCATCTCAGGCATCTTCCTAGTCAAAAAGTTGTAATTTCCCAAAACAACGATGTTTTATTCACCATTACATCTGAATCCACATGAAAATAAATAAAAATCCATTTCCAAGCTCCTTTACATCCCTTTCATATTGATTCCCTCATGGAGATATATCAAAATCTTACATTTCCCGAACGAGCTCATATTTTTTAGTCATTCCTACCTGAAAATTCTAGATTTCCTAGAACTAATTCGCCCTATTCCATTGATTTTTTTTCAAAAAATGTCAAGGTATGTTATTTCCATGGTCACATGTTTGTTAGGTTACCCTACTGATTAGTGGGAAAATGAAGTGATACTAGGATTTTTGTCAATTTTCTCTGTTGGTAATAAGTCTTCATTTATTTTAATTACAGTAAGTTTCGGTCGTACATTATTGATGATTAATTTATAAATTTTCCTACTGAAGGTTCATTATAACATCAATCAATTCTTGTATATCTTATGTTATTTCATCCAGCATAAAGGTTTAAATTCCCATTGCAGAATTTAGATGCACAAGGAAAGCCTCAATGTTTTATTCATTGGACTTCCTTACTAAGGAAGATAATAGAAGAGTACTCCTTCAATGAATTTGTAAAACCATTTTTTCGTATGTCCTTATGTCTTCTCGGCAGTGATGTAATACCAAGGATTTCACCTGAGATCAGAAGAACTATGCACATTACTAAACCAGAAAAATTTGGATAGTGTACCTTTACCAGAATTATACAGAGACCATAGTATATGGTTGTGAACTCCCTCCCTATAGGTTACTAGTGTTTGTTCCAATAAGGATCTTTTCCTTAGAATACATCATAAAAATTATGAATATCTATGATTTGCATTTTGTATCCAGGAAGCAGAAAACACAATTCAAGATGAGGGCATAGATTGACCCTTTAATTGTTAATGCTAGAGCAACAATGAAGTAGGAAGATAATTTGTTAAAGAAGATCAAATTCAAGTTGATTTTTACTTGGTCCTTTGACCCCTTGGGAATTATTTCAAGGTTGAGAGTTGAGCAGAAAACAACACCTTATGCACATATAGTCAGGCCAGAGATAGAACAATATGAAAATCAAGAATAATCGAAGGAAAATAAATTACAGGAAGTCGAGGAACAAATTGTTGCTCAAAAATATTCACAAACTCCAATTTCTCAAGAAAAATAAACCAAAATATCAAGAGAAAGTATATCTCTACAGACTCATAAATTCAACCTACAAGTTTCACATTGTGTCAAAAGGAGAAAGAAAAAAATAATAATGAAGGGTCCTCATAAGGATGGAATTCACAGGAGTAGGCTACAATAGTACTGTCAAGATTTCCTATTACTTCCTTTCAACAAATTGAAGAGTTCAGAACAAATTCTCTTGTGTCATCCATCTCTCAAGATACATTGCAACACAATATTTTTGTTAGATATAGAGAAATAAAAATTAAGAATGAAGAATTAAAATCCTCTACTTATTCTAAATTTTGGAAACAAACTTTGACTAACCAGCATAGAATTTTTTCTGCACTTGATCCTAAAAAGGGACAATTTCAATTAGCCTTCTTAGAACCTAAGGTTGCAGTCTGCAAAAGTGCAGAAGATTATAAAACATCCATTTTTTCTTTTGATACTAAGAAAATTCATCCAATTTATCAAATTAACCTTCATAAGGAAGAAGGTAAAATGATATATTCTACATTGACAAGTTTAGCCATGGAAACCTCTAAGCTACAAGCTTCCTTTAATAATATTCACACATAGTTAAAAATAGAGAGGATGGAATCCTTAGCTAAAGATACCAGAATCAAAGCACTTGAAGATTTGGTGATCAAACTAGGATATGATCCTAGTGATATCAAAGCAGCAGAAGAGATGATAAAGAATAAAAATGATGACATTCAAGCATTGAGGAAGCAACTTAAACTTCCTACTATAGGGCATCCACAAGCTAAGGAGGTAGGTCAACTAGAAAAGAAAAAGATTTTTTTTTCAAGTTGATAGTTGAACCAAATGTCCAAATTCAGAAGATGGAAGCTGACATGGAAACACTCTTGACATAAAAAGAGAAGCAACTTAGTATTACAACTTCCATTCCCATAGTGACACCTTCTATAGAAAGTACTTCAACAACAAGAACATCTACAACAACAACAATCACAGTAGAAACACAGTCTACTAATTCAGAAGAATAATTCTCAAAGGCCATGGGAGACTTATCTTTGAAAGCTCAAGAAATTGAGAAGCCTAAGATGCAACTCCAAAAGATTCAAGAATATAAAATCAAGTATGATAATGCATATTTAGATGAGATTCAAAAGAATTGTAAGTTAACTCAACAATTAAAAATTTATGAGAATGAACCATTGATTTCACAAACCATTGCTCATACAACAGAAAATATCTTGATTGATATTAATGTGTTAGTGACTGAGTTATGACCTTCCATTTAAATTATTTTTGAACAAGAATATTTATTGCAGAGATCAATAGCAGTAGTAGTAGAAATAAAAGAAGACCTAGACCACAAACCAGGAAATGCCACAAGGATAATTAGCATCTCAAATCAATTCAGATTTAGTATTTTTCAGTACTATTTTCGTAATATCCCAATTCTTTTGGATGATATTATATTTTGTAATAAATTTTAATTCAACTCTAGATATTTTTAAGTCGAAATCTATAAGTCTTTTGTAATTCAAAGAAGAAAGGGTTGGACCCTTGTGATGAACTAGTGGAAATGCTTGTAACTTTCTAAGTTATTTCTAAAGTTAATAGAAGGATTCTGGATTCGTTCCGAGTAACTTGTGTATATATGTGATTTCTTTTGGTTATTCAATTTTGTTTCATTTTTATTTTCTCTGCACATGTTCAAGGTAACATAGAAGTCTGGGTAAGATTAGATTGCATATCAATCTATCTGAAAGCCCCTGCAAAGTCATCATTATTAAAATATATTAATTAACTTAAACTTTCTATCTTAGTTAATTCTTCAAAAAAAATTAATTGTTTCCTTTTGTCATCTCTTGTACATGTAATATTTGGCTATAGAAAACTTCTATATGCATCTGTTGTATATAACACATTAGATATTCAATATGAATTTTTAAGGAATTATATATCTTATTAAATTATACTTTCCAAATCGTTTTAAAGCTTAATTCTGTTAATAATGAAGAATGGACCCTTTTGTTTTCTCAAAAATACTTAAGATTTGCATCTATTTAAAATATTAAAGCATTGGTCATCTATTCAAAATCAAAACCTTACTTTATATGCTTTTGCACAGTTCCTTAGCTTAGAATTGTCTACAAAGGACAACATCATATTGGTGTCATTGATGGGAAATGAAGATTGAAGCCTCATTCCCTAGGAAAATGATTATAATTGACTCTTAGCGATGAATAAGAGTTCAATTGGTTGAAATCCTTCACCTAGAGACTCGACATATTAACTATGGCCTTATGGAGGCATACCAGATCCCAGTCAGATCCATATATTTTCGCTCCCATATCAGATCTAAATATATTAGTTAGAATTGAATCTATTAGACATAGGTTAGAAGCTTCTCTTGCTAATTCTTCTTCTATTCTATCTGAAGTACATTCACAATATGACCCTATATAGTCAACTCCAACACCTACTGAATTGTTAGAGCTTCCTCTAAAAGTCTTAGAACTCCTTTCTAGAGGAGTAGATCTTCAAAATGAACTTTTAGTCCATCAACTTGAGGTTATTTAACTTCCTTATTCGCATTTGGAACCTTTTGACAGTGAAGAAGATAATAATCTTTCTCTCTTCGAGTTTAAACCACTCAATTTAAATGTTTTTTTGTACATACTTATCCATCCATTTCTACTAAATATGAAGAGGAACTTAGCATTTATACTAATCCTCTAGCTTTTGAGGATCCTGAAATAGTTTTATCTGAAGTTAAAAAGTTATTTATTAATTCTGAATTCCTCCAAAAACCCAAAACTTCATTACCTCCTTCTTCTAGTAAAGTTGTTTCTCCTAAAAAGAAAACTTCATCACAACATCAAATGGATGGTATTCAACCAATAATGGAAGCACCTTATGGAACCTTAGTCCTTCCACCAACAACCCAAATTCGTGCTTTTCCTTATGGGTATTTAAAACATTTACCTATATTTAATGGAGAGACATGGCCATCTGTTGAAGATCACTTAGCTAAATTTCTAGATTTTGCTGATAACATGAATATTGAGCATGAAGATGTCTACACAAGACTTTTTGTTTAATAACTTGAAGGAAATGTTAGAATAAGGTTCAAACAACTTCGAGCTAATTCCATTAATTCATAGGTTGAACTAGTCAACATTTTCAAAAATAATTTGGGAATAAAAAACGACGTTGTTTACTACTTAACAAAAATTGAAGACTTGAAAAGGAATCTTGGTGAACTTGTAGTTGATTTCATTAAGATATTCAATAAAATTTATAACAAGATGCCTCTAGATTGTAAACCTCAATCTATTGCTACTAAGGTTAGGTTTTCCAAATAATTTGAAGATGACTTCACTGTAATTCTTTGGGAGAGAAAATATGAAACTTTAGCAGACATGCAAAATAATGCAATTGAATTTGAAGCTAATAGATAAGCATATGCTAAACTGAGAGTTAAGGCTGAAATGATGATGAAAGCTAGAGAAGAAGGTGCCTCATCATCAAAAACAAAATTTGAAGAACATAAAATTGATGAAATAACCTCTCTACTTAGAAATTTGTCTAACAAAATATCAAGAATTGAAACTCAACCTAGAGTAACCCAACAAGTTACATACATACCACAAGTTCAATACATAAGACCTTTTCAACCTCAAATTTGTGAAGACCAAACATTGATCAACAAATTCAAACTCCCCTAATGATTGATGATCAAGATCTGGAAGAAGTTGTTCCTATCAATAAAAATTATATCAATTATTTTGGAGATCCATGATCATAGAATGTTATTGTTCCAATAAGTTAAGATCAATCTCTGATTCAAAATCAAGAAAATTTTGAAATTTCCAAGTATCAAGCTTTTTCTAAATTCCTCATTGCTGAATTAAATAGAAGGTATGACCTTAGACCCAAACAAGGACCTGGTAGACCAGTAAAAAAGGTTACCTTTAATGAACCCCAAGTAAAATCAATTGAAACAGAAACCTCATCAATTCAACCATAGAATGAGTTACAAGAACATAATATTGCCGAAAAATATGTTCCAACTATTTTTAATGTTGAAAAATAATTAGAGAGAGTTAAAATTCCAATCCTATTATCTTCTCTCCAAAAAGCCAGGTTGTAAACATCAACTCTCTAAATAGATTCAATCTTCAAGTGTTGATGCAAATGGGGGTGTCATTAATTTAGAAGATGAAAAACCTCAAGTTGTTTTTGGTCCTAATTCAGATATGATTGATGAAAGTGTACCTCCTTTTTATGTCAAATTGAAAACTCATGAGTACATTTTATATAATATCATGTTATATTATGGTGCTTCCCATAATCTAATGTGTAAAATAATCATGGATCAACTTCAAGTACAAATCAATAGGCCATATCATGATTTGTATACTTTTGATTCCAAGAAAGTACATTTCCTGAGATTAATTAAGGATTTAGTTGTAACATTTGCTGAGATCCATGTCAAGAGTGTAGTCTTGGAAATTATCTTTACAGAAATTCCCCCAAAATTTGGAATGTTATTGTCAAGATCGTGTTGTGCCAAGCTAGGGGGAATTCTAAAATTGAACGTGTTTTATGCTACAATCCCAGTTTATGGAGGTGAGCATTTAACACTATAGAGAGAAGTAAGATTCATAAATATAGTTTGTAAAGAAAATAAAACAGTTAATCATCCCATTTATGCAATTGATCAATATTTTGGATGCTTTACTTTAGTTTCTAATGATCTTCCAAATCCTCAAATCAACATTCAAGAAACTATCAATAGCCCTCATGTTTTAAACACTGACATTTGGAAAATGTATTTTGACGGGGAATTTTACAAAGATGGGGTTGGAGCTGGAATTGTACTCATCTCTCCCGATACAAAAATATAACCCAATATTTTAAATTAGATATTGAAGTCACAAACAATGTGGCTGAATATGAAGCCATAATTTTATGATTGGAGTTAGCTAAGAGTCTAAAAGTTGAAAACTTGGTAGTATATGGTGATTCAAAGTTGATTGTAAAACAAATTAGAAACCTTTGTCAAACTAAGCATCCTAGGCTTAGAGCTTATAGGAATGAAGTTTGGGACTGTGTAGAAAATTATTTTCAAGCCTTTGATATCACATCAATCCCAGGAGAAGAAAATATTCATGCTGATGCATTGGCAATTTCTACTAGTGCTTTTAAAATACCCGATCCTCTGCAATTCCATTGTCAAATTGAAGTAAAATAGATACCTTCCATTCCTAACAATATCAAATAATGACAAGTTTTTGAAGATGATGAACAATTAAATATTGTTTTACAAGCAATATATGAATTTTCTTCTTTACATGTTGAAGAAGAACACATTGATGAAATCAAATCCAATGAGGATGATCAAAATTCACATTTGGAACAAAAAATAGTTGGTCACGATATCATTCAATTATCAAATAATTAAATTTGAAAAGGATTAGTTCCCCTTGAAAAACTTTTTGATCATAATGATGTCTCAAAAACATCATTGCTAAATTCACAACAAGAAGATGTTCAAGACTATAATATTGGTACTTCTGAAGATATCAAAAATGTTAAAATTTCAGCATCATTGCCTCAAGAAATCAAAGACAAATATTTTTATATTTTCAAACATTATAGATATATTCAGATGGTCATATGAATAATTGAAAACCTATGACACTATCATTATTGACCATAAAATTCCTCTCAAACCAGAAGCTAAACCATTTCACCAGAAATTAAGAAGAATAAATCCAGACTTTCTTCTAATCATTCAGAAAGGAATTAAAAAGATATTGGATGCAAAAATAATTTTTCCCTTAAGATATTCTGAATGGATAGCCAACCTAGTACATGTTAGGAATAAAAATTGTGAAATAAAACTTTATGTTGACTTTAGGAATCTAAACAATTTGAATTTAAAGGATAATTATCCATTACCAAAAATGGACCAATTACTTTAGGGAGTTTCAGGTTCAAATAGGATTTCAATGTTAGATGGATTTTTTGGATATAACGAGACTTTGGTTCATCTAGAAGATAGAGAAAAGACAACATTTTCAACTCGACGGGGTACATTTATGTATGCCAAAATTCCATTTGGTTTAATCAATGTTGGAGCAACATTTCAAAGAGAAATGGATCATGCATTTGTTGGTTAGATAAATAAATTTATTGTCCTTTATATTGTTGATTTAACTGTATTTTCTGATTTTGATGACAAACACTTGAAACACTTAAGAAACGTTTTTGAAAGATGCATGAAATATGGGATTTCTCTTAATCCCAAAAAGTCACTTTTTGCAATGAAAGAAGGAAAGCTATTGGGATATATAATTTCAAATGAAGGAGTTGTAATTGATAAAAAAAAAGAATCTCAGTAACTTAGGTAATTAGTTTACCTAGAAATAAGAAGGAAATTCAATCATTTTTAGGAAAAAAAAATTTCTTAGGAAGTTTTATACCTATTTATGCTGAAATAGTGAAATATATTACTGATATGCCTCAAAAGGATCATGAATTCAAATGGACAGTAAAGGCTAGACATTCTTTTTCATAAATCAAGAAGGCCATTTCATAATCCCTAGTACTAACTAGTCTAAATTACTCAAAATATATTAGTATCTTCTCCTTTGTCTCTGACACTACTATAACAATTATTTTACTACAAAGGAATGATGATGGATATGAGTAAGAAATTTCCCTTTCCAGTAAGTTGGTGAGAGATGATGAACTGAGATATGACATCATATAGAAAAAATCCTATGCCCTTGTACGAGCTTTAAAAACATTTAAGATTTATGTCTTACATTCTCCTATAATTTCTTATGTCCCAAACAATGCAGTAAAAACAATTCTAACACAACCTGATACAGATGGAAAGAGGGGAAGATGGATTGTTAGGATACTTGAGTTTGATCTACATATTAGACCTACCAAATTGGTGAAAGGACAAGGCTTAGCTAAACTTTTGGCTTAATTAAATTGTAAGATACTTGGTATCAACAACATTTTACAAATTCCAGGTGAGAAGAATCCACAATAACCTTCTCAAATTTTAGGTGAGAAGAATCCACAAGGACCTTCTCAGATTTCAGGTGAGAAGAATACACAAGAACCTTCTTCCAGTTCAGATCATGTTCCTCTTCCTTTACATATTAATGAAAATTGTTTACTTTAAGATTGGTCTAAAGACATAGTGAATTTTCTTTGAGATTTAGATTATCCTCCTAAATTCACAAAGAATCAATCTAGATATCTTAGATTCAAGGCTATGAAATACTATGTTATAAATGCCAATTTGCATTGGAAGGATCCTTTTAATATCCTTTCATTAAGTTTGACTGAGAGTGAAACTGAAGGAGTAATTAAACAATTTCATGAAGGCATTTGTGGAGGACATTATTCTTAGAAGGGAACTACATACAAAATTTTGAGAGTAGGTTTCTATTGGCCAAACTTTTTGCATAGATTGGATCAAAGGTAATAAGTTGTATCTCATGTTAGATATTTGCTGGAAAATAAAGGCTAACATCACTCCCCCTTGTACCAATTTTCATTGAAGATCCTTTTTTACAATGGGCATTAGATTTCATATGTGAATTAGTTCCAACTTCCAACAACCAACATAGATGGATATTAAATACCACTGATTACTTCACCAAGTGGGTAGAAGCAATCCCTGTTAAGAATGCAATTGATACATCAGTCATTATAACAACCCTGGTGAAAATTCCATGTAATAAAAGTTAATAAAGGCAAAATAATAACCACGGTTGATGGGACACTTACACCAAGTTGAATGTTGGGCAAAAGCAAAGTGACAGGGATCACTTGTGGTGGTTTAATGGATAAGTAAATCAGAAAAGGATTTGGAAAGGAAAAATGGCATTTTTGGCACAATTATTTATGAAAATAATGTAAATGAGGAGAAAAGGGAGGTCAAAGGTCACAAGTTGCATGTTAGGAGGAAAATGAAAGAAAATAATGGAAAAAGAAGAAAATAGAGGCCACTCATAAAAATGCTTTTGGGGATCCGTTGGTAACCTTTTTTAAGTTTAATGTTAGAGCTCTCTCATTATTCCCTCTCTCTCTCATAGTCTTGCATACTTAGATTTTTTCTTGGAGCATCCTTGGAGGGTGTGGCATACTTGTATTTTTATAGAAAGAAGGAAAAGGAAGATCAAGAAAGTGTAAGAGGACATGATGATTAATAGCGACATTAGGATTTTATTGGAGGTACCAAGTTGCATGTATGTTTTCCTTACTAGTTTTCACATGCATGGCATATGCATGTGTATTATTGATTATGATATGTCACTGGCATGGAGGATTGCTTCGATTGACAACGAATTGCCTAGCCTTGGCATTTCCTAGATAACCATGGAGATTGCACGATTACTTCCTTGTTTTGTTTTGGTTAGTTCTCATATTTCCTTAGCTTGGGTTGAGTTACTAGTTCCTAGATACTTAGTTGGAAAAATGCTCTGGATCCTTATAACAAATTGGTTTGAGTTACTAGTCCCATAGCCTTGGTTGGACAAAACTTTTGGATCCCTTGGTAGGTTAAGTCACTAGTACTAGGGCCTTGGTTGGGTAAATTCTCTAGATCCTAGCAGCAGCTGTGAGTTGAGTTAATAGTCTTGGAGCCTTGTTTGGAACAAACTCTCTGGATCCTTGGATGGATAGGATAGAGATTAATATCACGATGGTTTTGGTGATGTCTAACCATGAGGTGAAATCATTGTTTAATGGGTTGAGGTGGATGGCCTCTGGAAGCCCTGGATGGTTTTAGATTGATGTGTTCTATGAGATCCCACATTCATGATTGGAATATGGCATGGAGGTGAATATATGAAAAGGGAGTTGGCTTAGCCATTCTACGGTTAGGTGGAATGTGCAAGTCCCATCCCGGGCTTGGATTTTGCATCATCAGTATGAGGTTATTCACCTTGTATTTCTATGAGTATTATACTGTATTATATGTGGTTTATATGGTTGTGAGAGATTTACTATTATGTTGGTTATGTATGTGTTTTATGATAGTAGCTATGTATGGCTATCATCATGTTTTTACTTGTAAATTAATGGATAATGTATTTCTGACCTAATTGATGAAATGGAAGTTGATGTGTTGAGGCAAAGATGCTACTTAATGATTCTCATCTAATTATGAGACACCTATGCTCAAATCTGTTATTTACACCTGTAGATTATATATTCGTGATATGTTTGAAAAAATTATTGTCATGGCTATTAGGGGTCCAATCAAGGTTTCATTCAAGTGATTGCATTTATACTGTAATTTCCTTGTTATTTTATTGTTCTAAAGGTATGATTCAATTCTGAGTAGTGACCTGGGCTCTGGGCTTGAAAAAGTGCCTCAAACCATTGGGATTATGGCAAAACACTATGAAAAAATTCCCTGGACGCTGGCTTGATGGTGTGTGGGAGTGTCCAGAGGTCCCTGGACACTCGCATTCCCATAACATAAGAGCGTCTAGAGGTCAAGTGGTCCAAAAGCTCTGTGGGACCCAGGGGCTGGTTGGTAGAAATGTTGGATTGGTTCTTGGGGCTTCTAATGCTCATGTTCAATGTCTATAGGTGTGTTTCCATTGGTTCCACTTCCTTAATGTGAATTACGAGGTCAAACCATATCATAGTGGCCTCTTATCACATGTTTACTTTGAATGGAAGGTTTCTTGGGTATATGTGGTAGGATGGTGTTACAGAGTGGTATTAGAGCATGGTTCATCCCTTAGACTAAATGGGTTGTTTGTTGGTCATGCATGCATGCCAGTTTCATGTGTGTCTCTTACACTTGCATTCCATGTGATTTTTTCATTTGAATAATGTTGATAATGGTTGTAGTGATGTTGCCATGTGGACGTTGATGTTTTTATTGTGAGATGCATCATCGTGAGTGTATGACTGGTTACAAATTGTTATATGTCACTTACATGTATCATTGTTGTATGCTTAGTTACATTCTTGTATGTTAGGTTGCATTCTTGTAGGTTTGGTTCAAGTATTGTTTATTCATGCTTGATCATAAGTGTTTATGCATGTGTGTGGCTCGTTACATATTGTTATGCATGTTAATGTTTGCATGTAGTCAAGTGTACATTGATGTAGTGGTTTTTTCATGCATGAGGTCATGGTATGAGTTGTTGATAAGGTCATGCATTGATAACTAGACCCTAGCTATAATTATGGTTTATGGTTATATGTGTATATATCATGTCATGATTATGTTATACATATATCACGTTGATTTGTTGAACTTGCATGTTACAGGTCTATTTGGGAACATCACTCCCGAAGATCAGATCAGTGTAAACATGGTCTATCAAACCATAATTCAGTTGCTACATGCCCTAGACATGCCACCTCATTGAGTGCTTTCATCCATGAGAGTTTCCTAAGTTCAAACCCTACTACAGTGCTTCCTTGGATCACCAGTGCACCCATGGCTAGGGGTAAGTGCTCTGTAGAGAAAGTAGTCCCATTTAAGGTTGCGTTGTAGAGAACCTAAGCCCACTCAGGCTTATGCTGGGCGAGAATCCTCAAAATGTTCATTGGATCCTGAGTATATTCCACCTTTCTAGAGCCTTCTAGAAGGAACCCAACTCCTATCCTTTCAAGATGAGCTCGACATAGGATAGCCTTGGATCATCTAATCCTCTATCCTGTCATCACTTTGAACATGGAATTTAATCATCCAAATATGGAAAACAATTTAATGCCATATTAATGAAAAAACCACTTGCATTCATCTATAAATTTTCCTCCCATCATAGAGCAAAAGGGATTGGATATTATAGAGAAATATTGTTGGTTTAGAGACTTGAAATCATTTTCAAGTAATTTTATGTTCCTAGATTGATGTTGTTATTGATGTGATGAGGGTCTGGACTAAGCTGGATGAGTGACATGAGATCGAACCACATTGGATGTAGCTTCTCCTTCTGTCAATCAATAAAGTTGTTTGTTCCTTTTCCAATACTTTTGTCTATATCTACGATGAATGTATGTTGAAATGTTGTCGATTCCATTTGTTTACAATAAATAGATCATATGCTTTGATTATTGTCATCTTTTGTTTATGTTGGCAGGTACCAATTGAGTGAATTTAGTTTGAGCGAGAGTGATGAGAGCATCTCAAAGGTGATCAAAGGAAGCGAAGGATCACAAGTAAGTTCTTTTATCTTATTTGTTTATTGTAGGAAAAGGTTAAACATATTTGCTTCAGTTGTTCTAAGTGTAACTACCCACTTAGGGATGATATACTTATCCGTAGATATAAATTCTGTATAACAAATTGGCCACTCAGCTAGGGAATGACCATCATTCCTGGTAGTTATCCCTTTTCTTAGAAGCACCAGTAGACTTTTCTTGAGTTCATTTACCTATATTCAGTCATTTTGAAGCTTGTTTGGTCAAAATGTGTGCTTATTTCTGTGTTGATAGTGCTCTCCGGAATCAATGCACTGTTGTTCTTCACACAATGTGCTACAGAGTAGAATTAGCCTAGAGATAGTGCTCTGCAACACAATGTCTCCCACTGAGGGCTACGTTGGTCCCTCTCAAGCCAAAAATGCATCTTTTTGCTTGATTTTTTCCAAACTGTTTCACATCTTGTTTGCTGAATGGTCAATGTTTCTCTGTCCCTGAATTCCAAATTAGCATTTCTTTTCCATTCCCACTTTGGCTTTGTTTGTTCAATGTTTCTTTATGATTTCTTTATCATTGTTGAATCAATCCCAAATTTATCTTACATTTATTAGTCTTTACTTTTCTGAAAAAAGAATTGTCGTAAAGTCTTCATTTCATTGAAAATGAAACTGTTGTAAAGTCTTTGTTTCTTGTGAAAAGAATTGATTGATCGTTTGTGCATTTAGTTTATTTATGTTCATATAAACATTAAAGGAATGGAAAGAAAAATATGCATAATGCATTTTGAAGTTTTTGTGTGCTTGTAGGAATGGTATAGGGAAAAGTTGCATTAGATGTGCTCTATGCTCTTTGTTTAGAGATTTTTCTTTCTCTATCCCTTTTAGTTACAGTTTTCATTGTTTAAATCAAATGAAAGAATGTTTCCCATCTTAGTTGCATTGTAGGAGTTTCAGAAATATCACGTGGTGAACCTGAAAGGTAAACTTTTAAACAAGATCAACTAAAATTTATTTCAGTTAACCTAATGGAGCACTGTAACTTAACGCATAACATTTAGAGGTCTAGACTAGAGACGTGTTCCAACATTGTTAAAAATAGTAGCTGTCACTAATGGTCTGTGATACATTCCGAGTGTGATACCTCATTCCATGTACATAAGTATATCGTAGCTCATCCACATACTTTCAGTTATATCGGGCAGTGTTATAGTATGAAAAGTATAATGAAATCCTCTCACTATGTGATTTCGCATTAGATAATGCTAACACTGATTGGGCCTCCATGTAATTTCAGGTATATTTGGGAGGACTACATGAGGTTTCTATCCATCCATAGGTAACCGAGTCATCCGCCTTGTATATTGTGATACATCAAAAACAACATTTAGGGATATTACCTGCACATATGTTAAGTCCTTGGCTCCTCTGAGGTGGTATATTGTAGTTCAAAATTACTTGGTAATTGCTTTTCCTAGATTACCCTCTTTTTGTTTATTTCTTTTTATAATAAAATCAATGAGCAATCATGGAAGAAAATCAACCTTTACCCTGTCATTGGCATAGGACAGTGAGTAAACTACCTTTACCACCTAAAGCTACACTTAGTCAGCGAAAGTGGTCTCGTTTAACTGAGTACAATACATCACAATCTTTTGGTTCTTCATCTGATTTACCAGAGTCACCTATACCAGTACGTATAGCAATTCTAGTTACTCTTAATATTATTGGTTTATCTTCTACTAAAGTGGAACCTTTACAATTACCTGAGGACACTAAAAGTGAAATTAGTGAAACGGTAACTGAAGTTGTCCAACAAGAAGTTGTTCCTCAACTAGAAGTTGTTCAAGAAATTCATCCTAAATCTATTGTTCTTTTACCAGAACACTTGGATCCTAAAGTTGAACAACCAAAAGTTGTTCGCGTACCATAAGATGATCAACTGGTTTATTCTCAAACATCTGTAACTATTGATATTTCTCTTTTACCATACAGTCAAACAATGGAAATTTATTATGAACCTGGCGGTGAAATCCTTCCACCCGGTTTGATTGCAATTGAAGAGTAATTTGAAGAAGAAACTTCACCTAGAACTCCAACTCATTTTGGACCAGTGATTTATCTTTATCCTTCTTTTCCTTGGTTAATTTATACATCTCCTCTTGATCCCATTTAATTTCAAACTCCTGTAGATTCATTAAGGCATTTATTGGGCCATTTAACTATGACTGAAACAACATCCCAAACTATGTCATCTATTACAGTTGCGACAACATCTATTGTCACTACTTCTTCGATGTTTATCACAACACCTAAGTCATATCTGTATGGTGGTCCTTCTGTCCCACTGGGTCACCAATCATTATCTAGAACTCACTCTAGAGTTTTTTCTAGTCCATGGTCTTCACCCATGTCATCCACAAGAATTCTACCTAGTTCTTCACTTATGGATACTGAACAATTTGATCCATCAAGTCAATATCAAGCTGGTCCATCTGGTTACTGTCTAATGTATCCACTTAACACTGGATTACCTCCATATGGAGAACAATATGCACAATCTACTTATTCTCCATACTCTGGGGGGGCATCATATGCTAGTATATCATCATATTTAGGTCCAACTTATTTTGGAATGATTGTTTGTCAATGACAACCTACAATGCCTGTTCAACCAAGGCTTGTGTATTCATCACAACTAATACAACCTTTTTCATCCATACCTACTACACCCGTCATTATGACTTTACGACAATCGCAAGTTCAATTGATTGTATCTCAACCTTTGCAAGATGATCCTTCAGCCTCTTACCCTCAAGTTTTAGGTCTACAGACTCAGTCTTCCCAAGCCATTTTACAAAAACTGATTGTGTCTGAAATCCAACAACCTCAGGCCAATTTACCATCAACTGGGATGACCCAGACTTATACTCATCCAGTTTATCCACAACCCGATCAAACTTATACTGGTGGAAAACAACTATTGTATCAACAACTATGGTAGCCACAATACCAAAAAAAACAATTCCAATAGTACCAAACTTATCCTAGACTTGGTCAATAAGCTTATGTGGGGTTTGGTCAACAACAAGCTTACCCAAGTTCTAGTCAACAATCCTATGCTAGTTTTGATCAACAACACATTTATCTTGGTTCCAAACAACAACCTTATACTTGATATTCTCAACAAACCTACCCCTATCAAGGTTACCAACAATAGATTCCTTATGCTAGTATGCAAAGCCCTATTTCTTAGCCAATTCCATCTTATGTTGGTTATTCTCAACGCGACCTAAACCGATAGTTGCCTCTTGTCACAACACTTGAATTACTGGATTTAAATCTTCTTACCAATGATCCAATTATTTATTCAGCTTGGTGGTCACTGATTCCACGCAAATTGCCTTCTGATATTCCTAAGTTCAATGGAAACCATGGAGAAGATTCGTCCAATCACATTATGACTTTTCATTTATGGTGTTCATCCAACTTTCTAAATGATGATTCAATAGGACTACATCTTTTCCAGTGAACGCTCACTGGTCCAGTTGTAAAGTGGTATATTGAATTACCACGAGCTTCATTTGACAAATTCATAGCCTTAGCCACTATATTCTTAACCCATTTCCAATTACCCATTAGATATGAAACTGGAACATAACTGTTGATCAACTTTAAACAGACCACTGCTACTCATATTTCTGATCATATTCATGAGTGGCATTGTCATTGTCGAATGGTCAAAACTTTTGTTCTTGATCAGCGTTTCACTGAGTGGTTTATTAAATCCTTGTTGCCATTTATCACTAAAGATGTGGCTAAAGGAGGATTTTTTACTAAAGAGCAAGTAATTGTTCATGCCCAATACTTAGAATTGATTTACACCCAGTCTGGTATGCTCTATGATAAGATTCCAATTGCACCTAGACGATATTTTACTGTTCCACCACCTCCATCCAGTACGGACTCTCATGCTAGTGACATTGTGATAGGTTCTTCAAGCACTCAAACAGCAAGTAGACAATCTAGTTAAACACTTTATATTTCAACTCAAACCTCTAATACACCTGATAATACACTTTCTTCTGAAATAAATGCCATGTCATTTGACAAAGGTAAAAATGAAAAGAAACCTAGAAGTAAGAAACATAGGTTTTAACCCCGTACATAAATTACCTACATATGAATTTTAAAACACAGAAAATAAACAATGTGAGATCATAACACATAAAACACGTATACACAGAGATTTTCCCCTGGATCCCAAAATTTGGACTACCTGCTTGATTATTCATTATGTTCCTTTCAATGTTACAATACATATTTATACATGCCAAAGCATCCCATACCATGGACCAAAAACCATCGCGTCCAAAAAACATGTACGAAAATCATGCAAAAAAAACCATAGGTGGGTCTGCCCAACATAACAGGGTCCAAAACGAAAATTTTTCGGGGCACTACCCCGGAACCCATAAAGTGGGGTTATGGGTGCCCTTCAAACCCCTTGTGAACTATGTGGAAAGAATATAACACAACCCAACATTCTCCCACTTGTTGTTTTCTTTCCACAAGGGGGCACAAGAGAGCTTAGTCATTTTCCCAACCCTGAAATGCCCATTGTCTCTCTACACCAAGAGAACTTCTCAGAGCTCATAGATTTTGTTAATGCATCTGCAGTATTCTTCAAAGTGTCCACCTTTACCAGCAACACATTTTTGTCTTCTATCATATCCCTCATAAAGTGATACTGAACATCAATGTGATTTGTCTTTGAATGATATGCAGGTTTCTTTGCCAAGAAAATTGCACTTTAGCTGTCACAGTCTATCCTTATAGCTTCCTGTACTAACCCCATGCCTGAACACAATCTCTACAACCAAACTGCTTCCTTTCTTGCATGAGTGGTTGCCATTTATTCTGCCTCTGTAGTTGATAGTGCCACTATAGATTGTTTCTTACTCATCTAACTGACTGCACCTCAAAATAGGTTAAACACATACCCATTTGTAGATCTTCTTTGATCTAGATCTCTAACCCAGTCTGCATCAAAAAAGACATGAATATCCAACACTCTATCCAATCCTAGTCTTCCTTGGTAGCACAGACCATAATCACTAGTGCCATGAAAATACCTGAAAACCCGCTTCACTGTTGTGTAATGCTCCTTTCCTGGTTTTGACATAAACCTGCTCAATACTCCCACTGCATGTCTAACGTCTGGTCTAATATAGACCATTGCATACATCAGGCTACTAACTGCACTTGCATATGGAACACCGGACATGTCCTCTTCCTCTTCTTGTGTCTTGGGACATTTTTTAGCAGATAATCTCACACCTATAGGAATAGGAACCTTCACCAGTTTACCATCTTGCATATTAAACCTCTGCAGTATTGTCTCGACATACTTCCTCTGGTTTAACTAGAGCTTCATCTTTGCTCGATCTCTTTTAATTTCCATTCCCAAAATATAGTTTGTAGCACCAAGATATTTCATGTCGAATTTGGAGGACAATTGGGTCTTCAAATCCTGGATAATTTCTTTGTCATTTCCAACTAGCAACATATCATCCACATACAAGACCAGATAAATAACATGGTGACCAATTAATTTAAAATACACACAATGATCTTCTTTGATTCTAGTGAAGCCAAGTCCCCATATAAATGTATCAAATTTCTGATACCACATCCTTGGTGACTGTTTTAACCCATACATAGACTTCTTTAACTTGCATACCAATTCTTTCTTACCCTTCACTACAAAGCCTTCAGGTTGCTTCAAATATATTTCCTATTCCAGATCCCCATGAAGAAATGTTGTCTTCACATCCATCTATTCCACCTCAAAATCAAAAGCAGCAACAACAAATAAAAGTTATCTAATAGAAGTTACCCGGGAAACACTAGAAAAGATATCACCAAAATGAATTCCCGGCACCTGGAAATAACCTTTTGCTGCCAACCGAACTTTGTATTTCTCCACTTTTCCTTTTGCATTTGTCTTTTTTTTGAACACTCATTTGCTGTCAATGGGTTTCCTTCCAGCCGGCAACTCCACTAGATCCCAAGCCTCATTTTTTTGCAAAGATGCCACTTCATCAACCATGGCCTCTTTTCAGAGTTTTCCATCCTCTGAATCTACTGCTTCATTCACAGTTTTGGGATCATTGTCAGTAATAGATAAAGCAAAATTTGAACAAAAAGTAGATGGACTGATTCTGATTCCTCCTTTGCTGTAGAGTCTGAATCTTCCTCCTTTAGCTCAAACTCTATCTTCTCAGGTTCCTTTCATTGGACTTCATGTTTAATAACATCTTTCACCTATCTGAACACCACATCTTGGCTGTACACAACCTTCTGTGTCACTGGGTTCCAAAGCTTATAACCCTTTAAACCATCCTTATACCCAATAAAGATGCACTTTTCAGATTTACTATCCAATTTGTTTCATTTCTCCTTTGGAACATGTACATATGCATCACATCCAAATACCCTGAGATGTGAAAGAGAGGGTTTCTTACTATTCCATACCTCTTATGGACTCTTATCCTCCAACATTGATGAAGGTGACCTGTTGACCAGGTAACATGCATTATCCACCGCCTCTGCCCGGAATTCTTGTCCTAACCCAACACCACTGAGCATGCTTCTTTCCCTTTCCATCAACGTCTTATTCATTCTTTCTACAACTAAATTTTGTTTAGGTGTATATGGAGTAGTCTTCTGCCATGCTATACCACACTTCTTACAGAATTCTTCAAATTCCTTACTACAAAAATCTCCACCGTTATATGTCCTCAACATCTTTATCTTCTTCTCTGTCTGGTTTTCCACCAGAGCTTTAAATTCTTTAAACTTGTCAAAGACTTCAGATTTATTCTTAAGGAATTATATCCATGTATTCCGTGAGAAGTCATCTATAAATGATACATAGTACACAGACTTCCCCAGTGATGGAACCTTCACAGGTCCAAACACATCACTGTGCACTAGTTCTAATATCTGTTTTTCCCTCTTACTACCAGAGGAGAAACTCACCTAATTCTGCTTCCCATATACACAATTTTCACAAAAATCAAAATACAGAGAGCTATTACTCATACCTTCTACCATACCTTTACCATGAAGTATCTGAAGGCCCTTTTCTCCAATATGTCCAAGCCTTTGATGCCACAACATGGTCTTCTCTCTAGATACCACTAGATTTTTTGTTCCACTTTCAGGGACCACAGAACTATTGCACCCATCAATCACAATGCTACCTTGCAGCTTGTACAGAGTTCTAATCAAAACTCCCCTCATAAATACTAGTGCTCCCCAAACCATCATGCAGGTATCCTTCTCAAACACTGTTTTTACACTTGCATCATCCAGCTTGATAACATAAATTAGATTTATGGCTAATGTAGGAATATGTAGAACACCTAGAAGCGTTCTAACCCTTCCACCTTGCAACTTCAACTTTATTTGTCCATGACCAATGATTCTAGCCTTCTTATCATCCCACAAGAAGACATCACCACCATCATATTTCTCATACTCGCAAAACCACTCTCTATGGGGAGTGAAGTGAAAGGATGCACTTGAGTCAATCAACCATCCCTCATGATCTACATGTGTACTTGAAGAAACCAAGTACACATCCCCACCTTCATCTGAGGTGGTTTTCACCTTTGCAGAGGGAGCCTCATCAAATCCCTTTCCTTTTTCAGGAGCTTTAGATTTACAGTCCCTTTTGTAGTGCCCTTCCTCTCCACATTTTTAGCACACCACCTTTACAGGTTTTCCTGGGGATTTAAATCTCCCTTTAGATTTAGATCTCCCACTCAATGACTTATTTTTGTTTCTATTCTGGGTCTGCCCTCGTATAGACAAGGCATCACCATTTTGGCTCTCCATATTTTTCTGTCTCATTTCCTCCGTCAACAAGGATGAGACTATTTCATCAAAATGCAAGGCAATTGCATTGCTACCTATTGCAATAACCAGACTATCCCAAGAATCTGGTAGAGAACACAACAAACTGATGCACTTATCTTCATCTGAAATTTTAATATCAACAGATGCTAACTAGCTTACCACAGTATTAAATGAATTCAGATGCTCTGTTACTGCGTCTCCATCTTTCATCCTTAGGTTATATAGCTTTTTTCGCAGGAATAGTTTATTCACCAGAGGCTTAGATTGGTACAGAGTCCCTAACTTTTCCCATAAAGCCTTCGCCGTAGCTTCCCCTGATACATTCAACAATACTGAATCTCAGACACACAATCATATTGTGCTCTTTGCCTTCCTATCCAACTTCTTCCATTCTTCATCAGACACTCTCGTTGCTTTAGTACCCAGATCTATTGCAATCCACTTGTCTTTATCCTCCAACAGATCCTCCATCTTGAGTTTCCACAACTGAAAACTCTGACCATTAAATTTCTCGATCTCTATCTTTCCACTGCTTGACATCCTCTTTCACCACCAAAATCGATCTCATAGATCTCTCATTGAACAGGGTCTACCACAGGCCCGAGTGAAACCCCTCAGCAACAAAGGCGTCCCCTTGAAGCCAAAATAACTCTGATACCAATTGTAGGTTTTAACCCTATATAGAAATTACCTGCATGCGAATTCTAAAACACAGAAAATAAACAATGCGAGATCATAACACATAAAACACATATACACAGAGATTTTCCCTTGGATCAAAAAACTGGGACTACCAGCTTGATTATTCATTGTGTTCCTTTCAATGTTAAAATACATATTTATACATACCGAAGCATCCAATACCATGGACCGTAAACCATTGCATCGAAAAAACATGTGCAAAAATCATGCAAAAAAAACCATAGGTGGGTCCGCCCAACCTAACATAGGGTCCAAAACCAAAATTTTCCGGGCCGCTGCCCTAGACCCCATAAAGTGGGGTTATGGGTGCCCTTCAAACCCCTTGTTAACTACGTGGAAAGAATATAACACAACCCAACAAGAAAAAGGGGAAAACAAAAAAGAAACAAAATTCTCCCCCTCAAGAGAAATCATTTGATTCCTCTTCTCTGGCTAGGAAACCTTGTTACCCATGTTTGATTTGTAATGATGAGCACTTTATGTGAGACTGTCCTCACCACTTTGAAGTCTCAAAACTTCTTAAGACTTATAGTACATCTGTTGTGTTGACAGACCCTTTTCCACACACAGAGACTCATTTGGTTGCTACAGATCATGCTTCCACTTCACAAGTGCTTATGCTATTTGCCACTAAGCCTAAGGCTGATGTTTTGGTGACTACACGAAGTAAAGATTATGGTAATCCACCATCTTCATTGAATAACTAGGCTATAGATCAACCCAATACTAAGAATTTGACTTCGACTAACTCCATTCCGCCACCCATTACACCAGAGTTAATAATAAAATTGCCTAAGGGAATTGTTCATAAATCTACATTCAACCCTCAAGCTCGAAAAACGCAAAATTATAACATAGTATAAGATTTGGCTCAGTCACCTTCTACTATGTCAATGCTTGAGGTGCTTCAAAATTGTCCCTCCCAAGAGCATGATTTATTGTCAGCAATTGGTGGAATTGATCCAACGGATTCCAATCTCATAGTTTTTAGCCATGCGGGTTATACGGCACAATTACCATCATAGTTAGCAGTCTTGATCCAAGTAAATGCTTTGAATCACCTCATTCATTGAAACATTATTGACGAAGGTGCATCTACTTGTATCATGTCAATGAATTGCCAGAAAACGCTTGGCTCATCACCCTTTTCATGATCACCTACGATGTTAAAATCTTTTGATGGTCGCACTTATACACCTTGTCGAATTTTGAGTAACCTGCAGATAGAACTAGGGGGAAAAACTGTAACTTTTGAAGTTGAGGTCATTGATGGACCCCTTGAATACAATATTTTACTAGGAATACCATGGGTTTATGTTATGGCTGTTGTGGTTTCAACATACTTTCTTATGATCGCTTTCCCTCATAAAGGCAGAATCACAATAATTGATCAACTCGCCTTCTTCGCCTCTAGTTCACAGGCAACTGGAAGTGTTCTATTAGTTCATAGACCTCCACTATCTCTTCAGAACATTGGAGTAGTTCTCTTCAACGATTCTTCCCTAATGGGCACCATTTCACTACCATCACCATCACATATGGCGGAAGTTGCAAAATTTGAGACCTGTGACATGATATCTTCCACTTCATCTGACTCATGGAATATTTCCAATAATTCTAAAGTTGATATGCGTAATGAAACCATGCTGCTAAGCCCAATTGAGCTCGTAGAGCAATCAATATTTTTGGCTTGCGCAACAAATCCAAATCCATCATCACCTATTGTATGGGTTGATCGTTTGTTACAATATGGTACTTCCTCTGATCCTTTTTCACGTACATTTTCTATTGATGAAGGAATCATCCAATCAATGATGACAAAAGAAGAACCATGAACATATTATCATCATCTATCCCATCTTCCAGATCACATATAAGATATTCCAAATGAACTAAATATCCCTTCAATCATTGATTTCCTTTCAAATTTTGTATTTATAGACATGGTTGATTCCGAATGAAACTTATCGAATATCGAAGAAAACATTTCTATTGATATTTCGACCAAACCTGCAATTGTAGAAAACATCCATGTTGGAAAATATTGTTCTCCATTGGAACTTGAAACTTACCATGCTCCTTTTTGTGAATTCCACGATATATTTGCTTAGTCATATTAGGAAATTCCAGGTATTGATTATAGTATAGTTGAACACGAGATTAAAATGTATCCTGATGTCAAGTCGGTACAACAGTGCCCCTGTCCTATTCATCTAAAGAAAGTTGCTGCCATAAAAGTAGAAGTTGAAAAACTATTGCATGTTGGTTTCATATACCTCGTTCCTCTTACCGATTGGATTTCCAATATTTTCCTGTCATGAAGAAACAATGAACAATACATGTGTGTTGATTATAGGGATGTTAATCATTCTTGTCCAAAAGAAAACTATCCAACTCCCTTTATTGACTAGATAATTGATGAATGTGCCAGATGTGAAATATTTTCATGTATGGATGGATTTTCCAGCTATAATCATATCAATATCTACCCAGAAGACCAATCTAAAAATGCCTTTATTTGTCCCTTGGGCACATTCACATATAGGAAAATCCCTTTCGATTTGAAGAAAATTGGGGTAACTTTTCAGATGGAAATGAATTATGCCTTCCATGACATCAAACACATCATTCAACCCTATCTAGATGACTTACCTGGTCATTCATGGAAATGGGTTGATAACTCGCAACATTTGAGAGCCATCTTTTTACGATGTCGACACCACAAAATTCGACTCAATCCATATAAATGTGTGTTTTTTACTGGCTCTAGTCATTTTCTTGGTTTCATAGTGTCCCAAGAAGGAATTTGACTCAACCCCTTGAAGGTTAACACAATTCTTGATCTACCTCCACCTTCCAATTTACTTCAGTTACAAAGACTCCAAGGAAAGGCTAAATTTCTAAGGAGATTCATTCCCAACTATGCTGAATTGGTTAAAGGATTCACTCGTCTTTTGAAAAAGGGAATTCCCTTCCATTGGGACAAGGTTGGACAAGCTTCCTTTGATGCTCTCAAAGATACCTTGATCCGAGTGTCATTAATGTATTCCCCTAATTATCAGAATGACTATTTCCTGTATCTCACCGTTGTAGATACAAGCCACTGTAGATGCAACCATTGCTATGGTTGTAGTCCAATAATACGATGATATTAAACATCCAATCCATTATTTGAGTCGTAATCTCAATGATATGGAAGTTAAGTATTCTTACGTGGAGAAGATAGCTTTGTCTTCCATTCAAGATGTATAGATATTTATCTAATATATCTTGCTCCGAAAGACCACTGTCATTTCAAATTGCAACCCTATGACATACATCTTGTCACGTCAATTGCTGGGGGGCAAATATTCAAAACAAATCGTCATTTTGCAAGAATTTGATTTTGAATTCATCAAATACAAGTCAAATAAATCTCTAGTTTTTGCCGAGCATCTTTGAGACCTTCCCTCTACCACCATCGACTCAACAACAAAGCCATCAATTCTGGATGAGTCTCTATTTCTGATCTGGTCATCTGACCCTTGGTATGGAGATATACTATTCTATATCCAAACCCAAACTTTCTGGTCCAATACCTCTTGCTTGTAGCAATGACGTATTCGATATCAAGCCAAAGATTATCTAATCATTGGTGACACCCTTTATCGTCACAGTATTGATAAGATTTTTCGTATGTGCCTCACACATGAGGAATCCAAGAAAGTTATAAATGATTTCCATTTTGGTGCTTGTGGTGGACATTTATCTGATTATGCTACCGCACAGAAAATTCTCAATGCTAGTTACTTTTGGCCTACCATATTTAAATATTACATTACTGCTCTCAAAAGTTGTCATGCATGCTAGATGTTTGACCATAAAACTTGATTACCACCTACACCACTGCATCTTGTCATTACTATTGGACCATTTGCGAAATGGGGCATTTATTTCATGATATGTAACCCTCACTCGGATGGGGGGAATGGGTATATTATTTTCGTCGTTGACTATTTTATGAAATGGGCCGAGGCGATGCCTGCATTAAACAATAGTGGTGAGACAATTGCATTTTTTTTCTTCAACCATGTGGTTTCACAGTTTGGTATACCACAAGATGTAGTTACAGATCATGGTTTGCATTTTCATAATCACATGATGACTGAATTAACTACCAAGTTAGGACTCTCACATGATAGTTCTACTCCTTATTATCCACAGGCTAATGGACAAGTTGAAGCCATCAAAAAGGTCCTTACGTGAATGCTTCAACGAAGGATAGGAGTTCACAAATGAAACTAGCATTTGATCCTATACTTTGCTTTGTGTGCTTACTGAACCTTGGTAAGAAACGCAACTAGATTCACACATTTCCATTTGGTGTATGGTCTTGAGGAAATATTTCCAATACAAAGTGATATTTCATCACTAAAACTCGCAATTGACTTATTACCTGACACTTTTGATGAGGAATCATGTTTCTTAGAACTCATCCATCTAGATCAAACACGTCATGAAGCTCCATTGGCCAACAAAGCACATAAGAAATGAATTAAGGCACAATATGACCACAATGTCAAGCCTTGCATATTCTTTGAAGGAGACTTGGTCTTGCTTTATGATCAGGAAGGCGCTAAATTAGGAATAGGAAAATTTGAACCACTATTAATGGGCCCCTCATTGTCAAGTTTGTTTTGGCAAAAGGTGCTTACGAGTTGGTTGATTGTGATGGAATTCCATTGTTGCAGCCTTGAAACGGGTTGTATCTTAAATGTTACTATGCTTGATTGTGCGTAGTAAAAACACTGTATATATATGCTTCGATTTCATGTGTGCGTTATAGTGTGAATTTTAGAGTTTTTATGTGGTTAGTAATCCTCTTTTCATTTGTTGCAGATTTTAGAAACTTTGGAACCATTTGTTGGTTATGTTGATGGTGCTAGTCATAGTACGCAAAACCTATCCTCTACAAAATGGACCATATTCACTCTAAGTGGTGAGTTAGTGAGCTTTGAAGGGATTTTTATTGGTTGTTCTACAAACAATATCATTGGGTATAGCGCATTGATCAAACTCCTCTCTGATGCCATTTCACATGGCATTCACCGAATCATCATTAGGCTAGACTCACAACTTGTCATACTACAACTTACGAATGTTTGTACCATCTGAAATCCAACTATTCATCGCATATTCCTTAAATTTCATCTCTTTGAAATACATTTTGATTACATTCAATATCAAGACATTTCCAAAAACTTTAACACGTTGACTGATTCTTTAGCGAATTACGTGTTAAATAGACATTTACAACATATGTAAAGAGTAAATTTTCAATTCACATCAACAGTTGAATAGGATTACATATAACCATACAGAAACACTGAAAGAAAAATAGATAGATGTTCAAAGTTTTCCCAAAAAATTTTGTCCAAGACATGTTGGTCATCTGACCTCAAAACCTTAAAATGCATATAGTAAATCATCCTAGGTATATGTAATGATGCTCATGATAATAGGTCACTTCCTGAGCTATCATGCATAATAGCCTCATCCATCAGCTAGGTACACCAATAGTATGGCATTGCATTCTCATCACTAACTCCTCAATCCGAACATCCGGTATAGTGAGGGTTAACCCCTCCATATGATCCTACAACTCTGCTAGTGTCTCGATCAGATCTAAATCTTGGAGAACCGCTCTATCGACATTTCTCCTCATTGGTTCACCTACCTCTTGTTGACGATCCATTGGTCGAATAGTACCAACATCTGTATACATGAGGACATTTTTAGTTTAGTCTTGGAAACATCAAAAAACATAAAAACATGTAAAAATAAAAAAATAAAAAATACACGGACAAAACAATTTACCTATAGCACCCCATTGAGCATCCACTGGTAATCTCAAATATGGATATCTACAGAAATCCATCCCTACATATGGATGCTCCTTTATGACATTATGTTGTCGAGACAACCAACTAAAGAATGCAATAGAAAATGCGATTGATGACTGACCAACATGTCTAAGCATCAACTCTACCCACCTCTGCATTCGTGGATCTCTAGGACCAGCTAAACTTAGTGTCACATACTGAGGTTGCATCAATTTAATTCTCTCCAAGGTAAAAGTGATCAAGATCGATACATAGCTGAATTTTTTCATCTTACCACTTTTTACTTTAGTCAGTTGCTCTTTCATCAAAGATAATACTTCCTCACACTAGTTGAACATAGTTGGCTTGAGACACTCGAGCACATACTACATGTATGATCTATTCACGACATGAAGGGTCACACTACCTGCAAACTTTGCGATAGTAAAGAAGATTGTTTTCAAGGGTATGTCATGAAAATCCCTGATGTTTACCTTTCCATATTTGCTAGGCTATGTACCTGTCCCTCACTTATTCACCCCCATGGGCAGAACCTGAAAGAGAAATGGGAGCACCACATCTTAACGATCCTGTGAGAAAGTAAATATCATCAATCAATATAGGGAGCACTTTGTCCCCTATGTGAAAAACATGTTCCGCTGGATCCCATGAATGAACCAAGAACTGCAATGGTTCTAAATATTGCCTCATCTCGGATAACCTGAAATATTTGAGTAACCCATAATCTTTGAGGGCCTCAACAGTACCAGGATTATTTAGGGCAACCATATCTTGTTCTTCATGTTCTCTTTCACGCCATGTGATATCCATTCTGATCTGATCAAAGTCTAAAATCACACCACAGCCTTAGTTAGGTTATGTTTCATGAAAAAAACTGAAGATATTTTGGGTAGAAATGATGAATCAAATTTCTAAATTGTGCCCAATGCACCCTTGACATTTAAACAATGCGATTCAAAGCAATTTCCCTTTTGTTTGACTGCTCTACAGTGCAGTTTTTAATGCATAAGGGTGTGTTGATACTAGGGCATAATATATTTACCCTAGGGACCAAAAAACCCTAATTTGTTTTCCTAGAATTGAAAAATAATGACCTTAAATGAAAAAGAAGAGGTAGATCTCCCACCTGGTCTTGATGGAACAAAGAATGATCCATAGAATCTCCCACAATCAACTGCTAAAGTTTGAGGTAAAAAACTGGTTCAGAGCACAAAACTGAATGGGGAATGTCAAATGGTAAAATGACTTGGTAAATTCTTGTTTTATGGTTATTTCATATTCATTAAATGAATAAACTATAGTTTTTACCTATTTTTACCAATGAAATAGGTATGTTTAATCTGCTTGGTGGTTCTTTGAGAAGACATAGTGAATTTGATGTGCATGATCATGAAATGTACTTTTGACCATAGAGCATACATTTTTCTCTTTTTTTAGCTCTATTAAACATCGGAAAAGGAACCCCCCAAGAGTCCTCTTTCAGCTCTTTTCAGACTCTCAAAATATGAAAAGATTGTCAGGCGCTTGTCCTTTTCATCTTGTAAATGGATTGGAAATGCCATCTACTCAATATAAGTTTAACCCTTTTCTGGACTGAGATAGATTACTTATGAAAAAGGAATATGTTGATCGAACATGGTCAATAGGTCTCTCTTTTATTATTTTATGATTTTTTGATCTTAAGAGACAAATTTATGAAAAATAACTTATAGAGGTTTATTTTTGTCCCTTTTCAAAATCTCTAAACATGAAAAGGATTGAGTTCTCATTGTCGTTAAACTCACTAAAGCACCAAATAGCTACAAACTTGTCCATCATGACAAGACCAAGTTTCACCTTCGCTAGACTCATTAAAACATCACATAGTGATGGATTCACCTGGAGGGTAGAATTATACATCAAGAATATGTTATCCTCATCAATCTTGTTAAAAAATAATGAGGTACTGGTCATCAATGACTGGGGAACATGGAAAAAGGGATAAATCATTTTATGGTAGCAAGTCGCTCTTGAACATGACACTTTCAATTTATCTCTATGATTATTTGGGTTGGGTTATCTGCTTGATGGTTATCATACCTATGGTCTATCACACCATCCATCACTTTGGCTTTGGGTCAGTGCTACCAATTCATTCAATGTTGCCGACATGTTCAAGAGAAGTCACTCAGTAAACTTCATCCTTTGTAATACTCGTAAAACCTTCATTTTCATGACCACCATTCCTGAACATTGTGTCATCAGTCACATTCTGTCTTCAAAATCATTACACTCATTTTGTGTCGTTGATGGGGGATACATCAAGGCCCTCCTGCGAGGAGTTGCTTCCTGTCAACATCAACACATTATCCAAGAAGTTGACTTAGAAACATGCTTCCAATACCTTGAGGCTTGCATACATCAATGGCAAGCTTCTCGCTTTCGATGATAGGTTGACATCATAAGCCTTCGACCGAAAGACTTTGTATGGTGTTCAACATCAAAACATCCATTCACACCATGCAGAATGTACTGTAATACTTTTATAATCATTATAATTATTGGTGATTTCTCTCACGTCTGTTAACAACTTACATCTTTGGCTAGTAATCAGACAATTTCTTCCAATGTTCAACTTCAGATCAAATTTTCACATGGTGTTGGGAGTGAGATCCATCAAGGACATTTTTGGGGCTAAAAGCCCATGTTTTAGTCAAATTTTGTAATAAAATTGTAAAGACTCTGCATTTTGTGGTCACAGAGCGTGAAGGTGTCATAAGTCATCAAGGGTTGTCTGCCCTTAGTTTTGTAAAGTAAATTCGGCTGTAAGAGATCTACCCATGGTTTGCAGACCATGAGATTGTATAAAAAGAGCTAAGCTCTAACTAGTTAAAAGGAAAAATCATGTAAGAGAGAATCGTAACTTTGAAGTAAGAAGTCTAAGTCTTGGGTTGTAGTGTAGGTAGAGGCTCTATAGCTGAGTGCACAGAGACTTAGGGTAGAAGTCCGTACCTGAGTGCGTGGACCCCTGCAGTTGTGTGTGCAGGGTGGATAAATTTTGTAAACACTTGGAAAATATCAATAACGAGAATTATTCTACTAATTCAGTGTCTTTGTTGTGTTGATGCATCTTGATATGTTATGTATGAATGTCATTTATTATTATTATATGATGCATGAATGAATGCAATTACATTAGATAATTGAATGCAATTACAGTTATCTATTTACGCGAGGTTAACTATAATTTTTTAATAAGATAAGAGAGTTGCTTAGATTAATTGGGGAATCTGCATGGCACGCCGCCATAGCAGCGCAGAAGTACTTGAGCATCAGGCTAGGGCTACGTGAAGTTCGATCGTACCCTTTCGTGGAGGTATTGAAGGACAGAATAGAGGGCTCGTCTTGTAAGCCCTAGAGTGAAGAAACCTGCGTGAAGGCAGGGATAGAGGGAATCAAACAACATCACAACCATATCAGGGTGCAAAAATTGGTTCTAGAATCCCCCCATACTTCTTCGGGTGAGACTTCATTCTGCACTCCATCGCTTGATGCCGAAAGGGCCAGTAGTGTAGGGATTTGTTTGGCTAATTAACGTTGAACCTGGGTCAGGCCCCCTCAAGCCAAAAAATGGTTTCGTTGTCAGGACCAGAATTTGCATAAGAGATGTGTGATGTCTTATCACTGGAATCCAACTAAGAAGGAGATTGGGGACTGGTTGGATAGGAAGATCCATGAATTCGTGGCACAGGAGAATAGAAACTCGTGATTGACAAAAGAACAGTGGTTGGACAGGCACCTGAATATAGATATCCATGAGATTTTTTTGTGCTCCTTTCCAGTTGAGCTATACGAGTGGATTGCAAAGCTAACAGATAGCCAAGAAAGGTGGAAACTTGATGGTCCTACTGTTTGGACCTTGGAGCTAGTATAGAAATTGGAAGCATCAAACGACAAGATCTCCCATGTTGTTGATCATTGGCTTGATCATGTCATAGGAGGATTTGTGACTAAATTCGCGATCAACAGCTCAGTCAGCTAGAGCGAGGTGGAGCGACACTTTTTCTGTTGGGTGTGGAGCCTGATTATCTTCTATATTCAAAGGTATCGCCACATATGACCCTAGTTCGAAATGGGGGCAGCAACGCCGCCCGTAAAATATTCGCTGCAGGGGGGGGTCCAGGGGGGGCGGCTGTGACCTTTGGGAGCCCCCTCCTAGCGGGGGATTTCAGGGGCAGCGCCCCCGAAGCTAAAAACAACTGTAAAATTGCCTTGAAAAAGTATAGTAATTTCTAGTCAATATGGGTTGTTCATTAGGCGGATGATCTGACGGTAGAACTTATGTTTAGTTTAGGGTTTTTTGCCCTAGAAGGCAACCCCTCTCTTTGTATGAGGGTATTGTATTTGAGGTTGTGTGATAGATGTGTATTCTGTGAGCGAAAAACAGAGAGGTGAGACTGTGAGAGAAAATAGAGGATATTACAACGGATTTGCTCTAGGTTGTGTCTCTTCATTTTGTTGGATAATAGAAAGGAAGGACTGTTTGTTTGGGGTGGACGTAGTCCAAACTGGGTGAACCACGTATATCTGTGTCTCTCTTGTTTTGTGCGTTTTTTGTGTTTATGTTTCTGCAATATTTTATGTGTTCGATTGCTGCGTAATATATAATTTTCTAACAACTAGTATCAGAGCCAAAGGTCTATTTGGCTAATAAACTCGCAAGAAAGAAGGGTTCCTGGTTCGAGTGGGAGCAATGGCAGAAGATGGTAAGTTTAGGGTCAAGAAATTTAATGGCCAAAGCTTCTCGCTGTGGAAGATGCAGATGGAAGATTATCTGTATCAGAAAGATCTATACCTACCATTGGGCGGAAAAACAAAGATGCCGACGGGTATGAAAGACGAAGAATGGAACCTTCTCGATAGAAAGGCACTCGGAACAATACGGTTGTGCCTTGCTGTGTCAGTCGCCTTCAACATTTCAAAGGAAACCACGACAAAGGGTTTGATGCAGACGTTGTCGAAACTATATGAAAAACCCTCGGCCTCAAACAAGGTATTTCTTATGAAACAGTTATTTAATATGAATATGTCGGAAGGTGGATCTGTTGCAAACCATTTAAATGATTTTAATACAGTTACAAGTCAGTTAAGCTCTTTAGGGGTAAACTTTGATGATGAAGTTAGAGCTCTGTTATTCTTGTGCTCATTACCAGAAAGTTGGAATGGTTTGGTAATGGCCATTAGTAACTCCGTTTATGGATCTAGTACTTTAAAGTTTGATGATGTTGTCGGTGCTATCCTTAGCAAGGAAATGCGACGGAAAAGCTCTGGTGAGACATCGGGAAATGCTTTGAGTGCAGAGTCTAGAGGAAGAAAAATGGAAAGAGGAAAGAGCTCAAGATATCGCAGTAAATCAAGGAAAGGCAGATCCAAGTCCAGATCAGGGATAGTGTGCTGGAAATGTGGAAAGAAAGGACACCTAAAGAAAGACTGTAGATTTCGAAAGGGAAAAGAAGGAGATGCGCAGCAAGAAAACAATCATGAAGCAAATGTGACAGGTGAGGTGTTACAAGATGCTTTGATTCTTTCTTTCGAAAATATTATTGATTCCTGGGTGGTAGATTCAGGGGCTTCATTCCATGCCACACCTGATAAGAAATACTTTCATGACTATGTTCAAGGAGATTTTGGACAAGTTCGTCTAGGTGATGATAAACCCTGTAAAATCGTTGGAATGGGTAAGGTTCTTGTAAAACAGCAGAATGGAAACCAATGGCTATTAAAGGAGGTAAGACATGTTCCAGATCTAAAGAAAAATCTGATTTCAACAGGGCAGTTAGGCAGTGAAGGTTGTGTGACAACTTTCATAGATAAAGCCTGGAAGGTCACCAAAGGAGCCCTGGTAATAGCAAAAGGTGAAAAGGTTGGTACATTGTATTTATGCAATGGTATTTCTAACTCTGTTAATGCTTTAACTTCCAAAGGAGCAGATGCAGAAGTATGGCATCATAGGCTCGGACACATGAGTGAAAAGCGGATGAAGATTCTTCACTCAAGGAATTTGTTGCCAGGTTTGAAGAATGTTGATTTGGACTTCTGTGAGAATTGCATTTATGGAAAACAGAAGAGAGTCAGATTTCTCAGAGTTGGGAAAGAAAATAAGAATGAAAAATTAGAGCTTGTGCATACAGATGTATGGGGACCTGCTCAGGTATCATCTCTCGGTGGCTCTCGTTATTATGTTACTTTCATTGATGATGCAACTAGAAAAACTTGGATTTATTGTAGTAAGAATAAATCTGATGTATTTGATACTTTCAAGAAATGGAAAGCTTTGGTTGAGATTGAGACAGGAAATAAATTGAAGTGTCTTAGATCAGACAATGGAGGTGAATATTGCAGCAAAGAGTTTGATAGGTACTATTCAGAACATGGAATTCACAGAGAGAAGACAGTTCCAAGAACACCACAAGAAAATGGTGTGTCAGAAAGGATGAACAGAACAATCATGGAGCGTGCAAGGTGCATGAGATTGCATGCAGGATTGCCTTTACAGTTTTGGGTAGATGTTGTAGATACTGCTGTTTATATAATAAACAGAGGGCCTTCAAGTTCCTTGGATGGTGGTGTTCCAGAGGAAGCATGGACAGGTAAAAAGGTAAACTACTCTATTTTAAAGCCTTTTGGTTGTGAGGCCTTTGCCCATATTGATAAAGAAAATAGAACAAAGCCTGAGGCAAAGTCAAAAAAATGTACCTTTATTGGATATGGTGTTAATGATTTTGGTTATTGCTTATATGATTATGAAAATCACATAATTAGGAGCAGAGATGTAATATTCAATGAAAAGGTCTTGTATAAGAATCAGTTGCAGGAAAAGAAACAGGAAAAGGAAAACAAGGAATAAACAGCTCTTGATGAAATCACTGAAAAAGTAAAGGTGCCTGAAAATAATAATAATCGACAACCACAACAACAACAACGACCACAACAACAACAGGCACCCCAAACACTTGAAAGTGGTGTTAGAAGATCTACTAGGATAAGTAGACCCCCTGAACGATACTCTCCTTCATTATATTATTTATTGTTGACTGATTCTGGTGAACCCGAATGTTATGAAGAAGCAATGCAGGTTGAAAGCAGGAAGAAGTGGGAGGTAGCCATGGAAGAAGAGATGGACTCCTTAATGCATAACCAGACTTGGGATTTAGTCAGGTTGCCTGTAGGAAAAACTACATTGAAGAATAAATGGGTTTACAGGCTGAAGGAAGAAGATGGAGGAAAACAGAGGTATAAAGCTAGACTTGTGGTGAAAGGGTTTGCACAGAAGAAAGGTATTGATTTTGATGAAATATTTTCTCCTCTTGTTAAAATGACTTGAATCAGAACTATTTTAAACCTTGTAGTAGCTGAAGATTTGCATCTTAAGGAGTTAGACGTAAAGACAACCTTTCTCCATGGGGATTTGGAGGAAGAGATATATATGCAGCAGCCACAAGGATATGAGGTGAAAGGGAAGGAGAAACTAGTGTGCAGGTTGAAGAAGAGCTTGTATGGCTTAAAACAGGCTCCAAGGCAGTGGTATCTAAAATTTGACAAGTTTATGTCTGAACAAGGTTATACTAGATGTCACTCTGATCATTGTGTTTATTTGAAAAAGCAAAATGATGGCAGCTATATTATATTGTTATTGTATGTAGATGACATGCTTGTTGCAGGATCTAACATGCAGGAAATAAATGTGCTCAAAAGGAAATTGGCAAATTGAAGGATTTGGGAGCTGCAAAACAAATCCTTGGTATGAGAATAACTAGAGACAGGAAAAATCGTAAATTAACATTGTCTCAGAATGAGTACATAGAAAAGGTGTTGAAAAGATTTAACATGCACAATGCAAAACTAGTTAGTACACCTTTTGCTAGCCATTTCAAACTTAGCAAGGAAATGTGTCCAAAGACCCAAGAAGACATTGATTATATGTCTAAAGTTCCATATGCATCAGCAGTTTGAAGCTTAATGTATGCAATGGTTTGCACAAGGCCTGATATTGCACATGCAGTGGGAGTTGTAAGAAGGTACATGAACAATCCAGGAAAGGAACATTGGATGGCAGGGAAATGGATTCTCAGATATTTGAAAGGTACCACAAATCAAGCATTATGCTTTGGTGGTTCAAACATCTCCCTACAAGGATATGTTGATGCAGATATGGCAGGTGACAGAGATAACAAGAGGAGCACTACAGGATATGTATTTACTGTTGGAGGAACAGATGTCAGTTGGGTTTCAAAAATCCAAAGTGTTGTTGCACTTTCAACAACAGAAGCAGAGTATGTTGCTGCTACAGAGGCTAGTAAAGAAATGATTTGGTTACAAAGGTTTATGGGTGAATTGGGTAAGGCACATGATATGTTCACGTTATACAGTGATAGCCAAAGTGCCATTCATCTTGCAAAGAACTCAACATTTCATTCCAGGACTAAACACATACAGCTCAAGTACCATTTCATACGATCAGTGTTGGAAGATGGAGAGTTGAAGCTGGAAAAGATACACACTAGCCAGAATCTTGCAGATATGCTAACAAAAGCTGTAACCAGGGAGACACTGAGAATATGCTCAGTTTCAGTTGGTCTTCAAGGATGACGATGAAGATGAGAAACATCCAGGTCCAAAGAGGAGTCATTTTCCAGCAAATGGAGCAGCGGTGGAGTTGCTACAATCAGTCTCCAAGTGGGAGATTGTTGGGTGTGGAGCCTGATTATCTTCTATATTCAAAGGTATCGTCACATAGGACCCCAGTTCGAAATGGGGGCGGCAACGCCGCCCGTAAAATATTCACTGTAGGGGGTGTCCAGGGGGGGTGGCTGCGACCTTTGGGAGCCCCCCCCTGGTGGGGGGTTTCGGGGGCAGTGCCCCCGAAGCTAAAAATAGCTATAAAATTGCCTTGAAAAAGTATAGTAATTTCTAGTCAATCTGGGTTGTTTATTAGGCGGATGATCTGATGGTAGAACTTATGTTTAGTTTAGGGCTTTTTGCCCTAGAAGGCAACCCCTCTCTTTGTATGAGGGTATTGTATTTGAGGCTGTGTGATAGATGTGTATTCTGTGAGCGAAAAACAGAGAGGTGAGACTATGAGGGAAAACAGAGGATATTACAGCGGATTTGTTGTAGGTTGTGTCTCTTCATTTTATTGGATAATAAAAAGGAAGGACTGGATGTTCGGGGTGGACGTAGCCCAAACTGGGTGAACCACATATATCTGTGTCTCTCTTGTTTTGTGCATTTTCTGTGTTTATATTTCTGCAATATTTTATGTGTTCCATTGCTCCATAATATATAATTTTCTAACATTTTCAAAGGAATGCGAGGTAAGAATGTGAAATCTTTGAATACCTGGATTAAAATTCTATTGTGCGAAAGATGGGTTATGCAACTACCTTGATGTTCGGAACTACGCAAAGTGGAAAAACTTACAAGAACAAAGGAAAAGAGGGCCTGGAGTATAGTTCATTGATTTCACCTCCGCGAGGTGATGAGGAAGGGACAACAAAGGTTTCTCCACGAAGTGATATTTAGTTAATAATACAAGGATTCCCGCGAATACCACCTTTTCCACCACCTCCAACTTCATCTCCATCACCTACGAATTCACCCATACCACCTCCACCTCCACCGTAGTTCAGTATGGAAAATTTAGTGAAGTTGCTTTTGTTCAAAGGCTTGGGAAATGAGGAACCGGACCAATTCTGGTTCATTGTGAAAGCTGTATGGGAAGCTCAAGGTGTTATAAATGATCATATAAAAAAGGCGACATTGGTTAGTGCTCTACAAGATTACACACTAACCTGGTATATCAAGTACTCTAATGATAACCTGAATGCTAGAGTGGCATACATCTAGACAACAATGAATAGAGAATTCATTAGGCCTAAATATGAGGCATAGTTGATTGTGGGATTCAAATAAATCACGATGCAACCAGGAAAGGCACCCTAGGAACTAGATCATAGGTTGAAGTGTACAATCCATGAAGCCAACATGAATTTGACATACGGACAACATCGTGAGTGGTTTGTGGCTTCACTATTGCGACACTTAAGGGTTGCGTTGTCACAACAGAAGATAACGACTCAGATGGAGGCCTTGGAGATTACCATGAGACTGCATGAAACATTGATGCAAGATCCAAATTTGGGGGTTTAGCACATCCATGTGCAGTTGAAGAATCTATGCCTTGAGATGCAAAGTCTGAAGTAGGACATAACAGTTCAACCAGAGGTATGTGAGCAAGCATGGTGCTTGAAATGCAAGAGTCAGGGGCATGACGAAGACCATTACCCAGTCTTTGTGAACTACATTGTAGGAGGAGGACTGATGCCTTTGAGGCCGGAAGCTCAAGCAAGACTGAGGGAGGGGCCTACATTATGGTGTTCTATATGTCAAGTAGCAATAAAACATGCCACAAATAACTTTCATTTGCTGCAGAAGTTTGTAAGGAGACCGCAATAGCTATTCTGCAACTTTTGTAGGTCGGTAGGGCATGATGAACGCAATTGCAGGAGTTATGAATTGATGATTCATAGAACTCCCACCTATAGGGTTTACGCAGAAACACGCCCTCCTAACCAAAGAGTAGGGATGGTGCAGACAAGATTTCAGGGGTGCAGACGAGGCCGAGGCAGAGGAGGACCTAGAAAAGGTCAAGGATAGTTGATCTGCTATAATTGTGGAGGACCAAGACATTATGCCTGCAATTGTACTAACCCAACATGTCCATTGTTCTAGTATTGCATGTTGTTTTATCATGAAACAACAGACTATCCTACATTGATAGCAAGGATACATGACAAAGGGGCACTACCACCTCCACTGACTCAAAACCTATAGATGATGAGGTTTGAGCCACGCAAAGAGGTTCCAAATGTAAATATAGTGCTCAGAAGTGGAATTGTGACAGGAGATGACAAAGGGAAACAACTAGAAGACAATACATGGGTTCGCAAAGCCCTGGCAAAGGAGGCTAAGTTCGATTTGGAGCACACATGTGAAACCTTCATGGAAGCTAAAAAGAGCTTCGCTAAGGCCTCCACCTTAGGAAGCAAGGATAATCCTGATCAGGAGATGGACCCTTATATTCTCAAAACCTTCCTGGAGGCCTCCATGAAGTTACTGCATGATAGTAAGGCTATGAAGGGGTTACAAGAGCTCATTAATAGATGTGATAGAACCACTCTAGGTGAGTTGCACGTAGTACGAAAGATTGGCAAGCATAAAACAAGAACGAGATGGGAGATGAGACTAACAGCGTAGATAGGAGAGTATGAAATGGAACGAGTTATTTTGGATCTGGGGTGAAATGTGAATTCCCTACCGAAGTAGAAATGGGAATGAATGGGGATACCCGTGCTGCAATGGTCTTCTATTCAACTAGGGATGGTGAATAAACTTAAGATAATCCCCATGGGTGGTTGCAGGGGGTGACTATGGATATTGAAAGTGTGAGCGTGCTCGTTGACTTTGAAGTAATAAAGATAGTGGATGACAAAAATCCCTATCCCGCACTCTTGGGAATTGACTAGGCTACTGATATGAATGCGGTAATCAACCTGAAGAGGTGAAAGATGATATTTGAGAAGAAATCGCTATACGTAATAGTACCTTTATATCCTACTGAAGCATCGCGCTATACAAAACCAGTCCATGATTATGAGAGTGATGACGATTTGGATTGCATGTATAAGATAATAGCACGAGACCAAGATTGGGTGAATCCCACCATGGATGGATGAATTACATGGGATTGTGAGAGTTCTAGTACTTTGGACTTGGATGAAGAGCTAGAATGCTGGTAGAATCAGTTACATGAAGTGACTACGCTGAACTGCAACATGATGACCCAATTGCTACGTTGTGTATCCTCAGAGGTAGGAAATATGCCTACTTATGATGGTCTGAATGAGGTAGATATCTTTTTCGATGCATTTGAAAGAGAGGTACTAGAAAAGTAGTGCTTCTAGGCGTTGCACTGGGCACTACACGCTACGCTTGCAAGATGGTGAGGTACACATAAAGGAAGCTTTGATGATTGGTGAAAATGTAGGACGATGATGAGAACATGATTTGGGAATCCTAACATTTGAATGACATAAAAGTATGATGGCTAGGATGATCTGTGCGCATCTAGCCAAATGGGCCCAGGCTTATGGAGGAAAGCCCAAACCTGAATAGGTGCACTTGTTCTGTCACACTCCGGATGTTGTCCCAATGAATTGGTACATCAAAATAGTGCTCCACCATGGTACAGGTGAATGGGATATTATGCATGAGGGATTCATAATGACATTTAGTTTTGAAGACGGGTTTGACTATATTGATAAGGCATTACAAGAATTGAAAGAAACAATCTTTAGGACACCACAGGATCCTTTGGACCTGACTCAGCCTGAGTGGGCCACTCAACTAAGTCACACGCTGGAATGCTATGACGTGACCATTGAAGAAGAAGATGAGGTGTGGAAGGTTAACATTCTAGAAATAGAAGGTCACCACAAGGTTGAAGGAATGCAGATTGAGAACCCTCATATAATCACGTCGTTGACAACAAAACATGTAAACATTGGTACAGAGGTAGAACCAAAATTTGCAAAGATTGGAAACTACTGGGACGACGTGATGGTGGATAAGGTTACTGAATTGCTACGAGAATATTAGGATTTATTCCCTACCAAGTTTACAGATTTGAAGGGGATAATTGGGGACCTAGGAATGATGAGGATTACATTGAAGCCTGACGCGAAGCCAGTTAAGCAAATACCTTACCGTCTCAATCTGAAATATAAGGAGAAGGTCTGCTTAGAGATAGACAAGATGATCATGGCAAGCATCATTGAGATTGCTGAAGAATCTGACTGGGTAAGCCCAATGGTGGTAGAGGAGAAAAAGCAGAAGAAAGAAATAAGGATATGTGTGGATCTCAGAATGTTGAATGACGCTTGTGTACATGATCCTTTCGCGACTCTATTCACTGATGAAGTGTTGGACAATGTAGGTGGCCAAGAAGCATATTCCTTCACTGATGGGTTCTCTGGCTACCACCAGATCAAAATCGCGGTGGAGGATAGGAGAAAAGCAACCTTTACGACCGAGTGGGGTTGCTTTTAGTACACTGTAATGCCATTTGGATTGAAGAATGCACCTGCGATCTTCTTGCATGTAGTTTTGTCTGCATTCAAGGAATTTATTTATAAGTTCTTGGAGGTATATTTTAATGACTGGACCGTGTTTGGGCTAGTAAAACACCACGTAGCAAGCTTGCACCTCATGGTGGATATCTGTTGAAGATACCAGATCATGCTCAATCTAAAGAAGTGTCTACTTTGTGTTCCTTTTGGGACCTTGTTGGGGCATGTGGTTTGTAGACAGGGACTAATGGTAGATCCCACAAAGATAGCAGTGATATTTAACTTGGAAGTATCGAGGAGTGTGAAGTAGTTGTGCGCTACCCTCGGACATACGAGATATTACATAAAGTTTATCAAAGGATATGCCCAGATCACTGCACCTATGGAGAAATTATTGAAGAAGTATGTCACATTCTACTAGAATGAGGAATTCAAGAAGAGCTTGGATGTATTGAAAGAAAAGATGGTCATCGTGCCGATTCTAGTCTTCCCAGATTGGAAGAAGGAGTTTCATGTACATGTCAATGTGTCATGTATAGCGTTGGGAGCCGTACTGACACACGCTGGTTGAGAAGGCTTTAACCATCCTATCGCATTTGTGAGAATAAGATTATCCAAAGCAGAAAAGAGTTATTCCACCACTGAGTGCGAAGGGTTAGCCATGGTATATGTGCTCCAGAAGTTTCAGCACTACTTGCTGGGAGGCCATTTAAAGATGTATATGGATCACTCCATGTTGAAGTACCTGGTTAATAACCCTGTGTTGGGGGGAAGAATTTGCAGGTGGCTCTTATTGTTCTAGGAATATGATTTTGAAGTTATTGTAAAGCTTGGATGACTGAACGGGGGACCAAACCATTTTTCGCGCATTGAAATGGGGGAGGAACCCACTAACCTAGAAGAAGGATTGCCTGATGTGCAACGAATTGCATTTTGCATCGCAGATGGTCATTTTGAGGATATAATACATTTCCTAGTGAGAGGTACTGCATCGGAAGGATTCACTATCTAGCAAAAGAAGGAATTTGTGGTGTGCATGATAGATTTCTCTGTCATTGCTAAGCATATGTACAAGATGGTGATTGATGAGATATTGTGACGGTATGTACCTGAGTTCGAAAGAATAAACATCCTCACAGACACTCATGGGGGCACCACAGGAGGACATTATGCAGGAAGAGCAACCGCACAGAAGATTCTACGTGCAACGTTGTGGTGGCCAATGCTCCATGAGGACTCAAAATCATATTGCAAGGCATGTGATGTGTGTTAAAGGACCGGTAGGCCATCACGGATGGATGAGATTCCTTTGAATCCATTGATGACATTACAACCCTTTGAGAAATGAGTGATAGATTTTATGGGACCCATTTAGCCCCAAGGAAAGATAGGAGCAAGGTACATTATCACCGTCATAAAGTATTTGATTCATTGGGCATAGGCACAACCTGTGAAGGATTGCACAGGAAAAACCACTAAAAAGTTCCTCTTTGAGCACATACTGACGTGATTTGGATGTCAGAAGATCTTGAAGAGTGATCCTGGTACACACTTTCTGAATGAGACAATCAACGCGCTAACGGAGGAGTTTTAGGTATATCACTAGAAGGGCATGCCTTATCACTTGTGGGCTATTGGGATGGTGGAAGCATTCAATAAGGTGCTTGAGAATGCAATGACCAAGGTTTTCAATCCTCAGTGAAGTGATTGGGACATATGCATACCTATAGTACTATGGGAATATCGAACAACATGCAAGAAGCTAAGTGGACAAACCCCCTTTAGGCTTGTCTATTGTGTTGAAGTGGTAATGCCTATGGAATATATTGTGCGTAGTCTACACATAGCAACACTCATAGCTATGACAGATCATAGAGCCCTGGAGGAAAGGCTTGCACAACTGGATGAACTTGAGGAAGAGATATTTTTAGCTAGATTTCACCAACAAGTTCAAAAGCAATGCGAAAAGGCATGGCATGATCGACACATTGAGCTGCACACATTTAAGGTAAATGACCTAGTTTTTCTATATCATAGTAAGTTTGATAAATTTATAGGGAAATTAAGAATGCACTGCTAAGGGCCTTATGTCATTAAGGAAATTACTGATGGGGGAGTGATACAACTGGTCAAATTGAACGGAGAACCCTTCCTAGGAAAGGTGAATGGCAATCGCTTGAAGCCATACACCGGCGGTCTGACCATGTGACTAAATGAAGGTAGCACAATCTTAGCGCTCTAGGAAACTGAAAGGAGGCATGAGACTATAAACTCCGCTACCCGGGTTGGGGGGTTGCATGATTGGAGGATGATGTGAAGCAAGGAAGTGTCACAGGGTCCGCCGGCAGCATGGAGGGAGCTGCACTACCCAGGGAGAAATCACGCAGGTCAGCTAGAAAGTGACCGTTAAAGTCACTGTTCATGATTTGATGGTAGAAGTGAGGCCAAATGCACTGGGTAGATGGTATTTAAGACGAAATGTATGGCTAAGATCCTTGCAAATATGCTGCTAATCCGGCATTAATGAACCAAAGTTGGAGGGAACGGTTGGATTTGAATTCAAAATTCCCTATAAATTACAAGTGACTGTCTAGCAAGAAACACTTGAAATTTTGAGTATTGAGTTTTTGAGCTCTTAGACACCTATGGACCAAGAATTCATTGAGGCTTTCAAAGAGACTCTTGCGTTTGTGAGCTTTCCAAAGACATCATGAACACTGTTAGAAAGAGTTATGTCAGCGCCCGCAAAAATTATAAATACCAAACAAGTAGTAGAGGAGCCGGCATAGAAAATGGAAAAGGAGACAAAAGTAGCTGCTTCGGAAGTGGCCGAAGTATTGGTAGAGGTCCCTAAATCACCGAGAATGTTGTGACCAAAGCCAACTTGAACCAACGAAACCGTGAAGGACAAGAAGGGCAAGCAGCCTGCCATACCGGTGCACACATCACCAAGGCGAAACCCACAAAAGCCCAGTGCACAAGAAGAAAGCAAGACCATAAACCTACAACCAGAAGAGGAAGATATCAAAGACATCTCAATGGATGATGAGGATGTGGGAACCCAAGTGGAGGAGGTCAACGTCTAGGGTGTAGACCCTATTACTTGGTTGTTAGAGTATTTCCCTCCATCCAAGCCTAAGTCCAGGGTACCAAAGGACATCGACGAGAGTAAGACTCCCCTCTAAAAACCTTTGCTTCCAGATGAAATTGTTTTTGATGGTCTGTGCTTGGCTTGAGTGCCGTTGCTAAATCTTGAAGACCAGGACTTGGTAAACCGCAAGAAGTTCCCACACCTATCAACCGAGCAACTGATGCACCATATCATTGACACGAATATGGGAATGACCACATTGGAGTCACGAAGGTGGCTCAAGGGGGTAGAAATGAAAGAGTTTCTCAACCCGCTCTAGGTGCCGCACTATAACCACACCCTGGTGATAGTTTTGGTCTTGAAGTAGCTGTTATGCTTGGTGCATGATGGGTGTTTGTGGCTGGTGGAGCCGATACCCATCACATGGGTGTCTGTGGCTGGTGGAGCCGATACCCATCACATGGGTGTCTGTGGCTGGAGGAGCCAATACCCATAACACATAGTTTGATTCATTGAATAACACACCTGTCATATATAGGTGAGAATCCAGCCATGATCTTTCGTGGAAAGGGTGGTAAGAAATCTCTCACAGAATCAATGAAGGAAAAATTTAAATTGGTGAAGAAGCCGCATGGGTACGCCATATCCAGCATCTGCGACCCTACTGTGAAGGTAGCCACACAAATTCTCATAGGGAAGGTAATGAGGAAGTGTCACATCGATGAGATGTTGGCACCTTTTTTCTGCTCGCACAATAGTGCGCTGAAGGAGTCGAGTTCAACTGTTCAGACTACCTTCAGAAAGAGTTTTTAGCAAACTATGACGAAGCATAAGAGCTCAAAAAGACGTTCCACTATGTGTGGCTCTTGCTTTTGATTGTGCTGGTAGCATGGAAGCTACCAAAGGATAGCCAGTTCCCTTCAGCTGTGCCAGACCTCCCTTAAGCAGCGAAGTACGCTTAGTTATGGGTGACCAAGGACATGCAATGAGTCTAAGATAGCAAGATCTTCTAGATCTTGATGGAGATGAACATCGAGATGGCCATCAATCGCAAGACGTGATTGTCACCCATGTTGTACGCTAATGATCTGATAATCACCCTATGGGTGAACTTAGTTGAAACTTTATTAAAGAAAAGGTATTATAGACCCATGTGCTGGTGTGTGTGTTCTGTGTTACTGAAACAATAGATCGATCAGATTGCCAATACATGGAAAATGTATGGAAAGACAACAGATAAATACAGTAAGCAACACAAAGACACAAACAATTTTTAATAAGGAGTTCATCCTATTCTCCAGTGCTACGTCTCCGGTCCAGCTTCAGTGGTGGCCTCGTTTTATTGTGTCTTTTAACAGAGAAATTACAATGCCGGGACTCAATATGAATTCTTCTGAAGCAGATTTTGCTTGGCAGGGTGTGTTGTGGGGAAAAATGCCTATGCAGGATGATCCTATCCACCTAAGGTGTGACAGTGCCTTAGCAACAATCAGAGACAACTATTCTAGTATTCTTCCTTTATGAATTAAGAATGAAGAGAGATGGATGGACTAACCGATGTCTTCCGTTTGTCCCTCGATCTGGTTTCTCTTCTCTTTGAGAGTTCCCAGCTACTTGCCTTCTTGCTCACCCAACTTCAACAGGTTCCTGCAAGATCACAAGAAGAGAACACTACACAAAGACATAGATTCATATTCATAACTAGTTCAGGATTAGAAATAAACTAAACATACTAATGCAATCATAAATCAAAGACACATCAGCATATAGGAGAAACCAAGATAGCTTTATTGATGAATAACAAGGTTCAGGAAGAGATACAACCCAGAGGGCTCCAATCCAGCATCTCCTTCCCAGCAAATGAAATTCCTATCTTCACCTTCCTTCAAAGCATTAAGCACCCAATGATTCCAACCTCAAACCAACAACAATTCTTTACAGTAACAAAATTCCCGCCTCTAGATCTCATGGAGGAGAGATCCATATATAGATGTTTGGAGAGAGGATGAGTCAGCTTGAGACCTGACTAGTGTCCTCTCCCTCTGTCAGTTCTTGTTTCCACTTGGAGGTTCTTGCTTCCACTTGGAGGTTGGGAACCTCTTACTCCTCACTAGTCGAATTCACTGAGGCAAGTGTCATTGAGGAAGGTTCTGGAAGCTTCCAGGGTCTTGACACCTCGTTGAATGAACTTGCCATTTGTCAATTCCCGCTCAGCGCACCCTGGTAGTGCTTCTACCTGCGTTGCAGTGCAGGTAGCCAGTGCAGACTTTGCATTTCAGCGCAGACAGCTAGTGGAGCCTCTGAATTGATCCTGAATTGACTTGTTTTTGAGCAGTTTCTGGTGGAGAACTTTTGTGAATTGTTGTGGTTTGTTAGCCTTGTTCCTCTAGGGGTAGGAACAACATGTTTAGGGACTTTGGATCCCTTAGATTATGGACATTTCATGCTTATAGCTGTAAGGCACAAAAATGTCTATAACAATTGCCCCCTAAAGTATGAGGCCATTTATCGGGTGAAATGCTTTATTAGGAGGATCTGAAGTTCATCCAATGCTGGGAGGAGACCTGTAATAAGATACAATACAATACATTATTTTTCATACTGCTTTCATGATCTAGCTGAGGCAGGCATTCCCATGCTCAGCTTTATAAATTCATTTTTCTGTACATAGAACAGACAATCGTCTGATGGTAGACTGATAATTTTGATGAAATTATCATCCTTTGGGTAGGATGATTATCTTCTGCAATGATGTACATGTCAATGTCTTTATCTTTCCTGAATATATATCGCAGCCCGGATGGATGAAACTAGATCCAGGGTCTTCAAACTCGTTCGATCTTCACTCTAAGTACAAGTCGATCCATGTGAGAAATGTTCTAAAGTCGAACATGGAAAGACATCGCTTGATTACCGGTCAATGAGGTAAACCGTTAACAAGCACGAGAGGATTCACCGATAATGATAATGACCCTCAAGGTACTTCAGTACAATTCACGTGGTGTGAATAAAGGAGTTGGCATCGAACACCACGCAAAATCTTTCGGTCGAAGGTCATTGATGTATACCTGTCGCCGGAAGTGAGAAACTTGCCATTGAGGCATGCAAGCTTCAAAGTACTGAAGGGGTTGTTCCTAGATCCACTTCTTGGATAATGAGTTGATGTCGACAAGAAGCGATCCGTCAAAGGAGGGCCTTAATGAATCCCACATAAATGACATGGAATGGAGATAATGATTTTGATGGAGGTGAAAATGATCTGATGACATATGATTCAAGGTGGCGGTCATGAAAGGATGAAGGATAATGTACGGCAGTGGATGGGACATGGTTGACTTCTCTGAATGACTTCTCTTGAACATATGGCGACACTTATGCGATGGATCGGTAGCATTACCCCAAATATGGATGGTATGGCGAGACCATGGTGATGTGACCGGTGAATGAAACAACCCAACCCGATTGTGGTACGGAGGAAAAGTATCATGTTCAAGAGTGACTTGCTACCATCAAAGTTTTCTTGAGTTTCTCCCAATTTTTCCCCAGTCATTCCTGACCAGTACCTCTTTATTTTTGTCAAGCTTGAGGAGGATAACATATGCTTGTTCTATAACTTGCCCTTCGGGCAAGCCCATCGCTATGTTTTAACGAGCCTAGCAATAGTGAAACTCGTTCTCGTCTAAAGACAAGTTTGTCGCTATTTAATGCATTTAACGAGTCTAATGACAAGGATATCTCGGTCCTTTTCATTTTTAGAGAGTCTGAAAAGGTACGTAAAGTCAACTCCGGAAGTCCTTTTTCATCATCTAATCCCTTAAGTCCGAAAAAGTATAAAACAATACAGAAGGGATGAGTTTTCGATAGTTTTAACGAGCCGAACAAAACAAGCGCTTGATCTTTTTGTGCAATAATCCCTCAGGTCTAAAAAGATTAAAATCTAGAGGAGGGATAGCTCTTCCAGTTGCTTTAACGAGCTGGAAGGCCAAAACTCGGCAATCTTTTCATATTTTACGAGTCAGATGAAAAGAGCTTAAAGAAGACTCGTCGTTTGAGGAACGAGTGATAAAACGGGTTAGCAGCTGATTCCAGGTACGGGTTGGAATTTTCCAATCACGGCAGTGTCACAAGGATGGCTAGTGAAATCACTCTTCGCAACTGTTCCTCAAAATGGGTAAACAATCATATGGAGGTGAACGATCGGCCAATGAAAAGTGGAGGTGACGGGCAAACACGACCAAGGCTTTAATGGCTGATAATGTTACATTCACGGTGGTTATTTACCGGAGGGTAGTTCATTTTTTAATGAGCTTAAACGCGGATTGAAACACTTGCTCGATCTTATGTTTATTTTTTAACGAGCATGAACTATACGATAAAACTGCTCGGATCTTGCGTTTATTTTTTAACGAGCATGAACTATATGCTAAAACTGCTCGAATCTTGCGTTTATTTTTTAACGAGCATGAACTGTGTGCCAAAACTGCTCGATTAACCCAGTCATATGATAAGAATGTCTCATTAAGATTCTATTTTTTATGGAGCTTCATCTTACAAAGCTTTGCTCCGGATCCTTTCGTTATGCAAGTTCAGAAACGACTAATCCTACGAGTTTAAAGGGTTAGACCTATAGGTTTAAAGGGAGGACCTAAAAATTAAAAAAAAAAAAATAGTCACCCATTGCTTGCACTCCAAAAGGTTTGCATGCCCCCAGGTATAAAATATGATTTCAAGGTTACCCTTACTTTGTCCGCCAAAACATTTGTTTAAGCAGGAAAGGCCTACCTCTTTCAGGCTACCCAAAGATTGTTTCATTAATCTTTCAAACAAAACACTCCTTCGGCGATATCTACCGAGATAGACAAAGGTGAATGACCTTAGTGCCAAACACGTAACTTTGACAAAAGAATCTTATTCTAGAATAACCCCTCTTCCAAGACGGACGGGGTACAGACTAGTCATATTCTCCCGCGGAAACCTACCCTATACCTAAGGTTTTCCTGCCGAAGCAGACCAGGACGCATGCCCCCTGGGTTCCAGTCATATCCTCCCGGATTACTCGTGCTCATCAGGAGGACGGACCGTGGGTTGAGACATTTCTTGCGTGAAGAGACCATTTAGGGATGGTATATGACTATTTGCGATGCGTGATCTGGGAAATGAAAGCTGGTCCACGAGCTTGACCACTCTTCCTTCGTACGGAAAACAAATTACTCTAAAGAGTGAGGAGACGATGGCTCCCATGCAATATATATAGTCTCGTCCAAGGAGTAGGTTATAATCCAAGGGTCCTTGAACGACCATCACGTTCATTTGAACGGTCTTCCCTTTCAATGTGATAGGCACATTGGGGAGGATCCCTAAAGGTCGACTGGTTCCTTTCTCAAATCCTGTCAGATTTCTCATTTCAGGCAAAAGCGTTGGTGAACCAAGCGCTTTCCAAGCAATAGAGGAAAGGATACTCAGAGATGCCCCTTCATCAATGATGGTGCGAGCCATTACCATTCTGTATATTTGAACGATAATTCTGAATGGTATGCTTGCTGGCAAACGGGGTCTGCCTAGTTGGTTCCAGTCGAACGAGACAACTAGGTTGCTTGGTGGTGGGATCGAATAGACGGTCGTGTATGACTCTGCCGAAGTTCCTTCCTGCGATAAAGGAATGGGAAAATTGCCCCCCTATTCGTCGGAGTCTGTGTTGATGAAGAGAATTTGGACGGTGTCGTCTTTATTCTCCTCTGTGATGGTATCATTCGAAGATAGAGCCTCTGAAGGCAAAACCGGGTCGACTGCCACCTCAACCTTTTGACTTTCGTCGGGTATGGATTCAGACGGTTCATCCTCAATGATAGGTGCTTTGGCTGACCACCTGAGCGGGCCAGCCGGGTTCTCAACTGGTGAAGGACTTGGCAGGAGTTTTTGATATCCAGGAGGAAGTTGCACTCGTAAAATCGGGCGATCTTCCAAAACTCTTTTAGCCTCGTCTAAGAAGGGACAGCGGTGGATGGGATGGTCGACTTCACACAGTTTGCAGGGAAATCTAGCTTTCCCTCTCTGTCCTATGGCTTCACTTTCACTAGTTGACGGTGCGCTGTCAACATGACTGTCAGAGGTTGGCGCCACCGAATTGTGCAAATGGGGAGAGCAGTCCCTTAGTATCCGAGGGATGCAGGGACAATCTCTGTGGAAGTGGTCTCCCTTGCATATGACACATGGCGATTTAGGCCTAGTCAGTGTTGTGTGTGGATTTTTGTCAGACGACACTTGTTTGCCCCCAGTCGCTTTTGGCTCCTTTTTCTTCTTCTCTTTCTTCTTCTTTTCCTTTTTCTCCTTAGGAACTTGGTTTTTTGTTTTACCAGCTCTGTCAAGCGAAGAGGAAGGAGGAGAGGAAGAATTAGATGAAGTAGAAGGCTGGTGGGCAACTCTGGTCTGGTCTAACTGTTGATTCGACTATTCAGGAATAGTGGTGTTCTGAACGACATTGGTTGAGAAGAGCCAGACCGACAAGCCAATTGTCAGTCCTGGAAGCGACAATGTGGCCATGTGGAGTGCACCAACATCTCCCCAAGAGGAGAAGGGACTAGGATTTCCACCAAGGGGAATTCCATGGTTGGTGTGCTCCGTTTTCTCAACCTAAAGATCAACGCAGGAGGAAGGGGTGATTGTTCCGTTTAAAATAAATTTTAACGACGCTTTAGACACAACTTTCTTTTTCAATTTTAAAGAGTCGAGAAAAAGCTAAATATGACTCTAGTCTCCTTCGATGTTTTAACAAGCCCGAAGTGACAAATGCTCGGATGGACTTTTTCCATTATAGAGTCTGAAAAAGGCCAAAAGGAACTGCTCTGGAGTTCTAGGTAGAGGGTGTGCCAAACGTTTCGCAAAACCGCAGAATACTTTTTAAGGTACGGGCAATCGATCTTCCTGAATGCTGTTTTCAGTGCATTGCGATCAGTAGGGCAGCCGACACGGCTTCCTAAGGATAAATGTTTTATGCCTATAGGGGTCTCCCAATATATACTCGACGGTACGTGGGAGCACAATCCGTACTGGCGCTATCGTCCCTTAGGAGGAATCACCCACCATCAGCGAGATCGACAGTCACTAGGCTTTACGACGCCGGAACACGTCTCTAGCCTAGACCTCTATGTTGTGCGTTAAGTTACAAAGCGTTGTTAAGTTCATTCAATTTATTTTAGGTTGATCTTTTTAGAAGTTTTCCTTTTGAGGTTCACCACGAGATGTATGATACAATTCCTAAATGCAGTCTAAAGATGATAAGCAAGCTTTATATCTTTTCAACTATGAAAATCCTAGCTACAAAGGGAAAATAAAGACGCCATCTTTTCTCAAAGAGCAATCAACACACTCTAATGCACTTTTCCTAAATCAAGCATGCAAACTATCAAGATGAAAATGCACAATGCAGGTGTTTTTTTTTCTGCTCTCTTAATATTGATGCCTAAAAAGAAAGCTTTTTGTACAACTTTGAATTTGCTTTTAAATGACAAATACAAACAAGTTTACTTTTTTGAAATCGGAAAGGGTAGAAGAGATTACGACACTTAACGATTTTCGAAGTGAACACTTGTTTCGACACTTAAAAGAGACAAACTCAAACCAAAAGCAAAACTGAATGTATAACCAACTGTAAACAACCAATGAACTCTCTCCTAAGATCACAATCAACAGATCTGAATCAAGGGCTACAGGATGATTATTTCACTCTTGCAAAGGAAAACTGTAAATGACGCCACAAACACATAAAAACACTCACAGTATTTTTGTACAAAAGGAGGTAGAATTTAAGCAGAGAAAAGGAGTTATCAGACAGGTACCTATGCTGGTTACAGGCTGCAAAAATCAGAGATCAAAACAGGGAAAAACAGAGCAGAAAACCCCAGCTGCACAAGGCCTAATTGGATCAACGCACCCTCAACACAGGGGTTTTGAAATTCAGCGCAGGTAGCCTTCACGGGACCTGCGTTGAAATGCAGAACCTCTTCACAGGGTCTGCGCTGAAGGAGAAATGAGAGTTTCTCACTGGGTTCTGGGTCACAGTTTGCTGATTAATCTATGGTTTCAAGCCAAATAAAAGCAACAAGCAAGGTACAATCAAAGGGATGCTTTGAGGGAGGACTAAGATCTATCACAAAGGATCATCAAATCATTTGTGAGTCCATTGTTCAGATCATAGACAAATCCAGTGATTGGATCAAAGCAACAGCTGTCTACTTTGCATCTGAGAATAGCAGATGCAGTTCGATTGTTGTTGTTGAGTCTATGAAACAAACAATGATAGAGACACAAAAATTTCTATAACAGGGTGGTTCTTGGATTCCCCAAGCCACTTGGAGTACACAGACTCTTGTTCTTCCTACCAGCTCTGTGACCCTCGGTCTACAGTGGAAAGAGCCAACTGTGATGCTCAATCCGGATAGATTCCTCGATGGGAAGGCTTGATTATTTAAGCTCTCTAGTGCTCGATGCTGCCTGTGGTTAGCTCAGCCCTCTGTCTCCTCTGCTTGGCTTTATTGCTCTCTGTGCTCATTCCTCCTCTTAGGGTTCATTGTTCACTGTCTCTCTTGGTCACTTGGACTCTTCATTCTCTCTCCGAATCCCTATTCACTGTCTCTATTCATGGCTTTAGCCATTCGACCTCCATGCTTGTTCTGTTCCTCTCCCACCTGCGTCAATTCACCTATCGCCTACATGCTGGGAGTTCCCTGTTAGGCATCAGCATGAACACTCAAGAGGTAGCCATGTGTCTCCATCAGAACAATGCCAACCTATTCATCGATTTGTTTCTTTTTCTACCGTGGCGGTCAATGGATTCCAAATCCCCTTAAATCGCGGCTTAATCCCCTGTCGATTCCACTTCTGTCTATCGGGTGCAATCTTAGCCATCCGATCTAGGCTCCTCCAGATCCAACGTCATTCGCATGTCGAGCACGGTTGACTTGCTAGACCGATAATGCGCGATCATGGTGGTTTTTCTCTCACCTCCATTACCACGCATCGATCGCTGAGTGTGATCGCTCCGGTTTCTCCATAACCACCTACCATTCAAGGGCACCCCGATCAATACCGCTGGTTTCCAGGGTGTAGGTCCCATCTTTTTACTTTAGTGCCTTTACCTTTTTCTGCCCGCAGTCCTCTAGTTCCCCCACGTGACCGAATGCTTAAGGCTCCTACTTTTCGACCTTGTTTTCCCAGTGCTAATGCACATCGAAAATCAGCTCCTTTTCCCAATCTGGGGCTCCCATGGGTTATTTTGACCTCCTGTGTAGTCTCCATGGGCCTCGGTCAGCGCGCTTTGACCGAGGTCCTCTTTGTTCAGTGTCGGCTGCCATGGCCACTAGTTCATGGTGTTTTCGATTGATGTTTTGGATTCTTTAAGGATTTGTTCATCATAATTCAGTCATGGTTCTTTGTTATTCGTTTATGGATCCGATTCGAATCATAGCCTCGCAACTGAAAAAATTTTGTACCACCAAAAGTTGGTTTTTTTTTTTTTTTCAAGCATCGACTAAGTGAGGAAATTGTTGTCTCACTTGTCCAATCTCAATCCACTTCGCATTGATCAGCTTTGAACCTTTAAGCCCAATTTTGAGGTATTCCACCTGTCCACTACACATCGTCCTTACCTTCTTGTCTAGCACTGTATCTTCTTGGAACTCATTAAGATATTGAGGTAGTAGGTCATCAACAGAAGGCAATTGACTCTTCTCTTCAGGGTCCTCAAACATTGAAGGTTCAAACAACCTCAAGCAATCCACATTCACGACTGAGTAGATGTGCATGTACGCTGGTAGATCAAGGCAAAAATAATTCTCACCAATATTCTCAAGTATCCTGAAGGGTCCATACCTGATAGGTTTTAGCTTCTTACCTTCACCTTGCATCCTGTCCTTGCTGATATATAGCCAGACTTGGTCTCCAACTTGAAAACTATGCTCCATCTGATGCTTATAATGCCTAGCCTTGTACTTGGCCTGGCTCTTTTCCAGTTGTTCCTGTACTGTCTGGTGGATCTCTTGGATCTGTTCCATGAATGTAGTTTCCCTGTCCATATCACTGTGTCCATCAACCATGGTATCTTTACCAAAGACAAAATCCAAGGGAGACCTTGGTATGAAACCAACGCAGGTCTCAAAAGGAGATCTCTGGGGAGAAGAGTGTTTGCCTCTATTGTAAGCATGCTGCACATAACACAAGTGTTCATCCCAAAGCTTATGGTGTTTGCTGCAATATCCCCTTATTAACTGGATCACTGTCTTATTAACTACTTCTGTCTGGCCATCTGTTTGTGAATGAAAAGCTATGCTTTTCTTTAATTTGGTGTCCATTAGTTCCCACAGACTGGACCAAAACTTTCCCACAATTGGGTGTCTCGATCAGATATAATAGAAGTGGGTAATACAAAATGAACCCATACATGTTCAAAGAATAATTTTGCAGTTTGTTCAGCTGTAATATGTTTACTACAGGGTATCAAAATACACATTTTGCTGAACCTATCCACAAAAATATATAGATAATCATGACCTTTCCTAGATTTAGGTAATCCTACGACAAAATCCATGGAAATGATTTCCCAAGGGTGAGAAGGAACTGGCAATGGAGTGTACAAGCCTAATTTTCTGTTGCTGGGCTTGCTTTTATCACACATAGCACACCCCTTTACATATCTAGAAACTGTCTCACTCATTCTTGGCCAATAGCAGAACCTTTGTAGCTGTGCAACTATTTTACTTACCCCAAAGTGACCTGATATCAAATAAGTGTGTGCTTCCCTAATTATCCTTGCTCTCTCAGTTTGTGGAATGCAGAGTTTCCCACAATGGTATAAGAGTCGGTCCTTTACATGATAGTCCAATTCTTCTACACTTTCGCCTTGACTCAAAGTTGCATATACATCTTTAAAGTCCATATCCTGAGCATACTATTCTATGTAGCTTTCATGTAGCACAAAATTATTCTTAAGTATGGTAGATGCATTTATAATAGGTCTAGATAACATGTCTGCAACCTTGTTATGTATGCCCTTTTTATATCTGATGACTAAATGAAATTGTTTTAGAAAACTCATCCATTGGTAGTGTCTTGATTGTTGCAACTTAGTTTGGGAGTGTAGATATTGAAGTGGCTGATGATCAATATGTATTACTGTTTCTTTGCCCATTAAGTAATGTTTCCACATTTTCACACTCTGAACTAATGCATACAATTCTTTATCATAGGTAGGATAGTTGACCACTATGGGATTAAAAGTCTCATAATGATAACATATGGGTTTACCATGTTGTCTCAACATTGCTCCCATGGCATAGTCACTGGAATTAGTTTGGATCTCAAATGGTCTTTGTAGATCTGGCAATGCTAGTACAGGTCTTGTACTAATTTTTTCTTTCAAGGTTGCGAAGGCTTTCTACTGTTTGCCTCCCCACTGAAACACCTTGTTCAATCCTGTCAAAGCATGTAAGGGAGCTGCAATTGAGGAAAAATTTGAAATGAACTTCCTCCAATATTGTGTTGCTCCTAAGAAGCTTCTCACCTCTGTAGCAGACTTGGGTTTAGGCTAGTTTACAATGACTGTCACTTTAGAGGGATCTATTTTCAATTCACCTCCCCCTACTATATGACCCAAATACTTTACAGAGGTTTTGCAAAATTCACATTTGGATAGTTTAACATAAATTTTTTCTCTTTTCAAAACATCTAATCTCTACTTAACATGCTTTAAATGTTCTTCCAACATTTTATTAAAAATCAGAATGTCATCCAGATACACAATAATAAAATCATCAAGAAAAGGTATGAGTACCGCATTCAATAATCTCATGAAAGTAGCAAGGGCATTGGTCAAGCCAAAAGGCATAACTAGCCATTCATACAATCCCTAATTTGTTTTGAAAGAAGTCTTCCATGCATCTTGCTCTGCAACTCTGACCTGATGGTATCCACTGTGAAAATCCAGCTTGGTGAAATAAATAGCTTCCTTCAGTTGATCTAAAATATCATCTATGCGAGGAAGGGGATAATAATTTTTTATCGTTATTTTATTTAGTGCTCGATAATCAATGCACATTCTCCACGAGCCATCTTTCTTTCTCACCAAAATGATTGGTGACCCACATGGTGATGTGCTAGGCCTGATGAACCCTTTCTCGAGCAACTCCTGCACCTACTTCTTGATTTTATCATTCTCTAAAGCAAATAACTTGTACATCCCAATGTTAGGCAAAGGAACATCTTGCTGCAAAATAATATCATGTACTATTCCCTTTTTGGGTGGTAGACCTTGAGGTTCTTGAAACAAGACATCATACTCTGAAACAATCTTTTCTATATCAGCTTGCTAATCAGAATTACAACCTTCAAATACATTGGCTTTATCAGTTTTATTTTCCTTTACAACCATTAGTAAGAACTGTTTACATGAATTTATCATTCTTTTCATCTGTCCTGAGTTTATGAGAGTATAATTATTCTTGAGCTTATGAGCTCTTACAAAGTATTCATTTCCATCTTTAACAAGTAGATACTTGTTCTTGGCTCTATAGAAAATAGCCTTTCTATCATACAAGTAAGGACTTCCTAAAACAATTCCACATATATCCACATGAATTATATCTAACTCAACCTCATCTACAAATGTTGACCCAAAAGAAAACTCGAGTTTGCACTGTCTAGTCACTTGTAGTTGTGCTTTATCATTCAACCATCCTAATGGGTATGGCTTCTTATGAGGTGTAGTTGCTAATCCCAATTTCTTTACAATTGCTTCAGAAATTAGATTTACTTGTGAGCCACTATCAAACAAAGTATCAATATTTTGATTTTTGGAAACAACTCGAATATGAAAAAGCTCATGCCTTTTTCTTTAATGTTCTTCATCAATAACAGATTGAATATAATTACTAGTAGATGATTCAGAATTCTTACCTTTTATACCTGTGGCTGCAATGATTGTTTCATCTCCCGAGTCTGACCCCAAATCTTTCTGAATAGCTGCAGCAGTCTTCTTCTTGCCCTCGGACTTCTTAGGTCTCAGCTCTGGATGCAGAATCCAACAGTGCTCATCATCACGCCCCTCCTTTTTATAGTGGGTGCATGAGGCTTTGCCTTTCTGTGCAGTGTTAGCCTTCCTTGCTTTCCACTTCTGCTTTCTTTTCTCCTTTCTCTTGCTTACAGTGGGTTGGGATGGTCCCTCAACTTCTGGATTTCTATTCTTTCCTCTAGCTTCTAGATGAGTAGCTTGTACAGATACCTCATCTACACTAGTGGGATTAAACATGAGGATGGTGTACCTTATGTAGCTGTGTAGACCACCAATGTACTTCAAAAGAGTTTCTGGTGAGTCTAATGAAATACCCAACATCAATGCTCTCTTTCAGAACTCTTGAGTATACCCTTGCACACTTTTCCCTTTCAACTGCCGAAGAGTTTTCCAACTCATCATGGCTTGTTGCATGTAGGCTAATGGATAGAACTACTTTTTGATTGCAGTAACAAATTCACTCCGGACAGAGATGGTCTTACCATGCTTCCTCATATCAGCTTTGGTTCTACATTCCCACCAAACCAAGGTAGTGCCACCTAGGCGAAGGCTTGCCAGCTGAATCTTACTCTTGCCTGAGTCTATGTTTTGTACTCTGCAATACACATCAATTTGTCTAATCCAATTGTCCAAATTTTCAGCATTTATCTCTCCATCATATATAGGCAAATAAAATTTAACATCTAACTTAATAAAAGATTCTTTCCTATTATGCATAGGGCTACTAGGAGGTATAGGGAAGCTTTCTTCTTTCCCCTTTCCTTTGGAGTGGTCATGGGAATGAGATTCATCTTCTTCTTTATCTTGCTTAGAGCCTGATGAATCTTCATCCTTATGCTTTCAAAAGTCCCTATACATTTCTTTTACCATGGACTTTATAGCTAGGAAACTTTCTATGAATTGAGAGTCTGGCCCTATAGAACCTTCTTCTGACATTGTCTTCTGAGAATAGACTCTCCCAATTTCAGGATTAGTTTCCACGAACTCTGCTTGTCCTAATTTGAGCTTTGATCTAGTGAGCATCCATAGCTAAACCAACACAAGCATGTCTAACCTTACAGCCTAGAGCTGTGATACCACTTGATCTGATAATCACCTTATGAGTGACCTCAGTTGAAGATTTATTAAACAAAAGGTATTACAAACCCATGTGTTGGTGTGTGTGTTCTGTTTTATTGAAACAATGGATAGATCAGATTACGAATACACAGAAAATTTATGGAAAGATAGCAGAGAAATGCAGTAAGCAACACAAAGACACAAACATTTTTTAATAAGGAGTTCACCCTATTCTCCAGGGTTATGTCTCTGGTCCAGCTTCAGTGGTGGCCTTATTTTATTGTGTCTTTCAACAGAGAAATTACAATGCAAGGACTCAATATGAGTTCCCTTGAAGCAAATTTTGCTTCGCATGGTGGTTCTTGGATTTCCCAAGCCACTTGGAGTACACAGACTCTTGTTCTTCCTACCAGCACTGTGACCCTCGATCTACAGTGGAAAGAGCCAACTGTGATCCTCAATCCAGACAGATTCCTCTATGGGAAGGCTTGATTCTTCAAGCTCTTTGGTGCTCGACGCTTCCTGTGGTCAGCTTGGCCCTCTGTCTCCTCTGCTTGGCTTTACTGCTCTTTGTGCTCAGTCCTCCTCTCAGGGTTCACTGTTCACTATCTCTCTTAGTCGATTGGACTCTTCATTCTCTCTCTGAATCCCTATTCACTGTCTCTGTTCATGGCTTTAGCCATTCGACCTCCATGCCTGTTCGGTTCCTCTCGCACCTGTGTCAATTCGCCTGTCGTCTGCATGTTGGGAGTTCCCTGTTCAGTGTCAGCATGAACCCTCGGGAGGTAGCCTCGTGTCTCCATCGGAATAGTGCTAGCTTGTTCGTCGATTCATTTCTTTCTCTACTGTGGCAGTCAACAGATTCCAAATCCCCTCAAATCACGGCTTAATCCCCTGTCAATTCAGCTTTTGTCTATCAGGCGCAATCTCAGCCGTCCGATCTGGGCTCCTCCAGATCCAACGTCATTTGCATGTCGAGTGCGGTTGACTTGCTCAACTGATAATGTGTGATCACGATGGTTTTTCTCTCACCTCCACTGCCACGTGTCGATCGCTGAGTGTGATCACTCCGCTTTCTCCAAAACTGCTTACCGTTTAAGGGTGCTCCGATTAATACCACTAGTTTCCAAGGCGCGGGTCCCGCTTTTGTACTTTAGCGCCTTTACCTTTTTCTACCGGTGGTCCTCTGGTTCCCCCACGCGACCGATTATTTAAGGCTCCTCCTTTTTGGCTCTATTTTCCCAACACTAACGCGCATCGAAAATCAACTCCTTTTCCTGATCCGGGGCTCCCAAGGGCTATTTTGACCTCCTGCACAGTCTCCATGGGCCTCGGTTAGTGCGCTTTGACTAAGGTCCTCGTCGTTCTGCGCCAGTTGCCATGGCCACTGGTTCTGGCTGTTTTCAATTGTTGTTTAGGATTCTTCAAGGATTTGCTCGTCCTGATTTAGTCATGGTTCTTTGTCAGTCGTTTATCGATCTGATTCAGATCAGCTAACTTGTAGGGCTAAGCTGAGTTCAAAGTCAATTTCCATCGAGTATCCATTAGGCATGGAAGGACCTTGCGCAGAAGTGGTATGACTTGTCGTATATGGCCACAGATGATGCCATTGATGCGGTTCTTTATCAATGGTTGGTGGAGTGGTGCTGTTACAGGGAAAAGTGTCTATTTAGAACTGCTCTATCCCACTAAGGTGTGATAGTTACCTTAGAAACAAACAGAGAAAAGCTACTTTTGTATTTCCTTTATGAATTATAGATAGAGAGGAATAGAAAGAACCAACCTATGTCTTGCGCTAATCCTTTGATTCAATCCCTCTCTTCTTTGATAGTCTCCAGCTACCTGATCCCTTGCACGCCCAGCTTCACAAAGTACCTGTAAGATCACAGAAGCATAGAAATACACAAAGACATGGATCTATATTCATAAACAACTTAGGATCAGATTTAAATTGACCATACAAATGTAACAAGCATCAATGATACAAAAGCATGGAGGAAAACTCAAATATCTTTTATTGATAAACAAGAAAAGATCCAGGAGGAGTTACAACCAGTAGTTCCGACCCAGCGTCAACCTCCCAGCAAAGAAGCCCCTCTTCACCTCAAACAAAGCATAGGTCACCCAACAATCTGATGTTTTCCTCTAGAAACCAACAGCAATTCCTTACAATATGCAAAATTCCAGCCTCTGGATCTCTGGGATGAAGGATCCATATATAGATATCTGTAAGGAGGATGAGTCAAATTGTGATTTGATTAGTGTCTTCTCTCTGTTAGTTCTTGCTTCCACTTGGAGACTGAGGGCCTCTTACTCATCCTTGGTCGAATTCAGTGAGGCAAGTGTCATAGGAGAAGATTCTGGAAGCTTCCATTGCCTCTCCACCTCGCGGAATGACACTGCCATTTGTCATTTCTCACCTATCGCACCCCACAGAAGGGAGTTTTGAAATGCAACACACCCTCACAATGCATTTGGGTGAGATGCAACACACCTAGTCAGTGGAGTAGCTGCAATGATCATGTTTTGACCAATCCTGAGCAGTTTCTGGTGGAGAACTTCTGGGAGAAGCTGTAATCTATTGACCTTGTTCCTTTAGGGGTTAGAACAACACTTTTAGGGACTTAGGAGCCCTTGGTTTATGGACATTTCATGCTTGGAGTTGTAAGGCACAAAAATGTCTATAACAGTTTCCCCCTAAAGTATGAGGCTGTTAACCTTTTGGTGTCGGGTGAAATGCTTTATTATGGGGATCCAAAGTTCTTTCAATGCTGGGAGGAGACCTGCAATAAGATACAATACAATACATTATCTTCATAATATTTTCATGATCTAGATGAGGTGGGCATTCCCATGCTTAGCTTTATAAATTCATTTTCATGTACATAGGACAGACAACTGTCTGAGTGTAGAGTGATGATTCTGATAGAGCCATCATCCTTTTGGTAGGATGATTATTTGTGCTGCAATGCTCTACATTTAATGTCTTTATTTCCCTGAATATATATCGCAGCCCGGATGGATGAAACTAGATCCGGGGTCTTCAGTCTCATCCGATCTTCAGTCGAAGTACAAGTCGATCCATGTGAGAAATGTTCTGAAGTCGAACATGGAAAGACATCGCTTAATTACCAGTCAATGATGTAAATTGTTAACAAGGGCGAGAGGAATCACCGATAATGATAATGACCCTCAAGGTACTACAGTACAATTCACGTGGTGTGAATAAAGGACTTGGCGTCGAACACCACACAAAATCTTTCATTCGAAGGCCATTGATGTAAACCTATCGCCGGAAGTGAGAAACTTGCCATTGAGGCATGCAAGCTTCAAAGTACTGAATGGGGTGTTCCTAGATCAACTTATTGGATAATGAGCTGATGTCGACAAGAAGTGATCCATCACAGGAGGGCCTTAATGAATCCCACATCAATGACACGAAATGGAGCAAATGATTTTTATGGAGGTGAAAACGATCTGGTGATATAAGGTTTAGGGTGGTGGTCATGAAAGAATGGAGTATAATGTATGGTAGTGGGTGAGACACAGGTGACTTCTCTGGATGACTTCTCTTGAACATATCAGTGACACTGATGTGATGGATTGGTAGCATTAACCCCAAATGTGGATGGTATGGCGTGACCATGGTGATGTGGCCGGTGAATGAAACAACCCAACCCGACTCGGACACGGAGTGGAAGTGTCATGTTCAAGAGCGACTTGCTACCAACAAAGTTTCTTTGAGTTTTCTTCCCAATTTTTCCCCAGTCATCGTTGACCAGTACCTCTTTATTTTTTTCAAGCTTGAGGAGGATAACATATGCTTTTTCTATAATTTTCCCTTCGGGCAAACCCATCGCTATGTTTTAACGAGCCTAGCGATAGTGAAACTCATTCTCATCTAAAGACAAGTTTGTCACTATTAATATTTTTAACAAGTTTAATGACAAAGATAACTCAGTCCTTTTCAATTTTAGAGAGTCTAAAAAGGAACGTAAGGGTAACTCCAAAATTCCTTCTTCATCATCTAATCCCTTAAGTCTGAAAAAGTATAAAACAATACAGAAGGGATGAATTTTCGATAGTTTTAACGAGCCGAACAAAACAAGCGCTCGATCTTTTTGTGTAATAATCCCTCAGGTCCAAAAAGATTAAAATCTAGAGGAGGGATAACACTTCCTGTCCCTTTAACGAGCTGGAGAGGCCAATGGCTCTGCAATATTTTCATATTTTACGAGTCAGTTGAAAAGAGCTTAAAGGAGACTCGTCTTTTGAGAAACGAGTGATAAAACGGGTAGCAATTTATTCCAGGTAAGGTTTGGAATTTTCCAATCACGGCAGTGTCACAAGGATGGCTAGTGAAATCACTCTTCGCAGTTGTTCCTCAAAATGGGTAAACAATCAGATAGAGGTGAATGATCGGCCAATGAAAAAGTGGAGGTGACGGTGCAAACACAACCAAGGCTTTAATGGCTGAAGTACTACATTCACGATGGTTATTTACCGGGGAATGGTTCATTTTTTAACAAGCTTAAACGTGGGTGGAAAACTTTGCTCATGTCTTATGTTTATTTTTTAACGAGCTTGAACTATGTGCTAAAACTGCTCGATTAATCCAGTCTTGTGATAAGAATGTCTCATATAAAAATGGCAACTTTTAGATATTTGCCCCACATCCTTTCTTTATGCAAGTTAGGAAATCACCAATCCTACGAGTTTAAAGGGTTAGAGGTCCTAAAAATTTAAAAAATAAATAGTCGCTTTTCGCTTGCATTCGAAAAGGTTTGCATGCCCCCAGGTATAAAACAGATTTTCAAGGTTACCCCTTCTTTAGTCCGTTAAAACATTTGTTTTACCGAGAGAGGCCTACCTCTTATAGGTTACCCAAAGATTGCTCTATTCATGGCGTAAACAAAACACTTCTCTGGCGATGTCTACCGAAATAAACAAAGGTGAGCGGCGATGCCCACTAACTCACATAACTTTGACAAGAGAATCTTGTTCTAGAATAAACCCTCTTCCAATCGCGGACGGGGGTACAAACTAGTCATATTCTCCCGCAGAAACCTACCCTATACCCGAAGTTTTCTTGCCGAAGCAGACCAGGGTGCATGCCCCCTGGGTTTCAGTCATATCCCTCCGAATCACTCGCGCTCATCGGGAGGACGGACTGGAGATTGAGACATTTCTTGCGTGAAAAGACCATTCAGGGATGGTATATGACTATTTGCTCTGTATGATCCGGGAAATGAAAGCTAGTCCACGAGCTTGACCACTCTTCCTTCATGTGGAAAACACATTACTATAAAGAGTGAGGAGACAATTGCTCCCATGCAATAAATATAGTCTCGTCCAAGGAGTAGATTGTAATCCAGGGGTCCTTGAACTACCATTACGTTCATGTGAACTATTTTCCCTCTCAATGTCATGGGCACATCGAGAAGGATCCCTAACAGTCGACTGGTTCCTTTATCAAAGCCTGTCAAATTTCTCATCTCAGGCAAAAGCGATGGCGAACCAAGCGCTTTCCAAGCAGTTGAGGAAAGGATACTCACAGAAGCCCCCTCATCTATGATGGTACCAGCCATAACCATTCTATGTATTTGAACAATAATTCGGAATGGTACACTAGCTGGTAAACGGGGTCTGCCTAGTTGATTCCAGTCGAAGGAGACAACTAGGTTTCTTGGAGGTGGGACCGAATAGACGGCCAGGTATGACTCTGACGAACTTCCTTCCTGCGGTAAAGGAATGGGTAAATTGTCCCCATGTTCGTTGGAGTCTGTGCTTATGAAAAGAATTTGGACAGTGTCATCCTTGTTCTCTTTAGTGATTGTATCATCTGAAGATGGAACCTCTGAAGGCAAGACTGGGTCAACTGCCGCCTTGACCTTTTGACTTTCATCTAGTATGGATTCAGATGGTTCATCTTCAATGACAAATGCTTTGGCCGACCACCTGAGCGGGTCAGCCGGATTTTCAACTAGTGACGGACTCGGCAAGAGTTTTTTATATCCAGGAGGAAGTCGTAACGGTGAAACCAGACGATCATACAAAACTCTTTTAGCTTCGTCTAAGAAGGGACAACGGTGGACGGCATGATCGCCTTCGCACAACTTACAAGGAAATCTATATTTTCATTTTTGTCCTGGGGCTTCACTTTCACTAGTTGACGGTGTGTTTTCAACATGATCATCAGAGGTTGACGACACCGGGTTGTGCAAACGAGGAGACCAGTCCCTTAAGATTCGAGGGATGCAAGGAAAATCTCTGTGAAAGTGGTCTCCTTTGCAAATGACACATGGCAATTTGGGCCTGGTCGGTGCAGTGTGTGGATTTTCGTTAGATGACACTCATTTGGCCCCATTCGCTTTTGGATCCTTCTTCTTCTTCTCTTTCTTCTTCTTTTCCTTCTTCTCCTTAGGTACTTGAATTTTGGCTTTACCAGCCCCATCAAGCGAAGAGGAAGGAGGAGAGGAAGAATTAGAAGAAGTAGAAGGTTGGTGGGTAATTCTGGACTCGTCTATTTGCTGATTCGATTGTTTAGGAATTGTGGTGTTCTGAACGACAGAGGTTGAGAAGAGCCATACAGTCAAACCAATTGTCAGTCTTGGAAGTGACAATGTGGCCATATAGGGTGCACCAACATCTCCCCAAGAGGAGAAGGGACTAGGATTTCCTCCAAGGGGAATCCCTTGGTTGGTGGACTCCATTTTATCAACCCAAGATCAACGTAGGAAAGGGGTAATGAATATTCCATTTAAAATAAATTTTTAGATGTTTTGACACAACTTGTTTTTTCAGTTTTTAAGAGTCGAGAAAAAAACAAAAGATGACTATAGTCGCCTTCGATTTTTAATGAGCCTGAAGTGACAAGTGCTCAGATGGACCTTTTCCGTTAAGGAGTCTGAAAAGGAATGAAAGGGACTACTTTGGAAGTCTAGGTAGAGGGAGTACCAAACCAATTGCAAAACTGCAGAATACTTTTTATGGTACGGCAGTCAATCTTCCCGAATGCTGTGTTCAGTGCATTGCGATCGATAGGGTGGTAGACACGGCTTCCTATGGATAAAGGATTTAAGCCTATAGAGGTCTCCCAAAATATACTCGACGGTACGTGGGAGAAAAAGTCCATACTGGCACTTATCGTCTCAAATTGGAGGAATCACCCAACCATTAGTGAGGACAACAGTTACCAGGCTTTACGACGCCGGAATACGTCTCTAGCCTAGACCTCTAAATGTTGTGCGTTAAGTTCCAAAGTGTTGTTAGATTCATTGAATTTATTTTAAGTTGATATTGTTTATGAAGTTTTCCTTTTGGGTTCACCACGAGATGTAGATGTAATTCCTAAAATGCAATCTAAAGATAATAAACAAACTTTTTATCTCTTTTGTGCAATGAAAATCCTAGCTACTAGAGAAAAGAAAGACAGAATCTTTTCACAAAGAGCAAAGAGCACACTGTAAATGCACTTTCCTAAATCAAGCCAAACATACTATCTATATGCAAATGCACATGCATGTATTTGTTTTCGACTTTCTTAGTATTGATGCTGAAAAGAAAGTTGATGTACAAATCTGAATTTCTTTTCAAGCGACAAATATAAACAAGCTCTTTTTCGAAAACAAAAATAGAGATGATTACGACACCTTACGATTTTGAAATGAACACTCGTTCTTGACACTAGAAAATTACAAACTCAGACCAAAGGCAATAGTAACAGGATAATCGACCATCAACAGCAATCAAACTTTCTATTATGATTGAAATCGACACTTGCGACAGATTCAAATCAAAGGACGACAGTACGACTATGCTACTTTTGTAAAGGAAAACTGTAAACGACTCAACAAACACACAAAAATTTCTACAGTTCTTTTGTACAAAGGAGGTGGAATAATAGCAAGGAAAAGGGGTTTCAAACAGAAATATACTGATCATAGGCAGCAAAATTCAGGGATAGAACTGGAAAGAATGAAGCACAGGAACCACAGCTGCACAGAGCTAGTCTGATCAGCGCACCTGTAACACAGAGAATCTGAAATGCAGCGCAGGTTGTCCCTTCGGGAAGTGCGCTGAAATTCAGAATCTCTGAACAGTACCTGTGCTGGGCCAGAAACGAGACTCTGTCCAGGTTCTGGGTCACAGTTTGCAGTTCATTCCTTGATTTCTGGCCAAGTAAAAAGCAATCAGTAATGCAACAATCAGGGGTAGATCTAAGGAGGATCTAAGAGCTATCACAAGGGCAATCAGATAGTTTGTGAATCAGATGTTTAAATCATAAACAGATCCAGTGAATGGATTGAAGCAGCAGTTATCTACTTTGCATTTGTTATGGAAAATGCAGTTCGAATGCTACTTGTAAGTCTATGAAACAAACAACAAAGAATGATAAACAAACAAACTAATTATCTCCCCAGCGGAGTCGCCATTTTGTTACAGGGAAAAGTGTCTATTTAGAACTGCTCTATCCCACTAAGGTGTGACAGTTACCTTAGAAACAAACAGAGAAAAGCTACTTTTGTATTTGTTTTATGAATTATAGATAGAGAGGAATAGAAAGAACCAACCTATGTCTTGCGCTAATCCTTTGATTCGATCCCTCTCTTCTTTGATAGTCTCCAGATACCTGATCCCTTGCACGCCCAGCTTCACAAAGTACCTGTAAGATCACAGAAGCATAGAACTACAAAAATACATGGATCTATATTCATAAACAACTTAGGATCAGATTTAAATTGACCATACAAATGTAACAAGCATCAATGATACAAAAGCATGGAGGAAAACTCAAATAGCTTTTATTGATAAACAAGAAAAGATCCAGGAGGAGTTACAACCAGTAGTTCCGACCCAGCATCAACCTCCCAGCAAAGAAGCCCCTCTTCACCTCAAACAAAGCATAGATCACCCAACAGTCTGATGTTTGCCTCTAGAAACCAACAACAATTCCTTACAATATGCAAAATTCCAGCCTCTGGATCTTTGGGATGAGGGATCCATATATAGATATCTGTAAGGAGGATGAGTCAGCTTGTGATTTGATTAGTGTCTTCTCTCTGTCAGTTCTTGCTTCCACTTGGAGACTGAGGGCCTCTTACTCATCCTTGGTCGAATTCAGTGAGGCAAGTGTCACAGGAGAAGATTCTGGAAGCTTCCATTGCCTCTCCACCTCGCGGAATGACACTGCTATTTGTCATTTCTCGCCCATCGCACCCCACAGAAGGGAGTTTTGAAATGCAACGCACCCTCACAATGCGTTTGGGTGAGATGCAATGCACTTAGTCAGTGGAGTAGCTGCAATGATCCTATTTTGACCAATCTTGAGCAGTTTCTGGTGGAGAACTTTTGGGAGAAGCTATAATCTGTTGGCCTTGTTCCTTTAGGGGTTAGAACAACACTTTTAAGGACTTAGGAGCCCTTGGTTTATGGACATTTCATGCTTGGAGTTGTAGGGCACAAAAATGTCTATTATAGGTGCACAGCCATAGACTTGGTGGTCAATGGGAGCAAGTCCACTGTGCAGAAGAAGAAGGAGGAGGCCAAGCTGAATATGGAATAACTAGTCGATAAGAGGAAAAAGGAGGCCACTGATAAGGCCCAAGTGGAGCAGGAAAGAAAGTAGATAGGTGGAAAAGAGCGTGGCTCTGAAAGAGGCATGTGGTCACCTTCACCTAAGATAGAAGAGGAAGAAACAGAACAAAATGACGCAGACCCTCAAGAGACGTCTGCCTGCATTGAGCACCCAAGAGAGCTAGAGAAGGGAGGGTCTAGGAAGAAATCAATGGCAACCAACATGTCACTAGACCCTATCACATTGACAGAGGGTGATTTACATGATATCGGTGACACAGTCAGGGATGTCACTGTAAAGGCCTTGTAGCAATTTGAACAACAATAGCAGATCATCCTAGGGGTTATCCAGATAGGGTTGCAGGGTTTTTAGACTCGCACGTCGCAGGCTAGTATGGTTTCTATCATCTTGGCTATTGGTACTTCATAGGCTGTCTATATGTTGTGCATGAAGGCTTCCAGTTGTGATAGTGCTACCTGATGGAGCACTGACAAAAGAAAATGAGGCTGACAAGCCCATTAGCAATGCCTTGAACGAAGTTTGGTTGAACCTGTTACTGCTTCCACGCAAAGCATTCCACCTCGTGTAGGATGGAGTAATTTCATAACTGAGGGCCCAAGAGCACCATGCTCTCCAAGTGATCAGTGAAGAATGGATCAACAACGAGCAGATGGCCCTACAAATAAATTTTTCCATTGCCACTGAGACCGAGGTGACCAATCAGAGCAAGAGGATTATGCAGGTCATTGAGTAGGCATGCCGAATGGTCCCAGAGTTGGCCATTCTGGAGGAGGATTTAGTCGAGGTACGTAACCACAAATTAGCCACAAGGATGTGCGACACTCAAACTGAGATGGAGCGGTTCAGTTGGAGTTGAACCTAGAAATTACAAAGCTATAGTTGAGGGCCCAGCCTTCAAATCTACCACAAGTAAAGGAACAAAGGGTGACCTCTGTCACAAAAGCAGTAGCAATGGTGGATAGTGTAGTGGCAGACTGCACGTAGTTGTTTGAGCAGTCATTTGAGGTCCTGACAAGCTTGCAGGAGGACCCCAATATATAGAGGCTAGAGACGAAAGCGCACAAGCTACAACAGTGCTATGATGAGGTTAAGGGCACAACACGAACCGTCGTGCTGACACAGAGACTAGCCAAGTTGTAGGAGGCCAAGAAACTTGAGGAACAGGTGGACGCAACACTGCACAAGGAAGAAGTGTTGAAGGCAAGACTAAAGCTCTGTCTGGAGGAAGCTTACACAGTCACAAGAAATATTGAAGGCAACTGTTGGTCACTTTAAATTCTTATTGAATTAAACAACAAAGTGCGACATTAATTATCAACCCAGGGAAGTCTTGTTATTTCAAAGGCAACTGCGTACTGTATGTACTTTAATTTTAAAAGTAACAGAAGTTATAGTATAAGCAAATCACGTCTTAAGTCAACAAACTGAAGCTCCTCTTCGTATTACAACAATTATACTCTGTTGCAGATGGTTATCAGAAAAGTTCTTAATTCAAATAAAGAAATGAAGGAAATTAATCTGCAAAAGGAAACAATGGCTACGCTGTAACAGAGGGTTAGGACCCTATTCCCCAGAGCGGGAATCTTCAAGCACATGCCTCTGATTAATTCAGCCTTGCCAATTCACTCTGTAACAAATAACCGGTGAAACATTCATATAACAATAATCAGAAATAGAGTTTCAGCAAAGGTATTATAAATAATGTTCAACAAGAAGTATTGTTTAACAAGACAAAAAGGCACACTTAACACACTGTGGAAATGTAATGGGTGAATCTTGTGATGAAGGTGGGCCCTGTCCTTCTCACAAGATTCCCCAGGAAACAAGAACTAGAAAAATATGCTCAGAACAAAACTTTATTCATCCGTCAATTTATCATATTACAGAAAAGAGTTCCAGTCCTGTTCCTTTTCAATTAAGCCTTTCTCTACAGTCCATCCCCCTCTCTAATGTAGATGTCTCCTCTTTATAGAGGAGACATCTATTACAAAAGATTTTCATTGTTCTAACTTATTACACAAAAATAGGGAACTCAATTCCCTATCAATAAGATGCGGTTACAGTAATGTTGTCTTTAGATATAAGCGTTACATCCCGTGTAACAGCTTCTTTGGTGATCAGTCCCGATTCCTTTGCTCTTGTTGTATTTAGAATGCCGATCTCAACTGTTTTAGCATCGTGATCTGCATGATGTTCCTCCTGTTTTAGCAACTACAAAAATAGTCTTCCAGTTGTTTCAGCATCACAAACTGCACATCATCCTTTAACTGTTTAGCACTTAATAATTCAAAGATTAGCTATGAAGATGTCGTGATTTATATGCTAAATAATTAAACATAGTGATGAGAAGAATCGTTTCGTACCTTAGAGATAATTGGGTCAAACTCTTAACAAAGGCTTTTAATATAAGTTTGAAAGGGGTAGTATCATAGGAAAATATATGGTCAAAAAGGTACAATATGAGGTCCTAACATCCCCCCCAACTGAAGCAGTTGCATGTCCCATGCAACATCTACTCTGAATTTGAATCGGAATACTGGGATGTACAATGCAAATTACTTATACAGTAAGTATAAAAGGTGCTATCAGTCGGAAGTCTGAAACCCTGGACACTCTGTAATCTCTGCCATGCTGCAAGCTCCTCCTTTTTGGATACCTTAAAGTCGGCCTTATATTGCTGTACTGGCAACCAAATAAGGGGAAAGTGAATTGTTGAACACATTTAACATAATTAGGCACACGTGAAATTGCTGCATGAAGATTGAGAGAGTTGAAAGGATGATATTCCCTCCTCTCCTTAGGGCAGTGTTCCCAGAACAAATTGTTTACCTGCATGGCAAGAGATCCTTTCTTCTTGATATACTACTGACATTCTTCTAAGACTGTTACGTGTAATTCCTTGATGTACTCAGCCATTCTTGGTTCTTTTATAATCCTATGATGTTCAGCAATGAAATAGCGGCGTTCTGTGGTTCAGCTCGAATCCAGAGAAGGCGATTTTCTTCATTATGTTTTGCCGAAAGAAAAGCGTTTTGCGATGTGAGCTGATTAGCCATAAAAGAAACCAAGGCTCTAATCTGAATATCACCAACTACAAGGATAAAATTAAACTTTCTATCTTTAGGCATGGCCTCATTATGAAGATAAAGTTCACATAACAGGTTCTGTTCCTTGACTGAGGATGCTGCAAAGATTTCCATAAACTATTATTGTGTGATGACTTCATGTGGTCGTCCATCTCTGACTGTTTTATTTGAAGGAATGTTAGGCGTTCTGCTAGGAACACGGAATAATTGAAAGATGGTTTCCTGGTGGCCAGAAGTTTTTGAACTAATTCAAAGATAAGGGATAGTTTGGTTTTTAACTTTTTTTTTTCCTTCTACTGCGCGTGGAACTGTTCCAGGACTTCCCAATTCCTATATGCATAGTTCTGCCATGATGATTTTTGTGCCTGAAATGCTCGTTCTTGCGATAAGGCATACTCTTCCTTCCATGTGGCACTGAGTTCTTGAATGCTTAAAGTTTGAGTGAACACAGTCTCTGCACGAAGAGGCTTAGTCTGGGTAAATATTGTCTTTGAAAACTTTAGTGCAGGGTTCTCAACTTTGATAACTGGGGTAGGCCAGTGTACTTGCGGTTTTTCTTCTTTTTCATAAATCTTTGAAGCCCTTGTTGGTTCTTGTGTGACAACAGGGTGTTCCTTTTTAACTACAACAAGAGTGACTGGGGGAGTAGGTCCAGACAATGGAACTTCCACTACCTTATAACCAGCTCAAGAATAAATATCACTACATTGGCTGCACATAAATTCCTCTTATCGGTCCTTATCCGCACCTCTCTCAGCTGCAAATGCTACCTGGGCCAAAGTATACAAATTAAGTTCTTTTTCATAAGCTTGCCTTGTTATTATTAACTCCTGCTTATAGGCCTCAATCTCGACTTTCAAAAACTCATTCTCCTGTTATAGGGAAGCTATCGTGACTGGGTCTTCTGTAACAATTGTAGTCTCCGTGGTTAGTTCAGGTGGAAGGGAGGAAGGTTGTTTGGTAGCTGCTTCATCATTAATTTCTCCAACAGGTGGTTCTTGTGTGACAACTTTTGGGCCATCGGCTAGTATTTCCTTCTGAACATGCAAATTTTTCATACTGAGCAACTGAGTGACTAGCTCTTCTGTAGTAACAGTATCCTGGGTATCAATTCTTTGCTCATTGGCAGGTGGTTCTTCTATAACACCTGCTTGACTAGTAGCTGGTTCTTGTGTATCAGCTATTGAGTCAGTAACAGCTATGTCTTTTTCAGTTTCTTGTTCCTGGTCATCAACAAGCGGTTCTTGTGTGACACTTGCTGAGACAGTGGCTGATTCAGTTGTATGTTGATTACCCATTTCCTGTTTGTCAGCAGGTGGTTCTTGTGTGGCACCTGCTGAGACAGTGGCTGCTAAGTCCTAATGTGTTTTCAGATCATGGTCGTCAACAAGTGGTTCTTGTGTGACACTTGCTACTCTGGTAGCTGGTTCTTGTGTAACAGCTATATGCAGTACATCGTCCTGGGTATCTACTTTTGATAAGTTAGCAGCTGGTTCTTGTGGAGCAGCTGCGTCTTCTAAGATGAATGATGTCACAAAATCCTGAGCGTTTTGCATTTCGGTACCTGATGGTGAGGAAGGTAGGGGTTCAGGCGCGGTATGGGGTTTTAGAATGATGGGTGGGGTATCTAGGATAGGGGTCTCTATTGCTGCTGCAGGAGACATCCTCCTTTGTCTTCAAGGTAAGGAGGTAGAAAATACAAAGGTTTTTCTTTTATGGATTGCCTTTTTTGGGGTAGGGGGAACACTCGAAATACTAGCTTGTTTCACTGAGACCCTTGTTCGTCTTTTTATTGAAGAAGCAGTCGTTTCTTGAGCTTTTCTTTTCCTTCTCAGCCTAGCCAGAGGAATGTCATCATCTGAATCACCACTGGGAATATGGATAGTGGGAATGGATGATTCAGGTGAATTATGGGATGGGGTTGATACACTCGTGGGGTCAATTGGTCTGGCTGTTGTGGATGGCTGAGGAATTTCATCCTGTACTTCAGAAGTCTCAGCTGCCGCCTAAGAAGTTTCAGCAATTTCTTGTGGAATTGCAGCAGCTTCCTAGGGTGCGTTATTAAGGGGGATAGGGTTCTGCAGGGCAAAGCCTCTGAGGATTAAGAGCTGAACCAGTCGATGGTGAGTGATGGAGAGGAGTGGGTACCTTGCATCCTTAGAATAATGTGACATATTCTTTAGACACCCAAGCAGATAATACGGCATATTCAATAAATGACCATGTCTTAAATGATTCAATAATACAAAGTCATGCTGGTACACAACCTGGTAACATCCTTCGCAGGTAAAATAATTCTTGACAAACTCCGCAACCTTTGGCCATGAAGGTGGTAAGGAACGTAGTGCAACTCCTCTACCTTTAGGTTCGACCTGCTCCCCAAGTAGAAGAAAATCTTGCTGAGCATTTAGAATTAAGAGTTTTCGGCTGAACCAGCGGATACCATTGGCAGGTAATCCTAAAACCTGTGCTATATCCTCCTCTGTTACAGGAATTCGTATTCCCCGAACAATAGAATGGTCTTCTTTTAAATTAAGTGTGAATTCCAGGACTTGCTAAGAGTCAAATTCCTAGAGCCTTTGGAAGTAATCCACCCAACCCGCTTGCAGAAAAATTTGATATACTTCTGGGTAAAGTTCAAGTAAGGCTGTTGAACCAGGTTCATTCCGGACAGCGTTCCCTCCCATAGTTGCTGGTTCAGTAAGATGCACAATACAGAGCCAATTACCGTAGTAGAGACAGAGTAAGATATTGCAAAATGGGGCATGACTGAATAAAATTGGGATGAGATGATGAGACTCAATCGTGTTAAAAAAAACGACGGTGATTGACATATCGGGTAATTATTGCAAAACTTTGATATTCCCCCCCCAACTACGGCTAAAAGGTGTACGATGATTTCGGCAATCATATCGTGATATTCTCATTAACTATTTTTTAATATTTACACATAAACATGCATACCTCACGTTTTACCTTTGATTGTCGTGCTGAAAGTCCATTTTTGTCATTTAGTGGATCACCAATGATTATTAGAACAAGTTATAAGATGTGAGGGTATAAAAGGCTTTCTTCATACATAGGAGGTGATGGCGAAGGAGCTTTAATTATCAGGATAAATGGCTGATTCTCTGAGAATAGATAATATTAATTATTTTGGAGAGAAATTGATGCCTCAATTATGGGAAAGATGGGAAAAATTGATGCTTTTTTCTGAAAAATGAGAAAAATTCGGTGTTTCCATAATGGAGAAGAATGAGGAAAAAATGATGTTGTAGTGACAGGAGAAGTGAGGGAAGATTGGTGTTTCAGCCACGGGAAAAAGATGGGGGAAAGTTGGTGTTTCAGCAACGGCCAAAACTGGTGTTTCAGCAACGGATGAAACTGGTGTTTCAGCAACGGATGAAACTGGTGTTTCAGCAACGGCTGAAACTGGTGTTTCAGCAAGGGGGAAAAGAAGGAAATGTTGCTGATGGATAAGGAATTGAGATGAAATGACCATGCTTCCCAAACTAAAACCTGATCTTGCTTGTAATTCCATTACTCCTTCAACCAGCCTCCGGATTAAGACCTAAAAAATAAATTGTAATATGGCAACTCTTGACAGGGATTATTAGTAATCTAATCTAACACTAATACAAAAATAAATGCAGAAATTAGGTGTAATAAGGGGCGAGAGACTCCCCTAAGAAAATGTACTTTGATTCTACCATGCAAGTGGCTTTAAAATCCTCCTTATAAATTGTTTGCTAGTACAGACGAAGCCGATACCCATTTACTAGTAATGGATTTCTAGAACCATCAATTGTTAAGAACCTTACTGTTCCGTTGGGAAAAACAGTGTCTATCTCATAAGGTCCCAACCACCTTGTTCGTAACTTTGAAAATTTTCAAACCTGGAATCATATAGTAAAGCCCAATTATCTTTTAGGAACTGCTTGTGTTTAATAGCTTTGTCATGCCACCTAGTTCTTTGTTGCTGAGTGGAAGTTGTTTGATGGATGACATCCAACATTTTTTCATCCAATTCCTGCAGCTGCTGCAATCTAGCAATCTTTGCATCAGTTAAATCAAGGTTAACAGCTAAAGCAGTTCTTAAAGTTTTAATTTCAAATTCCACAGGGAAAACAACATTTTTACGGTAAACCAATTCATAGGGTGAAAAACCTGTAGTGTTTCTCCAAGTAGTTCTATAAGCCCATAATGCCTTAGGCAGTATTTGAGACCAATCTTTCCTATTCTCTTTCATAGTTTTTGTTAAAATAGCTTCTATGACTTTATTTGTGCTTTCCATCTGACCATTAGCTTGGGGGTGGTAAGATGTAGTCATTTTATGGTTGATATGATATTTTTGAAGCATATCTTTGAAACTATGTCAATTGAAAGGAGGTCCTCCATCTGTAACTAATTCTCTAGGCACCCCAAATCTAACGAAGATTTCTTCAAATAAAAATGTTAAAACAGATTCTTCATTAGCTTTGATTAGTGCCTTAGCTTCCACCCATTTATTCATGTAGTATGTACAAACCAATATATAAACTCTTTGGTTGGATGGGGGGTTGATGGGCCCTACAAAATCTAGAGCCCATCTTTCAAAGGGTTCAAGTATTACTTGAGGGTTCAGCAGCATTTCATCTCTATGGTTGGTTTGGCCCATTCTCTGACAGCTATCACAGGCCCTGACATATTTCTTTGCATCTTTAAAAAGTGAGGGCCAATGATATCCCATTCTGAGAATTTTATGTGTTGTTCTCTTATCAGCGAAATGCCCACCACAAGGGACATCATGACAAGCCTTCAATATGTCATAAACTTCATCTTCTCTAATGCATCTCCGGATCTCCTGGTCATGTCCTGTATGAAAAAGACACCCATTTATCCAGCTGTACCTAGCACTTTATTGAATGATCCTTATTTTCTCCCTATGTGATAGGTGTGATGGTAACTTCCCTACAACCAAGTAATTAGCAATGTCTGCATACCATGGTGAGTGAGCAGATACTACAAACAAATATTCATCAGGAAAGGAATCATCTACTAGAGTATTATAATAAGTTTTTATCTGAGAAAGGAAATCAGCAACCACATTCTCTTTACCTGGTCGATCCACAATTGTAATATCAAATTCTTGTAGTAATAATAACCACCTGGTAACTCGACCATTTGTAACAGATTTATTCATTAAATAGTTAATAGCTGAGTGGTCAATGTGAACACAAGTAGGATAGCCAGTAATATAATGCCGAAATTTATTTATAGCATAAATGACTGCTAAAAATTATTTCTCGGTAACTGTGTAATTACGTTCAGCAGGGGTCATATTCTTACTGATGAAGTAGATAGCATAAGGAATATTGTTTTCTTCTTGTCCCAAGACAGCTCCAATTGCAGTGTCCGAAGCATCAGCGGATATGTGAAAGGGAAGTGCCCAATCAGGTCCCCTCAGAATAGGAGTTGTTGACAACTGATGCTTAAGTTCATCAAATGCTTTCTGATAGGCATCAGTCCACTTAAATTCAACATTTTTCATAAGTAACACAAACAAAGGGGAAGCTATTTTAGAGAAATTTTTAATAAATCTTCTGTAATATCCAGCATGTCCTAAAAAGCTTCTTACATCAGTTTGTGTTTTAGGAATAGGAAGGGTCTGAATTACCTGTATTTTGGATGGATCCACCTGAATCCCAAGAAATGAAATGAAGTGTCCTAGTACAATTCCTTCGTTCATCATCATATGACATTTTTCAGTACTCAAGGAAAGGTTAGCTTGTATACATCGTTTGAGTACTTTCTCAAGGTTTTGCAGCGCAACTTCAAAAGTCACACCATAGGGAGTGAAATCATCCATAAATATTTCCAAAGAATCATTAAGCATATTAGAGAAAATTCCTATAACTGCTCTTCGAAATGTTGCTGGAGCATTACATAGTCCAAATGGGAGAACTTTATAGGCAAAAGTTCCCCAAGGACTAGTAAAGGTGGTCTTGCCCTGGTCTTGGGGTGCAATTCTGATTTGGTTATATCCGCTAAAACCATCTAAAAAGGAAAAGAATTTCTTCACTAACAAACTATCCAACACCTGATCAATAAAGGGCAAGGGGAAATGATCTTTTTGAGTGGCTTTGTTTAATGCTCTATAATCCACACACACTCCATTTCCCATTTTTCTTAGGTACTATGACTAATGGTGAAACCCATTCACTATCAGATATAGGATATATAAACCCCGCATCAAGCAATTTTTGAAGCTCTTCCTTAACAATTTCCGTTAGGTTGGGATTCATTTGTCGCTGGGGTTGACAGACTGGTCGGGCTCCTTCCTTAATATAAATACGATGAGTAAATAATTCAGGAGAGATCCCCTTCATGTCCATATAATCCTAGGCGAATGCTTCTTTGTTTTCACGGAGCAACCTCATTAGCTATTGTGTTTCAACACCTGATAAATTGGGGTTTATGTTTAATGTTTTTCTAGGTTCAATTTCTATTGTTATACTTTTAGAGGAGATAGCAGTTGATGTTTGAGGTAAATCTTCAAATTTAAGCTTTTGTTGTATTTCAGGATCCAGAATTGCAGTTAACTGATTATGTGCCTCAGAAGTAACTGAGGAAGGTTCAGAAATGAAATTACTAATTACTTCATCTTCTGTAGTATCTTTAAGAGTTAAGGCCTGTCCAATGGTCAAGATGGGCTGGGTATCATTATCCTCATAGTCTAACCATACATAATAGTCATTATTAATCATAGGTGTAGCATGAGGGTACAACGTAAGCTGCTTAGTTTCACAGCCATTAGAAATTGTCATTGAGCCTGATCGACAGCTGATAAAAGCATCTGCTGTAGCCAGCCAAGGTCTCCCCAAAATCAGAGGATGCCCCCCAACTTTGCTTTAGTATGTAACACCACAAAGTCAGCTGGATAATTCCAGGATTCAACTGAAATAATCAGATATTCAATAACCCCTTATGGTTTGATTATGGAACAATCAACTAATTCCAGGATAGTTGGCGTTTCTCTAATTACATTTTTCAATTGTAACAGTTGTGCAGTTTCAAGGGTCATGATATTTATAGCAACACCTAGGTCTACCAGAACTCGTGAAACAATAGTTTTTCCAACCTGCATTGTGACCATAGGGTGACCAGGGTCACCATATTTGATAGGAGGGGCTTTTACTGTCATTAAAGCAGCTAGATCCCCCATCACATGAACTGTAAGGGGATCTTTAGCCTTCCTTCCAGGTTTCTTAATGTAAATTTCTCTAACAGTTCTGGCATAGATTGGTACATCTTTGTGTGCTTGTAAGAGTGGGATTTTAACATACAGATTCTGTAATTCCCCTAAAAGGTTAAAATCAGGTGGCTCAGGCGTCTTAGTGATAGCCAAGAACTCAGGGAATGGTGGTTCTGCTGTTTTAGTAGTTCCATTAGAGGATGGATTGACTGTCTCAACAGTTTTATTAGATGATTTATTATGTTATGCTTCCTCTTTCTCAGAGTCAGAAGAGGTAATATCATCTATAATTGGCTCGACTACTCTCCTAGATCATAAATGAATATCATTGCATTGCATAGGAGATGTAGGCAGGTTCTGCACGTTAATAACTTGCACATATTTGTTGCTATTTGGGTTAGGGTTTGGTTGTACAGGTAGTTGAGGCTTCATGGTCTGATTATTCGATGGGGTACCTACCAGGAGAGAAAGTTGTTGCTGGAGCTGAGGAAATTGATTTGGAAATGGAGTCCGTTGAGCTCTCTAGTTTGGGTTCCATTGGTTAAAATAGGATTGCTGTAGAAGCCAGGGGTTCCACATTGTTGGGTCTACAAAGGGAGGGTTTGTTTGCTGCATGGGTGGGAAATTAAAGGTTGGGTATTGCATTTGGTTAAAGGGAGGGTAATTTGCTTCATTAAATGAGGGATAATTATTCCAACGATTAAATGGCATACTAGAATTCGTACCTTGTCCTTGTGGTTTTCATTGCCTCCTTTGTGTCAACAGATAAATTGCTTCAACTTCTTCCTCCGTTGGTTGTAACGCTGCTTTTATCCCTGGTAAAGAGGGGCATTGTTGAGTTTCATGGTCCTTTTCACAAATGGTATATATCGGCACCTTTTCTAGTGGGCATTCCCTCAATGGATGTTTTTCCCTGCATTTAGAGCAGAAGATGGCCATGGCAGCTTCTGCCTCTGCCTACTTCTTTTTAATCTGCAAGGTATCAATCTGTGAAGCAAAAGAACTTAACATTTTGGTTTTAAATTCTTCAAGTAAATTACCTATTTCAGCCCTTGTTGCTCCACTAGTAGTTGATTTCTGGACCCTTGAATAAGTACTATCCCTACTCTTTGATTTATTTGTAGCTCCTCTTGAACACCTCTTGTAGAGGTTAACAATTTCGTCAAACGATTCTTTGGATATATCTCCTTTACCAAGCATATTTAGCATATCTAAACAATCATCTCTTACTCCTTTCAACAATATTGTTTTGAGAATATCCTTACTTACATCAGGGTGTTCAGATCGCTGCAGATTATACTGGAGTCTTTCCACGAAGTCTTCTATATTTTCATCCTCTTTCTGAACCATCTTGAATAATTCCTCCCTTTTTCCCTTGTCCGGCAATAGTCTTGGTATTTCGCCAGAAATTTCTCCTTCATCTGGTCCCATGTCATAATCACATGAGCTCCCATGCTCATAAACCATCTTAGTGCATTCCCTTTTAATGTAGCTGGAAACAACTTCAATTTCTAAGCATCATTAACATATTCATAGCTTCTACACAATATATGAAATTCAAAAAGAAACTCATCAGGATCTTATGAGGATAAACCCTGGAAATTGGGTAATGCTAAAAGTGGGATATTCTTCATAGGAGTTGCTCCTCTGGGGAGTTCCCCAATAGGGAATTCCAGGGTGGAGAGAGAATTCTCTCCCCTTCCTTCTCCTCTACGACCTCCACCGAAAAGTCCTTCATTGTTATCCTCCATTGGTTGTTTTCCTGATGCGCTTGCCCGGCCTTCCGTGTTTTCTGTTGGACTTTCAATGTCCTGCACTGGTTCCTCCACTTTAGTCTCCTCTATTGGCTCCTCAATATTTTCTACTGGTCCTTCGACTTCTTCCATCGGTTCCTCAGTATGTTCTGATGGTTCTATAACCCTCTCCGGTCCCACTAATTCATCTGTTTGATAGTCTGTTTGGAAATAGTGTTGGGTCTGTGGCCTTCGAGAGCTTAACCTCTAGGATGTCTCAGCTTTTGAAATAATATCGTCAATGAAATTTTTTCTTCCTCCTCCTTTTCCCTTGCCGCCTGTAGGATTAGTTTTCTTATGTCCTCTCATGCATTCTGCATACCTACAGAAAAATCATCAATACTTCTAAAATCTATAATTGCCTTCCCTGGCAACAACGCCAAAATGTTGGTCACTTTAATTTCTTATTGAATTAAACAAAAAAGTGCGACATTAATTGTCAACCCAGGGAAGTCCTGTTATTTCAAAGGAAACTGCGTATTGTATGTACTTTAATTTTAAAAGTAACAGAAGTTATAGTATAAACAAATCACGTCTTAAGTCAACAAATTGAAGCTCCACTTCTTATTACAACAATTATAATCTGTTGCAGATGGTTATCAGAAAAGTTCTTAATTCAAATAAATAAATGAAGGAAATTAATCCGCAAAAGGAAACAGTGGCTACGCTGTAATAGAGGTTCAGGACCCTATTCCCCATAGCGGGAATCTTCTAGCACCTGCCTCTGATTAATTCAGCCTTGCCAATTCACTCTGTAACAAATCACCGGTGAAACACTCATATAACAATAATCAGAAACAGAGTTTCAGCAAAGGTATTATAAATAATGTTCAGCAAGCAGTATTGTTTAACAAGACAAAAAGGCTCACTTAACACACTGTGGAAATGTAATGGATGAATCTTGTGATGAAGGTGGGCCCTGTCCTTCTCACAAGATTCCCCAGGAAACAAGAACTAGAAAAAGATGCTCAGAACAAAACTTTATTCATCCGTCAATTTATCATATTACAAAAATGAGTTCAAGTCCTGTTCCTTTTCAATTAATCCATTCTCTACAGTCCATCCCCCTCTCTAATGTAGATGTCTCCTCTTTATAGAGGAGACATCTATTAGAAAAGATTTTCATTGTTCTAATTTATTACACAAAATAGGGAAGTCAATTCCCTGTCAATAAGATGCGGTTACAGTAATGCTGTCTTTAGATATAAGCGTTACATCCTGTGTAACAGCTTCTTTGGTGATCAATCCCTATTCCTTTGTTGTTGTTGTATTTAGAATGCAGATCTCAACTGTTTCAGCATCGTGATTCGCATGTTGTTCCTCCTGTTTCAGCAACTACAAATATAGTCTTCCAGTTGTTTCAGCATCACAAACTACACATCATCCTTTAACTGTTTAGCACTTAATAATTCAAAGATTAACTATGAAGATGTCGTGATTTATATGCTAAATAATTAAACATAGTGATGAGAAGAATCATTTCGTACCTTAGAGATAATTGGGTCAAACTCTTAACAAAGGCTTTTAAATATAAGTTTGAAATGGGTAGTATCATAGCAAAATATATGGTCAAAAAGGGACAATATGAGGTCCTAACAGCAAGCTTGCGACTTTCTAGGAAATGCAACAAAAGCTTCAAGCTGATAGAACAGGAGTAGTGACCGAGCAGATAGTGGAACATGTGAAGCAGGCGGCAGCTCAGTGCACGACTGAGGTAGCAGTCATATGAGTCGAGCTGGAAGGGGTTCATACAAAGATCTCTGCGCATACCAAGTCACTCGAGGGTGAGTCATGATGTTTGTGTTGGGGGCCTGTCGGGAGTGGGATCCCCCAAGGACAGTTTTGGGGCTAAAAGCCCATGTTTCAGTCAAATTTTGCAATAAAATTGTAAAGACTTCACATTTTGTGGTCACAGAGCGCGAAGGTGTCGTAAGTCATCAAGGGTTGTTCGCCCTTATTTTTGTAAAGTAAAGTTGGATGTAAGAGATCTACCCATGGTCTGCGGACCATGGGATTGTATAAAAAGAGTTAAGCTCTAAGTAGTTAGAAGGAAGGATCATGTAAAAGAGAATCGTAGCTCTGAAGTAAGAAGCCTAAGTCTTGGGTTGTAGAGTAGGTAGAGGTTCTATAACTGAGTGCACAGATGCCTATGGTAGAAGTCTGTAGCTGAGTGTGCAAATGCCTAGGGTAGAAGTCTGCAACTGAGTGCGCAGACCCCTGTAGCTATGTGCACAGGGTGGATAAAGTTTGTAAACACTCGGAAAACATCAATAAAGAGAATTATTCTGCTATTTCATAGTCTTTTTTTTGTTGATGCATCTCGATATGGTATGTATGAATGTCCTTTATTATGCTTATATGATGCACGAATGAATGCAATTACTTTAGATAATTAAATGTAATTACAATTATCTCTTTATGCGAGGTTAATTATAATTATTTGATAAGATAAGCAAGTCACTTAGATTAATTGGGGAATCTGCATGACACGCTGCCATAGTAGTGAAAGTACCTAAGCAGCAGGCCAGGGCTATGCGAAGGTCGATCGTACACTTTCACGGAGGTATTGAAGGATGGAATAGAGGGCTCTTCTTGTAAGCCTTAGAGTGATGTGACCTACGTGAAGGCAAGGATATAGGGAATAAAATGACATCACAACCATCTCAAGGTGTGGTAAAGTGGTTCCAAAATCCCCCATACTGCTTTGGGTGAGACTTCGGTCTGTGCTCCACAGGTTGATGCCGAAAGGGCCATTAATGTAGGGATTTGTTTGGCTAATTAACGTTGAACCTAGGTTAGGACCCCTCAAGCCAACACACGTTAAAATCGTACTTGAGCAAACAATTGGATGAGATAGAGGACCTCAGATCTATTTTCATCCATTCGGGTTATGATTTCAGGAGAGTACTAAATCATTTGTATGATGGCTTTACACAAATAGTCATTTATCATGGATCTATATCTATAGGTGACTATCTAATTTATGTACATGTAATGAAAAGTTATATGTTGATCATGGGTATGCCTTCCCTCAGAAATTCATGAAAAATTCAAAGATATCATAATATTATGTATTGTAATTGATGTGGGTCACCTTCTTCTTCAGATCCTCCTAATCACATCCTAAAGCATATCACTCAACACTATCATTTTTTTACTTCATGCTTTAGGGGCAATGGTTATAGGTCTATTTGGGCACGTCACTCCCAATGATCAAATCAGTGTAAACATTGTCTATCAAACTCTAATTCAATTGCTACATTTCCTAGACATGCCACCTCATTGAGTGCTTTCATCCATGAATCTTTCCTGAGTTCAAACCCTGCTGAGGTGCTTCCTTGGGTAACCAACGCACCCCTGGTCAAGGGTAAGTGCTCTGCAGAGCACATAGCCCCATTCAAGGTTGAATTGTAGAGAACCTAAGCCCACTCAAGCCTGGGCTAGGCGAGAATCCTCAAAATGTTCATTGGATCTTGCATATATTCCTCCTTTCTAGAGCCTTCTAGAAGGAACCCAGTTCCTATCCTATCAAAATGAGCTTGACTTAGGATAGCCTTGGATCATCTAATCCTATATCCTCTCATCCCTTTTAACATGGAAACTAATCATCCAATTATGGAAAACCATTCAATGCCATATTAATGACAAAATCACTTGCATTCATCTATAAATTCGCCTCACATCATAGAGCCAAAGAGATTGGATATTATAGAGAAATATTGTTGGTTTACAGACTTGGAATCATTGTCAAGTAATGTTATGTTGCTGGATTGATGTTGTTATTGGTGTGATGAAGGTTTGGACTAAGCTGGATGAGTGACAAGAGATCAAACCACAATGGGTGTAACTTCTCCTTCTATCAATCAATAAAGTTGTTAGTTCCTTTTCCAATACTTTTGTCTATATCTATGATGAATGTATGTACAAATTTTGTCGATTCCATTTGTTTACAATAAATAAATCATATGCTTTGATTGTTTTTGTCTTCTGTTTATGTTGGCAGGTATCGATTGAGCGAATTTAGTTTGAGCGGGAGCAACAGGAGCAACTAAAAGGAGATCAAAGGAAGCATAGGATCACAAGTAGGTTCTTTTATCTTATTTGTTTATTGTAGGAAAAGGTTAAACATCTTTACTTCATTTTTTCTAAGTGTAACTACCCACTTAGGGAAGATATACTTATCCATAGGTATAAAATTCGTATGACATGGTTGTAGTGATGTTGATCATGGTTGTAGAGATACCACCATACGGACGTTGATGTTTTTATTGTGAGATGCATCATCATGAGTGTATGGCTGGTTACATATTGTTATATGTCAGTTACATGTATCATTATTGTATTCTTGGTTACATTCTTGTATGTTAGGTTGCATTCTTGTATGTTTGGTTGCGTCTATCATTCTTGTAGGTTTGGTTCAAGTATTTTTTGTTCATGCTTGATCATATGTGTTTATGCATGTGTGTGGTTGGTTACATGTTCTTATGCATGTTAATGTTTGCATGTGGTCAAGTGTACATTGATGTAGTGGTTTTTTTCATGCATGAGGTCATGGTATGAGTTGTTGATAAGGTCATGCATTGATGACTGGACCCTAGCTATAATGATGGTTGCATGGTTATATGTGTATGTATCATATCATGATTATGTTATACATATATCAGGCTGATTTGTTGAACTTGCATACAAGGTATCATCCCTGAGCTATACTAATGTACATTGTGACTTGTTTTAGCTGACATGATATACCTTGAAGGAAGAAATATCAAATGGCTAGAAAGATGGTAGACTACAAAGACTCTCCCTATGAATCAAAATAGCAATATGGTGTTGGGAACTCTTTCGATTTGTTAGATACAGTAAGAAATTTAAAGGATGAAATAAGGTTTTGAAGGCTATATAAAGATAGAATCATGAAATAACTAGAGAAACAAGCAGAGGTAAATGTGGTGATACTTCAGAGTTTTTCATATTTACAGCGACAAGGACCACTTCAGATCAACTATAAGAAGGAGGATAGAAATAATGGGGCATATGGTAGTAGGTCGCATGATGGTCACAGGTCAGATAAAGATGACACAGTTAGAGATGGAAAATTGTTGGACACTTCAAAGAGGAGAAGGGATACACACAAGTATTATTCTAGTTCTGATTTAGATAAGCACTATGATCCTGATCGTTATCATCCGTACAGGAAGAGTTATAGGTGATACTTTCCAGATGATTTTAAGAACTAAAAAGACACCTACATTTGATGGGTAGATGAAGAAAACATAGGATGCAGAGGCATGGTTTCTTGGCATGATCAAGTTCTTCAGGTTGCATGATTATTCAAAGACCATGGGAGCTAGAGTAGCTACATTCATTCTCCAAGGTAAAGTAGACATTTGGTGGGAAGATGTAAAGAATGTGAGGTGTATTCATCAAGAGGACTTGACTTGGAATGAGTTTGAGTGGCTACTCAAGAAGAAGTATATGTTGGAGAGGTACTTTAATGACAGGGAAAAATAATTCTATGAGCTAAAGATGGGATTGATGATAGATGAGGAGTACATTAGCAATTTGTTGGAGCTATTGAGGTACGTGCCTTATCTCACAAAGTATAAGGCCAAGATCTAGAGGTTCATTAGTGGATTATCAGTTGCATTCAAATATAGGATTGAGTTCGATGAGCCTAAATAATTTGAGGAGGCCATTCGAAAGCTAAGCCATTTCTATGAACAATCAAAGCACAAGTTTGAAACTAAGGTAGACTGGAAAGGTAATGCAAGGGACAAAGGAAAATTGGATAGGAAATGAGCAAGATCTTAGGGTACATAAAATAAAGGGAATGTTATGTCATCTAAGAAGTTGAATGCATGAGATAGAGGACAGGGACATTGACCCAAGGAGCAGAATAAGGAGCTCGTGCGGTGTTGGACTTGTGGAGGGGATCATCATAGTAGGGATTGTCCACAGTATCAAGATAGTAGGCCTCAAATATATAGTGCTAAGGGTGCACAAACTGTTGGGGATGTTGGTCAAAGTGTTCCTCATATTTATGTAGCATTGGATAACAAACATGCAGACTATCGGGCATCTATCATTGAGATGGATGGTAAGCTGTGTGATCAATTTATTTCTATTTTGATTGACATTGAATCTAATTATAGCTATGTTAGTCCTTACTTGATGGATAAGTGTGGTTTGAAAAAGGAATTTCACGTAGAATCTTGATTACTATAGTTGGCTTCATGTACAAGGAATTGAGTTCACCATTAGGTAAGAGCTTATGCATTTGATCTGAATGGTATGCCTACTGCAACACATTGAATGTATTACCATTGGGATCATATAGTATGTTATTGGGCATGAATTGGTTGTACCTTCATAACACCAAGATATATTTTTATGAAAAAGTAATTGAGTGTGTGGATGACAATGGGGAACCAAGAGCCTTGTAGGGAAAGAAGAAAGCCACATCAGTTAGGATGGTAACAGCTCTGCAAGAAAAATGCAACCACGAGAAAGCATGTGTGTTATTTGTAGTGTACATTTCTAGTGACAAGGATAAGGAAGTTGAGGATGCAGATGTGTTAAGCAAGTACCCAATTTTACAACAGTTCAAGGATTTATTTACTAAGGACATTTTAGAGTTTCCACATGACAAGGAGGAATAATTTTCTATTGAGTTGGTGCCAGGGGTAGCTCCACCATCAAAAGAACCTTACAGGATGATCACACTTGAGTTTTGTTGTAGTGGCTACAACCAACCTCCAAATTGTTTCCTTAGCCTATTTTGGAGCTTCCCTACCAACCTTACACAACACTTTGTCTTGCTTCGTCAAGTACTCAATCTTCAGTGTTTTCCTCGCACAAAGGTAGCTTGTTGATCCCAGTCAATCCATTCCCCTCACAGGCTGCTTACTCAGAGTTGGCCCAACTATTGGCTGAGAAACACCCCCTTGAAAATTGTGCATTCCTGGAGGGCAACCAGCCTTGCCTCCAGGAATTGTGCAATCTTATTAGGTAGTGTCATGGGCTCTAGGATTGCGCAATCCTACCAACCAATCCTCCCAATAGGATCTCTGTAATTTTTCCCACTAGTAGACTATTCAACCCAAGATTTTCACAAATCTAGGCAGCAGTCAGCTGCTCTACCTAGAAATTGCATAATACCCTTGGGCAGTCAGCCCAGATCCAAGCCAGGAATGCGCAATTTTCCCGAGCAGTTGAGCACTCACATGCATGAATAGTTTGGTTGACCAGTTCTACCCAGGACCGAGGAAACTTGACTTGATTGCATGCATGACTTGATCTTCTTGAAATAGCAAGAGAAAACACGCAAAAGGAATCCCATCATTTAGGGAGCTATTTTTAGCAACTGGGGGTTACATGCAAAGTTGTTTTAGAAGTTTCCCTCCAAGTGTCGCTTTGTCCTAGATTTGTGGCATCCGTGCCATGAGACCAAACTTATTTATTTGATGCATCATAATTCATTCATTCACATCGATCTTAGAGCTCTAACATCCCACAACACATCCAGCTCAGCTATTTATGGGTAAGTGGTCTCAACTTGTATTTTTCAAAATTTATATTGTTTTTTGTGTATTCTCTTGTGTGAGTTTTGTTTGCTTGATTTATTTGAATGCCTGTTGTCGTTTACATATATTCTAGCTTGTCATAGCTCTATTTCAACTTTCCTTGCTATCTCACTATTGTCGTATGCATGAAACTGTTTTGCACAGACATTCGCCCAACCAGCGAATGACCTCACCCACATGCATGTTGATCTGTTCGTTGAATCTTCCATTCATATTTTTCATGCACTCTTTATCGCTTCTACTATCACTTCGTGTCACTATGCATTTCAACAACTTACTTGCTTTCAGTTGCCCGTAGGTGAGTCGGGCCAACCTTGGCCCAATCTTTGCCTTCACCAAGGCTGCATTGCACAATATGGGGAAGGAAGGCTCACCTTCCTCTCCAGATTTGTGTATTCTGGCCTAGCACTGGACTCCTAGACTATTTTCCATATTCCTAGAGGAGAGTGGCTATTTGGCCTAGGAAATTGTGCAAATATGTCCTTGGGCCAACAGTCCTTCCCGACTAAGATTGTACATTGTGCAATCCCAGCAGCCAATTGCCAAACTAGATTGCACATTTGTAGATCCAATAGCTAATCTAGCCTCCTAGATAGGCCATACTACCTTTTGTGTAGTTCTGGTAGCCAGTCACTTAGCCTCCCAGTGAAATTTGTGCAATCTTTCTCATTAGTTTCCCAGGTATGTGTTGTGTCCTTTCCCGGATTTACTTTGTTTTCACTGACATATTTCCTCCCATGCACGCTTCTTGTTTCCAAATATTTTAGGTGTTCATCCATCTCAATGGCTTCCAAGAGAACATGATCTAGGAAACTAATGGTATGGCAACTGGAGCAGCAGCTGAGTAGTTGTACTATGGTTTTCTTATCAATGAAGATATGAAGTTTTATCTAGACAAGGACATCAAACTAAAGTGGTCAGAGGTGAATGAAACATTCACAACTACTTTTGTGGATGACCTTGAAGACCGTCAGGTGTATGTGAACATTCATAAGTATGACTTGAACTTGATTGCATGTAGATACCCTGCGTTCCCATGCATGGACATGATTCACTAAATCATCTCTCACACTAACCCCAAGATGATGACCTTGAGAAATTTTAGTGGGATGAAGCTTGCAACCTTCTGGGCATGAAATTATGATGAGTTGTATCAGATGATTGAGCCCATGAATATCATGACTCCTTGTTCAACTTGCCCAACAGTAGAAGCCACTCCAAAGACATTCTGAAGAATTGCGTAAAGGAGCCAGCTCATTTCAGGATGAACCCCAATCAGACCTATAAGCTGAAGATATTGAGGAAGGCATACCAATAATTATTCATATTCACATTTCGAATGAGTAGCCAAGTGAGCACTGAGACCTTCCCTCAGAGTTGGGTGGTCACGCTAGACCAACTAGCTAGAGAAGGAAGACCATGCAACCAGTCTGACATACTAGCTCATCAGCTGAAGGAGCAAGTCACAAAAGGCTTGACAGTCACCCAAAGGTATGCATGTAGAGATTTATATGTCCTCCTACATTCTAGATGCAGTCTATGCCTGACATGAGTTCTTGGGCTTAGATTGGGAATGGTCATCGACGGAGACTATTGTGAGCATGTATTTCAAGTTATTTTCCAAGTGCAGCTTAAGGGAAGTGATCATACAGTTGTTTGACCATCTTGTCACCCCAGTGTACAGGTTGGTATTCCAATAGGATCCACCCTGCATGTCAGAAGAAGTGATGAAGGCATTGTTAGGCATTACAGATTGGTATGTCGCACTAGATGGCACGTTCATCAGTGAGGAGAAGCCTCTATATGTTCTGCCCAAGTTTTCTTTGGATGTGCTTATCATGCAAGAAGTAACATATCATATCTCAGCAGGACTAAAATCTAGGCTATAGTGGAAGAAGAAGGCACCTTGGCCCACTCTTCCATTACAGATTGGATTATATGAGATCCAGAGCATTAAGCAAGTAGATGTCAAAGTTGAACAGATGAAGAAGTACCCCTTTGACCTCTGAAGCTTCAATCCGTATGACCCACATTGCATTATGAAGGATCACTGCATGAGAGTTCGGTTCAATTTGATCCATGGGGCATTTCGTTGGGCTAAAGAGGACTCACGGAGATACTATTGCAATTCCTTTAGACCCAATGAATAGGTTGATTTTTCCATAGAATGGTTAGCACAACAACATGAAGCAGCATCACAGAGAACACCAGTAGTAGCAGCGTAGCAGAGGCAGCAGAGCCAAGCACACCTATGCACGACAAAGGGAAGAGGAATATTTTTGACTGCATGGAGGATGAGAAAAGCTACAAGTGTCCAACAGATCCACTTGTAGAACAAGAATCTATGGCTATTCAATAGAATAAGTAGCAACGCGACAAGAAAATCACATGAAGGTAGAAGGATAAGAAGAGAATGGAAGACTAGGAGAAGGAGATTCATGAGTTGAGGGAGAAACTCCAGAAAGAAGAAGAGTTGCGCCAACAGGAGAAGGAAGTGCAACAGAAATAGATTTAGCAGGGGGCACATCACATGTAGACAGATGAAGCAACACCCATACAAGTTGTGAGCTCTAGTATTGTAGCAATGATTTTGCAACTCCTGGGACTCCCTACTTTACCTTTATCAACCAGGTAGTTTGTAACAAACTTGGAAGCGACGGTGCTATATGCACAAGTACTATCTCTTATTGGGGGTTGTCACTTGATTAGCTGGCACAAGTTCACTAGGAGCTTAAGCCAACTTCTCTGAGTTATTAGAAGAATCTTTTAACTGTGATGGATGAAAGCTAACTCAAAAGAGACTAGTATACTTGCAGAAAGAAGATGAAAGCTAAAGGGAAATGCAAACCCTAGCAAACCTTAGTTTTACCGACTAACCCTACTTGTGCAAGAAAAGAGATGTAAGCTACTGAAATGAATGCCATTGTCTATTGCAGAGGTAAAATACATGTGTTTAAGCTACTTCTAAAGGAAAATATGGAAAAATCATCTTTTTGTATTTTTGAGCAATTTTATGTAGAATTATTATGCATGTGTTTTAACTATTTGTGACTGTGCAGAGGTTTATTGGCGAAAGGAAATGGATTGGGCATTTGCAAGAGGTTGGGAAGGTGTGGAGAGGACCTAAGGGATCCCTTGCAACCTTCTAGAGATTTCCACCATGCTCAGATCTCGAAAAATCGCTCGCGTTATCTTCTACAAGAGGCTGCAGGGGATCTACAGGAAATTCTACAAGAACAGACCAAAAGTGGTTTTTAGAGGGTTGATGGTGGAAAAATGTTGGGAAAGTGGGGATGAAGGATGGATAAGGATGTTAAGAGGTCTAGGACTTGGTACATGAGTGTCAGGAGTGGTGAAGATGGTTGGATTTGTTCAAAGATGAAAGAATCAATGTTGTACAAAAATGTAGAAATGAGGGAAAGTTGGGTAAGTTTCACGAATGGGTGAAGGAAATATTGAGAGAGAGGTTGGAGCAGCTTGTATGATAGAGGAGGGATAAGTAGGAGTGTCTCACAGGTGTTCTGCACACTACTTTCCAAAAATGATCCAAGCAAAGACTAAAAAAAACAAAGATTTATCTATTTTGACCTAATCTGACCTAAAAACCAGAAATGTGATGAAAATAAGTTTTTAGACAGGAAATCATGCAAAAAATCTATGGCAACGAAGCAAGAATGGGTCTAAGCATGAAAAAAAAACTGATATCAACTTTTCCAATTCAAAATCTAACACTAGCAATTGCACTGGAAGGAAAAAACAATGTTTTTGTGGCAGCAAGTGTGCCTTGGTCTCAATTCATGGTCCCAAGGAGGGAGAAATGAGATCAAGGACTACTTGGTAGCCTTTTTTTGGATATTTTCTGCTACCAAATTTTCAAATCAACCTGAAGCATGAACAACTATTTTAATCATCAGAAACAACCTAAGTAATAAAGCAAGATTTTAGCGTAAATAACATAAATTATTCTATGAATGCAGGAAAAATGCATAAAAGTACACAAAGGAGCTACTGGGAACTTGGGTTGGGCCCAACCCCAAGAGCTACAGCCTCCTAAGAAAGATTTGAGCTACTGAAAAATCGGATTCATCTTCATTGATAAAAAAATAATAGTTACATCACAAAAACTGTCTGCAAGAAGAAGCTCGAAAATGTGTTGATACAGGGCTGCACTAATGTGTGAGAATAGACTAACAAATGACTAAAATACTAAGGCTTGAAGCCTTCCTACTTATGCCAATGAGGAATCCCAATAGTTGTCCTTAACTTTAGGAGCTTGGCTACCCAAAACTACAGTTAATCAGCCACTTCGCTAGACCTGCTCGGCTACCCCTTGAAACCATCTTTGGTGGGTTGTTTAACTCCGAGCTAATGGTGGAAAACTTGAGGAAAGGGTCATTAAGTGCAGGAGACACCCCTCCTATAAATATTCAGCCTTGTTTCTTCGTATTTGGCTGCCAATCTTCTCATAAATGGTTGATCTTGGTCCAAAAATGTCCAAAAATATGCAATAAGCACGTATTAGACTTTGGGGTAAAGTGACTATTCCCATTCACTCAATTAACATAAATATATTCAAAATCATGCATAAAAACGTGGAGAATGGTGCATTAAATTAGAATAATAGGCAAAATGAGCCCATATAGTTACCCATTTATGGGGCTCATCATCACCCCCCTGTTGAATGTGTTGTTCATCCTCTGAGCAAGTAATCTAGTTCATCATCTTTGATTTCTTTGACTGCCTCTTTGACATCCTAGGCCTCTGAGGTGATGTCCTCTTCTCTATCATCAAAACCTACCTTTATGTCTACTTCCTCCCATTGTCTTTGCTCCTCTTCTTCCTTGACCCCTTCTAACAACCCTAGCAGTAGTGGAGGGCTGAACTTAAGGCCATTCAAATTGGCTTTCAAGTTCTGCATTGATTGTTTATATAGCGGTTCTCTTCTCATAGCCTCCCTCATTCTGGTTGGGGAGTGGTACTCTCTTATTTTCAGACTATGGGACAATGTGTTCCATCTCCTTGTGCAAGCATGAATGCAATTATCATCAAACCGTCTTTCCATGTCTTCAAAATGAGCAATGGCTTGAGCTTCCCATTCAACACAGTCAGGTTTAATGTGAGGGTTGTCTACAAGGTACTGATGGGAATATATAAGAGTTGAGGGATCTTTTGGTTCTGCCCTGATCATGAGTGGCTCACTTAGCTCCCTGGCCATAATCTTCTGAATCTCTATTGTCCTCTTTTCCTCATGGCTTAACCAAGAATCCATGGCCATGAGTTGTAGATCTCCTAATACAATTTTTGGGTCCCATAGATTGATGTTAGGAAGCACCAAGTTGTGTAAATAGAATTCTGCTAACTTTCCCTTATCTTCAGCTGAGCTATTGTCACACAGTTTCAAAAAATGATTGTAATTCTGAAATGGAATGGTGCCCCTTTGGGCCAATGTGTTAATTTGAAATTGCAACCATTGGTCTTTAAGATATAATGTGTAGGATTTAGTAGGTTTCCTACATTGTAAGGCTTCTACTGCCCAGCTAGCCATGCAGGCCATTTGGGCTTCCTTTTCTTGCAACTACTGTTTTAAAACTTCTATTTCTTTTTCTACCTAAGACTCCTGTTCTTGCAGTAGTTTTGTTAGCATCTCAACCTCAGCTCTTAGCTCTCCCTATTTTTGTTGTTTCTTGGTTGTTTCCTTGTCTGTTGAAGGGCCTTCTTGCTACTGCTGCCCTCCCAAAATGGACAGCCTATCTTCCTTATGGACTTCCTATAGTTGCAACTGCTTTTTCAGCAACTCATTCTCCTCCTGTAGTCGAGCTCTTTTGGAGCTTTCTATGTGCCTCACCATGGCCAATTCCCCTCTTAATTTCTTTAGCTTGTCCTCCATGTGGCCTATGTCCTGAATTCCTTTAGATTTGGCTATTTGAATTCATGTATGTGTTCTGACCCTCTCTTTCTCTAATTCAAAGAATAAAGGTACAACAAATTTTTGTGGGATGATTTTCCCACCCTCTAGCAGATTGTAAAAAGAGTTTAAATCAGGTTGAGGGCTTGGTTCAGGTATTTCTTTGGCCTTGCTCTCCTCCTATGGCTATTTGACTGCCTTCTCCTCCATTTTCTCAGTTTCTTTTAACTTGGCTAGAGTTTCTTGTAGAGAAGTTTCAGCTTCCTGTTGAACTGCCTTTGAGTCCATTAACTTAAGTTTCTCTTTCCATGTGGAGGTTTTTGGGCTTCCTCTTTCATAGGTGATGGATATCTTGGAAGGAGACTCTTCCTTATTGTTAGTGGGTGTGTCGTCAATGACAATTGGTTCCTTTGATGTTGGCTAGGGTTTTCCCACTTTGATCCTTGTGCTTTTTCTGGCTTTAAAGTACATGGAGCTTTTCCTTTTTATTTTTCCTTTTTGTTTTGTAGGTGTGCTTAATGTAGCAAGCACAGCTGCTGCTTCCCTTGCCAACATTTCTGGGGATTTCTCTTTCTGTTGTTCTTTTTCTTCACTTCCTATAGAAATCTCTATGCCCACTATTTCTGCTTGTGTCATTGATATCTCAGGGTGTGTCTTTTCTTTCTCTTGCTGGGTGCCTGCCTTGGCTGTGGCAGTATTCTTTTCGGATTTCTTGGCCTTTTACTTTCCAATCTTTGTCCTTTTTCCCCTCTCATTTTTTGTTGTTTTCTCCTTTTCTGTCTTAGTCTCAGCGATCTTGTCAACTTCCTCATTTTCCTTATGTTCTTCCTCTGTTTTTCCCTCTGCTTGAATGTCTCGTGATCCCTCATCATTGTTCTTCTTAATTTCTTCAGTTTTCTCCCCCTCATCACTGCTGGATGGGCTCATGTTCTCAGCCAATGTTCTGATGTTATCATCCTTGGACATATTTCTGAAGATTTTCCAAGCTATCGGGATAGTATAGGTGTGTAAAGAATCTTCCACCAATAGTTTGATGAGTCCATGGTGGGCCAAATGATCAGGGACCCCTGCATTAAGCTTTGTACCGCATTCAATTAAAGACGGAAGGAGGAAATATGGGATGCAGAGTTTTCTAGTTGGAGGAAAGTCCATCCCATACCTTAATTCATGTAGCAACGTGAAATGATAACCATAGATGATGCTAAACCTCCCTTCACATGTGATATAATTCGTTATTTGATAATTGACTTCACTCTAGAGAGGAGGCAAGCTTGTCCTTCAGACCCCATTTTTGTCTTCTACAAGATGCTCCTCAAGTAGAAAACATGTTTTCTTAGCCACTTGTCTCAATGATTTCTCCTCTTTGCTCCAAGTGAGCCCCAATGGTAGACCGGTAATTCTATTGATGAAATCAAGTGTAAGTTCTAGGGTCAAAGCCCAAAACTAATTGTGGCATGTGTCTTCGAATGTGGTCTTAGGGACATCAAAAACTTTTTAGTCACCTCCTCATCATAACCCTGAATTCTGTCAAAAAAGGATATCTAGTTTTCCCTGGTGAAAAGGTCCACCACTTGAAGGTGCTCATACAATTTGCTAGAGTTTAAGGGTTATTTTCTCATGAATCCTCCTAGCACGGTGTTGAGATTGTGTTTTTACCAGAAAATAAAATGCTCAAATGGAAAAAAAAATGGTCAATCACTGAAACAGAGGATAGCTTAATTCGGTTTTTTCTGAACCCAAGAAGGAATTTCCTATGTGCTTCCTTACAACATCAAATGGTAATAATTTCCCTATTTTAAACTGCCGTCACCCTAAATTTGATTGTCTGTTTATGAAAATATATATATATATATATATATATATATATATATATTTTTTTTTTTTACAGAACAGAGCATAAGGACACAAGTTCTTTTCTCAGCACATAGATAGATATGCAAATTCAGTTTTTTTTTTCACACACACATAGGTTGTCCTCTACTACTGCATGTATCTTCCTTACAGGAGAAATTGAAAAATTGCGAGCAGATTTCAGATGCACAGAAAGAAAGAAACTCTGTAGACTCAGTGAAATATGCAGGCAGACTTTTACTCTCTTTGTCAATCTAATGTCATGTTCAATTCACCACCTTACTTCAAACAAATCATGCATAGAGAAGTTTTCCTAAGCCTACCTCATTTTGAGCTTGAAATTCGATGAAAATCCTGGGTTTTCTTTCTACAGGGCTATTCTCTGCCTTTCCTATAGAAGCCTTCATGTGGAAGTCACCAGCTCCTGTAGAATGAAATTGTGCTTCCTGTAGAGCCCGATAGGTGGGATATTTTTGAAAAATAGGCAGAAAACTGGTGGAGGACAACTCGTTAGTTTCTCTGGAAGTGGTAGGTGCGTACTCCAATCGAGAGCGTCGTGAGCACATAATGAACAAAGGGTGGTGAATGTCTTAACTGAGCTATCTTTTATCTGCAGGCGTGATTCGTGATGAGGTGATGAGGTGGCTGTACTAGACCGTCGATCCTCCATCATGGTCATAATGTTTCTACATGTCATTTGACCACCATCACCTCCCTTACTGCCATTATCTGCAGCCCCCACTACCACTCCTGAATATTTCTTCCTGAATGGACACACCACACATGTTGGCTACTTATCTAATCGTCAGTTTTGAATTTGACAAGGCACGTTTGAATTCCATGAGGATGTGTAACTAAACTGGGGTGGCTAGTTAATTGGCCACTGATTCCATTAAATTGAAACCATTCCCATAGTCACACAACCTTGAAATATGATTCATGTAATTGAGGAATAGGTTTAGGCACCTACCTGTGCAGTCACGACCGTGTTATGCATATTTCGGATTTTGGAACCCATTTCTTCATTATTTTTGCTGCCTGCACTTTGCATGCTCAACCTCAGGCTATTGTTGATGTTCACACGTTCAAATAGAGCTCCATGCATGTTTCATATGCCATACTTTGTTGTGCCTGTCTCTGGAGTATGTCTTTAAGAGGGATTAGCTGCTACAGGAATCTTGTAGGATTTCCTGTAGTTGCTTCTCCTTCTAAAATTCAAGCTGAAATGAGTAGGGCTACAATTGCTGACAAGGGTCTCAGCTGACAAGGAATCATAGATGTTGGGTATTAGGTATGGTGATTGAAAAGGCCATTGCTTCGATTTTTCATTAAATTTTTTGTTTGCAACATGAAAAAACATGATTTCTATGTCTGACTATGCAGGGACATAGAAACGAGTGTAATGGAGGTGTACAAAGATGGAAAAGGGTGAAATATGGTGAGGAATGGAGGTAGGGAGGTTCATACCCCTCATAGATAGATTCCAAACCCTCGGGTCCTCTTCTGAGATTGATTTTGGCTTGTTTGTAGTTTCTACAGGATCCTCCTATAGAAGATACAGAGCTTCCTGTAGGATGTGGAATTTTGGACCAAATGAGGCCAGATCTTGGGAAAGGGTAACGGTGATGGAGGAATGGATTATGAGGGATGCATGCAACCTGGTCATGTCCTATGTATTTGTCTTGTGTGATCCTTCTAAAACCTGTAATGACCTTCCTACAACCTACAATTTATTCAACAGAGATTAGGTTTATTTTTTCTTTTTTCCTCGTTTTCTTTTTCTTTTTTATCATTTTTTTAGTCTGAGACAGTTGGGATGCCTCCAGGAGGTTTTCACCCTCACTATCTGCCCTCGGCACCTCCAAGCGGTTTTCACCCAAGGATCTTTTATTCCTTTTTTTTCTTTTTTCCTGTGTTTTTTTCTGTTTTTTTTTCCTTTTTTTTTGCCCATGGTGTAGGTGGAGTGGAGACAAGGACCTGCTCCACTACCAATACTGATTTACCAAGAATTTCAATGAACTCCTGCTTGGAAAGGGTCTTCTTGTAGATCTTCAATCTATGCCCATTGACGAGCATGGGGATGGCTTCTTCATCAATGGTCCTAATAAGGATTGAACCAATGTCATTACATGTTTCCATTGTATATGGTCCCAGCCATCTTGTCCCGAGCTTGCTCTTGAAATCCTTGTATCTTGAATCATACAGTAGTGCCCAATCTCCTGGCTGAAATTGCTTTCCTTTGAGGTTTTGGTCATGCCATATCTTTCTTTGAAGTTGGACTACCTCTGATTGGAGAAGGGCCTACATACTTTATTCATCTAATCCATTCAGCTGAGGTAATATTTCTTGTTGTGCATGGCTGAGATCCAAGTCCAGCTGAGCTACCAACCTCAATGTGTTATATTCAAATTCTATGGACAGCAAAGCCTTCTTCCCATAGACCAAATCATAGGGAGTGAAACTTGTTGTAGTTTTCCAAGTAGTATTATAGGCCCAGGTGGCCTCAACCAAGTGTTCTGCCCAATCTTTTCTACTGCTACTGACTACCTTCGTGAAAATCCCTTCCAAAGCTTTGTTAGTAACTTCCACCTACCCATTTGCTTGTCAATGATAAGGGGTGGAAGTTATGTGCTTAATCTTGTGATGAGTGAGCAGGTCTTCAATTAGGTTAGAGGTAAATTGACTTCCTTGATATGTGACTAATTCTCTTGGGTAGCCAAACTTGTAGAAGATATTTTCCCTTAGAAACTTAGCTACTTTTTCTTCCTTTGCTGCTTTGATTGCCTTTGTTTCCACCCACTTTTTCAAGTAATCCATGCATACAATGATGTAGGACTTATGTTTTTAAGGAGGGTTGATAGGACCCACAAAGTCCATGCCCCGCTACTCAGATGGCTCGAAAGTCACTTGAGGCTGCAAGGGCATCTCATCCTTTGCAGTAGGTTTCCCCATCCTTTGACATCTATCACATTGGTTGATGTATCTCCTGAAATTTTGATGAAGTGTGGGCCAATAATACCCTACCTATAGAATTTTGAAGGTGGTTCTTTTTGCTACAAAGTGGCCTCCACAGGGCCCATCATAACAAGTGAGGAGGATGCCAAAAACTTCCTCCTCCCTGACACACTGCCTCAAAATCTGATCTAGGCCAAGTTTAAAAAGATTGCCCCCAATCCAAGTGAATGGGGCACTTTTCCTCACGATCTTTCTCTTCTCTTTTGAGGACAGGTATGGTGGAAACTGTGTTGAAACCAAATAATTTGCTATATCAGCAAACCATGGAGAGAGTACTGAACTAACAAATAGGTGTTCATCTGGTGTTTGATCATCCACCATCCCTTCTTCACCTACAGGAAAATCTAGTCTAGATAGAAAATTAGCCACAACATTTTCCTTACCTGGCTTATCAACAATGGTCAAATCAAATTGCTACAATAAAAGTAACCATCTAATGATATGAGCATTTACATTAGGTTTATTCATCAAATACCTAATTTCAGCATGATTAGTATGCACGAATGTTTGATAGCTAGTAATGTAGCATCTGAACTTGTTTAGGGAATGGACTATAGCCAGGAGCTCTTTCTCGGATACAATATAGTTTAACTCTGCCTTGGACAGGTTTTTACTAACAAAATATATGGCATACGGTAGCTTCTCTTCAACTCGTCCTAAGGGTGATCCTATGGATTTGTTTGAGGCATCTGTGTGAATGTGGAAAGGTAGGGCCCAGTTTTCACCTCTCAAGATTGGGGCAGTTATTAGCTTACCTTTCAAAGCATCCAGAGCCTCTTGACAGTTGTCAGTCCATATGAACTCAGAATCTTTTCCCAAAATACCAAACAATGGAGAGGCTAGCTTACTAAAATCTTTAATGAATCTTCTATAATATCTTGCTAATCCTAGAAATCTCCAAACATCTCTTACTTTCTAAGGAGGTGGGACCCTTTTGATGATAGCAATCTTGTTGGGATCCACCTCTAAACCTTGCTAAGAAATTGTATGACCTAGCATGGTCCCTTTAGTCATTAGGAATTCACATTTATCAGGACTGGGGGACATGTTCATTTCAATACACTTGGCTAAAACTCTCCTCAGGTTAGTTAGAGCTTCTTGGAAGTTAGAACCATAAGGGGTAAAGTAATCCATATAGATTTCCATTGAATCATGAACCAACTCAGTGAATATACTCAGTACTACTCTCTAGAAAGTGGCAGGATCATTGCATAACCCAAAGAGAAAGACCCGGTAGGCAAAGGTACCCCATGTATAAGTGAAAGTGGTCTTATCTTGGTCTTCTAGGCTGATTTGGATCTGATTGTGCCTGCTAAACCCATCTAGGAAGGAAAAGAACTTCTTCCCTGCCAGGCCATCTAACACTTGATCTATGAAAGGAAAAGGGAAATGGTCCTTCTTGGTGGCTTTGTTGAGTTCTCGACAATCTACATAGATTCTCCACTTCCCATTTTTCTTGGGCACAAGCACCAAAGGAGAAACCCACTCACTATCAGAGATGGGGTAGATGAATTGTGCATCCAACAACTTTTGCAGTTCTTCTTTGACAATGTCTTTAAGGGCTAGATTCATCCTCCTTTGATGCTGCGTGACTAGTTTACAATCCTCTTTAATGTAAATGTGATGGGTAGAGACTGAAGGGTGGACTCCTTTCTTATCCTTCTAGCTACAAGCAAAAGAATCCAAATGGTTTTGCAATAAGCTACACAGCTCTTTCTCCTGAGAGGTGGATAGGGATGAGTTGAACTTCAAGGTTATTTTAGGGCCAAATTCCACATTCTTAACTCGAAGAGAGGTCGGGTCAGCCACACAGAGATCAACTAAAGAATTGGCTTGGGTTTATTCCACCAACTCTTCTAATGGTAGCACACTGGGAGGTGGATGAATAAAATTATCATTAAGATCATCCTCAATTTGAGGACCTCCCCTAGTGGCTTCCATTGTGCATAACGGTGTGGAGTAGACTTCGTCCTTATCTTCCTCCTCCAATCAAAAAGGTAAGTCATGTTCTATCAGAGATTGAGCTGTTTGGACATATGCCCATTCTTGATGGTCATGCTCCTAGCTCGAAAACTGATGTAAGCATCTGCAGTAGCTAACCAAGGCCTCCCCAAGATGAGGGGTTACCCAGTGAGTTTTGCCTTTGGCTAAAGGACCAAGAATTCAGTAGGGTACTCCCAGGAATCAATGGAAACCATGACATCTTCCACAATCCCCTCTGGAGTGACAATGGAGTGGTCTGCCAACTGCAATACTGTTGAGGTCTTTCTTAGGGAACTCTAAAGGTTGAGTTTAAGCATAGTGTCCCTGGTCATTACGTTAATGGTAGCCCCTAGATAAATCAAAGTGTGGGGGATTGTAGTGCCATTAATGTGGAAATTGACTACAAATCTCCCAGGGTCCAGATATTTTGGACATATTACCTATCCCAACATCAGGTCAGAGAGTTTTCCTTTGAAATTGATGGTTGGGGCATCTCTCTTGTGCCTGCCTAGGTGCCTGAAACACTTCTCTTTGATCAATTTGTTGTAGATTGGTACATCTTTTATGGCCTGGAGAAGTGGTATTTTCACAAACAATTGTTTAAGTTCTCCCATAAGTTTAGTTTCTTCTGGGTTTGGTTGCATGGGTCCAGTTAGTTTCTCAGGAAAGGGTGAAACGGCTCTGGGTTCACTTTCCTATTTCTCTTCCTCATCCTCCTTAGGAGGAGGTTGGATATTTGGGAGGACCTTCCCAGATTGTAGGTTGATCTCCTGAATCTCCACAACATAGGTAGGGCATGTTGTTTCTCCAGTATATACCTGTCAGGCTTGTCTATTATTGGAGTTCGAGTTTGGTTGGGCATGTATCTGGGATTGTCTTGGAGGAGCAGGAGGTAATGGTTGTGGTTGAGCAGGTGGTGGAGTCAAAATATTGGGAGGACAGTTGTATTGGGGCCTCCACCCCTAATGAGGTGCATTCCACTGAAGTTGTGGCTGAGTGTGAGGATGAAATGAGTGAGCAGCTAGTTGAGTATGGTATTTAGGAGGATGCGACCAAGGAGGGGGTGTGGACTAGGAAGGATGAGTAGGGGGACCCCAAGAAGGCATTTATGTGGCTTGATTGGTGTTGTAATAATTCTAGGATGTCCCTTGCATTCCCTGATGGTAAGGTCTAGGTCCATGTGGCCTCTTTTGGTTCATGAAGTAGAGTGGTTTAGTGGCTCCTTCAACCCCTTGTTACATAGCTTTAAATCCAAGCAAGGAATGGCACTGATTTGTAGGATGGTCTTCTTCACAGACAAAACACACTTCTACAGAGTGCAATGGACATTAATTCCTAGGATGCTTTCTGGTGCACCTGGGAAAAAATATGGCCAAAGCCCTCTCGACTTCCTCTTGCTTCTTTTCGATTCACAAGGTGTCCATTTGCATGGCAGTGGTCTGTCTCATCTCGCTTTTGAAATCTTCCATATAATTTGAAAACTTGTTTTTAAGGAATGAACTAGATAAAGGGGTACTGGCTAAGAGTTGACTTCCTCTACCTCTCTTTCTAGCTGCCCTAGAATGGTTTCTAAACATAGTATTTATGTCATCATAAGGTAGCTGGTAGATGTCTCCCTCAACCAGAAAGTGGAGGGTATCTAGAAGGTCTTCAGGGACTCCTCTGAGCAGAACCAACTTCAGAGATTCGGGGTCAAGTGTGCACCTGGCCCTTTTATAGCTGAGTTGAACCCTCTCTTCATAGTCTTCTAAAGATTCATCACTTCCCATGGTCATTCGAAAGATTTCTTCCTCTGTATCCTTTGACCTACAATAGTCCCGATATTTTTTTTTAAAGGCTTGCTGCATTTGAGCACAAGTTGTGATACTATTTCCAGGTAGCCCCATGAACCAGCGTAGTGTTGCAGCCTTGAGGGTAGAAGGAAAGAGTTTCAACTTTTGCTCATCTTTTGCATAGTCATAAGTTCGACAAAGGACAACAAACTCAAACAAGAAGGTATCATGGTATTCAGTAGTCAATCCATGGAAGTGAGGTAAGACTGATGGAATTATGTTTTTCATTTTTGTGTCTCCATTGGTCTCTCAGATGGGAAAGGTACCTTCTACTCTCTCCCCATTTCCTCTACTATTTCTGTTTTCAGCCATGGTCTTAGGAGGAATGTTTTATTGCTCTTCTTCTGTTATAGGATCTTCGTATATCTCTGGAGGTTCACCTATAGGTTCTTCAGGATCACTGCCACCAAAGAAGAGAGAAGGGTGACTCAGTGATGTGGTGGGGGTGTTGGGTAGGAATCTTCCTGAATTGTCTCTGTTCCTACGAGGCATGGAACGGAATCTCTTTTCTTGGGTGATTTTTGTGTTTTTTTTCTTCTTGTACCTGCAAAACTGAAATTGATTGAACAACAAAGTGAAACTAACTAAAATCTATCTTTCTGAAATGAAAATGAAGAATTGAAATGAAAGCAGGAAGGGACTAATCTATTTTGCTGAAATGAAATTGCAGAATCGAAATGAAAACAGGAAATAGCTAATCTATGCTTGCTAAAATGAAATTGCGGAACTGAAATGGAAGTAGGAAATTTCTAATCTATGCTTGTTGAAATGAGATTGTGGAATTGAAATGAAAGCAAGAAATGACTAATATACGTTTGCTGAAATGGAAATTGTGGAATTGAAATGAAAGCAGGAAATAAACTACTTAGCAGAATGTTGCAGTAGAAAATAGAAGAAAAGCAGTAATCACAAAATACTCTGACGCTTCCCCGGCAATGGCACCAAAAATATGGTGAGCTCCAGTATTGCAGCAATGATGCTACAACTCTTGGGACTCACTATTTTACTTTTATAAACCCGGTAGTTCATTACAAACTTGGAAGCAATGGTGCTATATGCACAAGTGCTAGCTCTTACTACAGGATGTCACTTGATCAGCTGGCACAAGTTCGCTAGGAGCTTAAGCCAAATTTTATGAGTTCTTATAAGAAGCTTTTAACTGTGATGGATGAAATATAACTCAAAAGAGGCTAGTCTATGTCAGGCCAGGTTAACTCCAGAAATTAATGAGCGCAAGAAAGAACTGATGATTTTATTCATTAGCCAACTATTATTTATATACATACATAAAACGGATCAGTTCATCTTCTAGATGACTGTCCAATTCACCCATCCGTTTCGGATTAGGTGTCAACATTCCCCCCCTTAATCTGAAGGGATGTTGGTGAGTCCAAGCATCGTTCTGAATCTTTCAAGATTTTCTCTTCCAAGCGCTTTGGTGAAGATGTCTGCAAGTTGCTCGTTTGTGGAACAATGACGGAGATGGATTGTTTTGGCCTCAACATGATGTCGGATCAGATGATATTTAGTATTTATGTGCTTACTACGATCATGGAACTTTGGGTTCTTGGCCAACTTTATTACAGAGGTGTTATCAATCATGATTGGAGTTGATTGTATTTGTTTTGCCTGCAAATCTTCAAGAATTTTCCTGAGCCACACAATTTCTTTCGTTGCTTCAGCTGCTGCCACATATTCTGCTTCTGTTGTGGAACCTACTGGTACTGATTGTTTGCGTGATCTCCAGGAGACAGCTCCTGATCCAAGACTCGTAGAATATCCTGAAGTAGATACCACAGTTTCTTTGTCTCCATCGAAGTCTGAATCAGAGTATCCAATCAAGTTGAAGTCGTCCACCTGTGTATACTTGATTCCAAGGTCTTGAGTTCCCTTCAAGTACCTTAGAACTCTTTTTGCAGCAGACCAATGTCCCTCACAAGGATTTTGCATAAACCTGGAGAGGATTCCAACAACAAATGAAATGTCTGGTCTGGTAGTAGTGAGGTAGATGAGACTTCCTACAAGCTGTCTATACTTTGTTGCATCCTCAAATTCCTTTCCTTCAATAGATGTGAGCTTCAAGTTTTGTTCCATTAAAGTAGAAAGGGGATTGCACTCTGTCATGCCAAATCTGTTCAACAAATCTCCAATGTATTTCTTTTGAGAAAGAAATATGGACTTTGGATGTTGGGTTACTTCAATGCCAAGATAATAATGAACATAGCCCAAATCAGTCATTTCAAAATTTTTTCCTAATTCTTTCTTTATGGATGCAATATAGCTTTCATTGTTCCCTGTCATTAAAAGATCATCTACATATACCACAAGATATACAACTTTTTTGCCAACTTTCTTGACAAATAAAGTTGCATCATCAAGATCAAAATGTTTGAGGTTGAGTTTCAGAAGATGCTCAGTTAGTTTTTCATACCAGGCTCGTGGTGCTTGTTTGAGGCCATACAAGGACTTCACAAGTTTTCATACTTTGTGTTCATGTCCTTTCACAGCAAATCCTTCAGGCTGGGACATAAAAACATTCTCTTTTAGATCTCCATTCAAGAATGCAGTTTTTACATCCATTTGATGGACTTTCCAACCGTTCTGAGCAGCTAGTGCAAAGAGTGTCCAGATGGTGGCCCATTTTGCTGTGGGAGCAAAAGTTTCCTCATAATCGACCCCTTCCTTCTGTGCAAAACCTTTTGCCACAAGCCTAGCTTTGTGCTTGTCAAGTGAGCCATCAGCTTTGTACTTGTTCTTGTAGACCCACTTGCAGCCAATTGGTTTGGTTCCAAATGGAGGATCAACCAGCTTCCAAGTGCCATTCTTTATGAGGGCATCATACTCCTTCTGCATCGCTTCTTTCCATTCATCATGAGAAGCAGCTTCTTTCAAGGAAGTTGGTTCAAAATCTGTAGACAAGTTCAATTCACAATCATAAGTAACATCCATATCAACAAGTGAATTAGAGTTATCTACATCACCTCCATCTTGTCGGTTTGTATTTCTGGTTCCTATTTTTCCAATTTCATCAGGATGAACACTTTCAAGTGTCTTTGTCAGCCACTTTGGGGGACCTTTTTGAGATGGTCCAGGCTATTCTGTTGATTGAGTTGGGTCTGAATCAAGATTGAGTCTCCCAATTCTATCAATTACATCACTTAAAGCATCATCCGTTGTTGGAGTGTCATGCAGGGGAGATTGTTCTTCAGAAGGAGATTCCACATGTTGATCTAGTATAGGAATCCCCCCTTCAAGATGTGGAATCTGATTATCAAACTCTTGGAATGATTTCGGTTTTGTGAATCTATCCAAGCGATCAAGTTGCCGCTCAACAACACTGTCAGATTTGGATGATTCAAGAAAAATGACATCTCTAGATAAAACAAACTTTTTATTTACTTCATCATAAAGGCGATATGCTTTAGATGTGTTTGAATACCCCAGGAAGATACACTTACGACTTCTAGCACCAAGTTTGTTTCTATGTACCTTTGGTATTAAAGCATAACAGGTGGAACCAAATATCCTGAGATGTTTTACCGAAGGAACATGTCCATACCACAATTCATAAGGAGTCTTGTTTCTTATAGCACTAGATGGACATCTATTCTTTATATATGCAGCACATAGAACAGCATCAGCCCAAAACATTGTCTTTACATTTTTTAAGAAAAGCATGGATCGTACCATATTCAAAATTGTTCTGTTCATTCTTTCAGCTACACCATTCTGTTGAGGATTATAAGGTACAGTTGTTTGATGTTTAATCCCATGTTGGCGAAGATAGTGTTCAAATTCATTTGATGTATATTCTTTTCCATTATCAGTGCGAATAGACCCAATATGAGATTGTGCATCATTTTCAATCCACTTATGAAAATTCTTGAATGTTTGAAAAGCATCAGATTTGTTCTTCAATAAGTAAACCCAACACATTCTAGTGTAATCATCAATAAATGTCATGATATATTTATTTCCATTTGCAGAAGGAACAGGCATTGGACCACATAAATCTGAATGAATAAGTTCAAGCTTCCTATGTGCTCTTGAATGTGAATCATGAAAAGACTGTTTGCTATGCTTTCCTAGAATGCAAGCATCACATTGTTTATGTTTTCTAGGAATTGTAGGCAAACCAGCAACACCATTTTTCTTCAACAAGAGGAGACTATCATAGTTTAAATGTCCAAATCTAGCATGCCATAATAAACTTTATGGAAGTGCATCATCTTCATGATGAGAAATATATGAGAAATGTTGTGCATGAGCAGAGGTTCCTTGCAGTTTAAGAAGTCTTTCTTCTTCTATACCCCTCATGACAAGTGAGTGGTCAGATGCCTTTCTTACCTCAAGCTTGCCATCAAACATGTGAATGGAGTGACCTTACTGGCGGATGTGGACCAGGGACAACAAGTTTCTCTTGAGCTGTGGGAGATATAGAACATGATCCAGAAGAAAGTCTGGAAGACCAGGCAGTTTAAGCCTGATTGTGCCAAGCCATGATGGCTTGATTTTTGACTGATCTGCAAAGTATACTGCTCCATCAACATTGTCAGTGAAATCTTCAAAAAATTCTTTCCTATGAGTCATATGACAGGTTGCTCCTGAATCAAGCAACCAGTCATTTTTCGAAGAAGCAAGTGAAGCATTAAATAAGTCTTCATTTACTCCAATGTTACATTGTGCCTCAATATAGTGAGCGGATTCAGGTGCTTTACCTTTGTCTGTATCATCAGTTTTACCTTTCTGCTGATTTCTTCTCTTCTCAACCTTGTCCCATGGTAGCTTGCATGTAGAAGCATCATGTGATCCATTTTGTTTGCAGCGAATGCAATGCAGATCTACCTTTTCTGCTTGAGAATGTCTGCCCCCCCTGCCTCTGAAGTATCTTCCTCTTCCTCTTCGTCCACCTCTTCCTCTTGTAGAATCTTGAGCAGGATGCTTTTCTTTGTGAGCAAGGCAAACAGTCTCTTCAGAAGATTCAGGGACTGTTTTCTTTCCAAAGGCCTTTTCTCTTTCAGCAAACTTTTTTACAAGAGAGTCAAAGGTTATATCTTTAAGGTTTCCATTTGCTTGTAAAGACTCAAGATAATTGGAGTAGGTAGGATAGAGTGCTCTGAGAAAGGCAATAAGAGAGATATCCAGCTCAACCTTAGTGGATTTAATATCATGCATTATAGACTTTATTTCAGATGCAAGAGCAAGAGGATCATTATTTTTCAGTTCAAGAGTGAAGAGTTTAATCATGAGCTGAACAACTTCAAGTGCATAATGTGTATCGTAGAGTTCTTTCAGCTTTTGTAAAGCTTCAAAGGCAGTGGAATAGGATGAAATATGATGACTTACTTCCTCATTTACAAATGATGCGATTAATGCATAGGCTTTGCCGTTCTTGTTTTCCCAAATGGCGAGTTCTTTGTCTGATGTGGGCTGCACAGGGTCTCTGTCTTCTTCTCCGACACACACTCCTTTCCACAGCTCATTGTAGATGAGGGTGTGTTTTACCATCCGAGACCATTCAGAATAGTTCTCCTTGCCAGTGAGAACTATTCCGACCATAGAAATGATTGAATGCATTCTGTAAAAAATATCTCTGCTAAAAAAACTTTTGTTGATAAAAGACTTCTGCTGGAAAAAAATTCTTACGCCACAACCTTATGCACTTTATTTTCTTCTAACATTTGCATCAGCATATCAACATTTCTTATATCAGTAATATTACTATGTTTTGAGAAAAAAAAACTCTCACGGGATCACTTCAATATATATCAATGTATCAAATATATATGTAATGCTGAAAACACCGCAATATTTTGAAGGATTTGAATCATATAAACTGTGTAATATTATGAAGTCAACAAACTGCTCAAAAACTGCTATCATATACAGTGAAGAACGGCTCAACACTCAACCGAGTCGATGGCCTGAGGTGTCCATTCTACGCATTCAACTTGGAAACCATTCAACATATATACTCTATGCATGCACATCGTTAATACCCACAGCGCTTCCCGGCTGGTGCACCACGTTAATACCTAAACAGTGTGAATGTTATACACAGACTCTCTTCAAACCGCATGCAACAACTCATAATAAGACAAATCTTACATACACTGATGATAATACGGTTTACATATCTCGGGACAAAAAAACTAGATCATTAATATACACTGTTTCAAACGCTTCCAGCATTGAAGAAATCTATCAGTGTACTCGATTTTCTTCCAATAGGCTATTACTCTGGGCTGAGCAGGTTTGATTTCTCCATCTCCTCTAATATATGGAAAAATCCCGGAATCGCTATCTCTAATGAATGAATGGTTCCCGCAATCGTTACTGAAGACTAATAGCACCTCACCCGCTAAGACCACGTCGCTGATATCTAGCGGACGATCGAGATTATCGATGGCTTGCACATCAAACAATGTATATACGCTTGCAATGGGGTTTAAAACAGTCTTTTGCATGTGTTTCTCAAGGTGAGGCGAAGTGAGAAGGAAGGCCGAATCGGTGAGGCGGTATGATGCTAGGAAACTGAAGCGGGACTGAACTGAGCATTGCGCAACGTAATATGGGTGGTATTACACAGGAAACCGGACTGGAAATTTTTTTGCAGCAGAGTATGTGGATTGTGGTATGATTGTGGCCCGAACGCAGGTGGACAGGAGGTGGGATTTAGAACAAAGCAACGCAATGCGATGGACCATAAAAAACAAATTAACGCAATGTGTTCTGTTGAATATTTTACAATGCTTCTATGCATTCATCAACGCTCAGGTAAAAAAAACGCATCAACGCTCAAGCTCAGGAAATACATGAACGCATCAACACTCACACTCAGGAAATACATTCAATATCAAAATGCATACCAATTACTTATGATCTGAGGGCGCAGTCTCCAGAGGTGCTCAGGACAGTCATCTACAAGGACAGAGGGCGCAGTCTCCAGCAGTGGCTCAGGACAGTCATCTACAAGGACAGAAGGTGCAGTCTCCAGCAGTGGCAGCGCTATATGCGTAGAGAATCGCTCAGGAATCGCTCAGGATGATGCAACGCTCAGCAGGAGTTACACTATTTTGGGACCTGTGCTCTGATACCATGTCAGGCCAGGTTAACTCCAGAAATTAATGAGCGCAAGAAAGAACTGATGATTTTATTCATTAGCCAACTATTATTTATATACATACATAAAACGGATCAGTTCATCTTCTAGATGACTGTCCAATTCACCCATCCGTTTCAGATTAGGTGTCAACAGTCTACTTGCAGAAAGAAGATGAAAGATGAAAGGAAATGCAAATCCTAGTAAACCCTAGTTTTACCGACTAACCCTACTTGTGCAAGAAAAGAGATGTAAGCTACTAAAATGGAAGCCATTCACTATTGTAGAGGTAAAATACATGTGCTTAAGCTATTTTTGAAGGAAAATATGGAAAAATCATCTTTTTGTATTTTTTAGCAATTTCATGCAGAATTATTATGCATGTGTTTTAACTGTTTGTGATTGTGCAGAGGTTTATTGGTGAAAGGAAATGGAGTGGGCATTTGCACGAGGTTGGGAAGGTGTGGGGAGAACCTAAGGGGTCCCTAGCACCATTCTAGAGATTTCCACCATGCTCAGATCTTGAAAAATTGCTCGCATTATCTTATATAGGAGGCTATAGGGGATCTATAAGAAATTCTACAGGAACAGGCTGAAAGTGATTTTTAGAGGGTTGATGGTGGAAAAATGGTGGGAAAGTGGATATGAAGGATGGATAAGGATGTTAAGAGGTCTAGGAACGGGTAAATAAAGCTCATGAGTGGTGAATATGGTTGGTTTTTTTCAAAGATGAAAGAAGCAATGTTGTACAAAAATGTAGAAATGAAGGCAAGTTGTGAAAGTTTGGCGAATGGGTGAAGGAAATATTGAGAGAGATGTTGGAGCAGGTTGTATGATGGAGGAAGGATAATTAGGAGTGTCTCACAGGTGTTCTCCACACTACTTTCCAAAACTAATCCAAGCACAAACTAAAAAAAATAGAGATTTATCTATTTTGACCTAATCTGACCTAAAAACCATAAATGTGATGAACATAAGTTTATAGATAGGAAATCATGCAAGAAAGCTATGGAAACTAAGCAAGAACAAGTCTAAGCATGAAAACACAACTGATGTCAACTTTCCAATTCAAAATCTAACACTAGCAATTGCATTGGAAGGCAAAAACAGTGTTTTTGTGGCAGCAAGTGTGCCTTGGTCTCAATTCATGGTCCCAAGGAGGGAGAAATGAGATCAAGGGCTGCTTGGTAGCCCTTTTGTGGATCTTTTTTGTTACCAAACTATCAAATCAACCTAAATCATGAACAACTATCTTAATCATCAGAAACAACCTAAGTAATAATGCAATATTTTAACCTAAATAACAGAAATTATTCTATGAATGCAAGAAAAACAGGTAAGATTACACAAAGGAGGTACTGAGCACTTGGTTTGGGCCCAACCCCAAGAGTTATAGCCTCCTAACAAATATCAAGCTGGTCCAAAGTTGGATTTATCTTCATTGATAAAAAAATAATAGTTACATCAAGAAGAAGCTCGAAAATGCGCTGATACAGGGCTGCACTAAAGTGCGAAAATAGACTAACAAATGACTAAACTACTAAGGCTTGAAGCCTTCCTACTTATGAAAAAAATGACTCCCAACATTCCTCCTTAACTTTAGGAGCTTGGCTACCCAAAAGTGCAGTTATTCAGCCACTTCACTAGACCTAATCGGTTGTGCGTTGAAATCATCTTTGGTGGGCTCTTGAACTCCGATCTGATGGTGGAGAACTCGAGGAATGGGTCATTAAGTGTAGGAGACACCCCTCCTATAAATATTCAACCCTTTTTCTTCGTATTTGGCTTCCAATTTTCTCATAAATGCCTGATCTTGGTCCAAAAATGTCCAAAAATCTGCAATAAGCACGTATTAGACTTTGTGGTAAAGTGACTATTCCCATTCACTCAATTAACATAAATATGTTTAAAAGAATGCATAAAAATATGGAGAATGGTGGATTAAATGAGAATAATAGGAAAAATGAGCCCATATAGTTATCCATTTCCGGGGCTCATCAGCAAGCAGTTGATTCTTCTAAAGAGTTGGCATCAGGTGAATAGGGTGAACCCTCACAGGGGCAAGATTTTTCTCATGAGATAGAATAGGCTCTTGGAGACATGGAGCAGCAGGAGTTGGAACAGGATACTGACCTAATGCCTCACCAAAGAGAGTTCGACTCGCCTGCTTCAATGCATCCAGATAATGAGCAAGTCTCGAATGACCAAGGTGGTCAATCGGAAGCAGAGATGCACAACATTTCCTTTAACGAATCTCATCATAGAGTTGTGTAGTCTCAAAGAGTATCGACTCTGGAGGACCAAACATCCCTTGTACAATTTGAAGAGCAAGTGGTCGTGAATGATGTGCACAAGCATCCAACTGCATTGGCCGATCCAGCTAGAGTGTATTCCAAAGCCACTATCTCAAGTGTTTGTTTTCTCATAGCGGAGAATGAGTGAATGGCGAAATAACTATAGGTGGCCAAGTAGGGAGAAGACTTGGTGACAATTTCCACCCGAGATGAACTGAAGAAGGCGATACTGGATGAAGTATTGTTCTTGGACACAATTATGCAAACATTGTACTCCAAGATTGGTACCGTGCATCAAGCAGTCGTTCATATCCACATATTGCAGCAATGATGTGCAAGAAGAGTATGCATCATGAAGAACATACATATTGTTGTTGATAACATGCGAGAATGGACGATGAAGTACGAGGGAACCCTGCTTCACTTGCTAAATATGATGAAGGCCAATGCGATCGAGCTGCAAGCACATATCTAGAGTCAAGTTCAGAACTATGAAGACCTACTGCCACTCATCACTAGCATACCGGCTTCCCATGCATGATTATTCAAAATCATGGAGGTTATAGTTCACACTCATGTGATTCCATCACTTGGGACCCTCACCCAGATGAAGACCAAGAAGTAGGTCCAATGGGAGCTTGACTCATACTTCGAAGAGATGAAGCATACCACCACTAGCCCAGACCTGCCTATCAGTGCAGACATCATGCGCAAGTACGTTGTTGGTCTGAAAACACTAAAGACAATGATGCACATTCTCACAGATGAGTTGGACAGAGGAACCCAAGAAGTGTGCCCAGTTGCTATGGAGGCAAGGTTCAGGTTTTAGACAGATGTCACAGTAGAACACACAGACACTCTCAAGGACTACCAATCTTGGCATCAATATTCCACTGTTGATCAGCATGAGGATATCGAGCAATTGGACTTCTATGGTTTTCTAAATCTAAATGATGTCTAGTTTTGCTTGTCCAAGCCATTGCTCACATGGGTACATGTGCATTGCAATGTTGAGTCATGTCAAGTGTAAGTCAAGTGTCAAGAGTGAATGTAACAATGATAGAGTAGGTGAAGAGTCATGAGGATAGTTGAATGGTCACAAAGGGGAATGTCAAGGGTCACCCCACCCTTTGCTATAAATAGTCCCTCATAACTCATTATATAGGATTTTGGTTAGCCAAGTTTCTACTAAGACTATTTTGAAGAAGGCTTGGACAGTGTTGTAACGCACCTCGGCTTCTCCACTGTACAGAGCTAGTACATCTCTTTGGAGGAGCAAGCATATGTGGATGTAATGTTCCACTGTTGGGGCTAACAAGTTTACATGGATGTATTGTATTATTCCAGCTTACACTTCTTTATATAATAAGAGCCAACACATTTTCATGCATATGTTGTTATTGTAGTTGGACTGCTCTGGTTACTTTAATGATATGTGTTGTTTAACTTACGTACTTGTGTATGAACTAATTCACATGCAATTATATGAATTTTGTTGCTCATGTGTTGCATGTGTTGTTAATGTTGTCACCATCCATGTCGACTGCTTTGCCAGACACCAGAAAAATCTTTCACTTGATCCTTGCTATAACAACCATCACACTTGTCTCAGACTGATATGTGAGATTTATACATGTTATCTTACCCTGTATGATGTGACTGTCGCATCCGAGTGGACTGCTCCGGTGGAAGTTGTGCATGTTCTTTGTATTGTGTGTTCCTAGCCAAGTTGGGACTGATCCCTTTCATCCTAGAATTCACCTTCACCTCCTTCCCCTTTCGAAGTGTTGGAGTCTCTCTTACACCTTCTTTGACTCAATGCATCAGTCACACCCTTGCTTCTGACAGAGTTATTCTACTTGCCTCTGTGCGACACCATGGTCAAGGCATTACCTTATGACCCACTGCTAGGAACCCTACACCAAACAGTCTGGGGTCTAATTGGGACTTCTTACCAGGGAGATCCCATTGACATGTTGGCGGGTCTAGTACCGTCAACAAGTTGGTAGAGTTGAAGTTGCAGTTGAAGGAAATGTTGGACAAGGGATACATTAGACGAAGTATATCACCATGGGGCACACCGATATTGTTGTGAAGAAGAAATATGGTACTCTCAGATTATGCATTGACTACAAGTAGTTGAAAAAAGTGACCATCAAGAATAGGTATCCATTGTAGAGGATTGATGACTTGTTCAGTCAGTTGAAGGGAGAAATAGTTTTCTCAAAGATTGATCTTAGATATGGATATCATCAGGTACACATCAAAGAGGAGGACATTTACAAGAAAAACTTCTGGATTAGGTATTGGAATTATGAGTTTTTTGTATTTCCATTTGGCTTAACTAATGCTCCAACTACATTAATGTGCTTGATGAATAGTTTGTTGCATCCATATTTTCAAAAGTTTGTTATTGCGTTCATTGCTGACATATTGGTATATTCTAAAAATGAGGAAGTGCATGCCGAGTATTTAGTAGTAGTGTTGAGGTTGTTGAGAGAGCATCAACTTTATTCTAAGCTCAACAAATGTAGTTTCTTTCAGACTGAGGTACATTACTTAATACATGTTGTCTCCAATCAGGGCATTGCAATAGATCCAAAAAAGATAAGGGCCATCATGGAATGGGTAGCTCCCAGGAATGTATATTAGGTGAGATATTTCATGGGGTTCGTAGGATATTATAGGAGATCCATTAGGAACTTCTCACAAATTTCTTATCCTATTACATCATTGCAGAGGAAAGGTAAGACGTTTGAATGGACAGAGGAGCGTGAGGCTAGTTTTGAGTAGCCTAAGTAGTTATTGACACATGCACTAGTGTTAAATATTGTAGATCTGGACAAAGAGTTGTAGTATGAAAGGAAGTTTGCAAGAAAGGACTTTGTAGTGTCCTTATGTAGGATGAACAGGTGGTATGTTATGAGTCACAAGAACTGAATGAGCATGAGCAGAACTATCCCATGCATGATCTTCAGTTGGCAATGATTATACATGCGTTGAATATGTGGAGGCACTATATTTTGGGTAGGAAGTTTACATTCATGAGTGATCATAGTGGTTTGTGGTATCTATTTGAACATACAAATCTGAATGCTAGGTAGGCTCGGTGATTGGTTATGATCAGTGAGTTAAATTTTGAGATCAGGCACAAAAAGGAAAAGAGAAAAAAGTGTCATATGCTCTTAGTAGGTGGATATAGGTAAATCACTTAACAAATATGAGCTCCTATGGGACAGACTTACATGATAGGATCTTACGGGTGGGTCAATAACATGTTGGATATGTGGAGATTATGCATAGTTTACAACAAAATATTGGTATAGGTACAGGTGGTAGCACATGTATAGGTACAGGTGATAGTATAGGTATAAGTACAAGTAGTAGTACAGGTACAGGTGCAGGTGCAGGTGCACATGATGTGGAAGATTTCCTTACGACAGATGGACTGGTTAGATTCAAAGATAGGATATATGTGTGATATAGCACTGAACTCAAGAAGGTGATCTTGAGGGATTTTTATGTAAAACCATATTCAGGTCACCCAGGTTATCAGAAGACATTGACTGTAGTAAAGAAGTTTTATTATTGGCCGAACTTGAAGAGGGATGTAGTAGAGTTTTGGCTAGGTATTTTGATTTTCAGTGTGTGAAGGCAGAGAGTAATCATCCATGTGGACGTTTACAACTGATTTCAATTCCAAAGTGGAAATGGGAGGTCATTTCCATGGACTTCATCATAGGTTTTCCAAGGGCAGTGAGACAACATGATTCCATCATAGTTATTGTGGATAGGTTGAAAAAGGTTTCACATTTCATTCCAGTGAAGTGTACATTATCAGCTAGCGATGTAGCACAGGTATTCATCAGAGATGTGGTTAGATTGCATTGTGTTCTAAACAATATTGTGTCAGATAGGGATGTGAATTTTACTTCCAATTTTTGGAAGGAGTTATTTGCAGGTTTGGGCACAAAGTTGGTCTCAAGTATAACTTATCATCCACAGATAGATGGACAGATAGAGAGGGTCAACATGATATATGAGGACATGTTGAGGATCTATGTGATGCATCAACATCGAAAGTGGGAAGAGTACCTTCAACTCATAGAGTTCGCTTACAAAAATGGGTGGCAAGAATATTTGAGGATGAGTGCATTTGAGGCATTGTATGCGCGAAGTTGCAATACTCCTTCCAGTTGGAGTGATCTAGTTAACTGGGTGTTGATTGGACTAGACATGTTGGCAGACATGGAACATGAAATGCAGGTGATCAAGAAGAATCTAAAGGAAACACATGATAGGTAGAAGAGCTACATAGATGGGAAAAATTTGTTCAAGGAGTTCCAGGTTGGGGAATAGGTGTACTTGCGCATCAAACCTTAGAAGAGCTCCTTACGGATTGGATCATGTGCCAAGATGGAACCATTGTTTTGTGGACCCTTAAACATTATTGAGACGATTGGTCGAGTAGCCTATCTACTTGCACTGTCTATGGTAGTGAAATTCCATGATTTTTTCCATGTTTCATTTTTTAATAAGTATGTTAAATATGTTGATCATTTGATTGATTGGTCTATATTGTAGGTGGAACCAGATGTATAATTCCAGTTGTAGACTCAATGTATATTGTAGAAAAATGTGCTCATGCTCTGTAACTGAGTAATCGAGCAAGCTAAAGTGAAATGGAAGCAAATTGATCTCGTTTAAGCTACTTGGGAGATGATTGGATCATATGTGGGCTATGTATCCTTCCTTGTTTGCCAGTTGAGGCAAAGCAATTTTGGCATGGTATTTTGGTATGGTGTTTTGGTATATGTATTTGTATATGTTTTGGTGATTTTGGTAGATGTACATATGTATATGGATGTAAATACTGCCATGAGCTATGTTATAAATCTCCAATAAGTGGTATGGATGTCATTTCATTATGATGTCATGTTTCCATGTTGGTTTGCTTCTCAGCAGGTTGATAATTGTGAATACTACAACAAGCTAAGTTATAAAGCTCCATCGACAATATGTTTTTGTTATAGTAGTCTTGTGGCTATATGTGTTGTTGAACACCGAGGACGATGTTTCCCCAAGGGGGAGGGTTCTATAACATCCCTAGTGAAAATTCCATGTAATAAAAGTTAATAAATGAAAAATAATAACCGTGGTTGATGGGACACTTATTCCAAGTTGAATGTTGGGAAAAAACATAATGATGGGGATCACTTGTGGTTGTTTAATGGTTAAGGAAATTGGAAAATGAAATGGATACGACTTTGGAAAGGAAAAATGACATTTCTGGCACATTTATTTATGAAAATAATGGAAATTAGGATAAAAGGGAGGTGAAAGGTCACATGTTACATGTGAGGAGGAAAATGAAGGAAAATAATCGAAAATGAAGAAAATAGAGGCCTCACTCATAAAAATAATTATGAGGATCATTTGGTAACCTTTTGTCAGTTTAATGTTGGAGCTCTCTCATTATTTTTTCTCTCTCTCTCTCTAATACTCTTGGATACTTAGAATTTTTCTTGGAGCACTCTTGGAGGGTGTGGCATAGTTATATTTTTGGAGAAAGAAGGCAAATGAAGAGTAGGAAAGCATAAGAGGACATTGGGATCAACAACTACAATGTGATTTTCTTGCAGGTACCGAGTAGCATGTATGTTTTCCTCACTATTTTTGGAATGCATGGCATATGTATGTGGATTATTGGTCATGATATTTCACTAGCATGAAGGATTGCCTAGATTAATAGTGAATTGCTTAGCCTCGTCATTTCCTAGATAGCCATGGAGATTGTGAGTTTAATTTCCTTGTTTTTTTGGTTGGTTCTCATGTTTCCTTAGCTTGGGTTGAGTTGGTAGTTCCTGGAGCCTTAGTTGGACAAATTCTCTTCAGCCCTGTAATAGCTTGGTTCGAGTTACTAGTCTGTAGCCTTGGTTCTACAAATGCACTGGAGCCCTTGGTGGTGTAACACCCTTCACCCAAATATACCCAAGAAACCTACCATCCAGGGTAAACATGCGATGAAAGGCCACTCTGATATGATTCAAACTCCTAAGTCATAGTAAGGAAGTGTAACTGATAGAAACACACCATACATACATCCAACATCATCAACATACCCCTTAGATGATAATTCATCCACTTAGACAGCCTGTCCCTGGGTCCCAATGTTGTTTTAGGTCTCTTCGATCATAGTTGCTCTCATGCTATGGGTGAGGGAACGATCAACAACCTAAAGTCGCTCTCACTGGCCTACTTGCCAATGACTATGGACCAGAATTCTTAGTGTTGTGCCAGCAACTCTGAGACTTGAGCCACTTTTTCAGGCCCAGAGCCTAGGCCACTGCCCATAATGTAATTATACGTTGAAAATAAGAAAATTACAAGGAAACAATGAAGGAAAATAAACAATCCCAACGAGACCTTAACCAGACACCTACTAGCCATGAAAATAGTTTTTTCAAACACTTAGTAAATATGCAAGCTACAAGTGTAAATACCAGATGTAAGCATAGGGGTCTCAGACTTATTTGAGATGTGCTATGAAGCATTGTATACTTATCAAATTAGCTACCATTTCATCCATTAGTTTATAGATACATTGATCATTCAATAACAAGTAATAACATGATGACAACCACTCATAGCTGTTGTCATAAAACATGTAAATAAAAAACATAATAGGGACACAAATACCAATGAAATCATAGCCAAATAAACCATATATATTCTATAATAATACTCATAGAGAAACGAGGAGAAATAACCTTTCATTAATGATGCAAAATCCAAACTCGGGATAGGAATTCCACGTTCCAACCGACCATATAATGGTTGATCCAAATCTCTCTTCATCATTCACCCCCATACCTTATTCCAAGCATGAATGTGGGATCTCATAGAAAACATCAATCAAAACTCATCTAGGGCTTCTAGAGGCCATCCACCTCAACCCAACAAACAATGATTCCATCTTACAGTTGGACATCACCAAAACCATCATCAGATCAGTCTCTATCCAAGCCTTCCAGGGCTCCATAACATTTGTTCCAACCTAACTCCAAGGACTAGTAACTCAACGTATAGTTGTTGTTGGGCTCTAGAGAATTTGTCCAACCAAGGCTCCAAGACTAGTAATTCAACCAAACAAGGGCTCTAGAGCATTTTTCCAACTCAGGCTATGGGAATAGTAACTCAACCCAAGATTTTCCACGGCTCGAGAATGTTTTTCCAACCAAGGCTATGGCACTAGCAACTCAACCCAAGCCATTACAGGGCTTCCAAAGCATTTGTCCAACCAAAGCTTCTAGGAACTCATAGCTCAACCCAAGCTAAAGAAACATGAGAACCAAACAAAAAAAAAAGAAAATAAACCCACAACACCATGTCTATCTAGGAAATGGTGAGGCTAGGAAATACACTGTTAATCCTCCATGCGAATGACAGATCGTGACCAAGAAACCACATGCATGTATCGTGCATGCCAAAACTAGTGAATAAATCATACATGCAACTCAATACATTCAAGTAAATATGATGTACCTATTAATATCGATGCTCTCTTACGCTTTCCTGCTCTTCCTTTGCCTTCTTGCTCCAAAAATCCAAGTATGCCACACCCTCCAAGAGTGCTCCAAGTAAACTCTAAGTATACAAGTGTATGAGAGAGAGAGAGAATAATGAGAGATCTCCAATACTGAAATGATCAAATCTTGCCCACTGATCCTTAGAAGCCTTTTTATTAATGAGGCCTCTATTTTCTTAATTTTCCATTATCTTCCTTCAATTTCCTCCTCACATGCAACCTGTGAGCTTTACCCTTGCTTTTCTCCTAATTTCCATTATTTTCATAAATAAAATTCCAATTAATTCCTCATTCCTTTCCAAAACCTTTTCCAATTTCCTTAGCCATAAACAACCAAATGAATACCCACTAGGATGTCCTACCCACCATTCATCCTGGAATACGTGTCCCATCATCCATGGTATTTATATATTTTTACATGGAATTTTCCCCAAGGTTGTTAGAGAACCCTCCCTCTTGGGGGAACACCATCCTCGGTGTTTAATGACACTTATAACCAACAAGACTTCTAAAAGAAAACATACTTCCCGTGGAGCTTTATAACATAGCTCATTGCAATATTTACAATGACCATTGCTGAAACAAAACGTCACGAAAACATGACAACATACCACATATTGGAGCTTTAGAACATAACTCATTATGGTATTTGCAATAATCACATATACACATAGACATTTGCTTGAAACATAAAATAACCATACTATCTACGGAGCTTTATAAATCCACGTCGATACAATATTTACAATAATACACACATATACACATAAGAAAATTTTCTTAGCCAACAAATAAAAGAATATATGTTTTCATCCGCAACAGTGGAATCCATAGGCTCACACCTCCACCCTCAAGTAATATCAAGATTCACCTCCTTCCCAAGGCGTCCAAAATCCACTACAAAGTCAAATCTGCATCCAATGTCTAGCGCTACAATCCCATGCCACTTTCCTCTTAGTGAACAATTACCAGCTCATTCTTCCAAGGAGAACTCACAATGTGCATATGATTCCATCTGGAAATGCTAATGACCAAAAACAAATAAATTCATGACCTTCCCTTCTCTGCTACACAGTCCCTTGGAATTCAGTTAACACATCTATGCAATTGCTTACCTTCCAAGTTCTGTTGAAACCCTCATCCTAGGAAGTTCATCCCTTGGCAAGGATTCCTCACATCAAAAGATAGAAAAAACGAGGAATATACCTACCTCAAAACTATCTAACCAGTCATAGCATGCTCATGTAAATCAATGGACATGATTGGGTACTAGTGTCCCACAATGGCCTTGTTCCTGAAGTGCTTTACTAACATACTACTGCACGTTCCAATTCCTTTTGTGTTTGCAAATTCTTGCAGTTGATTTCAATCACTCAACTGGGCATTTCATGCATTCCTATACCAAGCACATAACTTCCATTCGATTTAAAATAAATTGAAATAACTTCAAATCATACCTCATTGGTATCTCGTTAACAAGGTACACTTGAAATTTTGTTTACTTCCTAACATAACAAGTCAAACTAGCATCATGTATAAAAGCATCACATCAGGTTAGCTCAAAACATAACCATCGTAGATCAAAATCATAAATCATATGTAACCATCACAAACCAGAATCATAGATCACATGTAATCATCATAGACCAAAATCATAAATCATATGCATAGTAAAATTGAAATGCAATATTGATACTTATCCTTCATCGATCCTTACTTCTGCCTTTGTTCTTTTGTACACACACCAGATCGGTCACCACACCCAACAAACACCCAATGCCTTCTCCCCTACCAGGTGCACATATGCATACCATATGTCATACATATAAGACCACACATGCCATACAACACCATGCAATGCGTGCACCTATACATGACATACAACACATACAGCTACACCCAAAGTATGTACGTATACTTGCACAATGTACATCACAGGACATACAACCAAAAACAACATGTGACACCACAAAATGCATAAACATACACCTAGTATACAACATAACTCATACACCTATACCCAATGTACAACACCACACAATACATGCACCCACACAAAGTACAACACAAAAAGTACACATGTTGCAACATGACACTACATAATACATATATGTAGTACCACATGCTTGCAATACATGTATGACATGCACTCAATCCCACATGTACACCAGTACCGTATGTACAATATGTACACCATACCACCTATACAAAGCACCACCTGCACAATGTGTGCACCTCATCACATGTACATTACGTCATCTACACAGCGTGTACACAATGCCACATGTACACTGCACCACTATACAATGTGTACAAAATACCACATGTACATAGTACCACACACACAACATGTACGTAACACCACATGTACACAATGCGACATGCAAGACATGTACACAACACCACCTGCACACAGTGCCACTTATACATAGCACCAGATGCACATAACACCACTTTTACAATCATGCACACCACACCATATGTAGATAGCACCACATGTGCAACATCCACACAACACCGCCTGTACATAGCACTGTATTTCCAACATGAATATAGCATCATCTATACACGAGACTGCATATCCAACATGTACATAACACCATCTATACCCAACACTAAATATAAAACATTCATACAACACTATCTATACTACACCATGTACATAACATTACATAATCAACGTGTACACACACTAATTATACACCATACTGCATGCAGACAATATCATAGGTGCAACAAGTACAACATATACAACATATGTACAACAGTCGTACCACACATCCAAAACCACACTGGCTCTTTACCAAGCAACCATGCTTCCAGTGCCTTATCCATGCTTCTCCCAACATGCCACAAACCACACTACTTTAACTTTACTATTGTATCCATCGGTATAACCTATCCATAACACAAGCATAGACATAATACAAGAATACAATATAAATTCGTATTCACATGATATTGACCTCATATGTTTGTCATGACTACTCTTCCCACTTGATTCCTCATAGAACAAGAACCTCTTCATATCATTTTCTTGCGTAAGCAATCATTCCTCCACAATAATGATTCCTGATGACCCTGTCAAACAACAACATCGATACATACATACATACATACATATATAGTCATTAGCATAAAAAAATCATCATCCTGTCATAAAATGACATACATGTATACATATAAATGTTAGCATTAATAATCACGATCCATGATGACCATGTCAAATATGACATACATGCACACCTACATGTATAAACATCAACATAATTATGATCATAACATACTTACTAGATATTAAGGTCAAGGTTAAGAGAACGTCCTTTATTCATACACGATATTGAGAACAATCGTTCCCAACATAGCCAAGCCATATGACATCTCAGATCCATTTAATTTTCCTTTTCTAGTTACCTTTCACATGTTTGTACTTCCACAATCCATTTACCACTATATACCAACCAATCTAATTGACTATCATAGTCTTACCTTCCACTACACTTACTCATGCACAGAGCTTCATCTAAGTTTTACATCACATGTTGGGTACTAGAATATGAATCTCCCCGAGCTCCACTAACTTTCCTCTTTTCCCAGTCAATTCCCAAGACTCAACACATAAAAGGAAACCCAAGAAACAAACAAGAAGAAAACCATGAAAGCCAATAACAGAAATATGACACCACAACCAAAGTGGCATAACTATGCACTAGACACACTCAAAATCGCAAATTGATGACAACAATCACAAAATACCAAAATCAAAAGGCTAACAATAGACACCATGACTCAATCCCCATGGTTCCCAGTGCTTTGAAAGGAAAGCTCAACTTGAGCCTTCTTCAAGATTTCATGGCAACCTATTTACCATGCAACTCCCTACATTATACTGCTATAAACACATAATGTCAGTGCATAAATAAAAATAAAAATACATCAATTACCTTACCTTGTTGGCCAAGCATGCTACCTTGCAACTGAACACATCCATGCAATCTCTCAAGGGACTCTAATTCTTTGACAAATCCACTTGTTAGTTATCAAGTACATGTTCATGAAAATAGAATGTATCCACATAATGTCAAACAAAATCAAGGTTAAGAAGACTCTTTGTATGCAAAGCACTCATTCGTTTGGAATTAGGGTTTCCAAACATAGCCAAAGGAATTCTTACATGATTCTTTTCTTTTACCCTTACCCTACTGCAATTGAGTCTTACTATATACTGTCACGTCACCCGACTGTTAGTTATATAAACACATCAATTATTACCTTGTCACACTAATACCAAGCATGTTACCCTGCAACTAATCATGCACTCCAACCACATGTTCGAAATATCAAGGCAATCATATCTATCATTTTGAAATCAATTTTTACAAATAATCATGTCATAATCTATAGTCAACTCATAGTCATTAGACATAATGCTACAACTATCACCTACTATACTCAAGTACATATCAATTGTCTCAACACATATGTGTTAGTAAAACTATCTTAACACAAGATCATTGGAACACATACTCATATTATGAAATTCATCAAACATTCAACCAACTTACAGACATACTATGTTAAATAAGTGAACTAGACGACATAATAAACACCAAATGCTCGAACATCAAATAGGTGACATAATCAAACAATCGAGCACCAAATATCTGACATAAGCAAACTCGTACTTTAGTGTATTTTAAGGGAGGAAATCTTTTCTACGCAATAAAGCTAGGATAACATGATACAACGTCACAACATATCCACTCAAACATAAATCATGATATCCATAACAATAACTAACTAACATGTTCACATCATAAGCTCACAAGCATTTGTCATTCATGCATAACAATCACATATGTACAATCAATATATATTAGTACAACACCATATCACAAATATGTTGGCTCATACCTAAATATCACAACTATAACCATATGCATAGGTCAAACCAGGTTAACACAATACATATAACATCAAGATCTTCAATGCAATGAACATAATCATCACGCATATGACCAATCCAAATTACAACATCAAGATCTCAATGAAATAACTCTAATTATCAATTTAACTAACATATAACAACAATCAGTTAACATATAACATGCTCATAAACAACATGACCTAATCATTAAGCTAATTAACATAAAACAAAAATAGAAATGCATACAACCATAGGTTATTACCATCGTTGAATATCCGACACATGTGCATATAACTACGCTAATCAACTAACATCTATCATGAATGTAACAATAACATCAAAAGACATGTACATAAACCTAATGTACATAAAACTAATGCATGTAAAGATCCTTAACTTACATACATGCATGCCAAACACACCATACATGTATCACAGTCTTCTATTACCCCAAAGTATAATGTTGCAACCTCACTTTGATAGTCTACATCTCCTACTCTATCCTAGGAAACACATTAGCATCATAAAAACCAATAACATCATGATGACCTAAATTGCATACAATGACTTTACAAGGCATATTTGACCTACCATTCACGCATAACTATAACCAAGGCTATACATGAATAACAACTACATATAGACATATAACATATGAGTGCAAAACCATATACACACCATTCTAACTAGAGTCCTGTCATCAATGCATGACCATATCAACTACACAACCTATAACCTCACGCGTAACAACAAAAACCACCTCACGTGCATTTGATAACATGTGAACACGGATGTGCATAAAAATGCATAATAAACCATATACACATGAAGACATACTCCATGACAACACCTTCAACCTTTAGATGACGACATAACTACAACCATGATCAACACCATGAAAATGAAACAAGCACATGGACAACATGCATAAGGAACAAATATGCAACCAACATGAAATCATAATTAACACACAACCCAAGGAGAGTGCAACCATGCTTTGATACCACTCCGTAAAACCTTCCTCCCACATCTACCCAAGAAATTGGCCAAATGGGGTAAACATGCTATGAGAGGCCACTATGATATGATTCGCCTTTCTAAGTCACATTAAGGAAATGGAACCAATAGAAACACACCATACCAACATCCAACATCGTCAATAGAACCCTTAGAAGACAAGTCAACCACTCAAAAAACCTATCCCTTAGTCTCACTATTGTTTTATGTCCCTTGGATCATATTCACTCTCGTTCTATAGGCAAGGGAGCTACCAACAACCTAATGTCACCCTCACAAGCCTACCTACCAAGGATTGTGGACCAAAATTATCATTGTTGTGCTAGGGACTCTGGGATTTGAGCCACCTTTTCAGGCCCAGAGCTAAGACCACTACCCAAAATGGAATAATAGCTTGAAACCAAGGAAACAATGAAGCAAAAACAATAAGCCCAACAAGACCTTAACCAGACCCCTACTAGCCATGACAAGAATTTTCTTAAACAATTAGTAAATATGGAACCTACATGTGTAAATAACAGATCTGAGCATAGGGGTCTCATACTTATCTATGATTCGCTACGAAGAATGGTCTCGTTATCACATTAGCTGCCATTTCATCCGTTAGGTGATAGATACATTGATCATTAAAGAACAAATAATAACATGATGAGATCCACTCATGGATGTTGTCATAAAACATGTAAATAAATAGCATAATAGTGACATAAATACCAATGAAATCACAACCATATAGAAAACATATAATCTATCATAATACTCATAGAGATATGAGGATAAATAACCTTTCATTAATGATGCAAAATCCAAACTCAGGATGGGACTACCATATTCCAACCGCCCGTAGAATGGTTGAGCCAAATCTTTCTTCAGCGATTTACCCCCATGTGATATTCTAAGCATGAATGTGGGATCTCATAGAACACATCAATGAAACCTCATCCAAGGCTTCTAGAGGCCATCCACCTCAACCCATCAAACAGTGATTCCACCTCATGGTCATACATCACCAAAAATATCATCAGATCAGTCTCTATCCAAACCTTCTAGGGCTACAGAGCGTTTGTTCCAATACGGCTCCTAGGACTAGTAACTCAACCCACGGCTGCTACTGGGCTCCAGACTATTTTTCCAACCAAGGCTCCAGGACTAGTAACTCAACCCATATCTTTTATTGGGCTATAGAGAATTTTTCCAACCAAGGCTCCAAGACTAGTAACTCAACCCACCAAGGGCTCCAAAGCATTTGTCTAACAAGGGATACGAGACTAGTAACTCAAGCCAAGTTGTTCCAGGGCTCCAAAGCATTTGTCCAACAAAATCTACTTGGACCATTAACTCAACCAAAGTCTTTATAGGGCTTCCAGAGCATTTTTTCAACCAAGGCTTCCAAGAATTAATAGCTTAACCCAAGTTAACGAAACATGAACACCAACCAGAAAAAAATAAAAATAAACCCACAACACCATGGCTATCTAGGAAATGACAATGTTAGGAAATCCACTATCAATCCAGGAAATCCTCCATGCCAATGACAGGTCATGACCAAGAAACCACATGCATGTGCCATGCATGCCAACACTAGTGAAGAAATTATACATGCAACTCAGTACCTACAAGAACATCTTATGTAGATGTCAATCTCGATGCCCTCTTGCACTTTCCTACGCTTCCTTTGTCTTCTTGCTCCAAAAATCCAAGTATGCCACACCCACCACGAGTGCTCCAAGAAAACTATAAGTATCCAAGAGTATGAGAGAGAGAGAAAATAATGAGAGAGCACCAATACTGAACTGATCAAGCCTTGCCCACTGATCCTCATAAGCCTTTTTATTAATAAGGCCTATTTTATTCACTTTCCATTATTTTCCTTCAATTTCCTCCTCACATGCAACCTGTGACATTTCACCTTCCTTTTCTCCTAATTTCCATCATTTTCATAATAAAATGCCAATTAATTCCTCGTGCCTTTCCAAAAACTTTACCAAATTCCTTAGCCATAAACAACTAAATGAACACCCACTAGGATGTCCTTCCCACCATTCGGCTTGGAATACGTGTCCCATTGTCTGTGGTATTTATATATTTTTACATCGAATTTTCACCAAGGTTGTTACAGGTAAGTTGAGTTCCTATTCTTGGAGCCTTGGTTAGACAAATGCTCTGGAGCATGACAACAATTGTGGGTTGAGTTACTAGTCCTAGAGTCTTGGTTGGAACAAATGCTCTAGAGCCATGGATGGTTGGGATAAAGACCAATCTGATGATGATTTTGGTGATGTCCGACTGTGAGGTGGAATCATTGTTTGATGGGTTGAGGTGGATGGCTTCTAGAAGCTCTCGATGGTTTTGGGTTGATGTGTTCTATGCAATCCCACATTCATGGTTGGAATATGGCACAGGAGTGAATGGCTGAAGAGAGACTTGCTCACCCATTCTACAGTTGGGTGGAATATGGAAGTCCCATCCCGAGTTTGGATTTTGCGTCATCAATATGATCTTATTTATCCTTGTATTTCTATTAGTATTATATTGGACTATATGTGGTTTATATGGATATGATTTCATTAGTATTTATGTTGCTATTATGATGCTTATGTATGTGTTTGATGATAGTATCTATGTATGGCTCTCATAATGTTTTTACTTTTAAATGAGTGAAAAATGTATCTATGACCTAATGGATGAAATGGAAGTTTATGTGTTGATGCATCAATGCTATTAACAATTCTCAACTAAGTATGAGAACCCTATGCTCATATATGTTATTTACACCTGCAGTTTACACATTCATTAAATATTTGACAAAATGCCTATCATGGCTATTAGGGGTCTAGTTAAGGTTTCATTCAAGTGATTTCATTTATACCGTTATTTCCTTGTTATTTTACTATTCTGAAGATATGATTCAATTTTGGGTCGTGACTGGGGCTCTGGGCCTAAAAAAGACGCTCAAATCCCTGAGACGCTAGCACAATACTATGCAAAACAGTCCTTGAACACTGGCGTACATGCCTGTGAGAGTCTCCAGAGGTCCCTGGACACTAGCATGGACATACATGAGAACGTACATAGGTCAAGTGGTCCAAAAGCTCAGGGGGGCCTAGGGTCTGGTTGGTAGAAAGGTTGGATTGGTTCCTGAGGGTTCTAATATTGATGTTGAATGTCAGTATGGTTTGTTTTCATCGGTTCCACTTCCTCTATGTGACTGAGGAGGTTGAGTCATATCATAGTGGCTTCTCATCACATGTTTACCTTGGCTATCTGGTTGCTTGGGTGGATGTGGGAGATGGATGTTGCAATCATGAGATTCATTGAAGAAAATATATTGTCTAGATTTGGGTGTCCAAAGAAAATGGTTACAAAAAATGCACAAGATTTTAGTAGTATTAAAATGATAGAATTTTTTGAGAAATATCAGATTTCATTGCATCATTATACACCATATCACCCACATGGTAATGGGTTAGAGGAATCATCAAATAAAATTCTTGTTAAGGTTATTAAGAAAGTATTGGAAAATCAAAAAAGAAGTTGGGATGGTCATCTCAAATATGTAGTTTGGGAAAACATAGTATCACCCAAAATATCTACTTTAAAATCTCCTTTCCAACTTATACATGGAACTGAAGAAATTTTCCCTACACAATTAGCATTTCCAATCATGAAAATTTTATAGGAATAATATGAAGAAGATGATGATCTTTCAAGGAGAATTAATCAGATTATTGAGCTAAACCAAGATAGAGATGAAGTTCAGCACAAGATTCATCAATATCAAAACAAAATGAAAATTTTGTTTGACAGGAAGGCTAGAGAAATAGAACTAGAAGGTGATCTATTTCTAAGATGGGATGCCTGAAGAGAGGAAATAGGCAATCATGGAAAATTTGATAATTTGTGGTTGGGACCTTTCAGCATTGTAGAAGTAAAGGGAAATAATACTTTCATTTTGTGCAACTTGGAAGGACATTATTATTCATTTCCAGTCAATGGGAAATACCTCAAACACTATATTTAGTATTAAATGCTTGCAACCATGTTCATTGTAAATTTCCGATTTTCTTTAAATTTCAGCATCAAAGTGTGTTTTTCACAACAAAGACTCCATAGCCCAAGGAGAAGGCACATAGATCTACAAGTTCTTTGCATCCCACAGGGGGAAGCAGTCCCCAGATGGAGCCAATGTTGTAACTTATTTTTACTATCATTTGTTTTCTACTTTTCCCTTTATGTTGAAAAAAATAAAAATAGAAAGGAGAATAAAAAAGAGAGAAAGAAATAAAGAAATGAAAAGAAAAATGCGAAAAAGAAACAAATCAAAAATCAAAAGAAAAGAAATAAAAAGGGATAAAAAAATATATTTGAAAAAACTAAAATAAATAAATTATCCCAAATTCAGTGTGCAAGTCAAACTGTCGCATTATTTTATTTTTATTGTTATTTTAATCCTTTGTATTTTTCCAAGGGTCAATAAATTTTTAAATAAAATGATTTGACATTCTGTTGGATAGTGTAAAATGTTATTGGAAAGCAATGGATGAGATCATCCCCTCTTAGATTAATGGTAGAGGATAGGTTTAGGACCCCCCTGCACGTTTAAAGGTTAATGGGGGGGTGGGGGTGGGGTGGCCGGGGGGGGCGTCTGGAAAGTTGATTTGATAATATTGCCTACTCATACATGGTAGACACACATGATGTTAGGGACCCCCCACTCTAATGCCATTAACCACCTATCCCCCACTGCCCCCTCCGCAAACCAATTTTCCAACTCATCTTCACTCCCACTCCTATTCATATACTGCCACTTGTCGTTCTGCTATTCTCTCCCACCAAATAGATATATAACAATTTAACAATTAAATGAGTCCCTCCAATGTCTATTTTTATTAATTATACATACCAAAATGGTTATAGTCTCCATCTTTTTAAATATCCTCTTTCCAAAATATCATTACCCTACATACTCCATGTTCATGATTTCTCCTTTCACCAGCACAAGTGTCACCCAGAATTTCACAATTATGCAAGCATCTTCCTATGAAAGTGATCATAAATAGCTTATTAATTCACCACCTTAACTGGTAATTTACTGTTTAAAATTCCTTCTCACAAAGGCACATCTAAACTAGTTGTAGAAATCGCTACATTACCCTTTTTCATTAACCTAGACGAGCTCCCTTTGGTCAATACCCAATATACAATCTTAGAGACCTAGTGCGAGTTCGATCTATATGAACTCCACAACTAGGAAAACTAGAAATTCCAAGATGTTAGTGATGAATTGAATATCTGGGAGTATTTCTTTCCCCAATTTGTCTTTCCCCAAACTCATCCCTTCCTAGAATTTGTCACCTAGTGCCATCTCAGGTATCTTCCCAGCCCGAGGGCTATAATTGCCCCAAAAAATGAAGTTTTATTCGCAATTACACCTAAATCCATATGCAAAGCACTACAAATCCATTTCCAAGCTCCTCTGTAGCCCTTTCCTACTCATTCCTTCATGGAGATCTATCAGAAACTTACATTTCTCTAGAGATCTCGTACTTTTGAGTCATTCCTACCTAAAAATTCTAAATTGCCTATAACTAATCTACCCTATTCCACTACAATTTTTTCATAAATGTCAAGGCAGATTATTTCCATGGTCACTTGTTTGTTAGGGTACCCTACCGATTAGTGGGCACATGAATTGATACTGGGATTTTTTCATTTTTTTCTCTGTGTAATAAGCCTTCATTGATTTTTAATCACAGTAAATTTCTATTAGACATTATTCATGATCAATTTATAATTTCTTTTGCTGAAGGTTAATTCAAACAACAATCAATTCTTGTATATTTTATTTTATTTCATTAAATGGAAAGGTTTAAATTCCCATTGCAGAAGTTAGATGCACAAGAAAAACATCAATCTATTATTCACTAGAATTGCTTGGTAAGGAAGAACACAGAAGAGTACTCCTTTAGTGACTTTGTAAACTAGTTTTTGCATATCTCCTTATGTCTTCTCAACAGTGAGGTAATACGAAGGATTTCAACTGACATCAGAAGAATTTTTCACCTTACTGAATAAGCTAAAGTTTGATACTGGTACCTTTACTAGAATTATATAGAGATTAGAGTATATGGTTGTGAAATCCCTCCCTACACGTTACCAATGTTTGTGCTAATAAGGATGTTTGTCTTATAATACATCAAGAAAATGACGAATATGGATGATTTTCAATTTTTATCCAGGAGGCAAAACACACAATTCAAGTTGAAGGCATAGATTGGCCCTTTCATTATTAATACCAAAGTAGTAGTGAAGGAGACAGATAATTTGTTAAAGCAAATGGAATTCAAGTTGATTTTTACTTGGACCTATGATCCCTTGGGAATTATTTGAAGGTTGAGATTTGAGCAGAGAACAACACCTTATGCATATACAACCAGTCCAGAGATAAGACAATATGAAAATCAAGAAGAATGGCACGAAAATACACTCTAGGAAGTTAAGGAACAAATTGTTAGTCAAACAGCTTCACAAACTCTAGTTCCTTAAGAAAAAGAAACCAAAAGATTAAGAGAAAGTATATTTCCTATAGAATCATAAATTCAAGCTATAGGGTTTCACACTCTTCAAAAGGAGAAAGAAAATAATCACTAATGAAGGGCCCTTATAAGGAAGGAATTCAAAAGAGAAGGTTAGAGTAGTGATGTCAAGATTTCCTACTACTTCCTTTCCACAAATTGAATAGATCACAATAGATTCTCCTGTGTCATCCGTCTCTCAAGATACAGTGCAACAAAATATTTTTTCTAGATATAGAGAAATAAAAAGGAAGAATGAAGTTGTAAAGGGCTCTACTTATTCTGAATTTTGGATATTGTCTTTGAATACCCAGCATAGAATTTGTTTGCACTTGATACTGAAAAGGGAAAATTTCAATTATCCTTCTTAGACATTAAGGTTCCAGTCCCTAAAAGTGTAGAAGATCAAATTGATCAAATAGATCTTCATAAGCAAGCAGGTGAAACAATATATTCTACATTGACAAGGTCAGCCATGGCTGCCTCTAAGCTACAAGATTCCTTGAATAATATTCACACACATTTAAAAATAGAGAGAATTTCATCCTTAGCTAAAGATAACGAAATCAAAACACTTGAATATTTTGTTATCAAACTAGGATATGATCCTAGTGATATCAAGGTAGCATAAGTTATGATAAAGAATAAAATTATAACATTCAAGCATTGAGGAAGAAACTTGAACTTCCTCCTATAGAGAATCCACAAGCTAAGGAAGTATGTTAACTAGAAAAGAAAAAGGAAAATATATTTAAGTTAATAGTCGAACAAAATGCCCAAATTCAGAAGATGGAAGTTGACAAGGAAACACTCTTGAAAGAAAAAGAGTAGCAATCCAGTATTACAACTATCGTTCCCATAGTGACACCTTCTACACCAAGTACATAAACAACATGGACATCTACAACAAAAACAATGACAGTAGAAACAAAATCTATTGATTCAACAAAAAAATTATCAAAGGCCATGGGAGACCTACCTTTGAAAGACGAAGAAATTGAGAAGCTTAAGATGCAACTCCAAAAGATTCAAGAACAAAAAATCAAGTTTGATAGTGCATATTTGGCAGAGATTCAAAAGTACCATAAGTTATCTCAACAATTAGAAATTTATGAGAATGAATCATTGATTGCACAAGCTATTCCTCAGGCCAAAGAAAATATCTAGATTGATATGAATGCATTAGTGACTGAGTTATGGCCTTCCATTTAAATTATTTTTGAACAAGAAGATTTATTGCAGAGATCAAAAGCAACAGTAGCAGAAATAAAAGAAGACCTAGACCACAAACCAGGAGATGCCACAAGGATAATGTTGTAGCAGCTACAACCACCCTATAGAATTTTTTCTTAGCTTTGTTTTGGAGCCTCCCTGCCAACTTTTCATAACACATTGTCTTCTTTGTCAAGTACACAAGCTTCAATGTTTCCCTTGCACAAAGGAACTCTGTCGATCATAACTTGATGCATTCCCCTCATAGGTTGTTCTTTCGGACTTGGTCCAGCTACAGGCTGAGCAACTCCCCTGAGAAATTGTGCATTTCTGGAGGGAAACTAGCCGCCCCTCCAGAAATTGTGCAATCATGTCTAGCAGCCTGTTGGGCTCCAAAATTGCGCAATTCTGCTAGTCAACACTCATAGTGAAAATTGCGCAAATTTCCCCAGCAACAATGTTGAGCCCAGAATTTTCACAAATATGGGTAGTAGTTAGCTGCTCTGCCTTCTTGGGTAGTCGGCACAGCTCCCAGCCAAAAATAGGCATTTCCTTCAAGTAGTTGAGCAACTTCATGCACGAGCAGTGAGGTTGACCAGTTCCAGTCGGGACCAAGGAAACTTGACTTGCATGCATGGCTTGCATTTTCCTAGAATAGAAAAAGGAAACATAAAAAAGGCATCCCATGATTTAGGGAGCTATTTTTAGTAGCTAGAGGTTACATGCAAAGTTTTTTTAGAAACTTTCTTCCAAGTGTCCCTTTTTCCTAGATTTGTGGCATGTGCATCATGAGCTCAAAATTTATTTATTTGATGCATTAGAGCTCATTCTTTAACATTGATCATGGAGCTCTAACATCCCACAACACATCCAAGACTCTTTGACACATCCGACTCATCTATTCACGGGCACGTGGCCTCAACTTGTCCTTTTCAGCCTTTCTGTCACTTTTTGTGTATTCTCTTGTGTGAGTGTTAATTGCTTGATTTCTTTGAATGCTAATTGTAATTTACATGTATGCTAGCTTGTCCTAGCACTATTTCAGTTTTTGTACCTATCTCACTACTGTGGCATGAATGAAACTATTTTCCATGAATGGTAGTTGATTCAACGACTCACTTCATCCACATGCATGTTGATCTATTTATTGAAATTTTCATTCATGTTTGCATTGACTATCAATCACTTCTACTTTCACTTAGTGTCACCATCCATTCACCATCTTATTTTGTTTTAGTTTCTCGTCGAAGAGTTTGACCAACCTTGGCCCAGACTCTGCCTTCACCGAGACAACATCACGCAATATAGGGAAGGAAGGCTTTGTATTTCTCTCTAGAAATGCACATTTCTACCTAGCACTCTCCTCTAGAAATGTTTTGTGCATTCCTGAGGGACAGTGAATGCTAGCCGAGAAAATTGAGTAAGGTAGTCCCTTGGCCTGCAATCACTTCCAGCTGGAATTTCCCATTGTGTAATCCCAACAACCAACAACCAGTATGGATTGCGCATTGTGCAAATCCAATAGCCAATCTTGCCTCCCAAACAACCCAAAATTACTTTTGTGTAGTTCTGGCAGCCAGTCACCCAGCCTCCCAGAAGGAATTGCATAATATTGCCTATCAGTTCCCCAAGTATGTGTTGGGTCATTCCCCGAATTTTCTTTGGTTTTCACCGACATATTTCTTGCCATGCATGTTTCTTGTCTCCAGATCTTTTATGTGTTCATATGCCTCTTAGTAGTACAGGATCAATGGCTTCCAAGAAAGTGGGATCACAGGACATTGACAGGAAGGCAGTTGGAGCAGCAATTGAGTAAGTGTCCTTTGGTCTACTGATCTATGAAGATACAAAGTTGTTTCTAGACAAGGACATCAAGCTAAAGTGGTGAGAGGTCAATGAAGCATTTGCAAGCACTTTTGAGGAATACCTCGAAGACTGTCAAGTATATGTGAACATTCACAAGTCTGACTTGTACCAGATTGCATGTAGATACCCTGAGTTCCCATGCGTGGATATGATACACTGGATCATCTCTCACACTGATCCAGAGATGATGACCTTGAGTAGTATCAGTGGGACGAAGCTTGCAACCTTCTTGGCACGATATTATGATGAGATGTATGAGATGTCAGAGCCCGTGACTATCATGAAGACTGCATTCAACTTACCCAACAACAGTGCCCACTCCAGAGACAATCTAAAGAGTTGGGTAAAGGAGCTGGATCGATTTAGGTTGACACCCAACTAGATATACAATATGAAGATATTGAGGAAGGCATATAAATACTTGGTCATATTATCTTGTCGAATATGGCCAAGAAAGCACGAAAAACATCCTACAAAGCTGGGTGACCGCACTGGAAAACTTCCCGTAAATCTCTGCATGCATGTTAGCTCATCAGCTGAAGGAACAATTAACGAAGGCTCGACAATCACCGATAGGTATGCATGTAGAGATTTACATGTCCACCTACATCTTAGGTGCAATATGTGCCCGACAGGAGTTCCCAGGCTTGTAGTGGGCATGGTCACCAGAGAGGACTGTTGTGAACAAGTATTTCAAGTTGTTGTCCGAATGCAACTTCAAAGGAGTAATCACACAATTGTTCGATCATTTGGTCACCATAGTGTACAAGATGATATTCGAACAGGATCCACCCTGCACGTCGAAGGGGGCAATGGAGGCACTGATAGGCATTGTTGATTGGTATGCCTCACCATCTAACACCTTCATCCAAATGTTCAGCATGGAGAAGCCTCCGCATGTTCTACCGAAGTTTTCCTTAGACATACTTGTCATGTAGGAAGTAGCATATCACATCTTGGCACGATTGATAGCTAGACTGCATCGGAAGAAGAAGGCACCTTGGCCCGCTCTTCCGCTGTAGATTGGGTTATATGAGATTCAGAGTATCAAGCAAGTGGATTTCAATGCAAAACTGATGAAGAAATACCCATTCGACCTCCGAAGCTACAACCTGTATGACCCACATTGTATTGTTAAGGATCACTACATGAGACTTCAGTTCAACTAGATCAACGAGGCATGTCATTAGGTTGAGGAGGACCCATGGAGATATTTCTACAATTTCTCCAGACCTAATGAACCGGTCAGCTTTGTTGTGGAGTGGTTAGCGAAGCAACATGAAGTAGCATCATGGAGAGCACTAGCAGCAACAGTAGTAGCAGTGGCATTAGAGGCAAGCATACCAGTGTGGGACAAAGGTAGGAGGAATATTTTCAGTCACATGGAGGAGGAGAAAAGCTGTAAGTTCCAAGCAGATGCATTGGTAGATAAAGCAGCTATGGCTATAGAGGCAAAGAGGCACCAATGCGACATGCGAATCACGCAAAGGTAGAGGTATAAGAGAAGAATGGAAGAAGTAGATAAGGAGTTACATGAGTTGAGGGAGCAACTCTGAAAGGAACAAGAGTTGCAAAAATAGGAGAGGGAAGCGCAGCAGCAGTAGATACAGTAGGGGGCGCAACATGTGAAAACAGACGAAGCAGTGCCTGTAGAAGTAGTTGATTCATCAAAATAGCTAACATCAGGCGAATAGGGTGAACCATCATAGGAGCATGACTTCACTCATGAGATAGAGCAAGCACTTCAACAGTTGGATGTAGACATGGAACAGAAAGAGTTGGAACCGGAGACCGACCTCATGCCTCATCACCAAGAGGTCGACTTACCCACTTCACTGCATCTAGATGATGATAAAGTCTCAAGTGATGAAGGAGGCACTGAGATTCTTGGTGATCAGTTGGAAGGAGAGATGCACAACATCTTATTCGACGAATCTCAACATAGAGTTTTGCAGCCTCACAAAGTATCAACTCCAGAGGATCATACATCTCATTCGTAAGTTGAGGAATGAGTGATCGTGACTGATGTGCACAAACATCCAGCATCCTTGGCCGATGCAACTAGAGTGTATGCCGAAGCCACTGGCTAAAGTGTTTGCTTTCTCATAGTTGAGAATGAGTGAATGGAAAAGGAACTATATACGACCAAGAAAGGAGGAGACTTGGTGACAATGTCTGCTCAAGCTAAACTGAAGAAGGCAATACTAGATGAAGTTTTTTCCCTTGACACAGCTATGCGAGAATTGTACTCTAAGTTTGGTACGTGCATCATCATTAGAATTTTTCCCAACATTCAGCTTGGAATAAGTGTTCCATCAACGTTGTTATTATTCTTGCCTTTATTAACTTTTATTACATGGAATTTTCACTAGGGTTGTTTGCAGAACCCTCTCCTTTGGGGTAACACCGTCCTCAGTTTGCAACAACACCTATAACCATAAAACTACTGTAAGAAAAATATATTGGCGATGAAGATTTATAACTTAGATCTTTGTAGTATTTAATGATCAACCTACTGAGAAGCAACCCAACATGTAAACATAACACCATATCATCATAATGACATGATACCCATACCGCTTATTGGAGCTTTATAACATAGATCATGGTGTTATTTACATCCATATACATATGTACATATAGAAACATCATCAAAACATGTACCAAAAGATATGCCGAGATATATACCAAAACACCATACCAAAACTTCTTTGCCTTAACCGACAAATAAGGAAGGATACATAGATCACATCTGATCCACCATCTCTCATGTAGCGTCATCGGGCTCAAAGTTCTTCCACTCCACTTTAACTTGCTTGATTGATTTGTTAGGGTCCTATAATCTATAGGATAAATTTATGATTATCCATTGATATTTTATGTTATGAGATGTTGTATATAATATTTCATTCTCCAGATTATTTCCAATGAAAAAATAGAAAAAAGAAAAGAAAAGAAAAGAAAAATTAAAATGAAAAGGGGATATAAAAGAAAATAAAATGATATATGTAAAAAAAATAAAATAAAAAATGGATAAATATTCAGAAAATAAAAAATATGATGAAAAACCCCTTAAAAAATAAAAATATGGATTGCTAGTTTAAATGTCACATTACTTGTTTAATAATTAAGTTTGATTGGTTTAATCACACAATGTAGTCATGATTAATTAAGTGTTAATAAAGTTATTTTTGGTGCAACACTTTTTGTCGTTATATAATAATGCTCGAGCTATAGTCAATGGCCATGATCTAACCTACCCAGGTCAACAATGGATGATCACTTTAGACCCCCCGCCCCCCTCTTCGACAGTTAATCAAGGGGGCGGGGGGGGTGCCCGAAAAGAGGATTTCAGGTTGTTTGTAGCGTGGCTTTTCCTAGTGGAATTTGGACTCACCGCCGCCCCCCCCGCCCTAAACTACTTACCACTCTTCTCCCCCTCTGAAATCTTCTTTTCTCTTCTTCCTGCATAAAAAGGAAGCGTTGACTCTGCTCCTTCTGCTCCACTCCTATCTTGCCAAGTGGCATATCCTTTTGCACTCCACTCAATTCGGCTCCCACCACATGGCACTTCCCCTTCCCATTCCGCTCCCACTCTTGTTGCATCTCTACATATCACTTAACCATTAAACTATCCATTTCAGCACATAATCGTTCCCAAAGTAATTAACCCACTCTGTTAAATGGAAATTTGACAACGGTATAGAGATCTTGCACATAAAAAAAATAGAACCCCATTTAGTCGAACTTTACCCTACACTCCAGTGACAGTGAGCGCATGCTATTCTTGCAACCGTATCAAGCCAAATCGTTTTCTTTCGACCACTCCTGGGTAATTACTGTTGTTCCCATCTCATTTCCTTAAAAATGTCTTCTAAAGGTAAATAAAAAATCACAGGGGAAAACCCCATGCTTCCCCTTGTAATTTACTTAGACCATCAACCTTTAGTGGACCAACATTATAATATTTCAGAAAGGAGTTGTGAATTCGACCTCTATGAACTCCACAACTGGTTATAACAAAAAATAATTGATCTTAGTGATGAATTGAGTTTGTGGGACTCCTTAACACCTCAACTTATTTTTCCCCAAACCCATCATTTTCTAGACTCTGTTGCATGGTTCTATTTCAGATACATACCCAGTCAAAGGAAAATCATGACCCAGAACAATGATATTATTTTCACAACTACCCGTGACTCCATTTTCCAAATGCTGTGGATCCAGAATTCAACCTCTATGAAACATTGTTCAGTAGATTCCCTCATGGAACTCTACAAAAACCTCATTTTCCCTCACATAGCCAAAATATTTGAGACATTTCTACCTGAGAATGTCCAATTTTTGAAGACAAACCCTCCTAATCCATCCTTGATGTTTCCTGAAATCACCAAGAAAATTATCTCTATAGTTTCTTGTTACTCGACTATCAAATCGATCAATGGGTTGATGAAACCATTATAGGTTTTATATCAGTTTTTTCAACGGAAGAGAAACATTTTTTCATTTTCAATTGCAATGAATTCTTAGTAGAGGCCATCCACGAACAATTCCTTAAGTTTTCTACAAAAGGAGTCTTCAAACATGGTTCAGTTTTAGTGTACTTATTCCTATGCCATTAGGTAGACATATTTCAATTTCCATTACAAAATCTAGACGAACAGGGAAATGCACAATCTGTGATTCATTGGACTTCCTTGGTAAGGAATCACACCAATGAATTCGTGTTGGCTTGATGGGCCCTCGCCCAGGTTTAGTGTTAGTTAGCCAAGAAAATCCCAAGACTATTGGCCCTTTCGACATCAATCTGCAGAGTGTGGACTGAAGTCTAACCCCAGGCAGTATGGGGGGATGTAGGAACCAAGTTTCCACACCCTGAGATGGTTGTGATGTCCTTTCTATACCTTAATTCTGCCTTCACGTAGATCAATAAGCCTTTAGGGATTATCGATGTACTTTTCTATTAGTCTTTCAGAACATCCGCGAAGGTTTGCGATCATCCTCCGTGTAACCCTAACAAGAGATCTCGACACTTACACACCTCTGTAGCTACTTTGTTGTATAGTTCTCCAAATTATCTTAAGTGTTTTCCAATTATATCATGCAATTTAAATTATCCTTGCAAAAGCATATATCTATACATGTATTCATATAATAGAGGAAACATATAGATGCGTGCATCAATTTAACAATAAAACATAAACCCAGTGCTTAGCATAACATAATCACATGTAATTGGTAGAAGTAAAATACACAGTAATTTCAGAATACTCTTCTTTATTGATGATCCAGATTTTCAGCACAGACTCTGACTACCCTGTGCACACAGCTGCAGGGGTCTGTGTAATAAGATGCAGACTTCTACCCTAGGCCTCTGTGCACTCAGTTGGAGAGCCTTCTTCCTATGCTAATACTCTCATTCTTAGCTCCTTAGAGACTCATCAATGACTCTTTCTATATCAACTCTACTAAACTGACTTTTAGATTCCTCTAAGACCTTATTTTTATACAATCTCATGGTCTGCGGACCAAGGGTGGATCTCATCAAACCGACACAACCTATCTAAACTAAGGATGGAAACGATTTTTGACTCTTGATATATTTGTGCTCCGCGATGACAAAATGTGGAGACTTCACATTTCTTTATACAAAATTCAAGCTTTCTGCCCCAAAACTTGGGTTTTTAACCCCAAAATTGACCCCAGGGACCCATTCCCAATAGGCCCCCAACATAAACATGGTGACTCACCCTTGAGTCACTCAGCCGTCGTGAAGATCTTGTCACGAATACCTCCCAACTCTACTTGGACTACTGTGACTTCAACAACACACTGTGTTGCTGCCTACGTCATTTCCTCAACCAGCTGCTTTGTCACTGGCCCTGTACTATCTGATTGTATCTTCTGCTGAGTCACTTGTAGACCATCCAACTTCCCTTTGATGGTGGCATTGAGCTTATAGGCTTCATCAAGCCATGGCCCTATTCTAGCCTTGAGGACACTCTCTTTGCGCTACGCTGCATCCACCTGCTCCTTTCGTACCTTTTCCTCTTGCAGTTTTGCTAGCCTCTACGTAAGGGTGATGGTGTGTGTCATCACTTTGAATTCATCATATCTCTGTTGCAACTCCAAAGCCTCCATTTCCAACCTTTGCAAGGTGAAATCCTCCTGCAAATTGGTAACCACTTCGAGTGCTTGCTCGAAAAACGCGGTGCACTCCTTCACTACGTTGTTCACTGATTCCATGATGTCTATCACAATTGTCTCACACTACTCTCGGTCTTATGGCATGGTTGAAGGCTGGGCCTTCAACTTTAGTTTTGTAATCTTAAGGTTCAAGTCAAACTAAACCTTCGCCAACTCTATTCTAGCATCGGGTACTCCAGCAATGAGCTTCCAGATCCACACATCTACTGGATCATCATCGGGAATGACCAGGTCTGGGACAAACCTGCATGCCTCAACCATGACCTTGGTTGCTCACTCATTTTTTTGTGATGGGTTTGACGAGGCTAATAATGGAATTTCTTTGTACTGTCATCTAAGCATTGTTGACTTTCTTCTCACTGGTAACATGTAACGCGTGTTGTTCGTGGGCCCGAAGTTCTGTGGTCATGCCATCCTTCAAATTGTGAAGCACCTCACTGGGAAGCATGGCCAAATTGAGCCCATCTCCTTTGAGGGTGTTGACAACAGGCCTATCAGCTTCAATATCTATGGTTAGCACGCCCGCCAACAACATTATTACCCAGGGATCCAGTGTGTGCACCATCCTTGTTGCTTCCGATGTGCTGGGTGACAAACTAGTTGACACCATGCTGGTTTGGACCTGTGATGTCTAGATCTACAACTCGCACATACTGGTCTGAATGACCCCCAAGGCCTGCTTCTGTTGTAGGTTGAACTACTGCAGCAGTTCCATGGTGGCATCTATGACCGTATCACCGATATAATTTAAATCACCTTCTGTTAAGGTGATTTTATTGAGAGAAGTCTTTTTCGCCTTAGAATTATTTCGTAGCCCTACGTTCTCTGGATCTCTATTGTGCTTAATGTGGAATGGAATAGATTCTAGGTCTACTCCTCCCTAGTCTAATTGCTGGTACTCCTCCTCTGTCTCAGAAGAGGGCGACTTCTAACTCCTATCAGAGTCACGCTCCTCTTCTTCCATATGTCCTCCCATCTACTTCGTGGTGGCATGCTCTACCTTGGCCTTCTCCTTAGCCTCCTTTTTTCTCTTTATAGCCAACTGCTCCATCTTCAGCTTACCCTATTCCTTTTTTTGCTATGCTGCAATCTTGATAGACCCAGTTGTCCAGTCCGAGGCAGTGCACCAATCTACTGGCCAGTAGTCGAGGACTTCTGTAATTCTGTTGTTTGTGGCCATGTATGGAAATTCATATCATTTCTTCTCAGGGTCCTTTCATGTGCATATTGAGACTCAATGGAAGTCGGCCTTGAACTCGACATACTCCTACATCTTCTCAAACATAGTTGGTGATATCTGCAATTTGCGGTTGATGTCCATATGGATGCTCATCTCCATCAAGATCCAAAATATCTTGTTGTCCTTGACCATTTGAGGGTCCTTCATAGCCCATAGTGAAGAGAAATTCATTGCCTCTGGTAGGTTGGGTGCGACCAAAGGAAACTAGCTATCCTTTGGTAACTCCCACGCGATCAACACTATGGACAACAACAGTCAGGAATAGTGGAATGTTTCGATGTGATCTTGTGCCTCTCTGCAATTCACGAGGAACTCCCCGTAGAGGTAGCACACCTAGTTAAACTATATGCCCTCAGTGCACTGGGCCATTAAGGCTACTACTGGTGCCAACACTTCATCTGCACCACACTTTCTCATAATCCTTCCTACCAAGATTTGTGTTGCTACTTTGACTGCGGGGTTAGATATACTTGTGATGGCATAGCCGTGTGGCTTCTTAGCAAGTTTGAATTTGTCCTTCATGGCTTCAGCAAGATCGTGCTTGCCTATCTTTCCGCCAAATGTCATGGCTAGATTTTCTCCTGAGTGCGGCAGCCGAGTGATCATATGGATCAAGATGTCAATGATGGGTATCGACTCTTCCAGCCATAAGCACCCATCGTGCACCAAGAACAATAGCTTCTTGATCACTACCATGGTTATGGGTGTGCGGTTGTAATGCGCCACCCACAACATATTTAATAGATGCACCTTATCCACCACTTTCACCCACTTTCTTGGCTCTATCGTGGTCACACTAGAGTCTTTGTAGAAGACGTGGTGCCTGAGTTGGTTCATTGCTAAATGAGGAAAATTTTATGCATCAGCCAAATCCAAGTCCTCCAATTTTAAAAGGGGGATGTGTCCTAGGTGCAGACCTTCAAAGACAATTTGGTCTGATAGTAAGGGTGTGTGCTGTGTAACCTTTCTTTCATCAATATCCTTTGGAACCTTCGTCTTTCCTCTACATGGAGGAATGTACTCAAGAAGTTTAGAAATGGGGTCAGACCCTTGCACATCAACATCCTATGTCCCCTCCATACCAATATCGTCCACACCCAAATAGAGTTCTTCAACCTCGGCTTCAAGCTCTAGGTCAATCACCTTACCCTTTTCCTGCAAGGTGGGCTTTCTTATCTGTGGGTGCTTTTGGGGTGATGCGTGCACCAGCTATTTTTCTTTCTACATGTCCTTCTTTGATTTTGGATCTTCCTTGGTTAGTGTAGGCCTCAGCCTGGGTGTCCCGTGGGATTTAGGCACTTTGGCTGTTATGAAACCAGCTCACAAAAAGATAGAAAAGATAGATGAACGCCTTAGAAATAAGCCTCTTCGAGGGGGCAACCTCCTTTACATTACACAAATGAACAATTCTTGGATGATACAAATGACAAGACCTCCTTTCTATATATAGGAGTCTAAGGGGTCATAATATAATCAGAGCCGACATAACAATAATAATGTAAGGGCACAATAATAACAATAATGGGCTTCTATGGAGCAAAATAATAACAATATGGGGACTACATGGGCACAACAATATAACAAGGGGGTTGTACTAATAACAATAAGGGGTTACACTTGTACTATAGGGGCCTAACATGCCCCCCTCATTTAAAAATTGTTGTCCTCAATGCTTGAGTAGTTCTTGGTGCTTCTGCATAAAATTCTTCCCATGTGGAATCTTCAGTGGGTAAGTTCTTCCACTTGATGAGATACCCTAAAATTGATCAATTCCGTAACTTTTAGGTTCTTTTTTCTATGAATTCTCCAAGTTCCAATATGATTTTTCCTTCCTCGTCAAGTTCTGGCAATATTGTTTGAATTGGGATCTTCTACAATTTTTGAATGAGTGGCCACACTTCTTCATCCTTATTCCATTCATCCCTTGCTTCATTTATCCAGTCTAGTTGGATAATAGAAATAGCACAAAAAAATGCTTCCACATCCTCATCCTTTCTTGAGAGTGCATCTAGAACAAAATTTTGCTTCCCTTTTTTGTAGATGATTTCAAAGTCATAACTCAACATATTTGTGGCCCATTTTTCTATTCTTCTAAAGATAATCTTTGTTCTAAAAAGTATTTAAGACTATCATGATCCATTTTTACCTTGAAGTGTCTTCCCATTAGGTAAGGTCGCCATTTCTTAAGTGCATGTAGTATTGCCAACATTTCTTTCTCATAAATAACTTGCTTGAGATGTAACCGTAAAAATACCCAATTTCCTACATCAAAACTTCTTTCACTACAATGTTGATCTACCTATTGTTTCATTCGATTCTGCACCAAAGTGGTGTTATCCTTTAAAAGTTGGAGAACTTGTTGTTGATGCTCGATGTGATCTTTCACTACTTGAACATTTTTCTTCTTGATATGTCCTTCTAGCTTGAGAGTTTGAGGAGTGGTAATTTCTTCCAATGCATTACAAGATATGGTCGGATTCATTTCTTGATGCTCAATGTGATCTTTCATTTCTTGAACATTTTTCTTCTTGATATGTCATTCTATCTTGATAGTTTGAGGAGTGGTAATTCTTGCCAATGAATTACAAGATATGGTTGGATTCATTTCTTCTTTCTCCATGTCATATTTCGCTTCTTGAACCCTTTTCTTCTTGATATGTCCTTCTATCTTGAGAGTTTGATGAGTGGTAATTCTTGCCAATGATTTATAGGATATGGACAAATTAATTTCTTCTTTCTCTGGGGTAGGTTCCTAGTGTATATCCTCTTCTTTTGATGTTTCCTGATCCTTTTCTTCCTCCTCTTCATAATCTATGTAAAATAATTTATTCTCAGCACACTTATGACCTTTAGTGCATTTGCTATCACAATTGTAACAAAGCCCTTTTTCTCTTTTTTCTTCCAATTGTTGTAGTGTAATCCCTGTAGGTTGTGGAAGGCTAGGAGAAACAACACTTCCATCTTTATAGTTGTGAGGGGTAGACATCCTTGTTGCCATAAATTTTCTTTCCACTTTGTAACAAAGATCTTTTGCAATTTTTCTTCCACTTGTTGTGGTGTTGCTCTAAAGGTGTTGATCTTTGTATCCTCATAATGTGCTATAATTTCCTCTGTGAAAATTTACCACGTAACAAGTGGTTTAGGAGAAAAATCCCTTTATACCATAAAAATTGATCTTGTTCTAAATATGAAGATGCAATACATACCTTTTGTAATAGTGGTACACCATGTAGATCAAAATATTTCTCCATCTGTAGTATCCAATTTAACGGATCCTTGCCATCAAACTTCCTCATCTTGATTTTTCTTGATTTTAGGATCTTGAACTTGAGATGACTATAACTATGTACTTTCGTATCTTTAAGTTCTGAAATTTGGGTTTGTAATAGCCCTTTTAGTCCTATTTCTAACTCCACAAGTATGATTACAATTGTATTCCTGAGGAAAGATTTATTCCCAATCTCCTGCGATGACTTAATTATAGAACTTTTCATAAGAGTGAACTTGTATGAAGTGCCACGTTTAACTATTTTGACCTTTGGATCTATAAAATATATACAAGAAACTACAGTCTGTCCTCTTTCTGTAACTTCTTACGAAATTTTAATCTGATGCTTAGAGAGACAGTTATGATGATTTTCCCAAGGTGGCCTGTTTGGAATGTAATTTGGGGGTCTACAAAAACTATAACTTCCTCAAACTATGTCTCCGAAACTATAGCGAGACAGGATCTGAAATTTCAAGCCAAGGTTTAAACTAATTGCTTCTCATATGGTTTTTTGGTTTAGATTTTGAAACTTTGTAGTAAAACAATTATAGTGAAAATCCCACAATGACCTGTTTTAGTTGAAATTCTAGAACTTGCAAAAACCCTAACATCCTTAGATCATATCTCCAAAAACATAGTGAGACAAGCTTTGAAATTCGCTCCCGGGGTTTATCCCGACTTCATCTCAAACGAGTTTTATTTATTTATTTTTTTATTTATTTTTATTTTTTTTTCGCTCCGAAAACATTGCAAAAAAAATTTTATAGTGAAAAGGCCATGATGACCTATTTGGAGTAGCAAAACCCTAGAATCCAAAGCTCTTATACCAAATGTTACGAAGCCATCGCACAAAAAGATAGAAAAGATAGATGAACATCTTAGAAATAAGCCTTTTCGAGGGGGCAACCTCCTTTATGTTACACAAATGAACAATTCTTGGATGATACAAATGACAAGACCTCCTCTCTATATATAGGAGTCTAAGGGGTCATAATATAATCAGAGCCGACATAATAATAATAATGTAAGGGAACAATAATAACAATAGATGGCTTCTATGGGGAACAATAATAACAATATGGGGACTACATGGGCACAATAATATAATAAGAGGGTTGTACTAATAGCAATAAGGGGTTACACTAGTAGTATAGGGGCCTAACATCTACCGGTACTTCTACACTTTCAACCTCCGGGGAAAATCCCTCAATTTCCATTACTACCTCCAATGTTGTTCCTTCAGCTGTCATTGCTTCTCTTGCACTCATGGTTTCTACGGGCATCGACATAATGCTAGACAACAACACTTGCGTCTTTGTTGGGAACTTCTTAAATACTAAACTCGCTATCAGGGCTTCAAATATCTCAGGTTTCATATGCGCCTGAGAGCTTAATACCTCAATTCTCAAAATGCCAAGTGTTATTCATTGGGTAGCCACCTATAATTTATAGGCATTTTCGAATTCAAATCTGACCATTCCCCCCATAACTCATTCATAAATGCTATATTGGCAGTAGTTTTTCAATGATCTTGCCCTTAAATTCCAACTTAAATGATGCCCCCCAATCCATTTGGCCATTTTCTGATTTTCAAGTCATGAATAGTGACCATAATGGTCACTTTCACACTGCCCTGCGCGGTCCCTTCTTGGATAGCATAGCTCCCTATGCATGTTTGTTGATACTGTGACATTCCTTCATTCTGCACAGTTTCCTAATCATGTTGCTCCCCAACCCAGGTAGTGTAGTTTATTGTCCCGCACCTCCTCTCAGCTGCCTGGAGCACCAAGACTATGCTTCCATCATGTAGTCATCTAGCTGGATTGTTGGTGTATGGCTTCAATCGACTACCATTCACACATCCTGGGAATGGTTCTCCATTCAATTTTACCAACTGAACTGCTCCACCATTGGAAATCTCCTTGATGACATAGGGCCCCGGCCAATGCATCCTAAATTTCCCTGGAAAATTATCGAACTTGTTGGCATATAAAAAAACTAGATCGTTTACCTTGAAGGTCCCAATTTGATGTGCCAATCATGCCACACCTTTTCATGCTCCTTTTGAATCTGTTGGTGAATCCAGCTAGAAATCTATCTTCTTCAAGCTATGTTAGATGTGTGAGCCTCTCGTCCAGGCCTCCACGATCCGCCATTCCCGTGAATGCTGCTATGCATAGACTAGGTACAATGTAGTCCATTGGCATCATAGCTTCCATGCCATAAACCAGTCTAAACGAAGTTTGTCCTGTCAACTTCTTGCAAGTCATTCTATAATACCATAGCACTCTGGGGACATGAACATCCCAGTTGTTTCTTTGAGAATTTCAAACCTTTGTGAGTGCACATTTCAATATTTTATTAAACGCTTCCACTGTCCCATTAGCCTATGGATGATAGGGTGTGCTCTTCTTGTGGTACACCTGAAACTCTTCTGTAATCACACTGATTGTCTCATTGAGAAAGTGTATACTGTGATCACTCATTAGAATTTTTGGATAACTGAACCTTGTCAATACGTACTCAAAGATAAATTTTGTTGTTGTCACATTCTTATAGTCTTTCATAGGCTACGGCTCTGCCCATCTGGTTAAATATGGAGTCGCAGTGATGATGTACCATGCACTCGGCTTCTTTCCTGGTGGCTAAATTGAATCACCCACTTGTCAAAGGGCTATAGTGATACCTGCAGATTCAGTGGCAGCTCATCCCTACGTGAGGGTTTGCCCTTCCTTTGGCATGTGTATCATGAGCTACAATATGCTTTTGAATCCTTATGGAAGGTTGGCCACCATAACCCAGCGCGTAGAAACTTCTGTGTTGTTGCTTTTCCTACATAATGACCTCCCATGGCTCCATCATGAGCCTCAGTGAGGATGCTATTTCATTCAAACTCTAGCACATAACGTCACAATATTTCATTTGACCCCATTTTGTACAAGTGCCCTACAATGACAGAAAAGTTTGCCACGTGCACCACCAGTTCCTTCTTCTGTTGGCTTGTATATCCTTCTAGAGTCGTACCTGTCGTTAGGAAGTGTATAATATCTTCAAAGTGACTATACATGATGCACACTGCAAAGAGCTATGCGTCAAGTAGCCCCTCCTCCAAATTAGTAGGTTCCTCTCCCATTTTGATGCATGACAGATGATCCAGTCCAATATTCAAACATCCTGGTTTCACAATAACTTCAAAATCATACTCCTGGAACAACAACAACCACTTGCATATCTTTCCCCCCAACACAAGCTTGTTGACTGGGTATTTCAACATGGAATGGTTCGTATACATATTAAAGTGTCCACCCAACAAACAGTGCCTAAACATTTGGAGCGTGTACACCATAACTAAGCGTTCGTGCTCTGTTGTGGAATAATTTTTCTCTGCTTTGGACAACTTCCTACTTGCAAATGCTATAGGATGATCCAAGTCCCCCTCACTAGCCTATGTCAGTACTTCTCCCAGCGTAATATATGATGCGTCCACATGCACACGAAATTCTTTCTTCCAATCTAGGAAGACTAAGATTGGCACGGTGACCATCTTCTCCTTCAGCACATCCAAGCTCTTCTGGCATTCTTCATTCCAACAGAATGTAACATCATTTTTTAACAATTTTTCCATTAGCGCAGGAATCTGGGCATAGATCTTGATGAATTTCCTATAGTATCCTGTATTCCCCAGTGTTGCACATAGTTGTTTCACACTCCTTGGTACCTCCAATTTTATTATGACCGCGATCTTAGATGGATCTACCATCAAGCCTTGTCTGCATACCACATGGCCGAACAAGATCTCAAAAGGGATGCAAAATAAACATTTCTTCAGATTGAGCATGATTTGGTATCTCTGGCATGTATCTAGCATCAAGTGCAGACTTGCCACATGGCACTTCATTAGTTAGAACACTGTCCAATCATCAAAGTATACTTCTAGAAATTTATGAATAAAATCCTTGAATGCTACAATGACTACGCACGAAAAGATCACCAACGCATTCTTTAGCCCAAAAGGCATCACTGTATACTGGAAGCATCCCCATTTAGTTGTGAAGGTCATCATACTTCTATCCTCTGGTGTGATCTTGATTCGATAGTACCCAGGGAACCCATTAGTGAATGAATACACTTCTTGGCTGCCAACATTATCCAGGACCTCATTGGTGAATGGAGTTGGGAAGGGATCATGAACACAGGCATCATTCAACTTCCTGCGATCTAGACATATCCTTATTTCCTCCTTCTACTTCTTTTCCTGAACTAATATTCAGCTTACCTAATTAGATTCTTCCACCAGTTGAATGATACCTACCATGAGCATATTATCTAACTCAACGCAACCCCTTTCCTTATACTTCGGATTGAGGCAGTAAGATCTTTGTTTCACAAGTTTTGTGCCCAGTTTTATGGTGATCGTCATGAAACACGGTTCTCCTATTATCCCTTTTAGATTGGAAAAATTCATGGGGAACAAGTCTTGATATTTGCGGAGTACTTTGGCAGCCTTATCTATTGTCGCATCATCCCAATAGTCACCAATATTTGCAAAATTCGGTTCTACCTCCATGGAAATATACACTTGCTTGGTCTTGAGTGGCTCAATTATGTCTAGGCTTTGTAGCTATGGTCCTTCAACTCCACGATGACCTTTAGTCTCTAGGATATTAATATTTCTTGGGTCTTCATCTTCTTCTTGCACTATTAAATTCTAACATTCCAACGCGTGGCTCAGCTGGGTAGTCCAATCAGGTTGAATCAGGTCTAGAGGATCTTGTGGTGTTCTAAATATGGTTGTGTTAACCTCCTAGAATGCTTCATCAATGGATTCAAATCCATCCTCGAACTGAACGTCATCATAGATCCTTGGCACAAAACATCCCATTCTTCAGTGTCGTTATGGAGTCCTATCTCCAAGTACCAATCCATTGGTATAACATCCAAGGTAGGACAAAATAGATGGACCCACTCCGGCTGAGGCTTCACTCCATATACTTTATTCCATTTGGCGAAATGATCTCATGGATCATTCCTCCCATCATACTTCTCTATTAGTCATACTTTCGTGTGGCCAAAGCGTATCTCTATCATCCTTCTATACTCGCACCAATCCTCAAAACTATCCTTATGTGTACCCGACCATCTTGCGGGTGTAGTGCACAATGACCAATCTAATGCCTGGAAGTGATGCTTCTTAGTCACTTCCCTTTCGAATGCATCCAAAAAGTGATCAATGTCAGTTAACCCATCATAGTGAGGCAGATTTCTTACCTATGATGATACGCAGTGCAATGACTTGGTCATCATATTATAGCATAGTGTAGATACTTCATGCAGCCAGTTCTTCCAGTGCTCTAGTTCTTCATCCAAGCCTATTGTGCAGGAGCTCTCACAGTCCCATGCAATATGTCTGTCTGCTATCAAATTCACCCAATCTTGGTCTCACGATGTTGTCTTATAAATCTGGTCCAAATCATCCTCACTTTCATAATCGCGGACCAGTTTTGTATAGTGTGGTCCTTCTGGAGGGTCTAGTGGCACCACTACGTGGACTTATTTCTTCTCAAACATCATATTTCTCTTCTTTAGGTTGATTACTCCATTCATGTCAGTGGCCCAATCGATCCCAAGGAGTGTAGGGTATGGATTGCTCTCATCCACAATCTCTATGACTTCAAAGTCCTCTACTCTTCTCACACCGTCGATGTCAACTATTACCCCCTGCAACCTCCTCATTGGGATGATTTTCTATTGAATCACCATCCTTAACTGGATCGAAGACCATTGGAGTGTAGGTCTCCCCATTCTTTCCCATGTTTGTTTCGGCAAAACATTCATGTTAGGCCCTAGATCCAAGATAAGTTGTTCCATTTCATATTCCCCTATCTGCGTGGTGAGTCTCATCTCATGTCTAGTCCTTTCCTTATACTTACCAAGCTTTCTGACTATACGCAGTTCACCAGTAGCATTTTCCTTTCTAGAGCACTGATTGATCATCTCCTACAATCCCTTCACAACCTTACTATTGTAGAGTAGTTTCATTCAGGTCTCAAAGAACGTGGTAATCATTGATGGGTCCATTTCTTCAACTGGTTTCTCTTGACTTCTTGAGGTGGAGGTCTCATTGAAACTTTTCTTCACTTCCATAAATGCTTCTTTTTCACATTCCAGATCAAACCCGGTCTCTTTTTTTGGTGCTTTGTGGACCCACTCACCTTGTGCCAGCTACTTCCCCTTATCCTCACCAGTCGTCGTTCCACTCCATAGCATAATTTTTACCTTATGGTCTTCCTCGCAAGGCTCAACCCTCATCATCTGTAGGTTCTAAGTCAATTCAGAGGTTGCATCCCCTTTTCACAAATCTTAGCCAACAATATAGGGCAATCCTCAGTGCATGGTCAAACTGAGTACAATAGAAACATGACAGCCCCGTTAGGTTCATGTAGTCTCTTGCAAAGTGTCCTGGTCCTCCACAATTTTAACAAATAAGCTGCCCTCGACCTCTACCAAGTCCTCCTCCACCTCTGCCACAGAAGTGCCCCTGATACTCACCTCACACTCCTCCAGTGCCTTGGTCCAAAGGCTGCATTTCTGCCTGCACCTTGTATGCAGGTTTCGTGTCCATCATTAATTCGTAACTATGGCAATTACACTCATCATGACCTACTGATTGACAGAAACTGTGGAAGACTTGTTGTGGTGTCTGTATGAATTTCTGCAGCAAATGGCAATTGTCAATCACATGTTTCCCAGCTACCTATCATATAACACACCATAGCACGGGCCCTGTACTTGGCCATGCTGTAGTTTTCAGCCTTAGAGGCATTGGTCCCCCTGCTGCAACATAATTCACAAAGACTAGACATTGATCCTTGTCATGCCCCTGACCTTTGCATTTCAGGCACCAGACTTCTTCACATGCCTCTGGCCGAGATTTTTTGTCTTTCTTCAAGCTTTTCATTTCGAGGCAAAGGTTCTATAACTACGCATCAATCTATTGAACCCCAAAATTAAAATCCTTCATTAGTGTCTCATGTAGTCTCATCACAATTTCTAGAGCTTTTGCATGGGTACCAATCTTCTGTTGTGATAGTGCAACCCCTAGGTGAGGTAGGAGCGAGGCCACAAACCATTCACGGTGTTGCCCATCAGTTAGATACATGTTGGCTTCACAGATCATACACTTCAATCTTTGATCCAAATCCCAGGGCATCTCCCTAGGCTTCATCATGATCTCCTTGAATCCCACAATGGATTGTGCTTCAGACATAGTTCTGTTGAATTCCCTATTCAATGCAATCTAGATATATGCAAACATAGATGTCAGGTTATCAGTACTATACTTAATGTACCACGTTAGTGCACTGTCTTGCAAAGAACTAACCAACATTTCTTTCTTTATTTGATCGTCTGTGATTCCCTGAGCTTCCCATACAACCTTTGTGATGAACCAAAACTAGTCTCGATCTTCATTTCCTACCACCTTGAATATAGGTAGTTTTAGGTAGTTCACCATGTTGAACAGTGGTGGAGGTGGCGGCAGTGTGGGTGATGGGGTAAGTGGTGGCAGTGAAGATGGAGGCAGTGTGGATGGATGGGATGAGGATGGAGGTGGTGTAGGTATTTTCGGGAACCCTTATCTTATCAACTGAATAGCACTCAGTGGAGAAGCCTATGTTTCTCCTTCGTCGTCACTTAGAGGAGGCTCAATCAGCGAACTATACTTAGGACCTTTTCTTCCTCCATCCATCAAAGAACTTCCACTTCGTGTAGCTCCAAACATCAAGGTAATTGCATGATCTAATTTTCACACAAGAGCATCTTAATCCAAGTATTTAATGATTTCAAATAATTACCTTGTGGCCCCTTGAAGAAGCGACAATCTTTTTCATTGTAGCTGACAGAAGTATCAACCACGAACTCTATCAAAAATCCTCCTATGATACAAGTGAGCCAATGATCAACAACATGCCTAATCTTATGTTCAGAGGCTTCCAATTTCCACACTAACTTTGGGGTACAGACAATCATATTGTCAAGCCTCCACCTTCCCTGGTCGCTTGCCAACTTCGGGATCCACTCGTATAATTCAACTGGGAAAGAATAGAAGAATATTTCGTGTATCTCTGTGTATAGATATCTGTCCAACCACTTTTCTTTTGGCAATTGTGGATTCTTGTTTTCTTGCAATGCAAATTGATGGATCTTTCTATGCAACTAGTCTTCAATCTCCTTCTTAGTTGGATTCCAATGATGTAACATCACCCATCTCATTATGCAGATCTCAGTCCTAGCAACGGAACCATTTGTTGGCTTGATGGGCCCTGACCTAGGTTCAACATTAGTCATCCAAGAAAATCCTTACACTATTGACCCTTTTGGCATCAATCCGCGAAGTGCAGACTGAAGTCTCACCCGAACTAGTATGGGGGGATGCAGGAACCAAGTTTCTACACCTTGAGATGGTTGTGATGTCATTTTTATACCTTAACTCTGCCTTCTTGTAGATTAATAGGTCTTTAGGGCTTATCAATGTACTTCTCTATTAGTCTTTCAGAACCTCCACAGAGGTTTGTGATCGTCCTTCGTGTAACCCTAACAAGCGATCTCGACACTTACATGCCTCTGTAACTACTTTGTTGTATAGTTCTCTAAGTTATCCTAAGTGTTTTCCAATTCTATCATGCAATTTAGATTATCCTTGTGTAAGCATATATCTCTACTTGTGTTCATATAATAGAGGAAACATATAGATTCACGCATCGATTTAGAAATAAAACATAAACCCGGTGCTTAACATAACATAATCGCATGTAATTGACAGAAGTAAAATACATAGTAATTTCAGAATACTCTTCTTATTGATGATCCAGATTTTTAGTACAGACTCTAACTAACCTATGCACACAACTGCAGGGGTCTGTTTACTTAGTTGTGGGCTTCTACCCTAGGCCTCTGCGCACTCAGTTGAAGAGCCTTCTTCCTACGCTAAGACCCTCGTTCTTAGCTCCTTACAGACTCATCAATGACTCTATCTCTATCAACTCTATTGAAATAAATCTTAGACTCCTATAAAACCTTCATTTTATACAACCCCATGGTTCACAGATGAGGGGCAGATCTCATCAAGCCGACACAACCTATCTAAACTAATGGCAGAAACACTTTTTGACTCTTGATATGTTTGTGCTCTGCGATCAAAAAATGTAGAGACTTTACATTTCTTTATACAAAATTCAGAGTTTCTGCCCCTAAACTTTGGTTTTTAACCCTAAAATTGACCCCAGGGGACCCAATCCCAACATATCACCTTCAATGATTATGAACACCAGTTTGTATATAGTTTGTTGCCTACTTGACAGTAATGTGGAACCTAGAATTGGACTTGAGATAAAGAGAATTTTACATCTCGGTGATCAAACCAAGACAGGTGATTGGTACCTGTATCAAACTTACACTGAGATAAAAGTGTATGGGTGTGAATTGTCTCCCTTTTTCAAAAAAATTTCCCATAAGAATATTTGCATTAGAGTATATTAGGAAAATGATCAATATGGATGATCTACAATTTGTGACAGCTAAACAAAAATCTCAGTTCAAAATCAAGGCACAAGTTGGGCCTTTCATTTGTAAGACAACAACAAAAGAAACAGATCTTCTACTCAAATAGATGAAATTTAAACTCAGTTTCACTTGGTCATATGATCCTTTAGGAATAATATCAAAGTTGAGAGTAGAGCAAAAAATTACTCACTCATACTCCTAGACCTAAAATTGAGCAATATAGGAATCAAGATCAATGGAATGAAAACGCATTGCGGGAGGTAGAATAACAGGTGATTTCTACTACGACATCACGGACACCAGTGCCATAGGAAAAATAAGATAAAATACCAAGGGAGGTTGTTTCCCCTTCAGTCACAGGAATTTAAGGGAAAGAATTTGAAATATATAAAAAGAGGTAGAAAACCAATCCACCAGAAGAGTTTTCACAAGAAGAAAATGTACAATCTACAATAGTTTCGAAGGGCCCTTCTACTTCTACTTTCCATCGCATTGAAGACATTTTCATAGGATCACCATCATCTTCAGCTTCTCAGGAACCTTTGGAAACATATGAATCAAGAGAATTAGTTCATGATCAAGATGAACTAGGTATATTTGCTAGGTATAAGGAGATAAAGAAAAAAACGAACTCCTGAAACAACCACCTATTCTCCATTTTGAAAGCAAACAACTTCATATCAGCATAAAATTCTCTTTTCTTTTGACACAAAGGAAGGGAAAATGTAGATAGTTTTCTTAGAAGCATTATTGTTGGCATTATGATGAATGTGTTGTACTTGATGGCAACCCACTTGTGGCAGAACAAGAATATGGTAACGAGATGAATCTACAAGATAGACCAAAGGTGATAGAATGATGGAACATAATAATGTTCAAAGGTATTTAGGTAGTGTGCATTTTCCTTGATAATAAGTGTGCTTAATAACAACCTAATTGATGAACAGACTAATTGAGAAAGGTATAAATAGGATGAGACAAAATGCACAACAATTGTGTTTATAGATGTGACAAATTGTAGGGCAGTTTAGAGGAATGAATTCAGAAGTGATGTAGAATTGAAAATCACATTATAAAAAGTCTATTCATAGGTGACATAGTAATGGCAAAGAAGAATAAGATGATGGAACATAGGACTTCAGATCAAAATCAAGAAATTGAAGAAAAGAATTTTTTTAGGTATTTTAAGTTGTATACGCAGGTTCACTATACAAAAAATAGCATACACACGTGAGTTAAAAGAACAAAAGGAACATATACGTATGCACACACTTTCACAGAAGGAAAAACATGTATGGGATGGAAAATCAAGGTTTTGGTTCGAGGTATTGGTCTAAGGTTTTGGTCTGAGGTATTGGTACAAGGTTTTTGTTTGAGGTATTGACAATGGATCTAAGTATATAAGAAGGAGATTATCAAAAGTCTATGTGCACAAGTAATGAATATCTTATGAAGTGTTAGATCAAGAGCAAATATGCATGTTATAGTTTTCTGATGCTTTGCTTGATCTAGACTAACTACGCACCTACGTGTTTGATGATGGATGAGATCTAATAATGGATCAAGATCACAATGAATTATCTTTATGTGATCTGATAAAAGATAGGCTAGATCTGAGTGCTAAGAAATGTTTCATCCTCTATATGTTATGATCTAGTATTACTGAATTTTGGAATAGCTGCGAAGTTATAAGTATTTGTAGATCTATATGTTGGTTCGCTTTGGTGAAGGTGCGTATACACGTTGGTTCAGCTCTTCCAAGTAGCGTATGTAAAAGAAAAGTTTGTTGTTTAGAGATGACTGGTCTATCTTATCAGTGCTACTATTTTACTGATGTTTTACTGTTGTTTTTCAATGATGTCTTCATTAGATATGAAATTAAAATTGATCGTATAAAAATATTGAGTCTAGTTGATTGATTGATTGAGTAAGAAGGGTGACCCTTGCTCCTATCTATTTAGAAATATGTAAATTGATAGTAGATATTCAAAATGTCACTAATTGGTCCAACTTTTGGTTCAGAGGTTTTATGATTTAGTATATTTAGAGGTATACGTAAGTTAGACTAAAGTGAGTAGCATATACACGTAGTTTGGCTTCATTGAAGGAGCATATACATTCTGACATATGCCCTTTGAGGTTACAGTTGGGTCTGGTTGTTGATGCAATGTTTTGGGTTCAGATTTGTGTACTGGTTACATTGATCTATCTGTTCCAGTTGATTGGCTGAATTTGACTATGTTTGAATGAATGGTTGATTAAGTTGTGTTAGAGGTTCATTGATTGTTTGATTCATTATGTTAGAGGTTTTAGTGGTTGTTTGATTCAGTATGTCAGAGGTTTCAATGATTTTTTGATTCAGCATGTTAGAGGTTTCAGTCATTGATTGATTAAGTTATGGTTGATTCAGAGAGTGATGATTGGGTTTCAGTTTATATCAGATATTGATGATTGGGTTTCAGTGATTGGTTGATACAAATGTATTTATTGGGTGTATTGTAGTGGTGATTGATTTTCAGTTTCGATGTTATTGATGGGTCCAGTATGAAAATTTGATGAAACGTGGCCTTCATAGTGTTTTGTTGTGTACCAAGAGTATCTAGTCTTAAAATTTATGAAACATGGTCCTTGGAGAATACTGAGTGTTGGATCCTTCAGTGAGGAAATTGGAGCCTATATACTAGTAAACATATCGGCTAGTACAACAGCTTGGGGGTTGTAGCTCCCTTCCAGTAGAAGTTGGAGAACAAGAGAAGGTTGTAGCCTTCTACAACTAGATGCCTATGTACTGGTATGAGTTTGCACCAGTACAAGATTGTAAATAGATTATTATTTATATTAAAAGAAGACAGAGACAACAATAGCAGGTGGCTTATCTCCCACACTGGGTTTCCACCTTAAACCTTAGTGTTCATGTGTGTTTCTTATGTCTGATGATTTATTATATTATCATTGCACATGGTTAGTATTTAATGTTTATTAGAGTATTGATTCACTAATTAAAGATCAACATATGGTGAATTAACTGAATCATAAGTTCATTGGATATACGCTGGTTTCCTGAAGAACAACTGTGTGCACACACAAGTTCCCTTCACTAAAGTAGCATATGTAAATCTGATTTTGAAATGGAAAAGTTATTGATTTGTAAATACTGATTCACCTCCCCCCCCTTAGTATTATTCCCAAAAATTGATATCAGAGTAGGTCCTTTGGTAGAAGCTTGATCACTTGAAGGAGATCCACAGTAACAATGGGAAAGAAGCAAAAGAAGAAAGCACCTCAAAGGAGGAAGACATCTCAAAGGAACTGTGAAAGTGGGAGAGACGATTGGCCATTGTGTGGAAGAAACTCTTCAGATTCAAAATCAACTCAGAATGAAGATGAACAAACAAAAGAATTATTAGGTATGAATTTTCTGTCCTCTGGTGATACATTTGTCTGTTCATTTGAAGATAATGAATGTGATGGCGAAAGAACTGAAATTTCTCTTATGGGTGAAAGAGAAATAAATCAAATAGAGGAAAAATTTAAAATTCTCACATACACAATTAGAGATAAAAAAGATCTAATTGATAAAAGGGAATGTGCCTACAAAGAAGAAGTTACCAAATTAAAAGCTTAGTTGGAGGAAGGAAATAAAGCAAGGAAGCAGTACAAAGAAAAGGAGGATCAATATCAAAGGATGCAATACAAAGAAAAGGAGGATCAATGTCAAAGGATGCAGGATGAAGTGACATCATTAAGAAATGAAGTAAATGAGAAGGATACGACGATCAAGAAACTTATAGAAAAATCTAGTTACTATAAAATTCTTGAAGCTGAGATAGTCTCTCTAAAAGAAGATCTTGAAAATTCAAATAAGTAGAATGAAGAACTACCTCAAGAATATGAAGAGCAATAAAATTAGATTCTCAAATTAAAACAACAAGTGGAAGAAGGAAGAAAAGTTGAAGAAATCATGAAGAAGAAGTATCTTGAAAAGGAAGAGCAATATCAAGTAGAGGTAAATATCCTAAAATGTAAATTGGAAGAAAAGGATAAAACTTTTACGATTTCAAGATAGCACTAATATTTTCAATCGTATTCTTCGTAGTCAAAGATCTTCTGCCATCAAATATAGTCTTGGTTTTCATGAAACAGTTAAAGGTGAATCTATCGAGCAGTAAAAAGGGTCTTTCTCACCTCTATTTACCCTGCATTAACTTGTCAATCCAAGAACGATTTGCTATTTCAAAGAGTACTCAGTTTCAGGTGGTCATTTGTCAGAGTAATTCTAGTAGTATAGTTCTCTAAATACAAGAGTAAATGGATGCTTGAAATAAGATCTACTTATAGAAAAGAACCTTAAAATTCAAATCATGCACTCAACAATTTATCAGTCAAGGGTACAGTAATGGTAACTCATCCCTCTGTAAACTGATGTAATTAAAGACAATCAAGGAAAAGATTGTCAATCTGGGAACTAGAAAACAAATGTCAATGTTCACTACAGTCTCAAATCGTTCTGCACACCAAAGAAATGATAATAAAAATGACAGGAAATGGAATAGCAACTAGTCTTATGAACAAGATTAAAGAGAAAAACCTTAGTCTACAGAAATAAATGGAGCAATCGTATCCTACAAGAATTAGATAACAACCTTTTCTCTAAAGATAAATCGGACAACAACGGAAATGGAATGGAAACGAATAGAGATGAAATATGGAACAACAATTAGAGTTAAACATAAATGTAGAGTAAACCAAAACAAATATCACACACAGCACACTTAGTGTTTAGAAGAAACAGTAATCTGACTTCAATACAACAATTATAAATCTCAGTTATAAAGAATAATGATTGTAATTCGTAATGGAACAGTAACGCCAGTTAAGCAACAATCGCGATTGAGTGTAAATAGTAGATAAATACAGTAATACCAATTTATGAATGTTACAGCACGGTTACTCAGTAATTGAACAACAATCGCATTCTGTAAGGAACACCAATGTTAGATCAATAGTTAAAGGAACAACAATGCGTTACAAAGTCAAAATGAGAAACACAACATTCCTATTATAGAGAACAACATTAATTAGTTGAGAATAAGCAAAATATAACAGAACTGTGATGTAAAATAGCAAAACACACTAGATTACCGAACAGAGCTAATAATGAAAACCACACGCGAATTAGAAATAATGGCATAGGAGCAAGTGTTCCACCAGGGCCGGGCCCTTAACCTCCAGGGACACACTGCTTGATATTACTCCAAAATCAAAGATGGAACAGCAACCAGATTTATATTAAAACATCAAAACAGAGTTACAGTGGATCAATCTTCAACGAGATTCGATGATCAAAGTTTCAAATACAAAGGAGAATTACATAAAAATAACAACAAGTCATCCCCCAGGCTATCAGTGCTGCCCCTTCTTATAACAGCCGAGCGAAGATATCAATGATGCAAATATCGTGAAGATAGTGATCCCTAAGGATCAAAGGATCCTGAGGGATTCTCTAGACTATTAATTCTCAATTATTTTCTTGTTTCCTTGTGCCAATTTGATATCTCCTTTTCCCTTTTCTAGTTGATATGCTCCAATTTGGATCGCCTTGTTTGCATGTGGTTCCCTGCCAAAGGGACGACAGTTACCTTTGTCCTGTCTTTTCCTTTGGAATGTAAATCTTCTATTTTATCCTTTTCTTGGATAAGAAAAGGGCAATTATTAGTTGTTTTACATTGCATACAAATCCCATGGGTTTTGTCATAATTTCTTATTATCCACCTAGTTCATGATGTAAAGAGGTTATGAGTTTTAAAGAAAAGATGACAAAATAAATGATAAAAACATACCTTCTTCAATACTCCACACACCCCCCTGCTTACCCTTTTTCATGCCCTCATTAAAACATTGTAGTTGACATGCAAGGTAGTGAGAGAGTAGGTCAGAGACAGGATCTCATGAGGTGGTCTACAACTATGATGCCTAACTAGGAGTTCAAAAAGATGTCCTGTCTGACCCTCAGGCATTTCATACAGAGCTTGGTATCCAGGTGCAAGGTTCCAAATAACCGGACTATGGAACCTATAGCCTAACCAAGATGGTCCTTCTCTCAAAATAAGGTCACTATAAAGACCCAAGCGATCATCGGCTAGCTTAAGGTTCTCATAGCTAAATGGTTCCCTGAGTTGAATGTTCAAATTAGAAGTCTGATATCGAAATTTGGCAGCTGCAATGGCAAGGTCCTTAATGGTAAAGAAATATTTTATCCCTTGCCGATTGATTATTGTATGAATGGGTACTAATGCTTCAATCATGCCCAGAGTCCTCATGAGGTTCCTATGTTTATTCCGCAGCTGTAGTGGATCTCTAGGCTCAGCTCTTACCCATAATTCTAATCCGTTTTCTTGTCTTTGGAAGGCATTATAGGCTTTAAGCCATTTTATTTGATTAACTCCAAATGAAATAAATGCCTGCAGTTGGATATCCCCAATGAAAGGGCTAGGGTTCTGCTATGTTTCTTTATCTAACACAATGTTGTGCAAATAGAACTTGCATAATAATCTCTGAACCTTTACCCCATAGTGCTTACAACAATTTATGAAATTGTCAATAGTATTTATTTCTATTAGGGCTCCTGCTTTGACAGCTTTAATTTTCAATTGAAAATATCATTCCATTAAAAACAAATCATAATTCTTAGCAGGTGCTCTACATGCTAGGACATCAGTGTACAAAGAGCATAAGGTATCCATTTGTTTGATAACTACATATAGTCTATGAGTTACATTTTTGACCCTTTCTTCTTCCTTTCACTGTCCATCAAAGGCTTGGCTTTTAGATAAGTTGACATTCCTCAGCTTCTGTTGTAATTTTTCATACTTTTCTCTAGAGACAATTTGTTCTATCAGTTTCTCTACTACTTGCTAGGCTTGCATCAAACCTTCTTGTAGGGTTGTTGTCCTTGAATCACTGTCCCACATGGTAGTTGTAAGTGGAAGGTTTACTTGAATCTTCGTATTGCATCGTCTCATGTTTATGGTTCACATTCCTTCAGAGGGCTATGCCTCTGTCTGAACTTCTTTGTGAGAGGTCAATGTATCATCTGTTTGTACTTCAGCATGGGCAACAACTGAATGCTATTCCTTTTGGTTTTGAATGGCAGGCTGGACTTAAGTCCTCCTAATCTTTTTCTTGAGGAGTTTTGCCAGAGTGGTTGCATGTCTTAACCCTGAGGTCCTTTTTTCTCTCTTTTCTACTTTCAAAACCCTAATTTGTTGTCGAAGTCATGCTATCACATTCAGTAGTCTTTTCTATTCTTTTCATAATCTTTTAATTTCTTATGTTTTCTTAGAAGGAACAATTGTCTATTTACTCGGTCCTGGACTATTGTCTTGGCCAATTCCCTGGTTCTCTTCTTGGGGTGCTTCTTCATTGTTCTGATCGGGTTGTTCAGGATTAAAAACCGTAGCTTTTTCTGTTATTTCCTGGGTGACTTCTTCTTCCACCCCTTCTCCTTCGTGAAATTATTCTAGTGTAGTCTGGCTGGGAATAGATTGTTCCTCCTCTGTCTCTTCATCACTATTCTCCAGATGTACTTTAATCATGAACGAAGTTATTCTCTTCTTCTTCTTCCTCATCGCACAATTATTTGGATGCATTTTTGTCGTGAGCAGAATGCTCCTTCGATTCTTCGATGTGGAGGTTTAACGGGCTGAGAGGTTGAGCATGTTCGCCCATATTGGCCAGAATTTGGGCCAATTCGTCCTCCTGCAATGGATTTTGTAATGGGCTCTCTTTGCGTTGCTCTGTCTCTTCCTCCGCCCGCCCAGACTGCTTAGTCTCTGTTTCTCCTTCCTCATTTTCCTCCAACTCTTTCTCATTCTCCTCTCCTTCGAATTGTTGGGGTTGCTCATCCCATGAGTCATCTATCTCCACCGGTTGACTGGTATTCCCTTGGGAATTTTCCAACCTCCCTCTAATCCATGGAAATCTAACTAATTTCCTTCGTTTCAATGGTCTATTTGGTGTACTGGTAGCATTTTTTCGTTTTGGGGCTGGCATAGCCAGTCCCCCATCTATCATGACAATTAGTTCTTCCCAACTACTCTATTACTGAGCAAGACTATAGCTAACTATCAGTCGTATCAGCCCATGGTGACTTACTACCGATTCTATGTGTCATGATTTTTTCACGCTTCGGGAAACATCATGTAGTAAAGAATTTAAACATGCAGGAAAATTCACAGAACATTTCTGTTTTAATATGGCTAAAAGTTTAAGGTGTCGTGGTTTTACCACGTCTTTCCTGCCTTCACAGGCAATGTAGCTCTGGATGAATCTTGCCAATTTTACCCACAGCTCTCCTAATGCTGCTAGTAGAACTCCCTTTCCTCTTACAGTTAGGTTCTGGCCTTCATCTTGGAAGATTTTTATGATTTTTTGCAGTCTCTCCTTCTTTAGAGTCCACACAAGTCTAGTGGTTGGTAGTCCCGAGACCTCTGCAATTATGTCATTGGTGATTGCTATGTGTCTCCCTCTTACCGTGGAGTGATATTCTTGCAAGTTCTGCAAGAATTCTATTGCTACGGTCTCGTTAGATTCTTGTAAACGATTGAGATAAACTATCCATCCTGCCCTTGTTAGGATTTCCCATGCAGCATCAGAAACTGTCAATACTTGTGGTTCTCTCCAAATTTATCTACGTCCCATGCTTTAGCACACTATGAGAAACACAGAGATGACAATGGAACAACATGCTATTCAAAATGTTAGAAAATACAGAGAAAATAACGAAACAACAAGCTCGTTCAAAATCCAAGTCACTTACTAATTGTTGCAGAGCATAATACAAAAATAGCTTAGGAACGACAAGCCATGGACATTGGAAAACAATATACCGTTAAGCCTTGTATTCCCAAGTGAAAATTATCCAAATAATAGTCTGACACGTATACTAGGAAATTATGAGGTCACTTGCTTCCCCTTGCAATGTGATAGGTCATCCTCGGCCGTCAAATGAGGGAGCGGTGTGCCAAACTGCCATTGTATAGAGTCATAAAGGAACAGTGTATACCGAGATGCCATGTTTACAAAAGGAGTAGGTTGCCGAAATCGAGGTGTATAATAGAATCACTTAATAAATAAGATAATGTCGTGATATGATGCGAGGCTGGGAGGTTAGGAAAACTAACGTGCACAAGAAGTCTGATGTGGTCATTATTAACTTTTTCCATGATGATTGGTTGTAATAGGTTTTCATGTCTTTAAAGGTTTAGGGAACTTATATGCATAATCTCATTTGACCTATTACAAAGGTATAAGGCAGAGAAGGGTCTTAATAATTGCTATTGGTGTATAAGGAATGTGACTTCAATAACATCAACAGAGCTCTGTTGCCCATAGGTGTCCATAACCTTGACAAAGTTGTTTGTTTCACCCATGGAACCATGATCATTTGTGTATGCTTAGGAAGTGTTGTGCAATGTCAAAATGGATGTCATTATACTGGATTGATGACCAGATAAACCATAATTCCATTCACTAGGAAGGAGTGAAAGGTGGATAGGCCAGCTCATGATGAGACCTCTTGTTCCAAGGACTCTTTATTTTTTTGATGTGCCTCTTGGATCATATCCCTAGTTTGATGGCCATAGGGGGAATGCCATTTCACTTTCTTCCTTATGATCATGGTAGGTTGGCTCTTGATGAGACCCCCTATCCTTCATTTGACAACCCATATTAGAAAATAATATAAACATTTTTCTCTATTTTTTTCCTTTTATAAAGTACATTCCTATTTATACACAAAGGGTGGTTCAACACTCCTTAAGAGTAGGAATGGTGGAAGAAGTCTTAACATCTCAATAGAAAAATATACCCTTTGTTCTTATTCCTTAATAATGATCAAAGAAGATTATGGGAATTTAAAAAGAACCACCATGATAAAGATAACCAATCATATCAGTATTAATACAATAATGACAAAAAAATGATGAATAGTTGTGTCCTTTCCTCTTTTCTGCTATCAATTCAAAGCAATTTCTAAAAAAAAAGGTGATTTCTATGTAATTTGCTAATTTCAGGATGCTCTAGTTTTGTATCCATTGCATAAGTGTATAGATGTGTTCCAAATAACAAGAAAAAATACTCGAAACTATTGTATATGAGAGGAACAATAGTTGTCCTTTAATTGGAACAACAACGAGAACTAGCGTAAGTGAAAGGAATATAAAAATGTTGTCCTTTGAAAAAGGAATAGCAAATAACACAAGTGATGTTCCTTCGGAAAAGGAACAACAGAAAATGCAAGTGTTGTTCCTTCGGAAAAAGGAACAGTAGAAACCAAAAGTGTTGTTCCTTTGGAAAAGGAAAAGCAAAAATGAACGTGCTATTCCTTCGGAAAAATGAACAGCAGAAAAACAAAAGTGTTGTTTCTTCAGAAAAGGAATAGAAAAACGAAAGTGTTGTTTCTTCAGAAAAAGGAACAACAAAATGGAAGTGATGTTCCTTCGGAAAAAGGAACAAAAAAAAATGAAAGTGTTGTTCCTTCAGAAAAGGAATGGCAAAAATGAAAGTGTTGTTCCTTCGGAAAAGGAACAACAGAAAACAAAAGTGTTGTTCCTTCGGAAAAAGAAACAACAGAAACCAAAAGTGTTGTTCCTTTGGAAAAGGAACATCAAAAACGAACGTGGTGTTCCTTCGGAAAAAGGAACAACAGAAAAACAAAAGTGTTGTTCCTTCAAAAAAGGAATAGCAAAATGAAAGTGTTGTTCCTTTGTGAAAGGAACAACAGAAGGCTAAAGTGTTATTCCTTCGAAAAAAGGAACATCAGAAAAAAAAAAAAAAAAAAAAAAAAAAAAAACTGTTGTTCCTTCAAAAAAAGGAACGGCAAAACGAAACTGTTGTTCCTTCGGAAAAGGAATAGTAGAAAAGAAAGTGTTGTTCCTTCGAAAAAGAAATAGTAGAAAAGCAAAAGTGCACACACATGCTGTTCCTTGGGGAAAGGAACAACAAAAATGGTGGAACTGCTATTCCTTCAAAAAGGAACAGCAAAATCCAGAGTTGTTGTTCCTTGAAAAAGGAATAACAAGTCGGCAAAAATGCTGTTGTTTCCTAAAAGGAACAACAAAGTGTAAATACAATAAAAAATGTGTACAGAGAATAGTTTTACACTAACAAAATAAAATAATTATATACAAATAGTAAGAACAGTTGAATCACTTAATGAACCAGAGGTGAGGAAGATTTCTCTTCCTCCACCAAAATTTGCATGTCGGAGTCTTCGCGGAGTTGTTGGTAGAAGGATTCATGAGTAAGTGGTTTGCGATATAGCCGAACTCGGTGGCTGTTTGCCTTCAATGTATGTCTAGATCCGTCAATAGTGGTTAAAGTAAGGGTGCCATTATCATGTACCTTTTGGATTTCATATGGCCCCAGCCAATGAGTCTGAAGCTTCCCGGGAAAATCCTGAAACCTGGAGTTGTATAGGAGCGCCCAATCTCCTTCGCGGAAGACTTTATTTTTAATGAGAGCATCATGCCATTTAGCTCACTGTTATTGGATTAATGTAGTGTGTTGAAGGGAAGAGAGGCTGATTTCATCTAGCTCATTAATCTGTTGTAATCTATTAGTATGTGCCTTGTTTAGATCTAGACCAACTTCTTGTGCCGTTCGCAGTGTTTGCATCTCGAATTCTATCGGGAAGATGGGTTCCTTTCCAAATACTAGTTGGTATGGTGAATAGCCAGTAGTGCTTCTCCATGTTGTTCTATAAGCCCACAAGGTTTCTGATAATATTGAAGCCCAATTGCGTCTATGTGACAAAATGGTTTTTGTTAGGATTGCTTCTATTATTTTATTGTTGCTTTCTACTTGACCATTTTCCTGTCGGTGGTATGGAGTAGTAATTTTATGCTGGATATGATAGTGTTTTAGTGTTGCAGCAATTTTGTTACCACCAAACTATGGTCCACCATTTGTAATTATATCTCTTGGAAGCCCATATCACACAAATATATGGAATAGGAACTGTATGACGAAATCCTCTGTACCTCTCGGCAATGCCTCTGCCTCAAGCCATTTCGTGATATATTCTGTTGCTACTAAAATATATGTTTTCTGGTTCGATGATGGGTTAATTGGACCAACAAAATCAAGGGCCCATCGCTCGAATGGTTCAATAACTAGCTGTGGGTTTAGGGGCATTTTGTTGAACTGTCCAGGGCGTCATACTCTTTGGCAGCTGTCACAAGCTTGAACGAACTTCTTTGCATCTTTGAAGATCATGGGCTAATAATACCCTATTTGCAGCACCTTGTGACCAGTTCTTCGATCGGGGAAATGTCTGCCGCACGATCCCTCATGACAAGCTTTCAAAATGTCAAAATTTTCATCTTCACGGATGTATATCCTGATGTGCATATCTGCCCCTGTATGGAACAGATAGCCTTGAATCCACGAAAATCGTGTACTTCGCTAGACAATCTGTTTTCGCTCATTGGGGGTTAGATGTTTTGATCATTTTCCTACTGCTAAATAATTTGCAACATCAACATACCACGGTGTTTTAACAGTGACGACAAACAAATTCTCATCTGGAAATTGATCTTCAACTGCTACTGCATCCACTGGTTTTGGCATTCGCTAGAGAAAGACAGCTACAGGATTTTCTTTTCCAGGTCGGTCCTTTATTGTGATATCGAATTCCTGCAATAAAATCAACCATCTGGTTACTCTACCATTTGTGATTGGCTTATTTGCTAAATATTTTATGGTAGAGTGATCTTTATACAAGATAACAGGATATCCAGTAATATAATGCCTGAATTTATTGACAGCATGTATTATAGCTAAAAATTCCTTTTCAGTAACAATATAGTTCAATTTAGCAGGAGATAAATTCTTGCTAATATAATAAATTGCATATGGTTTTTTATCTTCTTCCTACCCAAGGACTGACCAATGGCTGTATCTGAAGTGTCTGATGAAATTTGAAATGGCAAGTCCCAATTTGGACCTCTAAGGACTAGGGCTATTGACAAAAGCTTTTTCAGTTCCTAGAAAGCACGGTCACATTTTTCTGTCCAAAGAAATTCAACATTACCTATCAGTGCATATAGATGTGTAACAATATGAGAAAAATGTTCTATAAATCTTTTACAATAACCAGAAAATCCAAGAAAACCGCGTACCTCTGTCTGAGTGGTAGGAGTGGGAATTAGAAAAATTATTCGGATTTTGGTCGGGTCTACTTGTATTCTAGCTGTTGAGATATAATGGCCTAAAATAAGTCCTTCAGTGATCATCATATAGCATTTTTCATGGATCAAACAAAGCCTGGTGGCAATGCAACACTACAACACTTTTTCCAATGTGTCCAATGCTGGGTCAAAATCATCTCTGTATGGTGTAAAATCATCCATGTATACTTCAAGCCCTTCATTTATTAAATTTGAAAAGATGCTGAGGATAACCCTTTGGAATGTGGCAGGGGCATTGCATAGGCCAAAAGGTAAGACTTTGTAGGCAAATGTTCCCCAAGGACAAGTAAAAGTAGCTTTGTCTTGGTATTCAGGGGCATTCTGAATTTGATTGTATCCATTGAAGCCATCTAAGAAAGAAAATAATTTCTTTCCCGCCAAAGTGTCTAATAATTGGTCAATGAATGGAAGGGGAAAGTGGTCTTTTTGTGTTGCTTCATTTAGCTCTCTATAATCTACACAAATCCTTCACTTTCCATTCTTCTTTTGCACCACAACAAGTGGAGAGACCCATTTACTATTGAAGATGGGGTAGATGAAATTTACATCTAAAAGTTTTTGAAGTTCAGCTTTTACAATGTCTTTTAGATGAGGTTTAAGTCTCCTCTGTGGTTGGAAAATAGGTCTTGCATCATTTTCTATGTAAATGTGGTGTGTACATAACTGGGGATCAATTCCTCTCATGTTAGCATACTCCCACGCAAATGTTTCTTTGTATTTCCTTAGTAGTTGGATCGGCTTCTCTTCTTGTTCGGAAGTCAGATTGGCATTAATGTTTAAAGTCTTTCCTCGCTCAATTTCTACAGTTTTTCTATTTGAGACAGGGGTGGTAGGTATTATTTGATCGTGAGCATCTTTGAGAAGATTCTTCTAATTCATTATCAAATGCTGCTTCTATCACATGACATTATATGTGGGATCTGGATTTAGCTTGGCTAATAAAATTGTTAATGGCATCATCTTCTGTTTGATTTTTGAAATTGAGGGCATTTCTATGGTTAATGGAGATCTAATATTTTCAGTGAGGTATGATACAAAATGCTTGTTAGTTTTTATTATTGTGACACTTGGTTGGATTGGAGAATATAAAGCTAGATTCTTGATATTAGCCCCCCTAGTTATGGTCATACTGCCTTGTCAGCAACCAATATAAGTTTCAGTAGTTGCAAGCCAAGGTCTACCTAAAATCAATGGATGTCCATCAAGTCGGTTTTTGGGGTTTATTATCAGAAAATCGGTAGGGTATTCCTGGGAATCAATGGATATCATGACATCATGTAGTGTGCCCTCTGGCCTAACCATGAATCGGTCAACCAGTTCTAATAAAGTGGAAGTCGGTGCTATTGATGTAATGCCCAGTTTTTGACAAGTGGTGGTTGTTAAGATACGGATTGCAACTCCTAGATCAACTAAGGCATTTGAGAAGGTTTGTCCATTGATTTGTATTGTTACTATTGGATTTCCTGGGTCTTCATATTTAATAGGTGTTTCTTTTCCTAATAATAGATTGGATAAGGTATCAACTACTTAGACTTTTGGTTTATTTGTTATTTTCCTCCTTGGATTTTTTATACATAGTTATTTGATGGTCTTTGCATATTTTGGGATGTCCTGGATGGCTTGGAGGATTGGGATTTTTATGTACAAATTTTTCCGTTCTCCTAGAATGTCAAAATCAGTATGTTGTATAGGTCGTGGTATAATTAATCGTTCTGGGAATGGGGGAGAAGATTTGGTTTCTTGATCATGAATTTGTTGTCTGGTCACATCCTCTTCTTGTGGCGGTTGTTCTACAGGTAACTAATTTTCAACTTGAGTGGTTTTATTTCCCTCTGTTTCTATAATGTGCCCAGATCTTAATTGAAGAGCATTTCACTCCCTTAGATCGGTTTCTAGTTCTGGTGTTTCAATTATTTGGATAGATTGGACCGATCTATTATTTGGATTAGGGTTGGGTTGGGCCGAGAGTTGCGGTCTTAAATTAGACTGATGGTTTTGTTGTAATGTTGGCAGTGTAGGTTGAGGGAGTGGAATGGTTCCTACTGGTTGATTCATTGGTCTTTGCCAGTTTGTCTACCAGGCTTGACTCTATGAAATAGGAGGGGACCATTGTGCTGGATATACATTGTTTTTCCAATATGGTGGAGTATAGGGAAAATTTGGCCAACTGGGTTGACTTGTTTGGTTTGGCCTTGGCGATGATGAAGGAAATGGTTGATGTGACCAATTTGAGAAGGGAGGTTGATTTTTCCACATTGTATTATATTGTTGAGCATGATATTGTGGAGGCTGAAAAGAAGAAACTGGATCTGGGAACATACCTAATTGTCACAACTGCCATTTACAACACTGATTGAGCAGGTACACCGATTATCGCTGTTCTTTTGCTTCCTTGAATACTACTTCCAATCCAGGAAGTGAGGGACAGCTCTTCGTAGAGTGGTATTTTGTACAAATGGCACAAACTTGAACTACATCTAATGGACACTCCTTGTGGGTGTGTTTCTTTCTGCATTTGGGATAGAAGATTGCCAAATCCTGTTCTACCTCTGCTTGCTTTTGTTTGGCCTGCATGATATCAAGTTGTGTTGTCAGTTTCACCAATATGTCAGTTTTAAAATTTTCTAATAAATTTCCAATTTCTGCGCGAGTTACTCCCTCTGCATAGATCTTGTTGTCTCTTGTAAACCTGTCATGTTCCGCTGGTTTTAGCCTTGTGCTGCCTCTCGAGCTCCTGATACATAAACCAATAATGTTAGCAAAATTTTCCTAATAAATATCTCCTTTTCCCATAATATTTAGTATTTCAATCCATTGTTCCTTCATTCCCCTAATTAATGTTGTTTTTAATACATTATTAGGTAAGGGTAATGATGCATAATTAGGTCTTTGAAGATTATACTAGAAACGTTCAACATATTCTTCTAAAGTTTCATTCAATCTAGCTACTATCTGAAATATTTCATCTTTTAATTCTCTAGACCTGCAATAGTCCTGATATTTCTTTAGAAAAGCATCTTTCATTTGATCCCAATTGTTTATAACACCACCACCCAATCCCATAAACCATCTTAAGTAGCCCCTTTTAATGTAGATGGGAACAATTTCAATTTCTAGGGATCGATGGTATAGTCATATCGTTGACACAACACATCAAATTCAAATAAGAATGCATTTGAATCTTTTTATGTAAGGCCATGGAATGTAAGGATATGCTAGATAGGAATTTCTTTCATAGGTGCATTAGCTGCAGTATCCACAATGGGGTATTGTAACGTAGGGGTTTGGGTGTTTAGCTGGTTCTGGGCCATTTGGTCAAATATATGCCAATAGCCTTCTGGAATATCTAGGAGGGTATTCCTAGGCTGAGGGGGAATGACTTTAATAGGAATGGCTTGAACAACACTTCCTCTATCTGGGATGATGAGAGTGCCTAATGTCTGCGGGGATTCTAGTTCTTGAGGTTCTTCAACTTCGTTATAAATGATTTTTGCAGCACTTCCCTTATCTAGGCTACTTAATGGCTGAATTATCCCAAGAGGAGATCTTGGTTCTTCAATTTCTCCTATTTCTCCTCTTCTTTCACAAAGGTTGCTAAGGTTCCCTTCTTGCAATGATTTTGGGCTAGAATTCTCGATTTCTTGAAAATCTTACTCTTTGGTTTCACTATGCACCTCAGCAAAGGCTACAAATGGTGATCCTGTGGCCTGAAGGGAATTAGTAGGTTGTCTAGAAGCAACTTTTATAGGTCCTACTGAAGGCTGAGATTTTGATTTCTTAAGCATTTCGGTCTATAAAGGTTGATCGGCCAAAGGTCACGGGCCACTTAGCTTTGTCAGATTTGGGTAGGGATTTAGGATTCTTTTCAGGCTTTTTCTGCTTAGTGTTATCGGGAAAACTAGTGTGCATTCAGAGCTACTAGTCCCACTAAGACGAGTAGCTATATTAGAAACAAACATATTAAAGTTACTTGTGTTTTCCTTTATGAGAGATAGATGAGAGAGAAGCAGAGAGCACCAACCTCAGTCTTTCGCTATTCTCCTTACTCGTTTCCTCTCTCCTTTGATAGAGCTTTCTCCACTCCTTTCTCGCTTTTCTCGCTTCAAAGAACACCTATAGAGCCAAGGCAGAAAAATATCATCAAATCATAGAGATATATAACCATAAATAATGTAGGATTAGATGTACATTAACCATATAAATGCATACATAAACAAGATTCAGAGATATACAAGCATATGGAGGAAAACTCAAATAGCTTTATAGATAGAGGTAGTAGAAGAGAGGATTACAACCAAGCTGTTTGATCCAGCATCATCCTCCCATCATGAAAGCCCTCTTCACCTCATACAAAGCAAGATCACCCAACAATGTCTTCAAAGAGAAACCAACAACACTTCCTTTCAAACTACAAAATTTCAGCCCGTGGATCTCTTGGATGAGGGATCCATATATAGATGTTTTTAGGAGAGTGAGTCAGCTTTTAGGCTTTTGATTACTGTCATTCCACTGATAGTTCTTGGTTCCACTTGGAGATTTCAGATCTCTTACTCATCCCTGGGCGAATTCAGAGAGGCAAGTGTCATATGAGCAGTTTCTAGAAGATTCTCTGGGTTTCCACCTAGCACACTGCTTCTACCATTTTTCTGCTCTCGCTCATCTCACCCTACAGAAGGTATTTCTAGTATGCATTGCACCCCCCTTGTGTAAGAGGTGAGATGCATCACACCCTATGCATGTAGTAGTCTGTATGGTCCTGTTTTGACCAGTTCTGAGTAGTTTTTCAGGGAGAACTTCTAGGAGATGATGTAATCAGCTGACCTTGTTCCTTTAGGGTATGAAACAACACTTTTACGGGTTTTTAAGCCCTTGGTTTATGGACATATGTGATTGGGGTTGCAGTGCCTAAATATGTCTATAACGGTTGCCCCCTAAAGCATGAGGTTGTAAATCCTTTTGATGTAGGGTGAAATGCTTTATAATAAGGATCCGAGGTTTTTCAAACTGGAAGGTGACCCGTAATAAGATATAGTACAATACATTATCTTCAAATATTTTCATGATCTAGCTGAGGCGGGCATTCCCATGCTCAGCTTTATAAATTCCTATTCATGTACATAAGATAGACAATTGTCTATTTGGCAGACTGATGATTCTGGTAGAGCCATCATCCTTTAGTTTGGATGATTATCTGTGCAACAATGATGTACATTTGATATCTTTATTTTCATGAATATATTGTAGCCCGGATGTATGAAACTAGATCTGGGGTCTTCAAACTCGTTTAATCTTCGCCCGAAGTACAAGTCGATGCAAGTGAAAATATTTTCTGATGTCGAACATGGAAAGACATTGCCTGATTAGCAGCTAATGATGTAAGTCATTAACAGGCATGAGAGGAATCACTGATAATGATGATGACCCTCAAGGTACTGCAGTACAATTCATGTGGTGTGAATACATGAGCTGATGTCGAACACCACGTAAAATCTTTCAGTCGAAGGCCATTGATGTAAACCTATTGCTGGGAGTGATAAAATTTCCATTGAGGCATACAAGCTTCAAAGTACTGAAAGGGTTGTCCCTAAGTCAACATCTTGGATAATGAGCTAACGTCGACAAGAAATGACCTGTCATAGGAAAGCCTTAATGAATCCCACATCTATGACACAGAATGGAGAAAATGATTTTGTGGAGGTGAAAATGATCTAATGATACAAGGTTCAGGGTGGCTGTCATGAAAAATGGAGAGTGAACGTATTGCAGTGGATGAGGCATTGGCTAGGTTGGTGAATTCTCTGAGCGACTTCTCTTGAACATATCAGTGACACTGAAATGGATTGGTAGCGTTAACCCCAAGGTGGATGGTATAGTGGACCAATGGTGATATGTTAGGTCCCTATAATACTAGTGATTACCCCATTACTGTTGTAGTCGCATCCCTTATTAATATTTTTGTGCCCCTATTATCCCCATATTCTTATTACAGTGCCCCATAGAATCCCTCTATTGTTATTTTTGTGGCTTTATATTATTGTTGTTAGGTCGGCTAGGTTATATTGCGACTCCTTAGACTCCTATATATAGAAAGGAGGTTTTGTCATTTGAATCATCCAAGAATTGCTCATTTATGTAATGTAAAGGAGGTTGCCCCCTCAAAGAGGCTGAATTATAAGGCATTGATCTATCTTTTCTATCATTTCTTAAGCTGGCTTCATAAAATTTGGTATCAGAGCTTTGGATTCTAGGGTTTCGCTGCTCCAAATAGGTCATTGTGGAATTTGTTCTTTTTGCAGACTCCTAAATTACATTCCAAACAGGTGACCTGGGGAAAATCATCATAACTTTATCTCTGAGCATCGGATTGAAATTTCGTAAGACGTTTCAAAAAGAGGACGGACTGTAGTTTCTTGTAGATATTTTTTTATAGCCAAAGGTCAAAACAGTGACTCGTGGCATGTCATAAAAGTTCGCTCTACTGAACTACTCAAGCGTTGAGGACAACACTTTTTTGAAGGAGAGGGGCATGTTGGGTCCCTATAATACTAGTGATTACCCCATTAATATTGTAGTTGCATCCCTTATTAATATTGTTATGCCCCTATTATCTACATATTGTTATTATTGTGCCCCATAGAATCCCTCTATTGTTATTTTTGTGGCTTTATATTATTATTGTTAGGTCGGCTGGGTTATATTGTGACTCCTTAGACTCCTATATTTAGAAAGGAGGTTTTGTCATTTGAATCATCCAAGAATTGTTCATTTATGTAATGTAAAGGAGGTTTCCCCCTTGAAGAGGCTAAATTGTAAGGCGTTGATCTATCTTTTCTATCTTTTCTTGAGCTGGTTTCATAACATGATATGACCGGTGAATGGAATAACCCAACCCGACTCAATCATGGTGACAGAGTGAAAGTTTCATGTTCAAGAGCAACCTCCTACCAATTAAGCTATTCAAGTTTTCTTCCCTTTTTCCCCAGTCATTGCTGACTAGTACCTCTTTATTTTTTTCAAGCTTGAGGAGGATAACATATGCTTGTTCTATAATTTTCCCTTCGGGCAAACCCGTCGCTATGTTTTAACAAGCCTAGTGACAGTGAAACTTGCTCTTGTCTGCATGGACAAGTTTTTTGCTATTGTTTTAACGAGTTTAATGACAAAGATAACTCGGTCCTTTTCAATTTTAGAGAGTCTAAAAGGGATGGAAAGGCAACTCCGGTGGTCCTTTTTTGTAATGTAATCCCTTAAGTCCGAAAAAGTGTAAAATAATACGAAAGGGATGACTTTTCGATAGTTTTAACTAGCCGAACAAGACAAGCTCTCGCTATTTTTGTGTAATAATCCCTCAAGTCCAAAAATATTAAAATCTAGAGGAGGGATGGCACTTCCAGTCACTTGAACGAGTTGGAGATGCTAATTGCTTGGCAATCTTTTCATATTTTACAAGTCAGATGAAAAGAGCTTAAAGGAGACTCTTTTCTTGAGGAATGAGTGATGTTTTTGGATAGCAACTGGTTCCAGGTAAGGTTTGGAACTTTTCAATAATGACAATGTAAAAAGGGTGGCTAATAGAATAACTCGTCACAGTTATTCCTCAAAAGGGTAAACAATCAAATGGAGGCATATGATCGGCTAAAAAGGAGTGGAGGTGATGGTAAGAACACGACCAAGGTTCAAAATCTGATAGTCATGCAATCAAAATGGTTATTTACCAGAGGTGGGGTTCATTTTTTAATGAGCTTGAACTCTATGGACACATTTGCTCATTGCTAGGTTTATTTTTTGATGAGCTTGAACTTCACGTAAAACTTCTCATGGCGAGGTTTATTTTTTAATGAGCTTGAACTTTGCGTAAAACTGCTCGTGCTAGTCGTATAATAATGATGTCTCATCGATAAGTTCATTTTTTAGGGAGCTTGCCCCATTCGAAGCTTTGCTCCTAAGCCTTTCGTTATGCAAGCTAGGAATGACCAACCTACAAGTCTAAAGGGTTGATATCCTACAAACTAAGAAAATAAATGGTCACTTTTCACTTGCATGGAAAAAGGTTTGCATGCCCCCAGGTATAACGAAATAGAGTTTCCAAATTACCATAAAGAAGTTCATGCATTAGCAAGATTGTTTCATCCACATGTGTAGACAAAACCCTTCCCTGGATCTGTCCATTGAAATGGATGAAGGTGATTCTAGCTCCAATCACATAACCTTTGATGGAGGAATCCCTTTCCAGACTAATCCATTATCCTAAATGGACAGGATTGTCAGACTAGTCATATTCCTACGTGGAAACCTATCTTATATCTGGGGTTTTTCTGCCGAAGCAGACCAGGGCACATGCCTCCTGGGTTTCAGTCACAATCACCGAATTACTCGTGATCATCAGGTGGATGGAATGGAGATTGATGAGACATTCCTTGTGCAAAAATACCAGTTAGGGATGGCATTTGACTAATAGCTATGTTTGAACCAAGGAACAAAATCTGGTCTACGAGCTGGACCACTCTGCCTTCATGTGGAAAACACATCACTTGAAAGAGTGAAGAAGTGATAGCTCCCATGCTATAAATGTAGTCACGCCCAAGGAGTAGATTGTAATCTGGAGGTCCTTGGACTACCATCACATTTAGATGAACGATTTTCCTTCTCAAAGTTATAGGCAAATTTGGAAGGATCCCTAACAGTCGACTGGTTCCTTTGTTGAAGCCTGTCAGATTTCGAATCTCAGGAAAAAGCGATGGCAAAGCAAGCGCTTTCCAAGCAGTTGAGGAAAGGATACTCACAGAAGCCCCTTCATCTATAATAGTACTGACTATGATCATTCTTTAAGTTTGTACTATGGTTTAGAATGGTACATTAGATGGTAGGTGGGGTCTACCTCGAAGATTCCAATCGAAGGAAATGACTAGATTGCTTGGAGGTGGGACCGAATAAATGGCTAGATACGTCTCTGACGAACTTCCTTCCTACTGTAAATGTATGGGTAGATTGTCCCCATGTTCATCAGAGTCTGTGTTTATGAAAAGAATTGGAATGGTGTCGTTCTAATTCTCTTTAGTGACAGTGTCATTTGAAGGTGGGTCCTTTGACGACAAGATTGAGTCGACTGCTATCTCAACCTGTTGACTTTGGTTTGGTGTGGACTCAAAGGGTCTATCTTCAATGATCGGTGCTTCGACCGACAACAATGGTGTGTCAGTCGGATTTTCAACTAGCGATGGACTCGGCAAGAGTTTCTTGTATCCAGGAGGAAGTTGCCACGGTGATGCAGGACGGTTATCCAAGACCCTTTTAGCTTCGTCTAAGAAGGGACAATGGTGGAGGGCATGATCGCTTCACACAGTCTACAAGGAAATTTGTATCTTCCTTTTTGTCCATTGGCTTTGTTTTCACTAGTTGATGGTGTGCTTTCAACATGATCGTCAGTGGTTGAAGACACCGGATTGTGCAAGAGGGGAGACTAGTCCCTTGAGATCCATGGGATGCAGGGACAATCTCGATGATAGTGGTCTCCCTTGCAAATGACACATGGAGATTTAGGTTTGGAAGGTGCAGTGTGTGGAGTTTCACAAGATGATGTACGGTTGCCCCCTTTTGTTGTTGGGTTCTTCTTCTTCTTCTCCTTCCCTTTCTTATTCTTCTCAGTTACTTGGTTTTTAGCGTTACTAGCTTCAACAAGCGAAGAGGAAGAAGGAGAGGGAGAAACAAACGAAGTAGAAGGTGGGGGAGCAACTTCACCTGGTTTCTGATTTGGTTGCTAAGGAATTGCGGTGTTTTGAATGACAGAGGTCGAGAAAATCCATACTGGCAAGCCAATTATGAGTCTTGGATGGGACAATGTGGCCATGTGTGGAGCACCAACATCCCCCCAAGAGGAGAAGGGACTAGGATTTCCCCCAAGGGGGAATCCTTTACTGGTAGACTCCATTTTTAAACCTAAAGACCAATGAGGGAAAAGTGACGTTATTTCGATTAAAATAAATTTTATGACACTTTGACACAACTTTCTTTTTCAATTTTTAAGAGTCGAGAAAAAGCTAAAGATGACTCTAGTCGCCGTCGATTTTTAATGAGCGTGAAGTGACAAGTGCTCAGATGGACATTTTATTTTAAGGAGTCTAAAAAGGAATGAAAGTGACTACTTTGGAAATCTAGATAGAGGGATTACCAAGTCGATCGCAAAACTATAGAATACTTTTTATGGTACAACAGTCAATCTTCCTGAATGCTGTGTTGAGTGCCTTGCGATCGACAGGGCGACAAACACAGCTTCCTAAGCATAAAGGATGTAGCCTATTGTTGTTTCCCAATATATACTCGATGGTACGTGGGAGCACAAGTCTGTACTGGCACTTGTCGTCTCAAAGAGGAGGAATCACCCATCCTACGATGAAAGTGATAGTTACCAGGCTTTACGACGTTGGAATAGACTTCTAAATGTTGTGCGTTAGGTTCCAAAGCATTTTTATGTTCATTGAAATTTATTTTACAATTGATCTTTCTTAAGAAGTTTGCCTTCAAGGTTCACCGCTTGATTTAGATATACAATTCCTAAATATGCAATCTAAGATGATAGACAGTCGTTTACTTTCTTTTTGCAATGAAAATCCTAGCTACTAAGGAAAGATAAATGAAATTCTTTCAACATAGAGCAAAGAGCACACACTAGATGCACTTTTCCTAAATCAACTTCATCATGCAGTCTTAATGCAAATGCACATGCATGTATTTTTTTTCCACTTTATTAATGTATGCATGACAAAAAGAATGCTAAGTACATATTTTGAACTATTCTTCTTTCAAAGTGACAATACTAACAAGTTTCTTTTCAAAAACGAAAGTAAAGCCAAGATGACCCTTTGTGATTTTGAATTTAAATTTCTTTCCACACTTGAAATACTAATGATTCAAATCAAATGCAATGGAAAAAGTGTAATCAACTATCTAAAAGAAGAATGCTTTGTAATACTCCTTTTCTTGACTGAAAATGACACTTGTGACACCTTAAAATCAAAATACGACAGTTCGATTAAGTTACTCTTGCATAAGAGAACTGTAAATGACAAAAAATACATAAAAAAATTCACAATTATTTATCGATAGAGGCTGAATAATGCAAAGGAAGATGGTTTCAACAAAGATATACTAATCATAGATAGAAAAACTACTGAATAAAGCTGAAGAAAATGAAGAAAAAACCAAAATCTGGAGGCAGAAACAGTCTCATCTGATCATCACACCTGTAACACAGGGAAACTGGGATGCATCTCACCTACAACACATAGGAGGTGTGATGCATCTAGACTTCCAAGAAGAGATAGTATGATGGTCCAGGGACGAGACCGAGCTTGGTTTTTTCTCACAGTTTGCAGCTAAGTTCAGGGATTTAGGCTGAGCTAATGATTTTCAGTAAACACAAAGTATAGGGGCTGATCTAATGAGGTTATTTGAGCTACCACCAGGGCATTTAGGATGTTTGCAAGCTAGATGTTTAGTTCATAAACCAACTTGGAGATTGACTAAAGCAGCATTGATCTACTTTGCAGTTTCATATCAAAAGCAGTTTGAAGGCTAGCGGGCTTGACTTCAGGCTCCGTTTGTCGTTTATAAAACAAACAACAGTAACAAAACAAACAAACTATTCGCTCCCCAGTGGAGTCGCCATTTTTTATCAGGAAAGCTAGTGTCCATTCAGAGCTGCTAGTCCCACTAAGATGGGTAGCTATCTAAGAAACAAACAGATTAAAGTTACTTGTGTTTTCCTTTATGAGAGATAGATGAGAGAGAAGCAGAGAGAATCAACCTCAGTCTTTTGCTAGTCTCCTTACTTGTTTCCTCTCTCCTTTGACAGAGCTTTCACCACTACTTTCTCGCTTGTCCCACTTCAAAGAACACCTGTAGAGCCAAGGCAGCAAAATACCATCAAATCATAGATATCTATAACAATAAATAATGTAGGATCAGATGTACATTAACCATATAAATGCATACATAAACAAGATTCAGAGATATATAATAATATGGAGGAAAACTCAAATAGCTTTATTGATAGAAGTAGTAGAAGAGAGGATTACAACTAGGTTGTCTGATCTAGCATTATCCTCCTAGCATGAAAGCCCTCTTCACCTCATACAAAGCAAGATCACCCAATAAAGTCTTCAAAGAGAAACCAACAACACTTCCTTGCAAATTACAAAATTCTAGCCCTTGGATCTCTTGGATGAGGGATCCATATATAGATGTTTTCAGGAGAGTGAGTTAGCTTCTGGGATTTTGATTAGTGTCATTCCACCGATAGTTCTTGGTTCCACTTGGAACAACAATTAGAGTTAAACATAAATGTAAAGTAAACCGAAACAAATATCACACACGACACATTTAGTGTTTAGAAGAAAGAGTAATCTGACTTCGATACAACAAGTATAAATCTCAGTTATAAAGAATAATGATTGTAATTTGTAATGGAATAGTAACGCCAGCTAAGCAATAATTGCAATTGAGTGTAAACCATAGATAAATACAATAATACCAAATTATGAATGTTACAGCACGGTTACTCGATAATTGAACAACAATCGCATTCTATAAGGAACAACAATGTTAGATCAATAGTTAAAGGAAAAACAATGCGTTACAAAGTCAAAATGAGCAACACAACATTCCTGTTATAGAGAACAACATTACTTAGTTGAGAATAACCAAAATATAACAGAACCGTGATGTAAAATATCAAAACACATCAGATTACCGAACAAAGCTAATAATGAAAATCACACACGAATTAGAAATAATGGTACAGGAGCAAGTGTTCCACCAGGGTCGGGCCCTTAGCCTTCAGGGACACACCGCTTGAGATTAATCTAGAATAAAAGATGGAATGACAACCAGATTTATATTAAAACGTCAAAATAGAGTTACAGTGGATCACTCTTCAAAAAGAGTCGATGATCAAAGTTTCAAATACAAAGGAAAATTACATAAAAATAACAACAATTCATCTCCCGGGCTAGTAGTTATGCCCCTTCTTATAACAACCGAGTGGAGATATCAATGATGCAAAGATCATGAAGATAGCGATCCCTCAGGATCAAAGGATCTTGATGGATTCGCCATACTGTTAATCCTCATTTATCTTCTTGTTCCCTTGCGCTGATTTGATATCTCCTTTTCCCTTTCCTGGCTGATATGCTCCAATTTGGATTGCCTTGTTTGCATGCGGTTCCCTGCCAAAGGGACAACAATTAACTTTGTCCTGTCTTTTCCTTTGGGATGAAAATCTTCTGTTTTCTCCTTTTCCTGCATGAGAAAAGGGAAATTATTAGTTTTTTTACATTGCATACAAATCCCATGGGTTTTGTCATAATTTCTTATTATCTACCTGGTTCATGATGCAAGGAGGTTATGAGTTTTAAAGAAAAGATGACAAAATAAATGATAAAAACATAACTTCTTCAGTACTCCACAGAACCTAGCTCACCAACTGAAGCAAGGAACTCTAATGCAAAACTTGAAATAAGAGGTCAACCCCATCAACAGCCAAGGAAAGAAAGTCTTCAAAGAAAATAATTTACTCCTAACTATGGAAGTGATAATAAGTTCTTTCCTCTGATGAATAATGATGAATGTTTTATATGTTATATTTTTCGACACGTTGCAGCCAGATGCACAAGTTGAATGGTTCAAGCTAATAACCATCACACAAAAAGATCTTCAGCGTCCAGGTACTTTAAGGGATATTATTTCTCTTGCAATATGTTTGGTCACAAAGCCATTGAATACTATAGAGTGAATATGAAACATATAAGATGTTATTATTGTAACAAGTTTGGGCATATAAGAAAATAATGGAGGAGAAAACATCATCACACTCCAATGTATGGAAGAAGAAGGAAGTACAAACATAAATATGTGATATGGCTCAGTATACAGATAGAACAGACTCAAGAGGAACTGAAAGTATGAAATTTCAGTGTTCTAATTCTCATACACAGTTACCATGAAGGCGAGTCCTATCTATAGGTGAGTTCAAAGCTGCTCAGTCGCATATATGTTGGTATGATGAAGAAGAAGCGGGACAAACTCAGAAAAGTGATCTAATATGGTTCAGACAATTATCAATTATATTTTCTATCTTGAAAATTGATGACTACAGTTTGTGGATGTTATTTAGAAGTGATTTTGATCCTCATATGTTGTTGATGACTTGATGTATATATAATTGATGATTATGCCTTGATATTACTAATATTTACAATGATCAAATCTAGCAGTGAACAGTTGGCACAGGTTCAGGGGGAGAATATGCTATGTTTCTAATAATGCATTGTTGGCATTATGTTTATAAGTCTTTGGTACCTAATGATTCTTATTAATGGTGATGATACTTATGTTGCTAAAGTTTTTAAATGATACATCATGCTATGCTGCAGTTATGAGTTGCCTATGATGAAGGCTCAGATGATACTTGTATTACATGGAGTTACATAGTTGTTATTCAGATCAAATTTATGGATGACTATTTTGATGATGCATATAGTACATATGGTATTTTTCTTACATATTAATCTTCATAAGGATAAGGGGAATAACAAAGCTTGAGTACACAACTTCATGATGATAAGAGTCACTCATTTCTTTTATGCTGTTGTCATCATGCCTTCGAAGATGCATAAAGTTCATATGGTGGAGTTATCGTGCAGGATTCCCATAGTTCTTGGCACTCACATGATATATTGGTTGAGGATTGTTGCTCTTGATGGTATTTACATTGATGAGAAGATAGATACACATTGTTATCTCTATGATGGATACATATTATGTTGGATACATGGATGATTACTTAAGGTTAATGTTGGTAAATATTATTGGTTGGCCAAGAAAATGGTGTTATTGCATGTTTCTTGAAGATAGATCTATTTGAAGACATGGTTATTTGGAGACATGGATTACTTAGTCACATAATGATGATGAATTCTTATTTTATGATGATAGGCTTGATTATCATGGTTGATGCTTATCAGATGTGGATGTTGGAAAAATTGCTAGTGAAGATACATGGTTGATATATTGAGGGTTCTTGTGGAAAGATCATGCAGTTCTTGATGATGATATTATGATCATAGATGATGACTATGGTGTTTTCACATACATATGATATGATGTGAATGATTTTGTGTTACTTCCTGGAGATATGACATATGAAAAGTTGATTCATGGAAGGTTATGATAAGGCTCTTTCTACTAAGGAAACAAAGCAAGTTGATCTTGATGAGATCAAGAGGATAAGTTGATATCTAAATGCAACATACTTTGTCATAACTTGATGATATTTACATTTTCACATCTTGGGAACTAATGATGGACATATACAAGTTGATGATCTGGATGTTGTTGACAGATGCTTATGGTGCAGATCATATATGGTGTATGATAGTTGCCGATGACTATCATGGTCTTGTTTAAATATTTGGTGTTTGTTATAAATGACAGGTATATCATTTGATGTAAAGGTCATATAAAGGCCCATGATGTAATAATATGTCTCTGTCTATCATAGTCTTTTAATGAGTCCCTTTTTGGTCACACGATGTAATTTGTACCCCCATTATGCATGGGAAGGATAATGTAATAATTTATATATTTCAGTCATGTATAAACAATTGGTATATCCCCACTTGGTTGGGTGGACGAGTCAAATTTGGTATATCCCCACTTAGTTGGGAGATTGATGTATGTATGAGTCATTGGTGATAGGAAGGTCAAACTCACATAGTTTAGTTATAGAGTCATGTTACTCTTTTGGAAAATATTTTTGTAGACTCTGCATGTGCTTAGGGAGAGCATTGATGGTATAATGCATCTCAGCATGTACAAAGGGGGATTTTGACCAGAGAAGTCATCATATGCCTAGGGGGAGCATGATCATTGTTCATATTCAATAGTTCAGATATGGAAATCTTCATTTTGGTCAGCCCTTTGCCCTTGATCTCAAAAGGGTAGAATATTTTGGTCCGCCCTTTTCCCTTGATGTCAAAGGGGGAAAGTATCTTGGTGTTTCTTGATATATATAATAGGTTCTACAGCCTACAGTAATCAACACTAGTATGGTTTTCATCAAGTCCAAAGAGGGAGATTATTGGAATTATGATGAATGTGTTGTACTTGATGGAAACCCACTTCTAGTAGAACAAGAATATGGTAACGAGATGAATCTACACGACATATCAGAGGTGATAGAATGATGGAAAATAATAATAGTAAAAGGTATTGAGGTAGTGTGTGTTGTCCTTGATAAGAAGTGTCATTAATAGCAACCTATTTGATGAATGGACTAATTGAGAAAGGTATAAATAGGATGAGATAGAATACATGACGACTGTGTTTATATAGGTGACAAATTGCAGGAAAGTTCATAGGAATCAATTCAGAAGTGACGTACGATGGAAAATCACATTATAACAGGTCTATTCAGAGGTAACATAATAATGGAAAAGAAGAATAGGATGATGGAACATAGGACTTCAGATCGTAATCAAGAAATTGAAGAAAATAATGTTTTCAGGTATGTTAAGTTGTATATACAGGTTCACTATACAAAAAATAGTGTACACATGGTGGTTAATAGAACAAAAGGAGGATATACATATGCATGCACTTTCACAGAAGGAAAAGCATGTATGGGATGCAAAATGAAGGTTTTGGTCTGAGGTTTTAGTCTAAGGTTTTGGTCCAAGGTATTGGTCTGAGGTTTTGGTCCGAGGTATTGGTTTGAGTTTTTCGTTCGAGGTATTGACAAAGGATCTAAGTATATAAGAAGGAGAGGATCAAAAGGCTATGTGCACAAGTAATGAATATCTTATGAAGTGTTAGATCAAAAGAAAATATGCATGTTATGGGTTTCTAATGATTTGCTTGATCTAGACTAATTATGCACCTGAGTGTTTGATTATGGATGAAATCTAATAATGGATCAGGATCAAAATGAATTATCTTTATGTGATCTGATAATGGATAAGATAGATCTGAGTGCTAACAAATGTTTTATCCTTTATATGTTATGATCTGGTATGACTGAAGTCTGGAATAGTTGCGAAGTTATAAGTAATTATTTGCAGATCTATACTCTAGCTTGCTTTGGTGAAGGTGTGTATAGATGTTGGTTTGGCTCTTCCAAGTAGCATATGCAAATCAAAAATATGTTGTTCAAAAATCATTGATCCATTTGATCAGTGCTGCTATTTTATTATTGTTTTTCAATGATGTCTTCATTAGATATGAAAGTAAAATTGATCGTATACGGAGATTGAGTCTGGTTGATTGATTGATTGAGTAATAAGGGTGATCCTTGCTGCTATCTATTTAGAACTCTGTAAATTGATAGTAGATCTTTAGAATGTCACTGATTGGTACAATTTGTGGCTTAGAGGTTTTATGATTCACTATCTTTAGATGTATATGCAGGTTGGGCTAAAGGAAGTAGTGTATAGACACAGGTTAGCTTCATTGAAGGAAAGTATACATTCTGACATATGACTTTTGAGGTTATAGTTGGATCTGGCTGTTGATATAATGTTCTGGGTTCATATCTGTGTACTGGTTACAGTGATCTGTCTCTTCCGGTTGATTGGTTGAATTTGACTAAGTTTGAATGAATGGTTGATTCAGTCGTGTCAGAGGTTCATTGGTTGTTTGATTCAGTATGTCAGAGGTTTAAGTGATTGTTTGATTCAGTATATCAGAGGTTTTAGTGATTGTTTGATTCAGCATGTCAGAGGTTTCAGTAATTGATTGATTTAGTATGGTTGATTCAAATATTGATGATTGGGTTTAAGTGATTGGTTGATACATATGTATTTGTTGGGTGTATTGCAGTGATGATTGATTTTGAGCTTCAATGTTACTGATGGGTCCAGTATGAAAATTGGATGAAACATGGCCTTCATAGTGTGTCGTTGTGTACCAGGAGTATCCAGTCTGAAAATTTATGAAATGTGGTCCCTGGAGGATACTGAGGGTTGGAGCCTTCAGTGAGGAGGTTGGAGGTCCCTTCCAGTAGCAACTGGAGAACAAGTGAAGGTTGGAGCCTTCTATAGGCCAGCACATACGTACTAGTAAACATATCAGCTAGTACAAGAGCTGGGGGTTGTAGCTCCCTTCTAGTAGAAGCTGGAGAACAAGAGAAGGTTGTAGCCTTCTATAAGTGGATGCCTATGAACTGGTATGAGTATGCACTAGTGCAAGATTGTAAACAAATTTTTCTTTATATTAAAAGAAGACAGAGACAACAACAGTAGGTGGTTTTTCTCCTACATTGGGTTTCCACCATAAACCTTGGTGTTCATGTGTGTTGCTTATGTGTGATGGTTTATTCTATTATTACTGCACATGGTTAATGTTTAATGTTGATTAAAGTACTGCACTGACTAAAGATCAACATATAATGAATTAACTGAATCATAAGTTCATTGGGTATACACTGGTTTCCTTAATAACAATTGTGTGCACATGCAAGTTCCCTTCACTAAAGTAGCATATATAAATCTGATTGCGAAATGAAAAATTTATTGATTTGTAAATACTGATTCAGCCCTCGTGCCCAGTATTATTCCCAACACCTTATACTTCTACTTTCCCTCACATTGAAGACATTTTCATAGGATCACCATCATCTTCAGCTTCTCAGGAACCTCTGGAAACATATCAATCAGGAGAATTGGTTCATGATCATGATGAAATAGGTATATTTGCTAGGTATAAGGAGATAAAAAAAAAAATGAACTCCTGAAAGCAATAATCTATTCTCCATTTTAGAAGCAAACAACTTCATCTCAGCATAAAATTATCTCTTCTTTTGACATAAAGGAAGGGAAAATGTAGATAGCTTTCTTAGAAGCTTAGGTTCCTTTTCCTAAAACTGGAGATGAGTACAAGAAGTCCATTTTTTCTTTTAACATTGATCAAATCCATCATGTTGATAAGATGGATTTGCACAAGTAAATAGGTGAGATGATGTATTCTAGCTTGACACATAACAATGGTTGCCTCTAGACCTCATGCACCAGTCAACTACATTCAGCCTCAATTGAAATTAGAGAAAATATCTTCCTTAGCTAAAGAAAATAATATAAATTCCTTAGATGATTTAGTAATCAAATAGGGATATGATCCCAGTAATGTAAAAGCATCAGAGGAAATTGTTAAAATAAAAAATGTTGACATTGCAGCTCTGAAGAAACAACTCAAACTTCCATCTATTGAAGATCCAAAAACGAAGGAAGTTGGTCTACTAGAGAAGGAGAAAGAAGATATGTTTAAAATTATCATTGAACAGAATGGACAGATTAAACAAACAGAGACTGAGATTGAGAAGATTTTAAAAGTGAAAACAATCAACTAAATTAGAAGTCATTCCTCTCACAACAATTCCAGTTCCAGGTACATCAATAGCAGTGGCTTCTACTTCAACAACTACTACAACAGTGACACAATCTACATATCCATCAGGAGAATTATTCAAAGCTATGGAAGACTTGTCTATAAGAGGCCAAGATATTGAAAATCTGAAAGCTTAGCTTAAAAAACTTCAAGAGAAAAAATTATAAATTGACAATGTGTATGTGGCGGAGCTTCAAAAGACTCATAATTTAACTCAAAAAATTAAACTATTAGAGAATGAATTTCCCATGGCCCAGACAATTGCACAAGAAAAAGGAGAACATTTGGGTGGAAATTAATGAAGCTATGACTAAAAATTTTCCTTCCATCGAAATAATTTTTGAGCAGTAGGAATTGGTACAAAGATCAAAAGAGGTCATAGTAGATATAAAGGAAAACTTAGGCCAGAAACTAGGTGAAGCCACTACCTTAATAAGAATTTTGAACTCAAAGACCAAGGAAGAGATGGAGGAATATGATATCATTGAAAGAAATGAAACAATAATAATTCTTACCAAAAGGAACTTAATGCTACAATTAGAGAATAAGTGTCACAATTTGGATTCTAGCATTCAAAAATTCCACAAGTAGGTCAACGTACTTCACCAAAAAAGGCTTCTAGGTTTAGAGGGGATATGATATAAGTTAGTTCAGATAGAGTATTATCATCAAAATTTATATTCCATAGCAAGAGGTAACTCAAAATTTTCCACCATAAAGGGAACGATTATAGGTAAAGCTTTCATGGAAGGTTTGAAATTTGACTTACTGATCAAACATGAAATAAAGAATCTATTCATAGTCAAGCCTACTTTCTAGAAATATATTGAGGTGGATGAAACCTACATAAACCTAATTAAATTCTCCACCCGATATGAAGGCAAATGGGATAAATTTTGTCAAATTCTTGAGTAAAATAGGTATTCATCTTCAGTAATAAATCAACAATTTTCTCAAGCATTAGGAGAATTTTGAGGTCTAAAATGGGCCTCCTAAGAAAAATGTGCAACCAAAATAAAATTTATAAGAACCAATAGGATTCAATATGATGATGTCAACCATGGGGTATGATTCACCATTTTTAGAGTAAAAAAGTAAAAATAATAAAATAATAAACCTACTTTTTCAAATCGTATTTTTAACTTATCTTCCTAAGGTTTTACTCAAATTTTGAGCAATAGAACTTGTTGGATGAAAACATTAATTCCTCATCCAAGGAGTAGCCATGTTGCATACTTTCGATGGACGCTACTCCACGAAAAATGAGAAATACATCAAAAAACGTGATTACAATAATGTTTTAATGTATTTTTAATTTTTCATGTAACAGGGTCATCGAAAGCATGCAAAATTGGTACTCCTTGGATGAGGAATTAAATCTTGCATCCAACGAGTACTCCTGCTCGAAATTTGAGTAAAAACTTAGGGAGATAAGTTGAAAATACGAATTGAAAAAATAGTTTTTTCTTTTTTTCCCTATAAAAGTTTATGATGTTTTCTAATCATATTTTATTATTTCCAATATTATCTTATAATTTCCTTAGGAGGCCCATTTTAGACCTCAAAATTCCCCCAGTTCCTAGCAATCACCACCAATCCTCGAAGTCAGTGCCAGAGCTTCAATAGTTTTAGCTTTTCTATATTCCTGTACTATTTTTGTAAACATTTTGTAGGAAAATATTGATATTTCAAATCAAGATATTTTGATGAATTTGTATAAATACTTCATAATTCGAAGTACAAACGGTTGGAACTATTATGATGAAAGAATATCGTTGATGTAAATATGTGCATGTAATGAAGTGATCATTTGCATTAATACAGAAACTTTGTTCCAAGATTCCTGTGTTAGGAAATTGATGAAGTTTCCTCTCTTGTAAAATTGTTATTTTTCCAGTTTTCCATATGTTCTTTCTATCTTTATTGTTTAAAGAATATTAAGGGATGAATTTGTTTGAATACACTCTTCTCTGGATATAAACAATATCTATGTTTTCACTATGATATTAAATATAGAATTCATCCTAGTATGCTCTATGTTTAATTGAACCTAAATCTTTTCATCCCATTCATTTCACAAATGCTATAAAGATCCAAAAGTCTGCGTACCTTGCCTTGTTACATTTGTTCTGATATTCTTGCATATGATCACCCTAAGACTTATGACTCCATTTACTAATAGATTGTCCTTGCAGTTTCAACCAAATCTTTGGAAAAACCAAACTCATAACTCATAACTAGCCTAATATTTTAAATCAACAAATATAAATCATATAGATAGATCCCTCTTTGGAGTTGCAAGGGCTAGATCCCATCTTCCAAAGTGGTTTTGTGGTTAGCTCTAGGTTTATCTCACACCCTTGGGAAATTAGGGAGTCATAACATTCTAGCGAATCCGCTGGGGAATTCGAACAAATCCGATATAAAGTTGAATTTTTCCTTGGTAAAAAAATATTTCAAAGCTTAAAGGGTATTTCGAGTGATTCGTTGTGAAATATATTTTATTAAGGGTGTTTTCCACCAAAATTTTGTACATATTTCTATCTGTAAATAATCTATTACAGATCTAGCTCCTAGAAAGATATACATTGGAGCTAATCCAAATCCTAAATAACCAGAAATTGTAGATAATCATGAAAGAATTGTGAGAAAGAAGAATTTTACTTAGAGCCAAGCAAGTAATAATCGACTACCCATACTTAATTCTCTCCCTAAAAGTTTTGTAATTGTAGAGGATATTGAATTTAATTTACCTTTTAAGCATAGATTTTTTTCATACTAATTCAAATAGCTTTGTACCTGAGAAATTTTTTTATGAAAGTATTTTGAAACCTTATATATCAAAGAATCCATCTATTAATCGAGACTCTGTTGAAGATGTTATAAAATAATTTAATAAGCTTGAAGTTTTTGTAACAAAATTAGATTAGGCTGTGTAGAAAGTGATTATTCATCAATCATTTAAATCTTCACCTTCTTCTTCTGCCACCTCATCACCAACCCCACCAATGATTCCCCCTATTACTATTGCTCCTCCAGTAATTCCTCCCATTACCACTGTACCCATTTCATCTACTATCCCTATCACCACTACACCAACACAACAAAGTATAATCCCAACCCCTTTAATACCTCCCATATCCGCACCTATTGTAGTTTCATCATCTTCTCATTCTCAAACCAATCATGGAAGCTCGTTATGCCCCCTGGTCCTACCTGGACAACTTAGTTCCATGCCACAAGTTTATCAGAACCAAATACCTCAATTTTATGGCATAGGGCCAATCACTACTCAACAACATATAGACAAAATGAATGATTATTTAGATTTGCATGAAATTGTTGATGACGATGTGAAGATTAGACTATTTTCCCAAGGTCTCACAGGAGAAGTTAAGAAATGGTTTAAAGCATTGCCAACCACATCTATCCCAGATCTCACACAATTTCACGAAACTTTCCTCAGAATATGGGAAGTAAAGAAGAATCCTCGCCAAATCTTGGACAAATATGAGAGTATAAAGAGAGCCCTTGTGAAACAGTCTAGGACTATTGCACTAGATTCAATAACATTTACAGTTCTATCTCAGTTGCAATACAACCCCCACTAGGACTAGCTTTGATCAAATTTCTAGATGGTTTTGATCCAGAAATGTCTTACCAAATGAGGGAGAGGAATCCTGCTGCCCTTGAGGAAATGAAGAGGAATGCAGTTAGTGTGGAAGAAAATATGTTGCCACAGAGGGCTAGGTTAAAGGCTAAGAGGAGAGTCACTATTAAGGAAGAACCTGCTTCTTCTTCATCAGATGTTAAGCTAGATACTTTACTTAAAAACATGGAGAGAATGATGGAAATGATAAGTTTAATTGATAGGGAACCTCCAAGGGACAATCAAGGTGGTCGTCCAATTAGAAATCCTAATTTTAGAACAAGACCCACCTCAAATCAAACATAGAGAACAAACAGGCCCAATAGATTAGCAACAAATTAGACCTCCTTTCCAAGAGAATTATGTAGATGAAGAATTTGAGATACCAGAGGATCCTGAAGAAAATAAAATAAACATATTTGAGGAAATTGAAATTGACCACATTTTCTTAACTAAATAGGAGCAAGATCTGTTCTTTCTACCACAACTAGAAGTCCTCCCTTTAGAGTTAGATAATTATAAACAAGGATACCAAAATGATATGATGGAGGTGCACAGACAATACAATTTGAGGAGTAAAAAGGTTGTCGAAGCTCCTCCCAAGAAGATTTAGAGTGACATCCCTTCTACTAGTCAGCGAACGGACAATTCTTAGAAAGGAACTTCTAAAAGATAGGTTGTAAATATCAAACAAATAGATAAACCTCAGACATATTTAAGAATTGAAAATGAATTGGTCAAGGTAAAAATTGCTATTCCTCTCACTGAATTAATTAACAAAAATGCATATAAATCTCAACTCATGAAGGCCCTAAAGATAGGGAAAGGGTCAGACATAGTCAATCTAACTGATGACCAACCTGATTTATTGTTTGGACCTGAAGTTGAAGGGAAATCTCAGGATGGTAGTTTTCCACCTTTCTATATGAGTTTGAACCTTCATGCCAAAATTATTCACAATTTTATGCTTGATTCTAGTTCCTTCCACAATCTTATGCCTAGAGCCATCATGGAGAAGCTAGGATTAGACATAACAAGGCCCTACAAAAATTTATATTATTTTGACTCTAGCAAAGTAAGATGCTTAGGTCTTATTAAATATTTATGTGTTGCACTAGTCCAAATACCAAAAAAGAGTTTGGTAATGGATATTGTAGTGACAGACATACCTCCCAAGTATGGAATGTTACTATAAATATCACGGGGAGAAAAGTTACAAGGTACTTTGCAGGTGGACATGACCTATGCTACCATTCTTGTTTTTTGTTAGAGAAAAGATTATACAAGGAAACATTAATGAAATATAAAGTGAGTAGTCTAGACAAGACAAATAAATTTTTTTTCTCGGTAAAATTATGCTAATATATTATGCACAGAAGACAAAAATTACATCGGATCAAAACAGAGAGAACCAGGCACCGGGAATATCATCTTGGAGCAGCTGAGATCATTCAAAAGGGCTAGCCCACGCAGGGGCACCAACCAGAAAATCTAGACCATTCAAAAGAGCCAGCCCATGCAGGGGCGCCAACCAGAAATCTAAATTATCCCACGCAGGGGAGCCTGACATTATCCAGCCCATCAACAAAGTTTCTAGGACACAAACAAAAAGTACAGATGCCAAAACTAAGCTAATACAGATAGCATTAGAGACCAAAAGACCAGACAGAAGAGCCATGTAGACCTTGAGCTCAGGAAGCGATATTATTCTAGTTGCACCTCCTCTACCCGGCACCAACCGTATGCCTCCCTCTCCGCAGCAGTGGGGGCAGTGTCCATATGGATATCTTCTGCTTCGCTGGTCCTCATCCTCTGATCCAGCATGCTTTTCGAGACATTCTCCAGGTCTGTGGCAGGATCCTTGATTTCTTTCTCCGGGCCAGTATCAGGATCCTTTGTTTCTTGCACCGTGCTGTCAACTTTCCCCTGCCCACGATCGTCCAGAGAGTCATTGTCTTCCTGGGAAGTTTCAATGAACAGAACCAAAATGTGCGCACTGATCTGGGGGCTGTTCATGGAACTGTTAAAGTTAAAAATAGCAGAGCCGAAGGCGGGCAAGGAAGCCGAGCTTGAAGCACCAACGTCCATGAATTGACTTGAATGAAGGGGATTAGCTCCAGTGGAGCGAATGCTATGGAAATGACAACAATGGGTGGAAGTATCAACAACGGGAGTGCGAGAGGTTCCTCCCCTGGAGGTGCCTCGATGGCTAAGCATGCGCTGTCGAGGTCTCACCATCCTTGCAGGGATCGAGGGGAAGAGATCCAGCTCCCGAGCATGATACAACTCCTTCCTCTGAGGAGAGCGAACAGACTGCGGAATAACCCAAACAGACAGCATGAGGATCCCAGCAGAGACAGAGAGGTAGGGCATCTAAGGTTGCAGAGACCTTCCAGAAGGAAGAACCAGCAACATTCCCTGACCCGACGCAGCGACATGGTTTATAACCTCGGCTACCTCACCTTGGAACGCGTCCGCCATAACTGAAACCTCCAAGCGAGCCGAATAGTTGTGTAGGGCATTTACTCTGCTCTGCTGAATAGACTTATACAGCTACAATTTAAACCTGTGCCAGTATTAGCCCCGACGTCGACCACGTGATGGCATATGGCCGGCATGTGGCCTGCGACATACTCCTGTCCCATCTTAACGAACACCCGCATCCAGGGGAGCTGCATCTTTTTGGACCAGATGTGTGCATTCTTGAGCTTTGTCATGAGTCAAAATAGTATCCAGTTTCCCTGTGAGTAGAGAGTTGTCATTTTCCACCCCAAAATTGGCCATGAAGTTGGCAACCTTGTTACCTTCCCTTTTTATGTGATTGAAGGTGATAGCTCTGTTCTGTGGAGCTCAAGTTCTATGGCCTCCAGTCTTGCTTCGAGCCTCCAGCTGGTAGCTATTTTCCTGGCATGAGATCCATTTAGGAGATGCTTAGGCATATTTATGAGGATCTGAGAGTCTCCTTCCACCTCCAGTGGATGGAAGTTATGACTCCATGCGAGAAGGAGTCCCTGCCATAGCCCCTCTAACTCAGTTGAGTTATTGGTGTCCCATCCAATGTTCTGGTAGAACAACATCAGGGGTTCACCTTCATGATTCCATATTATTTCGCCAAAGCCTGCAATTCCGGGATTCCATTTGGAGGTGCCATCGAAGTTTAGCTTGAACGTATGCTTTGGTGGGGGAGTCCATGTGACTTTTTTTTTAATGTTGCTTTCAGAATGGCCTTGCTTGTGAGATCCTTGAGGAAGATGTATTTGCCAGTTTTCCAAAATGGCTTTCTCATTATCTAGAGTAGGCAAGTCCTCCTCCTTCCAAGATCTTAGCCTAAGAGTCTCTTGAATATTTCTACAAAGCAGGTTCCAAATATTGTCTATCGAAGAGAACTGATTTTTGAATATGCGTTTATTTCGTTCCTTCCATATGCTCCATAGGACCTGCCTAGGAATTAGTTTCCATAGGTGATTGAGGATTTAACTCTTGTAAGGATCCCGTTGCCATTGACGTATTGAGTTAGTGATTTCATTCTCGAGTTTGCATGTTCTTTGACATCTAAAGCTTTCCTTTTCCCGTAGTTGATTCGCCAAGGGAAAGGAGTCCAGAAGATGTTGGAGAGTTTCATCATGGGCGTTGCAATTAAAAGAAATGGAGGGGCCGTGAAAATTTCTGCTCCTGAGTTTGTCCCATGTTAGAATTCTCTGATGTCCTACCAACCAGAGAAAATGGGAGATTTTGGGCCAGGAGCCAAAACTCCATATTTTTCTCCAGATTGGGTCCTGGGGAGCGGAACTATTGCAAATGATTTTCTAGGCCTCGGATGTGGTGAAGGCTCCTTTCGGCTGGTAACACCACCTTAGAATGTCTCTGCTTTAATCGTACCTGATTCTTCTTTTGCTCAGTTCCCTATCCAATTCCTCAACAATTTGGTGATCTTCATTTGTGATTACTTGGTTGCCCTGTTTCCAAATCCTGAAGCTCTTCTCAGTTTCCTGGGTCCAGTACTGCCAAATCTTTTCTTGTTGCTGCTCCTCCCTAATGGGGTTCGGTGGCATGTTAAGTACTCAGCTGAGTTGAGGCATTTTATTCCAGACATCTGTCTAGAATCTTGTGGTGTTACCGTTTCTTACCTCTCAAAAACTGTGCTTCTGAATCATTTGGAAGTGTTCTTTGGTTGCATTCCAAATTAGTGATCCTTTATCATTGGGCGTGAACCTGATGAGCTCTTCCTGGGGTCGGTGATTGGCATACTTGGCCGTCCAAATTGTGACCCAAGGTTTTCCTGGGCTGGTGAGCCATTGCCACCATATTTCAGCTCCCATGATGGCGTTGCTATGCTCGGGATCTCTAAGGCCAATGCCTCATTTTTCTTTGGGATTGCAAATAGTGCTCCATTTTACCAGGGCCCATTTGCAATTGGTTGCAGTGTTTCCCCAGAGGAATCCTCACTGAAGATTCCTTATTCGTTTTAGGACCCACTTTGGTGCAGCAAGGATAGAGAATAAGTATAGCGACATTGCTTGAAGGACAGACTTTATGAGCACTACGCAACTGGCTAAGTTTAGAGCTCTGTGTGACCATAGGTTGAGACGGGATTCGAGCTTCTCAATTAGGTTAGGCCAAGAGTAATTCTTGATGGCGGAGACCGTTAGGGGGGCTCCAAGGTATTTGGAGGGACGGGTGGCAATTGGGAATCCCAAAATTCAAACGATTGCAGTCTTAACAATAGGAGGGGTGTTAAAGAAAAAGATCTGCGATTTTGAGTTGTTTATGCTGGTTCCAGAGGCTTCAGCGAAGTCATTGAGCACGAATTTAAATCTGGAGGCCTCCTGGACAAAGGGGTAGCCAAAGAGCATAGTTTCATCTACAAACTACTGATGGGAAATGGCAGACGAGTGATGAATGGAGAGGCTTTTGAGCTGTTGAGAGTGTAGGGCTCTTTTAATGTGACGTCCCAGGCCTTCAGCCATTAAAACAAAGAGGAATGGGGAGAGGGGATCACCTTGCCTTATACCACGGGAGGGAGAGAAGGGGCGAGACGGGATCCCATTCACGATAATGGAGAAGAAGGAGGAGGAGATTAGACTCATAATCCAATGGATCCATGTGGGACTGAATCCGAAAGCAATTAGCATTTGCTGTATGTAAGTCCAACTGAGCTTATCAAATGCTTTAGAAAGATCAAGTTTTAGGAGCATACCTGCCTGTTTTGAGTGCTTGAGTGAGTGTATGATCTCATGCGAGAGGATAATGCCATCCATAATCTGTCTCCCTTCCACATATCCAGACTGTTCCTAAGAAATGAGCAGTGGCAAGAGGGACTTTAACCTGTTTGCAATGACTTTAGAGATGACTTTGTATATTACGTTGCAGAGAGCAATCGGCCCGAATTTGTTCGGGGTGATTGAGTCCTCCTCTTTAGGGATTAGGGCAATGAAAGTAGAGTTGAGTGAGGGAAGCAGCCAATGATGTGCTCGCGATTCCTCTACCACTTGCCAGACTTCAAATTTTATCACCTCCCAGAAATTGTGGAAGAAAGTAGTGGTGAAGCTGTCTGAGCCAGGAGCTTTTCCATCTTTGAGCTGGGCCATAGCAATATCCACTTCCTGAGTTAGAATTGGATGGAGGAGAAGTTCATTGTGCTCCTCTGTGATTAGTTTTGGCACATTGTGTGTGATTCTGTCAATTGCAGGACGTCTGTCAATTTCAGGCTCTTGATGGACTTGCTTGAAGTGATTGAGGAATTCCTTCTCAATTTCCTCATGTTGTTCGACCCTTTCCCCTCCTTGTTTTTGTATAAAAGGAATGTTATTGCACATTCTTCGTTGAACAGTGGTTCGGTGGAAGAACTTAGTGTTTCATTCGCCCTCTTTCAACCATCTGATCCTGGACTTTTGCTTCCAAAATATCTCCTCCTGCTTTCTTCTCTCCTCCAGCTGATTGTGGATGCACTACTCCTGCTCAAGGGTTCTTTCTGTGTGGCCTCCTGTGCTTATTTCTTGCTGTAGTTCCGCCAGTTCTTTTTGAAGATCATGTTGTGCCTTGAAGATGTTTCCGAAGGTCTCGCTATTCCATCGCTTTAAGTTGAATTTTAGATGTTTGAGTTTCTGTTGGAACTGGTACATCTTGGAGCCTTCTGGCGGGATGAAGGTTGTCCAAGTTGTGTTAACAAAGTCTTTGAAGGAGGGATATGTAAACCAGAATTCCTCGGAGCGAAAAGGTCTTCTTGTGGCGCTGCCAGGATGTTGCCATTGAAGAGCAATAGGCCAGTGATCCGATCCTGAGTGTGGAAGAATGGCCGCTGATATGTCTCCCCCTAGATGAATCGAGTTGTCTGAAATTAGAAACCGATCCAGTTTGGAGGCTATTTGATGCCTGCCTGCTCTTCAATTTCTCCACGTCAAAGTGCCATTACAGAAATGTAGATCCATTAGAGAGGCGTTCCGGATGAAGTCTTTGAAATGGGTGTTTTCTTGTTCCAATCTATTTCTGCCCCCAATCTTTTCCTCCAGTTTGGTAATAATGTTAAAATCCCCCCTATAATCCATAGCGGGTACCTTCTATTGAAGTTTAGAGCTTCTATGGTGTTGAGGAGAGCAATTTTTCCCCTGCTTCCTGTGGGAAGTAGACATTCGAGAGATTCCCATGAATATTAGTGGCAATAATGTGGCATGCAGCCTGGATTAGATGATGAGAAGCATGAAAGTCTGAGAGAGTAAGCGCTTGAGAGTTCCAAGCAATGGCTAGCCCCCCAGATGCGCCGGATGCGTCCACATCCACCAATTGACATCCTGGCCAAGCCTTAGAGAGGATAGTACCTAGAGTTGAGCTGTTACATTTAGTCTCCTGGAAAAAGCATATTTGCGGCTTTTCCATTTTTATCTTATTTTTTAACATTCTGAGTTTTCCTGGGCTATTGATCCCCCTTAGGTTCCATGAAATGAGCTTCATGATTCACTATTGGTAGAGGGCTTATAGTACTTCGTAAGATTAGCATACCTGCCTGAGTCCACCATGATTTTCCCTATCGTTATTGTTCATTGGTGATCAGTTCCTCTTCCCCTTTTTTTGGAATCTTTTGGGGGAGGGCCTAAATCCCATTGACTTCCTGATTGGATGCCGAGCTGATCATGATGGTAGGCTCGAGAAATGACCACTTCCAGTTTGTTGAGCTGAAGCTCTGGGATAATTTCATAGTCTTTCCTTTTGCATGTTGCTTCTAGTTCTAAAATATATAGTCCATTCAGATCTATGCTTTTTGGTTCTTCCTCCATCTGTTGCACCTAGTTAATTCCTTCTGTGGGAATATTTGAGCTTTGGAGGGGATCTGAAGATCCGTCTACTTCCATTTCATTGTCTTTTTCTACGTGCTTCTCTTTACCTTCGATGGGGTTTGCTAGGGTGACTTTGGGGGGTTGAGGTTTAGAGGAAGGGGTTGAAGGAGGTGGCTGGGTGGAGGAGGAGGGGAGAGCAGAGTTGGGATTAGAGGACAAGTTTTGCTCTTCCGTAGATTGAGCTAGGATTTCAAAGCTATTTCTGACCGCTGGATCAGAGGTATTGTTTTGCTGGGGCTTTTTCCATGTTGTTGGTTTTTTATGCGCTCGTTTGTGGTTAGGGGCTTTGGTGAAGCCATCATGGGTCAGAGAGTCGGAGGGGGCAGGAGAATTAGCTTTGGAATTTAGGGGACAATCCCTGAAAAGATGCCCTATGGCATGGCATTTACGGCATCGAAACAGGACATGTTCATAGTCTAAGGGTTGAATCCATTCATAGTCACGGTGAGAGAGACTTACCAATTCTGGCAGAGCTTTGTCCAGGCGCATGAAGACGTAGATGCGGGTGTATGATGTGTATCTTCGCGTTTTTATTTCTTCTGCCGCCTTTATATATTCCCCTAGACTATTTCCTATCTCTTTCAGGATATCTTCATTCCAGTACTCATCTGGAAGTGAGTACATTCTTATCTAGACTAGTGCCCAAGTCAGGTCCTCCTTATCCGGATTAAATCTGGCTGTCCATTCCCTTAAGTATAGGCCAGCTGAGTTGAAGAAGTAGGTTCCTTCAACCAGGATTCTGTATTTGTCTTCCAGGAAAAATAAAATCGCAGTGAAGAAGCCTTTTGGGCCTAGTTGTAGAGTTACATCTCCTTTAGGCTTCCACTTCGCTGCGATCCAACCGTATAGGGCTTTTTCCATTGGCGAGAACCCTATAAATTTCCCAATGAGAGCATGGTCTCTCATATATTGGATTCGTTCTTCTATTTTCTCTCCCGGCAATTCGATTCTGGGTCGATCTGTTGCTATTGGTTTGCAAGTAGTCGAGGAGACCTTCGGGGCTCCTTCTGGTCGATTAATCCGTTCTGGTACTCCTTCTGTCTTGCCTCCTTGGTTGTCTTTTTCAGTGCGCTCATTCCGTCGTGGGATCTCCTGGTTTATCACTTCCTCATTTACCGAGCCAAATAGAATCGTCCTTTCAGGTCTGTGCTGCAGGTTACTTGCTTTGGGGGAGGGTGTTGAAGCCCCCCCTGGGGATTGTCCATTCGCCCTTTGATCCGTCACTGAGTCATTAGGTAGCGACAGAGCAAGAGGTCAGGTCCATGATGGTTGTCTGAGCAGAATAGGCTGCGCCGTCTGAGATGTGTTCATAACCCTAGCAGTCGAGTTCCCAGCACTCTTGTTCGTTCTAGACAAGACAAATAATTACCCCCTGTATTCTGTGCATTTAGATATGGACTCCTTTATTTTGTATAATGATGAATGTGCAGAGGAGGAAGTGTCACACTTGGAAGCTGAATTGAGCAAGACAAAGGATATAAAATTAGACACGGAGAAACAAGATGAAGAGGGAGAATCCCTTTGGAACATGGATTTTGATTGGGCTGTGAGCAAGGAAGGAGCAGAGGCACGTGTTTTCATCTCAAACACGAAAACAAATATAGCAAAGGGACATGCTTATAAACTTAATTTCCAATGTACAAATAATATAGCTAAATATGAAGCACTGATTTTAGGGCTAAAAGTTTTTAAGAGGTTGGGAGCTAAAGTATTTCTGTACTTGGGGATTCTCAGCTCATCATTAACCAAATTAAAGGTGAGTACTCGACTACACACCCTAGGCTAACATCCTATAGAAATGCAGTCTTAGATTTTCTGCAATGTTTTCCTGAATATCAATTGTCTCTTATTCATAGAGGAAAAAATATCTTAGTTGACACTTTGGCTACTTTAGCCAGTACTTGTAAAATTCCATTCCGTCCAACTAGAAAATATGAGGTGGAAGTGAATCAGAGGCAATTGTTCCAGATAATGCGAGATATTGGAAGGTTTTTGGTAGTGATATGCAGGTAGAATGTTTTTATAGTTGAAATAAGAGTTTGAGTGTGTACATATTGATGTAGATAATGACATAGATGATAATTTACAAATGGACATGACCTATGCCAACATTCTCGGTTTTGGTCAGAAAGAAGGTTATACAAGGAAACATTAATGAAATATAAGGCTGGAAGTTAAGACAAACCAAATAATTACCCCCTATATTCTGTGCATTCATATATGGACTCCTTTATTTTTTATAATGATGAATGTGTAGAGGAGGAAGTGTCACACTTGGAAATTAAATTGAGCAAGACAGAGGATATAAAATTAGACACTCAGAAACAAGATTAAGAGGGAGAAGCCCTTTGGAACATGGATTTTGATGGGGCTGTGAGCAAGGAAGGAGCAGGGGCAGGTGTTTTCATCTCAAACACACAAACAAATATAGCAAAGGGACATGCTTATAAGCTTAATTTCTAATGTACAAATAATATATCTGAATATGAATCATTGATTTTAGGACTGCAAATTTTGAATAGGTTGGGAGCTAAAATAATTTCTGTACATGGGAATTCTCAACTCATCATTAACCAAATTAAAGGTGAGTAGTCAGCTAAATAACCTAGACTAAGAGCCTACAAAAATGCAGTCTTAGATTTTCTGTAATGTTTTCCTAAATATCAATTGTCTCTTATCCCTAGAGGGAAAAATATTTTAGTTGTCACTTTGGCTACTTCAGCCAGTACTTGTAAAATTTCAGTCCATCCCAACAGAAAATATGTAGTGGAAGTGAATCATAGGCTAGTTGTTCCAGATAATGTGATATATTGGCAGGTTTTTGGTAGTGATATGAAGGTAGAAATGTTTTTACAGTTGAAAGAAGAGTTTAAGTGTGTACACATTGATGCAGACAATGATGTAGATGATAATATAAATGAAATAGTGTTGAATGAGACCGATGATAATCCAAAGGCACTATAGCTTCTACAATTTAAAGATAATGTGTTACCAAGAGAATTGGTGTCATTAAAAGAGTTGTTTGATTTTAACGATGTAGTCAAAAAGTAAAAAAGAGAACCTGTAGGAGATAAGTTTGAGGAATGTAATATATGTACTGATGAAAGTCCTAAGATTGTAAATCTATCCAAATCCTTGCCTCCTAAAGAAAAACATGAATACATTAAGCTATTAAAATAATTTTCTGATGTGTTTGCTTGGAGCTATGAAGACCTAAAATCATATGATACTAGTATCATAAAACATACCATTCCCATCAGAGAAGACCAAAAACCATTCAAGTAGAAATTATGGAGGGTAAATCCAGTTCTACTACCTTTCATAGAAAACGAAGTTAAAAAATTGTATGATGCAAAAATCATTATACCCTTAAGATTTTCAAAATTGGTGTCTAATATAGTGCCAACAAGAAAGAAGACAGGAGAAATAAGGCTCTATGTAGATTTCAGGAATCTGAACGAATTTTGTCTCAAGGATAACTACCTTCAACATAAAATGGCTAATATCTTACAGAAAGTAGTTGGTTGCATTAAAATTTATTTGATGGACGGTTTCTCAAGATATAACCAAATTCTGATACATCCTGATGATTAACATGAAAAAACTTTTACTACACCTTGGGGAACCTTTATGTATGTAAAAATGTTGTTTTGGATTATGAAAGAAGGGGCCACCTTTCAGAGAGTAATGGATATTTCATTCCCTGATGAGAAGGATAGGTTCATTGTAATTTTCCTAGATGACATTACTATATTTTCTGAAATAGAGGAAGACTGCTTCCTACACTTGAGGAGGGTTTTTGAAAAATGCAGGAAATATGGTATTTACATAAACTCCCAAAAATATCATTTTGATTTAAAGGAAGCAAATATACCTGGTCATATTATTTCTAAAGGAGGTAACAAGATAGACTCCAACAAATTTGAAGCCATAATGAAGATTGATCCTCCCAGGAACAAAAATTAAGTTCAATATTTTATCAGTAGAATCAATTTTCTAAGAAGATTCATTCCAAACTTGGTCGAGATCTTGAGAGGAATCACAACCATGATGAAGAAAGATACTAAAATAAAATGGAATAGTGAGGCTAAAAAATATTTTAGTTAAGTTAAGGTAGCTTTGACAATTGCTCATGTTTTGATTAGCTCTGATTTTAATAAATATTTCAAGATTTTCTCTTTTGCATCTGAATACACCATTGTAATAGTTCCCTTGTAGAAAAAAATTGAAGGATTTGAAAAACCTATAGCTTTCTTTAACAGAGCTTAAAGAGACGCCTCCTTAAAGTACAATATCATGGCAAAACAAGCCTTTCCTGAGTAAAGGCACTAAAATACTTCAAAGTATACATTCTCCATTCCCATATAATTGCATTTGTTCCCAGTGTTGTAGTGAAATGTATCCTAAATTAGATCGATCTTCATTAGAAAATAGGCAAATGGATTAAAATAATTCTAGAATATGACATTGAATTAAGACCTAATAAGCTCATCAAAGGTTAGGAATTGGCTATGTTAATGGCTGAGTCAAATTTCCGTGCACTTGACATAAATTTTATAGATGCACTTGATGAACAAGAAGAATAGGCAACTCCACATGTATCAGAAGCATTTTCTACCTCCCCTTGGTATGCATATATTATCTTTATTTTACAAAATGTACAAGCTCCTCCTAGTTTAACAAAAACAAAATCCAGATTTCACAAGTTAAAAGCTATGAAATTCTACATTTTCGATCAGAATGTGTATGGAAAGATTATGGGGGTATTTTGCTAAATTGTTTATTGAAGGATGAAGCAGACAAGGCTATAGAATAATTTCATCAAGGAGACTGTGGAGGACATTTACACTGGAAGACCATAGTCAACAAAATCCTGAGAGATGGCTTTTACTGGCCTAACTTGTTTGCAAATGTTTATAAGAGATTTTCGACATGCCTTCAATGCCAAATATTTAAAAGAAAGAGAATTTTTATCTTTTCCATTACCTTGAAAGCCCATTTTAGTTGAGGTTCCTTTCCAACAATGGGGCCTAGATTTCATTGGAGAAATCCATCCAAGCTCCTTAGCTCAACATAAATGGATTTTGACAACCACTGACTACTTCACTAAGTGGATTGAGGCCATTCCAACCAGAAAATATACAGACACTGTAATCATTCAGTTTTTAGAAGGTAATATTCTTGCCAGATTTGGATGTCCACATAAAATCATTACTAACAATGCTGCTACTTTCAAGTCAAAGAGAATGATTGATTTTTTCCACAAGTATCACATCAAGTTACGACACTCTACTTATTATTACCCACAAGGGAATGGGTTAGTTGAGTCTTCTAATAAGAATTTATTCAACATTATTAAGAAATTATTGTAGGAAAATAAAAAATCACGGCACAATAAGTTGATTAATGCTCTGTGGGATGACAGAATTAGCACTAAGAAATATATTGGAATGTCTCCTTTCCAATTAATATACATAGTGGATGCATTTTCCCTACTTCCTTAGGAATCCCTATGCTAAAATTATTGTAGGAATCACAAGTCGAGACAAATGATATACAGAGAAGGATAAATCAAACAATACAATTTCAACTATTAGGGAGGAGGTCTGCAAAAAAATCAGATAATTCAGGACAAAATAAAAAAGATCCATGACACAAGGACCAAAGTAGATGAATTCCAACTAGATGATCTCGTGCTAATATGGGAGTCAAGAAATGAAGAGAAAGGTAAGCATGGGAAATTTGATAGTTTGTGGAAAGGACCCTATAAAATTGAATCTTTTTGAGGTAACAATGCTTTTTTAATGAAACACTTGACTGGAGAAGGACAATGAGGAGAACTTGTCGATGGAAGACTACTCAAGCACAATTTTCTTCAAAAATAGAGAACTTTATCATTCAAGTCATTGTAAATATCATTTAACCATTTTATTGTAAGAGAGGGTGGCTGACATCGGGAATTGAAGCCTGGAGAGAAGGCCCTAAGCTTCTAGTGAGTTGCTTCCAATATTTATAATGACAACAAGTAATCGATTCAGTTGTAGAATAAGAGAATGATACCCAATGTAAAAAGGCTACTGATCTACGTCGTTCTTGGCACCGCACAGGGAGGATGCCATCCCCATTGGAGCCACGGTTAGGGTCTTATAATCTACAGGATTAACTGATGATTATTTGTTAATTCTTTATGTTATGAGATGTTGTAAATAATAGTTCATTCTACAAATTATTTCCAATGAAAAAATAGAAAAAGAAAAATAGGAAAAATAAAAGAAAACATAAAATGAAAAGGGGATATAAAAAAATGATATATGTATGAAAAAATAAAAGAAAAAATGGATAAATATTCAAAAATAAAAGATATGATGAAAAACCCATAGAAAGTAAAACTATGTGTTGTTAGTTTAAATGTCACATTAGTTGTTTAATAATTAAGTTTTATTAGTTCAATCACACAGTGTAATTGTGATTAATTAAGTGTTAATAAAGTTATTTTTGATACGACAGTTTTTGTCATTATGTAATAATGCTTGAGCTATAGTCAATAGTCATGATCTAACCCACCCAGATCAACGACGGGCAATCACTTTGGACCATCCCTGCTGCCCCTCCGACAATTAATCGGGGTGGGGGGGGGAGTAGCGTCCGAAAAGCAGATTATCCCTTTACAACTTTTGCAATGTGGCATTTCCTAGTGGACTTTAGACAGACCCACTCGCCTAAACTACTTACCACTCACCCCCTCTCTAAAATTTGCTTTTCCCCTCTTCCCACCTCAAAAATAGCATTGAATCCACTCTTGTTCCTCCATGTCACACATCCTTTCCTCCTTCACTCCAATCGTCTCCCGCCACATAGGAATTCCCCTTCCCATTCCACTCCCACTCCTGTTGCATCTCTACCTATCACTTAACTATTAAACTATTTGTTTTATCACATAACTATTCCTAGAGTAATGAACCTACACGGTTAAATTGAGAGTTGTCAATGGTACAGTGATCTCGCATATAAAATGAACAAGAACCCTGTTTATTCGGCCTTTGCTCTGCACTCCAATGACAATGAACGCTTGCTATTATTGCAACCCTATCAAGCTGAATACTATTCTTTCGACCAGTCTCAGGTAATTACTATTGTCCCCATATCATTTCCTTAAAAGTGTCTTCTAAAGGTAAATCAAAAGCAACAAGGAAAACACCATGTGTCCCCCTGTAGTTGACTTAGACCATCAAGCTTTAGTGGACCAACACTTTAACATATCTTAAATGAGTTGTGAATTCAACCTATATGAACTCCACAGCTGGTTAAAACAAAAATTCCTTTATCTCAGTGATGAATTGAGTTTGTGGGACTCCTTCCTACCTCAATTTATTTTTCCCCAAACCCATCATTTTTCAGAATTTTTTGCATGGTGCCATTTCAGATACATACCCAGTCAACTGGATTTTTTGGCTGAGAAAAATGATATTCTTTTCACAATTACCCCTGACTCCATTTTCCAAATGTTGCAGATCAAGAATTCAACCTCTCTGATACCTTTTTTAGTAGATTCCCTCATGGAACTCTAAAAAAATCTCACTTCCCTCACAGAGCCAAAATATTTGAGAAATTTCTTCCTAAGAATGTCCAATTGCTAAAGACAAACCCTCATCCATCCTCGATGTTTCCCAAAATCACAAAGCAAATTATCTCTATAGTTTCTTGTTTACTGTCCTATCAAATTGATCAATGGGTTAATGAAGCCATCATAGGTTTTTTATCATTTTTTTCAATAGAAGATAAACCTTTAGTTATCCATAATTACTGTGAATTCTTAGCAGAGGTCATCCATGAACAATTCATTAAGTTTTATACAGAAGGAGTCTTCAAGCATTCTTCAATTTTAGTGTACATGTTCCTATTCCATCAGGCAGACATATTTCAATTTCCATTACAAAATCTAGATGAATAGGGAAATGCACAATCTATGAGTCATTAGACTTCCTTGGTAAGGAAGCATATTAATGAATTCACCTTCAGTGATTATGTAGACCAGTTTTTGTATAAACTTTCCTGCCTACTTAACACTAATGTTGAACTTAGAATTGGCCGTGAGATAAAGATAATTTTACATCTCAGTGATCAAACCAAGACAATCGACTCGTACCTGTACCAAAATTACACTGAGATCAGAGTGCATGGGTGCAAATTGTCTCCCTATAAATCTCCTAAATTTGTTCCCATAATAATATTTTCATTAGAGTATATTAGGAAAATGATCAATATGGATGATCTGCACTTTATGACAGCTAAAATAAAATCTTAGCTCAAAATCAAGGCAAAGTTTGGGCCTTTCATTTATAATACCAAGACAACATCAAAAGAAGTAGATCTTTTTCTCAAATAGATGCAATCTAAACGCAGGTTCACCTAGTCATATGATCCTTTAGGAACAATATCAAAGTTGTGAGTAGAGAAAAAACAACTCCTTACACTCATACTCCCATACCTGAAATTGAGCAATATAGGAATCCAGATCAATGGAAGGAAAACACACTGTAGGAGGCAAAAGATCAAGTACTTTCTACTACGACTTCACAGACACTAGCGCCATAGGAAAAAAGAGATAAAACACCAAGAGAGGATGTTTCCCCTCTAGTCATAGAAATTCAGGGGAAAGAATTCAAAATATATGAAAAGAGGTAGAAAACCAAGCGAGTAGAAGAGTTTTGATAGGAAGAAAATGTACAGTCTACAATAGTTTTGACTGGCCCTTATAGTTCTACTTTCCCTTGCATTGAATACACTTTCATAGGGTCACCATCATCTTCCGCTTTCGAGGAACCTTTGGAAACATCTCAATCAGGAAATTTGGTTCATGATTGAGTTGAACCAAGTATATTTTCTAGGTATGAGGAGATAAAGAAGAAAAATTTACTCTTGAAAGAAATCACCTATTCTCATTTTTTGAAGAAAAAACTTCATCTCAGCATAGAATTCTCTCTTCTTTCGGCACTGAGGAAGGGAAAATGCAAATATATTTCTGAGAAGCTCAAGTTCCCTTTCCTAAAGCTATAGATGAATATAAGAAGTCCATTTTTCCTTTCAACATTGATCAAATCCATCCTATTGATCATATGTATTTTCACAAGAAAACAGGTGAGATGTTGTATTCCACCTTCACAAATTCAGTAATGGCTACCTCCAAAATTTAGGTATCAGTCAACAACATTCAATCTCAATTGAAATTAGAGAAAATATCTTCCTTAGCTAAATACACTAAGACAAAGTCCTTAGAGGATTTAGTAATCAAACTGGGATATGATCCCAGTAATGTAAAAGCAGCTGAGGAAATTGTTAAAAGAAAAAATGTTGACATTGAAGCCCTGAAGAAACTACTCAAACTTCCATCCACTGAAGATCCATGAATGAAGGAAGTTTTTCTACTAGATAAGGAGAAAGAATATATGTTTAAAATTATCATTGAACATAATGGATAAATTAAACAAATGGAGACTAAAATTAAGAAGTTTCTAAAATAGAAAGAACAATCAACTAACATAGAAATCATTCCTCTCACATCAATTCCAGTTGCATGTACATCAGCAATAGGGGATTTTACTTCAACAACTACTAAAAAAGAGACACAATCTACAGATACATCAGGAGAATTAATCAAATCTATGGAAGACTTGTCTATAAGAGGCTAAGAGATTGAAAAGTTTAAATCTTAGCTTAAAAACCTTGAAGAGTACAAATTAAAATTTGACAATGTGTATGTGGAAAAGCTTCAAAAGACTCACAGTTTAACTCTTAAAATTGAATTGTTAGAGAATGAATCTTCCATGGCCCAGACAATTGCATAGGAAAAGGAGAACATCTAGGTGGAAATCGATGAAGCTATGACTGAAATTTGACCTCCCATCGAAATACGTTTCGAGCAGAAGGAATTGATACAACAATCAAAAGAGGAGAGAGAAGAGATAAAGGAAAAATTGGGTCAAAAACCAGGTGATGCCACTGCCTTAATAAGAATTATAAACTCAAAGACCAAGGAAGATCTAGAGGAATATGAGATCACTGAAATAACTAAAACAATAATTGACCTAAGAAGAATTCTTTAAAAAAGGAGTTTAATGCTATATTTAAAGAATAAGTGTCACAATTTGGAGTCTAGAACTCAAAAATTCCACAACAAGTTCAACATACTACACCAAAAGGGGCTTCCAGGTTTAATGAGGATAGGAGATAAGTTAGTTCAGCTAGAGGATTATCAACAAAAGTTATATTCCATAGCAAGAGACAAATCAAAAGCTTCCACCATAAAGGGAACCATTACAGGGAAAGCTTTCATGGAAGGTTTGAAATTTGATTTACTGATCAAACATGAAATAAAGCATCAATCTAGTCAAGCCCACTTTCTAGAAATATACTGAGGTGGATGAAACCTACAGAAAGTTAATTAAATTCTCCACCCCAGATGAAGACAGATGGGATAAAATTTGTCAAACTCTTGAGTAAATTAGGTATTCATCTTCAGCAATGAAGAAACAGTTTTCTCAAGCCGAGTCATCACCAACCATCCTCGAATTCAGTGCCAGAGCTTCAACAATTTTAGTTTTCCTATATTCCTGTACTATTTTTGTAAACAGTTTTTAGGATATTTTGTAGGAAAATCTTGATATTTTAAATCAAGATATTTTGATGAATTTGTATAAATACTTCATAATTCAAAGTACAAATGGTTGGAACTCTTATGAAGAAAGAAGATCCTTGATGTAAAGTTGTGCATGTAATCAGGGAAAATTTCAAGGATGGAAGTTTATCTTAAAGTTTAGAAATCTTGGTGAATCTTGCTAGTCTCTAATATAAAAAGTGTAAAATTCTTGGTGATATTTATGTAAAAATGTATATATTTCCAATTATTTTATATTAGCATATATAATTTTTTGGCAATTGTAAGGTAAAATAATTTTGTATTGTAAAATTTTGGCGAATCATTTTTAGGAAAAAATGGGAATTGACAAATCTTTTTTTTTTTAAAGCATGGAAAATTAGCCCACTTTCGAATATTAGCCCCTAAAATTTCCCATACGTGTAATGAAGTGATCGTTTCCATTAATACAAAAATTTTGTTCTAGGGTTCATGTGTCAGGCAATTAGTGAAGTTTCCTCCCTTGTAAAATTGTTATTTTTCCATTTTTCCATATGTTCTTTCTATCTTTATTATTTAAAGAAGACCAAGGGTTGAATTTGTTTGAATACACTCTCCTTTGGATTATAAAAGATATATATGTTTTCACTCTGATATTAAGTATATAATTCATCCTAATATGGTTTATGTTTAATTCAATCTAAATCTTTTCATACTATTCACTTCGCAAATTCTTTACAGATCCAAAAGCCTGCCTACCTTGCCCTATTACATTTTTTCTGACATTCTTTCATATGATCACCCTAAGACTTATGACTCCATTGCCCAATGGAATGTCCTTGTAGTTTCAACCAAATATTTGAGAAAACCAAAGTTGGAACTCATAACTAGACTAATATTTTAAATCAACAAATCTAAATCATATAGAGAGATCCCTCTTTCAATCTAGAAGGGCTACATCCCAGCTTCCAATTTTTTTGTGTGGTTACCTCTGGGTTTCTCTCACACCCTTGGGAAATTATAGAGTGATAGCATGCTTAGTCTCGAAGCATGAGCACCCTTTTATTCAATATACACTAATCCTCTGGCTGAAATTCTCCATCTGGTTCCACCTGCAATACAGACTAGTCAATCACATGATGAACATATTTAAAATACTTCTTAAGCAATGAAACATGGAAAACATCATGGAATTTCACTATCGAAGGTAGTGCAAGTCGATAGACTACTGGACCAATCCTCTCGATAATATTTAAGGGTCCAGAAAACTGTGGTGCCATCTTGGCACATGATCCAATCTGTATGGAGCTCTTCTTCGGTTTGATGCACAAGTACACATGTTCCTCAACCTAGAACTCCTTGAACAACATGTTCAAATATACATAGCACTTATGCTTATCCTATGTTACCTTTAGATTCTTCTTTATTATTTACATTTCTTATTCCATGTTTACCAACATGTCCAGTCCAATCAACACCCTGTTAACTAGATCACTCCAACTGATGGGAGTATTGCAACTTTGCCCCTACAATGCCTCAAATAGATTCATCCTCAAATATTCCTAATACCCGTTGTTGTAAGTGAACTCTACTAGTGGAGGATACTCTTCACACTTTCACTGCTGATGCATCACATACATCCTCAACATGTCCTCCAATATCCTATTGACCCTCTCTCTCTATCCATCTTTCTGCGGATGATAAGTTGTACTGAAGGCCAAATTTGTGCCCAAACCTGCAAAAAACTCCTTCCAAAACTTAGAAGTGAAATTTGTATCCTATTTGACACAATATTATTTGGAACGCCATGCAATATGACAATGTCTATGATGAATACCTCTGCTACATCACTAGCTAACAATGTAGACTTCGCTGGAATGAAGTGTGTAACTGTGGAGTACTAAAGAAGGTATGTTTTTGGTAATTATTTCAGCATATTTTCATTAGAACTTACAAACCTTTTGCATCATGAACTAGGAAAATGATAAGGGATTGTAATAAAACTTGTGAGATTAATGTGCAAAACGAAAACACTGACCATTGTCATTTTCTTATGCAGGAGGGAGGAAAAACAAAAAGTTGTCGTTCTAAAGGAGAGGACAAGGACGGGTTAACCATTGTCCCTTTGACGGGGAACCGTATGCAAACAAGGCAAAACAAATGAAAGCGAATCAGCCCTGGAAAGGAAGTGGAGATATTGGCTTGGTGCAAGAAAGAAAAGAGATAACTAAGGACTAACGGTTCGGCGAATCCCTCAGGATCCCTTGATCCTGAGGGATCGCAGCTTTAACTATTTTTTGCACCTAGACATCTCCGCCTTCACCATTATAAAAGGCGCAACACTGTTCGCTCGAGGGGTCTGTTGAGTCCTTATGTTTTATGTAATTTCTCTTAATATTGAAACTTTAATCATCGAGTCTCGTTGAGAGCTGATCTATTATAATTCCGTCTTATGCATTAATACAAACTCAGTTGTTATTTCATCTCTAAGTCTGGAATAACTTCAAGCGGTGTACCTCTGGAGGCTAAGGGCCCGGTCCTAGAGGACACTTGTTCCTGTACTATTACATTTGGTTTATGCATGGCTTGATTATCAGCGTTATTTGGTAATCTGATGTGTTTTGTTAGTTTACATCACATGCTCTGTTATGTTTAATTTATTAAGGTTTCTAAAGACAAAACTCTTGCATTACCTCTGCAACGTATCACTGTTCTTTTAAGTGTTGATATAATACTGTCGGTCTTTATAGAAGATTGTTGTTGTTCAATTATAGAGCCTCTATGATGTGCACTTATTCATTGATATTACGGAATTCATCTTAGCGATTATGTCTCTGCGATTGTTGAGTTTATAGACATTGCTGTTCCATTTTGAAATGCAGTCGTACTCTTTCTAACTGAGATTGATAACTGGATCATATTACTATTAAGGTGTGTCGTGTGTATGTATGTGAGGTTTTCAAGCGTTGTTCTATAATTTATCATTAACCGGTGCTGTTCCATTTTTTTGTGTTGTTCAATTCGTCCTTGAGAGTGAAGGATTGCCATTTGATTCTTGTAGGTCACCATTAGTGCATTTGATCTTGTAGACTAAGGTGTTACTTCTTGTTAGACTTAGTTGTTGTTATAGTTTCCTATTTTTTGTTTCATTTCATATTTGTTGTTCTATTTTTGTTGTTCCATTTTTTATCTGTCGTTCCATTTACTGTCTGGCTCCCAGATCCACGATTTGTTCTCTGATTTCTTTTAGTTCCATCAGTTTACAAAGGGATGAGTTACTACTACTGAACCCTTGACTGATAAATTGCTTAGTCTTCCGAATGTGTGGTTTAATCTTTTGAAGTAGTTTGCTGTAAACAAGCATCCATTTACTCTTGTATTTTTGAGCACTATACTACTAGCATTACTCTGGAAAATGATAGCCTCAGACTGAGACACTCTTTGAAATAACAAAACTTTCCTGGATTGAAAAACTAATGTGAGGTAATTAGAGGTGAAAGAGACCATTTTTATAGCTCGGCATTTTGGCGCCATTGCCAGGGAAAGAGTGTAGCCATTTGTTATTTTTCAGAGTAGTGTGAGAACCTCCTATGGAAGAATTGGGTTTTAAAAACGGAAGGTAAGAACCTACATATGGAGCATGTAATAGCGCTGCTCCTCTGCCCGCTTTCCTATAGATTTGCTGCTGTTTTGTTTGGGTAGAATATAGCAGTTGATTTGTGTGCATGACTAAGCAGAAAAAACTAGAAAATAATTCCAAACCTCTACCCAAGCCAGAAAAAGCTAAGGGGTCGGTGACCCTTGGCTGATCAACCTTCATAGACGAAATATTCAAGAAAGCAGAATCTCAGCCTTTAGTAGGACCCAAAAAATTTATTTCTAGACAGCCTACTAGTTCCCTTTAGGCCACAGGATCACCATCTGTAGCCTTTGTTGAGGTGCATAGTCAAACTGAAGAGCAGGACTTTCAAGAAATTGAAAATTCTACTCTAGAACTATTGCAAGAAGGGAATTTCAGCAATCTTTGTGAAGGAGGAGGAGAGACAGGGGAAACTGAGGAACCGAGGTCTCCTCTTTGGACAACTCAGCCATTAAACAACCCAGAAAAGGGAAGTGCTGCAAAAATCATTGTTGAAGAAACTCAATCTCCTCAGACATTAGGCACTCTCATTATCCCAGACAGAGGAATTGTTATTAAAACCATTCCTGTTAAATCCATTCCTTCTCAACCTAGGAATACCCTGCTAGATATCCCAGAACATTATTGGCATATATTCGACCAAATGGCTCAAAACCAGCCAAACACCCAAACCTCTACATTTCAATACCCCATAGTGGATACTGCAGCAAATGTGCCCATGAAAGCAATCCCTCTTTAACATATCCCTACATTCCACGGTCTTACATCAGAATATCCGGATGCATTTCTATTTGAGTTTGATGTGTTGTGTAGGGGATATGATTACACCACCAACCCCCAGAAACTAAAATATTTCCCTCTACATTAAAAGGGGCTACCTTAAGATGGTTTATGGGATTAGGTGGCAGGGTTATAAATAATTTGGATCAAATGAAAGAATCTTTTCTAAAAAAATATCAGGACTATTGCAGGTCTAGAGTGTTAGAAAATTATATATTACGGAGCAATGGAACACATAAAATATTGCAGAAATATAAACACAGAAAACGCACAAAACAAGAGTGACATAGATATACGTGGTTCACCCAGTTTGGGCTACGTCCACCTCGAATAGCTAGTCCTTCCTTTCTATTATCCAGCAAAATGAAGAGGCACAACCTACAACAAATCCGTTGTAATATCCTCTTTTTTCTCTCACAGTCTCACCTCTCTGTTTCTCGCTCACACACAGAATACACATCTATCACACAGCCTCAAATACAATACCCTCATACAAAGAGAGGGGTTGCCTTCTATGGCAAAAAAAAAAACCCTAAACAAACATAAGTTCTACCGTTAAATCATTCGCCTAATGAACGACCCAGATTGACTAGAAATTACTATACTTTTACAAGGCAATTTTACATTTATTTTTGGCTTTTGGGGCGCTGCCCCCGAGCCCCCGCTGGGGGACCGCTGGCCCCCGGACCCCCCAGCCGGGGGGGATGGGCCCCCCCAGACCCCCGCGGGGGGGACAAGTCCCCCCCGTACTCCCCCGCGTGGAGGGGTGTACAAAACGTCCTGGGGTATACATCCGGCTGAAACAAAGACCTCTGAATAATCATGCTCCACACACAACAATCTCCCAGAATGATTGTAGCAACTCCACCGCTGCTTCATTTGCTGGATAATGGCTCCTCTTTGGACCTGGCTATTTCTCATCTTCATCATCATCCTTGAAGACCAATTGAAACTGAGCATGTTCTCAGTTTCTCCCTAGTTACAACTTTTGTTAGCATATCTGCAGGATTCTGGCTAGTGTGTATCTTTTCCAGCTTCAACTCTCCATCTTCCAACACTGACTGTATGAAATGATACTTGAGATGTATGTGCTTAGTCCTGGAATGAAATGCTAAGTTCTTTGCAAGATGAATGGAACTTTGGCTATCACTGTATAACGTGCCCATATCATGCTTCTTACCCAACTCACCCATAAACCTTTGTAACCAAATCATTTCTTTACTAGCCTCTGTAGCAGCAACATACTCTGCTTCTGTTGTTGAAAGTGCAACAACACTTTGGATTTTTGAAACCCAACTGACAGCTATTCCTCCAACAGTAAATACATATCCTATAGTGCTCCTCCTGTTATCTCCGTCACCTGCCATATCTGCATCAACATATCCTTGTAGGGAGATGTTTGAACCACCAAAGCATAATGCTTGATTTGTGGTACCTTTCAAATATCTGAGAATCCATTTCACTGCCATCCAATGTTCATTTCCTGGATTGTTCATGTACCTGCTTACAACTCCCACTACATGTGCAATATCAGGCCTTGTGCAGACCATTGCATACATTAAGCTTCCAACTGCTGATGCATATGGAACTTTAGACATATAATCTATGTCTTCTTGGGTCTTTGGGCACATTTCCTTGCTAAGTTTGAAATGGCTAGCAAAAGGTGTACTAACTGGTTTTGCATTGTGCATGTTAAATCTTTTCAACACCTTTTGTATGTACTCATTCTGAGACAATGTTAATTTACGATTTTTCCTATCTCTAGTTATTCTCATACCAAGGATTTGTTTTGCAGCTCCCAAATCCTTCATTGCAAATGAATTTGCCAATTTTCTTTTGAGCACATTTATTTCCTGCATGTTAGATCCTGCAACAAGCATGTCATCTACATACAATAACAATATAATGTAGCGGCCATCATTTTTCTTTTTCAAATAAACACAATGATCAGAGTGACATCTAGTATAACCTTGTTCAGACATAAACTTGTCAAATTTTAGATACCACTGCCTTAGAGCCTGTTTTAAGCCATACAAGCTCTTCATCAACCTGCACACTAGTTTCTCCTTCCCTTTCACCTCATATCCTTGTGGCTGATGCATATATATCTCTTCCTCCAAATCCCCATGGAGAAAGGTTGTCTTTACATCTAACTGCTCAAGATGCAAATCTTCAGCTGCTACAAGACTTAAAATACTTCTGATTGAAGTCATTTTAACAACAGGAGAAAATATTTCATCAAAATCAATACCTTTCTTCTATGCAAACCCCTTCACCACAAGTCTAGCTTTATACCTCTGTTTTCCTCCATCTTCTTCATTCAGCCTGTAAACCCATTTATTCTGCAATGTTGTTTTACCTGCAGGCAACCTGACTAAGTCCCAAGTCTGGTTATGTGCTAAGGAGTCCATCTCTTCTTTCATGGCTTGCTCCCACTTCTTCCTGGTTTCTACCTGCACTGCTTCTTCATAACATTCGGGTTCACCAGAATCAGTCAACAATAAATAATATAATGAAGGAGAGTATCGTTCAGGGGGTCTACTTATCCTAGTAGATCTTCTAACACCACTTTCAGGTGTTTGGGGTGGCTGTTGCTGTTGTGGTGGTTTCTGTTGTTGATTATTATTATTTTCAGGCACCTTTATCTTTTCAGTGATGTCATCAAGAACTGCGTATTCCTTGTTTTCATTTTCTTTCTTCTTTTCCTGCAACTGATTCTTATACAAGACCTTTTCATTGAATATTACATCTCTTCTCCTAATGATTTTGTGATTTTCATAATCATATAAGCGATAACCAAAATCATTAACACCATATCCAATAAAGGTACATTTCTTTGACTTTGCCTCAAGCTTTGTTCTATTTTCTTTATCAATATGGACAAAGGCCTCACAACCAAAAGGCTTTAAAAAAGAGTAGTTTACCTTTTTACCTGTCCATGCTTCCTTCGGAACACCACCATCCAAGGAACTTGAAGGCCCCCTGTTTATTAGATAAACAACAGTATCTACAGCATCTGCCCAAAACTGTAAAGGCAATCCTGCATGCAATCTCATGCACCTTGCACGCTCCATGATTGTTCTATTCATCCTTTCTGACACACCATTTCTTGTGGTGTTCTTGGAACTGTCTTCTCTCTGGGAATTCCATGCTCTGGACAATACCTATCAAACTCTTTGCTGCAATATTCACCTCCATTATCTGATCTAAGACACTTCAATTTCTTTCCTGTCTCAATCTCAACCAAAGCTTTCCATTTCTTGAAAGTATCAAATACATCAGATTTATTCTTAATACAATAAATCCAAGTTTTTCTAGTTGCATCATCAATAAAGGTAACATAATAATGAGAGCCACAAGAGATGATACCTGAGCAGGTCCCCATACGTCTGTATGCACAAGCTCTAATTTTTCGTTCTTCTTTTCTTTCCCAACTCTGAGAAATCTGACTCTCTTCTGTTTTCCATAAATGCAGTTCTCACAGAAGTCCAAATCTACATTCTTCAAACCCGGCAACAAATTCCTTGAGTGAAGAATCTTCATCCCCTTTTCACTCATGTGTCCGAGCTTGTGATGCCATAATGTTGCATCTGCTCCTTTGGAAGTTAAAGCATTAACAGAGTTAGAAATACCATTGCATAAATACAATGTACCAACCTTTTCGCCTTTTGCTATTACCAGGGCTCCTTTGGTGACCTTCCAAGCTTTATCTGTGAAAGTTGTCACACAACCTTCACTGCCTAACTACCCTATTGAAATCATATTTTTCTTTAGATCTGGAACATGCCTTACCTCCTTTAATAGCCATTGGTTTCCATTTTGTTGTTTTACAAGAACCTTACCCATTCCAACGATTTTACAGGGTTTATCATCACCCAGATGAATTTGTCCAATATCTCCTTGAACATAGTCATGAAAGTATTTCTTATCAGGTGTGGCATGTAATGAAGCCCCTGAATCTACCACCCAGGAATCAGTAATATTTTCGAAAGAAAGAATCAAAGCATCTTGTAACACCTCACCTGTCACATTTGCTTCATGATTTTTTTCTTGCTGTGCATCTCCTTCTTTTCCCTTCCGAGATCTACAGTCTTTCTTTAGGTGTCCTTTCTTTCCACATTTCCAGCACACTATTCCCGATGTGGACTTGGATCTACCTTTCCTTGATTTACTGCGATATCCTGAGCTCCTTCCTCTTTCCATTTTTCTTCCTCTAGACTCTGCACTCAAAGCATTTCCCAATGTCTCACCGGAGCTTTTCCGTCGCATTTCCTTGCTAAGGATAGCACCGACAACATCATCAAACTTTAAAGTACTAGATCTAGAAACGGAGTTACTAATGGCCATTACCAAACCATTCCAACTTTCTAGTAATGAGCACAAGAATAACAGAGCTCTAAATTCATCATCAAAGTTTACCCCTACAGAACTTAACTGACTTGTAACTGTATTAAAATCATTTAAATGGTTTGCAACAGATCCACCTTCCGACATGTTCATATTAAATAACCGTTTCATAAGAAATACCTTGTTTGAGGCCGAGGGTTTTTCATATAGTTTTGACAACGCCTGCATCAAACCCTCTATCATGGTTTCCTTCGAAATGTTGAAGGCAACTAACACAGCAAGGAACAACCGTATTGTTCCGAGTGCCTTTGTATCGAGAAGGTTCCATTCTTCGTCTTTCATACCCGTCGGCATCTTTGTTTTTCTGCCCAATGGTAGGTATAGATCTTTCTGATACAGATAATCTTCCATTTGCATCTTCCACAGCGAGAAGTTTTGGCCGTTAAATTTCTCGACCCTAAACTTACCATCTTCCGCCATTGCTCCTACTCGAACCAGGAACCCTTCTTTCCTGCAAGTTTATCAGCCAAATAGACCTTCGGCTCTGATACCAGTTGTTAGAAAATTATTTATTACGGAGCAATGGAACACATAAAATATTGCAGAAATATAAACACAGAAAATGCACAAAACAAGAGAGACACAGATATACGTGGTTCACCCAGCTTGGGCTATGTCCACCCCGAACAGCCAGTCCTTCCTTTCTATTATCCAGCAAAATGAAGAGACACAACTTACAACAAATCCACTGTAATATCCTCTATTTTCTCTCACAGTCTCACCTCTCTGTTTCTCGCTCACACACATAATACACATCTATCACACAGCCTCAAATACAATACCCTCATAGAAAGAGAGGGGTTGCCTTCTAGGGCAAAAAAAAAAAAAACCCTAAACAAACATAAGTTCTACCATCAAGTCATTCACCTAATGAAAGGCCCAGATTGACTAGAAATTACTATACTTTTACAAGGAAATTTTACATTTATTTTTGGCTTCGGGGGCGCTGCCCCCGAGCCCCCGCCGAGGGACTGCTGGCCCCCAGACCCCCGCGGGGGGGACAAGTCCCCCCTGCACTCCCCCGCGGGGAGGGGTGTACAAAACTTCCTGGGGTATACATCTGGCTGAAAAAAAGACCTTTGAACAATCATGCTCCACACACAACATAGAGAACTGAAGGATGAAATATTCCAGATGGTAGCTAGACCAAATGAAACATTAGAGGAGTATGTGGAACGTTTTCAGTATAATCTTCAAAGATTTCCTTATGCATCACTACCTTTACCTGATAATGTGTTAAAAACAACATTGATTAGGGGCATGAAGGAATAATGGATTCAAGCATTAAACATTATGGGAAAAGGAGATATTTATCAGGAAAATTTTGTTGACATTATTGATTTATGTATCAGGAGCTCGAGTGGTAGCACAGGATTAAAACCGACAGAGCATGATCAGTTTGTAAGAGATAATAAAATTTCGACTGAAGGAGTAACGCATGCAGAAATTGGAAATCTATTAGAAAATTTTAAAACTGATATATTAGGGACACTAACTACACAACTTGATGTTATGCAGGCCAAGAAGAAGCAAATGGAGGCAGAACAAAATTTGGCAATATTTTTTCCCCGATGCAGGAAGAAACATAGCCATAAGGAGTGTCCACTAGATGCAGCCCGAACATGCGCCATCTGCACAAAAGATCACCTTATGGAAAGCTATCCCTCACTTCCCAAATTAAAAGCAGTATATAAGGAAGCAAAAGAAGAGCCAGAATTGGTATATTTTCTCAACCAGTGTCATCAGTGGTAGCCGCGACAATCTAGTATGTTTTCAGACCCGACCTCTTCTTTTCAGTCTCCACAGTATAATGCTCAAAAATATAATATGTGGCAAAGTCAATCCCAACCCCCGTTTCCAAACTGGTCACCACAGTCGTTTCCTTCATCAACCCTGTGGCTGAATCAGGTAAGCCAATTTGGTTGGTCGAATCTTCCCTATACCCCACCATATTGGCAAAGCAACGCATACCCACCACAATGGACTCCCCCTACTTCACAAAGTTTAGCCTGGCAGACAAAATGGCAAAGACCAATGCATTAGCCAGTAGGAACCATGTCGCTCCCTCAACCTACACTGCCAGCCTTACAACAAAATCCCTAATCTAATCTGAGACCGCAACTCCCAGCCCAAACCAACCCCAATCCAAATAACAAACCAGTCCAATCTGTCCAAATAGTACAAACATCAAAAATAGGAGCTGATATGATGGAGTGTAATGATCTTTAGCTAAGATCTGGGCATATTATTGAAACTGAGAGAGATAAGACAGCCCATGTTGAAAATCAGTTACCCAGAGAACATCTATCACAAGAAGAGAATGTGAACAAACAACAAACTCATAACCAAACAACCACATCATCTCCCCCATTCCCCGAACGATTAATCATACCTTGACCTACACAATATCCTAATTTTGACATTCTGGGAGAATTACAAAATTTGTACATAAAAATTCCATTCCTCCAAGCCATTCAAGACATCCCGATATATGCAAAGACTATTAAAGAATTGTGTGTAAAGAAATCAAGGAGTAATATGGCAAATAATCCAAGAGTCCAAGTAGTTGGCAGTCTATCTGACTTGTTATCAGGAAAAGAAACACCCATTAAATATGAAGACCCAGGAAATCCAATAGTCATCGTACAAATTTATGGTCAAACCTTCCCTAATGCCTTAGTTGATCTAGGAGTTGTAATCAACATCTTAACAACTACTACTTGCCAAACTCTAGGCATTACATCTGTAGAACCCACTTCTACTCTGCTAGATCTGGCTGACCGATTTGTGGTTAGGCCAGAAGGCACACTACATGATGTCATGGTATCTGTTGACTCCTGGGAATATCTGACCGATTTTCTGATAATAAATCCCAAAATCTGACTTGATGGACACCAATTGATTTTAGGAATACCTTGGCTTACAACTGTCAATGCCTATATTGGTTGTCGACAAGGCAATATGACCATAACGAGGGGAGCGAATATCAAAAACTTAGCCTTATACCCTCCAGCATAGCCAAGTGTCACAATGATCAAAACTAATAATCACCCGTATCATACCTCACTGACAACATTAGATCTCCATTAACTATACAAGAGGCACTTGATTTTCAAGATCAGACAGAGGACTATGCCATTAATAAATTTATTAGTCAAACTGAATTCAGATCCCACACACAGTGTCACATGATAGAGGCAACATTCGATAACGAATTAAAAGAAGATCCTCTTAAAGATACACACGATCAAATGATACTTGTTACCTCTGTTGCAAATAGTAAAATTGTGGAAATCGAACCAAGAAAGACCTTAAACATTAATGCCAACCTCACCTCCAAACAAGAAACGAAGCTCATCCATCTGTTGAGGAAATATAAAGAAGCATTTGCATGGGACTATCATGATATGAAAGCAAATGACCCTCAATTATGTACACACCACATTTACATAGAAAAAGATGTGACCTGTTCGCCAGCCTCAGAGGAGACTTAATCCTCATCTAAAGGATGTGGTAAAAGCTGAACTTCAAAAACTTTTAGATGTCAATTTCATCTATCATATCTTCGATAGTAAACGGGTCTCTCTGCTTGTGGTGGTACCAAAAAAGAATGGGAAATGGAGTATTTGTGTGGACTACAGAGCCTCTGTGCTGTGCACTTATTCATTGATATTACGGAATTCATCTTAGCGACTATGTCTCTGCAATTGTTGAGTTTATAGACATTGTTGTTCCATTTTGAAATGTAGTTGTACTCTTCCTAGCTAAGATTGATAACTGGATCAGATTACTATTAAGGTGTGACGTGTGTATGTATGCGAGGTTTTCAAGCGCTATTCTATAATTCATCATTAATCAGTGTTGTTCCATTTTAGTGGTGTTGTTCAATTCATCCTTAAGAGTGAAGGATTTCCATTTGATTCCTGTAGGTCATGATTAGTGCATTTGATCTTGTAGACTAAGGTGTTACTTCTTGTTAGACTTAGTTGTTGTTACAGTTTCCTGTTTTCTGTTCCATTTTAGATTTGTTGTTCTATTTTTGTTGTTCCATTTCTTATCTGTCGTTCCATTTCCTGTCAATTGTTATTTTGGTGTGAAGAGTGATCTAAGGCTGTAGTGAGCATTGACATTTACTGTCTGGCTCCCAGATCCATGATCTGTTCTCTGATTTCTTTTAGTTCCATCAGTTTACAAAGGGATGAGTTACTGCTACTGAACCCTTAACTGATAAATTGCTTAGTTTTTTGAATGTGTAGTTTAATCTTTTGAAGTAGTTTGCTGTAAACAAGCATTCGTTTACTTTTGTATTTTAAGCATTGTACTAATAGAATTACTCTGACAAATGATAGCCTCAGACTGAGACACTCTTTGAAATAACAAAACATTCTTGGAGTGACAAACTAATGTGAGGTAATTAGAGGTGAAAGAGACCCTTTTTATATGTCGACATTTTGGCGTCGTTGCTAAAGAAACACAAAAAGACCACTTCCCTCTCCCATTCATCGACCAAGTATTAGACACTTTGGCAAGAAAGAAATTCTTTTCTTTCCTGGATGGCTTCAGTGGATACAATCAGATTCAGGTTGCCCCTGAAGACCAAGACAAAAACACTTTTACTTATCCCTGGGGAACATTTGCGTACAAAGTTCTACCTTTTGGCTTATGCAATGCTCCTGCCACATTCCAAAGGGTTATCCTCAACATTTTTGCAGACTCAATAAATGAAGGACTTGAAGTATACATGGATGACTTTACACTGTATGAAGACGATTTCGATCCAGCATTGGATACATTGGAAAAAGTCCTACAACACTGCATTGCTACCAGGCTTTATTTAAGCCATGAAAAATGCTATATGATGATGACTGAAGGACTTATTCTAGGACACTATATTTCAGCAACTGGCATTCAGGTAGACCCAGCCAAAATCCAAATAATTTTTCTTATTCCCACTCCTACCACTCAAATGGAGGTACACAGTTTTTTTGGATTTTCCGGTTATTATAGGAGGTTTATAGAACATTTTTCAGATATTGTTGCACCTCTATATGCACTAACTGGTAACATTGATTTTCTTTGGACAAAAAAATGTGAACATGCTTTCTAGGATCTGAAGAAGCTTGTGTCCACAGCCCTATTCCTTCGAGGACCAAATTGGGATTTTCCATTTCAGATATCATCTGATGCCTCAGATATAGCCATTAGAGCAGTCCTTGGGTAGGAAGAGGATAAAAAACCATATGCAATTTATTATATTACCAAAAATTTATCCCTTGTTGAATTAAATTACACTGTTACTGAGAAAGAATTTCTAGCTGTAATACATGTTGTAAATAAGTTTATACATTACGTTACTGGATATCTTGTTATCTTGTATACAGATCATTTTGCCATCAAATATTTAGCAAACAAGCCTATCACAAATGGCAGAATAACTAGATAGTTAATTTTATTGTAGGAATTTAATATTACAATCAAGGATGAACCTGGAAAAGAAAATCCTGTAGCAGATTTTCTCTCAAGAATGCCAAATCCAATCGATGCAGCAGTAGTTGAAGATCAATTTCCGGACAAGCATCTGTTTGTTGTGGCTGTTCAAACACCCTGGTATTCTGATGTTGCTAATTACCTAGCAGTAGGTAAACTACCAAAACATCTAACCCCTAATGAGCGGAAACAGATTGTTCAGAGGAGTGCTCGATTCTCGTGGGTTGGAGGCTACCTATTCCACATAGGGGAAAACATGCATATCAGAAGATGCATTCGAGAGGATGAAATCTTCGACATTTTAAAAGCCTGCCATGACGGACCATGTGGTAGACATTTCACCGATCACAGAACTGGACATAAGGTGCTACAAATAGGGTATTATTGGCCTACAATTTTCAAAGATGCAAAGAAATTCGTCCAAGATTGTGACAGTTGTCAGAGAGCAGGACGCCCTGGTCAGTCTGATGAGATGCCCTTGAACCCACAGTTAGTCATTGAACCATTCGAATGATGGGACTTTGATTTCGTCATACCAATTAACCCACCCTCAAACCAGAAAACATATATTCTGGTGGCAACAGAATATGTCAACAAATGGGTTGAGGCAGAGGCGTTGCCGAGAGCTACAAAATATTATGTCATACAGTTCTTGTTCCATATATTTGTGCGTTATTGCCTTCCAAGAGATATAATTACAGACGGTGGACCACAGTTTGCTGGGAACAAAATAGCTGCAAAACTCAAAAACTATCATGTCCAGCATAAAATCACTACTCCATACCACCCACAGGCAAATAGTCAGGTAGAAATCGGCAATAAAATAATAGAAGCAATCCTAACAAAAACAATTGCGTCATATAGACGTGATTGGGTTGCCAGACTACCAGAGGCACTGTGGGTTTACAGAACAACATGGAGAAGTACCACTGGTTACTCACCTTATCAATTAGTGTTTGGCAAGCAACCCATTTTTCCCATAGAATTCGAAATCCAAGCGCTGTGAATAGCACAAGAAGTTGGCTTAGATTTAACTGAGGCACAGATCAATCGATTACAGTAGATCAATGAGCTCGATGAAATCAGGCTCTTTGCACTCCAAAATACTGCACTTATCCAACAACAGCAAGCTAAATGGAATGATGCTCTCATTAAAAATAAAGTCTTCCATGAAGGAGACTGGGCACTTTTGTACGATTCCAGGTTTCAGGACTTTCCCGGGAAACTCCACACTTGTTGGTTGGGCCCATACGAAATCCAAAAGGTACATGAAAATGGTACTCTTACTCTAATCACTATTGACGGTTCTGGATATGCCTTCAAGGCAAATGGCCACCGAGTTTGCCTTTATCGAAAACCGCTCACTGGCAGTCCTTCTGCGAGCAGCTATGCCAAGACTCTGATATGGAAATTTTGGGGGAGGGAGAGAAGTATTCTTCACCTGTGATTCATTAAGTAGTTTTTTTTTTCACAGTATGTACATAATTTCTTTTGCTTTGTTTTTGTACATATTTTTGAACCAAACGCTTTGCCGTTACTTTTCGAAGCAGCAGCAACGTTATTATTTTTGTTTTTCCTTTTCTCAAAGGGACAACACTTTCGTTCTGCTATTCTTTTTTCAAAAGAACAACACCTTTTGGATCAGTCGTCATTTTGCTTTAATTTTGTTCTTTTTCTTTATTTTTTGCTTTCTGCTATTCCTTTTCCAAAGGAACGACATTTGGGTGTTTTGCTGTTCCTTTTCCAAAGGAACAACATTTTCGACTTTTGCTATTCCTTTTCCAAAGGAATGAAATTTGTGTGTTTTGATGTTCCTTTTCCAAAGGAACAACATTTTCGATTTTTTCTGTTACTTTTCCAAAGGAACGACATTTGTGTGTTTTGTTGTTCCTTTTCCAAAGGAACAACATTTTCGATTTTTTCTGTTCCTTTTCCAAAGGAAAGACATTGTGTGTTTTGTTGTTCCTTTTCCAAAGGAACACCATTTTCTATTTTTGTTGTTCATTTTCCAAAGGAACGGCATTTGTGTGTTTTGCTGTTCCTTTTCCAAAGGAATGGAATTTGTATGTTTTGTTATTCCTTTTCCAAAGGAACAACCTTTTTGATTTTTTCTGTTCCTTTTCCAAAGGAACGACATTCATGTTTTCTGTTGTTCCTTTCCCAAAGGAACAACATTTTTGATCTTTGTTGTTCCTTTTTCCAAAAGGAACACCACTTGTATTATTTTTCTCTTCCTCTTTGAAACAACAACATCCTCGTATTCCTTTTACTTATGCTTGCTCCCCTTGCTATTTTAAATTAAGGATGATTACTATTCATGTTCTTTCAAGTCCTTTGGAATACAACTATGCACTTATGCAATGGATACAAAATCACAACATACTGAAGCAGGTGAATTATAAAATCGTTATTTTTATAAGAAATTTCTTTGAATTGGTAAAAGGACAGAGGGAGGGACACACTTACCCATTATCTTTTGTTGTCATTGTTTCACTAACTCTACTTTGATTGGTTATCTTTATCATGTTGGTTCCTTTTAAATCCTCTTTGATTATTATTCAGGAATAGAAGCAATGGGTTTATATCTTCCTATTGAGATGTTAAGACTTCTTCCACCGTTCCTACTATTAAAGAGTGTTGAACCACCCTTTGTGTATAAATGGGAAAGTACTTTATGAAAAAGAAAGAAAAAAGAGCAAACTGACTTGTTTATATAAAGATGTCAAATGCAAGATAGGGGGTCTCATCAAGAGCCAGCCTACCATGATCATGAGGAAGAAAGTGAAGTGGCATTCCCACTATGGCCACCACACTAGGGATATGGTCCAAAAGGTATATCAAATAAAGAACCCTTGGAACAGGAGGTCTCATCATGAGCCGGCTTGCCCATGTTTCGCTCCTTCCTCGTGAATGGCATTATGGCTAACTGGTCACCAAGCCAGCATAATGGCCTACATTTTTACATTACACAACACTTCCTAAGCATACACAAAGGATTATGGTTCCATGGGTGAAATAAACAACTCTACCAAGGTTATGGACACCTATCGGCAGCAGAGCACTGTTAATGGTATTGAAGTCACATTATTTACACCAATAGGTAGTTATTAGCACCCTTCTATTTCTTATACCTTAGTAATCAATCACATAAGACGAATGTATATTATTTTTTCAACCATACAACACATGTAAATCTATTATCACCAATCATGACCGAAAAATTGTCAATGACCGCATGAGACTCTGTATGTACGGCAGATGTCCTATCCTCCCAACCTCGCATCATATCACAGCAGTCTCTTACGTATTAAGTGATCCAACTTGACACCTCAATTTTGGTAATCTGCTACTTTTGTAAACACGACATATTGCCATACGTTGTTCCTTTATGACTCTACTTCAGAACAGAATAGCACGTTGCTACTTTATTTGATGGCCAGGATGGCCTATCACATTGTATGGGGGGAGGTTAACCTCATCATTCCTTGGATGACGTGTTAGACCGATATTCGGGAAACTTTGTACTTAGGAATAGCACGGCTCAACGGTATACTATTTTTTATTTATTTTTTGCATGACTTGTTGTTCCTAAGCCATTTCCATTGTATACTTTGCAGCATTAGATTTTGAGTGAGTCTTGCGTCTGTCAGCCTCTCTGTGTTTTAACAGCGTGAAAAACTGTCGTTCCATTGTCAAAATTTTGAGATTTTACAGCAAAACCATAAACATGGGAGGAAGATCGATTCGGAGAGAACCGCAGGTGTTAACAGTCTCTGATGCTGTATGGGAAATCCTGGCAAGATCGGGGTGGCTAACTTATCTCAATCGCTTACAGGAATCCAACGAGACTGTAGCAATTGAATTCTTGCAGAACTTGCAAGAGGATCACTCCACAGTGAGGGGGAGACACATAGTAGTCACTGATGAAAAAATCGAAAAGGTCTCATGACTGCCAGCCACTGGACCTGTATGGACACTAAAGAAGGAGAGATTGCAAAAGATTATAGAAACCTTCCAGGAGGAAGGCCAGAGTCTGACAATTAGAGAAAAGGGGGTTCTTCCAGCAGCATTAGGAGAACTGTGGGTGGAATTGGCAAAGACCATTCAATGCTACATCACCTATGAAGGAAGAAAAGATGTGGTAAGACCATGGCACCTTAAACTTTTGGCTGTGTTAAAGCAAAAATGCTCTGTAAATTTACCTACATTTTTGAATTCATTACTGCATGATGCTGCACGGAGCATGAAAACAACACAGCATGTAGAATTAGTTGTTAGTCATCATGGGTTGATACAATTAGTAGTCAGCCATAGCCTTACCCAGTAGCAGAGCAGCTGGGAAGAGCTAATTGCCATGATAGATGGAGGATTGACCACACCATCCCCAAAACGTAAAAATTCTACCAGTACACCTCAGCGTCCAAAAAAACGAAGGAAATTGGTCTGGCTAGCACTGATACAAGGGAGGCTGGAGAATCCCCAAGGAAATACCAGCCAACCGGTAGAGACAGAAGATACAGGGGATGAGCAACCCCAACGATTAGAAGGAGAAGACAATGAGAAAGTAATGCAGGAAAATGAGGAAGGAGAAATGGAGCAAGAAACCGAGCAATCTGAGCATGAGGAGGAAATGGAATAGCAGGAAGGTAGCCCAGTGCAAGATCCATTGTGAGAAGATGAATTGGACAAAGGTTTGGCCAATATGGGCAAATATGGCCAATATTCTAGCCCATCAGACCTCCATGTTGAAGAAGAACCAAAAGAACACTCTACTTAGGAGGGAAATGCACCTAAAGAATCACATGCAGAGGAAGCAGAAGAGGAGATTCAGCTTGTTCATGATGAAAACATGACAGGAGATGCAGAACATGAACAATCTGTTCCTAGTCAGACGACACCAGAAGAAACTCCAGAAGCAGGGGGGGTAGAAAAGGAAGTCACCCAAGAAATAACAGAACCAACTAGGGTTCTTGCCCCGAAGTAGCCAGGGTAGAGCAACAAAGAAGCACCCCAGAGAGAAAATTAGGAAATTAATCCAGGTCATAGTCCAGGCCACAGTCTATTGTTCCTTCTAAGGAAATTGAGGAAATTAAGAAATTACTGAAAGAACAAAAAAGACTACTGAATGTAATAGTTCAACTTCGACAGCATATTAGGATTTTGAAAGCAAGGAAAAGGGTGAAAAGGACTTCGGGAAGGAAACATGCAATTGCTCTAGTAAAACCCCTCAAGACAAAGGATCGGAGGACTAGAGTCCACCCTGCTATTCAAAACCCTGTCGAAAAGCGGGCTACTATTCCAAGTGTTGTTGAGAAGTAGACTGTTGTTCAAATTAAAAAGGAACAACATTTGACTGATACCCACGTTAAGATAGGAACGGATGATATAATGACCTGCGATAAGGAAATTCAGACAGAGGCACCACCCTCGAGAGTGATAAGGGCCATGAATGTAAGACAACACAATAGGAAAATTCAGGTAAAACTCTCGGTATCCACCGCCGCATGGGAAAGAGATCCGAGAACGGTAACCCTACGGGAGGGTTTGACGCAAGCCCAACAAGCAGCAGAAAAGCTCATAGAGCAAACAGTCCCTCGAGAAAGATATGAAGAGCTACAGAAACAGCTTAGGAAAGTCAATCTATCCGAAAGCTAGGCCTTTGGAGGGTGGCGAAGGGAAGAAGAAAAAGTCGTGAAGATAACTCATAGGTTAGATATAGTTATCAAGTAGATGGATACCTTATGTTCTTTTTACAATGACCTCCTAGCATGTAGAGCCCCTGCTAAGAATTATGCCTTGTTTTTAATGGAACGATATTTGCAATTGAAAATAAAGGCTGTTAAAGTAGGTGCTCCCATACAAATTAATACCATCGATGACTTTATAAACTACTGTAAGCACTACGAGGTAAAAATTCAAAGACTACGGTGTGAGTTTTATTTACATAACCTTGTATTAGACCAGGAGACCGAGCTGAACCCTAGCCCTTTTGTTGGGGATATCCAATTACAGGCATTTATTTCATTTGGGGTTAATCAAATTAAATGGCTTAAAGCCTATAATGCTTTCCAAAGGCAAGAAAACGGATTAGATTTGTGGGTAAGAGTTGAGCCTAGGGATCCAGTATAGTTGTGGAGAGAACATAGGAACCTCATGAAGACTCCAGGTGTAATTGAAGCATTAGGACCCATTCACACAACAATCAATCAACAAGGAATAAAATACTTTTTCATATTAAAGACCTTGCCATTGATGCAACTAAATTTCAATATCAGATCTCTAATCCAAATATCCAACCTAGGGAACCATTTAAGTATGAAAATTTTAACTTAGCCGCCAACCGCTTGCACCTCTATGGCAAAGTCATTTTGAGGGTAGGGCCATCCTGGTTAGGATATAGGTTCCAGAGTCCAATTATTTGGCACCTTGCACCTGGGTACCAAGCACTTTATGAGATGCCTGAGGGTCAGACAGGCCATTTCTTTGAACACCTAGTTATGCATCTTAGCTGTAGACCTCCACATGAGACTCCATCTCCAACCTACTCTCTCACTGCCTTACATGTCAACTAAAATGTTTTCATGAGGGCATGAAAAAGGGTAAACAGGGGGGTGCGTGGAGTACTAAAGAAGATATGTTTTTGGTAATTATTTCAGCATCTTTTCATTAGAACTTACAAACCTTTTGCATCATGAACTAGGAAAATGATAAGGGATTGTAATAAAACTTGTGAGATTAATGTGCAAAACAAAAAAACTGACCATTGTCATTTTCTTATGCAGGAAGGAGGAAAAATGAAAATTTGTTGTTCCAAAGGAGAAGACAAGGATAGGTTAACAGTTGTCCCTTTGACAGGGAACTGTATGCAAACAAGGCAAAACAAATCAAAGTGAATCAGCCCTGGAAAGGAAGTGGAGATATTGACTTCGCGCAAGAAAGAAAAGAGATAACTAAGGACTAACAGTTCGGCGAATCGATCCTGAGGGATCGCTGCTTTAACTATTTTTTGCACCTAGACATCTCTGCCTTCACCATTATGAAAGGGGAAGCACTGTTAGCTCGAGGGGTCTGTTGAGTCCTTATGTTTTATGCAATTTCTCTTAAGATTGAAACTTTGATCATCGAGTCTCGTTGAGAGATGATCTACTGTAATTCCATCTTATGCATTAATACAAATTCGGTTTCTATTTCATCTCTGAGTCTGGAATAACTTCAAGCGGTGTACCCCAGGAGGCTAAGGGCATGGCCCTGGAGAACACTTGCTCCTATACTATTACGTTTGGTTAATGCGTGGCTTGCTTATTAGCGTTATTTGGTAATCTGATGTGTTTTGTTATTTTACATCACATGCTCTGTTATGTTTAATTTACTAAGGTTTCTAAAGACAGAACTCTTGCATTAACTCTGCAACGTATCACTATTCTTTTAAGTGTTGATATAATACTGTCAGTCTTTATAGAAGATTGTTGTTGTTCAATTACAGAGCCTCTATGTTGTGCACTTATTCATTGATATTATGGAATTCATCTTAGTGATCATGTCTCTGCGATTGTTGAGCTTATAGAAATTGCTGTTCCATTTTCAAATGCAGTCGTACTCTTTCTAACTGAGATTGATAACAGGATCAGATTACTATTAAGGTGTGTCATGTGTATGTATGCAAGGTTTCCAAGCGCTGTTCTATAATTTATCATTAATCAGTGCTGTTCCATTTTGGTGTGTTGTTCAATTCATCCTTAAGAGTGAAGGATTGCCATTTGATTCCTGTAGGTCACGATTAGTGCATTTGATCTTGTAGACTAAGGTGTTACTGCTTGTTAGACTTAGTTGTTGTTATAGTTTCCTATTTGTTGTTCCATTTCAGATTTGTTGTTCTATTTTTGCTGTTCCATTTCTTATCTATTGTTCCATTTCCTGTCAATTGTTATTTTGGTGTGAAGAGCGATCTAAGGCTATAGTGAGCATTGAAATTTATTGTTTGGCTCCCAGATCCACGATCTGTTTTCTGATTTCTTTTAGTTCCATCAGTTTACAAAGGGATGTGTTACTGCTACTGAACCCTTGACTGATAAATTGCTTAGTTTTCCAAATATGTGGTTTAATATTTTGAAGTAGTTTGTTGTAAAGAAGCATCTGTTTACTCTTGTATTTTGAGCACTGTACTACTAGCATTACTCTAGAAAATGATAGCCTCAGACTGAGACACTCTTTGAAATAGCAAAACGTTCTTGGATTGACAAACTAATGTGAGGTAATTAGAGGTGAAAGAGACCCTTTTTATAGCTCGACAGTAACCTTGGTCAACCTGTCCATAATAACCATAATGGAATCATTATGTCTCACTGTCCTCAACAAACCTGTGATAAAGTCCATGGAAATTACTTCCCATTTCCACTCCGAAAGTGCAATCAATTGTAACAGTCCATCTGGATGCTTACACTTTGCCTTCACATGTTGACAATCACAACAGGTAGCCACAAACTCTGCTACATCCCTCTTCATGTTTGGCCAATAACAAAATCTCTTCGCTGTTGTTAGTGTCTTCTGATAACCTGCATGACGCGAATATGTTTTTGCATGAAACTCCTTAAATATAACCTTCTTGAGCTCGCTATTATCTGGCACATATATCCTATCTTTGAACCTAATCAATCCATATGTTGTAAGGCAATAGTCCACATCCTATGCACCTACACCTATAACTGTACATGTACTATCACCTCTACCAATACCAGTACTACCACCTATACCTATACCCGTACTATGCTGCAACATGTGAATAATATCTATGTATTTGACATCTTGCAGACCTGCCTGCAAGATCCTATCCTGTAATTCGGTCCCATAGGAGCTCATAGATGTTAAGTAATTTACCTGGATCCTCCTTCTAAGAGCATTTTCCACTCTGTTCTCTTTGCCTTTAATGTACCTAATCTCAAAGTTGAAGCCACTGATCATAGCCAACCACTGAGCCTACCTACCATTCAGATTTAGTTGGTCAAATAGATACCACAAACCACTATGATCACTCATCAATGTATACATCTAACCTAGAAGATAGTGTCTCCACATCTTCAATGAATGTATGATCACTTCCAACTCAAGATCATGTGTGGGGTATTTCTACTCATGCTCATTCATTTTTCATGACTCACAACATACCACTTATCCATCCTGCATAAGGACTCCACCAAGTCCCTTCTTGCAACCATCTATGCATACCACAAACTTTTTGTCTAGATCTGCAATCCTTAGCACTAGTGCATGTGTCAAAAACTTCTTAAGCTACTGAAAACTAGCCTCACACTCTTCTATCCATTCGAGCTCATTACATTTACTCTACATTGTTGTAATAGGATAAGAAATATGTGAGAAGTTCCCGATGAAGCTCCAGTAATAACTTGCCAACCCGATGAAATATCTCACCTCATCTACATTTATGGTAGCTACCCACTCCATGATTTCCCTTATCGTTTCTGGATCTAATGCAATTCCCTCCTTGGATACAACATGCCTGAAGTAATGTACCTCAATCTAAAAGAAACTACAATTGTTGAGCTTAGCATACAATGAATTCTCTCTCAACAACCTCAACTTTACTCTTAAATTCTTGGCATGCTCTTCCTCATTTTTAGAATATACCAATATGTCATCAATGAAGACAATAACAAACTTATCCAAATACAGACACAACACATTATTCATCAAGAACATAAATGTAGCTAGAGAATTAGTCAAACTAAATGGAACTACAACAAACTCATAATTCCCATACCTAGTCTAGAAAGTTATCTTGTCCATGTCCTCCTCTTTGATTCATACATGATGATATTTGGATCTCAGATCAATATTCGAGAAAGTTATTGCTCCCTTCAACTGATTGAACAAGTCATCAATCCTTGGTAATGGATACGTGTTCTTGATGGTCACTTTGTTCAATTGCTTGTAGTCAATGCACAATCTAAGAGTACCATATTTCTTCTTCAAGAACAATAGTGATGTGCCCCATGGTGATACACTTAGCCTAATGTATCCCTTTTCCAACATTTCCTTCAACTATAGCTTCCACTCCATGAACTCAAGTGTGCTCATCTTGTAAGGTTCTTTTGATTTTGGAGCTGCCCCATGCACCAACTCAATAGAAAAGTCTACTTCCCTGTAAGGTGGAAACCATGTAATGTCCTAAGGAAATACATCCTTAAACTGTTGTAAAAATGGGTACCTTCTCAAAACATTTCCATCCTCAACTTCGTTACCCTTGTCACCAGAAATATGCACTGCAAATAACACACACCCTTTTTTGCGACTAAGTTTTACTTGCATAGTTGTTACCATCCTAACTGATGTGGCTTTCTTCTTTCCTTACAAGACTCTTGGTTCCCCGTTGTCATCCAAACACTCAATATATTTGTAATAATATTCCACCTTGGTTCTATGAAGGTAAAGCAAATCCATGCCCAACAACATGTTCTATGATACCAACGTTAATAAATTCAAATGTCCTACAATAGGCATACCATTCAAATCAAATGCACAAGCTCTTACCCAATGGTGAACTCGCTTATTTGTACCTATATCCAACTACACACCAAGATTCTGCATGCAATTCCTTACTCAAACCACACCTATCTACCAAGTTATGAATAACATAGCTATAATTAGATCCATGATCAATCAAAATAGAAACAACTTGATAATAAAGCTTATCGTCGATCTCAATGATAGATGCTTGATGGTTTTCCTGTTTGTTATCCAATGCTGCATAAATACTAGGAACACTCTAACCAACATCCCCAACAATTTTTCCATCCTACTCACTATATATATGAGGCCTACCACCATGATTCAATGGAAAATATCTCATGCAATGATCTTTACCACAAGTCCAAAACTCTATAGGCTTCTAGCCTACATCCTTGTTATTCTCCTCAGATCAAAATCCATGTCCTCTGTATTATGCATTGAACTTCTTAGATGGCATTACATTCACTTTATTACCTGTACCCTAACATCTTGCTCACTTTTTGTCCTATTTTCCTTTGTTCTTTGCATTACATTTCCAGTCTATCTTAGTCTCATATTTGTGCTTCAATTTCTCATAGCAATTCCTTAACTTTTGAATGGCCTCCTCCAATGATCTAAGGTCATCAAACTCAATCCTATTTTTGAATGAAAATACTAATCAACCTCTGAATCTTGCCCTTCTCCTCTATGAGATAACGTAGATACCTTAGTAGTTCCAAGAACCTACTAGTGTACTCCTCATTTATCATGGATCCCATATTTAGCTCATAGAATTATTTTTCCCTGTCATTAAAGTATATCTCCGGTGAATAATTCTTGTAGAATATCTACTCAAAATCACTCTAAATCAAGACTTCCTCATGAATATATTTGAAATTATTCATGTCTTCCCAACATATTTTTGCTTCACCTTTGTGACTGAATGTAGCTACTTTGGCTTTCATGTTCTCTAAATGATCATGTAACCTGAATAACATCCTCATGCCAAGCAACCATGCCTTTGCATCTTGTGGTTTCTTCATCTCTCTGTAAAAATAGGTGGCTTTGATTTCTTAAACTCATTTGGCAAGTATCCCCTATCACTGCTCCTGTAAGGATGATAGCAATGATGATCATAATGCTTATCTGAATCAGAACTATACTAATAGCTATGTCTATTTCCTCTCCTATCTCGAGTGTCAAACAATCTACCACCTCTAACCGTGTCATCTTTATCTGACCTATGACCAACATGAAATATACTACCATATGCCCCATTAGTTTTTTCCTCCTGCTCATACCTAATCCGACGTGGTTCCTGTTGCTGCAAATTTGACAAGCGCTAAAGTAACATTGCATTTACCTCTTCTTTTTTCTCCTTTGCTTGTATGAATTTGTCATTATCTACCTTATAACTCCTTATTTCTTCCTTTAATATTCTCAATGTATTTGCTAAATAGGAAGAATTCCCAACACCATACTTCTCATTTGATTCATAGGGAGATTCTTTGTAGTCTACCATCATGCTATCCATTTGATATTTCTTCCTACAAGGTATCTCATGTCAGCAAAACCAAATCACAATAAACAAACATACCTTTGTATAGCTTGGGGAGGATACCTTGTCTACAAGATCAACAAATGAGCATGATACATGTATAACATAAACATGAAAACATATAGAAGCATAACACATAAGCATATAACCATGCATCCATCATTCTAGCCAGGGTCCAACCATCAATGCATGATCTTATTAATGATGCATACAATGACCTCATGCATGACAACAACCATTACATCATTGTACACTTCACCACATGCAAACATTAACATGCATAAGCAATGTGTAACCAACCACACACATGCATAAGCACATACGAAACCAAACCTACAAGAATGATACATGCATCCAAGCACACAAGAATGTAACCAAATATACAAGAATGTAACCAAGCGTACCAAATGATACATCTAAGTGACATATAACAATATGTACCCAATCATATGCTCATGACGATGCACTACACGATGACAACGTCAACTTCCACATGACGACATCACTACAACAATGATCAACATAATGCAAATGGAACAAGCACAAGGAATGCAAGCATAAGAGACACACATGCAACTGATATGCATGCATGACCAACACACAACCCATCCAATCCAAGGGGTGAACCATGCTCTAATACCACTCTATAACACCCTCCTCCCACATCTACCCAAGCAACCAGCCAGTTGGGGTAAACATGCGACGAGAGGCCACTATGATATGATTCAACCTCCTAAGTCACGTTAACGAAGTGGAATCAATGGGAAACACACCATACAGACATTCAACATCAACATTAGGACCCTCAGGAACCAATCCAACCTTTCTACCAACTAGCCCCTAGGTCCCACTAAGATTTTGGACCACTTAACCTATGGACCCTCTCATGCTATGGGCATGCCAGCATCTAGGTACCTCTGGACGCTCTCAAAGGCCTACAATCTAGCATTCAGGGACTATTTTTCATAGTGTTGTGCCAACATTCCTAATATTTGAGGCACTTTTTCGGGCCCATAGCCCAAGTCAACATAATTTAATGACATCTTCAGAATAGTAAAATAACAAGGAAATGAAGGTACAATTGCAATCACTTGAATAAGACCTTGACTAGAGTCCTACTAGCCATGACATGCATTTCGTCAAACATATCACGAGTATGTAATATACAGGTGTAAATAACATATCTGAGCATAGGGGCCTCATACTTACCCGAGAAATGCTAAGAAGCATTGACTCCTCAACACATTAGCTGTCGTTTCATCCATTAGGTGATAGACACATTTTTCATTCATTTACAAGTAAAAACATCATGTGAGCCACACGTAGCTTCTGTCATAAAACACATATAACTAGCATAATAACAAAAAAAATACCATTGAAATCATAGCCATTTGATCCACGTATAAACCAATATAATACTCATAGAAATATAAGGAGAAATAACATCATATTGATGATGAGAAATCCAAACCTGGGATGGGACTTCCATATTCCACCTGACAGTAGAATGGCTGAGCCAAATCTCTCTTTAGCCATTCACCCGCATGCCATATTCCAAGCATGAATGTGGGACATCATAGAACAAATCAATCCATAACAATTCAAGGATTCCAGAGGCCATCCATCTCAACCCATCAAATAGTGATTCCACCTCATGGTTGGACATCACAAAACCATCATTAGATTAGTCTCTATCAAAGCCTTCCAGGGTTTCTAGAGTGTTTGTTCCAACCACGACTTGCAGGACTAGTAACTCAACCCACAACTTCCACCGGCCTTCCAAAGCATTTACCCAACTAGGGATTCTAGGTCTAGTAAATCAACCCACCTAGGGCTTCCATAGTGTTTTTGCAACCAAGGTTTCCAGGACTGGCAACTCAAAGAAAGATGTTAGAAGGCTTCCAGAGTATTTGTCCAAATTGGGATTCCAAGAACTAATAACTCAACCCAAGCTAAGGAAACATGAGACCCAACCAAAAAGAAATAAGAAATAAACCCACAATCTCCATGGATATCTAGGAAATGGCAAGGCTAGGCGATCTATTTTCAATCCAGGCAATCCTTCATGCCAATTAAAAATCATGACCAAAAACCCACATGCACACACCATGCATGCCAAAACTAGTGACGAACAAATACATGCAACTTGGTACTTGTAAGGAAATCCCACTATAGTTTCTAATCCTGATGTCCTCTTGTGCTTTCCTGCTCTTCCTTTTCCTTATTGCTCCAAAATACAAGTATGCTACACCCTCCAAGAGTGCTCTAAGAAAAATCTAAGTATCCAATAGTATGAGAGAGAGAGAATAATGGGAGAGCTCCAAAACTGAACTGAGAAAAGGTTACCTATTGATCCTCAGAAGCCTTTTTATGAATGAGGCCTCTATTTTCTTCATTTTCCATTATTTTCCATCATTTTCCTCCTCACATGAAACCTATGACCTTTCCCTTCCATTTTCTCCTAATTTCCATTATTTCCACAAATAAATGTGCCAAAAATACTATTTTTCCTTTCCCAAGCCTTGTCCATTTCCTTTGCCAATTTTCTTAGCCATTAATCAATCACAAGTGATCCCCATCACTATGATTTTTCCCAACATTCAGCTTGTAATAAGTGTCTCATCAACCATGGTTATTATTTTTTCCTTTATTAACTTTTATTACATGGAATTTTCACCAGGGTTGTTACAAACTCTAAGTGTGGAAGAGTATGAGAGATAGAGTAGAAGATAGATAGAAGCTAAAACTGACAAAAGGTTGTGAGATGATCCTCAAAAGCGTTTTCTTTTATTGAGGTCTCTATTTTATTCTTTTTTCTCTATTTTTCCTTCAATTTTTCTCACATGCAATTATGTGACCTTCCACCTCCCTTTTCTCCTATTTTCCATTATTTTCATAAACAAAATGCCAATTAATTCCTCTTTTTATTTGCAATTTCTATAGCCATTTAGTAATCATAAGTGATCCCCATCACTTTTATTTTGCCCAACATTTAGCTTGGAATATGTATCCCATGATCTTGGTCTTATTTTTACCTTTATTAGCTTTATTACATGGATTTTTAACTAGGGTTGTTATAGGACCCTCCACCTTGGGGGAACACCATCCTCAATGTTCAATGACACTTATAAACTAGAAAACACATGCTACCTATGGAGCATTATAACACAACTCCATGCAAAATTTACATCATATCCATCTATTAAAAACATAACCAACATATCATGAGCAACATACCGCTTATTAGAGCTTTATAACACAACTCAATGTGGTATTTACATACATATGCATATATCAAAATAACCAAAACGTATACCAAAATACATTTTCTCAACCAACGAATAGAGAAGGATACATAGCCTGCATCTAATAATCCATATCCCATGTGTTGGCATTATGACACATATTTGGCACTGTGACACAGGTGTTGTCCTTGATGGCAACTCACTCAGATGACAGATCACAGTTCAAACTCATAGAATGAAGAAAAAGAGGTATACGCAGGTTCTCCATTTACCAAGCCACGTTTACAAGCGGGTTCACAGATCAAAAGGCACGTATAGCGTATACACGTACTTTGACAGAAGGAAAGGCGCGTACATGTTGGAAAACTTAGTTTTGGTCCATGGTATTTGGTCCATGGTATTTTGATCCATGGTATTGGTCCAAGGTATCTTGTCCGAAGTGTTGACCCTAGGTATTTGGTCCAAGGTATTGATTCTAAGTGGTTTTTCACCATGGTATTGAGTTAGGCCTAAGACTATAAAAGGAGGAGAAGATCATTAGGCAAAGGGACTCAAGTATTGAATATCTTATGACGATCAACATTGAGAATATAGGTTTTGGGCATAGCTAGATCTGAATCAAGGACAAACCTCAGCGCTTGATGAAGGATAATATCTATTGATGGGTCAAGATCTTAAGGCTTGAAGTGAAGTATCTTTGTGTGGTTTTGATCTTTTATCTGAATAATTTCCGCATGTCATAATCTGTAACTATGATGATCTGGGTATAACTGATGTTTGAATAGTTGTAAAGGTTAAAACATCATTTATAGATATGTACGCAGGTTCAATATAGAAAAGGTGTGTATACACATTGGTTCGACATTTCAAAACAACGTATATGTAGGTTTTCCTTGAGAAAAGTGCATATGCATGCAAGTTCGACACATTGAAATAGTGTACACCTCAAAAAATATGCTTTAGCTACTTCTGTTTTCTGTTTTAGTGTTCTGGGTTCTAGCTTGGGTTCTGGTTATTGTCACTGTCTTCTAGTTACAACATTCTGAGAAGTGATTGATTGATTCATTTTTGGATGGTGAAAAGGAGATTGATTGATGTAGATATATTTGATGTTTGATTGATTTTATTAATGGATCCAGTCTGAAAATTTATGAAACATGGTCCCTGCAAGAAAAGAGAAGGTTGTAGCCTTTTGTAGGCCAGCACATACGTACTAGTAAACATATCAGCTAGTACAAGAGCTAGGGGGTTGTATCTCCCTTCCAGGAGAAGCTGGAGAATGAGAGAAGGTTGTAGCCTTCTTTAGGGAGAAGCCTGTGCACTGGTATAAGACTGCACCAATACAAAAATTGTAAAAAGAAGTTTCTAATTAAAAGGAAGATAGAGACGATTGCAACAGGTGGTTTTCACCGACATTAGGTTTCCACCTTATATCTTGTGTTCATGTGTGTGATTGTTTGTTATGTTTTTACTACTCCTGGTTACTATTTATATGGTTCTACTGCACTGATTAAAGATCAACATATGAAGAATTAACTAAATTATAGGTTTACAGGGTATACACTAGTTTCCCTACATACAGTTGCATATACAAAAAAGTTTCATTAACTGAAGTAGTGTATATGAATCTTAATATGGAAATGAAATATTATTGACTTGCTAATACTGATTCAACCCCCCCTCTCAGTATTATTTCCAACAATTAGATTTAGAGCAGGTCCTTTAGAAGAAGCTTGATCACTTGAAGGAAGATCTATCATCATGAGTAACTACGAAAGAGAGGTATCCATTAGACCACCAATCTTTGATGGGAGCAACTTTGTTTATTGGAAGGTAAGAACCACAACCTATCTTCAATCTCTTGGAATAGATGTTTGGGAAATTGTGGAAGGAGGATATGCATTTCCATCAACAATTCCTACAGATACAACAGGTAAAAAGAAATATGAAACAAATTCTAAGGCAATCAATACATTATTGGGGAGTTTGTCACAATCGGAATTTGTCAAGGTTATGTAGCTCAAAACCGCCAAAGAAATATGGGGAAAGATCATTCTAAGCTATTGTTGAGTATTGGAAAAGGTATGTATTTACGATTTATTTCTTTATTTTTTCCTTTGAATAATAACTCCTTTACATTCTAAGAGGGTAATATGTTAAAGAATTATGATATAATTAAGGAGATTTATGATTGATACAAAGTAACTAATTATTTTCTTTTTCTATACAGAAAGTGAATAAAATGGAAAATCAGCATTCAAGAGGAAAAGACAAAGCAGAAGAAATTGTTGTCGCTTCGACAGGAAGCTATATCGAGACGAGGAGAAGGAAGAGAAAACGTGGCATCAATGCAAGAAGACAAAACGATTAACTAGAGATCAAAGATTTAGTGAATCACTTAGGATCCTTTGATCCTAAGGGATCACTACTTCAAGACTTACCTGTATTCTTGATACTTCTTCTTGGCCATTATAAAGGGACAACCCTGGTAGCCCAGGGGGCGGATATGATTATCAATTTGTAGAACATACTATTGTAATCTCAACTTTGATAATCAACTCTCTTTGAAGAGCGATAGTTGTAACTTTTCCATTTATGATTAATATATGACTCAGTTGTTGTTCCATTATCTGATCCTGGAGTAAACATAACAGTGCTTCCCTGGTAGCTAAGGGCTTGGACCTAGTGTATCCACTTGCTTCTTGTATCACTATTTTACAATTACAGTCATGTGTGGTTTGATTACATTTGCATTTCCTTGACTTGCTTTATTTGGTAATCTTCAGTTTTTGAACATTTCACTGAATTTCTTTGTTATATCGAAATTGTAATTGGATAGCAATATTATTATTCACAACTTAAAATGTCATGTTGTTCATTCTGAAACAATATTCCACTATCTAATTTTGATTCTGCTATTCATTTATAGTTGCGAGTGTTGTTCATTTCCAGTTGTGAGTGTTGTTCATTCACAATTGTGATTACTGTCCATTTAACTGTCATTCAATTATAACTGCAATTTCCATTCCTTTATACATATGGTTAATGTCCATTATGCTAGAATAAGATTACTGATCCAATTACTGTATATTCGTTGTGTGGTTACACTTAATTCGGTTTGTTGCACCTTTCTTAGATTGTTGTTCAATTCATTTCGGTTAAGATTGCTGCTCAATTCATTTATGTAGATCAAGCTTTGTTGTTTGACCTTCTCAATAGATTTAGTTGTTGTTCCTTTTATGCTAATCGAATTGTTATTTCCAATATTTTCTTTTGTGTGGATAGAAATATCTACAACTATAACAAACATTGACTACTGCTGTCTAAGTTCTCAGATCGGAGATTTTTTTTGTGAATGATTTTCATTTACATTAGTTTACAGGGGAAAGAGTTATCATTACTGCATCCTTGACTGATAATTGTTGTAGTTTCTTGAGTGAATTATTTAGTTACATAGCATTTAAGTTTCTTGCCATTACCATTAGATTTTGTTTCTAACATTCATTTACTTCTGTAAGAACTATACTGCAAACATTACTCTTGAACAAGTCCCTCCCTTAGACTGAGTACACTCTTGAGATAAAAAATCGTGTCTGGATTGATAATTAATGTAGGATAAATAGGGGTTAAAAGACACCTTTTTATCACTGAACATTTTGGCGCCATTGTCAGGGGGACTGTAGCCATTTTTTTCTTTTGAAAATAAGAGTAGTGTGAGTACCTACTAGGAGAGAGTTGGGTTTTGAAAACGGAAGGTAAGAACCTGCGTACGGAGCATGTAACAACCCTGCTCCCCTTCCTGCTTTCCTGTAGATTTGTTGAATATTTTGGGTAGAAATAAGTATTTGATTTGTGTGCATGACTTAGTAGAAAAAGCCTGAAAAGAATCCAAAACCACTACCCAAACATGATAAAGCTAAGGGACCAGTGACCCTTGGTCGATAAACCTTTATAGATGATATCATTAAAAAAGAAGAATCTCAGCCATGAGTAGGCCCTAGAATGGTTGCTTCTAGACAACCTACTAGTTCCCGTTGGGCCACAAAATCACCATCTATAGCCTTTGTTGAGGTGCACAGCCAAACAGAGGAGCAAGATTTTCAAGAAATTGAGAATTTTAGCCCAAAATCGTTACAAGATAGGAAACTTAGTAATCTCTATGAAGGAGGAGGAGAAATAGGGGAAACCGAAGAATCAAGATCTCCTCTTGGAACAGTTCAGCCACTAAGCAGCCTAGATAAGGGATGTGTTGTCAAAATCATCTAGAACAAAGCTGAAGAACCTGAAGAGATAAGATCCCCACAAACATTAGTTCAACAAAGAACTCTCATCATCCTAGACAAAGGAAGTGTTATTAAGGCCATTCCTACTCCTTCTAATTAGCCTAGGAATAACTCCCTATAAATCCCCGAAGGATATTGGCACATATTTGATCAAATGGCCCAGAACCAACAAACACCTCAAACCTCCACACTGTAATATCCCATTGTGGATACTGCAGTTAATGCACCTATGAAGGCCATTCCTCTCCAACATATTCATACATTCCATGGCCTAGCATCTGAAGATCTAGACACTTTATTGTTTTAATTCAATGTACTATGCTGGGGGTATGACTTTACCATCGATCCCAAAAATATAAAATTATTTCCCTACACATTAAAAGGAGCGGCTTTACGATGGTTTATGGGGTTAGGTGGAGGTGTTATAAATGACTGGGGTCAGATGAAAGGTGCTTTTCTAAAGAAATATCAGGGTTATTATAGGTCTAGAGAATTAAAGGATGAAATATTTCAGATGGTAGTTAGACCTAATGAGACACTAGAAAAGTATGTTGAATGTTTTCAGTATAATCTTTAGAGATCTCCTTATGCATCATTACCCTTACCTGATAATGTATTAAAAATGACATTAATTAAAGGGATGAAGGAATAATGGGTTGAGACACTAAATATTATGGGAAAAGGTGACATCTATCAAGAATTTTTTTCTTGCATTATTGATTTGTCCATTAGGAGTTCACGAGGCAGTACAAGGCTAAAACCAGTGAAACATGACATGCTCATAAGGGACAACAAGATCTCCGGTGGAGTATTAACCCGTGGAGAAATCAGGAATTTACTGAAGAATTTCAAAACTAATATATTGGGGACCCTGACAATGCAGCTCAATATTATGCAAGTTAAATAGAAATGAGCAGAAGCAGAGCAAAATTTGGCAATATTTTTCCCTAGATGCAGAAAGAAACACAACCATAAAGAGTGTGCACTAGATGCAGTTCAAGTTTTCTATTTGTACAAAAGATCACTCCATAGAGAATTGCCCCTCACTCCCAGGTTTGAAAGTAGTGTACAAAGAAGCAGAAGAAGAATCAGAACCAGTGTACCTACTCAATAAACACCGTCAATGGCAGCCACGACAACCAAGTATGCCCTTCGATCCATCGTCTTCTTTCCAACCTCCACAATATCATGCTTAGAAATATAATACAATGTGGCAAAATCAGCCACCCTTTCCAAACTAGTCACAACAACCATTTCCTTCATTGCCATGGCCAAATAAAACAAATCAAACTAATTGGCCAAACTTTCCGTACTCTCCACCATGTTGGCAAAACAATGCATATCCAACACAGTGGTCCCCTTCCACTTCACAAAGTCAAGCTTGGCAGTCAAATTGGCAAAGAACGATGAATCAGCCAGTTGGAACCATCCCTCTCCCTTAACCCACATTGCCAACACCATATACACTACAACAAAATCCTCAGTCCAACTTAAGACTGCAACTCCCAGCCCAACCCAAGCCGAACCCTAATAATAGACCAGTTCAATCTGTTCAAATAATCAAAACACCAGAATTAGAAACCGATGTAAGGGAGTGAAATGACCTTTAATTAATGTCTAGGCGCATAATAGAAATTAAGGGAGATAAAAATTCTCAAGTTGAAAATCCGTTACCTACAGAACAACCACTACAAGAAGAGGATGTGGTCAGACAACAAACTCATGACCAAGAAACCACGTCTTCTCCCCCATTCACATAATGATTAATCATACCATGCCCTATAGAACATCTTGACTTTGATCTTCTGGAAGAACTAAGAAATTTGTGTATAAATAAAAATCCCACTCCTCTAAGCTATCCAATATATCCAAATATATGCAAAAATCATCAAAGAGATATGTATAAGAAAGCCAAAAAGGAGAATAACAACTAACCCAACTGTCCAAGCAGTTGGCACCCTATTTGATCTGTTATTAGGTAGAGAAGCACTTGTCAAATATTAAGACCCAGGTAATCCTATAGTGACGGTGCAAATCAATGGACAAACATTTTCAAATGCCCTAGTTGATTTAGGGGCTACAATTAACATTTTAACAACCACTACTTGTAAAAAACTTGGCATTACATCAGTGGAACCAACGTCCACCTTATTGGAACTAGCTAACTGATTAGTAGTTAGGCCAGAAGGTACACTACATGATGTAATGGTATCCGTATATTCCTAGGAATACCCTGCCGACTTTCTGATAATCAACCCCAAAAACCAACTGAATGGACACCCTTTAGTCTTATGTAGACCTTGGCTTGCAACTAGTAATGCTTACATTGGTTGCCAACAAGGTAGTATGACTATAACTAGAGGGAGTAATATCAAGAATCTAGCTCTATACCCTCCAGCCCAACCAAGTTTAACAATAATTAAAACTAACAAACAACCTGTATCATACCTCACAAAAAATATTAGGACCCCATTAACCATAGAAGATGGCCTCGATTTTAAAGACCGAAGAAAGGATGACATTACTAACAACTTTATTAACCAATCACAATCCAGATCCCATGTACAATGTCATATGATAGAGGCAACATTTGATAATGAACTAGAAGAAGATCCCCTCAAAGACACTCATGATCAATGAATACCCACTACCTCTATTTCAAACAACAAAACTATAGAGATTTAGCTAGGAAAAACCTTGAACATTAACAAAAAATTGACTCCTGAACAAGAAGAAAAGCTAGTCCAACTATTGAGAAAATATAAGGAATATTTTGCATGGGATTATCCAGACATGAAGGGAATTGATCCCTAGCTGTGTACGCACCACATCTATACAGAAAGGATGTTAGACCCATTCGCTAACCCCAACAGAGACTCAACCCTCACCTGAAAGATATTGTGAAAGCTGAATTACAAAATCCTTTGGATGTAAACTTTATTTATCCAATCTTCGATAGCAAGTGGGTCTATCCACTAGTGGTGGTGCCAAAGAAGAATGGAAAATGGAGGATTTGTGTAGATTACACAGAATTAAACAAAGCAACCCAGAAAGACCACTTTCCCCTTCCATTCATTGATCAGGTATTAGACACATTAGCAGGAAAGAAATTCTTTTCTTTCTTGGATGGCTTTAGTGGATACAATCAGATTCAGATTGTCCCTAAATACGAGGACAAAACTATTTTTACCTATCCTTAGGGAACATTTCCTTACAGAGTCCTACCCTTTGGCCTATGCAATGCCCCTGTCGTATTTCAGAGGGCCATCCTCAACATCTTTTCAGATTTAATAAATGAAGGGCTCGAAGTATATATGGATGATTTCACACCATATGGAGATGATTTTGAGCTAGCACTAGACGCATTGGAAAAGGTGCTACAACAATTTATTGCCACCAGGTTCTACTTGAGCCATGAAAAGTGCTATATGATGATGACTGAAGGACTCATCCTAGGTCATTATATCTTGGCAGCTAAAATACAAGTAGATCTAGCCAAAATTCAAATAATTTTGTTAATACCTACTCCTACCACACAGACAGAGGTACGCAATTTTCTAGGATTTTCTGGTTATTATAGGAGATTCATAGAACACTTTTCTGAAATAGCTGCACCTCTATACACACTAAGGGAATGTTGATTTTGTTTGGATAGATAAATGCAACCATGCTTTTTGTTGTTCCTTTCCGAAGGAACGACACTTTTTCATTTTGCTGTTCCTTTCCGAAGGAACATCATTTCTGCATTTTTTCTGTTCCTTTCCGAAGGAACAACGCTTTCACATTTTTCTATTCCTTCCTGAAGGAACAACATTTCTGCATTTTTTTTGTTCCTTTCCGAAGGAAAAACACTTTAATTTTTGTTGTTCCTTTCCAGAGGAACAACATTTCCACATTTTGTTGTTCCTTTCCGAAGGAACAACATTTCTGCATTTTGCTTGTTCCTTTCTAAAGTTACAACATTCCCACATTTTTTGTTGTTCCTTTCCAAAGGAACAACACTTCCGCCAGATTGTTTTGTTGTTCCTTTCTGAAGGAACAACACTTGCACCAAATTGTTTTGTCGTTCATTTCCAAAGGAACAACACTTCCGCTAGATTGTTTTCCCATTCCTTTTAAAGGAACAACCCTCCTTTGCATTTTTTTTCTTTCTACCGTTCTTTCCGAAGGAATAACAGTTTCAATTTTGGATGATTTTATGTTGTTATGCTAGAGGATCGGTATTTTATTTCATGTTTACTTTATTTGTTGTTCTGTTTAAGGAACAACCATTTCGAGTGTATTTTTTCTTTTTTTTGCTATTCCTCTTAAAGGAACCATGGTTTTTGCATGTAGACGTTCTTTTTTCTATCCCACTTAAGAAAAAACAGTTGTTCCATCTAAGGAAAAACAATTTTTGAGTGAATTTTTTTCTTTTGTGTGTGTGTGTGTTTCTTAAGTATCATCATTTAGAGGATTTTTGTGAATGATGGTACATTTTTTATGATCCCTTTAAGGCATAGGTATACATTTATGCAATAACACAAAAACTAGAGGATACTGAAATCAACAAACGAAACAAAAATCATTATCTTTAGAGAAATTTCTTTGTATCGATAAGAAAAAAGAGGAAAGGACACAACTATTTTTATCACTTTGTTGTCTTTATTTTCACTAAAACCAATTTGATTGATTATTTTTATCATGTTGGTTCTTTTTTAATCTTCATAATTCTCTTTGATCATTATTATTGAATAATAATAAGGCCATATTTTCCTCTATTGAAATGTTCAGACTTCTTCCACTATCCCTATTGTTAAGGAGTGTTCAGCCATCCTCTGTATATAAATAGAAAAGTGTTATATAAAAGAAAAGAAAAAAAATAGAAAAATATATATCTAGATGATTATTAACATGATTTGTTAGATGAATGATAGGGGTTCTGATCAAGCCAGCCTACCATGATCATAAGGAAGCAGTGAAGTGGCATTCCCACTATGGCCACCACACCAGGGATATGATCCAAGAGGCATATCAGAAAAATAAAAAAGGCCCTTGGAACAAGAGGTCTCATCACGAGCCGGCCTGCCCACCTTTCACTCATTCATGGAGAATGGCATTGTGATTCATCTAGCTACCAAGCCAGCACAATGGCCTCCATTCTAACATCACACAACACTTTCCTAGGCATACATAAAGGATTATGGTTGCAAGGGTGAAACAAGAAACTCTGTCAAGGTTATGGACACCTGTGGGGAACAGAGCTCTGCTGATGGTATTGAAGTCATACTTTTCATACACCGATAATCATTATTAACCATTTTCTTATATCTCTATCTTGATTTCAAATAAGATTATGTTATATAACCCTTTCGAACCTCTTATACATGAAAAATCATTTATAAATCAATCATAATGGTTAAAGTGGATAATAAATGCATAAGAATTTTTACTTATGTCAGTTTTCCTCTCCTCTATTTTTCGCATCATTTCATAGCATTTCCATATCTATTTGCGATTTCCATCATAAGCCTCAATTTCAGTAATATGCTATTTTTTGTAATCATGTCATGGATACATACGTGATTCCTTTCTTTTTACTTTACGACTGTAGTCTAGCACGCTGCTCCTTTATTTGCTGGTCGAGGTGACCTATCACATTTCAGGGGGGCACGGGTGACCTCCATAATACACTAGCATACATGTCAACTCCTTATTTGGAGGTACTATGACTCCACCAGAACTCAGGAATAGCAAGTTTAACTGTATTGATATTTCCCAATATGCATAGCTTGCTCTTCCATCGTCATTTCTGTGTTTTTGCTCTGTAAAAATTAACAGTGTGTTAAGCTTCAACATCTTGCTGTTCCATCGTCATTTCTATGTTTTTTCTCTATAAAAATTAACAGTGTGCTAAGCTTGAAAAGCTTGTTGTTCCATCTTCATTTCTGTGTTTTGTCTCTGTAAAAAGTAACAGTGTGCTAAGCTTGAACAAAATGGGAGGCAGATCAATACACAGCGAACCACAAGTGTTAATAATCTCCAACGCTACATGTGAAATTTTAGTGAGAGCAGGATGGATTGCCTACCTTAACCGACTATAGCAGTCTCATGAAATGATGGCCATTGAATTTTTGTAGAATTTGCAGGAAGATCATTCCATGGTGAGGGGAAGGCAAATAAAAGCAACAGATGCGATAATTTATGAAGTATTGGAGCTGCCAGTTGTTGGACCAATATGGACCCAGAAAAAATTGAGACCTCAAGACACCATAACCATCTTCTAGGACGAAGGACAGAGCCTTACTATCAGAGCAAAAGGAGTCTTGCCTGCAACGCTAGTAGAACCATGGGCAAAATTAGCTAGAATTGTGCAAAGTTACATCACATGCAATGGGAGAAAGGATGTGGTAAGACCACGCCATCTCAAATTGTTAGTGTATTAAAACAAAAATGTGCTATAAATTTGCCCACATATTTAAATATTTTATTACATGATGTTGCTCGGATTATAAGGAAATGTCGTCATACGGAGATGGTAGTAAGTCATCACGACTTAATTCATCTAATAGTCAGTTATAGTCTCGCTCAACAGCAAATTAGTTGGGAAGAATTGGTATTCTCAATAAATGGGGGATTGGCCTTACCAACCCCGAAACGAAAGAAAACTGTTAGCACATCAATTAGACTGTAGAAACATAGGTAGTCCTCTAGATTAAGGAGAAGCAGGGGAATGTTGGGAAGTCCCCAAGATAATAGTATCCAACCCCTAGAGATATATGACACAGAGGATGAGCAACCCCCACAACTTGAAGGAAGTGAAAATGAGGAAGAAGAATTAGAAGAAAGCATAGAAGAGGAACTAGAAGAGGAAACTAAGCACTTCAGTTAGGAAGAAGGGGAGGAAGCAGAGCCACCCAATGGAAGCCCATTACAAAACCCTTTGCAAGAAGACAAATTCACCCAAATTTTGGCCAACATGGGTGAGTATATCCAGTCACACAGTCCACTCAACCTCGATATTGAGGCAGGAAAATCATAGGAACACTCTGGTCACAATAAGAGTGCATCTGAGGAGATGAATGATGAGAAAGAAGGGTGTGATCCAGACATTGGGACCCATTCACACAACATTTGTCTAGCAAGGGGTAGAATACTTCATATCCATCAAATACCTTGCCATAGCAGCAGCTAAAATCCGATGGAAGACTTCCAATTTGAATGTGCAGGACAGAGAGTCATTCAATTACGAAAATTTTAAGTTAGCTATTGATCACTTAGTTACCTACAGTAACCTCATCGTGAAAGAATGCCTGCATTGGCTAGGTTGTCGGTTTCAAAGTCCAATTATCTGGTATCCTGCAGCAGGGTATAAGGCCCTATCGGAATTTCCTGAAGGCCAGACTGGGCATATTTTTGAAGTTTTAGCTACACATCATAGTTTTAGACCACTTCATGAAAATCTCTCTCCAGCCTATTCCATAATTGTCTTGCATGTAAATTACAATGTTTTCAAGAGGGCATGAAAAAGGGTAAGTAGGGGGGTGTGTTGAGCATTGGAAAAGGTATGTATTTACCATTTATTTCTATATGTTTTCCTTTGAATCACAACTCCTTTACATTCTAAGAGGGTAATATGCTAAAAAATTATGATATAATTAAGGATATTTGTGATTGATACAAAGTAACTAATTATTGTCTTTTTCTATGCAGAAATTGTAGAAAATGGAAAATCATTATTCAAGAGGAAAAGACAAAGCAAAAGCAACTACTTTCCCTTCGACAAGAAGTCGTATGCAGATGAGGAGATCAAGATCAGAGCACATGGCCTAGGAAAAGGAAGAGAAAACATGGCATCAACGCAAGAAGACAAAACGATAAACTAGCGATCAAAGATATAGTGAACCCCTCAGGATACTTTGATCCTAAGGAATCGCTACTTCAAGACTTATCTGTATTCTTGATACTTCCACCTGGCCATTATAAAGGGACAACACTAGTAGCCCAGGGGGTGGATAATATTATCAATTTATTGAACTTATTGTTGTAATCTCAACTTTGATCATTGAATCTCTTTGAAGAGCGATAGTTGTAACTTTGCCATTTATGATTAATATATAACTCAAATGTTGTTCCATTATTTGATCTTGGAATAAACACAATAATTATTCCTTGTTGGCTAAGGGCCCAGCCCTAGTGGATCCAGTTGCTTCTTGTATCACTATTTTACAATTATAGTCGTGTGTGGTTTGATTTCGTTTGCATTTATTTTACTTGCTTTATTTGGTAATCTTCAGTTTCTGAACATTTCACTGAATTTCTCTATTATATCGAAATCGTGATTAGATAGCAAGAGTATTATTCACAACTTAGAATGTCATGTTGTTCATTCTAAAACAGTATTGCACTCTCTAATTCATATTCTGTTGTTCATTTACAGTTGCGAGTGTTGTTCATTTACAGTTGTGAGTGTTGTTCATTTACAATTGCGATTGCTATCCATTTAACTGCCATTCAATTATAACTATAATTGTCGTTCCTTTATACCTATGGTTCATGTCCATTATTCTATAATAAGATTACTAATTCAATTACTCTATATTCATTGTGTGGTTACACTTAATTCAGTTTGTTACTCCTTTCTTAGATTGTTGTTCAATTCATTTCAGTTAAAATTGTTGCTCAATTCATTCTGTAGATCAAGCTTTGTTTTTTGACCTTTTCAATAGATTTAGTTGTTGTTCCTTTTCTGCTAATCGAATTTTTATGTCCAGTATTTGCTTTAGTGTGGATAGAAAGATCTACAACTGTAACAAACATTGACTATTTTTGTCTAAGTTCTCAGATTAGAGATATTGTTTGTGATTTATTTTCATTTACATCAGTTTACAGGGGAAATAGTTATCATTATTGCATCCTTGACTGACGATTGTTGTATTTTCTTGAGTGGATGATTTAGTTACAAAGCATTTAAGTTTCTTGCCATTACCATTAAAATTTGTTTCTATCATTCATTTACTTCTATAAGCACTATACTGCAAACATTACTCTTGAACAAGTGAGTGCCTCAGACTGAGTACACTCTTGAGATAAAAAATCGTGCCTGGATTGATAATTAATGTAGGATAAATAGGGGTTAAAAGACACCTTTTTATCACTCAACAACTATGAAGGAGATAATAAGGTAAAATGTGCAAAACTACAATCTCTCAGAATTCAATATGAAACTCTCAAAATGTGCAATGATGAAAGTATAGCTAATTACTTCCTACATATATATGATATTGTTAATTGCATGAAAAACTTGGGTGAAGAGATAAAAGAATTTGCTTTAGTTGAAAAGGTTTAAAGATCCTTGTCTACTAAGTTTGAATCAAAATTTTCTGCCATAGAAGAAAAGCAGGATCTTCAGAGCATTACTATGACACAGCTGCACGGAATCTTAAATGCTTTCGAAATGAGAAAAGGAGGTCCATTAGATATGAGAGAAGCCGCATTTAAAGCTTTGGGAAGAGAAGAGCTCAATGAATTAGGAAATATTTTAGGAGAGGAAGAAGCAAACTTTGTCAAGAACCTTCAACGAGGTTCTATAAGATTCAGAGGTAAACTACCTTTCAAATGTTTTTCTTGTGGAAGAGTTGGTCATTATGTGGCCAAATGTCCTCATAAGGAAAAGATTGACAAAGGTAAGGAATCAGAAAAATGGAATAGAAAATAGAATGTAAGTATGAAGAGCTACTATACACATGAAGATAGCGATGGTTTATCAAATAGTGATGAAGATGAAAATAGTAATGACTATAGACTTCTTATGGCTTTTGAAGATGATGATTTCTTGGATGCTTTAGATGAAGATGACCTTGATGAAGAAATCTCTAAACTCAAAATCTGTTTAGGAGAAAAGAATATGATTATAGCCACTCTGACATTCTAACTTGCTGAAAGAGAAAAACACAATGAAAAACTAGACTATGAAATTGTGGGTCTAAGAAAAGATATTGAGAAAACAAAAGCTCTAAATCTCAGATTTGCTAAAGGATCAGAAACTTTACATGAAATTATCAAAGTGCAGTGTTCTTCTCTGATAAAGACAGGTCTTGGATATACTAAAGAAGCATCTCAAGCACAGAAGTCATCAACCTCCACTAAAAGCTATCTTGATGCAGCGAAGAGAAGTGAACAATTTGACAATTGTCAGCAAAGGCATAAAGTAAATCACTAGATAAATTGGGTTCAATATACTTCAAGGATGAACAGAAGCTACAACCAACCTTAGGTAAATCATACTCAATCTATTTCAAGAATGAATCACTAGGTTAGTAGATTCGATAATCACAGGAACTTCTTTAATGGCCAACGTTTTTCATGTCATAAATTTGGACAAAAAGTTGCTCAATGTGTTGCTTACAAAAACATCATGACTAGAGAAGTGCGAAATCAAAGGAATGTGACTGGGATCATGAAGAGAACCTACAATAAGTTTTCTCCTCTTGAAAATGAAATAGAATGCTCTATCTATAACAACTTCGGTCATGAAGATTCTGAATGTAGGAGTAAATTTTAGCAAAAATCTCAGAAGGAGAAAACCTCATTGGGTCCTAAAACATGGAGAAAGAAAGAACTGCAAACAGAAAGATGTGGTATAGCCTTGTATGCAGAATGACAAGAAAATCAGTGGTACATCGACAATGGATGCTCAAAACACATGACAGGTGATAAAGAAAAACTTTAGTGATATAATACCTTAGAAAAGGAAAGAGAAGGTATCATTTGGAAATGACACTCTTGCTATCATAGAAGGTAAAGGTTCTGTTCTCTTAAAGGAGAAAATTAAAGTTGGGAATGTTATGTATGTTTATGGTCTAAGCATAAACTATTGAGTGTCAGTCAAATGTGTGATCAAGGAAATGAAGTAGTATTTTGATCAAATGGATGTATTGTTCGTAAGCTTGATACAACAGAAACAGTGATCAAAGGTATAAGAACTCCAAACAACCTATACATAATCAAGGGAGGACAACAACACTGCTACCTAAGAAAAAATGATGAATACTGGCTATGGCACAGAAGATTGGGGCATCTAAGTTTCTCTCAAATAAGAAAATCATGCAGATTCCATGTTGTTCGTGATTTTCCTGATATCAGCATCCCAGAAAATACAATATGCAAATCATGTCAATTTGGTAAGAAAACTAGAGTGCACTTCCCTTAAAAGGAAGGATCAACTAGTAAGCCTCTTGAACTTGTTCATACTGATTTAGGTGGACCATCAAGGAAAAAGTCACCTCATGGAGAGGAATACTTTATATTGTTCATCGATGATTATTCCAGAATGTGTTGGATAGGGCTTCTAAAGCATAAAGATGAAGCATTTGAAATATTCAAAGCCTTCAAAGCCTTGGTGGAAAATGAATCGAATCGCAAAATAAAATGCCTTAGATCTGATCGAGGAGGGGAATTTACCTCAAATGAATTCTTCAACTTTTGTGAAGAACATGGAATAAAAAGGGAATTCTCCACCGCAAGGACTCCTCAGCAAAATGGACTAGTAGAAAGGATGAATAGAATTGTTCAACAAATGGCTCGTGCCATGCTAGATGAATCTGGAACTCCTGCAACCTTCTGGGGTGAAGCTGCATTTGCTGCCATCACTATTCTCAACAAAACAAATATTCAGGTAAACAGCACCCAAACTCCACATGAACTTTGGTATGGTAAGAATCCTATTGTAAAATACTTCAAATATTTTGGAAGAAAATGTTACATCAAAAGGATTGATGAAAAACTTGGAAAGTTTTAACCTAGAGCAGATGAAGGCATTCTCCTTGGTTACTCTTCTTGAAGTAAAGGATATAAGTGTTATAATAGAATACTTGGGAAAATTGTTGAAAGTATTGATGGTGTGGTTGATGAAGTAGGAAAAAATCCAAAGTAGGTAAAAACCAAATATTATGAAGAAGATGAGGACTATCCTTCCACCTCAAATCAGACTAATTCTAAAGAAGAAACCAATGAAGCACCAGAAGAACAGAAAATGGTAGAAGAAAATAATCCATCCAGCTATGTCCAGAAAAATCATCTAGAGACTCAAATTTTGGGACAAAATGAGGCAGATGTGCAGACAAAAAGAACTATTACAGAAGCTTCAAGCTATCTAGCATTGTTTTCCTCCATCGAACCTCAAAATGTAAATGAGGCATGCAAAGATGAATGTTGGGTCAAGGACATGAATGAAGAAATTGAGGAAATTGAAAAGAATAATACTTGGGAACTAGTTCCTAGACCTCATGATAAGAATGTTATAAGAACCAAATGGATATTCAAATATAAGCCGAATGAAAATGAAGAAGTTATTAGAAACAAGGTCAGACTTGTTTGTAAAGGGTATGCTCAACAAGAAGGTATAGATTTTGAAGAAACTTTTGCACCTGTTGCTAGACTTGAAGCCATAAGAATGTTCCTTGCTCTTTCTAGCTTTCAGAAATTCAAAGTATACCAAATGGATGTAAAATCTGCCTTCCTTAATAGCGACTTAGAAGACGAAGTATATATTGAGCAACTAGCCAGATTCATCCTTGGAAATGATCCAAAACTTGTATGCAGACTTAGAAAGGCTCTCTATGGTCTAAAACAAGCTCGAAGGGCCTGGTATTATTGTTTTGACAAATACCTCCATCAACAGGGTTTTTCAAAAGGATTAGCTGACAACAATCTATATACAAATATTAACAATGATAAATTGCTAATACTTGTTGTGTACGTTGATGATATCATTTTTGGTAGCAATGAAGAAGCCATGAGTCAAAACTTTCCTTTGGAAACACAGAAAGAATTTGAAATGTCCCTGCTTCGTGAACTCACATATTTTCTTCGTTTACAAGTTCAACAAAATAAAGATGGTATTCTTCTATCACAAACCAAGTATCTCAAGCAGATGTTGAAAAAATACGGCATGGAAGATTCCAAACCAGTATATACCCCCATGATAATAGGATGCAGTCTCAGCTCAAATGATGAATCAGCAACAATACATCAACCAACCTACAAATCCATTATTGGCAATTTGCTTCAACTAACAGAAACCCGACTAGACATTATGCATGCAGTGGGAATAGTTAGAAGATGCCAAGAAAATCCAAATGAATCACACCTTCAGGCAGTCAAAAAGATTTTCAAATATCTTCAAGGAACTCATAATTTTTGTTTATGGTATCCTAGAGATATTGATCTTACAATTCATGTATATACAAATGAAAATTGGGCAGGAAGCATGGATGATGGAAAAACACTAGTGGTGGTGCATTCTATATGGGTTACAGATTAGTGTCTTGGTTCAGCAAGAAACAAAGCTCAATTACATTATCTACAGCTGAAGCAGAATATGTGGTTGCTGCATCTTGCTACACACAACTCCTTTGGATGAGGCAAGCATTACAAGACATTCAAATCACATGTACTCCACCCATCTTCATTTTATGTGATAATACAAGTGCCATCAGTATCTCAAAGAATCTAGTCATGCATTCCAAGACCAAGCACATACCCATCAAATATCATTTTCTACGTGAAGAAGTGTTTGAACGAAAGGTCAAATTGGAGTATGTGCCCTCCAATGAACAGGTTGCTGATATATTCACTAAACCACTACCCGAAGAGACATTTGAGTATCTCAAACAGAAGCTGGGAGTAGTTGATCCATCATCTTGCTATTGAAACTTATCTATTTTAGAGAAAAGTTGTTGTATGCAAGTTTCATGAAGTGTATCCATGTACATATGTCGGTTGTTGTGGATACAGTCGCGTATATGTTGGTTTGAAGAAAATTAGTGGATGAAAGGAGTCTGATATGGGTTTGACAGTGATCATCTGGCACAGGTTCGGGGGGAGCATATACTTATAGTAACGCATTGTTGGCATTATCTTAGAATATCTTGGTACAAATTCACAATTTTGTTTTAATCAGATGTAATAGGTTCAGGGGGAGATCATGGTTGCTGATGATGATTGATAGATGCTACTGATGATAGTTGTTGATAACTATCATAATCTTGTTTCAAATATTTGGTCTCTATGTCATGTATATCTTTTAATGTCAAGGTCATGAAATGACCTATTTTGTTTCCCCACTATGCATGGGATGGATGATGTAATACTCTTGTTTTGACATGTATAATCATTTCGTATATACCCAATTGGTTGGGTGGATGAGTCAAACTTGGTATATCCCCACTTGGTTGCGAGATGGATGTATGTATGAGTCATTGGTGATAAGAATGTCATTTATGATGTATGTATAGAGTCATATTTTTGCATACCTTTCTTATATTCAGGGGGAGCAAAAAACTTGAGCATGGAGCTAAATCAACACACTTTAGCATATCAGAGAATTCAGCATGTACTCTGGGGGAGCATAACCCTTTTCCCTTGATGAAAAAGGGGGAGAGTGACTTGGGATTGTGATCAAGTCTAAAGGGGGCGATTGTTGGCATTATGACATAGATTTGGCACTATGAAACAGGTGTTGTCCTTGATGGAAACTCACTCAGATGACAGATCACAGTTCAGACTCGCAGAATGAAGAAAAGAAGGTATATGCAGGTTCTCCATTGACCAAGCTGCGTGTACACACGGGTTGGCAAACCAAAAGGTGCATATAGCGTATACATGCACTTTCACAAAGGGAAATGTGCGTAGATGTTAGAAAAATTAGTTTTGGTATGTGGTATTTCATCCATAGTATTTTGATCCATGGTATTGGTCGAAGGTATCTTGTCTGAAGTGTCGAACCTAGGTATTTGGTCCAAGGTATTGACTCTAAGTGGTTTTGGACCATGGTATTGAGTTAGGCCTAAGACTATGAAAGGACGAGAAGATCATTAGGAAAAGGGACTCAAATATTGAATATCTTATGAAGAACAATATTGAGAATACAAGTTTTGGGCATAGCTAGATCTGAATCAAGGACGAACCTCAGAGCGTGATGAAGGATAAGATCTATTGATGGGTCAAGATCTTGTTGTGGTCACCAACAACCCCCTTCTTTGTTTGATATTAGTAATAACATCAAGCAAAGGGGGACCCTTAACCAAAAAATCCAAAAAATATTTTTGTTTGAGAAAAAAATCTTTTGTATCAACTCCCTAAGAGCTATATCGTGTCGCAAAGGAAAAAGGAGCGCTTTCCCAAAGCATAAAAGCACACCAAGGAAGAGCGACGCGAGAACTCATCGCATCGCGTGCATTAAAGGCGCTCAAAAGAGGAGAACCTAAAGAGTAGCCGACGGCCGATATGCGTCGTCGCACGTCGCAATGTCGCATGAGCAGCACAAAGTGACAAAGCGAAAAACCTTGCGACCTTGCGATATTGCGATATGCGATCTGCGACCATGCAAAGCTGCGACCTGCGATCTATGGTGTGTGACAAATGAGACTATCAATCGCTATGATGCCACCTATTTACTTCGCAATCTTCGATGCTGCGATGTAAATCGCAAAAGCCAATCGTCGCAGGCATTCCTCAGCATGATCTAGGAGCCTAAAGTTAGGCGCGCACCTTACGGGAAATTAATGATTGTACGCCTGTGTATCCAAGGATGATTATGTTGCGTTTTTCGAAGAGTCAAGTCATAATGGGTGACATGATTATGCATCATTAGAACTTAATTGCTTTCATGTAAATCTTTTCTTCTGTCTCTTTTCATTTACGTGAACTATAAGTCAGCAACTGATATAAATCTATATGCAGGAAACATCCAAGGAAAAGTGCCAGAACTAGAAGAAAAGAGAGGAGATGACGTCGCAGATGGATACCGCATACAGCAGGACCGCGGATCCCAGAGTATCACTCAACAAATTCTGATGGAAATAGGCTATCTAGGACTCAGAGTCAAAGGCGCACAAAAGCAAAGCGTTTATGAAAGATCCTGAGTCCCAAATTGGGTAAAGTAAAAAGAAAAACGCTTAAGGGGAAAGACGTCTCAGAAAAGCCTGGAACAAAGAATGGAAACAAGTTTCAATTGAGAAAAATCGTTCAGGCAACAAAATCCCCAGCTCATTTAGTCATTCGCACAGCCAGAAACCGAAATAGCAACAGCACAATCAGTTTGAAAGAAATTTGAGTTGTACTAAGAGTACACGCCGTGAAGACACTCCTCCAGAAGAACACTTTCAAAAATATCTTCTAGTTTGTCAGAAAGAGGTGCCAGCTCTTGTTATTTCTAATTTTCAAGCTTGAACAAAAGGAAAGGACAAGCAGCCGACTCTTTCAATGCGAACAGCGCATCGCTTACAGCACTAAGGAGCAGATACAGAAATGGTTAGAAATTAGATTCAGTTTTTAGAAATAAATTTGTTTTAGTAAAAGGGCGGTCATTTGAAGCCGTTCCCTAAATTTGTGTAATTAAAATTAGCCGGTTAGTAGTATTTAACCCTTCTCGTTGCATTGGAGAAGGGTCCGGAAATTTGTCAAAAAACTTGTCCTCAGAACATGCACTTCTACACCCTCAGAGGGGGTTTTTGATGAATGGACGGATCAAAATTTATTTATGTTTGCATTTTAATACCTGCTACTGATGTTGCACTTCTGTACTCTTAGTAGGCATTAGAAGTAAGTAGAAATAGATCATTATTGCTTCAGGTCTGTGAGTATAAAGTCAGTCATAAATGGTACTTTTATCTCTTGACGAGTTTCTGCTTGCATTCTTAGAGTAATATACAGCTGATGTTGTTTATATGTTAACGTATGAATGAGTAGACTACCATTTGGCACTTCTCTACGGTGGAGTCATTGATTTATGCTTAATACATAAATAACTGATTATGCGATATGATGTTCACAACCATTTTGTTTAACTTTTTATGCAGGATGGTTCATCTTAATTGATTTATATTCTCATAATAGATGAATAATCTTCATTACCAGTTATTGTGTAAAATCTTTCTAGCTCGCATAATGGAAAAAGTTCTATCCCGAGTTAGCGTAGATTAGATGTGTTTTTCTTGATAGATTAAAGTAGTATAAAGTTTAGTCTCAGAGTTTAGAACTAGATTAGCTTAGAAATAATTCCATATTTTCCTCATCTGATCTTACACACACACACACATCACCGAACTCTATACACACACCCCCCATAGAACGGGAAGCTGGTCCCGTTATCCCCAGTCGGACCCGCTATACCAAACGGACACGGAGCCACCAACCAGGTTCCCGATCGGGTGGGTATCCCCCTTGTTGTTGACCCGATTTCAGGGCCCTCAACATATTTGGCGCTAGAAGGAGGGCTTGAACTATGAATGGCACATAAAGAAATATCAAAATACCATTCTGAGAGTAATACACCCTCATCAACTCCCTCGACTTCTCCAACACGGTTAAACCCAGAATTTGAAGTCGCTCGAGTACCTACCACTGCTACATATTCAAACATATCAGACCAATCTATCATTGATCCCCCTGAAATTCGAACTTTGATTTGTAAACTCCAGGGATTCTCTATTTTTTTCCAGAAGTCTGATAAATCTAAAAGCAACGTGACTTCGAAGTACAACCCTGCTCATCCCCTTACCAGATCAAAGAGTGAAAAATTTGGCATACAACCAAGTGAACTCCCTCTCCCCACCAGGAAAAGAGCAAGGAAAACACCACCAGAGTCTGACAGTCAGACTCCTTCATCCACTTCGTCCATATCAACTCCCTCACCGCGAAGTCAACCACCCACTCTTTCGTTCCAACTCACTCACCCATCTTCTACAAACCTTCCTCTTCAAACATCAAAGATCTTAATATCTTCATCTTCTCAACATCAGAGATCATCTTCTGCGCTTCCATTAACTAGCAGCTCAACGATGGCTCAGTCTCCATGGAACAATCCTGGGGCGGTTTTAATGCCTCCACCCCTGAGCCCTATACCAGCCCATCCTGAGAAATGGCTGCCTAAATTCAATCCGGAAGCAGGAATGCTAGCCGAGGAACATATCAATAATTTCATGCTTTCTGTTAATCTTAACGGAGTCACTAACGAAGACGTTGTTGTTCAGCTTTTCCCTTATACAATGCAAGGAACAGCCGGGTAATGGTACTTTTCGTTACCTTCCAGATCCATCACAAGCTGGGACATTTTTCAAAGCCAGTTCCTCACCAAGTTTGGTGATGACAGATCCATGGCAACATTGATCAATGACCTATCTAATCTTAAGGCTGAGGCTAGATAACCCATTAAAGATTTTAACTTAAGGTTCAATAAGATCCTCAACAAAATCCCCGCTGCCTCACAACCCAGAGAGGAAGTAAGATGTGAATGGTACATCACGGCTTTACCACCAAACTTGGCTATCTTCGTAGATAGGGCAAACAAGACCACCTTAGTCGACAACTTGACAGAAGCGTTAGTAATGGAAAAACGCGTGGTAGCCCTAGAAAAGAGATCCGCTATAGAAGAGCGCAAATCTAAGAAGATCTCTTTCAAAGAAGACACCAAGAAGAAGCAAACGAAAGATCCTTTCGATTTGGAAGGATTACAAAAAGTGTTGAAAGCCATGTCAAATGAGATGATTGATATTAAGAAACAAGTAGCAGAGACTTCTTCGAAAAAGCCTTTTAGGACTTTTAAAAGAAATCCTCCCATGGAGGTAAGACCACCTAGTGTTGTCTTGAACGTTGAATCTGAGGAAGATGAAGAAGAAGAGAATACCACTGAAGGGCAGACCGACGAGGAAGAGGTTGTAGAACTACAAGGAATGTGGGATTTCATCCTCCCACAAGAAGAGGATCAAGAAGCATTTCCTGTTAACATGAGAAGCAGAAATCAGCTTGATCCTCCGCTAACTACCCGAAAACAAAAGGGCGCAAGCCCTGCAACAAAAGAAAAGGTCACGACAAAAAAAGACAACTGCTAAAGCGACCCAGATTAGCCCGGTCCAATCTGATCAAACGCCTCCATCAAGAACACTAATAGTGTCGGATGAAATGGAGTATAACATCATTGATGACATGAAGAAGACCAGGGCTAATATCGCTCTGTACGAATTGAGTAAATTGAAACACCAGCAGAAAATAATGATGAAAGAATTACATGCTGTGCCTACTACATCTTTACCTACAGCTGTAGCTTCCCACAATCTGGAGAGGCCTCCAACCAACACGATCAATAAAATTGATCCAAATGACATCGCCTTGATTGGAGGAAGATCAAGATCTCATACTCCTCCTTTTCTTCTCACATATGAAATCTTCAACAAAAACGTGCACAATTGCTTGGTCAATTCTGGTGCTTCAACGAACATTTTACCCAGGTCAATATGTGCCAAATTGAATGTGCAACCTCAAAAATCCGCAATACGTATAGTTCAACTTGATCGATCCCAAGTCGAAGTGATTGGTGAACTCAATCAGGTGACCATAAGATTGTCGTCTAACCCAAAAGTGTGTCAGGTTATCGACATTCTAGTAGCTGATATCCCTGAGTTCTATGGTTTGATTCTTAGCAGGGATTGGTCGGAAAAACTCCACGGATATTTTTCAACCGATTGGTCACACATGTGGTTACCATACAATGGTAAACCAAATCAGATAAAGGTTGAACGAGAATTGCACCAAAAATACATAGTGACAGAACTGAAAGGAGAAAATGAGGCCATAACGTACAATAGCAGCATTGTAGGCAATTACGCAATAGATTCTTTCCTAGGTAATTTCAATGCTCATATTTCACCATACTTAGAGAATTCAGTTTTATCCCAAGTTGAAAATTTCTCCCAAACTGATGACTCAAAATGTTTTAGTTTTTTAGATAATTCTGTAAATACATCTTTATTTTGGAAATTATATTTTGACGGATCAAAATCCAATGAGGGGGCGGGAGGAGGATGCGTTCTGATTAACCCAGACGGGAATAAGACTATGCTCACATGAAGACTTGAGTTCGATTGCACGAACAACACAGCGGAGTACGAAGCCTTGGTTCAAGGCCTATACAAAGCAATCGGATTGAACGTTAAGTATATTCAAGTCTTTGGAGATTCGGAGATCGTCGTAAAATAGGTACGTAAAACCATACATTGCCTGTCAAGTCATTTAAAGCATTATCAATCATTAGTTCAAGATCTTACTGCACATTTCGTAGCATTCAACATCTCGTCAATTCCAAGAATTCAAAACGCGAGCGCAGACCTGTTAGCTAACGTAGCCTCTAGACTCATCCCTTCTGAAGATTTTAGTCCTGATAGGTTTTCAATAGAATTAATCTTTAAACCATCCATCCCTGACAATATCACCAATTGGAGAGTGTTCAACGACGATCCTGACATCGTAAATTTCCTTACTTCTGAAGGATCCTACTCAAATCAGATAATCGATGAAGACCATCATGATCATCAAATACAACAAAATGGCTCCGACAATGCTATACCGAAATCGGTGGTCAAGTTAGAAGATTTATATGATTTGAAAAGTCGGTTCAAAAGGTCTGCCAATGCTAAACTTTGCAGTTCTACCCTGAACTATAAATTGGTAAACCTAGGGACCGATCAGAAGCCACAAAACGTTAACCTAGGTCATGGCCTAGCCCCTGAGGAGAAATCAGCATATATCCGTCTTCTGAGACAATACAAAAACGTTTTTTCCTGGAATTACGATGAGCTAAAAACATACAACACTTCTATCATTCAACATGTTATCCCTATGATTGACAATGAAACACCTGTCCAGCAGAAGCTCCGAAAAATACACCCTAACCTAGAAAATCAGATAAAAACTGAGCTTAATAAGTTGTTGAGAGCCAGAATAATTTTCCCCGTAAGGCATTCTAAATGGGTATCCAATATGGTGCCCGTTAGGAAGAAAAACGGAGACATTAGAATCTGTATCGATTTCTGAAATCTCAACAAAGCCTATCAGAAAGATAACATTCCCCTCCCACCTATGGAGCAAATATTACAGGCGGTAGCAGGTTCAGAATTAATGTCATTCCTGGATGGATTTTCAGGATACAATCAAGTAGTGGTGCATCCCGATGATCAGTTAAAGACTACGTTCCGAACCAAATGGGGCACCTATGCATATCAGAAAATGCCATTTGGTCTGATCAATGCCGGAGCTACCTTTCAGAGAGCCATGGACATTGTGTTTAAAGGGTTAGTCAATAAGCAGTAGTGATTTACTTGTATGATATAACAGTGTACTCCAAAAAACGAAACAACCACCTCAAAGATTTGAAGCAAATGTCGCATATATGCTTGAGGTATGGGATTTCGCTCAACGCAAAGAAATCTTTCTTTGCATTAAGCGAAGGGAAATTGCTCGGATTCGTAGTGTCGAAATCTGGTATTCATATAGAACCTGACAGAATCAAGGAAATTTCCGAAATATCCATACCTCATAACAAGAAAGCCATGCAATCCTTCCTTGGACAGATCAATTTTGTCAAAAGATTTGTCCTGGATTTTTCACGTATTATTTCTCCCTTACAAAATATGATAAAAAAGAATTCAAATTTCAAATGGGGCCTAGATGAGCACGAAGCATTCAACTTAATCAAACAAGCTATCATCGATGCTCCATCTTTGGCCACCCCAAATTTTTCAGAATCTTTTACCTTATACACTTTTGCCTCAGAGAAATCCTATGCTGCGATTTTGACCCAAACAAATCAAGAAAAAGCGGAAGCTCCAATCGCATTCTTTAGCTCGAACTTACAAGGTGCTGAACTTAATTACTTAGACGTAGAGAAACAAGCATACGCTATTTTCAAAGCGATCAAATATTTCAGACCTTTCTTGCTTAAAGCCCACACTAAAGTCGTAGTACCGTTTCCGGCGGTAAGAAACCTTTTAGTGCAGAAAGACGTGGGCGAAAAGAGAGCTAATTGGATTACCGCTTTACAAGAATATGATCTTGAGATCAAACCAGCAAACATCGTAAGAGGTCAAGGCTTCTGCAAGATGTTAGCCGGAGCATCGCAAATCCCGGAGAACTCATCTGAAGAGGTACAAACGTACGAGGTAAGCCTAAACGATGCAGAATCATCATATGCTGACACCATTTATTTTCTTAAGAATGGGTATGCTCCATCACGTCTGGATCATACCAAGAAAAGAACTTTGAGATTAAAAGCTAAACAATACCAGCTCATAAATGATGTCTTGTTTAAAAGGAATTACGATTCTGTGCTTCTTAGGTGTCTTGAGAAAACTGAAGCCGAAAAGGTTTTGCAGGAACTCCATGATGGACCAGCAGGCGGACACTATGCCGGAGATGTGACTACACATAAAATCTTGCGCGCAGGATATTATTGGCCCACGCTGTTCAAAGACTCATACAATCACGTGAGGAGATGCCAAGTCTGGCAGACTGCTGCAGGAAAACAAAGGAAACCTGCCATGCCGCTACAACCAGTCATCATCGACCAAGCATTCAGTCAATGGGGCTTGGACATAATAGGTGAGATCGTTCCTCACTCTTCTAAGCAACATAAGTATATCCTTACGACAACTGATTATTTTACCAAATGGGTAGAAGCAGTCCCTCTCAAGACAGTTCATTCTGAAAATATTATTGAATTCATAGATCAATTTATCATCACTAGGTTTGGATTGCCAACAACATTAATATTTGATAACGCTTCATATTTTTCTGGAAATACTATGACTGAGTTTGCGCTTAAAAGAGGTTTCAAACTGAAATATTCTGCCAACTACTATCCACAAGGTAATGGATTGGCTGAATCAACGAACAAGAACCTAATCAGAATTATCAAAAGAACGGTCGACCAAAACCAAAGGAATTGGCACAAAGCGCTGGTAAATGCTTTATGGGCTGATAGAATCACAAAGAAAGCTTCAATCGGCACCTCTCCCTTTAATTTAGTTTATGGGAGAGAAGTGGTTCTTCTGACTCACCTAGTCATTCCCTCTTTGTCTTTAGTGCAATATATCGACGAAGTATCTACTTCCTCTTTACAATTAAGACAAATGGAAATAATCAAACTAGAAGAACAAAGAGAACAAGCTAGGAAAACCCACGCTCATCACCAAGTGCTAATAAAATCTTCTTTTGACTCAGCCATCATAACCAGAAAAAACTTTCAGATGGGTGATTTAGTTTTGAAATGGGATAAGGCTCATGAAGAAAAGGGCAAACATACGAAATTTCAGAAGCTGTGGCTTGGCCCTTTTTAGATTGTGGAAGTCGTAGGCCCATCTACATTCGTGTTGCAGGATCTGGCAGGAAGGAGAGATTCTTTACCTGTCAATGGACTGATTCTTAAATTATATTTTCCATAGAAGAGAAATCTTCTAATTTTTGTAGGATAGATTTAGTTTTTAGTTTTTATTTTGTTTTGCTTTTCTCTTTTGAATAAAACCCGTTGTAGATGATCATTTAAAAAGGATTCATGAAAGAGCACGCCAATTCTCTATCAGATTTTGATTTCGCTTGTACAAATAGCAAAATTTTTGAAAAATTTGAATTTTATTATTGACAAATAGAGTTAACTTCACTTTGATTATGATACTCGTTTCAACCTCTAAAAAACTTTGACAAAAGCAACCTCTGGTAAAAGAATTGTTTTGTATCAACACCATGAAGGGTATCATCAATAATAAAATAAGCATTCTCTGCAAAGTTGTTGTTTTCAAAAACTCTATTATTGTCGTCCAAAGCTTTCTTAAGGAAAAACAATGACTTCCTCCCTGCAAAAAGGAAACTACAGCATCTAGAGAAACAATCCAAGAAAAACACTATATCTCAAAGAATAAGAGGTCTCATCACGAGCCGGCTTATCATGATCACAGATATTATAACTTGCTGACTTTGCCAATACTGTCTATCAAAACAGGGCAACGACTTAATATTGTTGCAATCCAAAGACAAGAGGTCTCATCACGAGCCGGCTTGTTCAGCACAAGTGTAAATCAGGTGAATGACTGTGTCATAATTTGGCCACCAAACCAAGACATTGTTCTTTAGAGAATTAAAAAAGGGAAAGTGTGTTAAAAAGGATTTTTCTCTGGAATGTTGCGAGTAACCTCAAGCAGGAAAAAGGATCATTACTGGATAATATGGTAACCCTGTCAAGGCTATGGACGCTTGCGGGTAGTAGAGGCTCTACCTACGGCAAATGAGCATACTTTTAAGCCAGTACGCAGAGAAGACCTTATTTTATCTTTTATCAAGACCAAGTAATGTCTGATGCAAATGCAAGAAGAAACCTGAGGAAGCAAGAAATTGAGATATAAAACGGGTTGAAACAAAATATCGTCGACAAGGTGAGGGGCAATCTACTCTATCTGTCCATAACAAAATTTAGACATATAAAAATTTTTGTTGTTTCGGAAGTGAACGGTCAATAGAAATGCAGAGATAACCGGTTCTTCATAGTGAATCGCCATTGTTGTGGTCACCAACAACCCCCTTCTTTGTTTGATATTAGTAATAACATCAAGCAAAGGGGGACCCTTAACCAAAAAATCCAAAAAATATTTTTTTTTGAAAAAAAAATCTTTTGTATCAACTCCCTAAGAGCTATATTGCGTCGCAAAGGAAAAAGGAGCGCTTTCCCAAAGCACACAAGCACACCAAGGAAGAGCGACGCGAGAACTCATCGCATCGCGTGCATTAAAGGCGCTCAAAAGAGGAGAACCTAAAGATCAACAGATGGCCGATATGCGACGTCGCACGTCGCAATGTCGCATGAGCAGCACAAAGTGACAAAGCGAAAAACCTTGCGACCTTGCGATATTGCGATATGCGATCTGCGACCATGCAAAGATGCGACCTGCGATCTATGGTGTGCGACAAATGAGACTATCAATCACTACGATGCCACCTATTTACTTCGCAATCTTCGATGCTGCGATGCAAATCGCAGAAGCCAATCGTCACAGGCATTCCTCAGCATGATCTAGGAGCCTAAAGTTAGGCGCGCACCTTACGGGAAATTAATGATTGTACGCCTGTGTATCCAAGGATGATTATGTTGCATTTTTCGAAGAGTCAAGTCATAATGGGTGACATGATTATGCATTCATTAGAACTTAATTGCTTTCATGTCAATCTTTTCTTCTTTCTCTTTTCATTTACGTGAACTATAAGTCAACAACTGATATAAATCTATATGCAGGAAACATCCAAGGAAAAGCACCAGAACTAGAAGAAAAGAGAGGAGATGACGTCACAGATGGATACCGCATACAGCAGGACCGCGGATCCCAGAGTATCACTCAACAAATGCTGATGGAAATAGGCTATCTAGGACTCAGAGTCAAAGGTGCACAAAAGCAAAGCGTTTATGAAAGATCCTGAGTCCCAAATTGGGTAAAGCAAAAAGAAAAACGCTTAAGGGGAAAGACGTCTCAGAAAAGCCTGGAACAAAGAATGGAAACAAGTTTCAATTGAGAAAATCGTTCAGGCAACAAAATCCCCAGCTCATTGAGTCATTTGCACGGCCGGAAACCGAAATAGCAACAACACAATCAGTTTGAAAGAAATCTGAGTTGTACTAAGAGTACACGCCGTGAAGACACTCCTCTAGAAGAACACTTTCAAAAATATCTTCTAGTTTGTCAGAAAGAGGTGCCAGCTCTTGTTATTTCTAATTTTCAAGCTTGAACAAAAGGAAAGGACAAGCAACCGACTTTTTCACGGCGAACAGCGCATCGCTTACAGCACTAAGGAGCAGATACAGAAATGGTTAGAAATTAGATTCAGTTTTTAGAAATAAATTTGTTTTAGTAAAAGGGCGGTCATTTGAAGTCGTTCCCTAAATTTGTGTAATGAAAATTAGCTTATTAGTAGTATTTAACCCTTCTCGTTGCATTGGAGAAGGGTCCGGAAATTTGTCAAAAAACTTGTGCTCAGAACATACACTTCTGCACCCTCAGAGGGGGTTTTTGATGAATGGACGGATCAAGATTTATTTATGTTTGCATTTTAATACCTGCTACTGATGTTGCACTTCTGTACTCTTAGTAGGCATTAGAAGTAAGTAGAAATAGATCATTATTGCTTTAGTTCTGTGAGTATAAAGTCAGTCATAAATGGTACTTTTATCTCTTGACGAGTTTCTGCTTGCATTCTTAGAGTAATATACAGTTGATGTTGTTTATATGTTAACGTATGAATGAGTAGACTACCATTTGGCACTTCTGTACGGTGGAGTCATTGATTTATGCTTAATACATAAATAACTGATTATGCGATATGATGTTCACAACCGTTTTGTTTAACTTTTTATGCAGGATGGTTCTTCTTAATTGAATTATATTCTCATAATAGCTTAATAATCTTCATTACCAGTTATTGTGTGAAATCTTTCTAGATCGCATAATGGAAAAAGTTCTATCCCGGGTTAGTGTAGATTAGATGTGTTGCTCTTGATAGATTAAAGTAGTATAAAGTTTAGTCTCAGAGTTTATAACTAGATTAGCTTAGAAATAATTCCATATTTTCCTCATCTGATCTTACACACACACACACATCACCGAACTCTATACACACACCCCCCATAGAACGGGAAGCTGGTCCCGTTATCCCCAGTCAGACCCGCTATACCAAACGGACACGGAGCCGCCAACCAGGTTCCCGACCGGGTGGGTATCCCCCTTGTTGTTGACCCGATTTCAGGGCCCTCAACAGATCTTAAGGCTTGAAGTGAAGTATCTTTGTGTGATTTTGATCTTTTATCTGAATAATTGCTGCATGTCATAATCTGTAAATATGATGATCTGGGTATAAATGATGTCTGAATAGTTGTAAAGGTCGAAAAATTATTTACAGATTTGTACGCAGGTTCACTATAGCAACGGTGCGTATACACACTGGTTCAACATTTCAAAACAACATACACGTAGGTTCGCCTTGAGAAAAGTGTGTATGTACGGAGGTTTGACACATTGAAGTAGCATACACCTCATAAAATATGGTTTAGCTACTTCTGTTTGTTGTTGCAGTGTTCCGGGTTCTAGCTTGGCTTCTCGTTACTGTTATTGTATTCTGGTTACAGCATCCTAAGAAGTGATTGATTGATTCAATTTTGGTTGGTGCAAAGGAGATTGATTGATGCAGATATATTTTATGTTTGATTGATGTTATTGATGGATCTAGTTTGAAAATTTATGAAACGTGGTCCCTGGAAGAAAAGAGAAGGTTGTATACTTCTGTAGGCCAGCACCTACATACTAGTAAACACATCAGCTAGCACAAGAGCTATGGGTTTGTAGCTCCCTTTCAGGAGAAGCTAGAGAATGAGAGAAGGTTGTAGCCTTCTGTAGGTAGAAGCCTGCATATTGGTATAAGACTGCACCAATACAAAAATTGTAAAAAGAAGTTTCTAATTAAAAGGAAGATAGAGACGATTGTAGCAGGTGGTTTTCACCCACATTGGGTTTCCACCTTATATCTTGTGTTCATGTGTGTGATTTTATGTTCTATTTTTACTCCTCCTGGTTACTATTTATATGGTTTTGATGCACTGATTAAACATAAACATATGAAGAATTAAATAAATTATAAGTTTACAGGGTATACGCTAGTTTCCTTACATACAGTTGTGTATACACTCAAGTTTCATTAATTGAAGTAGCGTATATGAATCTAAATATGGAAATGAAATATTATTGACTTGCTAATATTGATTCACCCCCCCATCTCAATATTATTTCCAACACCATGTAGCTTCATCAGGCTCAAAGTGCTTTCATTGCACTTTAACTTGCTCGATTGCTTGATTGCTTAGTTCTAGAGCATGAGCATCTTTCATTGCAAAATGCAATAAGGTTCTGACTGGAATTCTCCTTCTACTTCCACCTTCAACACAAACCAATAAATCACATGATAAACATATTTCACATATCTTTTAAGTAATGAAACATGGAAAACATCATGGAATTTTACTATTGGAGGTAGTGCAAGTCTGTAGGCTACTGATCCAATCCTCAAGCAGTTCATCTTGGGATTGATACACAAGTACACCTATTCCCCAACCTAAAACTCCTTAAACACCCTATGTTGATCTGTATAGCTCTTCTCCATGTCCTATGCTACCTTTATATTATTCTTGATAACTTACATTTCCTATTCCATCTTTTCCAAAATGTATGGTCGTATGAATACCCTATTCACTAGAGCACACTAACTGATAGGAGTATTATAAATCTACCCATAAAGTTCCTCAACGAAATCAACTTCAAGGATTCCATATACCCATTATTATATGGAAACTCCACCACTGGAAGATACTCTTCCCACCCTCACTACTAATGCATGATGTGCATTCTCAACATGTCCTACAAAATCCTATTGACCCTATATGTCTGTCCAAATTTCTTCGGATGATAGGTTGAACTAAAGGCCAAATCTATACCCAAACCTACAAATAACTCTTTCCAAAACCTAGAAGTGAATTTGGCATCCTTGTTTAACACAATCTTCTTCGAAACACCATGCGACTTCACTATATCATTAATGAATACTTGTGCTACCTCACTAGCTGAATTCGTAGACTTTACTGGAATGAAGTGTGCTATATTTCTCAACATGTCAACAACAACAATAATATAAACATTATGTCTAGATTTCCTTGGAAAACCTGTAATAAATTCCATGGAAATGACCTCCGATTTTCACTCTATAATGAAAATAGGTTGTGGTAATGCACCTAGATGCCTCCACTCTACTTTTACCTATTGACAATCCAAACATCTAGCCACAAACTCTTCCACCTCTTTCTTCATACTTGGCCAATAGTAGAACTTCTTCACAACTATCAATGTCTTCTGATATCCCGGGTGACCTGAATATGGCTTATTATGAAATTATCTCAAGATAAGCTTCTTGAGTCCATTCTTGTCTAACATAGATCCTATCCCTAAATCTCACGAAACCATCTTCCATGAGATGATAGTCCACATCTTGTTCACTTGTACCCTACTGCTGTAACCTGTGCCTAAGCTCCCTGTAGATGTCATCCTACTGTCCCACCTACAAAATTCGATCCTGTAAATCTATCCCATATGAAATCGTAGCCACTATGTGATTAACCTGTACTCTCTTGCTAAGAGCATATGCAACCCTGTTCTCTTTACCTTTGATGTACTTGATCTTGAAGTCAAAGTCATTGATCATGGCCAACCATCTAGATTTCTTGGCATTCATATTTGGTTGATCAAACAAGTATGCTAGCCCACTGTGATCACTCATTAGAATGAACCTCCTGCCAAGAAGATAGTGCCTCCACATCTTTAGTGCATGGATGATCGCTTCCAACTCAATATCATGTGTCACATAGTTCTTCTTGTGCTCGTTTAGTTTCCTTGACTCATAACATACTACCCATCCTTCTTGCATTAGAGCCCCACCAATTCCTCCCATGCAAGCATATGTTCACACCACAAAATCTTTATCGAGATGTGCAATATTTAGAGCTAGAGAATTTGACAACAAATGCTTCAACTTCTCAAAAGTTGTTGTACATTCCTCTTTCCATTCAAATTTCTTTCCTTTCCTCTACAAGGATGTAATATGATAGGAATATGTGATAAGTTCTTGATGAACCTCCTGAAATAACCGACTAGTCCCATGAATGATATGACCTCATCCACATTCCTCATAGATGCCCATTCCATGATAGCTCTGATCTTTTCTCGATACATTGCTGTGCCTTCCTTGGATACATGTCGTCCTAAATAATGTACCTCTGTCTGAAAGAAACTGCATTTTCTAAGCTTGGCATACAACTAATGCTCTCTTAGAAATCTCAATATTTCCAGTAAGTGTTCAACATGCTCTTCCTCATTCATAGAATATATATCATCAATGAATATAATCACAAATGTTTCCAAATAAGGACGCAACTCACTATTTATCAAACACATTAAATTAGCTAGAGAACTTGTCAAACCAAAAGGAACTACAAACAACTCATAATGCCCATACCTGGTCCAGAAAGTAGTCTTGTATATGTCCACTTATTTGATTCATACTTGATGGTATCTTGATCTCAAATCAATCTTTCAGAACACTGTTTCTCCCTTCAATAGATCAAACAAGTGATTGATCATAAAAAATGGATACCTTGTTCATATACTTATAATCGATACACAAAAAATATTGGTGCACCCCAAGGTGACACACTTGGCCTTATGTTTCCCTTGTCTAGCATTTACTTCAATCACAACTTCAGTTCCACTAGCTCTAGAGTTCTCTCCCTGTAAGGTGCCTCTGATGTTGGTGTTTCTCTTGGTACCAACTCAAAAAGATAATTCTACTTCCCTATGAGGTAGTGACACTAAAATCTCTGTTGGGAACACATACTGAAAATGTTGTAAAACCATATACCTATTTTTTATAGAGTATTTTGTCTCATCTCATCAATCAACCTTCGAACTTGATCAATCAAGATCCTATTCCCCCTCTACATCATCATTGAACAAAGCCATATGCATGAATCTCTTATTCCTCATAGTTTCTTCCCTAAACTCCATCATCTGATCCAGTTTTAGGACCAAATCTTCCTGTCCTCTTGTTGGGCTGTGTTCACCTACAAGTTTCTCCATTATGGCCTACATTGATCACCTATAGGTTTGTTCCCTTTTCACTTGTGTTGGTTCTAGAAATTTGGAAAAAAGAGAGAGAATCATGAAGCCTCCATTTCGAGAATCTTCCAAGATATGTTGCAACCATTTACCTCATATAAAAACTTTGGATCCTATCCTATCCTAACTTGGAGTTTCCTTCCCTTATCCTTAGATCCCATCCTCCCATAAAGAGTGGATCTCAATCCAAATATTTGTAGAAGGATAAGAAGTCCCAACTTACCTCACTCCTCTATATATTTACATTCTTCCATATGCAAGGGGTTTGCTTTTGGAGAGTGATTCTACCCTTATGCTGTTATTGTGAGAGTTATCCTTTCATGCATTTAGGGTGATTTGAGGTGCACTTTGTGGCAAAGAAAGAACAAGTCAACAAACTTGTAGGAGCTCTTATACAAGATCAACACCTATTTATGGTTGTAATTCAATCCATCTATATCAATGAAAAGAGTCACTTGTTTTCCTATATTTGATGTCGTTATTTCATGCATTTCAATGCCGTGTTGATATGTTGAATGAAGTAGATAGATGATGCTACATAGATATCGTAGTTTTTTGGCTTGTGTTGTATGGTTGTGTAGGTTCTAATTTTGGCAAATAGAGCTAGGATTGGAGCATTCAAGACAAAGAAGGAGAAAAACATCCGATGAATTCCAAGTAGGTTTCATCCATTCATCTACTTACTTTAAGGAAAACGATGGGTGCTTTGTATTTTTGTTGTTCTAGGTTAGCCGCCAAAGCTAAGGGAGATACTTTTGTCCACAATTGTAAATCTCGCACAAAAAATGTGGCGAGTCCACTGGGGAACGATGTGTTACCTTGGTGGTTTCTTTGTCCATTACATTTTATTTACCTTTTTCATAGACCTTTATCGCTTTAACTAGCCATGAACAAACCTAGGAAGTGATTTCATTGAGTCTTGTTTGCAATTTTTGTGTTGGAATCCTATTTCCCAGGACCAATGCACCCTATAGTATGCTAACAAAGTGGTGGACCCCTACCTACAGTGTATGACTACTTAGGTGAAACATAATTTTCGACCATATGGGCCTCTGTTGGTCGTGGGGAAAATTTTTAGAACCCCAGGGCCCTCAAAAACTCAAACCTTTTGTATGAAATCATAAAATGGAATCCCAGAAAGAAAAATAAAGGTTTTAGCTTCTACCTAGAAGCGACTGTACTCAAAATAGTCCATTGGATTGGCTACAATTAGCTGCAAAAGATAGAGGGAAGAAGTACTCAAAACTATCACTATTGAAGGTAAATGTGAAATGGTAAAGATCAATAGTCATTTTTTATTATATATGGTCATATTTTTCTTATTTTAATCATATGTAATGCTTCGACCTAGTCATGACTAATTTTTACTATGAAACATGTATGTTTAATCCTTTTTCTGTTGTTCTGAGTAGGTCGACAATAGTTGACATATTTTTTGTGGTTTAAATAGCTTATTTTGACCTAAGAGTACATTTTTATCTATTTTTCACGCTCATTAAACCAACAAGAAAGGAACCCCTTAGAGTCTTAATTTATCTCTTTTCATACTCCCAGAACATGAAAATATTGTTAAGCACTTGTCTTTTCAAACTCGTAAAAGTAAATGAAAAGATGCCTACTCAGTGTAAGTTTGACCCATTTTCAGTCTGGGATAGACTAACGACAAAAAAGGAATACCTTTGTCGAAAATGGCTAAGAGGTTCTCTTGGGTATTGTTTTATGCCTTTTCAAACCTAAGGGACTACCTACAAAAAGGAACATCTGGAGTTTTCTTTTTCACCTATTTTTCAAACTCTCTAAACATGTAAAAGAAGATTAGTTTTCACCCTCATTATACTCGTAAAAACATAAAACAATGATGGACTCGTTGATCATGACGGGACCGTACCACTTCTTCTCTGGGTTCATTTAATATTCTTAGAGATATTCATCTAAAGGATGGACTTAGAGATCAAGCAAATGTTATCCTTCTCAAGCTTGTTAAAAAATAAAGAGGTAATGACCAGTATGGTTGGGAAATTGGGAAAACAGGGTACTCCATTTGTTAATGGCCATGACTTGCTCTTGAACATGACACTCTTCCACTTCATCTCCATCGTTGTTGGTTGGGTAATTTGCCTGTATTTTGGTTATCATATCATTTTTTAGAACCTACATTTCATTTTCGGGTTAATGCTACCAATTCCATTTTAGTTTCATCGTTATCTTCAAGAGAAGTCATTTGTCTTATATCTGTTACAATACTCTTAAGCCTTCATTCCATGTTTTTCTTTCCTGATCTAGTTCCATAGCAACATAATTTTGTCTCAATAATCATACCCGCTTTGTGTGGTTGATGGCGGATACATACAGGCCCTCCTGCGATGGGTCTCTTTTTGTCGACATCAGCACATTATCCAAGTAGTTGACTTAGAACCATCCATTAGTACCTTGGTGCTTTCATACATCAATGGAAAGTTTCCTCACTCTCGGTGACAAGTTTACATCAATGGCCTTCGACCATAATATTTTGACTGGTTTTCAACACCAACTCATTTATTCACACCATACGAATTGTACTTGAGTACATTGAGAGCCATTAACATCATCGTTGGTTTCTCTCGCATCTATTAATGTCTTTTACATCATTTAATAGTAATCAAATGGTGTCTACCATGTTCAATTTCAACTCATTGATTCACATGGTTAAACTTGTATGTTGGTTGGTCGTGTGAACGAGATAAAAAACCCAAGATCTAGTTTCCACCATCTGGGCTGTGATTTCAAGATTATACATAGATCACTATGTATGATGGCTATGATCATACTAAAAGTCATCCAATCATTGGTCCACCATCATTCATCAGTAGACATGTCTCTTGATCATTGTACATGTTATGTTAGCTTATGTGCTGAGTATGAATATGCCTCCCTCAACAAAAAGATGTCATGATGTAAATGTATTGTAATAGAAGACTATCTGGCTCGTTTTTCTTGATCCTGACTTGTCACAAGGTAAATAACTTCAATCATTAGTCATAATATCTGACCTTTCACTTTAGGGTGGACTTTGTTATAGGCTATTTGTCTCATATGATCAATCAACATTTGAACTAGATCAATCAACATCCTATTACCCCTTTACATCATCATTGCACAAATCCCTATGCATGACTCTCTCATTCCCTAGATTTTCTGCCCTAAATTGCATCATCTGATGTAGTTTTAGGACCAACACTCCCTACCCTCTTGCTGGATTGCATTCACCTACAAGTTGCTCCACTATGGCCTGCGTTGATCACCTATAGGTTGCTCCCCTTTGCACCTACGTTGGTTCTAGAAATTCAGGAAAAAGAGAGATAATCCTAAAGCCCCATTTATAGAAGATTCCATGATCTATTGTAATCATTTACCTCATATAAAACTTTTGGATCCTACCCTATCGTACCTTGGAGTTTCCATCCCTTATCAATAGATCTCATCCTCCCATCAAGATTCTATCTCAATGCCAATATTGGTAAAAGGATAAGAACTCCCAACTTGCCTCACTCCTTTTTATATTTACAACCTTCCATCTGCAAGGGGTTTTCTTTTCGAGAGTGATTCTATACTTATGTTGTTGTTGTGAGAGTTGTCATTTTATGCATTTATGGTTATTGAAGGTGCACTTTGTGACAAAGGAAGGAAAAGCCAACAACTTGGAGGAGCTCTTTTACAAGATCAACACCTATTTATGGTTGTAACTCACTCCATTTATATCAATACAAAGCGTTATTTTTTCCCTATATGTGATATTGTTATCTCATGAATTCCAATACAATGTTGATATGTTGAATGAACTAGATAGATGATGCTACATAGATATTGTAGTTTTTTGGCTTGTGTTTTCTAGTTGTGTAGGTTCTAATTTTGGCATCTAGAGCTAGGATTGGAGCATTCAAGCCAAGGAAAGAATGAATCATACGATGGATTCCAAGTAGGTTTCATCCCTTCATCTACTTACTTTAAGGAAAACTTTGCGTCCTTTTTCTTTTTTTTGTTCTAGGTTAGCCACCCAACCTAAGGGTGATACTTTTGTCTACAATTATACATCCCACATAACACAATTGAAGACCTCAGCATCGTCAACATCCTTACCTTTATCACTAGAAATATTCACGATAAATAATACACACCATTTCCTGCAACTAAAGCACTTTTCCTACATAGATATAACCATCCTAATTGATGTTGCCTTCTTCTTACCCTGCAAGACTCTCTATTCTCCATTGTCATCCAAACATTCAATATCATTTTCATAACATTCCACCTTAACCTTGTGAAGATAAAACCAATCCATACTCAAAAACATACTATATGATCCGAATGGAAGCATATTTAGATGTGCTGATGTAAGCATACCATTCAACTCAAATGCATAATATATTACCCAATGATGAACCCTTTTCTTAGTACCTATTTCCAAATGCACTAACCAAGAATCTGCATGCACTTCTTTATTCAAACCACACTTATCCACCAAGTCAAGATTAACATAACTATAATTAGATCTAGGGTCAATAAAAATAGAAACAACTTGATCACAAATCTTACCGTCCATCTCAATAATAGATGTCTGATGATCTGACTGCTTGTTATTCAACATTACATAAATTTGAGGAACACTCTACCCAATAAACCCCACTATTTGTGTCTCCTGAAAACTATAGATCAATGGTTTGCTACACTGATCATGTGGAAAATCTATCCTATGATGATCCTTGGTACAAGTCTAACACTATAAATGCTTCCTATCATCACCCATGTTCTGCTCCTTAGACTGAAATCCCTGTCCTCTATCAAATGCATTGAACTTCTTGTGTGGTGTTGCATTCTCATTTTTACCTGTGTCCCATTATATTCCATGCTTCTTATCCCATTTTCCCTTAGTATTGTTATTACCTTTCCAGTCCTTTTTAGATTCAAACTTGCACTTTGATTGCTGATAAAAATGCTTCAACTTCCTGATAGCTTCCTCCAACGATCTAGGCTTATCCAAATCAATCCTATCTTTGAACGCTACCAACAACCCACTGATGAATCTTTGAACCTTAGCTTTCTCCTCCTTCAGGTAAGGCACATACCTCAATAAATCTAGGAATATACTAATATACTCCTCATCGGTCATAGGTCTTATCTTCAACTCATAGAACTCCTTAACCTTGCTATTATAGTATCTCTCAAATAGTTATTTCTTCCTAAAAAGTATTTGAAACTACTTACAAGTCAAATCCTCTTTTTGAATGCCTCTGACATTCTTCATGTCTTCCCACAAAATGTATTCTTTACCTTTAAGGCTGAAAGTAGCTATTTTCACTTTCATGTTCATTAAATAGTCATGCAATCTGAAGAACTTATTCATCCCAAGGAACCAAGCTTCTGCATCCTATTAATTCTTCATTTATCTATCAAATGTAGGTGAATTTTCTTTATTAAAATCTTCTGGAAAATAATGTTTCTCACTCCTCCTATATGGATAGTGATGGTTATGACCATACTGTCTCTCTGAACCAGAACTAGGATAGAACCCAAGATCACTACTCCTTCGTTCAGGTGTATTTAGAAATCTATCATATCTGACTAAATCCTTTTTATCCAACCTGTGTCCTGATCAAGACCTATTGTCATATGTGCCATTTATCATTTCCTCTTATCCATGATTGATCCTAAGTTGTACTTGTACCTGCAAATATGATAGAATTTGAATAATGAATGCATTAACCTCTGCTTGTTTCTCTTGTGCCCTAACAAGCCTTTCATGTGACTGAATGCTATTGACATTATCTTCTTTACAAATTCTTATTTCTACCTATATACTTTTCAATTTATCTTCTATGTGAGGGTAGTACTCATTGCCATGCTTCTCATCTGATCTGTAGGGAGAGTCATGTGAAATGTAGTCCACCAGTTTGTTAGTCATCTTGATCTTCTTCCTGCAAACATACTATGTTAGATAAGCCAAACATAAACAAAATCAAACAGACCTAAATGAAGTTTAGGGGGGTGATATCTCGTCTGAAAAATTAATCCAGATTAACATGATACATGTATATATACATAGCCATATTAATATACCAACATTATGCATGACAAAACTAACTTGACACCATGACCTCATGCATGATAATCATAACCATAACCATAATAATACATGCATAACAAACATATAGACACTAACACGCATAAAAAACACATATACAACCAACATGTATGCATGAAAAACACATTCCACCCATCTAGTCCAAGGGTTGAACCATGCTCTAATACTAATATGTGACCACCCTCCTCCCATAGTTACCCAAGTTGACTGGTCTACTGGGGTAAATATGTGATGAGGATTTACTATGATATGAATCTACATCCTAGATCACCTTAAGGGAATAGAATCGACAAAACAAAAACCTAATGATTGCCCTTAGGTGCTATAGGACCCCCAAGGGCTAAACCACCCTACCAGGTGCCCATACCTTGAGTTAAACCTCCTTTTCAGTGTCTTGGACTCCTAGATCTGGCACAATACTATAGGAATTTTACCCTCCATTCGCATGCATAAGCCTACAAGGGAGTGATTGCAATCTTTTTCACCTAGTTCTATGCCTATGACCATATGATTTGAAGCATCATTTCAGAGATAGTCCCTAGACCACAACTCAAAACTTAGTGAAACTTTCTTGAACAATGAATGAAATAAGGACAAGGCCTTCCATGCAAAACTTAGACAAGGACTTGACCTAATTAGGCCTAACCATGATAGACATTTTTTCAAACACATCATGAACATGTAATCTATAGATAATAATCACATTTCTGAACATAGGGATCCCATACTTATCCGAGAATCATCAAGAAGGTCTAATTCCCTCTCATAATACCTGGATTAAAATCAATTACCTCATACATTCATTAACCATTCCTCAATGAATCCAAACACATCAAGAGCCATTGCCATTATACATCTCAGGACTAGCATATAACCAGTAAATGAACAACATATTCATCAAGATAAACCAACCATCAAGGCCACATAATAACAAATAAAATTACTCATGAAATACAAGTGTAAATAACTATTATTAACATATAAAAAATCCAACCAAGTTAGGGACTTCCACGTACCACCCAACCATATATTGAGTTGAACCAAATACCTCTTTCATACAATCACCCCCATGCCATATTCCAACTATGAATTTGGGATCTCATGGAATAAAAAAAACAAAACTAAAACAGAGCTTATAGAATCCAAACCACCTCAACATTCAACCATCGATTCTACCTCATGGTTGGACATCACTAACATCAACAGATCAATATTTACCCAATATTTCTAAGGATTGAGAGCATTTGTTCCATCCCAGCTCCAGGACTAGTAGCTCAACCCATAACTTCCGAAGGGCTCAAGGCAGTTCGTCCAACCAAGGCTTCTAATATTAGTAACTCAACCAACCAAGGGCTCCAGAGCATTTGTCCAACCAAATCTTCAAGGACTAGTAACTCAACGCAACTTGTTCGAAGGCTTCCAGAGCGTTTTTCAGACCAAGGCTCCAAGAACTAATAACTCAACCCACAGCCATAAGGTACATGAGAACTATTCAAAAAACAAAATGGAAAACCCACAACACTATGGTTATCTAGGAAATGCTAAGGCTTAGAAAAAACCACTATCAACCCAAGAAATCCTAAATTCTAATGACATACCATAACCAACAACCAAATGCATATGTCATGCATGCGAAAAATAACAAGGAAGTTATACATTCAGCTCAGTACTTGCAAGAAAACCCACTATAGTTGTTGATCCTGCTGTCCACTTGTGCTTTCTTACTTTTCCTTTACCTTATTTCTCTAAATTTAAGGTATGCCAAAAACCTCCAAGAGTGTGCCAAGAAAACTCTTAGTGTGCAAGAGTATGAGAGAGATAATAGAAGATATCTCCAACATAAAACTGAAAAATATTTGTGAACTAATCCTCAAAAGCCTTTTTTTCATTAATGCCTCTATTTTCTTCATTTTTCTCTATTTTCCCTTCAATTTTCCTCACATGCAATTATGTGACCTTTCACCTTCCTTTTCTCCCATTTTCCATTATTTTCATAAATAAAATGCCAATTAATGCCACTTTTCCTTTTCCATTGCCTTTGAGAATTTCCAAATCCATTTTTAATCATAATTGATCCTCATCACTATATTGTTTCCTGACATTTAGCTTGGAATATGTGTCCCATGACCTTGGTCTTATTTTTACCTTTATTAACTTTATTACATGCATTTTTAACCAAGCTTGTTATATCTATATATATATATATATATATATAAAGGAAAGAAATTAGCCTCCCTCTTAGCCCAAGGGCTAGAGTGAGCTTGTTAGAGTTCACAAGGCTCAAACCAAATATACCAATATTCATAGGAAGGAAGGCATTGAAAGAATATTTATCAAGGGATTTAGCTCGTTGTGCCACTAGCAAGGATTTGAACCTGGGAAGGGAAAATAACATTCATTCCACCCAACCACCTAAGATAGTCCCAATTGACTTTCCTTTTCCTTTTTCTTTCCTGAAGAAAATAATCAACCTCCCTCTTAGCCCGATGACTAAAGTGAGGTTGCTGATACGAGTCTATCCCATAGGCATACTCACTTAAGAGTCCATAGGTATAAGGCCATTACCAAAATATTTATTAAGGAATTATAGCTCATCATGTCACTAGCAAATATTTGAACCTAGTTGGGGAAGAAACCATTATAACCAACCATCCAAGATAGCATTCTATTAAATTTAGTTTTAAGAGATATGTTTGGACAAGGTCCCCTCTGTCAAGTTTTGTTAAAATATTGTAAGTCTCCGCATTTTTAGGAGCAGAGATTGAGTAGCGCAGGTCACTAGGAGTCAAGGGGCTTAGGAAGGTCAAAGTCCCTTAGTTTTTGTATTATTTTGAGATCCACCCATAGTTTGCAAACCATGGTATTGTAAATATAAAAAGGTGTCTTGGCGAGTCTAAGAAAGGAATCAACAAGATGGGATTTTGATATGTTGTAAGTTTGTACAATCTTTCTGTATTTTGGTGAATATGAAGGCTCTTACAGCTAAGAGCACAGAGACCTTGGCAAGTCCGCCGCTCACTGCGCGGGCCCCTACTGCTGTGTACGCAGGGTCTGGGAATTTTGTATAAGCAAGATTTGAAGTAATAAATAATATATGAAGAAACTATGTGTTCAATTTGTATAGTTAAGTTTCTTATGCATTTACATGCGCTTGAATGATTATTATCTGTATTTTTGTATTTATTGTTGCACGAAGATCTTAATTTACTATTATGTGGGATTTTATGAATAATTAAATGTTTACGCGAAGTTAATAACACTGTTAACTAAAAATCACTGTAAGTTTGGGAATTTCACAGATACGGGTTCACAAAGTTAAGATCAGGTCTAAAACTAATGAAGCACCTTAATCCCACATCACATAGCCTTTTGGATGCAGAAACATGGTTCTAACATCCCTCAATACTGGCTCGAGTGAGACTATAACCTGCACTATGCAGGTTGTTTTCGAAAGGGTCTGTAGTGTAGGGTTTTGTTGGTTAGCGCAACTAACTCTAATCCTGGGTCTAGGCCCCCTCAAGAGAACAAATAGTTCCATTTCCGGGACTAGGATCTATCTAAAGGATGTGTGATGTGGCATAAGTGGATACCAACTAAGAAGGAAATCAAGAAGTGGATATATCAGAAGTTGCATGAGTTTGCAGCTCAGGAGAATGGGAATCTGTGCTTGTCAAAAGAAAAGTGGTTACAAAGGTATCTGTACATAGAAGTACATCAAGTTTTATTTTCGACATTCCCTTGCCAATTAACAAGTGACTGTTCAAATTAGCATATAGTGAATATACTTGGAAGCATGACAGTCTTATTGTGTGGACTCCATAATTAATCAAATGTCTTTGAAGGATCTGAGCATAAGGTTGCAAGGGTTATTGATTAATATTTTTGATATTATCTTGGGCAATTTCATCACTAAATTTTTAATAGATGCATATGTGTCTTATAGCGAAGCTGAATGCTGATTCTTGAAAGGTTCGAGAGGTAAGTACCCGAAATCACTAAAAAACTCAATTAAAATGCTTTTGTGTGAAAAATATATTATGCCTTTACCTTAATGTTTTAGAGAGGTTAGACTCGATCTACATTAAGTGGAAATCGAGATAGAGTAGATCTAGACAAATTCATCGGAAGTGAATAGAGTCCCTTATTGGGAGAGTGTAAAAGTGAAGAAGAAAAAAGTATCCGTAGTATGCCCAAAGGTGTGGCGCAGACAACAGATCATGGTACTTTTGGAATTCCACATCCATCCACTCCACCTGCACCTTTGCCTCTGCCTCACTGTTATAGACATTTTTGTGCCTTACAGCATGAAGCATGAAATGTCCATAATCAAAGGGATCCAAAGTCCCTAAACATGTTGTTCTTACCCCTAGAGGAACAAGGTCAGCAAACCATAGCACTTCAAATCAGTTCTCCACCTGAAAACGCTCAAAAACAAGGCAATTCTGGATCATGTCAACTGCTACACTGGCTACCTGCACTGAATGTCAACTGCTACACTGGCTACCTGCACTGAATGTCAACTGCTACACTGGCTACCTGCACTGAATGTCAACTCCAACACTAGCTACCTGCGCTGAACGTGTTTGGACAAGTGGCAGGCTCATTTCTCAAGGTGTCAATGCCCAGGAAGCTTCCAAAATGACACTTGGATCAGGGAATTCGCCCAGTGATGAGTAAGAGGTTCTTAAACTCCAAGTGGAAGCAAGGATCTCCAAGTGGACTCAAGAACTGAAGTATAACTGAAGTGGGAGAGGACACTAGTCAGCTTGAAGCCAGCCTCAAGCTGACTCATCCTTTCTCCAAATCTCCTATATATAGAGCTCTCTCATGAGGTCTAGGGAGGCTGGAATTTTGTGCAAAGTAAGGAAGTGCTGTTGGTCTACAGTTAGAGTTATTGGGTGATTGCTTTTATAGAGGAGAAGAGGAGATTTCTTGCTGCTGAGGAGGTGCTGTTGGATTGGAGCCATTTATGGTTGTAACCTTCTCAGAACCTTTTTCTTCTATCAATAAAGCTTTGATGTTCTCCTATATACTTGTATTGCAATGATGTATTGTTTTCATCTGTATATTTGATTCATCCTAATCCATGCATCAGTTATGAGTACATGTTTCTTGTAGTTTCCTTCTCTCGTTTTTGCAGGATCTTTGTGTAGCTGGGCCGGCAAAAGGAGTAAGGAGCTGGGAACAAGAGGCAAAGAGAGAAGACAAGATCGACAAAAGCGAAAGACATCGGTTGGTCAATCTTTTCTTCCTTCTCTGTACTTTCATAAAGGAAAAATATCAAAGCTTTACTTTCAGTTGTTGCTAAGGAACTATCACCCTTAGAGTAGGGATAGGGTCATTCCGAGTCGGATACTTTTCCCCACAACAAACTGGTGACTCCGCTGGGGAACTAGTATCTTGTTGGTTTGTTGTGTTTCTAGCTATTCATCTCATAAACAAGGAGAGCACCAAATCGAACTGCAATTGAGTCCTTCAATTGCAAAGTAGAGGGCAGCTGCTCTGGCTCAGTTTCTGAGCAAGTTTATGATTTGAAGAGCTGATCCACAAGGACTCTTGAGCTCTTTGTGATAGCGTTTCATCCTCTTGATCATCCCTTAGCTTGTACTTGACCTATAGCTTTTTATTTCAGCAAAAACAGTGAATTTTTGAGCTTTTTATGACCCGGAAACCCTTGTAAACGCAACTCTCGTGTCTCAGTGCAGGCTGTCCAAAGGCAGTCTGCATTTCAGCGCAGGTACTCCCTTCGGGAACTGCGCTGAAAGTCAGTTTGACAGACCAGAGCCTGCGCTGGACCAGTTAGCCAATGTCTTGCTGAGGTTTCCTACTGAGTCTTGGCCCTATTTTCACTGTTGTTTTGCTGCTGATTGCTTGTCATTTGTACTTGCTGTAAACCAACTTTCCTTGACATTATTCCGCCTCAGTTGTGTGATGAAACTGTGATTGTTCTTTCAGTATTTCTTGTTTCAGTTACAGTTTCCCATTGTGAAAAGCAAACCAGTATAGCTGTGGCCTCTTAGATCTTGAACTGTAAAAGTGTCGTCGTGATCTTAAGAGCTAGTTTTATTACTGTTCATGGCTGTTTGAGTTTGTTTGTTTTTCATTTTATGGTTTGAATTCATACATTTTTAGTGTCGAAACAAGTACCTGTAAGGTGTCTTTTGATTTTAGACAAAACTTGTTTGTTTACGCTTCAAATTGAATTCGAAAATTATACGACAGTTTCCTTTTGTCTACATCAACATTAAGGGAAAAGAAAAGAAATACATGCATCTTGCATTTGCATTTTTTGATAAGTTTGCGTGATTGATCTAGGGGAAATTGCATTAGTTTGTGCTTTGTGCTCTGTGTGGAAAGATAATGTTTTTCTCTCCCCTCAGTAGTTAGGATTTTCAAAGCTAAAAAGATTGTAAAGCTTGCTTATCATTTTAGCTGCATTTAGGAATTTGTACCAATACATCTCGTGGTGATCCTGAAAGACAAACTGCTAAACAAGATCAACTTAAAATATATTGAATGAATCTAAAAACGCTTTGTAACATAACGCTCACAATAGAGGTTTAGGTAGAGACGTGTTCCGGCGTCGTTAAACATAGTGACTGTCGATCTCTACGAAGGTGGGTGATTCCTCCTGAGGGACGATAGAACTAATACGGACTTGTGCTCCCGCGTACCGTCGCGTATATTGGGAGACCCCTATAGGCATTTATCCTTTATCCTTAGGAAGCCGTGTCGGCCGCCCTACTGATCGCGATGCAGTGAACACAGCATTCACGAAGATCGACCACCCGTACCGTAAAACGTATTCTGTGGTTTCGCGAAAGGTTTGGCACACCCTCTGCCTAGATCTCCAGAGCAGTTTCTTTTGGCCTTTTTCAAACTCTATAACTGAAAAATTCCAACCGAGCATTTTTCACTTCGGGCTCGTTAATACATCGAAGGCGACTAGAGTCATCTTTAGCTTTTTCTCGACTCTTAAAACATGAAAAAGCAAAGTTGTGTCTAAAAGCGTCTAATAAAATTCATTCAATACGGAAACATAATTCCCCTTCTTGTATTTTAGTTGATCGAGTAATCTGCAACCGTGGAGGAAATTCAATTAGAACTCCGTCGTTCGAGGAGACTCGCGAGTCAACCGTCTTTGTCTCCGGAATCGAGAGTAGTACGGACGAAGCAAACTCGCTTGACCGGGTCAAAATCTCCCATTAAAGTTAGAACAACAGTTCCAACTACATCTGAGATTCTGGTCACTCCTAATATTTCTGGAATCCCTGCCTCTATTGAAGAAGTTCAACAGCGACAGAGGGACAGTTGTACTGATCCTAGTCTGAGAACAAGTACTTGCATAATTGAACCAGTTCCATCTGAAACCGGTCCATAGAGTCTTGTTTCTCAAACAACTGTCGCTGTCGAAGCAACCCCTTCTTCGGCACCAGAAATCTTTTACGGACCTGACGGTCTTCCTCTTCCTCCTGGTCTGATTGCAATAGAGGAAATCGTAGAGGACCAGCAAGCAAATACTCCAACTCATTTTGGAGTAGGCATCACTCTTTTTCCTTCTGCATCAGAAGTTTGTCCATCGCCAGTGGAAGTTCCTGTAGAATCGTTAGGCAGTTTATTGGATAGACTTAAAATGTCTGAGCAACCGTCGACATCTAGGACTGTGCCGAATGACACAGCGACAGCAGAAGCTCCTGCTGTCACTCCGACGATGTTTGCCGGCATACCAGCTGTCCCGACTAGCTCTCAACAGCTAGAAGGAGTCCACCCAGGGACTATTATGACAACTTGGTTTGTTCCAGTTTGTTCTTCCGGTATAATACCCGGTAATTCTTATGTTGAAACTAGACAAATTGATCCCTTTGGAAATCAGTTTGGACCATCCAGTCCTCAAAGGCAATCTATACCCTTGAGCTCCGGATTGTTACCGTATGGGGGGAAATATGCCCTTTCACTTCCCCCTCCGGGAGGATACCCATACGGCAGTTTTCAACCGCATTCAGGTTTGACTGAAGTTACGACGAGTGGTTGGGTGCCTATGTTGCCCCAACAACCGAGAGTTGTATATTCCATGCAACAATGTGTACCTATGTCTAGCATCCCGACGACGCCAGCAATTGTAACCGTGTCGCAAGTTCAATCGATGCCTGTTGTATGTCAACCCCAAGTTGTAATGCAACAGCCCCTTGACCCTGCAACACAACCACAATCGCCAACTGCCGGGACGACACAGATACAAACGGGAACCATAACCCCACATCTTGGTCCGTCGGTTAGTATCGCACAGCAAAACATGGCTTCGCAGCCATGGATGATGCAATACCAACAACCTCAGTTTCAACAGGTGTACCAGGGATCTGAGCGACAGATCTTTGCAAATAGTGGGCAACCCTATATTCAGAACGGGTTAAATCAACCACTTTACAGTGGCCAAGCCCACCAGCCATATCAGTCCTATCAACATCAGTTGCATTATGCTGGTATGCAAAGGCCTACTGCTCAGGCGATTCCATCGTATCCTGGGTACGCCTCGCCAAACCTAAATCAGCAGTTGCCATTCGTGGCGACTCTAGAATTACCAGATTTACATCGATTGACGAATGATCCAATCGCCTATGCCCATTGGTGGCCAGCGATTCCTCACAAACTTCCTTCGGACATTCCTAAATTCAATGGAAATCCTGGCGAAGACCCGTCGAATCATGTGATGACTTTCCATCTGTGGTGTTTGTCGAATACCTTGAATGATGATTCGATAAGGCTTCGCCTTTTCCAGAGGACATTGACTGGTCCGGCGGCTAAATGGTATATTGAATTACCTAGAGCCTCTTTCGACAATTTTAGTTCCCTAGCCACGACTTTCTTAACACATTTTCAGTTACCTATAAGGTACGAAACTGGAACCGAGATCTTAACCAATTTCAAGCAGACAACGGCCACACATATATCAGATCATATACATGAGTGGCGTCGTCGTCGCAGAATGGTAAAGACTTATGTTCCAGATCAGCTTTTAGCTGAGTGGTTTATAAAGTCGCTTCTTCCTGCTATAACAGAAGATGTGGCCAAGGGAGGCGTCGTAACAGAGGAGCAAGTTATTGCTCGTGCCCAGTATTTAGACTTAGTATATACTCAGTCTGGCACGCTCTATGACAAGATACCTGACGCCCCTAGACCGGAATTTTCAATTCCTCCCCCTCCTGGATCAAATAGTGACTCTCATGCCGGCGATGGTGTGATTGGCACTGCAAATGCAAAGTCAACACGGGATTCGTCTAAGAAAACCCGTAAGACTTCGAATCAAAATGCAAATGAAGAACTTCTTGCCTCGGAAGTAAGTGTCGTGTCGGACGACAAGGGCAAACAACTGAAGCAACCAGGAGACAAGAAGAAAAAGAAAGGGAGAAAAGGGAAACCCCCTTCGGGGTGTCATATATGCGATGAGGATCATTGGACAGCAGATTGTCCATGCAAAGCTGAGCTTAAAAGATTCTTTAAGAGTCCGAAAACCTTAGCTGTGTTGACTGATCCGTTTCCTAATCCTGGTCAAAATCTGGTTGCTAATCAAAATGCTTCCCGATCCCAAGTGCTTATGTTGTCTACCTCAAAGCAGCAGAATAATGCTTTGACAAGGAATAAAGATTACGGGAATCCATGGCTGTCAAATAACAAGGCTAATGAACAACCTAGTAGTTCGACGACAACTTTGACCAAAGTTGTGCCACCCATCATTCCTGAACCAATGGTAAAGTTGCCAAAGGGAGTAGTACACAAATTGACATTTAATCCTCGTGCCAAAATAGCACAGAATTATAATATAATAGAGGACCTAGCCCAATCGCCGTCCGCTATGTCGACACTTGAGGTACCGCAAAATTGCCCCTCCCAAGAGCAAACTTTATTATCAGCAATAGGTGGGATTGGCCCAATGGATTCCAATCTTGTGGCCTTTGATCATAAAGGATATGACCCTAAGTTACCAGCTCAACTAGCTTTCCTTATTCAAGTGAAAGCCCTCAACAAAACTGTTCATCGAACAATTATTGATGAGGGGGCATCTACATGTCTTATGTCGATGAGTTGCTGGAAAAATTTAGGCTCACCACCCTTGTCGAAATCGTCAACGACCTTAAAAGCATTTGATGGACGATCATACACTCCCTACGGGATTTTAGGTAACTTGCAAGTTGAACTGGGGGGCAAAACAGTAGAATTCGATGTTGAAGTAATTGATGGAAACCTCGATTACAACATCCTACTAGGAAGGCCCTGGATATATGCCATGGCCGCAGTCGTGTCGACCTACTTCAGGAAGATTGCATTTCCCTTTCAAGGAGGGATTACAGTCGTCGACCAACAAACTTTCCTCCCCGACAGTTCACAAGTTACGGGAAGCATTCCAATGACACATGGAAGCGATCATTCGCTTCAAAATATTGGAGTAGGTCTCCTAAAAGACCCTGCCTTAATGGGTACTTTTTCCCTACCGCCTGCAAGTAATCTGGCGGAGGTGGCCACAGTGGAAACCTACAATATGAAATCTTCTATATCTAATGGATTCGGAAGATTCCTAAACATTTTGTCAGCATGGATCATCGCCCTAATAGAAATACTGTAAATACAGTGGGCTTCGAGGATAGTTCCTATCTCATGTCAACCTCGTTAAAAAATGAAACAAATCCCCTTTCCAAATCTCAAAGGTAAACCTTCATTCCAACCACCGAGTTGAATGCAATGAAGCTTGGGGGGCATGCACCTCGATTTTCATTATTATGCTGGGGGCATGCAAACTTATCATCGAGCAGTTTTAGCACATAGTTCATGCTCGTTAAAAAATAAACGCAAGATTCGAGCAGTTTTACCGCGGAATTTATGCTCGTTAAAAAATAGAAAAGCGTGAGCAAAAGTTTCCACCAGAGTTCAAGCTCATTAAAAAATGAACCTATCCCGGTAAATAACCATTGCGATCGTAAATTTATCAGCCTTAAAAGCCTTGGTCGTGTTTTCATCCATCACCTCCACCGTCATTTGGCCGGTCGTTCACCCCCATATGATTGTTTACCCATTTTGAGGAACAGCTGCAAAGAGTGATTTCACCTAGCCATCCTTGTGACACTACCGTGATTGGAAAATTCCAATTTGTACCTGGAATCAGTTGCTATCCCTGTTTATCACTCGTTCCTCAAAAGACGAGTCATCTTTGAGCTCTTTTCTGACTCGTAAAATATGAAAAGTTTGCCGAGTCCTGGCCTTCCAGCTCGTTAAAGGGACCGGAAGAGCTATCCCTCTTTTAGACTTTAATCTTTTTGGACCTGAGGGATTATTACACAAAAAGATCGAGCGCTTGTCTTGTTCGGCTTGTTAAAAGTACCGAACACCCATCCCTTCTGTATTGTTTTATACTTTTTCGGACTTAAGGGATTAGATGACGAAAAAGGAATTATGGAGTTAACTTTCTGTACCTTTTCAGACTCTCTAAAAATGAAAAGGACCGAGTTTTCCTTGTCGTTAGACTCGTTAAAATGATTAAATAGCGACAAACTTGTCTTTAGACGAGAACGAGTTTCCCTATCGCTAAGCTCGTTAAATCATAGCGATGGGCTTGCCCGAAGGGCAGGTTATAGAACAAGCATATGTTATCCTCCTCAAGCTTGACAAAAATAAAGAGGTACTGGTTAGAAATGACTGGGGAAAAATTGGGAGAACATCAAAGCTTATTGGTAGCAAGTCGCTCTTGAACATGACACTTTTCCTCCGTACCACATCGGGTTGGGTTGTTTCATTCACTGGTCTCATTGCCATGGTCTTCGCCAAACCATCCACATTTTGGGGTAATGCTACCGATCCATCGCATCAATGTCGTTATATGTTCAAGAGAGGTCATTCTGAAAGCGTCAACCGTGTCCCATCCACTGCCATACATTATCCTTCATCCATTCATGATCGCCACCCTGAATCATATGTCACAGTTTGTTTTCACCTCCACTAAAATCATTAGCTCCGTTCCGTGTCATTGATGTGGGATTCATTAAGGCCCTCCTTTGACGGATCGCTTCTTGTCGACTTCAGCTCATTATCCAAGAAGTTGATCTAGGAACAACCCCATCAGTACTTTGAAGCTTGCATGCCTCAATGGCAAGTTTCTCACTTCCGGCGACAGGTATACATCAATGACCTTCGACCAGAAGATTTTGTGTGGCGTTCGACGCCAAGTCCTTTATTCATGCCACGTGAATTGTACTGCAGTACCTTGAGGGTCATTATCATTATCGGTGATTCCTCTCGCGCTTGTTAACGGTTTTCATCATTGACCGGTAATCAAGCGATGTCTTTCCATGTTCGACTTCAGTGCAATTCTCACATGGATCGACTTGTACTTAGAGTGAAGATCGAGCGAGTTTGAAGACCCCGGATCTAGTTTCATCCATCCGGGCTGCGAAATATATTCAGGAAATATAAAAACATTTGTCATGTACATCATTGCAGCAGATGATCATCCTATTCAAAGGATGATAATTTCAGCAGAGAATTATCAGTCTACCATCAGACGATCGTCTGTTCTATGTACCAAAATGTATTTATAAAGCTGAGCATGGGAATGCCCGCCTCAGCTAGATCATGAAAACAGAATGAAAAATAATGTATTGTATTGTATCGTATTACAGGGCACCTCTCAGCACTTGAATGAACTTCGGATCCTCTGGATAAAGCATTTCACCCGATAAACGACCTCATACTTTAGGGGGCAACTGTTATAGACATTTTTGTGCCTTACAGCATGAAGCATGAAATGTCCATAATCAAAGGGATCCAAAGTCCCTAAACATGTTGTTCTTACCCCTAGAGGAACAAGGTCAGCAAACCACAGCACTTCAAATCAGTTCTCCACCTGAAAACGCTCAAAAACAAGGCAATTCTGGATCATGTCAACTGCTACACTGGCTACCTGCATTGAATGTCAACTGCTACACTGGCTACCTGCACTGAATGTCAACTGCTACACTGGCTACCTGCGCTGAATGTCAACTCCAACACTAGCTACCTGCGCTGAACGTGTTTGGACAAGTGGCAGGCTCATTTCTCAAGGTGTCAATGCCCAGGAAGCTTCCAAAATGACACTTGGATCAGGGAATTCGCCCAGTGATGAGTAAGAGGTTCTTAAACTCCAAGTGGAAGCAAGGATCTCCAAGTGGACTCAAGAACTGAAGTATAACTGAAGTGGGAGAGGACACTAGTCAGCTTGAAGCCAGCCTCAAGCTGACTCATCCTTTCTCCAAATCTCCTATATATAGAGCTCTCTCATGAGGTCTAGGGAGGCTGGAATTTTGTGCAAAGTAAGGAAGTGTTGTTGGTCTACAGTTAGAGTTATTGGGTGATTGCTTTTATAGAGGAGAAGAGGAGATTTCTTGCTGCTGAGGAGGTGCTGCTGGATTGGAGCCATTTATGGTTGTAACCTTCTCAGAACCTTTTTCTTCTATCAATAAAGCTTTGATGTTCTCCTATATACTTGTATTGCAATGATGTATTGTTTTCATCTGTATATTTGATTCATCCTAATCCATGCATCAGTTATGAGTACATGTTTCTTGTAGTTTCCTTCTCTCGTTTTTGCAGGATCTTTGTGTAGCTGGGCCGGAAAAAGGAGTAAGGAGCTGGGAACAAGAGGCAAAGAGAGAAGACAGGATCGACAAAAGCGAAAGACATCGGTTGGTCAATCTTTTCTTCCTTCTCTGTACTTTCATAAAGGAAAAATATCAAAGCTTTACTTTCAGTTGTTGCTAAGGAACTATCACCCTTAGAGTAGGGATAGGGTCATTCCGAGTCGGATACTTTTCCCCACAACACTCACACACCTATACCTACAGCTCCACCTCCACCTCCACCTCCACCTCTACTATTCAGTATGGTGAATACAGTGAAAATTCCTGTACTCAGGGATCAGGGATCAGAGGATCTCAATCAATTTTGGTTTGAAGCAGAGGCTGTTTTAAAAGCAAAACAGATCAACGATGATGACTTGAAGAAAGTGCAATTGGTTACAACACTGCATGACAAAGCGCTTACCTAGTACATCAGATACAATATTCCTTGTCTAGCTGCTTCATTGGCTAACACAAAGGATGCGGTGAATGTAGAATTTAGGAAGCCGAAGTTGCAAGCTTAGTGTGTGACTGAAATCAAGGCAATCAGGTAAAGGGTTAATGAGTCTACATGGGATATAGATCAGTGACTAAAGTTCTTACTGAGTCAAGCTAACCTTTCAATTTCAGAGGAAAAACATATGGATTAGTATACAACATCTCTATTACCTCACTTAAGGTTTCTGTTATCTCAACAGAAGATTCAGTCTCAGGCCGAAGCATTGAAGTCGCGATGAAGCTACAAGCTTCGCCGATCCAGGATACAAATATAGGAGTTTAGCAGAGCCAGTCGCAGCTAGAAAGTCTGCATATGGAGTTGTAGGATCTGAAGAAGGGAAAGGATGTTAAGTCAGAGACACATTCTGAGATTTGGTACACAAAATGCAAGGTTGAAGGTCATCATAAGGATCAGTGTCCTGTATTCCGGGATTATATAGCTATGGGAGGTCCTAACCTACTAAAGCCAGAATCGTCCATTGGATCAAGCACTGGTGCAAGTGCCTGGTGTAGCATCTGCCAAGTATTAAGAAAAGATTCGACATATAATTCTTCCCTGCTACACAAATTTATACAGTCCCCAAAGAAACTTTTTTGTAACTTTTGTAAATTGGTTGGTCATGATGAAAGGAATTGTTGAAGCTATGAACTAATGATGGGCAAGACTCCGTTGTATAGAATATAGGTTGAAAATCATGCGCGAAATGATCAAGGCTCACCTACATCTCACGAAGGAATCCAAGAATGGGGAAGAGGACGAGGATGAGGAGCTGGAAGAGGTCGGGTCCAGATTATTTGTTACAACTATGGAGAACTAGGAAATTTTGCGTGTGTCTGTCAGAATCCAACATACACTTCTTGCCAATAATGTCGTCAATTTGATCATGTTATAGAAGATTTACTTGTATTAACAACAAAGATGCAAGAGAATAAGAACTAATAGCTGACACAAAATATTCAGATGATGATATCTGAGCTACATGGAGACAATCCCAATATCAATATAGTCACGTGAAGTGGTGTATCCATTGGCGAAGACAAGGTCGAAGGAAAACAACCAAAATTGGATTCATGGTTTTGAAACACTGATGAGAAGAATGATGTGCTTCATTTACATAGAGAAAAAGAGACATTCATGGAGGCAAGAAATAATTTTATTCTAGGTGCTTCTATGTCTTAGAACCAAATACCGATAGTCTCACAAAAGGAGAAACATGAATAAGCTATTGTGACGCATGATTTAGAACCCATGATTCTTAAAATCATTTCTGTAAACCTACATGAAGTTATTATAGGATCACAAGGCAGTAGAAGGACTGCAAGAGCTAATAGATAACTTTAGCAGCAAGGATAAGCCATTACCAGAACAAAATGTAGTTAATAAGGTGAATCGAAGCAAGAAGAGAACTGGTAGGCAGATGCAGTTGATTGCTCAGATTGGTGATTTCGAAATGAATCAAGTAATCCTAGACTTGGGCTCTGATGCTAATGTACTAATGAAGCAAACTTAGGAATGTATGGGAAATCCTAAGTTACAGTTGTTGCCAATTCAACTATGCATGGTGAATCAACAAGAGATAACTCCAATGGGGTGCCTACAAGGAGTAAATATAGATAGTGAAGGTTCAAGAGAAATGATCAATTTCGAAGTTATTGAGATCATCGATGAAAATAATCGATACCCAACATTGCTTAGGATTGATTGGGCCTTTGACATGAATGAAATCATTAACTTAAGGAAGCAAAGCATGTTATTTGAAAAAAATGAGCTTCGAGTAATTGTCCCCTGGGATCCAACTGAAGGTGTGCGATACACAGAACCAAACCATGAATATTATGAAGATGATGTCATTGAGCACATATATAAGTTAATTGCACAAAATGAATATTGGATCAATCCTAATGTAGATGGAAGGATCAATTGGGAAAACGATAGTTCCTACCAATCAGACTCAGAAGAACAATTAGAAAACTGGCATAATCGGTTGCATGAGGTCTCTATGCTACGATGTAATCAACTTAAAAGGTGACTACATTGTGTATCTACTAAGGTACGTAAGTTACCCTATTATGATGGATAGGATGATGTTAATATATTTCTTGACCATTTTGAAAGGGATGTACCAGAGGAGCATCATTTCCAAGCCTTAGATCTAATATTGGGAGTTACACTTGCAAGATGGAGGGCTATAGACAAGGATAATTTTTTTGATTGGAAGGAATATCAAAGAATGATGTGATTAAGATTTGGCTATGCGAACACCCGACTCACTAAAAAATACAACTGGAAGGATGATCCACACGAACATCTAGCATGATGGACTATGACATGGGGTGAGATACCTCAATCTGAGTGGGTGCATATCTTTATGCATACCCTGGATGTTATCCCAAGGAACTGGTATTTAGAGACAGAGATGCAACACAAGACCGTTGATTGGGATGAGATGAAGGAAAGTTTCTTACTAACTTTTAGTTTCAAAGATGGGTTTGAATGCATTGATGAAGCACTTCAGGAAATTAAAGAAGCAATCTTCTGAACACCCGTAGAACCTATCACATGGATACAACCCAACTGCATACACTGCTACAACATGCTTTAGAATGTTACAATGTCACAGTGGAGGAAGGTGACGAGGGTCCACAGAATATTAATATCCCTGAATCAGAGGGACAACATGAAGACGGTGGACCTAATGTGGAGATCCCTAATATTTTGCAACCAGTACACACAAAACAAGTAAATATTGGTTCATAAGCATAACCAAAATTTGTGACATTAGCGACTATTGGGATGAAGATACATGGATAAGGTTGCTCAATTATTACATGAATATGAGGATTTATTTCCAATTAAGTTCTCTAAATTGAAATGGATAGTAGGAGATTTGGGTATGATGAAGATCAATTGGAAACCTGATGCAAAGCCAGTTAAGAAGCACCCATATTGGCTGAACACCAAATACAAGGAAAAGGTAAGGGAGGAACTTGATAAAATGCTTGCAACTAGAATAATTGAGCTTGTAGAAGAATCCAAATGGGTTAGTCCTATGGTGATCCAAGAGAAGAAAACAAATTGTGATATTGGGACTTGCGTAGATATGTGGAAGTTGAACGATGCATGCGTACATGATTCATTCCCTACACTATCTAGAGATGTTATGGAGAATGTTGGTGGACATGAAACTTATTCATTTACAAATGGATTCTCGGGATATCACCAAATTAATATTTCACTTGAAGATAGAAGTAAGACTACATTAGCTACATAATATATAGTCATGCCTGTCGGACTAAAAAATGCTCCTGCGATTTTCTCAAGGGTGGTTGTCGCAACATTCAAGGAATTCATTCATAAGTTATTGGAAGTATACTTTGATGATTGGACAATGTTTAGGTTGGTCAAGCAACATGTCTCTAGTCTACACCTGATGTTGGATACATGTAGGAAGTATCAGATCTCCTTGTACTTGAATAAATGCATTTTTTGTGTACCTTATGGAATATTTTTAGGTCATGTTTTCCTTAAGTAGGGATGGATGGCAGAACCTTCTTAAATCATCGTAATTATCAGTTTATAGCCCTACAGGAATGTAAAGAAGCTACGTGTGACATTAGGTCATACTGGGTACTATAGGAGTTTTATTAAGGCATATGCGCAATTCACTGCACCCATGGAGAAGTTGTTAAAGAAGGATGCTATGTTGATACGTACCTAAATACGAAAGACACAATATTCTAGCTGAAGCACATTTTGACACTTTTCTTCTTAATTTTTTTTAATTGTTGTTGCGTTTAAAGAGCCAATTGTGTTGTTTCATGTCTAGTTACCTGAGTTGGGAAGAATTTTTAGCAAGAGTTCTTAACGAGAGGATTAGGGAACATCATTACTGCAACACCACTAGTCCCTGCTACAACACCCAAATCACCAAGGCCAAAGCCTATTGCCTTCACGATAGGAGAGAAAAAGTAGAAAAATCCACAACAACCCTTGGTTCGAAAATCATCGCAGAAGATCCCAATTGAGCAAAGGTAGAAGGGAAAATGGATAAAAAAAGAAGCCTATGGAGGCTCAGGACTTGGATGAAGAAGATATGAATGTGGGGGTTGAAGATATTAGCACAAAAGTTGTGAAGATAATTTCTCGGTTGCTGTCGTATATACCACCATGGAAGCCTACCACCAAAGTAACTAAGGATCTTGACTCTCTAAAATTCAAGGTATTCATGCCATTTCTATAAGAGGAAGTACCTATTGAGGGTGAATTGTTGGCCTTTGTACCGTATCTAAAGATGGAATATTTGGATTTGGGTGACCATGAGAAATTTACACAACTGGGACCCAGCAAGTACTTGAAGATGATATAATATGAGGATGTGAGCCTTACAATACTTGAACCAATGAAATGGGAGGCTGATATTGAGCACGCATGGTTTCTCAATATGTTGTATGTCCCGCATTTTAGTCAAAGCATTATTAACACTTTTTTAATACCATTTGTTGGCACTAGTCCATGATGGGTGTCTTTAGCTGGGAGGGCCTATCCCAATTGATGACTTGCTAATACAAAGAATCACAGTGCTAGCATATCAGGGCACAAACCTTGCAGATGCTTTTATGGGGAAGTCATAGGAGAAAAAGCTCACAGATCAAGTGAAAAGTGACTTTGGGTTAGTCAAGAAGTCATGGGGATATTCCATCAATTCCATCTCAAATGAAGCCGTATACAGGAAAAATCATGAGAAAATGTCATGCTAATGAAGTGTCGGTGCCAGTGGTATCCTTGTCTGTGTAGTGCAACAATGGGGTTCAATTCAATTGGGCGAAGTATCTATGCCAACAATTCTTGGATGATTATCGTGAAGCACAAGAGGAAGGACCAACATTCCACTATGCATGGTTGGTATTCTTGATCGCGCTGATAGCTTGGAGGACACCGGAGGATTCACAATTCCCCATGATGGATTTAGAGTTGTACGAGGCTGCCAAATTTTCCTCATCGTGGGAAACAAAGGACCCTACCCATGTCATTGAAAACAGGATGTTTTGGGTATTGTTTGAAATGGATTTGTGAATGGTGATTAATTCGAAGACAAGGTTTTCACTAACTCTGTTCACAGAATATCGGCACATTGTTGATTTTAAGATGGATTTCCACCTTGTATACATCCATGCAAAGCATGGTTTGATGAAGAAATAGATGGCATTGTCGTTTCTGATCACCGAGGACAATATCAAGCAGTTAGCCCTTCAGTGGTCGACTGATGGGATCCTTATGATAGATATTGTAGAAGGTATAACAGGGACTAGTAAATAAGGCACAATAGGGACTAGTAAAGAGGCATAGAAGGAAAAGAAAACAGTGATCATCGACTTAGAAAAGAATACCGCATAGGAACCAGAGCGCAAAGAAGAAGACGAGAAGCATACAGAAGAACCTGATCAGGGTACCAAATATCGCTATGTAGACCCGGAGGATGTTGGTTCTCCCTTTATTGTCAAATGGTGACAGAAGTCAAGTGTGGGAGGAGCATGTAAGAAGCACAACTCTGATAAGTTCGTCAGCACAGAGGCCATGGTCCTCACCAAGAGGGACCTTCATGAAATTATAGATATTGTTAGGCCTACGAAAAAATATATCTAGGGCCACATTGAAGAACAATACTAATCCGTTTTGACAAAGGTCCAAAAGGGACTCAAATAATTGCAAGGTCAGGCAATCCAGGTTCAAGCGAGCTAGTCTCAAGTGAGTGAGAAACCACCCACATCAAGCAGTGTGCAATCAATACTCGCTTCAAAGCTTCATGTTGAACCCCTGCCTAATGGATCCTTACACTTGAATGATGCCACAGAGAGGGAGAGCACCCAACCACCTAAGAACATGACTATTACCCTCACAGCGCTCCCCCTATACACATTGCATGAGCTACACCAGGGCGTAGCAGATGAGCTTAAGGTGCAAGAGAAATGGGCTCTTATGGTGATCAAGGATGCGCACATCACCAATTAACAAATGTGCAATGGAAATCACAAAGCTCTCCACGATCGTGATGAGGCAAGTACAACAAGGGCACAACGGGAGAATGCCATTCTCAGAGTATGCAGTGAACTTCCCAAGCTCCAAATTTATTCCGAGGCCACTTCTGAAGAAAAAGTGCAACAACTAGAAGATGCATTTATAGAATCAAAGGCAGAAGTGGATAATTTTTTTCTTCAATCTATAGATGCAGATCACTGAGCTTCAATTGAAGCTACAACCCACCATGGCACCAGAGATCTGAGAGCATCGTGAGGCTATCATCAAAACATATAGGAAAAAGCTCGATTCTGCAGTCAACGATCGTAGCTAGTTTCTCAAAGAGACTCTAGAACTGTGGGCCTTGTAGCCGAAGGACTCACAGGTGAAAAATATTGAAGTCACCATTCAGGATAAGTAACTATAGTATGATGAGATAAAGGCAATGACAGGCACCTTAGCCTCTGTGCAACGATTCACCTAGTTGAAATAGTGGACATCCCTACAAGGATAGATCGAGGTGCTACAAAAGAAGATGAAGATTATCACTGCATAGATGCAGTCGTGGGAAGAAGAAGTAGGGAAGCTCACACAGACTATGGAAGGCATGCTCAAGCATATGCGGAAAATGCAGTGAACCATTAGCCTAGCAGTAGAAGGACCAACTACATAAAAGTTTGTCGAAGAAGTTTGACAAGAAACAATACAATGCATGGAGGTGCTTCACCCAGTGAATTCTTTGTCTACCAACCTAAAAGCAAAGATCCAAAGCTTACCAATGGAGTGATTTAGGGACGAGTCACATATTTTTGTTGGGAGCCTATTGGGACGGGGTCCCCTAGGTCAAGTTTTGTTGACATATTGTAATTCTCTGCATTTTGAGGAGCGAAGTGCATGTATCATAGGTCACTAGGATTCAAGGGGCTTAGGAAGGTCAAAGCCCCTTAATTTTTGTATTGTTTTGAGATCACCCATGGTTTGCAGACCATGGTATTGTAATGGGAAAAAGTATATAAAAGGGTGTCTTAGCGAGTCTAAGAAAGGAATTAATAGGATTGGATTTTGATATGTTCTAAGTCTGTACAATATTTATGTATTTTTTGCAAAGGGTAAGGCTCTTGCAATTGAGTGCAAGAATACCTTGGTAATTCCGCAGCTAAGTGTATAGGGCCCTGTAGTTATGTGCATGTAGGTTTTGACCCTGTATAGAAATTTCCTACATATGAATTCTAAAACACAGAAAATAAAGAATGCGATAGCATAACACATAAAACACATCTACACAGGGATTTCCCCTAGATCCCAAAACTGGGACTACCAACTTGATTTTTCATTATGTTCCTTTCAATGTTACAATACATATTTATACATTCCGAAGCATCCAATACCATGGACCGAAAACCATTGCATCTAAAACCATGGACCAAAAACCATCGCATCCAAAACCATGGACCGAAAAACCATAGGTAGGTCTGCCCAACCTAATATAGGGTCCAAAAAAAAATTTCCTTGGGTGCTACCTCGGACCCCATAGAGGGGGGCTACCCGCCCCCCACAAACACCCCAAATAAGGGGGGCTGCCGCCCCCCTTGTGACCCCCCCCGCTGTGCAATCGACACAATGAAGGGTCAGCTCTACCCCCCCTCTAACACAAAGCTGCTCAATACTCCCACTGCATTTTCAATGTCTGGTCTAGTACAGACCATCGCATACATCAAGCTACCAGTTGCACTTGCATATGGAACACGAGAAATGTCCTCTTCCTCTTCTTCTGTCTTGGGACACTATTCAATAGATAACTTTACACCTACAGGAATAGGAACCTTCATAGGTTTACTATCCTACATATTAAACCTTTGCAATATTGTCTCGACATACTTCCTCTGGTTTAACCAGAGCTTCCTCTTTGTCCGATCTCTTTTAATTTCCATGCCAAAAATATAGTTTGCAACACTAGGATCTTTCATGTGTAATTTGGAGGACACATGGGTCTTCATATACTGGATAATTTCTTTGTCATTTAAAACCAGCAACATATCATCCACGTACAAGACTATATAAATAACACAATCACCAATTAATTTAAAATACACACAGTGATCTGCTTTTCTTTTGGTGAAGCCAAGTCCCTGTATAAATGTATCAAATTTCTGATACCACATCCTTGGTGACTGTTTTAACCCATACAAAGACTTCTTTAACTTGAATACTAGTTCTTTCTTTCCCTTCACCACAAAGCCTTCAGGTTGCTTCATGTAGATCTCTTCCTCCAGATCCCCATGATGAAATGTTGTCTTCACATCCATCTATTATACCTAAGAATCAAAAGTAGCAGCAACAGATAAAAATAATCTAATAGAAGCTACCTTAGCAACAAGATAATAACTATCACCAAAAGAAATTCCTGGCACCTGGGAATAACCTTTCACTACCAACTGAGCTTTGTATTTCTCCACCTTTCCTTTTGCATTTTTCTTCTTCATGAACACGCATTTTCTGCCAATGGGTTTCCTTCTAGCCGGCAACTCCACTAGATCCCAAGCCTCATTTTTGTGCAAAGATGCCATTTCATCACCCATGGCCTCTTTCCAGAGTTTTCGATCGTTTGAATCTACTACTTCCTTCAAAGTTCTGGGATCATCATCAGTAATAGATCAAGAAAAATTTGAATAGAAAGAATATGGACTATACCTTTTTGGTTGCCTTCTTTCTCAAATTGATCTTCTCACACCTGGAGTTTGTGGTTCTTCATCTTCTGACACTTTTGTTGTAGAGTGTGATTCTTCCTCCTTTAGCTCAAACTCTATATTCTCAGGTTTCTTTGATGGGACTTCATGTTTAATAACATCTTTCACCTCTCTGAACACCACATCTCGATTTTACACAACCTTCCTTGTTACTGGGTTCCAAAGCTTATAACCCTTTAAACCATCCTTATACCCAATAAAGATGCACTTTTTAGATTTACTATCCGACTTGGTTCTTTCCTCCTTTGGAACATGTACATATGCATCACATCCAAATACCGTCAGATGTGAAAGAGAGGGTTTCTTAGAATTCCATACCTCTTGTGGAGCCTTATCCTCCAATGTTGATGAAGGTGATCCATTGACCAGGCAACATGATGTCTCCACTATCTCTACCTAGAATTCCTGTCCTATCCTGGCACCACTGAGCATGCTTCTTGCCCTTTCCATCAACGTCTTGTTCATTCTTTCTGCAAATCCCTTTTTCTAAGGTGTATATGGAGTAGTCTTCTGTCGTGCCATACCACACTTCTTACATAATTCTTCAAATTCCTTACTACAAAACTCTCCACCATTATCTATCCTCAGCACCTTTATCTTCTTCTTTGTCTAGTTTTCCACCAGAACCTTAAATTATTTAAACTTGTCAAAGACTTCAGATTTATTCTTAAGGAAACATATCCATGTATTCCTTGAGAATACATCTATAAATGATACATAGTACACAGACTTACCCAATGATGGAACCTTCACAGATCAAACACATCACTGTGCACAAGATCTAATATATGTTTCGCCCTCCTACCACCAGAGGGGAAACTCACCCGATTCTGCTTCCCATACACACAATTTTCACTGAAACCAAAATCCATAGATATATTACTCATACCTTATACCATACCTTTACGATGAAGTACTTGAAGGCCCTTCTCTCTAATATGTCCAAGCCTTTGATGCCACAACATAGTCTTCTCTCCAGAGACCACTAGATTTTCTGCTCCACTTTCAGGAACCACAAAACGGTTGCACCCATTAATAATGGTGCTACCTTGTAGCTTGTACAGAGTTCCAATTCGAACTCCCCACATCAATACCAGTGCTCCCTGAACCATTCTGCAGGTATCCTTCTCGAACACTGTTTTTACACCTGCATCATCCAACTTGCTTACGGAAATAAAATTTCTGGCTAATGCAAGAATATGTAGAACACCTGGAAGTGTTCTAACCCTTCCACCTTGAAACATAAACTTTACTTTTCCATGACCAATGATTCTAGCCTTCCTATCATCCCCTAAGAAGACATCACCACCATCGTATTTATCATACTCGCAGAACCACTCTCTATGGGGAGTGAAGTGAAAGGATGCGCCTGAGTCAATCAACCATGCCTTATGATCTACATGTGTACTTGAAGAAGCGAAGTACACATCCCCACGTTCATTTGAGGTGGTTTTTGCCTCTGTAGATGGAGCATCATCAGATCCCTTTCCTTTGTCAAGAGCTTTAGATTTACAGTCCCTTTTGTAGTGCCCTTCCTTTGCGCATTTCCAGCACACCACCTTTACAGGTTTTCCTAGAGATTTAGATCTCCCTCTAGATTTAGATCTCAAACTTGATGACTTATTTTTGTTTCTATTCTGGGATAGTCCTCATATAGACAAGGCATCACCATTCTAGCTCTCCATATTTTTCTGTCTCATCTCCTCCATTAGCAAGGATGACACTATTTCATCAAACTGCAAGGTAGTTGCATTGCTACCTATTACAATAACTAGACTATCCCACGAATCGGGTAGAGAACAAAACAAACTGATGCACTTATATTCACCTAAAATTTTAATATCAACAGATAATAATTGACTTACCACTGTATTAAATGCATTCAGATGCTCTGTCACCTAGTCTCCATATTTCATCCTCAGGTTTTACAGCTTTTTCTGTAGGAACAGTTTATTCACCAAAGACTTAGATTGGTACAATGTCCCTAACTTGTCCCGCAAAGACTTCACCGTAGCTTCCCCTGATACATTTAGCAATACTAAATCTGAGATGCACAATCGTATTGTGCTCTTAGCCTTTTGATCCAACTTCTTCCATTCTTCATCGGACACTCATGTTGGTTTAGTCCCTGTATCTACATCGATCCACCGATCTTTATCCACCAATAGATCCTCCATATTTGTTTTCCACAACTCAAAAATCTGACCATTAAATTTCTCAATCTCTATTTTTCCACTGCTCACTATCTTCTTTCACCACCAAAATCAATCCCACAGATCTCCCATTGAACAGGGCCTACCATTGGCTCGAGCGCAATCCCTCAGTAATAAAGGTGTCCGCTTGAAGCCAAAACAGCTATGATACCAAATATATATTTTAACTCCGTACAAAAATTATCTGCATAAAAATTATAAAACACAGAAAATAAACAATACGAGAGCATAACACATAAAACACATATACATAAAGATTTCCCCTGGATCCCAAAACCAGGACTACCAACTTGATTTTTCATTATGTTCTTTTCAATGTTACAATACATATTTATACATGTCGAAGCATCCAATACCATGGACCGAAAACCATTGCGTCTAAAACCATGGACCAAAAACCATCGCGTCTAAAACCATGGACTGAAAAACCATAGGTAGGTCTACCCAACCTAATATAGGGTCCAAAAAAAAAATCCCGGGGCGCTGCCTCGGACCCTGTAGAGGGGGGATACCCGCCCCCCTTAAACCCCCCGAATAGGGGGGCTACCGCCCCTCTGTGATGCCCCCCCCCCGCTGCACAATTGGTGCAACGAACAAGGGGCTCTGCCCCCCCTCTAACCCCCCGGTTCACTACATAGACTAGTCATGGAAAGAATATAACACAACCCAACAGTGTGCAAGGTTTGGGAAGTTTGTATAAGGAATATTTGAAGTAGTAAGGAATATTTGAGGAATCTCTGTGTTCAATTTGTATACTTAAGTGTTTTCTGTATTTACGTGTGCTTGAATGATAGTTATATGTACTTTCATATTTATTGCTCGGTGAAGATCTAGATCTACTATTATGTGGGATTTTATTCATAATTAGATGTTTATGGAAAGGTAATAACTTTGTTAACTGAAAATCACTATAAGTTTTGGAATTTCATGGATAAGGGTTCACGAAGGTAAGTTCATGCTTGAAATTAAAGAAACACCTTAACCCCACATCACATAGCCTTCTATGTAGAAACCTGGTTCCGACATCCCCCAGGACTACCTTAGGTGAGACTCTAGCCTGTGCTACGTGGGTTGTTTTCAAAAGGGCTGGTCATGTAGGTTTTTGTTGGTTATCATTGAGAAAATTAGATGCAGGGCCAAATTTTAACACCCCTCGCACCCACTTATTTGTTGGTTTCTCTCCCTTCTTTGCCTTCTAGACTATGCTACAAACAAGTATTATCTGAGTCTCTACTTGTTTCCTCATCATAACCATCATTTATCACCAGGATGTTTTCGCCTCGACCACCACCCTGGTCTCCTAACTACCAAGGTTTTCTTCAAGACAATCTTGAATTTTCAGGTGGTTTTATTACTACATATATGATGCATGGTTTGCTACCTTTGGACAAGGGGATAAGCTAGCTGGCTAGTAGCATTCTAGCTAGTTCTCCAAAGGAGAGGGAAAGTCAAAAATGTATTAATTAGAAACCCATGGAAGTTAGTATGATGCTTGGAGAGGATGTCGAGATAAATGGTATCTCAAATATGGATCATACTACCATGCTTGGTCATTTCACTAGGAGAAGATGAATATGGAAGTCCTGATTGATGGTCTTCCAACAACTTCTAGGAAATATTGGGGTATTTACCAAAGTGCATGATATTAGAAAAAGGATGGGTGACTTGGATGATGCAAATAAAATATTTGGCTCAACGGTGGTTTTAGAGTTCGTAGGAACCTTTTAAGAAATTTTGGAGCCTGAATTTCAATGTCCAAAAGGAAAAACTAGAGGTGACTACTGTCTAGGTCAGATTTCCAAGTCTTCCACTTATCTTCTGGTTAGATGACTTTTTTTGTGTGATTGAAAACACAATTGGTCATTTCTTTGAGGCATATGATTCATATAAAGTATCAAGGTATATGGGCATGGCCAAATTTTTTGTTGGAGTAACTATGGAAAAGGATCTCATGACTCAATCTTAGTTTCTTTTGGAGACACCCAATTCAAGTAGGCCTTGGATTATGAAGGCATCCCTTTTCATTGTGGGTGTTGTAACTCCTATGGAAATTTAGGGATCAATTGCCCTATGAATATATGATCTATATTTATGAAGGAATGAAATGAGATATAGATTTAAACAAAAACAAGGAAATACAATGAAACATAACTTTAATTAATAAATAGCAACTGATGAAATCTTCTTACATGCTAAAAAGGAAACAAACTAGCTGTACAATGGTAGCTTATCTCTAAGAAGATATGTGATAGCTACATGCCTTTTGAACTCTATTACAATGAGAATCAAAGGGATTTTATCATGAACACACAATGAGAAACCATAAACAACCAAAAAACATAAACCTAGGAGATGAATCACCAAAAGGTATGGGCCCCAATAGTGTTAGTTGGAATGTCAACCTCTTAGGGTCATAACTTTGGCATACGATCTCCGTTTGGTGTGCCTGATAGCCTATTAGAAAGTATATCCAAGGACAAAAATTTTTAACTGGAAACATTAACATTGGACCCATATTTTCCTAATTCCCCATAAAATGGCATTTATGGCCTTAAAACAACTCTAGAAGTTCAGGACTTGAAAAATTCCAAAAGTAGAAAATACCGAAATAGGAAAATGTGCTAGAAAATATGAAATTGAAGGGAAACAGTGTTGGGAGTCCTATTGGAATAGGAAGGTAGCCACGAATATCCACATGGATAGGTCCCACCTCCCCCTCCCCTTAGGAAGCAATGGTCCCCATGCATTGAGTGCCTCCATGAGATAGGGAAATGTTTACTGAACTTGGTCCCTTGTGAGCCACTTTCCTTGGTGCATGAGCTTGTCGATTTTGAAAACACAACAATTGGATCCATTGTTGGTGAATCTTCTTAATTTGTCTTCATGATCCAATTAGTTTTGGCCTATTTAATTCAATGTGGGTTGAGCTCAGTTGGCGTTAGTAGCTTAACAATGTCTTATGTATCAAACAATGCTGGAAAGTATGGCCGAAGGTAGTTCACATTAAATACTAAGTGCAGGCTAAGGAATGGGGGAATAATTAGCTCAAAATAATTCTCACCCATATCCTTGGTGATTGTGTAAGGCCCATATCTAAGTGGTTGAACCTTATAATGGGTTCTAGCAAGGCGTTCCTTTTGCAAAAGCGACCAAACCTTGTTGCCCACTTGAAATATATGTGACACTTGATGTTGATCATGACCTTTTTTTTACCTGGCATTGGATTTATCCAAGATATCATAAAGTTACTGGTGGATATATTGAATTCATTCAATAAAATTGGTGGCTTTATTAGCTTTAGACTGAGCTTGTGCATAGTATGCCTGAATAGTTGTAAGAGGCATTACAACAGGAGTGGGACACAATGGTTGAAATATCAAGCCCACTTAAAAGGGGTTGTGACCAGTCGAGCTATGGAGGGATTTGTTATAGCTGTGTTGCACATAGAGAAGACTCTCATCACATGTTTTTGGATACATAGAGTTGTACATATGGAGTATGTGCATTATCATCATATTTTCGACCTCTTTCTGGCCATGATTCTGGCGGTGGAATGTAGTCAACTTGGTGAGCTTGGTTTCTAACAATGAAAAAAGGCTCATCCAGAATTCCCTTAGGAACTTGCTATCTGGATTTGATATAATGGTATGAAAGATCCCAAATTGTACCCACACTTATTTGAAGACAATTTTGGTAGTGGCTTCTACTGTGATACTCTTCTTGTAGGCATCTAATTTGGACATATTAGAAAATATATAAATTACCACAAATACATAGTCATTACCATGTTTGTTCATAGAAAGCCCAAATGTATACTCCATGGAGATGGATTCCCAAGGTCATTTGGGAGTAGTTAAACGAGTTTACAAGCCTTGCTTCTTAATGGTTGGCTTGGTGATGTCACATTCAGTGAAATATCTTATCTATTTTCCAACATCCTATCCAATTTTTGTCCAATAAAAATAGTTTTACAGAAATACCACTATATTCTCCACACTATAGTGTCTTGCAACCATACTATAGTGCACTTTCCGAATCATCTTCGAATGATTTCTTGAAGTAACACAAAGGTCTCCTAAGTAGCATAATAATACATCCTAAAGGTGGAAGTATCAAACTTGCTTTAGATTCATCAATATCAGGTATGTGGTAGTGAATTCTAAATCATTTTTGTATGGTTGTGGTCATCCAAAATTATTGTTCACATAAGGGTTGATAATAGTGGTCAGTGCCACAACCGGGGGCTAACTAAGGTCATCTGCAATGTTATTGGTGTTTCCCTTCTTGTTTTTAATGTTCAAATGGATTTTTCGCAAATATGTGGACCATTTCTGATGGAGATCTTTCTGCATATTTCCATGTTTCTGCATAAACTGAAGAGGTAAGTGATCTGTGTGGATGATGGTAGGAATCACGATTTTTATTAGACCAAAACCTGTAGGTGTTAGTCAGTGACTACATCACCAGATAGAAGGATCCACTAGAGGCAGTTAGTCCATGTCCAAAACATACGAGGAGCATTGGTTTATCCAATTTCCAAAAATATCCCCCTCAACACGATTTGGGTGTGTATCTAACTCGTGAGGTACACTTTGATACCACTTGTTGGGAATCATGTTTGTTGTTAGAAACCCACAGGTGTTAGTCAATCATTGTATCTCCAGAGATAAGGATCTATGAGAGGCGATTAGTCCATGTCACAAAACACACAGGGAGCATTGGTTTATCTAATGTCAAACATATGATCGTCTCCTTCCCCAGAATGTCATGTTTCCACTATCTGCAAGCCTACATTATGGAATACATCTCCTTATCATCGGTGAGGTATTTATGAATAGTAGAATAGAGTGTCTCACTATGATATGCCACCATATTCCCTCGCTGGGTGAGAACTGCACCAATAGCATAGTCAAAGGAATTTGTCTCAATTTCAAATGGCTATTGCATGTCTACCAATGCGAGGACTAGTGCAGAGAAAATAAAAATTTTGAACTCAATGAATTCCTTCTATTGTGACTCAAACGAAACAAATTTATTTCCAATCCTTCCTTGGTAACTTGTCTTAAAGGCCAAGAGATATGAGAGAGCCCAAACACAAATATTTGATATAAATTGGCAAGACCCAAAAACTGTGAAGCTCTATTAGAGCTTTCGAGGCTAGCCAATCCTGAATGAATTGGATCCTAGATAGATACACATGCATGCCTTGATCAATAATTATGTAGCCTAGATATTGGACCTAGTCCATGCCAAAGGAGAATTTCTCCTATTTGGCATATAGTTGGTGTGTCCACAAGGTTTGAAGGACTTGTCAAATATGTTGGAAGTGCTCTTCCCAACTCTTGCTGAAGATAAGGAATTATATCTAGATATACAACAATGAACAAGTTGGTGAAATACCACAAGATGTCATCCATTAGCCTCATAAAATCTGCAGGGGAATTTTTCAACTTGAAGGGCATTACCAACAACTCAATGAGATCGTTTGTGGACTTAAAGGTGACCTTCCATACATCTCTAGGTTCTATGTGAACTTGGTTATTTATGGACTTAAACTCAATATTTCTCAAGTTATTAGCCCACTTGAGTTGGTTAAGAAGGTCACCAATCCATGCGATCGAGTATATGTTCCTGACAATGATTGTATTCAATGCCTGATAAGCAATGCAGAGTCTCCAGGTCCCATTATTTTTATGTACGAGTACAATTGGGCTCCCACAAGGTGAGGAACTTGGTAGGATGTACCATTTTAATATAAATTCCTAGATCTACCACTTTCTTTCCTCATTTTCTGGAAGAGAATGGCAGTAGATTAGACCTTTAGGTAGAGGTTCTCCGAGAGTCAGATCAATCAAATGTTTGACCTAACAATGCAAATGTACCCCTTTAAGTGAGGAGAAGATGTCCTGGTACTCTTCCATGATGTTATAAAATTTCTTGTACTACATCGAGGAACCCTTTTTGGGGCCCATATATGTGGCCATGATATTCCCATTACTTTGAGAGTGAATTAGAATGAAAATAAATTTCCTAGTTTAAGAGATGATCTTACTGCATTGCTTGAGATCAAAGAAATGGTGGTAGTGTTGTGCTCTACAAAAACCCCCCATTTCATATCAAATTTATTCTCAAAACTATAATATGAAATGGACCCCTTTTTATTTTAATTGGTATCAACTTAGTATTATTCAAAAAGATCCGAAAAACAAAATAAAAACATTACAAAACCTTTTTGATAAACGAATTAATTGGTCTTATAATATATAAATGAGTAATCTTTTATCATTGTGATAAAGCGATCGCCAGATCACATGTTGCAATGACAAAGGAGGCATAACTTAAAGACCCATTGGTTTTCTCCGACGCGACAACACGCAAAAGTCTATCAGATATCGACAATAACAAGTTATCATAACAAAAATTCCCTTTCACTCCGATGCGATGCAATAAAGTCCCTTTCGCTCCGATGCGATGTGATATCGCTATCGGCGATCGGAGATGTACAATGCATGCTTTTCAAAGTTCTCAGTTAATACTCCCGATGCGAATTGGCGATATCGCTATCGGCAATCGGGGATTCCAAAAGGAACCAATATAACGATTTAAGTTTTCCCCCGACGGCCGATTGCGATAAAGCCAAAAGCGCGAATTTCAAAAAATTGATAAAGCAGGGATATTACGGTTAATTCGTATTAAAGGCCTTATCTTCCCAACAACGATTCACCTGCGCTCAACCGCCAAAACATCCAAGACACGCTTAAACAAATCATTCGGCCAATAAACGATATGATGGGCATTTAAAGGATTGACAGGTTTTAACGGCCATTTAATGGAATGGTAAGTCTAAAAAAATCTTTTCATAGATTGTATCCGCGGCCACTTTAAGTTAATACTTCATCATGCATTGATTAATATATCTCGCACATATTTGGTTGGCGCTACCAATTTTCTGTATTACGTTCATTTTCACTCATGTGCAGAACTCTTCCGAAGCAGTAGATTTAAGCAGAATCGGGAAGAAGTCTAAGAAAACTGCAATAGCCTCCACTTCGCTAGCCACAGGACAACTCATCGCTGATCCAGGAACTAAAAGAAAAGGATTGATATCCGACACTACATGTCTGGGACTCGGCAAAACTACTTGGCAAAGTACCTATAATTTAATTGAAGCCGAAGAACCCGAGGTGACAGCAGTACAAGCCACAATAGATACCACTCGAAAATCTGATGCTACTCTAAAGGATTTAGCCGACTCTTTCCTTCATCGGATAGCAGTCGGGGAACAAATTCTCCCATATACGGATGTAGTAAGGTGGGCAATTGAAGAAATCCCAATTACAGACAGAACCTTTTGCACCATCGATGGGAGAATCTTCGGCTCACTTCAACCTAATGATTTGAAGCAAATGTATCATTTGCATGTACCGGAGAAGAAGTACAAAAAGGCATTTCTGGAGAAATTCGGAGATGAGAACAAAATTGAATCCAAACCCATTCGGGATTGGAGGCAAAATCCGGCAAAACACAAGCATGATTGTTCGGGTAAGTACTCTGTTGATTCTCTATGTTCTCCTTATTGTTATGTTGGGATAATGACGTGTAGATTGTGGGGGTTACACGATTATGCAAATTTCACTATAGAAATGGTTCCTTTGATGGAGGTGGCATGTAATAGTGAAATAATGGATTGGCAAACTGTACTGTCAGATAAGCTAGCAACCACAGTTCTTGATTTTAGAAGCAAAACCCGCATCACCGAAAGGTTTATTCCCCCATTCTACTATAGTGCTTATATCTTGGACACCCTGTGTTTTAATTTTGAATGTCCTGTGCTTGGATGGAGGTGGACTCCACAAGACCCCATGCCCATTCATATATACCATTAGAAGTTGTGGAAAACTTATTATAAGCACCATTAGACCAAGTCTGCAATGGTTTTATGTTACCCATTCACTACTCTATTTTTGATAAACCTGCTCCTAAGATTTCCTACCAAGCAGGGTTTGATTTGACATCCATAGGAAGATGGTTCGGAGAGGAAAAATTTACTTATATAAGAATTTTCAATAGCCAAGCCAAACCTCATGTCCTTCCTTTGTACATACCTGATAAACTGTTGGCTAGGGAGATAGCCTATTAGATTATGTCCGAAGGAGTTACACAAACTCTAAAGAAAAATAAGAAGCAGGTTTGGCCCTCTTTTCCTCTGAGATGCGGTGTCTACGCTTTGCATGACTTTAAACATGCAGAGAAAGAAGCTGAAAAAATGAAGGCATTAAGTCTAGCAACTCTTCCTAATAGGCGATTTGATCCAAACAAAGTCACCTATAATGCACTTGAACAGGCCAAATTGAAAAAGTTTGATCATAAAGAAGATAAGTTCGATGACCTGTTCTCCTCAGCAAAGTCAATGTCCCAAGTTAAAACGCTGGCCAGAATGGAATATAAAGATGACGGGTTAGTTGAATTCAATAGACTTAGAGAACAGAGGTTGCAAACTATGCCTCTAGATCTGTTAGCAACAACCCCAACGACAGAATCAAGCGAGCCTGAGCAGTGACTCACTAAGGAACCTCCTGTTACATCAAAAGAACAGGAGGAAGTGCATATGAAAAAACAAGAGGAAACCCAGACAAAAGAGCAGGAACAGAGCAGCATAGAGATGAATGTAGATGCCCAGATTGACCCAAAATTGCTCCAGGAATGGCAGCAATTCAACTCAATCATTAGCAATCTTGAGTGCTCGAAGGAATCCGAAACATCAAAAGTGTCTGACACACAGGAGACAACTTTAAAATAGGTTCCAAGTGGAACCAGCGGCCTACCCAGTTCTAAAGAAGTAGAGATAATCCCTAAGGATCCCTCCAATCAGATTATTTTGTAAATTGAAGAAATTCCTCCCTTAGATGTCTTTTACAGCCCAAGACATAAGGCTGTGGTAAAACGACAGCGGAAAAGGAGAAGGACTAATCAACCTTCCCTATTCCCTGAACAAACAGTGATAGGAAACATAGTTTGGAAAGAGGAATTTGGTCCCTCTGATGACCTAACAAAACTATCCCAATATGTTGGAGCCTATTCGGCAGCTACAATAGACAAGGCATCAGAGGTGAGTAATTTATTAAAAGAAAAAGACCAGGAGATCTTTTCACTACAAGCACAACTATCAGAGGCACGACAGAAGGCAGAGCAAGCAGAACGACAATTATTTACACAACAGCAAATAAATAATCAATTGACTAAACAATTGCAGGAAGAGAAACAAAGGATTGATTACAGTGCAGTTCAAAAGCAGAAAGAGTTGTCTGAGGCATTGGCACAACTAAAAGCAGCGAATGAACAAATGCTGAAGTCGAAATATGAGAAAATTGCTCAACTATCAGCCCAGCTAGAGAAAATAAAGAATCTTCCACAGCTAGCAGAATTCAGAGCAGAGGCATTATAGATAAACAAGGCATTCATAACATAGATAAAGCTTTTATGTCAACAAATCGCCTAGGCAGAACCTTTATGCAATTTGATGACATCAATAAGTGAAAAATCGGAAAAAGCTAGAACAGACTTGGATCAAGCCGATGAAACACTAACTAATTTTCTTGAGTGGCAAGACACCGATCAGGGACAGGCAGCTAATTTACCAAAAATCCTAGAATCACATAAGGAGATATTATTTACAGAATGGCAGTCCCAGTTAATGAAAGCAGAGAGAGCAATTTCAAGAAGAAAATTAACCACAAGTAATTTGGTTGAATTGGTTAATAATACTCTCTACTTGTCTAACATGATTTCTCAATGTACTCCAGGTAAATTAACAGTTGCTAAAACATTGGAGCAGTCATGTTATCCAGAACTAGAGAAAACTGGGAGATTAATCGCAGGAATTAACAGTTTGACATGGGACACCTATTGGTTCTTCTTAGTCAAACCATACAACCAGAGAGCCGCCCTCAAATGCCTCACAGATGCAATTGGCTATATCATTCCCGATATACAGGATGCCACCTATGCTGCCCACCTCAATTCTCGCCTCAACAGACCACCAGAAGTGGAGCCAATGCTTGCGATATGCCAGCTCAGGTTTAAAGGCAAACAACCTAAGTGATGATTCATGCTGCCGACTGCTAGATTGCCATGAAGGAGATATTCAGAATCAATTGATACCAATTAAGTAGGATTTTAGTTTCATAGGTAGTTAGCTTAATTAAGTATTTATAGACCCTTTCATGTATTTAGAAAGGGTCGTAAGTTTTGTATATGACTTAAAACCTGAAGTTTCACTACTGTACTTCAGGCATATTAGTTTATAAAACTGGACCAATCATTCTGATTTTGACAAAGAAGCTTTTATGCGGATGTGCACTACTGTCTTTGTTTGAAAGTACTTCTGAGTCCGAAGAAGAATTTCAAATAGCGATTGATATTGGGAGTGATTAGCAGCTCATATGGTACTATTATCTATGTCTGAGTTCATTCTTTTTATATGAATTGTCATTTGATCGCTTTTGCTATTATCGGATATATGCATGGGCTTTTAACAACATTCTTTATTCCTTCCACTATTGGATGTTTACAGTATGCTTTTCTTTTGATCATATATGTATCGATAATATAAATGATAAGTGTAGAAATATTGTGTTAATCACTTTCTTTAACTATTTAAACAAAGTAATCATTGAATGAATAAATATATATGTTTATTAGATAGAGTAATCTATATGCCTGTCAATAAACAAAGATCATCAAGCGCTACATTTCAAAGAATAATAGTTCCTGGGATTAGTAGTAGTTCTTTTATTTTGCTTATAGATTAAGTTATTCACCTATCATTAGATTAGATAATCAATCGCTCATCCACCCCTTTTTTTCATTATTGGGAAACTGGTCCCATTATACCCAGTCGGAGCCACCATTCCAAATGGAGAAGGAGCTGTATTAAGGTCCGGACCGGGTGGTTATCCCCCAATGTTGATACAACGATTTTTGGGGCATCGACATTCCTGGTGCTAGAAGGAGGGCCCTTCAACTGTGAATGGTAAACAAACCCAAATCTACAGACCATTCTATGAGTAATTCTCCCTCCACATCACCTCGTACTTCCCAATTGCATGTTGGTTTTCCAGTATCCAAACAAGAAGAAGGGGAATCAACTACCACTGCTCAAACCCACAATACTCCAGAACAATTAAGTCTTGAATCTCCTTAAGTTCAGTCTCTTATCCATAAACTTCAGAGCTTCTCGATATCACCACAGAAATCTGAGGTATCTCAAAGCAGTGTGACTTCGCAATTCAATTTACCTCACCCTCTCACCAAACTTCAGAGTGGAAAGCTCGGTATTGAACCTACTGAGTTCCCTTTACCCAAAAGGAAAAAGGCAAAGAAAAACACTGAAGGATCTGACAGTGAAGCACTTTCATCCACATCCTCCATCTCATCTTCCCCAGTGCGAAGTCAACCATCCACTCCCTCATCACACATTGTTGTTCATCAGGGATTAGAAACTTCAACATCCCAACCTGTGAAATCCTCAATATCAACTCCTTCCCAGACATCTGGAATTTCAACAGTAGTATCATCCACTACTGCGGTTATAATGGTAGATCCATGGACTAGGCCTGGTGCAGTCAACATGCCTGCACTATTGCATGCATTACCTGATGCTCCTGAGAAATGGCTACGCAAGTTTAATCCAGATGATGGAACACAAGCTGAGGAACATATTAATAACTTTATTTTAGCAGTTAATTTGAAGGGAGTAACAGAGCAAGATGTTGTCGTTAGACTTTTCCCTTATACTTTGCAAGGATCAACAGGATCCTGGTATTTTTCCTTGCCTTCTGGTTCCATTACCAGTTGGACGACTTGCCAAGAACATTTTCTTACTAAGTATGGTGATGATAGGTATTTAGCTACATTAATAAATGATCTCTCCAATCTTAGGATAGAGCATAGGGAGCCGATCAAAGAATTTAATGCACGATTCAATAAAATCTTGAATAAAATCCCAACGGCCTCCAAACCAAGTGAGCAAATCAGAAGCGAGTGGTATATAACTGCCCTACCTGCCAATATAGCTATTTTTGTAGACAGGGCTGGAAAACCAACTTTAGCTGAAAACATGAAAGAAGCACTTGCTGTGGAGAAGCGTATTAATGCTCTAGAGAAGAAAGCTGCTCTTGAAGATAGAAAAACCAAAAAAGTTTCTTTTAAAGATGATTCAAAGAAGAGAACCCCTAAAGATCCATATGACATGGAGGGCCTACAAAAGGTCCTCAAGACTATGTCAAATGAAATGGTTGAAATCAAAAAACAAGTAGCTGAAACCTCAATCAAAAGGCCCTTTAAGAATTACAAGAAAACTGAATCAAAACCATCGAATGTTATATCTAATGCAAATTCAGATCTTGAAGAAGGAGAAGAAGAAACAGTTTCACCAACTAATGAAGAAGAGGAAGTTGTTGAATGTCATGGAATGTGGGATCTTATATTGCCTAACTCCGATATAGAAAATGAAGAAGAAGCATTTCCTGTCACTACTAGGAGTAAAAGTACCTCCGTACCTGTTCAGACAACTTCAAAGAAAAGGAGTCCAGGTGCTACTACAACAAAAGAAAAGGTGCCCCCAAAGAATCCACCCGCAACAGTTCCACAAAACCAACCTTCAACCTCAAATATTCCGTCAACATCTAAAACATTTGTAGTATCCGATTCAATGGATTACAATATTGTTGATGACATGAAAAAGACTAAGGCAAACATTACCATGTTTGAACTTAGTAAATTGAAACATCAGCAAAAATTGCTTCTCAAAGAATTGAATGTTGTAGCTACTTCACCCCTTCCCAGTGCTAAAGCTGCAAATGATGCATGTCAACTACATTCTAGTATGGTCGAAGCTATTGATGCAGTTCTGATTGGAGATAGATCAAATTCTCATACTCCACCTTTCCTTCTAACCTACGAGATCTACAATAGAAACCTGCACAAATGTTTGATTGACTCAGGGGCATCCTCTAATATAATGCCAACTTCAGTTTGTTCCAAACTGAACATTGAACCCCAAAAGTCCGCTATTCATATTGTGCAGTTAGACAGGACTAAAGTCCAGGTTTTAGGGGAAATCAACTCAGTAACTATCAGGCTATCAGCTGATCCTAGAGTAGTTCAAAGAATTGATATCTTAATCGCTGATATACCTGAATTTTACAGTTTGATCTTGAGTAGGGATTGGTCTGAAAAACTCCATGGGTATATTTCTACCGATTGGTCCCATATGTGGCTTCCCTATAAGGGAAAGCCAAATCAAATAAAAATCGATCGGGAGAAACACATGACCCATACAGTTACAGAATTTGAACAAGAAAACCAACCAATAACATTTAATAAGAACATTTTGGGGAATTATTCATCTGAGTCATTCTTTGGCAACTTCACTGCCCAACCATCTCCTTTCTCTGTAAACAATTCTACATCTCAAATCGAAAATTATTCACAAACAGATAGGTCACGATGTTTTAATGATACTGAGGAAACTATAAATAAAATTGTTAATACTTCTTTATTTTTCTCACTATATTTCGATGGGTCTAAGTCTAGCGAGGGCTCAGGAGCAGGATGTATTTTGGTTAGCCCTCAGGGAGAAAAAACAATGTTGTCCTGTAGGCTGTAGTTTGAATGCACGAATAATACAGCTGAGTATGAAGCCTTAGTCCAAGGACTATATAAAGTGATTGGCCTCAAGGTTCAATATTTGAAAGTGTTTGGAGATTCCAAAATTATTATTAAACAGGTAAGGAATACAATTCATTGTCTTTCTAGCCATCTCAAACATTATCAGTCAGTGGTACAGGAACTCACCTCCCACTTTTTGGCATTCAATATTTCTTCCATCCCCAGGTCTCAAAATTTAGCAACCGACTTACTAGCCAATGTTGCTTCCAAGCTCCTACCTTCCGAAGATTATAGCCCAGATAGATTTTCAGTAGAATTACTTTTTAGGCCATCGATTCCTGACAATGTCACTAATTGGAGAATATTCAACCACGATGAAGACATTTTACAATTTTTAACTTCCGAAAAGTCCTATGATGATCAAATCATTGAGGAAAACGAGCATGACCTTCAAATGATAGGAAAACACGAGAAAAATTCAATCCCAAAGCCTGTGGTGAAGCTTGAGGATATTTATGATATTAAAGACAGGTTTAAACCTGTGACCAATACAAAGCTCCAAAGTTCCACCTTAAGGTTTGAACTGATAAACCTTGGCACTGAGCAAAATCCTCAAAACATTAATTTAGGATTAGGACTTTCTGTGGAAGAAAAGGAAGCATTCATTAGACTGTTACGGAAAAATAAGCATGTTTTTGCTTGGAAATATGACGATTTAAAGACATACGATACATCCATCATCCAACATACCATTCCAATGCTTCCCGAACAGAAACCAATTCAACAGAAGTTGAGAAAAATACATCCAAATTTAGAGAGTCAAATAAAATCGGAACTCAATAAACTCTTGAAAGCTAAGATTATTTTTCCCGTTTGGCACTCAAACTGGGTCTCCAATATGGTGCCTGTCAGAAAGAAAAATGGCGACATCAGGATTTGTATAGATTTTAGAAATCTGAATAAGGTGGGCCTAAAAGATAATTTCCCATTACGTACTATGGAGCAGATACTCCAATCAATGGCAGGCTCTGAGTTGATGTCCTTTTTGGACAGTTTTTCAGGATATAACCAAGTTTTGGTCCATCCTGATCACCGACTCAAAACCACATTCAGGACAAAATGGGAAACTTATGCTTATCAGAAAATGCCTTTCGGACTTATTAATGCAGGAGCCACGTTCCAAAGATCGATGGATATAGATTTCAAAGGATTAATTAGCAAAACAGTAGTTTTCTACTTAGACAATATTACTATATTTTCTAAAAAGAAATCCAATCATTTGCATGATTTGAATCAAATCTTTCAACGCTGCAAAAGGTACGGTATTTCACTTAATCCCAAAAAATCCTTCTTCGCTCTTGACCAAGGAAAGCTCTTAGGCTTTATTGTTTCTAAAGATGGCATTTATATTGATCCGAACAAGATTAAAGAAATCTCTGAAATCCCTTTCCCTCATAATAAAAAATCCATGCAGTCATTTCTAGGCCAAATCAATTTTGTCAAAAGATTCGTTCCAGACTTTTCTCAAATCATTTTGCCACTTCAAACTATGATTAAGAAAAATTCAATCTTTAGATGGGGATCAACAGAAAAGGAAGCGTTTGACTTAATCAAACAATCAATAATCAATGCCCCCACTTTAAATACTCCTATTTTTTCTAATCATTTCACATTGTATACTATCGCATCAAATTTGTCTTATGCAGCAGTACTCACACAGATTAACAATCACAACTTAGAAGCACCCATTTCATTCTATAATTCAAATCTTTAGGGTGTTGAATTGAATTACTCCGAAGTAGAAAAATAAGCCTTTGCTTTATATAAAACTGTCAAACATTACAGACCCTTCCTTTTAAAAGCCCATACAAAATTTATAGTTCCTTTCCCTGCGGTAAGGCAACTATTAATCCAAAGGGAATTAGGTGAAAAAAGGGAAAATTGGGTTATAGCATTTCAAGAATATGACTTAGAAATTAAACCAGCAAAGATTGTTAGAGGCCAAGGTTTTTGCAGGTTATTGGCAGGAGCATCCAACATTCAAGAATCAGGTGATATAGATCAAACCGAAGCGATCAACTAGATAAGTATTACTGATTTCGAATCACAATATGCTGACTTGATCTTTTATTTGAAAAATGGATATGCACCTCCTAACCTGTCTTACAAAAACAAAAGGGCCATTAGATTAAAAGAAAAAACTTTCACAATTATTAATGATGTGCTTTTTAGGCAAAACTATGATTCAATCTTATTAAGGTGTCTAGAAAAACCTGAAGCACAAAAGGTTTTGCAGGAATTACATGATGGACCAGCAGGAGGACATTTTGGAGCTGACACACCAGCCCACAAAATCATTCATGTTGGATATTATTGGCCCACTCTGTTTAGAGATGCTCATGAATATGTAAGGAAATGCCGAAATTTTCAAACTTCTAGTGGAAGACTAAGAAAGCCAGCTTTCCCTTTACAACCAGTCAACATTGAACAACCATTTGAGCAATGGGGATTAGACATCATTGGAGAAATTACTCCACATTCTTCCAAACAGCATAAGTATATCCTTACCACCACTGATTATTTTACTAAGTGGGTTGAAGCAATTCCTTTAAAGACAACAAATTCTGAGGTAATTATAGAATTCATAGATCAATTCATCATTACGAGGTTTGGTGTCCCAAATGCTCTTGTTTTTGATAATGAATTTTACTTCTCATGTAATGCTATGTTTGATTTTGCTATTAAAAGAGGATTTAAATTTAAATATTCTGCTAATTACTATCCCCATGGTAATGGTTTAGCAGAATCCACAAATAAAAATCTGATTAAAGTTATTAAGCAGACTATCGAACAAAATCATAAAAAATGGCACAAATCCTTAATATTTGCACTATGGGATGATAGGATAACTCAGAAGGCTTCCATAGGTTCTTCTCCGTTCAACCTCATGTATGGAAAAGAAGCAGTGCTACCAACAAATCTTGTCCTTCCTTCTCTAGCCCTAGTTCAGTTTATTGAGGAAAGCCCTTCTTCTTCTATTCAACTTAGACATGACCAAATTCTAAAATTAGAAGAGGAAGGACAAAAAGCCAAGGTTATTCATGCAAAACATCAGCAAATTATCAAGTCATCCTTTGATTCAACCTCATCCGGTTCAAAACAATTTCAAGTCGGTGATTTAGTTCTGAAATGGGACAAAGCCCGTGAAGATAATGGAAAACACACCAAGTTCCAGAAGATTTGGCTTGGGCCATTTCAGATCTGTGAGAAGATAGGCCATTCGACCTTCATATGACAAGATTTATCAGGTTTGAGAGATTCTCTCCCTGTTAATGGCCTTATCTTAAAAAAATTCTTCAATTGAGGAGGTAACCCCTTCTCCTTTTTAGTTTAGTGGAGTTTAGTAGTTTGTAGGACCATTAGAAAATAAAGTTGTAAGGTATCTTCCATTGACCTTTGTTGTATTTAAAAGTTGCTCAAAAGAAGTAGTGTTGATATTTTCTTTTAAAATAATAGAAGTCTTAAACAAAAGGGATAATTTCTAGGAAACTAGGAATAATTACATTATGAAACCATGCTTCAATTTTTGTGAATGCTTCTCAAAGTTTAGAAGCATTGTAAATCATTTTATGTTTTCAAATTGGTCATAAAAGGGTTATCAATATCAAAACAGGAACTAATCCAACTTCAGCATCTTTAACTCTTACCCTGTCATCCACTTACTCTTAAGGAGAAAATTGTCCATCCCACTCACCAAAGCTTATGATTACTCAGAGTGTCATTCTAAAATATTTGATATAAAAGATAAGAGGTCTTGTTACAACCCTGCTTACCATGATCATAGGGAAATATTTTAACTGACATTACCAAAACTGCATACCAAAACAGGGTAATGGCTTAGGATTATAAGACAAGGGGTCTCATCACGAGCCAGCTTGTTCGGTTAAATTACTACCAGTGAATGGCATTGTCGCTCAGCTGGTCACCAAACCAGGACAATGGCTTTTCATCTTACAAAATAACAGAAAAATAGAAAAGAAATGCAAAATGTGAAAAGCATGTTTTGAATTCATTATGTTAATCATACTCTGAAATGGATGGGACAATGGACAATAACATGGTTAAAAGGTATCCCTGTCGAAACTATGAACATTTGCGGGTAGCAGAGGCTGTACCTATGACAAAGGAGTCAATTCTAAAAGTTGATTTGGAAAGGTTTTCTGTTTTATCATTATCAACCAATAGAGGCCAATTTAAAACTTAGAATGTATCTAATTTTAAACAAGAGAGGAAATTAGCAAAGATAGTTTCATTTTATTTGGAATGCATGTATACCTAGTTATATTAGAATTTTCCCCTTTGATGAGATTCCTATTTTGAAAAAGTTTAAGTATTTCCGTACTTTTCAAAGATAACTGTTTCTTCCAGCGAATCGCCAATTATTGTGCTCTACAACAACCCCCCATTTCATATCAAATTTATTCTCAAAACTATAATATGAAATGGGCCCCCTTTTATTTTAATTGGTATCAACTTAGTATTATTAAAAAAGATCCGAAAAACAAAATAAAAACATTACAAAACCTTTTTGATAAACCAATTAATTGGTCTTATAATATATAAATGAGTAATCTTTTATCATTGCGATAAAGCGATCGCCAGATCGCATGTCGCAATGACAAAGGAGGCATAACTTAAAGACCCATTGGTTTTCTCCGATGCGACAACACGCAAAAGGCTATCGGATATCGGCAATAACAAGTTATCATAACAAAAAGTCCCTTTCGCTCCGATGCGATGCGATAAAGTCCCTTTCGCTCCGATGCGATGTGATATCGCTATCAACGATCGGAGATGTACAATGCATGCTTTTCAAAGTTCTCAGTTAATACTCCTGATGCGAATTGGCGATATCGCTATCGGCAATCGGGGATTCCAAAAGGATCCAATATAACGATTTAAGTTTTCCCCCGACGGCCGATTGCGATAAAGCCAAAAGCGCGAATTTCAAAAAATTGATAAAGCACGGATATTACGGTTAATTCGTATTAAAGGCCTTATCTTCCCAACAGCGATTCACCTGCGCTCAATCGCCAAAACATCCAAGACACGCTTAAACAAATCATTCGTCCAATAAACAATATGATGAGCATTTAAATGATTGACATGTTTTAACGGCCATTTAATGGAATAGTAAGTCTAAAAAAATATTTTCACAGATTGTATCCGCGGCCACTTTAAGTTAATCCTTCATCATGCATTGATTAATATATCTCGCTCATATTTGGTTGGCGCTACCAATTTTCTGTATTATGTTCATTTTCACTCCTATGCAGAACTCTTCTGAAGCAGTAGATTCAAGTAGAATGGGGAAGAAGTCTAAGAAAACTGCAATAGCCTCCGCTTCGCTAGCCACAGGAAAACTCATCGCTGATCCAGGAACTAAAAGAAAAGGATTGATATCTGACACTACATATCTGGGACTCGACAAAACTACTTGGAAAAGTACCTATAATTTAATTGAAGCTGAAGAACCCAAGGTGACAGTAGTACAAGCCACAGTAGATACCACTCAAAAATCTAATGCTACTCTAAAGGATTTAGCCGACTCTTTCCTTCATCGGATAGCAGCCCGAGAAAAAATTCTCCCATATACGGATGTAGCAAGGTGGGCAATTGAAGAAATCCCAATTACAGACACAACCTTTTGCACCATGGATGGGAGAATCTTCAGCTCATTTCAACCTAATGATTTGAGGCAAATGTATCATTTGCCTGTACCAGAGAAGAAGTAAAACAAGGCATTTCTGGAGAAATTTCGAGATGAGAATGAAATTGAATCCGAACCCATTCGGGATTAGAGGCAAAATCCGGCAAAACACAAGCATGAGTCTTTGGGTAAGTACTCTGTTGATTCTCTATGTTCTCCTTATTGTTATGCTGGGATAATGATGTGTAGATTGTGGGGGTTACACGATTCTGCAAATTTCACTATAGAAATGGTTCCTATGATGGAGGCGGCATGTAATAGTGAAATAATGAATTGGGAAACTGTACTGTCAGATAAGCTAGCAACCGCAGTTCTTGATTTTAGAAGCAAAACCCGCATGACCGAAAGGTTTATTCCCCCATTCTACTATAGTGCTTATATCTTGGACACCCTGTGTTTTAATTTTGAATTTCCTGTGCTTAGATGGGGGTGGACTCCACAAGACCCCATGCCCATTCATATATACCATCAGAACTTGTGGAAAACTTACTATAAGCACCATCTATACCAAGTCTGCAATGGTTTTATGTTACCCAGTCACTACTCTATTTTTGATAAACCTGCTCCTAAGATTTCCTACCAAGCAGGGGTTGATTTGACATCCATTGGAAGATGGTTCAGAGAGGAAAAATTTACTTATATAAGAATTTTCGGCAGCCAAGCCAAACCTCATGTCCTTCCTTTGTACATACCTGATAAACTATTGGCTAGGGAGATAGCCTATCAGATTATGTCCGAAGGAGTTACACAAACTCTAAAGAAAAATAAGAAGCAGGTTTGGCCCTCTTTTCCTCTGAGATGCGGTGTCTACGCTTTGCATGACTTTAAACATGCAGAGAAAGAAATTGAAAAAATGAGGCATTAAGTCTAGCAACTCTTCCTAATAGGCGATTTTATCCAAGCAAAGTCGCCTATAATGCACTTGAACAGGCCAAATTGACAAAGTTTGATCATAAAGAAGATAAGTTTGATGACCTGTTCTCCTCAATAGAGTCAATGTCCCAAGTTAAAACGTTGGCCAGAATGGAATATAAAGATGACGGGTTAGTTGAATTCAACAGACTTAGAGAACAGAGGTTGCAAACTCTGCCTCTAGATCTGTTAGCAACAACACCAACGACAAAATCAAGCGAGCCTGAACAGTGACTCACTAAGGAACCTCCTGTTACATCAAAAGAACAGGAGGAAGTGCATAAGAAAAAATAAGAGGAAACCCAGACAAAAGAGCAGGAACAAAGCAGTATAGAGGCGAATGTAGATGCCCAGACTGACCCGAAATTGCTCCAGGAATGACAGTGATTCGACTCAATCATCAGCAATCTTGAGTGCTCGAAGGAAGCTAAAACATCAAAAGCGGCTGACACACAGGAGACAACTTCAAAACAGGTTCCAAGTGGAACCAGCGGCCTACCCAGTTCTAAAGAAGTAGAGATAATCCCTAAGGATCCCTCCAATCAGATTATTTTGCAAATAGAAGAAATTCCTCCCTTAGATGTATTTTACAGCCCAAGACATAACGTTGTGGTAAAACGACAGCAGAAAAAGAGAAGGACTGATCAACCTTCCCTATTCCCTGAAAAAATAGTGACGGGCAACGTAGTTTGGAAAGAGGAATTTGATCCCTTTGATGACCAAACAAAACTATCCCAATATGTTGGAGCCTATTCGACAGCTACAATAGACAAGGCATCAGAGGTGAGTAATTTATTAAAAGCAAAATAACAGGAGATATTTTCACTACAAGCACAACTATTGGAGGCACAGTAGAAGGCGGAGCAAGCAGAACGGAAATTGTTTACACAACAGCAAATAAATAATCAATTGACGAAACAATTGCAGGAAGAGAAACAGAGGATTGATTACAGTGCAGTTCAAAAGTAGAAAGAGTTGTCTGAGGCATTGGCACAACTAAAAGCAACAAATGAACAAATGTTGAAGTCGAAAGATGAGCAAATTGCTCAACTATCAGCCCAGCTAGAGAAAACAAAGAATCTTCCACAGCTAGCTGAATTCAGAGCAGAGGCATTACAGATAAACAAGGCATTGATAACACAGATAAAGCTTTTATGTCAACAAATCGCCCAGGTGGAACCTTTATGCGATTTGACGACATCAATAAGTGAAAAATCGGAAAAAGCTAGAACAGACTTGGATCAAGCCGATGAAACACTAACTAATTTTCTTGAGTGGCAAGACACCGATCAGGGACAGGCGGCTAATTTACCAAAAATCCTAGAATCACATAAGGAGATATTATTTACGGAATGGCAGTCCCAGTTAATGAAAGCAGAGAGAGCAATTTCAAGATGCAAATTAACCACAAGTAATTTGGTTGAATTGGTTAATAATACTCTCTACTTGTCTAACATGATTTCTCAATGTACTCCAGGTAAATTGACAGCGGCTAAAACATTGGAGCAGTCATGTTATCTGGAACTAGAGAAAAATGGGAGATTAATCGCAGGAATTAACAGTTTGACATGGGACACCTATTGGTTCTTCTTAGTCAAACCATACAACCAGAGAGCCGCCCTCAAATGCCTCACAGATGCAATCGGGTATATCATTCCCGATATACAGGATGCCACCTATGCCGCCCAACTCAATTCTCACCTCAGCAGACAACCAGAAGTGGAGCCAATGCTTGCGATATGCTAGCTCAGATTTAAAGGAAAACATCCTAAGTGATGATTCATGCCGCCGACTGCCAGATTTCCATGAAGGAGATATTCAGAATCAATTGATACCAATTAAGTAGGATTTTAGTTTCATAGGTAGTTAGCTTAATTAAGTATTTATAGACCCTTTCATGTATTTAGAAAGGGTTGTAAGTTTTGTATATGACTTAAAACCTGAAGTTGCACTACTGTCTTTGTTTGAAATTACTTCTGAGTTCGAAGAAGAATTTCAAATAGCGATTGATATTGGGAGTGATTAGCAGCTCATATGGTACTATTATCTATGTTTGAGTTCATTCTTTTTATATGAATTTTCATTTGATCGCTTTTGCTATTATCGGATATATGCATGTGTTTTTAACAACATTCTTTATTCCTTCCACTATTGGATGTTTACAATATGATTTTCTTTTGATCATATATGTATCAATAATATAAATGATAAGTGTAGCAATAATGTGTTAATCACTTTTTTTTTCTATTTAAACAAAGTAATCATTGAATGAATAAATATCTATGTTTATTAGATAGAGTCATCTATATGCCTGTCAATAAACAAAGATCATCAAGTGCTACATTTCAAAGAATAATAGTTCCCGGGATTAGTAGTAGTTATTTTATTTTGTTGATGGATTAAGTTATTCACCTATCGTTAGATTAGATAATCAATCGCTCATCCACCCCTTTTATTCATTATTGGGAAACTGGTCCCATTATACCCAGTCGGAGCCACCATTCCAAACGGAGAAGGAGCTGTATTAAGGTCCGGACCGGGTGGTTATCCCCCAGTGTTGATACAACGATTTTCGGGGCATCAACAGGTAGGTGGGATACCTCTGATATTCTATATAATTTCTACCCAAATTAATAATAACAATACAAGTTCTAGACTCATACATAGCATGATTATTCCACAACTATGGTTTTCCTAATAAAACATCACAAACATTAATGGGATAAACATCACACAATACCTCATCTGTGAAAGGCTTGATGATGTATGGAAGGTGACACTATTGGATGACACAAAGATATCACCCTTGGTGGAACCACCTGATGGTTAATGGTTGTGAGTGTGGTGTTGTGGGCAAGCCTAATTTCTTAACAACCTCCCGTGAGATGAGGTTATTTCAACTCCCACTGTCGATAATGAACTATATTGGGGAACCCTTCACCCACATATGTGAGTGGAAGAGATGTTCACCCTGCTCTAGATCTTCGGGCTCAATATTCTTTAGCTTTGTGGTGGAAATGGTGGCACTAGGTTCTCCATCAATGATCTATTTCCCCTTGTCATGTTCTAGCTTAGAGTTAAAACATGCATCTGACTCTTAAGCTTTTAGCTGGACCAAGAGTGACTTCTTTGCAGGACACTCATTTTTATTATGAGTGAGGCTCTTGTGGAACTCACACCACTTCCCTGTTCCTTTCTTCACATTCCCATTGACATTATTTTCTTGTGGTTTTTATGATTTCTCCTAAGTCTCTCTTCCTTACCTTTTTCCTTTTTTCTAGGGTTTGGAGGTGCCTTTGACCTACTTTGGAATTGCAGATACAAAGTCTTGCTTCTTTTGTTTAAATTTATACTCGACCTTGATATCATATCAATACCCAGTGCCAAGCGAGGATATGTCCAAGAAATCCATTTATTCCTGGATGTATTTGGGAAGATAGCCATGGTAGTTAAGTACCAAATGTTTCTAAGAGTCCTCAATACCCAGCTTCATGGGTAGGGTATGAAAAATATTCATGAACTGTGGCACTTCTTGGTCCCTTTTTTTTTGTAGTGTGGTCCATTCTATGTACTTGTATTCATATCTCCCCATAGGGAAATATTTTTCCTTGAAAACATCTCAGAAAGAATCCAAAGTGGGTGTAGCTGAAAGCAATGATGATTCCTCTTCGTCCCTTAGCTCATAGTAATTTCCCCACTAGTCCTTGACATGGGGGATGGCCTTACAGAGTGGAAAAGTAATCCTTTCTTATTGGAAATATTATCGACTGAAAAATATCCTTCCAGAATATCTAACCATTAATATAGAGAATCTACATCTATCTGGAATTCAAATATAGGAATGTCAAAGTTAACTTGTACCTTAAATGGGGTCGCACCTACGAAGTGACTGCTGGATGAAGATGATTTTCCCACTAGTATCTGTTGAAGGATCCAGGAAAAATTATCCATCATCTCATTCCTTTGTTGCTTTAGGGATTCTTCGAGAAAAAATTTGAAGTATCTCCTTATCTCTCATATTTCCTTTCTTCCTCCATAGGATTCCATCGGGTTTGGCGAGGTCAGTCTTTCAAGGGCTTAATTGGTTCAATTCCTAACTCCTTATACCCCAGCCTCATTAGGGACATGCAAAAAAATAGAGAAAGAGAAGACTGCTCTAATACCACTGGTCAATATTTATGAAGGAATGAAATTAAATACATATTTAAACAAAAAGATAGAGATAAAATAAAACAAAAGTTTAATTAATAAATAACAAATGATGAAAGTTATTTACATGCAAAAATGGAAACAAACTAGCTCAGTGATGGTAGCTTATCTCTGAGAAGAGATGTGATGACTATATGCCTTATGTAATTTTTTACAAGGAGGATCGAAGGAATTTTTATCATGAAGAAAAAATATGAAACCCTAAACATCTAGAAAGCTAACCATATGGGATTAAGTTCCAAAAGATATTGGCTTTGATGGGGTTACTTGGAATGTCAACTTCTAGGGGTCATAACTTTGGTATACGATCTCTGTCTGGCACACATGTTATCCTATTAACAAGTTATATTAGAGGAAAACAATTTGTAATTGAAAAAATTCATTTTGTAGCCACGTTTTCCTTTTCAATAAAAAAATATTTTTTATGGCCTAAAAACAACTCCAAATGTTTAAGACTTGAAAATTTCCAAAAATAAAAACCTTCCAAAATAGGAAATTGTGCTAGAAAATAGGAAATTGAAAAGAAAAAGTGTTGGATTCCAAGTTGGGTAGGAAAATGGCCACTGATATCCACCTGGATCAATACAAGACTCAGGAAATGGATATCAAAGAAGAAATAGCCCATGCAGATTTACCAATTTTAAAGGAAGTGGTGGTGGTTTCATTGAATGATAAGAAAGTTTTGACACCTGTGAAAACAGATCTAGTTGTGAAGAATAAAATGCCTAAAAATATGGAAGTGAAGATGGAAAATTTAATGGATCCACCTCAATTATGGTTAATGATTCTCCCTCCCCTGTCCTTTATTCGCATGACCAAGTAAATCAATGTTTACATTTCCTTGCCTTGGATGACTAGTAAAGCTTGGAATCCCCCTCCTTAGGCTTCATGCAATCTCCTTATGAGAATTTTATTTCCCCCTTGATCCATGTTTGCTTAATGACATTGGGGGTTTTTTATGAATCATCTTCCTTTCCCTGCTTGGTTCCTCCCTACTCTTCATAGTGTTGAAAATAGCAACAAGAAATGATAAAAATAGAATCCAGAAATTCCAATTTAATTTATCCTTGAATTAAACTGAGAATTAAAATCGAATTCTATACTCATAGAAACTTGTAATATTTAACTAGAGTGAGTTGACTTAGTTAACTTAGGAATTCCGAGTTGGAAGTCTTTCTAAAGTCATGTATATGTTCTCCCTATAATATATGGGTCTAGGATGAATTAAGTATGAGTTGTAGTTAGTTAACGCAGTTTACTAAGTTAAGTCCAGTTAAATTAGTTCCAAACTATTTGAGGAACTAATAGTGAGTTAACAGTTAGTTGGTGCACTAATGCATTAACTAGTGCTACTCTAGTTAATTGAACATTCCCTCATCAGAAACTCATGCATGTCAATTCTGAGAAAGACCCAGTTGAGGCTAGAGTGCAGGGACAATGTACTATTTGTTGTATAATTTTCTGAGTTGTACAGATGGTGCATGCAATGAGGAATTAAACCTAGAAAAGATTGTGCAGTTTTGGATGCAATGGTTTCCCTTTAATATGGGCTAATCAGCCATAAGAATTTCACAAGGAAATATGGACTTGGAGAGTTGGAGAATTGGCTAAGCATTGGCCAAGAGCTTTCTTGTGAGTTGAAGATTGATCATACTGAGTGTTGGGATTGTTCTTGTGAGAACAAGCATTGTATATCATCTTGGATTTTTTATTAATGTAATATAGATAGTAGGGGTTTTGAGTCGTGGCTTTTTCCAAGAGAACTTATTGTGTTATGTGCCATTGATTTTTCTTCCTCTTGCTATTATTGTTTTTATCAATCTATTGGCTTCCGCTGGTTGAATGTAGAAGTATATTCTTGTCCTGTAATTTAGTAAATTGCATGAGCTTGTGAATGTATAGGAAAGCTACATGGTATCAGAGCTGAGAACAATATACTAGAGGATATTTCAAAGTTTTGAGTTTTGGGTTATAGGTGAAATTTTAATTTTCAATACATACTTCAGGATCGACAGATGTCATTCTATGGTTTGTGGCTTGAGTATGCCTTGGATGGTAGCTCGAATTATATAGCCTGGAAGGAAAGGATGGAGGCCATGTTGGAGGATAATGGCTTGAAGGAATTCATTGATTATGACATTCCTAAGCACCAGCATCAGATGTTTAGAATCTGTCCGAATGGAAGAAGTGTGTGGAAAGGGTGAGGCAGATAATCCTTGAGGGAGTTCAAGACCACATTATCTCGAGTATCCATGGGAAGGAAAATCCACATGCTATGTGGAAATCATTGAAGGACCTTTTCCAAAAAATAAGTGACCAAAGGAAGTTGGCACTGAAAAATAAACTTCGAAAAATCAAGATGGAGGTGGGTGACTCAATTCCAAATTACTTGACCAAGTTCACTCAATGTCGCGATGAACTTGGAAGTGTTGGAATCATAGTTTCCGAGGATGATATGGTGAGTCTTGCTATTATAGGACTCCAAAAGAGTTGGTATAGTTACCAGGACTCTGTCAATGGTTGGGAGAAGCTGCCAGATTGGGAACGACTGTGGTCTGATTTGATGCAAGAGGAGATTAGGAAGAACACCAGAGATGGGACCTCTTCCAAGGAAGTGGAAGAGGATTTTTCCTTAGAGTAAGGAAAAGCAAGCCAAGGGAAATATGTCCCAAGGTGAGGAGGGCAAAATGAAGATGGACTTGATGAAAGTCAAGTGTTATAACTATCACAAGCATGGGCACTATGCCAAGAAATTCCCACAGAAGAAAGCAAGCAAGAAGGAGTTGATTGTAGCGAGAGCAGGTGAAGCTCTAGGTTCACAATTCGAACTTGATTTCACTCTCATTTCATTCATGGCCGTCACTTTCATGGGAGGCATGTGGTAGCTTGATAGCAGGTGAAGCTCTAGCTTCACAATTTGAACTTGATTTCACTCTCATTGCATTCATGGCCAACACTTCCATGGGAGGAATGTGGTAGCTTGATAGCAGCTGAAGCTTTAGCTTTATAATAGAAACTTGATTTTACTCTCATTGCATTCATGGTCAAAACTTCCATGGGAGGCATGTGGTAGCTTGAAAAAAATGCCTCATTCCATATGACGGGGAATAGAGATCTATTTAGTGATTTTGAGGAGAAAGACCTTAAGTAGAGCATAGAGTTTGGAGATGACGAGAGGTATAGAGATACCAGGATCAACACAGTTACCTTCCAGAGGGAGTCTATCTCCCCTCTCAGGATCACATATGTGATGTATGTTCAAGGACTAAAGAAGAATATTATTTCAGTTGTAGTATTGGAAGACCATGGCTATGATGTGGTTTTTCCTAAGGGAAAGATTTTCCTTAGACACATCACCACAAGACAGGTTAAAAAAATTGGTACATGGGTCAAGAACCTGTATGCTCTTGAGGTTCAAGGTGCATGCAAAGCCTTGAGAATCAAGGAAACAATTAGAGACTAGGTGGTTAAGAGGGAGAGTGAATTACCTCTCAACATGCAGCCCCAAAAGAGGCAGTCTCATAAAATTGTGGAGTAGCCACAATTAGAGAATTTGAGAGGAGATTGAGTTGAGAGATCCACTCAAGCATAGAATAAGCAGTCTGAGACAATTTTGGAGCAGCCACAGTTGGAGAAGCTGAGGGGAGATCGAGTGGAGGCATCCAGTCATGGAGAAACCTCCAATAGGGGGGAATTTCAAGCCAGGTGGGTAGAGGGATCAAATGCAGCCATACCTCGAGGTCTAAGGTGGGACGATGTGAAGTGATAGTACCAAGAGGACTGAAATTGGGCAGGGTTCATTGAGTCATTTTATCTCATGGATCATACCTTACTACGGGAGCACAAAGTACATCGTAGTGGGAGGAATTAGTGGGATTGACACAGTCAGAGATAAAGTGACAAAGGCTAGAGTAGTCAGATACTAAAGAAGCATAGAGAAGGGTTGACAATAGTGTAGAAAGGTAGAGTCAATAGAAGACCAAAGTTTTCAATCGACAGAGGCAACAACAGTCAGACACTTTGATGATAGAGGCATCATTTTGTTTCACGTTGAATGGTTTTTTTTCTTTGAGTTACTGGAGCAACAAAACTAGAGAGAATTTTTGCATGCAGAACATTCTAAAGGTTCAAGATCAGGATCGAGTTGAATCCATTTCGTATTTAGAGGGAGTGTTGAAAGTAGCAACAAGAAATGATAAAAATAGAATCCATAAATTCTAGTTTAATTTTTCCTTGAATTAAAATCGAGTTCTATCTCATAGAAACTTGTAATAGTTAACTATAGTGACTTGACTTAGTTAACTTATGAATTTTGAGTTGGAAGTCTTTCTGAAGTCATGTATATGTGTTCCCTATATTATAGGGGTCTAGAATAAGCTAAGTATGAGTTGCAATTACTTACTTTATTGAGTTAAGTCCAGTTAAATTAGTTCCAAACTTTTTGAGGAACTAATAGTCAGTTGGTGTACTAATACATTAACTATTGCTACTCCAGTTAAATGAAGATTCCCTGATCAGAAACTCATGCATGTTGATTATGACAAATACCCAATTGAGACTAGTGTGCAGGGACAACATACTATTTGTTGTATAATTTTTTGAGTTGTACAAATTTTGAATGAAATCAGGAACTAAAACTATAAGGGATTGCACAGTTTTGGATTCATTGGTTTCCCTTTAAGATGGGCTAATCAGCCATAGGAATTGTGCAAGGAAATAGGGACTTGGAGAGCTAGAGAATTGGTTAAGTGTTGACAAAGAGCTTGCTTGTGAGTTGAAGATTGATCATACTGAGTGTTGGGATTGTTCTTGTGAGAACACACATTGTATTATCATCTTGCATTTCTGATTAATGTAATATATATAGTAGAGGTTTTGAGTTGTGGCTTTCCCCAGGAAAACTTATTGTGTTATGTGTCATTGATTTGTCTTCCTCTTTCTATTATTTTTTTCATCGATTTATTGGCTTTCACTGATTGAAATTAGAAGCATATTCTTGTCCTGTTCTTTTGTAAATTGCATGATCTAGTCAATCTACAGGAAAGTCTACACATATAATCTTCAGTTTTCACATCTGTTATCTTCCTCCTCTCAGGATTCTATGGGCCCCTAATTCCTTTCTTTAAATAAATATTAGGCTCTTGGTTTTATTAAGACCCTAAACCCTATTGAGTAAGATTAGGGTAAGAAATCATATATTTCAAAGGAAAAATCAAAGGCCTTTGTTGAAGTCACAACTAGCAAACAAAAATCCATTGTCGAGGCGTTTAGAGCCATGGACCTTGTTAGGGTTCCATGGTGATTTTTGTCTAACTCAGTATTCGAGGCATCATTGACCCTGTAAACAAACTGGTTGTGTGGTACCTTATTGAGAAAATTAGTCTTGATGTGTTATTTATGAAAGAAACAATGATGGACATATTATAGTTTTTTATATGCAGTTGGGAAGTCTCGGGGTATTGTTTCTAGCTAGAATGCTTCAGATTGTCTCGTATTATTATCATGGTCCAATAGACACATGCTGGTAGCTGAACTTTGGTTACAATCCCTTAATTCTCATTTTTCACTCTACCACATTTATGGCCCTTTCACTTAGGTTAGGCATTTCTAGGAGGACATTATAACTCTTTTGGCCTCATATCCTTATGATATTATTATAAGTCATGATATAAATATTACTTTAGGGATTGGTGAGGTCTAGGGTCCGACAACCGGGATCCATAAGAAGACCTTTTCACAAAAATATTGGATTATTGGGAAATTGTGTACCCTATTCCCCCTAAGTTGCTCTTGAATTGGAAGAATAACATAATTGGCCACAATAGAATCTCTAAGCACCTAAATTGTTTATTATTTCTAAACCTTTGGTGGAATTTCATTTCATAATTCTTCAAGAGGTCCATCTGATCATTGTCCAATTATGCTTGAAACTAAGCCGACTAGTCATAAGACTCCTCCCCCATTAGCTTGAGGATCCCTCCTTCATTTAGGAGATTCAAGGATGTTGGAGGCATTATGATCCTAATAGTCATAGCTCACCTCCTTTGAAATTTTACCTCCTTTTAAATTTTAGGAGAACCTCAAATGTGTAAATGCAACTAGTATAACTTGGGGAGGGAGGAAGAGGGAACTAGAATCAAAGCAATTAGTTTATATAAAATCTCAAATTAGGGTGACCATAGAAGGATCAGATTATGGTTTAGGAAAAGAGGAGTATAAATCCCTTCTATTGGATTTGGAAAATAAAAAACATTCAATCCTCCTATATCACGAAAATGAGTGGAAGATGAAGAGAAGGGCCCTTTGGATGTAAGATGGTGATGAAAATACCAAAACTTTTCACCAATTTTCCAATCATTGAAAAGTAATAAACACAATTTGGTTTATTAAAAAGGAAGATGATTCATCGATCAACTCCTTCTAAGATATTGTTGAGATAGGTGTTTCACACTTCAAGCACATCTTTAGGGATAATAGTGGACTAAATATTGATCATATCCTTATAACTGCATCTTATTTCCTGAGGTTTGTTGAGGATGAAGATAATGTCATTCGCATGTCTGAAGTATTTGTGGAGGAGTTGGAAACCACTTCACATGATTTCCAAAAAGGAAAGAATCAAGGTCTAGATGGTTTTCCAATATAATTGTACATATCCTACTTTGGCTTCATAGGGAAAGAAATTCCACAAGTGGTTGCATAGTCTAGGAAAAATGGTTATATTCTAGCTCCCTTTAACACCACCTTCATTTCTTTGATCCCAAATATTGATAATACGACATGTTTTGATCACTTTCGCCTCATCTCTCTCTATATTTCCAATTATAAAACTATTTCAAAGGTCATTTCTTCCCATATCAAGATAATACTTTCTAACCATGTTTCTCCTGAACAATTTGGTTTTCCACATGGATGGAAAATTCATGATGCCATTAGTATTTCTTCGAAAAATATTCATCCAATTCATAAGAAAAAAATATATGCTATGGTGTACAACATAGACTTCTCTAGACTTCTCAAGAGCCTTTGATTTTTTAAATTGGATCCACATTCAACCCTCCTTCATCACCTTGGGTTTTATAATGATTTCATTACCTGGATCTACAGTTGTATCAACTTTTTAAGGTCTAAGGTAGGGATGCCCTTTGTCCCCCCAACCTTTTGTCTTGGTTGCTAGAATCCTCACCAAGCTTATTTCTTCAGCCTATTTTGAGAGAACTTTCTATGGCGTTTATATAAGTGTATACCTTTACATATCTCACCTTATTTTTGTGGATGGAATTCTTATTATATATGAAGAAAATATCCACTATATACAATGTTTAAATATTATTTTGAAGGGTATAGTAAGGCCACTAGGATGATCATTAATCTAGATATGTCCTCTCTGTTCTATTTTGGAATATCAGACTAGGCCAAACAACAGTTGGTTAGGATTCTAGAAGCAAAATTAGAGGACATTTCTAGTGGTTTAAAATATTTAGGGTTTATGCTTACGCCAAATAATTACAAAAAATCTAATTAGTTTTGGCTTGTTGCTAAAATTGAAAAGAGAATCATGGCCTATTGCAACAAATATCTTTCCTGTGCAGGAATATTGGTACTTATCAAAAATTTTATTGAAGTTAACTTGATTTTCTAGGACACTCTAGACTAGATTCCCAAGGGGATTATTAAAGGAAATATACATATACCCTTTTTTTTTATTTGGCGAGGGAAAGAGGATAAGAGGACCTTTTCTCTATCCTATTGGAAGTCAATCACTCTCCTAGAAAATGCTTGGGAGTTTTGGCTTGAAGAATCATTTATAATTTTCATCAACTTCAGTAGGTAAGACTATCTTGGGATTTATTTTAGGTGAGGGTCTCTACGTAAAATGCATATATAAGAACTATGTTTCTCCTCATCCATTATTTGATTGGATTCATTCAATTTCCACTTCTGCATCAAGGGGATCGATCATATGGAAGGTTATCATTACTGTGTTCTCTCTCATTTGACATGGTCTTTGCTAGATCTCTAGGTTGGCTATAACTAGCAGTCCCTTATGCCTAAATTTTTATTTATGTTTTTAAATGATCACGAAATTTTCTATCTTATTGTTATCTCATGTCACTCTCAGCATGGGGGGCATTAAGTGTGGGCATCCATTTATGAATTTGGTATTGTATATGATCCATATTGGATCATTATATTATTTTCCATCCATATCGATGCATTTTGAGTGAAAAAAGTGGAGGAATCAGCTCATGAGACTTTTTTTACCAACAGGAACTAGTTTTGAAAAACGAGGTCTAGAACCTTCCAGGAGCATTTTGAGGAATCAAATCACATTTTTTAGAGGTAAATTTATCTTCTATAATTTATCACAATTTCATGTTATTCTACACACAGATATCTTTTCAAAGATTCAAGAAGCACATCAATCAGAGTCGATATGCAAAAGTTATGCCACTTAGAAGTTGACCTTCCTATTTTCAAAACTATAGTTCAATAGGATGTCGCATCAGCCCCCATTATTCATGGAAAAGGGGCTAGACACATGATTATGATGTAAATGAATCTATAATATTATATATTGTAACTCTACTTAAGAGTTGATGTAGTCAAAATTAACCACTAGAAGGCTATCGGGTTGTGTTATAACTAGACCACAAGGAGGAAGAGACATTCCTTTCTTTCAAGAGAATTTTGTTTGATAGCTGATCAAATATAGCCAGGAGAGATAGGAGGTAGAGCACACAAAGAGGATATGTGCACTATAGAATCCCATAGGCCACATGCATTAATTTTTTGTACTTGCAGCCATATTTCCAGATAGAGAAAGTGAGTGAAGCAACCTCTCCTTCCAGCTGGGATTTCTCCCGAAAGGGTTTCCCAGAGAGCATATATTGTGTATAATGTTTGTGTATGAGCTTATTTTTTCATTATCAAATTTTATGCATAGTTTCCAGTTGCATGCATGCAATAATTATAGTTAAATCTACATATTTTAAAGTGTAACAAAACTATATTAGTGTAGAATGTCATATTTTTAATATAATATTATCAAATCTATTGTGACGAATTGTCTAGTGGAATATCCATAATAGTTTATAGATCATTTGGTATTAGAACTAGTTTCTTTGGGTATTTTTTGGATATTATAAGGATCTAGATCGAGAATGCCGAAAAATTGTGAAATGCTAATCATGGCCAACAATTCTATAAATGAATCTTGTGATCCTGAAGAGGTGAGGTTTACGTGGTTGTAACAACAATTCGTGGATATCAACCACAATGTAACCATCCTCATGGTGACCTTAAACAACAATCTAGAGATATTTGGAGAATATAGGGTTTCAATGTAGAGGAAAAATCAAAATGGGGACTAGAAGATCAGGTAGAAATGGAGAACCAGTAAAAAAAAGGACTTGAAAAACATCAACCTAGTTTGAGTGTTGTGAACCAATAAAAAACCATGTTTAAAGTGGAATTAAAAGTTGATATCAGGCAATAACATGGTGATATCAACACTCTGAGGCTGAACCACTAGTTGCAGTAACTTGAAGTTTATTTTAACATCCATCAGATTGAGGAAGGAAAAATATCCCATTCGTGTAGCTGAAATTAGAGGTCCATGCATTGACTTGGTAGGAGAGCCAAATGAAAACCCTCAAGCTAGAGGGAGAACATCTAGTGACTAAGTTGGAGTATTTAAAAACCCTCATTAAGTCACATTTTAACCCATTGGGTATGTGGAGGATTAGTGGATCCAGTGGCATTACTTTAGGCAAAGGTCGGGCCAAAGCATGCAAGAGTACACAATGAAATTTAGGAAGATGGTTATATTGTTAGGTATCTCTCCAAAGAACCCAAAAGTACTCATAAAGTATTTGGGCAGTTTGCACCACCGTCTATGTGAGCAAGTGGTGTGTTTTGAAACTAGCTCACAAAAACATAGAAAATATATATCAACGACTTCAAAATCAGCCTCTTTAAGGGGGAAACCTTATTTACATTACACAAATGAACAATTCTTGGATAATACAAATGACAAGACATCCTTTCTATATATAGGAGTCTAAGGGGTCCCAGTACAATCGGAGTCTATGTAACAATAATATTGTAGGGGCACAACAATAACAATAGTGGAATTCTATGGGGCATAATAATAACAACATGGGAACTATAAAGGCACAATAATACAATAAGGGGATTGCACTAATAACAATAAGGGGTTACACTAGTAGTATAGGGACCTAACATGTCCCTCTTCTTCAAAAAGTGTTTTCCTCAACGCTTGAGTAGTTACGGATGCTTCTGTATAAAATTCTCTTCCTCCCATGTGGAATCTTCAATGGGTAAGTTCTTCCACTTGATGAGATACTATGAAATTGATCAATTTCGTAGCTGTCGATTTCTTGTTTTTGTGACTGCTTCACATTCCAATATTATTCTTCCTTCCTCTCCAAGTTCTAGCCATATTGCTTGAACTGGGATCTTCTCACCTATAACCTTATTTAAGCATGAAACATGGAAAATTGGCTACACTCGAGAAGATGCAGGAAGCTCCAATTTGTATTCCATAGTACCAATCTTTTGTAACACCTTGTACGGACCATAATACTTTGGTGATAATTTATTATCCTTCTTATCTTTCTTTTAGGATCTCGATCTTGAATCTGTTGTATCTCTGAAATTTCGGATCTCCAAGGTCTAGAATTGCAACCTATGGTATCCCTCTTCATCCTCCTTCCAATGCCTAAAGTCTTATGGAAAGTCGATTCTCCGAGAAATAGTTATGGCCAATCTCCCAAGATGTCCTGGTTATATACGTTTTCATTAGAGCGAACATGTATGAAGTGCCATGTGTCACTGTTTTGACCTTCGGACCTAAACCCAATATACAAAGAAGTAAAACCTGTCCTCTTTTTGTAACTTCTTACAGAATTTCAATATGATGCTCAAAGAGACAGTTATGAAGATTTTCCCAAGGTCACCTATTTGGGATGTAATTCAGGAGCCTGCAAAAACCCTACATGCCTCAGACCATATCTCCAAAACTAGAGCAAAACAAGATCTAAAATTTGGGGTTGAGTTGCACTAAGATTTCAGCTCAAATGGGTTTTAATGTAAGAGTTTGAACCTTCATAGAAACAAAAATATAGCAAACATGCCATGATTAGCTACTTGAGATTTAATTTAGGAGCTTGCAAACACCCTAATTTCCTCAGATGATATCTCTGAAAATATAGCGAGACAAGATCTGAAATTTGTACTCGAGATTCAAAATGATTTCAGCTCAAATGGGTTTTTTTTTAGCTTCTGAAAGTTTGTAGCAAAAAATCTATAGAAAAAATTCCACGATGGCTTGTTTGGAGAAGAAAAACTCTAGAATGCAAAGCTCTGATACCAAATGTTATGAAACTAGCTCACGAAAAGATAGAAAATATAGACCAATGACTTCAAAATTATCCTCTTCGAGTGGGCAACCTCATTTACATTACAAAAATGAACAATTCTTAGATGATAAAAATGAAAAGACCTCCTTTCTATATATAGGAGTCTAAGGGGTCTTAATACAATCAGAGCCTACATAACAATGATATTGTAGGGGCACAACAATAAAAATAGTGGGCATATATGGGGCATAATAATAATAACATGGGGACTATATGGGCACAATAGTATAATAAGGGGGTTGCATTAATAACAACAAGGGGTTACACTAGTAGTATAGGGACCTAACATGGTGTTTTTGAAGCCCAAATCGGTGGACGAGGCTTGTGTACAGGCACAATACTTGAAGAACATAGGCCTGAAAAGGGTGTCATTCGATTGAGTACATCACCTTGTGGGTCGCCCATCATCATTGTGCCAAAGAAGGATGCAACTTTGCGGATGTGTATAGATTACAAGGCATTGAAAAAAATCACGCTCAATAACACATACCCCCTACCTAGGATAGATGATCCACTAGATCAGTTGCACCAAGAAAAGTACTTCACCAAGTTGGACTTGTAGTCTGGATATCACCAAGTTTGAGTCAAATAAGAATATACATGGAAGACCACCTTCAAAATTAGCAAAGCATTATATGAGTGGTTAGTCATGCCATTTGGCCTATGTAATGCACTAGCTACATTTATGAGGTTGATGAATGATGTACTATGTACTTTTATAGATTCATTTGTTATTGTCTATTTGGATGATATATTGGTATATATTGCTACATGGGAGGAGCATATGTCACATTTGACGCAAGTGGTGGAAAAATTGAAGAAATACCAGCTGCAATAAAATCTCAAGAAGTGTGAGTTTGCACATTAGTCTTTAGTGTATCTACCGTATGTGATTGATAGAGGAGAACTAGAGATAGATCATGCCAATATGGAGTCGATCATAAAATGGCTGGTTCCTACTAATGTTTCTAAGGTTAGGAGTTTCATTGGGGAAGCACAGTACCCGAGGAAGTTCACAACCTCAATTTTAGCGGTAGCAGCACCGCTCCATATGCCATAACAACAAGTGGTAAGAGTTTCTAGTGGGAAAAATGTCAACAAAGGGATTTTTAAGAGCTAAAGAAGAACATCAACCAAGCACCAGTTTTGGAATTACCAAACTTGCTGTGACCATTAAAGTGGAGACAAATGCAAGTGGGTATGTTATAGGATTTGTCTTGATGTAGGAAGGAACGTATGTATGCTACCATTTCGAAGTATTTCATGGGGCAATCCTTAACTATCCTACCCATGACAAAGAGATCTATGCCATGGTGCAAGTTCTGAAGAAGTGGAAGAATTATCTCATGGAAAAGGAGATAGTAATCCACACAGATCACCAGTCATCATAGTGCTTGGAGGGCCAAAGTAAGCTATAACAGACCAATCATTACAAGTGGATGGGGTTTTTACAATAGTTTCATTTGGTGATCATGTATAAGAAGGGAAGCACAAACAAGTTTGCCAACATGATTTCAAGGCCACCAACCTAAAATATCACAACTTTTTGGACTCTTATGCACATGGATCTGTTATCGGGAAATCTAGTGTCTATGCAGAGCTTCTAGTCCCACTAAGGCTGGTAGCTACCTTAGAAACAAACAAACTAAAACCACTTTCATTTTCCTTTATGAGAAGTAGATAAGAGGGGAATAAAGGAGGCCAACCTCTGTCTTGTGCTTGGTTCCTTGATTGATTCCTCTCCCTTCTGATAGATCTTTACCACTCGCTTCCTCGTCTACCCAACTTCAAAGAGCACCTGTGGAATCAAAGCAGCATAATACTATCCAAGAATGGAGATCTACTGTCATAAACAATATAGGACCAAATATATATTGACCACACAAATGCATATATCATCAATCATACAAGAATGTGGAGGAAAACTTGAATAGCTTTATTAATAATCAAGAATAGCAAAGAGGATTACAACCAATTGTTCTGACCCAGCGCCATCCTCTCAGCAATAAAGCCCTTCTTCACCTCATGAAAAGCTTATATCACCCAACACTATGATGTTACACCAAGAAACCAGCAGCACTTCCTTACAAGATACAAAATTCCAGCCTCCAGATCTCTGGGATGAGGGATCCATATATAGATGTTTGCAGGGGGGGTGAGTCAGCTTTTGAGATTTGATTAGTGTCCTCTCTCTGATAGTTCTTGATTCCACTTGGAGATTGATGATCTCTTACTCATCCCTGGGCGAATGTAGAGAGGCAAGTGTCACAGGAGAAGTTTCTGGAAGATTCCATGATCCTCCACCTTGCAGATTGACCCTGCCATTTGTCCACTCTCGCCCATCGCACCCCATAGAAGGGATTTTCAGTATGCATCGCACCTCCCGTGTGCATTTAGGTGGGATGCAGTGCACTTTGACCATGGAGCAGGTGAGATGGTCTGGTTTTGACCAGCTCTGAGTAGTTTTTCATGGAGAACATCTGGGAGATGATGTAATCAGCTGACCTTGTTCTTTTAGGGGTAGGAACAACACTTTTAGGGACTTAAGAGCCCTTGGTTTATGGACATTTATGATTGGGGTTGTAGTGCCCAAAAATGTCTATAACAGTTTCCCCCTAAAGCATTAGGTTGTTAATCTTTTGATGTCGGGTGAAATGCTTTATCATGAGGATCTGAAGTTTCTTCGAGCTGGAAGGTGACCTGTAATAAGATACAATACAATACATTATCTTCATAATATTTTCATGATCTAGCTTAGGCAGGCATTCCCATGCTCAACTTTATAAATCCATTTTCATGTACTTAAGGTAGACAATCGTCTGTGTGCAGACTGATGATTCTGGTAGAGCCATCATCCCTTGGATTGGATGATTATCTGTGTAGCAATGATGTATATTTGATGTCTTTATGTTCCTAAATATATATCACAGCCCAGATGGATGAAACTAGATCTGGGGTCTTCAATCTCATTCGAACTTCACGCAAAGTACAAGTCGATCCATGTGAGAGATGTTCTGGAGTCGAACATGGAAATACATCACCTGATTACCAGCCAATGATGTAAGTTGTTAGCAGGTGCGAGAGGAATCACTGATAATGATGATGACCCTCAAGGTACTACAGTACAACTCATGTGGTGTGAATAAGGGACTTGGCGTCAAACAACATGCAAAATCTTTCGGTCGAAGGCCATTGATGTAAACCTATCGTCGGAAGTGAGAAATTCAAATTTGAGGCATGCAAGCTTCAAAGTACTTAAAGGGTTGTTCCTAGATCGACTTCTTGGATAATGAGACGATTTCGACAAGAAGTGATCTTGTCATAGGAGGGCCTTAGTTAATCCCACATCAATGACACAGAATGGAGTAAATGATTTTAATGGAGGTCAAAACGATCTGATGATATAAGGTTCAGGGTGGTGGTCATGAAAGAACGGAGCATAAATGTATTGCAGTGGATGAGACACAGGTGAATTCTCTGAGCCACTTCTCTTGAACATATCAACAACATAGACATGATGGATTGGTAGTGTTAACCCCAAATGTGGATGATGTGATGGATCCATGGTGATATGATCAGTGAACAGAACAACCCAACCCGACTCGGATGCAGAGTGAAAGTTTCATGTTCAAGAGCGACTTGCTACCAATAAAGTTTCTTCAAGTTTTCTTCCAAATTTTTCCCTAGTCATTGCTGACCAGTACCTCTTTATTTTTTTCAAGCTTGAGGAGGATAACATGTGCTTGTTCCATAATTTACCCTTCAGGAAAACCCATCACTATTTTTTAACGAGCGTAGCGATAGTGAAACTCGTTCTTGTCTGTATGGACAAGTTTGTCGCTATTCGGTTTTAACGAGTTTAACGAAAAAGATAACTCGGTCCTTTTCAATTTTAGAGAGTCTGAAAAGGGACGTAAAGAAAACTCCAATAATCCTTTTTCGTCATATAATCCCTTAAGTCTGAAAAAGTATAAAACAATACAAAAGCGATGAATTTTCGGTACTTTTAACGAGCTAAACAAAACAAGCGCTCGATCTTTTTGTGTAATAATCCCTCAAGTCCAAAAAGATTAAGATCTAAAGGAGGGATAGCACTTCCGGTCACTTTAATGAGCTGGAGAGGCCAATTACTTGGCAATCTTTTCATATTTTACGAGTTAGTTGAAAAGAGCTTAAAGGAGACTCGTTTTTTGAGGAACGAGTGATAAATTTGGGTAGCAACTAATTCTAGGTAAGGTTTGGAATTTTCCAATCACGACAGTGTCACAAGGATGGCTAACAGGATCACTCTTTGCAGCTGTTCCTCAAAAAGGGTAAACAATCAAATGGAGGTGAATGATCGGCCAATACAGAGTGGAGGTGATGATGAGAACACAACCAAGGCTTCAAAGGCTGATGATAATGCATTCACGATGGTTATTTACTATAAATTGGTTCATTTTTTAATGAGCTTAAACTCTGGGGGAACGTTTTCTCATTTCTTATGTTTATTTTTTAACGAGCTTGAATTTCGCGTTAAAACTGCTTGATCCAGTCGTATAATAAGGATGTCTCATTTAAAATGGCATTTTTCAAAGCTTTGCCCCACATCCTTTCTTTATGCAAGTTAGGAGACGACCAATCCTACGAGTTTAAAGGGTTAGAGGACCTACAAATTTAAAAAATAAATGGTCACTCTTCGCTTGCACACCAAAAGGTTTGCATACCCCCAGATATAGCGAAAAATTTCCAAGTTACCAAAGATTGTTCTATCCGCATCGCGGACAAAACACTTCCTTGGCGATGTCTACCATAATAAACAAAGGTGAGTGGCGCGAGTGGCTCCACTCACATAACTTTGACGTAGGAATCGTATTCCAGTCTAACCTCATAAACTAGTCATATATCCTTCGCGGAAACCTACCGTATACCCAAGGTTTTCCTATCGAAATGGACCCGAGTGCATGCCCCCTGGGTTTCAGTCATGTCCTCCAAATCACTCGCGCTCATCAGGTGGACGGACTGGGGATTGATGAGACATTCCTTGTGTGAAAAGACCATTCAGGGATGGTATTTGACTATTTTCTATGTGCGAACCGGGGAATGAAAGCTGTTCTATGAGCTTGACCACTCTTCCTTCATGCGGAAAACACATTACTCTAAAGAGTGAGGAGACAATGGCTCCCATGTAATAAATATAGTCACGTCCAAGGAGTAGACTATAATCCAGGGGTCCTTGGACTACCATTATATTCATGTGAACATTTTTCCTTCTCAATGTTATCGACACATTGGGTAGGATCCCTAACAGTTGACTAGATCCTTTGTTAAAGCCTGTTAGATTTCTCATTTAAGGCAAAATCAATGGCGAACCAAGCGCTTTCCAAGCAGTTGAGGAAAGGATACTCATAAAAGCCCCTTCATATATGATGGTACCGGCCATGACGATTCTATATATTTGAGCAATGATTCGAAATGGTACACTAGCTTGTAAGCGGGGTCTGCCTAGTAGATTCCAATCGAAGGACAACTAGGTTTCTTGGTGTTATAGAAATTTTTGGGAACTACAACCCCAAGCATGAAATGTCCATAAACCAAGGGCTCCTATGTCCCTAAAAGTGTTGTTCTAACCCCTAAAGGAACAAGGTCAACTCATTACAGCTTCTCCCAGAAGTTCTCCATGAAAAACTGCTCAAAACTGGTCAAAACAAGATCATTTTAGCTGCTCCATAGGCAAAGTGCGTTGCATCTCACCTAAGTACACTTTGTGGGTGTGTTGCATTTTAAAAAGCCCTTCTATGGGGTGCGATGGGTGAGAAGTGACAAATGGCAGTGTCAATCCGTGAGGTGGAGAGGCATGGAATCTTCTAGAAACTTCTCTTGTGACACTTGCCTCTCTGAATTCGACCAAGGATGAGTAAGAGATCATCAATCTCCAAGTGGAAGCAAGAACTATCAAAGGGAAGACACTAATCAAATCACAAGCTGACTCATCTCCCTTACAGATATCTATATATGGATCCCTCATCCCAGAGATCCAGAGGCTGGAATTTTTCATCTTGTAAGGAATTGTTGTTGGTTTCTTGAGAAAACATCATAGTGTTGGGTGATCTAAGCTTTTTATGAGGTGAAGAAGGGCTTACTTGCTGAGAGGATGATGCTGGGTCAGAACAACTGGTTGTAACTCCCTTGGCTTCTTCTTGATTATCAATAAAAGTTATTCAAGTTTTCCTCCATACTCTTGTGTCATTTATGTTTTATGCATTTGTATGGTCAATTTACATCTGATCCTAGATTGTTTATTATTATAGATCCATGTTCTTGTATAGTGCTATGTTACTGTGATCCTACAGGTACTTTGTGAAGTTGGGCGTACAACTGAGCAAGTAGCAAAAGAGTATCAAGAGAGAGAGGAATCGAACTAGGAGATAAGCGCGAGACATAGGTTGGTCTTCTTTGTTCTTCTCTCATCTATATTTCATAAAGGAAAAACGAAAGTAGCTTTACTTTGTTTGTTTCTAAGGCAGCTACCACACCTTAGTGGGATAAGCAGTTCTGTGTAGACACTTTTCCCTGTAACAAAATGGCGACTCCACTAGGGACGAATTAGGTTGTTTATTTATCTTCCTTGTTGTTTGTTTTATAAACTTACAAACAGAGCCTGAAGTCGAGCTAGGTAGCTTTCAAACTGCATTTTCTATGCAAATGCAAAGTAGGTAAATGCCGCTTTAGTCAATCTCCGCGTTTTGTTTATAAATTAAACAACTAATTTACAAACTCTCTGATTGCCCCTTGTGGTAGCTCTAGTAACCTCCTTAGATCTACCCCTGATTGTTGCTTTACTGATTACCATTTGCTCGGCCAAAACCCATGAACTGAACTGCAAACTGTGACCCAGAACCCAAGCAAAGTCTCGTCTCTGGACCAGCACAAGTGCTGTTCTGTGAATCTGAAATTTAGTGCACTTCCCGAGTGTAGTAGGTGCGCTGCATTTCAAGTTCACTGTGTTACAAGTGCGCTGATTAGACTAGGCATTGTTTAGTTTTGGTTTCTGTGATTCATTCTTTTCAGTTCTATTCATGAATTTTGATGCCTATAATCAATATATCTCTATTTGAAACCCCTTTTCCTTGTTCTTATTCTGCCTCCAATGTGCAAAGAACTGTAACTGTTTTTGTGTATTTGTTGAGTCATTTCCAGTTCTCCTTTGCAAAAAGTAACGTAATTGTACTGTCATCCTTTGATTTGAAAGTGTCGCAAGTGTCATTTTCAGTCATAGGAAAGAGTTTTGTTGCTATTGATGGTCGATTACCCTGTTACTATTGTATTTGGTCTAAATTTATAGTTTTTCTAGTGTCGAAAGCAAGTATTCATTTCCGAATCATAAAGTGTTGTGATTGTCTACATTTTTTATTTTGAAAAGAAACTTGTTAGTAATTTTTGCTTGAAAAATAATACAGATTTGCACATTAGCTTTCTTTTTAACATTCACATACTAAGAAAGCCGAAAATAAATACATGCATGTGCATTTGCATTTAGACTGTTTGATTGGTTTGATTAGGACAGTGCATTTAGTGTGTTCTCTTTGCTCTTTGTGAAATAATACTATCTCCCTTTCCTTAGTAGCTAGGATTTTCATTGCACAAAGAAGATAAAAGACTATTTATCATATTCGATTGCATTTTAGGAATTGTTCATTTACATCTCGCGGTGAACCTGAAAGGAAAATTTCTTAAGCAAGATCAACTATAAAATAAATTTAATGAATTTAACAAGGCTTTGGAACCTAATGCACAACATCTAGAAGTCTAGGCTAGAGACGTATTCCGGCTTCGTAAAGCCTGGTAACTGTTGTTCTCACTGATGGTTGGGTGATTCCTCCACTTTGAGACGATAAGTGTCAGTACGGACTTGTGCTCCCACGTACTATCGAGTATATTTTGGAAGACCACAATAGGCTTAATCCTTTATCCATAGGAAGCCGTGTCTGCCACCCTATCGATCGCAATGCACTGAACACAACATTCGGGAAGATTGACTGCCGTACCATAAAAAGTATTCTGCAGTTTTGCGATTGGTTTGGTAATCCCTCTACCTAGATTTCTAGAGCAGTCCCTTTCGTTCCTTTTAAGACTCCTTAACGAAAAAGGTCCATCTGAGCACTTGTCACCTCAGGCTCATTAAAAATCGAAGGCGATTAGAGTCATCTTTTGTTTTTTCTCAACTATTTAAAATTGAAAAAACAAGTTGTGTCAAAGCGTCTAAAATTTATTTTAAACGAAATAATCATCACCCTTTCCTACGTTGATCTCAAGTTGAGAAAATGGAACCCACCAACCAAGGAATTCCCCTTGGAGGAAATCCTAGTCCCTTCCCCTCTTGGGGAGATGTTGGTGCACCCCATATGGCCACATTGTCGCTTCCAGGATTGACAATCGGCTTGCCCGTATGGCTCTTCTCAACCTCTGTCGTTTAGAACACTGCAATTCCTCAACAATTGAGTCAGCAACTAGACGAATCCAGAGTTACCCACCAACCTTCTACTTCCTCCAATTCTTCCTCTCCTCCTTCCTCTTCGCTTGATGGGGTTGGTAAAGCCAAAAATCAAGTACCTGAGAAGAAGAAGGAAAAGAAGAAGAGAGAGAAGTAGAAGAAGGAGCCAAAAGCAAAAGGGAGCAACCAAGCGTCGTCTAGCGAAAATCCAGACACTGCACCGACCAGGCCTAAATCGCCATGTGTCATTTGCAAAGGAGACCACTGTCATAGAGATTGTCCCTGCATCCCTCAGATCTTAAGGGGCTAGTCTCCACGTTTGCACAACCCAGTGTCGCCAACCTCTGATGATCATGTTGAAAACACACCGTCGACTAGTGAAAGTGAAGCCCCAGGACAAAAAGGAAAATATAGATTTCCTTGTAAACTATGCGAAGGCGATCATGCCTTCCACCGTTTTCCCTTCTTAGACGAGGCTAAAAGAGTTTTGGATGATCATCCGGTTTCACCATTACGACTTCCTCCTGGATATAAAAAACACTTGCCAAGTCTGTCACTAGTTGAAAATACGGTTGACCCACCTAGGTGGTCAGCTGAAGCATCTATCATTGAAGACAAACCATCTGAACCCATACCAGACGAAAGTCAAAAGGTCGAGGTGGCAGTTGACCCGGTCTTGCCTTCAGAGGTTCCATCTTCAGATGATACAGTCACAGAAAAGAGTAAGGGTGACACCGTCCAAATTCTTTTCGTAAGCACAGACTTCGATGAACATGGGGGCAATTTACCCATTCCTTTACCGCAGGAAGGAATTTCATCAGAGTCGTACCCGCCTGTCTACTTGGTCCCACCTCCAAGCAACCTAGTTGTTTCCTTCAACTGGAATCAACTAGGCAGACCCCGTTTACCGGCTAGTGTACCATTCCGAATTATTGCTCAAATATATAGAATGGTTATGGCTGGTACCATCATAGATGAAGGGGCTTCGGTGAGTATCCTTTCCTCGACTGCTTGGAAAGCGCTTGGTTCACCATCGCTTTTGCCTGAGATGAGAAATCTAATAGGCTTTGACAAAGGAACCGGTCAACCGTTAGGGATCCTTCCCAATGTGCCCATAACATTGAGAGGGAAAACCGTTCACATGAACGTAATGGTAGTTCAAGGACCCCTGGATTATAATCTACTCCTTGGACCAGACTATATTTATTGCATGGGAGCCATTGTCTCATCACTCTTTAGAGTAATGTGTTTTCCGCGCGAAGGAAGAATGGTCAAGCTCGTAGACCAGCTTTCATTTCCTGGATGACACAAAGCAAATAGTCATATGCCATCCCTAAATGGTCTTTTCACACAAGGAATGTCTCATCAATCCCCAATCCGTCCACCTGATGAGCGCGAGTGATTCGGGGGACATGACTGAAACCCAGGGGGCATGCACCCTGGTCTGCTTCGGTAGAAAACTTCGAGTATAGGGTAGGTTTCCACGAGAGATATATGACTGGATTGTACTCCCGTCCATGATTGGAAGAGGGGGTTAGACTGAAATAAGATTCTCTCGTCAAAGTTATGTGAGTGGATTGTCTCACCTTTGTCTATTTCGGTAGACATTGCGAAGAAATGTTTTGTTTACGCTTTGAATAGAACAATCTTTTGTAACCTAAAAGAGGTAGACCTTTCCTGATAAAACAAATGTTTTGTTGGAGATTTGAAAGGTGACCTTGAAACTCTGTTTTATACCTGGGGGCATGCAAGCCTTTTGGTGTGCAATGGAAGAGCGACTATTTATTTTTTAAAATTGTAGGTCCTCTAACCCTTTAAACTCGTAGGATTGGTCGTTTCCTAACTTGCATAAAGAAATGATGTGGGGAAAAACTCTATAAATTTCCATTTTTAAATGGGACATTCTTATTATACGACTGGATTAATCGAGAAGTTTTAGCACATAGTTCAAGCTCGTTAAAAAATAAACATAAGTCATGAGCAAATGTTTCTCCCCGCGTTTAAGCTCATTAAAAAATGAACTATTTCCCCGTAAATAACCATCGTGAATGTAATACTTCAGCCTTTAAAGCCTTGGTCGTGCTCTCATCATCACCTCCATTTGATTGTTTACCCCTTTTGAGGAACAACTGCGAAGAGAGATCCTGTTAGACTCCATCTCATGTCGAGATTGATTCTTCTTCAAAACCCTGTTTTGAAGAAGAAATCATTAAATGTTTCTTTTTAGATTATGTAATTTGTTCTTCAGCTCTTCAACTGGCAGCATCTTCAAGCTCCTACCTCTGTAAAAGCAAAAAGAAAAAAAAGCATACATCAGACTTTACTGTTGACGAATTGGGTCAGGTTTTATCTTCATATGGTTTCAGATAAATTTCAGGACAATGTCTTTGTGCAATTATTTTGCTTCATCCAGTATCGTGTTGTGAAACAGAATGCTGACAATGCATTTTATGAGCTGCAAAATCCTCAAGAACAAGTTCAAGCTTATGTGTTTGATGTGGTTCGAGCAAATGTTCCAAAGATGAATTTGGATGAAATTAATTGAAACAAAAGGGCGATGTTGCCAAAGTTGTGTTAGAAACGCTTGAGAAAGCAATGGGGTTATATGGGTATAACATACAACAGATACTTGTGGTTGATATAGTTCCAGATCAGTACAGAAGGCAATGAATGGGATCAATGCAGCTCAACGACTTCAACTTGCAAGTGTTATGCTGGCCATGATGATTCCGGGCCTAGCGCTTCTTCCTCCAAAGGCTCATGTTTGTTTGACTGTTCTAAAGCTCGCAGTCTATTACAGTGATCTGAATACATTTCTCTGTGGGTTACATATCTCTTTGTCTAAATATTATTTCCAATTGACCGATTTGGAGAGATGGGTCCATCAGCAAGGATTTTCTTCAGTGAGAAAGGCTTCACACGTTTGCAGATTTTAGACCATATCTACTCTTTTACCAGGAAAACTTGTCATCAGATGAAATAGAAGTAGCAATTCATACAGATTCAAAGCACGCAGATCGCCTTAGACTTCTATATGCCAGCAACGAAGCATTAGATCTTGGTTATGTCCCAGTAAAGAGGAGTGAATTCCTTGGAAACCGAAGGAGTTTTGAAGCTTTGAAACAAGTTGACAGGGAGAACACTGGCCAGGTATATGAATTACGGCTTGGAGCATAATTTGCAGATTGTAAAACAAAGACTTCTACTGTATTGTATGGTGACTGTATCCTTTATGAGGGCTACTGGAAGGCGTTGCATATGCTTATATCCTTCATTGTTTGCAAGAAGAAGAGCACTTGTTACAGATGCTACTCGTGCACTCGACAAGGCAAAAAATGATCAGGTTTGATGAGAAGAGTGGCAACTTTTATGGCACAGAACTTGGACGTATAGCTAGCCACTTCTACATTCAGTATGTTAGTGTTGAGACTTATAACGAGATGCTAAGATAGTGAGCTTATAAATCTTGTGGCTCACTCACCCAAGTTTGACAATATTAGGGTCAGAGAGGAGGAGCATCATGAGCTAGAAACTTTACGCTACAAGTTATGCCCCTTGGAAGTGCGAGGTAGCCCTGAGGATAAATATGGGAAAATTTCTATTTTGATTTAGGCATATATATCACGTGGTACATTTAAAAGTTTCTCATTAGTTGCAGATGCCAATTATATAAGTCAAAGCCTTGGTTGAAATTATGCGTGCGCTATTTGAAATCTGTCTACGCTGAGGGTGGTGTCCAATGACTGCTCTTTTCTTAGAATATTGCAAAGCCGTGGATCGGCGGATTTGACCTCATCAACATCCTCTTAGGCAATTTGAGAAGGACCTCTCTCTAGAGATATTGAGGAAACTTGAAGATAAGGATGCTCGGTTAGACCATCTCTATGAAATGGAGGAAAATGAAATTGGTGCTTTGATTCACTATTTTCCTGGTGGAAAGATGATTAAGCAGTGTCTGGCAAGTTTTCCATTTATTCATTTGTCTACAAATATAAGTCCTATCACACGAACTGTGCTACAAGTTGAACTCGCAATATTTCCAAAATTTGTCTGGAAGGATCGTTTGCATGGTGCTGCTGAGCATTGGTGGATCTTGGTTGAGGATTCTGAAAATGAGCATATCTATCATTCGGAACTGTTCGCATTGACAAAAAGAATGGCGAGATCAGGTCCACAGAAACTTATATGTACCTATATTTGAAACATGTCCACCGCAATACTACATATGGGCCATTTGAGACAGCGCAGGCAGATAAGAGCACTCAACGAATACAACTGGCACAATGTGCACAAATGTGAAATTGTTAAAGATTTCAAACAGAAAACGAAGGTGAAAAGTAAAGACCCGAAACATACACAGCGACATATGTCATGAGCAGCGATTTAGGAACGAATTTTCCCTATTTTAATCCTTAGCCCTGATTCTATGAGATTTTAGCACCAGATTTGCCTCGAAATTAGCCAAATCATCAGCAGATTTAGAGGAAGAGGATCGCTGTAGTATTTTAGGATAGATGTAATGCTTTTTTGGGAATTTTTGTAATGTTAGTTGAAACAGCGCCCCTGTTTTGGGGGTTGATTTGTTGTTTTTGTTTTTAGTTGATTTAATGTATAAAAAATAATTTTTTGGGAGAAGCAGAGAGGGAGAGAGAGGAGAAAATTCTGAGCGCTGGAGGAGAACTGAGCTCCATTGTACAGTCTTTGACAGAGGGATTTTTAATGAAATTTCACAGCTCTAACTTCTGAGATCCCTGTGGTATGTTAATTTAGCATAGGTGTTTCTTGTGTTTCATATGTAATCTGTTATGTTCCATTTCACTACATGATCATATCTAATTGAACAAATGAAGTGTTAAAGTGAGAATTCATGCCTGCCATGCTCCACTTTTAAGTTTGTTCAATTCAATGTTTTCTTCTGTTTAAGGAGGATTCAAAGTTATTGTTTGCCCTCCTTAGCTCCTCACCAGTCTTGCCATCCCATTTAAAATCTAGATTTGATGCTAAATTCCTTGCCTACCTTGCCTCAGTCGTCAACCTGTGTTGTTCATTATATTTCTCTGTTTGAAGCTGTGATTTTTCCCATGCAGCCCAGAAAAACCCCATTATTTAATTAAAAACCCCAAATCAATCATTCTAATCAGTTTACTAGCCTAATATCAGTGTTACCTTGTTGGTCATCTCATCCCATTGAAGATCTGCCGAGATTGACCGGAGAGAGCCTTCTCCTGCCCCGTAGGGCTAGCTACGGGGCTGAATGGTTTGATGTTGCCTTGAGGTTTACCTTTCTCAGCCTGAGGTGAAATCTCAAGTGCTAACATATTGGCGACCATACTGGGGAGAACATTCAATTTGTTGATTGTCTTGTCCCAGTACATGCAATCAAGGTACAGATCTGATGCTGATGGTGGACAGTAGTCAGACACTTATGCAGGCTGAACCATTCACCTGGCGACTCCAACTCGATCCAGACATTCCAGTGCTTGCTGATCCATTCATGCAATGGAAGGGTATGTGGCAGACCCTGCCCTGTGTGAAGCTGTAGAAGAAATAAGAAATTTATTAGCAGCTATTAAATTGGATGAAGATGTTTACAGTACCTGGCTTCATTTGTTGAAATCTTCAAAGTCTTTCAAAATTGAATTGTGTGAGTTAATTGTTGAAAGAATTGAAGATGAGATTCAATGGTTAGATGAGCAAATCCAGTCATACGATTTCCAAGACCCTAAAAAGTTTTTGGAAATCCTTCCTCCATCGAAACAAGAAATCATAGACTTGCCTATAGAGGTTTACATTGACAATGTGCAGCTGGAAGTATGTGTTGCAGAGTTGGGGCAGCCAACAGAGTCCGGCTTCCGTGATCCTATTGCGGCATACATGGACACATTTTTTAGTTTGATTGTTATATCAGGCTGTCTTGTACGTGACCAGGGTCATTACTTACATGAAGGGCTCCCAGCAATTGCATCTGTGTCCTGGTGGAAGCATTCTCAAGGGGTGACATCATTCTCAGGTTTACTTGAATGGTTAATTTGGCACTTTAGTATTACCTGATCTATTGTTAGTACAGCTGATTAGAGTAGATGTTGTAAATAAATAAGCAGCTATATGGGCAGCATCTTGTTTTAGTTTGCTTCATGATTGTTTGAGTTCAGTTTCAGTTTTGTCGATGATGACTCCATTGCCTAATGGGTGGAGGCACTGTCTGCTCTCCCAAAGTTCTGTGGTTCTTGGCACCTCCACGGAGTGGCAGCTGCCATCCCAAGTGGAGCCAATGTTAGACTCCGTCTCATGTCGAGATTGATTCTTCTTCAAAACCCTGTTTTGAAGAAGGAATCATTAAATGTTGCTTTTTAGATTATGTAATTTGTTCTTCAGCTCTTCAACTGGCAGCATCTTCAAGCTCCTACCTTTGTAAAAGCACAAAGAAAACAAAGCATACATCAGACTTTACTGTTGACGAATTGGGTCAGGTTTTATCTTCATATGGTTTCAGATAAATTTCAGGACAATGTCTTTGTGCAATTATTTTGCTTCATCCAGTATCGTGTTATGAAACAGAATGCTGACAATGCGTTTTATGAGCTGCAAAATCCTCAAGAACAAGTTCAAGCTTATGTGTTTTTTGTGGTTCGAGAAAATGTTCCAAAGATGAATTTGGATGAAATTAATTGAAACAAAAGGGCGATGTTGCCAAAGTTGTGTTAGAAACACTTGAGAAAGCAATGGGGTTATATGGGTATAACATACAACAGATACTTGTGGTTGATATAGTTCCAGATCAGTACAGAAGGCAATGAATGGGATCAATGCAGCTCAACAACTTAAACTTGCAAGTGTTATGCTAGCCATGATGATTCCGGGCCTAGCGCTTCTTCCTCCAAAGGCTCATGTTTGTTTGACTGTTCTAAAGCCCGCAGTCTATTACAGTGATCTGAAGACATTTCTCTGTGGGTTACATATCTCTTTGTCTAAATATTATTTCCAATTGACCGATTTGGAGAGATGGGTCCATCAGTGAGGATTTTCTTCAGTGAGAAAGGCTTCACACGTTTGCAGATTTTAGACCATATCTACTCTTTTACCAGGAAAACTTGTCATCAGATGAAATAGAAGTAGCAATTCATACAGAATCAAAGCACGCAGATCGCCTTAGACTTCTATATGCCAGCAACGAAGCATTAGATCTTGGTTATGTCCCAGTAAAGAGGAGTGAATTCCTTGGAAACCGAAGGAGTTTTGAAGCTTTGAAACAAGTTGACAGGGAGAACACTGGCCAGGTATATGAATTATGGCTTGGAGCATAATTTGCAGATTGTAAAACAAAGACTTCTACTGTATTGTATGGTGATTGTATCCTTTATGAGGGCTACTGGAAGGCGTTGCATATGCTTAGATCCTTCATTGTTTGCAAGAAGAAGAGCACTTGTTACAGATGCTACTCGTGCACTCGACAAGGCAAAAAATGATCAGGTTTGATGAGAAGAGTGGCAACTTTTATGGCACAGAACTTGGACGTATAGCTAGCCACTTCTACATTCAGTATGTTAGTGTTGAGACTTATAACGAGATGCTAAGACAGTGAGCTTATAAATCTTGTGGCTCACTCACCCGAGTTTGACAATATTATGGTCAGAGAGGAGGAGCATCATGAGCTAGAAACTTTACGCTACAAGTTATGCCCCTTGGAAGTGCAAGGTAGCCCTGAGGATAAATATGGGAAAATTTCTATTTTGATTTAGGCATATATATCACGTGGTACATTTAAAAGTTTGTCATTAGTTGCAGATGCCAATTATATAAGTCAAAGCCTTGGTTGAAATTATGCGTGTGCTATTTTAAATCTGTCTACGCTGAGGGTGGTGTCCAATGACTGCTCTTTTCTTAGAATATTGCAAAGCCGTGGATCGGCGGCTTTGATCTCATCAAAATCCTCTTAGGCAATTTGAGAAGGACCTCTCTCTAGAGATATTGAGGAAACTTGAAGATAAGGATGCTCGGTTAGACCATCTCTATGAAATGGAGGAAAATGAAATTGGTGCTTTGATTCACTATTTTCCTGGTGGAAAGATGATTAAGCAGTGTCTGGCAAGTTTTCCATTTATTCATTTGTCTACAAATATAAGTCCTATCACACGAACTGTGCTACAGGTTGAACTCGCAATATTTCCAAAATTTGTCTGGAAGGATCGTTTGCATGGTGCTGCTGAGCATTGGTGGATCTTGGTTGAGGATTCTGAAAATGAGCATATCTATCATTTGGAACTGTTCGCATTGACAAAAAGAATGGCGAGATCAGGTCCACAGAAACTTATATGTACCTATATTTGAAACATGTCCACCGCAATACTACATATGGGCCATTTGAGACAGCACAGACAGATAAGAGCACTCAACGAATACAACTGGCACAATGTGCACAAATGTGAAATTGTTAAAGATTTCAAACAGAAAACGAAGATGAAAAGTAAAGACCCGAAACATACACAGCGACATCTGTCATGAACAGCGATTTAGGAACGAATTTTGCCTATTTTAATCCTTAGCCCTGATTCTATGAGATTTTAGCACCAGATTTGCCTCGAAATTAGCCAAATCATCAGCAGATTTAGAGGAAGAGGAACGCTGTAGTATTTTAGGATAGATGTAACGCTTTTTTGGGAATTTTTGTAATGTTAGTTGAAACAGCGCCCCTGTTTTGGGGGTCGATTTGTTGTTTTTGTTTTTAGTTGATTTAATGTATAAAAAATAATTTTTTGGGAGAAGCAGAGAGGGAGAGAGAGGAGAAAATTCTGAGCGCTAGAGGAGAACTGAGCTCCATTGTACAGTCTTTGACAGAGGGATTTTTAATGAAATTTCACAGCTCTAACTTCTGAGATACCTGTGGTATGTTAATTTAGCATAGGTGTTTCTTGTGTTTCATATGTAATCTGTTATGTTCCATTTCACTACATGATCATATCTAATTGAACAAATGAAGTGTTAAAGTGAGAATTCATGCCTGCCATGCTCCACTTTTAAGTTTGTTCAATTCAATGTTTTCTTCTGTTTAAGGAGGATTCAAAGTTATTGTTTGCCCTCCTTAGCTCCTCACCAGTCTTTCCATCCCATTTAAAATCTATATTTGATGCTAAATTCCTTGCCTACCTTGCCTCAGTCATCAACCTGTGTTGTTCATTATATTTCTCTGTTTGAAGCTGTGATTTTTCCCATGCAGCCCAGAAAAACCCCATTATTTAAATAAAAACCCCAAATCAATCATTCTAATCAGTTTACTAGCCTAATATCAGTGTTACCTTATTGGTCATCTCATCCCATTGAAGATCTGCCAAGATTGACCGAAGAGAGCCTTCTCCTGCCCCGTAGGGCTAGCTACGGGGCTGAATGGTTTGATGTTGCCTTGAGGTTTACCTTTCTCAGCCTGAGGTGAAATCTCAAGTGCTAACAGATCCCACTAGCCATCCTTGTAACACTGCAGTGATTGGAAAATTCCAAACCTTATCTGGAATCAGCTGCTACCCAATTTTATCACTCGTTCCTCAAAAGACGAGTCTCCTTTAAGCTCTTTTCAACTGACTTGTAAAATATGATTGCCAAGCCATTGGCCTCTCCAGCTCATTAAAGGGACCGGAAGTGTTATCCCTCCTTTAGATTTTAATCTTTTTGGACCTGAGGGATTATTACACAAAAATATCGAGCGCTTGTTTTGTTCGGCTCGTTAAAAGTATCAAAAATTCATCCCTTCTATATTGTTTTATACTTTTTCGGACTTAAGGGATTAGATGACCAAAAAGGAATTTTGGAGTTTCCTTTACGTTCCTTTTCAGACTCTCTAAAATTGAAAAGGACCGAGTTATCTTTGTCGTTAAACTCGTTAAAACTTAATAGTGACAAACTTGTCCATAGCAGACAAGAACGAGTTTCACTATCGCTAGACTCGTTAAAACATAGTAATGGGTTTTTCCCGAAGGGAAAATTATAGAGCAAGCATATGTTATCCTCCTCAAGCTTGAAAAAAATAAAGAGGTACTGGTCAGCAATGACTGGGGAAAAATTGGGAAGAAAACTGGAAGAAACTTTGTTGGTAGCAAGTCGCTCTTGAACATGACACTTTCACTCCGCATCCAAGTCGGGTTGGGTTGTTTCATTCACTGGTCACATCACCATGGTCCCATCACACAATCCACATTTGGGGTTAATGCTACCAATCCATCATGTCAGTGTCGCCAATATGTTTAAGAGAAGTCATTCAGAGAATTCACCTGTGTCTCACCCGCTACAATACATTTACACTCCATTCTTTCATGACCGCCACCCTGAACCTTATGTCATCAGATCGTTTTCACATCCATTAAAATCATTTGCTCTGTTCTGTGTCATTGGTGTGGGATTCATTAAGGCCCTCCTGTGACGGATCGCTTCTTGTTGACATCAGCTCATTATCCAAGAAGTCGATCTAGGAACACCCCGTTCAGTACTTTGAAGCTTGCATGCCTCAATGGCAAGTTTCTCACTTCCGGCGACAGGTTTACATCAATGGCCTTCGATCGAAATATTTCGCGTGGTGTTCGACGCCAAGTCCTTTATTCACACCATGTGAATTTTACTGCAGTACCTTGAGGGTCATTATCATTATCGGTGATTCCTCTCGCGCCTATCAACAGCTTACATCATTGGCTGGTAATCAGGTGATGTCTTTCCATGTTCAACTCTAGAACATCTCTCACATGGATAGACTTGTACTTCGAGTGAAGATCGAACGAGATTGAAGACCCTGGATCTAGTTTCATCCATCCGGGCTGCGATATATATTCAAGGAAATAAAGACATCAAATGTACATTATTGCTGCACAGATAATCATCCAATCAAAGGGATGATGACTCTACCAAGATCATTAGTCTACACTTTGATGATTGTCTGTCTTATGTACATGAAAATGAATTTATAAATCTGAGCACGGGAATGCCCGCCTCAGCTAGATCATGAAAATATTATGAAGATAACGTATTGTATTGTATCTTATTACAGGTCTCCTCCTAGCTTGAAAGAACTTCGGATCCTCATAATAAAGCATTTCACCCGACATCAAAAGATTAACGACCTCATGCTTTAGGGGGCAACTGTTATAGACATTTTTGGGCAATACAACCCCAAGCATGAAATGTCCATAAACCAAGGGCTCCTAAGTCCCTACAAGTGTTTTTCTAACCCCTAAAGGAACAAGGTCAACTCATTACAGCTTCTCCCAGATGTTCTCCATGAAAAACTGCTCAAAACTGGTCAAAACAGGATCATTTCAGTTGCTCCATAGGCAAAGTGCATTGCATCTCACCTAAGTACACTCTGTGGGTGCGTTTCATTTCAAAAATCCCTTCTATGGGGTGCGATGGGCGAGAAGTGACAAATAGCAGTGTCAATCCGCGAGGTGAAGAGGCATGGAATCTTCCAGAAACTTCTCATGTGACACTTGCCTCTCTGAATTCAACCAAGGATGAGTAAGAGATCATCAATCTCCAAGTGGAAGCAAGAACTATCAGAGGGAAGACACTAATCAAATCACAAGCTGACTCATCTCCCTTACAGATATCTATATATGGATCCCTCATCCCAGAGATCCAGAGGCTGGAATTTTGCATCTTGTAAGGAATTGTTGTTCGTTTCTTGAGGCAACATCATAATGTTGGGTGATCTAAGCTTTGTATGAGGTGAAGAAGGGCTTACTTGCTGAGAGGATGATGCTGGGTCAGAAAAACTGGTTGTAACTCCCTTGGTTTCTTCTTGATTATCAATAAAAGATATTCAAGTTTTCCTCCATATTCTTGTGTCATTTATGTTTTATGCATTTGTATGGTCAATTTACATCTGATCCTAGATTGTTTATGATTATAGATCCATGTTCTTGTATAGTGCTATGTTACTATGATCCTATAGGTACTCAGTGAAGCTAGGCGTACAAGGGAGCAAGTAGTGAAAGACTATCAAGAGAGAGAGGAATCGAACTAGGAGATAAGCGCAAGACAGAGGTTGGTCTTCTTTGTTCTTCTGTCATCTATATTTCATAAAGGAAAAACAAAAGTAGCTTTACTTTGTTTGTTTCTAAGGTAGCTACCACACTTTAGTGGGATAAGTAGTTCTGTGTAGACACTTTTCCCTGTAACACTTGGAGGTGGGACTGAATAGATGGTTGGATACGACTCTAACGAACTTCCTTCCTGCGGTAAAGGAACGGGTAGACTGCCCCCATGTTCATAGGAGTCTGTGCTTACGAAGAGAATTTGGACGGTGTCATTCTTGTTCTCTCCGGTGACTATATCATCTGAAGATGGATCCTCTGAAGGCAAGACCGAGTCAACTGCCACCTCGACCTTTTGACTTTCGTCTGGTGTGGATTCAGATGGTTTATGTTCAATGATAGACACTTCGGCCGACCACAATGGCGTCTCAGTCGGATTTTCAACTAGTGACAGACTCGGCAAGAGCTTCTTATATCCAGGAGTAAGCCGTAACGCTGAAACCGGACGGTCGTCCAAAACTCTTTTAGCCTCATTTAAGAAGGGACAACGGTGGACGGCGTGATCGCCTTCACACAATTTACAAGGAAATTTACATTTTCTTTTTTGTCCATGGGATTCACTTTCACTAGTTGACGGTGTATTTTGAACATGATCATCAGAGGTTGATGACACTGGATTGTGCAAACAAGGAGACCAGTGCCTTAAGATCTGAGGGATGCAAGGACAATCTCGATGATAGTGGTCTCCTTTGCAAATGACACATGACGATTTAGGCCTGGACGGTGCAGTGTGTGGATTTTCGCTGGATGATGTCTAGTTGCCCCTTTTCACCTTTGGCTCCTACTTCTTCTTCTTCTTCTCTTTCTTCTTCTTCTCCTTCTTCTTCTCAGTTACTTGATTTTTGGTTTTACCAGCTTTATCAAGTGAAGAGGAAGGAGGAGAGAGAGAATTGTATGAAGTAGAAGGTTGGGGGGTAACTTTGGTATTGTTTAGTTGCTGACTTGATTGTTCAGGAATCATGGTGCTCCGAATGACAGAGGTCGAGAAGAGCCATACGGGCAAGCCGATTGTCAATCCTAGAAGCGACAATGTGGCCATATGGGGTGCACCAACATCTCCCCAAGAGGAGAAAGGACTAGGATTTCCTCCAAGGGGAAATCCTTGGTTGGTGGACTCCATTTTTCTCAACCTAAGACCAACGTAAGAAAGGTGATGTTTATTCCGATTAAAATAAATTTTAGACGCTTTGACACAACTTGTTTTTTCAATTTTTAAGAGTTGAGAAAAAACAAAAGATGACTCTAGTCGCCTTCGATTTTTAATGAGCCTGAAGTGACAAGTGCTCAGATGGAGCTTTTCCTTTAAGGAGTCTAAAAAGAAATGAAAGAGACTACTCTGGAAATCTAGATAGAGGAATTACCAAACCAATCGCAAAACTGCAGAATACTTTTTACAGTATGGCAGTCAATCTTCCCGAATGTTGTGTTCAGTGCATTGCAATCTATAGGGCGGCAGACACGACTTCCTATGGATAAAGGATAAAGCCTATTGTGGTCTCCCTATCTATACTCAACGGTATGTGGGAGCACAAGTCCATACTGGCAATTATCATCTCAAAGTGGAGGAATCACCCAACCAGCAATGAAAACAACAGTTACCACGCTTTACAACGCCGGAATACGTCTCTAGACTAGACTTCTAAATATTGTACATTAGGTTCCAAAGCATTTTTAGATTCATTAAATTTATTTTATAGTTGATATTGCCTAAGAAATTTTCCTTTTAGGTTCACCGCGTGATGTAGATATACAATTCCTAAAATGCAATCTAAGATGATAAACAATCATTTAATCTTCTTTTTTTTGTAATGAAAATCCTAGCTACTAAGGAAAGAGAGATGATATTCTTTCAACACAGAGTAGAGAGCACACACTATATGCGCTGTCCTAAATCAAACCAACAAACAGTCTAAATGCAAATGCACATGCATGTATTTGTTTTCATCCTTCTTAATGTGTGAATGATAAAAATAAAGCTAAGCACAAATCTGAATTATTTTTCAAAGCGACATTACTAACAAGTTTCTTTTCAAGACAAAATGAAGACAATGATGACACTTTGTTCTTTGGAATTGAAAACTTGCTTTCGACACTTGAAAAAACTACTAATTCAAATCAAATACAAGAGTAAAAGTATAATCGACTATCAAGAACAATCGGATTCTCTTCTATGATTGAAAACGACACTGGCAACACTTTCAAGAAACGACAGTTCAATTACGCTACTTCTTTGTAAAAGAGAACTGAAAATGGCTCACAATACATAAAAACATTTACAGTTCTTTACACAATGGAGGCGGAATAATGGCAAGGAAGGGGGTTTCGAATAGAAGTATACTGATTACAGATAGTAAAATCCTAAATAGAGTTGAAAAGAGTGAAGAAACCAAAGTCTGAAGGAAAAATTAGCCCTTTCTGATTAGCGCACCTGTTACATAGGGATTCCAGTATGCATCCCACCTACAACACATGGGAAGTGTGATGCATACTGATATCCTTGAAGAGAGGGTGCGATGGTACAGTGCGAGACTTTTGATCTAGTTCTTGATCACAGTTTGCAGCACAGTTTAGGGATTTAGGCCGAGCAAGTGGTAATAAGTAAATAAATCACAGGGGTATATCTAAAGAGGTTACTAGAGCCACCACAATGGCAATTAGAGAGTTTGTAATTCAATTGTTCAGTTCATAGACAAAACCTGGAGATAGACTGAAGCAACATTGATCTACTTTGCACTTTCATAGCAAATGCAGTTCGAAGGCTAGCTGGCTTGACTTCAGGCTCCATTTGTAAGTTTATAAAACAAACAAATATAGACAAACAAACAACCTATTCGCTTCCCAGTGGAGTCGCCATTTTGTTATCGAGAAATCTAGTGTCTATGCAGAGCTGCTAGTCCCACTAAGGCTGGTAGCTACCTTAGGAACAAACAAACTAAAACCACTTTCGTTTTCCTTTATGAGAAGTATATAGGAGGGGAATAAAGGAGGCCAACCTCTATCTTGCGCTTGGTTCCTTTCCTGATTCCTCTCCCTTCTGATAGATCTTTGCCACTCGATTCCTCATCTACCTAGCTTCAAAGAGCACCTGTGGAAGCAAAGCAGCATAATACTATCTAAGAACAAAGATCTACTGTCATAAACAATATAGGACCAGATATATATTGACCACACAAATGCATATATCATCAATCATACAAGAATGTGGAGGAAAACTTGAATAGCTTTATTAATAATCAAGAATAGCAAAGAGGATTACAACCAACTGTTCTGACCCAGCGTCATCCTCTTAGCAAGAAAGCCCTCCTTCACCTCATAAAAGCTTAGATCACCCAATACTATGATGTTACACCAAGAAACCAACAGCCGTTCCTTACAAGATACAAAATTCCAGCCTCTGGATCTCTGGGATGAGGGATCCATATATAGATGTTTGAAAGGGGGGTGAGTCAGCTTTTGAGATTTGATAAGTTTCCTCTCTTTGATAGTTCTTGATTCCACTTGGAGATTGATGATCTCTTACTCATCCCTGGGTGAATGCAGAGAGGCAAGTGTCACAAGAGAAGTTTCTGGAAGATTCCATGATCCTCCACCTTGCAAATTGACCCTGCCATTTGTCCACTCTCACCCATCGCACCCCATAGAAGGGCTTTTCAATATGCATCACACCTTTCGTGTGAATTTAGGTGGGATGCAGCACACTTTGACAATGGAGCAGGTGAGATGTTCTAGTTTTGACCAGTTCTGAGTAGTTTTTCATGGAGAACTTCTGGGAGATGATGTAATCAGATGACCTTGTTATTTTAGGGGTTGGAACAACACTTTTAGGGACTTAAGAGCCCTTAATTTATGGACATTTATGATTGGGGTTTTAGTGCCCAAAAATGTCTATAACAGGATCCATTCACCCATGATGCATACAGAGAGCCATATTTAGAAGATGAGGACTTCAAGGAGGTGTATCAGCAGTTACTGAGTCAAAGTCATGTGCATGATGGCAATAGCATGATTGAATACCATCTGTAGGACGGGTTACTCTAGAGGTTGGATAAGTTATGTGTTCCTAGAGTTGAGAGATTATAGCTAATGAAAGAGGCTCACACCTCCTAGGTTGCAGGGAACTTTGGTGTAGGGAATACGATGGCTAACCTGCAGTGGTATGTGTACTGGCCCAAGGTGCAAGATAAGGTAGCTAGGTTCATAAGAGGATGTAATATTTGTTGCACCAACAAGCCTAATAATAAAAAAACAAGGTCTATATCATCCCTTACCTATACCTACTCATGTTTTGGAAAGCATTTCCATGGACTTTGTGGGAGGTTTACCATCAAACAGTAGGGACATGACTACCTATTCATGGTAGTTCACAGGTTCAACAAGATGTGTTTTTCGATGCCCTGCAAAATGATCATTAGCGGGAAATGTTATAGACATTTTTGTGCCTTACATAATGAAGCATGAAATGTCAATAATCTAAGGGATCCAAAGTCCCTAAACATGTTGTTCCTACCCCTAGAGGAACAAGGTCAGCAAACCACAGCACTGAATATCAGTTCTCCACCTGAAAACACTCAAAAACAAGCTAATTCTGGATCATGTCAACTGCTCCACTGAGAATCTGCGCTGAATGTCAACTGCTCCACTCTGTACCTGCGCTGAATGTCAACTGTAAAGAAGGCTACCTGCGCTGGGCGAGTTTCGCCAAGTGGCACAGTCATTCCTCAAGGTGTCAATGCCCAGGAAGCTTCCAAAATGACACTTGGATCAAGGAATTCGCCTAGTGATGAGTAATAGGGTCTAGATCTCCAAGTGGAAGCAAGAACCTCCAAGTGGACTCAAGAACTGAAGAATAACTGAAGTGGGAGAGGACACTAGTCAGCTCCATGCCAAGCTCAAGCTGACTCATCCTTTCTCCAAAACTCCTATATATAGAGCTCTCTCATGAGGTCTAGGGAGGCTGGAATCTTGTGAATGTAAGGAAGTGCTGTTGGTTTGAGTATAGAACTATTGGGTGATTTGCTTGAAGGAGGTGAAGAGGAGATTTCTTTCTGCTGGGAGGTGATGCTGGATTGGGCCTTTTATGGTTGTATCACTTCCTGAACTTTACTTCTTCCATTAATAAAGCATTTGAGGTTCTTCTATATACATGTGTCTCAATGATGTATTGTTATGCTTGTGTATTTGATTTATTCTAATCCTTGAATCAATTATGAATGTATGCTTCTTGTAGTTTCCCTCTCTTGCCATTTTGCAGGATCTTGGTGTAGCTGGGCCAGTGAAAGAGCAAGGAGCTGGGAGCAAGCAGCAAAGAGAGAAGATTGGATCAATCATTAGTAGAAGACATCAGTTAGTGGATCTCTTCCTCCTCTCTCTTACATCTCATAAAGAAGTAATCTCAAATAGCTTTGCTTTGATTGTTGCTGAGGTACTATCACCCTTAAAGTGGGATAGGGTCATTCCGTATTGGATACTTTTCCCAACAACAAATTGGCGACTCCACTGGGGATTGTATCTTGTTGGTTGTTTGTGTTTTTGCTATTCATTTCATAAACACAGGGAGTACCGAATCGAACTGCATTTGGAACTTTCAAATGCAAAGTAGAGGGCAGCTACTCTAGCTCAGTTTCTGGGCATGTTTATGATTTGAAGAGCTGATCCACAAGGACTCTAAATAGCTCTTAGTGATAGCTTTTCATCCTCCTTTTCATCCCTTAGTGTGTACTTGACTGATAGCTTCTGATTTGGCAAAAACTGTGAATTTTTGAGCAATCTGTGACCCGGAAACTGAGAAAAACGAAAGTTTGAATCTTTAGTGCAGGCACTGTGAAGGCAGTCTGCATTTCAGCACAGTCCCCGAAGGGGCTACCTGCGCTGAAGGTCAAACTGCCAGTGTACTACCTGCGCTGAACCAGTTTTGCCTAGTGCTACTGGGGTTCCCTCCTGTTTATTGCCCTGTTTTCACCCTTGTTTTTGCAGCCTGTTACCAGTCAATGTACCTATCTGAAACCAACTTTCCTTGCCACTATTCTGCCTCGGTTGTATAAAGAAACTATGTTTGTTCTTTGTGTATTTCTTGTATCATTTGCAGTTTCCCATAACGAAAGTGAACTAGTCTTGTTGTGGCCTCTTAGATCTAGACCTGTGATAAAGTGTCGTTCTGATCTTAAGAGTTAGTTTATTTGTTGTTCATAGCTGATTGAGCTCTCGCTTTCGTCATATGGTTTGAATTTATATATTTCTAGTGTCGAAACAAGTAAATCTTAAGGTGTCTTTTGATTTTGGACAAGCTTGTTTGCTTTCACTTGAATTTGAATTCAAATTTATACAACAGCTTTCTTTTTGTATTACATCAACATTAAGAAAGAGAAAAGAAATACTTGCATTGTGCATGTGCATTATGACAGTTTGCATGTTGATTTAGGAAAAAGTGCATTAGTGTGTGCTCTATGATCTGTGTGAAAAGATGATGTCTTTCTTTTCCCTCAGTAGTTAAGATTTTCAAAGTTGAAAGATTGAAAAGCTTGCTTATCATCTTAGACTGCATTTAGGAGTGTTACTATACATCTCGTGGTGATCCATAAAGGAAAACTGCTAAACAAGATCAACCTTAAAATAAATTGAATTTACATAACAACGCATTGAAACATAACGCAAACACATAGAGGTCTAAGCTAGAGACGTGTTCCGGCGTCGTTAAACGTGATATCTTAGCGTTGAGTGGTTGGGTGATTCCTCCACGGTGAAGCGATAAGTATCAATACGGACTTGTGCTCCCACGTACCGTCGCGTATATATTGGGAGACCCCTATAGGAACAAAGCCTTTATCCATAGGAAACCGTGTCGGCCGCCCTACTGATCGCAATGCAGTGAACACAACATTCACGAAGATCGACCACCCGTACCGTAAAACGTATTCTGTGGTTTTGCGAAAAGTTTGGCACACCCTCTGCCTAGAACTCCAGAGCAGTTTCTTTTGGCCTTTTTCAAACTCTATAACTGAAAAAGTCCATCCGAGCATTTGTCACTTCGGGCTCGTTAAAACATCGAAGGAGACTAGAGTCATCTTTAGCTTTTTCTCGACTCTTAAAAAGTGAAAAAGCAAGTTGTGTCTAAAGCGTCGTTATAAAATTTATTTTAAACGGAACATAATCACCTCCTATTCCTGCGTTGATCTGAAGGTTGAGAACATGGAACGCCCCAACCAAGGAATTCCACATGATGGAAATCCTAGTCCTTTCTCCTCTTGGGGAGAAGTTGGTGTGCCCCACATGGCCACATTGTCGCTTCCAGGACTGACAATTGGCCTGCCAATTTGGCTTTTCTCAACCAATGTAGTTCAGAACACCATGGTTCCTGAACAGTCGAGTCAACAGTTAGATCAGTCTAGAGCTGCCCACCAGCCTTCTACTTCCTATAACTCTTCCTCCAATCCTTCATCTTCGCAAGGTAGAGCCGGCAAAAGCCAAGCTCCCATGGAGAAGAAGGAGAAGAAGAAGAGAGAGAAGAAGAAGAAGGAGCCTAAGGCGACTGGGGGCAAGCAAAAGACATCTGAAAAAAATCCACACACAGCACAGACCGGGCCTAAATCGCCATGTGTCATATGTAAAGGAGACCACTTCCATAGAGATTGTCCCTGTATTCCTTGGATACTAAGGGACTGGTCCCCTCATTTGCACAATTCGGGAGCATCAACCTCTGATAGCCATGTTGAATGCTTACCGTCAACCAGCGAAAGTGAAGGTTCAAGACAAAGGGGGGAGCAAGATCCCCCTGCAGACTGTGTGAAGGCGATCACGCCATCCACCGTTGTCCCTTCTTAGACGAAGCGAAGAGAGTTTTGGAAGATCGCCCGGTTTCACCGTTGAGACTTCCTCCTGGATACAAAAAACTCGTGCCAAGTCCTTCGTTGGTTGAAAATACAGCTGGCCCGCTCAAGTGGTCAGCTGAAGTGTCAGTCATTGAAAATGAACCTACTGAATCCAGACCAGACGAAAGTCTAAAGGTCGATACGGCAGTTGACCCGGTTCTTCCTTCAGAGGTTTCATCCTCAAATGACACTGTCACTGAAGATTCATCTTCAAATGACACCCTCACTGAAGAGAATAAGGATGACACCATCCAGATTCTTTTCATCAACACAGATTCTGATGAGCATCAGGGCAATGCGCCCATTCCTTTATCGCAGGAAGGAACATCGTCAGGGTCATATCCGGCCGTGTATTCGGTCCCACCACCAAGCAACCTGGTTGTGTCCTTTGATTGGAACCAACTAGGCAGACCCCGGTTGCCAGCCAGTATACCATTCAGAATCATAGTCCAAATTTATAGAATGGTAATGGCTGGCACTATCATTGATGAAGGGGCATCTGTGAGTATCCTTTCCTCTGTTGCTTGGAAAGCACTGGGTTCCCCGGCGCTTTTGCCTGAGATAAGAAATCTCTCGGGTTTTGATAAAGGAACCAGTCGACCATTAGGGATCCTCCCCAATGTGCCTGTTACATTGAAAGGGAAGACCGTTCAAATGAACGTGATGGTCGTTCAAGGACCCTTGGATTATAACCTACTCCTTGGACGAGACTATATATATTGCATGGGAGCTATAGTCTCCTCACTCTTTAGAGTAATGTGTTTTCCACACGAAGGAAGAATGGTCAAGCTCGTAGACCAACTTTCATTTCCGGGATCACGCATCGCAAATAGTCATATACCAACCCTCAATGGTCTATTCACTCAAGAAATGTCTCCACCCCCAGTCCTCCTTCCCGATGAGTGCGAGTGATTCGGAAAGATGGGACTGGAACCCAGGGGGCATGCATCCTGGTCTGCTTCGGGCAGAGGAAACCCTGGGTATAAGGTAGAATTTCTGCGAAAGAATATGACTAGTCCGTACCCCGTCCGTGGATGGAAGAGGGGTTGTTCTAGAATAGGATTCTTTTGTCAAGGTTACTTGTTTGACAAAGGTCATTCACCATTGTCTACTTCGGTAGACAGTGCCGAGGAAATGTTTTCGTTTGATGGTGTTAACAAAACAATCTTTGGGTAACCAGAAAGAGGCAAGCCTCCCTCAATAACACCAATGTTTTGTCTTTGAGTAGTGTTCTTCTCTTGTCGCAAGTAGCTGCTCTCTTGTCGCAAGTAGCTGTTCTCTTGCGATCTTGCAAAAGATCTGTTAAAAGTTGGGCTGACGGGAAGACAAGTACCGCATAAGACCCGTTAAAAATAACGAGAAGACAAGTATCGTTAACATTAGACTAGCAAGACGACAAGTAGCTGTGAACACCCAAAGAAAAATAGAGGTGGGGGAGAGGAGGGGCAGCCTTGAAATTGTATTTTATACCTGGGGGCATGCAAACCTTTTGGAGTGCAAGCTAAGAGCGGTTATTTATCTGTTTTTTAGGATTAACCGTTTCCGAACTTGCATAAAGAAAGGATGAGAGGGAGCATAGCTTATGTGAGGCGCAAGCTCTATAAAAAATGGAGTCTTACAGGAGACATTTCTTATCTTATGACTGGTATATCGAGCAGTTTTACCGCGGAATTTATGCTCGTTAAAAAATAGAAAAGCGAGATCCGAGCAGTTTTAATACATAGTTCATGCTCGTTAAAAAATAAACATAAGATTGAGCAAGAGTTTCCTCCAGAGTTTAAGCTCATTAAAAAATGAACCTATTCCGGTAAATAACCATTGTGATCGTAAATTTATTAGCCATAAAAAGCCTTGGTCGTGTTTGCACCTGCCACCTCCATTCCATTTGGCCGATCGTTCACCTCCATATGATTGTTTACCTATTTTGAGGAACAGCTGCGAAGAGTGATTTCACCTAGCCATCCTTGTGACACTGCCGTGATTGGAAAATTCCAACCTGTACCTGGAATCTGCTGCTATCCCTGTTTATCACTCGTTCCTCAAAAGACGAGTCTTCTTTGAGCTCTTTTCAACTGACTCGTAAAATATGAAAAGTTTGCCGAGTTTTGGCCTTCCAGCTCGTTAAAGTGACCGGAAGAGCTATCCCTCCTCTAGATTTTAATCTTTTTGGACCTGAGGGATTATTACACAAAAAGGTCGAGCGCTTGTTTTATTCGGCTCGTTAAAATTATCGAAAACTCATCCCTTCTGTATTGTTTTATACTTTTTCGGACTTAAGGGATTAGATGACGAAAAAGGAATTTTGGAGTTAACTTTCTGTACCTTTTCAGACTCTCTAAAAATGAAAAGGACCGAGTTTTCCTTGTCGTTAGACTCGTTAAAATGATTAAATAGCGACAAACTTGTCTTTAGACGAGAACGAGTTTCCCTATCGCTAGGCTCGTTAAAACATAGCGATGGGCTTGCCCGAAGGGCAGGTTATAGAACAAGCATATGTTATCCTCCTCAAGCTTGACAAAAATAAAGAGGTACTGGTCAGAAATGACTGGGGAAAAATTGGGAGAACCTCAAAGCTTTAATGGTAGCAAGTCGCTCTTGAACATGACACTTTTCCTCCGTATCACATCGGGTTGGGTTGTTTCATTCACCGGTCTCATCACCATGGTCTTCGCCAAACCATCCACATTTGGGGTAATGCTACCGATCCATCGCATCAGTGTCGTTATATGTTCAAGAGATGTTGTTCAGAAAGAGTCAACCGTGTCCCATCCACTGCCATACATTATCCTTCATCCACCCATGATCGCCACCCTGAATCATATTTCACAGATTGTTTTCACCTCCACTAAAATCATTAGCTCCGTTCCGTGTCACTGATGTGGGATTCATTAAGGCCCTCCTTTGACGGATCGCTTCTTGTCGACTTCAGCTCATTATCCAAGAAGTTGATCTAGGAACACCCCCTTCAGTACTTTGAAGCTTGCATGCCTCAATGGCAAGTTTCTCACTTCCGGCGACAGGTATACATCAATGACCTTCGACCAGAAGATTTTGCGTGGTGTTCGACGCCAAGTCCTTTATTCACACCACGTGAATTGTACTGCAGTACCTTGAGGGTCATTATCATTATCGGTGATTCCTCTCGCGCTTGTTAACGGTTTACATCATTGACCGGTAATCAAGCGATGTCTTTCCATGTTCGACTTCAGCGCAATTCTCACATGGATCGACTTGTACTTAGAGTGAAGATCGAACGAGTTTGAAGACCCCGGATCTAGTTTCATCCATCTGGGCTGCGATATATATTCAGGAAACATAAAGACATTTGACATGTACATCATTGCAGCAGATGATCATCCTACTCAAAGGATGATAATTTCAGCAGAGAATTATCAGTCTACCATCAGACGATCGTCTGTTCTATGTACCAAAATGAATTTATAAAGCTGAGCATGGGAATGCCCGCCTCAGCTAGATCATGAAAGCAGAATGAAAAATAATGTATTGTATTGTATTTTATTACAGGTCACCTCTCAGCGATTGAATGAACTTCGGATCCTCCTGATAAAGCATTTCACCCGATAAACGACCTCATACTTTAGGGGGCAACTGTTATAGACATTTTTGTGCCTTACAGCATGAAGCATGAAATGTCAATAATCTAAGGGATCCAAAGTCCCTAAACATGTTGTTCCTACCCCTAGAGGAACAAGGTCAGCAAACCACAGCACTGAATATCAGTTCTCCACCTGAAAACACTCAAAAACAAGCTAATTCTGGATCATGTCAACTGCTCCACTGAGCATCTGCGCTGAATGTCAACTACTCCACTCTGTACCTACACTGAATGTCAACTGTAAAGAAGGCTACCTGCGCTGGGCGAGTTTGGCCAAGTGGCACAGTCATTCCTCAAGGTGTCAATGCCCAGGAAGCTTCCAAAATGACACTTGGATCAGGGAATTCGCCTAGTGATGAGTAAGAGGGTCTAGATCTCCAAGTGGAAGCAAGAACCTCCAAGTGGACTCAAGAACTGAAGAATAACTGAAGTGGGAGAGGACACTAGTCAGCTCCATGCCAAGCTCAAGCTGACTCATCCTTTCTCCAAAACTCCTATATATAGAGCTCTCTCATGAGGTCTAGGGAGGCTGGAATCTTGTGAATGTAAGGAAGTGCTGTTGGTTTGAGTATAGAACTATTGGGTGATTTTCTTGAAGGAGGTGAAGAGGAGATTTCTTTCTGCTGGGAGGTGATGCTGGATTGGGCCTTTTATGGTTGTATCACTTCCTGAACTTTACTTCTTCCATTAATAAAGAATTTGAGGTTCTTCTATATACATGTGTCTCAATGATGTATTGTTATGCTTGTGTATTTGATTTATTCTAATCCTTGAATCAACTATGAATGTATGCTTCTTGTAGTTTCCCTCTCTTGCCATTTTGCAGGATCTTGGTGTAGCTGGGTCAGTGAAAGAGCAAGGAGCTGTGAGCAAGCAGCAAAGAGAGAAGATTGGATCAATCATTAGCGGAAGACATCAGTGAGTGGATCTCTTCCTCCTCTCTCTTACATCTCATAAAGAAGTAATCTCAAATAGCTTTGCTTTGATTGTTGCTGAGGTACTATCACCCTTAGAGTGGGATAGGGTCATTCCGTATTGGATACTTTTCCCAACAACATGAAAGAAGCAAAAAACTTGTTCTTTGGACAGGTATGGGTGCACTTTCGGATGTAAAGGAGCATCATTTCAGACAGGGATACAAGATTTCTCAATGCATTCTAGACTACATTATGGGAGAAAATGGACACAAAGTTGAAGAGATATACAACATTCCATGCACAGACAGATGGGTAGACCAAAGTAGTCAACAGGACTTTGGTGCAAATTTTGAGGGGATACAACTAGAATAATCCAAAGACCTGGGATTAAAATATGGTATATATCAAACATTCTTATAATAGAGAAGTTCATGATTATATAGGAAAGTCTTTGTTTTGGATATTTTCCACCTCCACCTTTGGATATTGCATATGGGAAATAAGGAGGAGTGAAGGAACATCTTACAAGATATGCTTTGAGGCTTGAAAAATTTATAGAGAAGATCACGAAGATCCATATACAAGTTCAAGAAACACTTCACATGTAACCTATGATGTATAAGGCCATGCATGATCAACACAAAATAGATAAGTCATTCAAGGTGGGAGATAGAGTATGGTTACAATTGAACAAGGAGAGGCTGTAGGGGCAGGGTAATAAAATCAAGTCTATATGGTATGTTCCCTTTGAGATACTAGAAAAGGTGGGTGATAATTCCTATCGACTCAATCTACCATAATATATGTGCATTTACTCAGTTGTGAATCTAGAGAATTTGAACTCTATGAGCTTTCCATGTTAGATCAAGAAGAGGAACAGGTCCTACCTTTTGTGGAGGATATGGCACCAGATTCTCAGGTAGAGTTAACAAAAGATACAATTTTGCAGAAGACGTCTAGAACTACAAGATAGGGGTAGCAGGACCTTTGGCAAATTGGATTGAAGGGACAACTTCCAGGAAAAGCTAAATGGTACACCAGAGAGAAGGTGGAGGAAACATTTTATCACCTCATTCACTAGACGTTTTTGGGGACAAAATGCCTCCCAAAATGGGGATGTGTGATCCAAATTGGATCATTATAATATTTTTCATTCATCTTGATGCATTTTGAGTGGAAAAAGTGAAGGAATTAGCTCAGGGAACCGTTTTTTCCAGTGGGACCTAGTTTGGCAAAACAAGGTTTGAAACCTTCCAAGAGCATTTTGAGGCATTAAATGAAGTTTTTAGGGGGGTTAAAATTTGTTGCTTTAGAGTCTCACCATTTTATGCTATTCTACACACAAATGTATTTCCAACAACATAAGAAGTGTGCCAATCAGAGTCTGTATGCAAAAGTTATTCCATTCGGAAGTTTTCCTTCATGTTTTCACACCTATAGTTCAGGAGGATGTTGCGTCATTCCCCATTACTAATGGAAAATGGGCTAGCCATGTGATTATGATGTAAAAGAATCTAGAATATTCTATATTGTAACTGTAGTTAAGAGTTGATGTAGTCAAAATTAACCACTAGAAGGCTATCAGGATGTGTTATAAGTGGGCCACTAGGAGGAAGAGGACTTCCATTCTTTTGAGAGCATTTTGTTCCATAGTTGAACAAAGATCATAATCACGAAAGGTATGAGGTAGACCACATAGAGAGCATATGTGCACTGTAGCAGCCCACGGGCCACAGGCATTACTTCTTTGTACCTGCAACCATATTTCCAAACAGAGAAAGTAAGTGAAGTGGCCTCACCTTCCAGTTGGGTTTTGATCTAGGTGGATGTTCGTGGCCACACACCTATACCACTTGGACCCCCACACCTGTTTCTTTTATTTTTTCAATTTCCTTAATTGTAACACAATTTACTATTTTTAGCAGCCTTTCAGGTCCTGAACTTCCAGAGTCGTTTTGAGGCCCTAAGCGATTTTTTTTAGGAAAAATGAGAGCAACATGGCTTGTTCAACCATTGTTTCTCTTCCCAAAGTTGTAGTCCTTGGATAGATCTTTCTAATGAGGTATTGTGCACATCAAACAGAGGTCATATGCCAAAGTTATGGCCCCGAGGCCCACAATTTGCCATTTCATCTCATAGGGTTAGGTTTTTGGATGTTTAGGGTTTTCCATTGATTCTCAACAATAAATAAGCCTTCGACCCTCATTGTAACATAGTTCAGAGGCATGTAGCTGCCACATCTCTTCTCATAGATAAGCTACCGTCACCCTAGCTAGTTTATTTCCATTTCTGTTTGTAAGCATATTTCAGTATTTTCCATTAATGAAATGAAGTATTATCTCTGCTACATCTCTGTATTTATGGTTATATCTGTAATTTGTTGTGTTCTTGTTTAAATCCAAATCATTGGTATCAAAGCGGTCTTCTCTTTCTTTGTCTTTCTTTGCATGTCCCCAACGAGGTTGGGATATAAAGAGTTAGGGCTTGAACTGGTCAAATCTTTATAAGACCAGCCTCACAAATCCCTGCAGCCTCTCATGGCGGATGAAAAGAAAGACGAGGGGGCAGGAGATCCTATCAAAATCTTGCTCGAAGAAGCCCTCAAGCAACAAAGGAATTCGATGATGGACAACTTTGCCCAGATCCTTCAGCAGCTACCCAGGGGTGATGCAGGTACTTCCAGCAACTACTTTGGAAATGCTACACACTTTAAGGTACAAGTTAACTTTGAAATACCCATATTTGAGGGTCAGATAGATGCATATGTCATAGATAAATGGTTAAATCTGCTAGAGGGTTATTTTTCTGTACATGATTTTTCCAGCTGGGGAAAGATTACTTTCGCTCTTCTCAAAGCAGCCCCCCACGTCAAGGATTGGTGGGAAACATAATGCGAGCGGAAGGATGAAAGTATAGGCTCACTATTTTCGGCCACACCCACTTGGAATTCGTTCCAGGATTCCATTAAGGATCAATACTACTCTGTCAAAAGCTATGAGGATAAATACATAAAGTGGACCACGCTACAGCAATGAAGGGACCAAGATGTGCCAGAATTCACCAATATTTCTCATATCCTTTGCACAAAGTTTGGTATCAAGGATTCTGAGCTACATTTGGTACGCAAATATCGTGGCTACCTACATAGGTACATCCAGGATGAGATGGAGTTCCTGGACTTCTCCTCTATCGGCAAGGTGTACCGATACGCTGTCAAGATTGAGTAAAAGTTTAAGCAAAAGAAGCAAGAATTTGGATCTGTGAATCCGAAGAATAGAGGAGAAAGCCAAGGTGGGGTAACCCAAGACAACCCGTCAAAGCCGCAAGAAAAGAACGACACCACGAAAGTTAACTTGTACCATAGCAACATCACTCTTTTTGCTCAGGAAAATTGGATAGGTTTTTGGGCATTCTTTGACGAGGAAACACAAAACGCTCCACCAAAGGGTGGCCCTGGGGGCACCCTCTTTCTATTGAAACATCACTCTTTCTACTTCAAGGCAGTATTGGGTCTAGCTACAAATATTTTGATTAAGATGGTGGCTCTAAAACTACTTTTGCATATTTTTATTTGACATAACGTTTCAGAGTTTCATGTTTATGGGGATTCCAAGCCTGTGATTAATTAGATCAGAGGCATCTATAATCTCAATACCTTTTCTCTCTTTCCTCTCTTTAGAAATATTGAGTGTATGATTTCCCTCATTTCTCATATTACTTTTGATCATGTCTTCATACATAAGAACATTATCGTAGACTCCCTCTCCAAGAAAGGTCAACAATTAGACTCTAGGGTTTGCTTGGTCACCAAAACAAAATATCATCATGAAGAAGAATCTATCCATGGTGATTGGGCAGATCATGGGCCTATATAATCATAGTGCCTATTGTCACTTTCATTGATGTTCCGTAATTATGTGGATGTAATATGGTTGGTATTTATATGTATATGTCAAGACAATATATGTTGTTAACACTTGTTACAAGTATGCGATTGTTATGCAATAGTCGATAAGCACTTCCATTATTTTTTTGACGCCTTTTATTAAGACTCTATTGATGTAACCCCTTTTTAATATGCTAATATAATTTCACATATATATATTCAAAATAAAAACTAAAAATTAAAAATGAAAATGTATTAAAAATAATTAAATGGAAAATAATACATAAAATAAATATTAAAAAAAACTTAAATTAAAATTATATATATATATATATATATATATATATATATATATATATATATATATATATATATATATATATACACTAAAAGCAATAAAAAAATGCATAAAAATTTACTAAAAAATTATATACACATATATAAAAAGAATGATATAATATTGGTAATAAAAAAAACACACATACAATTTAAAAATAAATAGAAACAAACACACATAAAATTAATTATAATTTCAAACAACAAAATATGAACTAAACAAATAGTGCTACATAGTAGCTAGTACCTATCACGTAGTTTAAATATAATAACATTGCAATTTGTTAAGTAAATGGTGGGTTTTTGAAGAAATAAATATAAAATAAAATATTTTTATTTTATTTTATGATTAATATACATTTTAACTATAATTTTTTATATTTCAATTCAATTTAAAATGGTTAAAATTATTAAGTTTAAAAATAATAATTTAAAATATTAAATTTGAAAAAAAGATTTTTAAAGATTAAAAATTTAAGATAAAAAATGTTTAATCATTTTTATATATAATACATGCTCATTGTAAAAGAATGATATAATATTGGTGAATAAAAAAACACACACACAATTTCAAAATAAATAGAAACAAAAACAGATAAAATTAATTATAATTTCAAACAACAAAATATAAACTAAACAAATGGTGCTACATAGTAGCTAGTACCTATCACATAGTTATATATAACAACGTTACAATTTGTTAGGTAAATAGTGGATTTTTGAAGAAATAAATATAAAATAAAATAGTTTTTTTTATTTTTTTATTTTTTTATTTTATAAAATATATTTTATGATTAATATACATTTTAACTATAATTATTCTATATTTAAATTTAATTTAAAATGGTTAATATTATTAAATTTAAAAATAATAATTTAAATTATTAAATTTGAAAAAATATTTTTAAATATTAAAAATTTAAGATAAAAAATATTTAATCATTTTTATATATAATACAAGGTCATTGTTTTTTTAAATAAATGTAAAATTTAGAAAAAATAAAAATAAAAATAGAATCATCATTTGTATTGATAAGGGAAAAATTAAAGATACGGGAAAAATTAAAGATATACATATTCAAGTTGTTTAAATAATAAAAATTTTACTTTACCTTTTGGCAAGTTTGATTAATAATACAAACATGCTCTAGTTTATAGTCCACTCTCAAATGACAAGTCATACGGAAAATCAGATAGGTTTCCTCCCGAAAGGGTTTCCCATAGAGCATATCTTGTGTCTTGTGTGTGTGTGAGCTTATTTTTTCGTTCCCTATTTTCTGCATAATTTGCATTCCTTTTTTGTTCATGTGAGAGTAGGTCCTTCTATTCATCTATATAAAGGTGCATAATATGCAAATGGCAAAACAAGCTCCAACGGAGTTGTGGCCCACACAATTTCCAAGCCCCTAAAAGAAAACCTGGTAACCATTCGACCAACCATCAACAAATCCAACACATAAAAGGTAATCTCGGGTAGCCATGATGATAACCATTTAACTTTTTAAACAGACCCGAAATGAAGATTTGCCAGCTCTCTATACTTTGTCAGGTCTGATATCGGAGCTAACCCTTGAGCTTTTTAATTGCCCGAAATCCTTTGGAGTCATGAGATCCCAAAAATCAATATCAACTCGTCCAGACGATAATTGTTCATACAGACCTAAAACAAAAACAAAGCACCGCTAAAAGGGATTTCAGGTCCATTTGGTAAATTAACGTTCTTGCTGTTTGGTGCTCGAAATCCTTAGGATGCCTGCGATAACTCCAACCTGCCCACTTTTTAACTAATTAGATGGCCCCACAAATATGAAGGTTCATACAAACACTTACTTTTTATATGGTCTTCCTCCTGCTAACTCTATGAATATAGAGTTACAAGTGCATTTTCCTGCCTGTAAGCCCAAGGCAAACTATAGTTGTTTTCTTGTGTACATGTTAGTCTTTTTCTCTTTATTACTTACCCGTGCAAACCCCAATGCTTATGTTTCCATTAGTATTCATTCTAATTATTTCTCCTGCTTTGATAGTATTCCCTGTCTAGGGTTACTTGTATGTGACATTCTTCCTTTAATCGTCCTTGGGGGCTTTCCATCCAGTCATAATTTTTATTACTTTTGGAACAGAGCACCCCTTCATTTGCCAAAATATTCACCAACCTATTGGCTATTTAGCGAACATGTACAAAACTAAATGTTCTCATGGTTTGCAGGTGTGATTGAATAAGTTAATAGACCTGTAGTAACCGCCAGTGTTTCGACAATTTGTCTCGTGTTGATCCACTGCATATTTTCTTGACCGACCTAATTATCAATTCAGAATGAACTTCAATTATGGTATTATGTAGATTTGAGTCCCTCAAGATTTCTAGGCATTGTTCAAGGTCCATGAGCTCTGTCATATTATTAATGTCCTTCCCTAAATGACTGTGAAAGATCATTATTATGTAATCCTCTTCATCTCTAATAAATCCTCCATAATATGTTATACCTGGGTTTCCTTTGGAGGCTCCATTTATATTTCATTTCATAAAACCATAAGGGGGAGGTTACCAAAAGTCCTATCAACTATTATTTGACATACCATCTTATTCATGCCCTGTTGGAAAAGCCCTTGTAGGCCCAAATGGAGCAGTATCTGCATATCCTGGTCTTGAGGCTAGTTCTCAGGGGGGTTTTTTATAAGGGTTCCTATAGTCTCTTTGATCTGTCTTATGATTTGAGCCAGGATGCTTTGGGACGAACCGATCTTGTTCTTGAAGAGTCTGTTATTACGTTCTTTCTAGACATCCTAGAATATAAAGCTTGGAACTAAAGCCTAGACTTTGTTGATAATTTCATTTTCAGAGAAATTACTCCTCCAATTCCTCAAAGTGTTGGTGATGATGCTAATTTCCCTGTCTGTTTTTCTGAAGATTGCAGCCACCTAATTCTATAATGTAGAGGTGAAGGGGCATAGGTTGAGCAGATGTTCTATAGTTTCTTCCTGCAATTCACATAGCTGGCATTTATATGGACTGGCTACACCTCTTTTCTGAAGGTTTTCCCAAGTCAAAAGTTTTTTATGTTGCACCAACCACAAGAGCAATTTTATTTTCATCCAGTTTGGGTTCTACCATAGGTCCTTCCATACCTTATCAGGGTCTAGAATGTCCAATCCAAGGGCTATGTGCTTGGCCTCTTTGAGGTTAAAGTTGCCTTCATTGTACCCCATCTCATTTGGTTTGAAGATGTTGATATCAAGATCTTTCTCTACTTCAAGATGATTTTAAGAGCTTCTGTTAGGGCCTTTAACAGGGAGCTATCATTGTATAACAAGTTCTTCCATATTCTCCATTTTCCATTGTTTCTATCTTGATCCTAAAAGTCTTTTACCCTTAATAACCCTTTATTGTCTGTATCAATCATTAGATTAGGAAATTATACTCTTGACAGTTTAGGTTCTTGTTTCCAACTATCTTCCCAAAACCAAGCAAGGTTTCCATCTTTGATTTCCCAGAATCTGTGTTTCTAGACAATGTCTCTATTCTCCCAAGCTCTGTTCCAAATGTGGGAGCCTTTGATGAGCCCAGACATTCTGATGTACTCTCTTTCCTCCCAGCTGTTTCAATATTTATGTTTCCATACTTTGGCCGAAGGGGACCCCGATTCCTTTAGCCATCTCCACCATAGTTTTGCTCCCAAAACTTTTTTTAGGGTCTCAGGGTCATCACGTCCCTGACCTCCATGTGTCTTAGGTTTGCAGATATTTTCCCAAGCTACTAGAGCCCATTTCTTTTTCCTCCCATTTGCCCCAAAGAAAATCTCTTTCGATATCTCGGATGTGTTGCATAACTCCTTTAGAAGCTAGAAGGGATGAAAACATGAAGATGGGGACAGTTTGTAGGACAAATTTTGCAAGCACTAGCCAGCCTGCTAAATTCAAAGACCTATTTTTCCATTTCTAGATTTTGTCCTGGAGTCTATTAGTAACAGGCTCCCAAAATTCCTTGCTTAAAGGTTTGTCTGTTGAGGTACTCCGAAATATTTAGATGGTAGCAGGTCTCTTTGAAAACCTAGAATTCTTGTGAGATTTTTTTGAATAGCAATGTTAGTATAAAAAAAGAAAATCTTTGATTTTTCAAGGCTTACCTCTCTACCCACAGCCATGGAAAAGTCATTGAATATTTGTTTGAAAGCTAGAGCTTCCTTGACCGTGGGTGTACCCTGCAACATGGTGTCATCCACATATTGTTGATGGGTCAAAGCATCCCCATTCAGGGTGAGTTTAAGACCTTGGATCTTGCCTTTCATTTTGGCAGATTTGATTGCCTTACCTAGACCTTCCATCAAGAGAATAAAGAGGAAGTGTGAGAGTGGATATCCTTGCCTGAGTCATCTTGATGGCTTAAAGGTTTTGGATGGTGATCCATTTAATAGTATTGAAAATCTAGAGGTGGTAACAAGGGCCATTACCCATCTTATCTATTTATGGTCAAATCCAAATGCTTTTAGTACTTCCTAGATGTATGTCCAACGTAGCTTATCATAAGCCTTCTCTGGGTCAAGTTGTATGACCATTCCTGCCTGCTTCTTGCTTTTAAGTGAATGAACCACCTCATGAGCTGGAATGATATTATTTAGAACTTATCTACCTTCCACATATTCAGTTTTCTCCTCAGATACGAGAGTTGGAAGAAGGGTTTTAAGCCTATTTGCTACTATTTTGGAAATAATTTTGTACACCACATTACATAATGCTATGGGTCTAAATCTATGTGGAGTCATATCATTTTATTGCTTTGGAATCAAGGATATGAAAGAGGTGTTGAGTGCCTTCAAAATAGTTTTTTTTTTCCTTGAGTCCTCCACCACATCAAGGATATCTTGCTTGACTATAGCCCAACATGATTTGAAGAAGTCAACGTTGAAGCCATGCGGACCTGGAGCTTTCCCATTTTGCATCTCTTTGATAACTTTACTGACCTTTTCTTCAGTCATTATTCTGTTAAGATTATAATTATCTTCTCTTCTTACAAGCTTAGGAATGTGATTTGTGAAGTCCTTGATAAGTTTTGATATGTCTATAAGGGGCTCCTCTGCTATGCCTTGGAAATATTAAACTATAGTATATTCTATTTCTTTGTGGGTATTGAGCTGTTTTCCTTGAGTGTCTTTGAGATATGTAATCCTGTTATGAGACCTATGTTCCATGGTAGACCTGTGAAAAAACCTTGTACTTCTTTCACCTTCCTTTAACCATTGTACCCTTGATTTCTGTATCCAGAAGGCCTCCTCTTGCTTGCATACGCCTTCCCATTCCTTTTGAAGAGAGTCAATTTTTTCCTTACTCCCCTCAGTGAAGCCATCAATGATGAGTACCTTATTTACTTCTTGTAGCTTCTATTCAACAACTTTTCTGGCTTCAAAGATGTTGTCAAACTCATTCTTATTCCAATATTTAAGGTTGAGTTTGATGTGTTTCAATATTTGATTCAGAAGGAACATTTTAGTACCCTAAACATGCATATCCTCTGTCCACCATTTTTCAATATTGTTGATAAAGTCAGGATGGGTAAGCCAGATGTTTTCAAACCTAAAATATTTGTTTCTCGGCGTTCTGATAAAGGATGCTTCAAGTTACGGGCCAATGATCCGAGCCTCCAAAAGGGAGATTCATAGCTAACATGTCAAGGCTTGTGAGGATGAGGTCCTCAGAGATTATGAATCTATCTAGTTTAGATGCCAGTTGAGAAGCCCCTCCTCTTTTATTATTCCAGGTGAAGATACCATTACATATCTCTGTATCTACTAGCTTCATGTTGTTTATGAAGTCGTGAAATGGTAATGAATCTCTCCCTAGTGATCTGGTCCCACCTTTTTTTTCCGAGAGAGATATGATCATATTAAAGTCCCCTCCTAGAATCTAGGGGATGCCCTTATGCCTTTCTCTTGATTCCTCCAGTGAGGTCAGAAACTGAAGTTTGTCTTCAAGGTTTTGTGGACCATAGAAATTTGTGATCAAATAAACTTCCTTGTCCCCCAAAGGTTGGATTACTACTGATAGGTAGTTCCTAGATGCTTCAGCATCTAGGATTCTAAGTTTTTGAGTGTTCCAAAGTTTGAAAATTTCTCTTACTACATTGTATGCTTTAACTTCTAGATATTCATATTTAATAAGCCAATTTCTATGTATCTCTCTTATTTTGTCTCTTGAAAATTTTGTTTCCTCGATAAACACCATATCTATTTTTTCTTCTCTCATTCTATTGCTAAGATTTCTTTGTTTCCTTTTACTTCCTAGACCCCTAATATTCCATGTTGTAAGCTTCATTAAGAAATATTTGTAAATGAGTAACTAGTTAGGTCTTTCATCTTACCTGAGTTGACCATAAGTTTTCCACACTCAATCAGTAGCTCCTTCTATCTTTTTCTTCCTCTTTTCCTTTCTCGGGTTTTGGGAACTTATCCCAATGTAGCCTCCATCATTTTCATCCCTTTGTTGTCCTGACTATCATGGTTCCTTTTGACCCTCGAACCTTTCACCTGAGTACTCCATAGGAAGAGCGGTTGTACTCTGTTAAACTCCTCTTGCGGTACAAAATCCACTCCTTTGGTAGTTCCCTGCTCTAAGAACTTTTCTAGATTGAGATGTTATCTTTCTAGAATTTTCTATAGGTCCTACTCCTCCTTTCCAACTTTTCTTAGGGTCATCTATTGGTCCCTATCAAGCTCCATCGTGCTTGGCAGCTCCTCCCTTTGTTGGTTTTTTTTAGGTCTATCCTACTTATCTTTCTCGACAGGACTATCCTCCATCACCTTGTTTTCTTTATCATTCCCATCTTCTTCTTCTAATATCTTGAAACTATTATGACTAGGATGTTTTTCCTCATTTCTTTTCTTCTGGTTATTTTTCCCTACTTTTCCTCTCCCTCCTACTTTTGTGAAGCTTTTAGTTTCTTTTCCTGAGTTGACTCTAATATTGCTCTCCATTTTGTTTAAAGGGAAGTATCTAAAGAGGTGCCTGTGTTCATGGCATCTGCGACATATGAAAGGGACATGCTTGTAGTCCACCGCCTGCACCCATTCTTCATCATATACTTCTAGAATTATTTCATCCAATAGAGCTCCATAAATGTCCATTTCTACACATATCCAGGAAAAGGAGGTATACTTTCCGTGCAGTGTGGCCTCTAATATTTTTAAAAAATGACCTAGTTTATTGCCTATGGCTTTTATTGATTTTGGTAGCCAATAATCTAGAGGTAAGCAGTAGAGTCTTATCCATACTGGAATTGATGTGAATGTCTCTCGTTCGGGGACAAAATTCATCACCCATGGCTGCATATAGAGGCCAACAGTAGCATAGAAGTATGGTCCTCCTTCAAACACCTTGTATTTATCCTTTAGGTTTGTAAACACTACTGTGAAAAAACCCTCGGATCCAAGGTGCAGATCTATTTCTCCCTTTGGTTTTCAATGGTTCTTTATCGATGCCTATAAAGCCTTCTGAATTGGCCATAACACCATGAATTTGCAAATCACTGCATAAGTCTCCATGTGCTCCCTATGCGCGTGTAGCACTAGATCTCTTAACACCACCCTTAGTGTGATGATTGCCCTAGGTTTAAAAGGTCTTGTCCAATTTTTGAGGTCAACTTTCTGACTGCCTTCTCCTATTCGCTTCTCTCTTCTGACTTCCTCCAGAGTTTCTACTGGACCTTGCGATTTTCTGATTTCCTGCTTTCCTCTTTCTAAACCCCTGGTTTGAGCTTCCATAGGCTTCCTGAAGCGATTTGAGACTGCCTGACTATAGGAGGGAGTGTAGCTCCCCCCTTAACGCCCCTCCATGGTTCCCAACATTGATACTCTGCTCCAAACCCTAGCTCTGAGCGTTTCCAATTGTTTTCACCCTCAATGTTCGGTCTTCCGCAACCTTGGTAGTACACGTGATACACAAAAAAATCATCTCCTACATAATTTTCATTCACATGCATGCACTAATTATAGTTAAATCTACATATCTTAAAGCGTAATAAAACTATAATAGTGTAGAATCTAAGATTTTAATATAATATTATCATATCTGTTGTGACAAAGTGTCCGATGGAATATCCACAACAATTTACGAATCAGAACAGCATTCAGAATTTCTCTGTGATAACTTCACTCAACCTCTTCTAGTGAGTCATATATTACTATCTGAGTCATCACACAATCTAGTTTAGATGTTCTATATAGTCGGTTGATATACCCCCAAGGTTGGTTACCTTAAGATTGCATCTTATACTCTTCATATGGCTCAACCTTAGTGAGGAAAAATATATGGAAGGTCAAATTCCCCTTGAAAGCAAAGTTATTCATGTGTCATATGATAAAGAGAAAGGTACCTACATGGGAAAACATTTAAAAACATTCTTTATAGGGTCCTGGTAGATGTGCTCTTTGTCATTTGGAGGTTGAATTTTTTTATCCCATCTTCGTCACATCCCTTTTCCATGATTATTTAGGTAGAGTTCTGCCAACTTTTGCATTAAAAAATTCATTGGGAAGGTGATACAATTGAATCTTGCTTATAACACTAGTTTTCTGCACTTGTTCAAAACAAATTATGGGATTTCCCCTTCATTTATGCTTGGGGTATCTTGCTTGAGCTCAATCTTGCAATTTTTGGAGATAAATCTCCAATTGATAGTAAGATATATTCTCAAAGCATTGAAATCTTATGTTGATATGATTTTTTTCATCCCCCCCGCACCCCCTCCTCATCTCCTCGCGCAAAATTTCCCATTCAAACATACCTCCCATGGGCGTTCTTTGATGAGGCAACACAAAAAAAATATGCCAAAGTGTGGCTCTAGGGGCATCCTTTCTCTATTAGAACATCATTCTTTCTGGTTCAAGGAAGGATTGGGTCTAGCTACAAATATCTTGATTAATATGGTGGCTCTAAAACTACTTTTGCATATTTTTATTTGACATAGCATTTGAGAGTTTCATGTTTATGGGGATTCCAAGCTTGTGATTAATTAGATCAGAGGCATCTACAAGCTCAATACTTTTTCTCTCTTTCCTATCTTTAGAAATATTGAGCATATGATTTCCCTCATTTCTCATATTACTTTTGACCATGTCTTCATGCATAGGAACATTATCGTAGACTCCCTCTCCAAGCAAGGCCAAGAATTAGACTCTGGGGTTTGTTTGGTCACCAAATCAAAATATCATCATGAAGAAGAATCCATCCATGCTGATTGGGTAGATCATGGGCCTATATAATCATAGTCCCTGTTGCCACTTTGAGTGATGTTTCGTAATTATGTGGATATAATATGGTTGGTAATTATATGTATATGTGAGGACAATATATGTTATTAACACTTGTTACAAGTATGTGATCGTTATGCAATAGTCAATAAGCACTTCCATAATTTTTTAACGCCTTTTATTAAGACTCTACTGATGTAACCCCTTTTTGATATACTAATATAATTTTGCATATATATATATATATATATATATATATATATATATATATATATATATAAAAGAAAAATGTATTAAAAATAACTAAATCGAAAATAATACATAAAATAAATATTAAAAAAATACTAAAATTATATATATATATATATATATATATATATCAAAAACAATAAAAAAATACATAAAAATTATTAAAAAAATATATACACATATATAAAAAGAATGATATAATATTGGTGAATAAAAAAACACAAACACAATTTAAAAATAAATAGAAACAAACACACACAAAATTAATTATAGTTTCCAACAACAAAATATAAAGTAAACAAACATTGCTACATAGTAGCTAATACCTATCACATAGTTTAAATATAATAACATTACAGTTTGTTAGATAAATGGTGGATTTTTGATGAAATAAATATAAAATAAAATAAATTTTTTATTTTATTTTATAAAGTATATTTTATGATTAATATACACTTTAACTATAATTATTTTATATTTCGATTTAATTTAAAATGGTTAAAATTATTAAATTTAGAAATAATAATTTAAATTATTAAATTTAAAAAAATATATATTTTTAAATATTAAAAATTTAAGATAAAAAATATTTAGTCATTTTTATATATAATGCATGCTTATTTTTCTTTTTAAATAAACGTAAAAGTTAGAAATAAAAAAAAATAAAACTAGAATCATCCTTTGTATTGACGGGGAAAAATTAAAGACATACATATTCAAGTTGTTTAAATAATAAAAATTCCACTTTACCTTTTGGTAAGTTTGATTAATAATACAAACATGGTCTAGCCTATAGTCCACTCTCAAATGACAAGTTATAGGACACAAAATCATTCCGGCCAAGGTTGGTGTTGCGGGATAATAACGAGCTTTGTGTCAACTATTACATTCTAACACATTTATTGATCGTTATCAACAGCTTGGTAGTGTCCATTAATAAGAGCTTGGTAGTGGCTATTAATAATGATATTTTGTTTACATTATTTTAAATAGATTATTTTAAATTAACGTTCTTGCTGTTTGGTGCCCGAAATACTTAGGATGCCTGCGATAACTCCAACCTGCCCACTTTTTAACTAATTAGATGGCCCCACAAATCTAAAGGTTCATACAAACACTTACTTTTTATATGGTCTTCCGCCTGCTAACTCTATGAATATAGAGTTACAAGTGCATTTTCATGCCTGTAAGCCCAAGGCAAACTATAGTTGTTTGCTTGTGTACCTGTTCGCCTTTTTCTCTTTATTACTTACCCGTGCAGACCCCAACTCTTCTATTTTCATTAGTATTCATTCTGATTATTTCTCCTACTTTGATAGTATTCCCTGTCTAGGGTTGCTTGTATGTGACATTCTTCCTTTAATCGTCCTTGGGGGTTTTCAATCCAGTCATATTTTTTATTACTTTTGGAACAGAGCACCCCTTCATTTGCCAAAATATTCGCCAACCTATTGGCTATTTAGCGAACATGTACAAAACTAAAGGTTCTCATGGTTTGCAGGTGTGATTGAATAAGTTAATAGACCTGTAGTAACCGCCAGTGTTTCGACACTTTGTCTGGTGTTGAGCCATTGCATATTTTCTTGACCGACCTAATTATCGATTCAGAATGAACTTCAATTATGGTATTATGTAGATTTGAGTCCCTCAAGATTTCTAGGCATTGTTCAAGGTCCATGAGCTCTATCATATTATTAATGTCCTTCCCTAAATGGCTATGAAAGATCATTATTATGTAATCCTCTTCATCTCTAATAACTCCTCCATAATCTCCTATACCTGGGTTTCCTTTCGAGGCTCCATTTATATTTCATTTCATAAAACCATAAGGGGGAGGTTACCAAAAGTCCTATCAACTATTATTTGACTTACCATCTTATTCATGCCCTGTTGGAAAAGCCCTTGTAGGCCCAAATGGAGCAGTATCTGCATATCCTGGTCTTGAGGCTAGTTCTCAGGGGGGTTTTTTATTAGGGTTCCTATAGTCTCTTTGATCTGTCTTATGATTTGAGCCAGGATGCTTTGGGACGAACCAATCTTGTTCTTGAAGAGTTCGTTATTACGTTCTTTCTAGACATACTAGAATATAAAGCTTGGAACCAAAGCACAGACTTTGTTGATAATTTCATTTTCAGAGAAATTACTCCTCCAATTCCTCAAAGTGTTTGTGATGATGCTAATGTCCTCGTCTATTTGTCTGAAGATTGCAGCCACTTAATTCTGCAATGTAGAGGTGAAGGGGCAGAGGTTGAGTAGATGTTCCATAGTTTCTTCCTGCAACTCACATAGCTGGAATTTAGATGGACTGGCTACACCTCTTTTCTGAAGGTTTTCCCAAGTCAAAAGTTTTTTATGTTGCACCAACCACAAGAGCAATTTTATTTTCATCCAGTTTTGGGTTCTACCATAGGTCCTTCCATACCTTATCAGGGTCTGGAAAGTCCAATCCAAGGGCTATGTGCTTGGCCTCTTTGAGGTTAAAGTTGCCTTCATTGTACCCCATATCATTTGGTTTGAAGATGTTAATATCAAGATCTTTCTCTACTCCAAGATGATTTTAAGAGCTTCTGTTGGGGCCTTCAACAGGGAGCCATCATTGTATACCAAGTTCTTCCATATTCTCCATTTTCCATTGTTTCTATCTTGATCCTAAAAGTCTTTTACCCTTAATAACCCTTTATTGTCCGTATCAATCATTAGATTGGGAAATTATACTCTTGATAGTTTAGGTTCTTGTTGCCAACTATCTTCCCAGAACCAAGCAAGGTTTCCATCCTTGATTTCTTAGAAGCTGTGTTTCTAGACAATGTCTCTATTCTCCCAAGCTTTGTTCCAAATGTGGGAGCCTTTGATGAGCCCAGACATTCTGATGTACTCTCTTTCTTGCCATCTGTTTCAATATTTATGTTTCCATACTTTGGCCGAAGGGGACCCCGATTCCTTTAGCCATCTCCACCATAGTTTTGCTCCCAAAACTTTTTTTACGGTCTCAGGGTCATCAAGTCCCTGACATCCATGTGTCTTAGGTTTGCAGATATTTTCCCAAGCTACTAGAGCCCATTTCTTTTTCCTCCCCTTTTCCCCAAAGAAAATCTCTTTGGATATCTCTGATGTGTTGCATAACTCCTCTAGAAGCTAGAAGGGATGAAAACATGAAGATGGGGACAGTTTGTAGGACAAATTTTGCAAGCACTAGCCAGCCTGCTAAATTCAAAGACCTATTTTTCCATTTCTAAATTTTGTCCTGGAGTCTATTAGTAACAGGCTCCCGAACTTCCTTGCTCAGAGGTTTGTCTGTATGAGGTACTCCGAAATATTTGGATGGTAGCAGGTCTCTTTGAAAACCTAGAATTCTTGTGAGATTTTTTTGAATAGCAATGTTAGTATGAAAAACAAAAATCTTTGATTTTTCAAGGCTTACCTCTCTACCCACAGCCATGGAAAAGTCATTGAATATTTATTTGAAAGCTAGAGCTTCCTTGACCGTGGGTGTACCCTGCAACATGGTGACATCCACATATTGTTGATGGGTCAAAGCATCCCCATTCAGGGTGAGTTTAAGACCTTGGATCTTGCCTTTCATTTTGGAAGATTTGATTGCCTTACCTAGACCTTCCATCAAGAGAATAAAGAGGAAGTGTGAGAGTGGATATCCTTTCCTGAGTCATCTTGATGGCTTAAAGGTTTTGGATGGTGATCCATTTAATAGTATTGAAAAGCTAGAGGTGGTAACAAGGGCCATTACCCATCTTATCTAGTTATGGTCAAATCCAAATGCTTTTAGTACTTCCTAGATGTATGTCCAACTTAGCTTATCATAAGCCTTCTCTGGGTCAAGTTGTATGACCATTCCTGCCTGCTTCTTGCTTTTAAGTGAATGAACCACCTCATGAGCTTGAATGATATTATTTAGAATTTGTCTGCCTTCCACATATTCAGTTTTCTCCTCAGATACGAGAGTTGGAAGAAGGGGTTTAAGCCTATTTGCTACTATTTTGGAAATAATTTTGTACACCACATTACATAATGCTATGGGTCTAAATCTATGTGGAGTCATATCCTTTTATTTCTTTGGAATCAAGGATATGAAAGAGGTGTTGAGCGCCTTCAAAACAGTTTTGTTTTTCCTTGAGTCCTCCACCACATCGAGGATATCTTGCTTGACTATAGCCCAACATGATTTGAAGAAGTCAACGTTGAAGCCATGCGGACTTGGAGCTTTCCCATTTTGCATCTCTTTGATAACTTCATTGACCTTTTCTTCAGTCATTATTCTGTTAAGATTATAATTATCTTCTCTTGTTACAAGCTTAGGAATGTGCTTTGTGAAGTCCTTGATAAATTTTGATCTGTCTATAAGGGGCTCCTCTGCTATGCCTTGGAAATATTAAACTAGAGTAGATTCTATTTCTTTGCGGGTATTGAGCTATTTTCCTTGAGTGTCTTTGAGATATTTAATCCTGTTATGAGACCTATGTTCCATGGTAGACCTGTGAAAAATCCTTGTATTTCTTTCAACTTCCTTTAACCATTGTACCCTTGATTTCTGTCTCCAGAAGACCTCCTCTTGCTTGCATACGCCTTCCCATTCCTTTTGAAGAGAGTCAATTTTTTCCTTACTCCCCTCAGTGAAGCCATCAATGATGAGTACCTTATTTACTTCTTGTAGCTTCTATTCAACAACTTTTTTGGCTTCAAAGATGTTGCCAAACTCATTCTTATTCCAATATTTAAGGTTGAGTTTGATGTGTTTCAATATTTGATGCAAAAGGAACATTTTAGTACCCTGAACATGTGTATCCTCTCTCCACCATTTTTCAATATTGTTGATAAAGTCAGGATGGGTAAGCCAGATGTTTCAAACCTAAAAGATTTGTTCCTCGGCGTTCCTATAAAGGATGCTTCAATTTACGAACCAATGATCCGAGGCTCCAAAAGGGAGATTCATAGCTAACATGTCAAGGCTTGTGAGGATGAGGTCCTCAGAGATTATGAATCTATCTAGTTTAGATGCCACTTGAGAATCCCCTCCTCTTTTATTATTCTAGGTGAAGATACCATTACATATCTCTGTATCTACTAGCTTCATGTTGTTTATGAAGTCCTGAAATGGTAATGAATCTCTCCCTAGTGATCTGGTCCCACCTTTTTTTCCTAGAGAGATATGATCTTATTAACGTCCCCTCCTAGAATGTAGGGGATGCCCTTATGCCTTTCTCTTGATTCGTCCATCGAAGTCAGAAACTGGAGTTTGTCTTCAAGGTTTTGTGGACCATAGACGTTTGTGATCAAATAAACTTCCTTGTCCCCCAAAGGTTGGATTATGACTGATAGGTAGTTCCTAGATGCTTCAGCATCTAGGATTCTAAGTTTCTGAGGGTTCCAAAGTGTGAGAATTCCTCTTACTACATTGTATGCTTTAACTTCTAGATATTCATATTTAATAAGCCAATTTCTATGTATCTCTCTTGTTTTGTCTCTTGAAAATTTTGTTTCCTCGATAAACACCATATCTATTTTTTCTTCTCTCATTCTATTGCTAAGATTTCTTTGTTTCCTTTTACTTCCTAGACCCCTAATATTCCATGTTGTAAGCTTCATTAAGAAAGATTTGTAAATGAGTAACTAGTTAGGTCTTTCATCTTACCTGAGTTGATCATGAGTTTTCCACACTCAATCAGTAGCTCCTTCTGTCTTTTTCTTCCTCTTTTCCTTCCTGGGTTTTTGGGAACTTGTCCCAATGTAGCCTCCATCATTTTCATCCCTTTGTTGTCCTGACTGTCATGGTTGTACTCTGTTAAACTCCTCTTGGGGTAGCAAATCCACTCCTTTGGTGGTTCCCTGCTCCAAGAACTTTTCTAGATTGAGATGCTATCTTTCAAGAATTTCCTATAGGTCATACTCCTCCTTTCCAACTTTTCTTAAGGTCATCTATTGGTCCCTATCAAGCTCCATCGTGCTTGGCAGCTCCTCCCTTTGTTGGTTGTTTTTAGGTCTATCCTCCATACTATCCTCCTTATCTTTCTTGACACGACTATCCTCCATCACCTTGTTTTCTTTATCATTCCCATCTTCTTCTTCTAATATCTTGAAACTATTATGACTAGGATGTTTTTCCTCATTGCTTTTCTTCTCGTTATTTTTCCCTACTTTTCCTCTCCCTCCTACTTTGGTGAAGCTTTTAGTTTCTTTCCCTGAGTTGACTCTAATATTGCTATCCATTTTGTTTAAAGGGAAGTATCTAAATAGGTGCCTGTGTTCATGGCATTTGTGACATATGAAAGGGACATGCTTGTAGTCCACCGCCTGCACCCATTCTTCATCATATACTTCTAGAATTATTTCATCCAACAGAGCTCCATAAATGTCCATTTCTACACATATCTGGGAAAAGGAGGTATGCTTTCCGTGCAGTGTGGCCTCTAATATTTTTAAAAAATGACCTAGTTTATTGCCTATGGCTTTTATTGATTCTGGTAGCCAATAATCTAGAGGTAAGCAATAGAGTCTTATCCATACTGGAATTGATGTGAATGTCTCTCGTTCGGGGACAAAATTCATCACCCATGGCCGCATATAGAGGCCAACAGTAGCATAGAAGTATGGTCCTCCTTCAAGCACCTTGTATTTATCCTTTAGGTTTGTAAACACTACTGTGAAAAAACCCTCGGATCCAAGGTGAAAATCTATTTCTCCCTTTGGTTTCCAATGGTTCTTTATCCATGCCTATAAAGCATTCTAAATTGGCCATAACCCCATGAATTTGCAAATCACTGCATAAGTCTCCATGTGCTCCCTATGCGCCTGTAGCACTAGATCACTTAACACCACCCTTGGTGTGATGATTGCCCTAGGTTTAAAAGGTCTTGTCCAATTTCTGGGGTCAACTTTCTAATTTCCTTTTCCTATTCGCTTGTCTATTCTAACTTCCTCCAGAGTTTCTACTGGACCTTGCGATTTTCTGATTTCCTGCTTTCCTCTTTCTAAACCCCTGGTTTGAGCTTCCATAGGCTTCCTTAAGCGATTTGAGACTTCGTGACTATAGGAGGGAGTGCAGCTCCCCCCTTAACGCCCCTCCATGGTTCCCAACATTGATACTCTGCTCCAAACCCTAGCTCTGAGCGTTTCCAATTGTTTTCACCCTCAATGTTCGGTCTTCTGCAACCTTGGTAGTACACGTGATACACAAAAAAATCATCTCCTACATAATTTTCATTCACATGCATGCACTAATTATAGTTAAATCTACATATCTTAAAGCGTAATAAAACTATAATAGTGTAAAATCTAAGATTTTAATATAATATTATCATATCTGTTGTGACAAAGTGTCCAATGGAATATCCACAACAATTTACGAATCAGAACAACATTCAGAATTTCTCTGTGATAACTTCACTCAACCTCTTCTAGTGAGTCATATATTACTATCTGAGTCACCACACAATCTAGTTTAGATGTTCTATATAGTCGGTTGATATACCCCCAAGGTTGGTTACCTTAAGATTGCATCTTATACTCTTCATATGGCTCAACCTTAGCGAGGAAAAATATATGGAAGGTCAAATTCCCCTTGAAAGCAAAGTTATTCATGTGTCATATGATAAAGAGAAAGGTCCCTACATGGGAAAACATTTAAAAACATTCTTTATAGGGTCCTGGTAGATGTGCTCTTTGTCATTTGGAGGTTGAGTTTTTTTATCCCATCTTCGTCACATCCCTTTTCCATGATTATTTAGGTATAGTTCTGCCAACATTTGCATTAAAAAATTCATTGGGAAGGTGATACAATTGAATCATGCTTATAACACTAGTTTTCTACACTTGTTCAAAATAAATTATGGGATTTCCCCTTCATTTATGCTTGGGGTATCTTGCTTGAGCGCAATCTTGCAATTTTTGGAGATAAATATCCAATTGATAGTAAGATATATTCTCAAAGCATTGAAATCTTATGTTGATATGATTTTTTTCATCCCCCCCGCACCCCCTCCTCATCTCCTCGCGCAAAATTTCCCATTCAAACATACCTCCCATGGGCATTCTTTGATGAGGCAACACAAAAAAAATATGCCAAAGTGTGGCCCTAGGGGCATCCTTTCTCTATTAGAACATCATTCTTTCTGGTTCAAGGAAGGATTGGGTCTAGCTACAAATATCTTGATTAAGATGGTGGCTCTAAAACTACTTTTGCATATTTTTATTTGACATAGCATTTGAGAGTTTCATGTTTATGGAGATTCCAAGCTTGTGATTAATTAGATTAGAGGCATCTACAAGCTCAATACTTTTTCTCTCTTTCCTCTCTTTAGAAATATTGAGCGTATGATTTCCCTCGTTTCTCATATTAATTTTGACCATGTCTTCATACATAGGAACATTATCGTAGACTCCCTCTCCAAGCAAGGCCAAGAATTAGACACTGGGGTTTGTTTGGTCACCAAATTAAAATATCATCATGAAGAAGAATCCATCCATGCTGATTAGGTAGATCATGGGCCTATATAATCATAGTCCCTATTGCCACTTTGAGTGATGTTTCGTAATTTTGTGGATATAATATGGTTGGTAATTAATATGTATATGTGAGGACAATATATGTTATTAACACTTGTTACAAGTATGTGATCGTTATGCAATAATCAATAAGCACTTCAATATTTTTTTAACGCCTTTTATTAAGACTCTACTGATGTAACCCCTTTTTGATATATATATATATATAGATATAGATATATAACAACTAAAAATTAAAAAAGAAAAACGTATTAAAAATAACTAAATCGAAAATAATACATAAAATAAATATTAAAAAAATACTAAAATTCTATATATATATATATATATATATATATATATATATATATATATATATATATATATATCAAAAACAATAAAAAAATACATAAAAACTACTAAAAATATATATACACATATATAAAAAGAATGATATAATATTGGTGAATAAAAAAACACACACAATTTAAAAATAAATAGAAACAAACACAAACAAAATTAATTATAATTTCCAACAACAAAATATAAAGTAAACAAAAAGTGCTACATAATAGCTAATACCTATCACATAGTTTAAATATAATAACATGACAGTTTGTTAGATAAATAGTGGATTTTTGAAGAAATAAATATAAAATAAAATAAATTTTTTATTTTATTTTATAAAGTATATTTTATGATTAATATAAACTATAATTATTTTATATTTCAATTTAATTTAAAAGAGTTAAAATTATTAAATTTAGAAATAATAATTTAAATTATTAAATTTGAAAAAAATTCCTATGTTTAATCATTTTTATATATAATACATGCTTATTGTAAAAAAAATGAAAGAATGATATAATATTGGTGAATAAAAAAAGGCACACACAATTTAAAAATAAATAGAAGCAAACACACATAAAACAAATGATACTTTGAAAGAACAAAATATAAACTAAACAAATGATGGTATATAGTGACTAATACCTATCACATAGTTATATATAATAATGGTATATAGTGACTAATACCTATCACATAGTTATATATAATAATGTTACAATTGGTTAGGTAAATAGTGGATTTTTGAAGAAATAAATATAAAATAAAATAGTTTTTTTTTTTTTTTTTATAAAATTAATTTTATGATTAATATATATTTTAGTTAAAAATATAATTAATTTAAAATGGTTAAAATTATTAAATTTAAAAATAAAATAAAATAAAATATTAAAAATTTAAGATAAAAAATTTTTAGTCATTTTTATATATAATGCATGTTTATTTTTCTTTTTAAATCAACGTAAAAGTTCGAAATCAAAAAAATAAAAATGAATCATCCTTTGTATTGACCTAGAAAAATTAAATACATACATATTCAAGTTGTTTAAATAATAAAAATTCCACTTTATCTTTTGGTAAGTTTGATTAATAATACAAACATGGTCTAGCCTATAGTCCACTCTCAAATGACAAGTTATAGGACACAAAATCATTCCGGCCAAGGTTGGGGTTGCGGGATAATAACGAGCTTTGTGTCAACTATTACATTCTAACACATTTATTGATCGTTATCAACACCTTGGTAGTGTCCATTAATAAGAGCTTGGTAGTGGCTATTAATAATGATATTTGGTTTATATTATTTTTAATAGATTATTTTAAATAGATTGATGGTGTTGAATCTATTGTCATTTTCAAAAACATGATTTAAACACTATTTCCACAAGATTTGTTGAAATTTTTTTGCTCAGATTACCAAAAGTGGTGGGGGAAATTCTTCCACCTAGGTAGACTTGTCCTTGCATGTAGTAGAGCATCATTATAAAACAAGGCCACATAGATAGCGTTCCCTGCCCCTTAGTTTAATTATTGATTTTTGAAAGATATGAACCAAGTATTTATGACATATATTTGGATGATTGAGCTCCAATTTAAAATATATTTTTGGGTAGTTGATTGTGTGTAAAAATAATGAAGACTTTTTTCATTTATTTTCTTTTCTTTTCACATTATTTAATACTTATTGAAATCATTAGAGCTTACCCGTATTATTTCATATTTTTCATCATTAAGGTAAATTTATATATGTTTATCATGTTCTCCCATGTGCAACTTTATTATTTATTTGCAAATATAGTTGGAAATTTGTATTTGATGATTTTTTGTTAAAAAGAAGTACATCAATGTATTTTTTTAAACGCTGTACTCATAATTGTTTTATAACTTGATGCTTCTTGAAAAGTTACAAGCTAAAATTTCCAGAAATTTAATTAAAACAATTCTTATATAATAGCTAGTACACATAGCTTAGTTTAAATATAGCTAAATTAAAGTAAAAACACATAATTCATGTTAGTGTTAAAATTTAGAATTTAGTCATTTTTCACTGGAATTCAACAAAATCCAGCAATACAATTTCAAGATTTGTTATTTTTTAAAATACATTTTTGAATGCATAAATAGATTCATCATCCTCAACAATTATGTAGATTAAACCATTTAAATTCAAGTTTTTAAGAAAGAATGTCTAAATTTGATTAAAATTAACCATCTCGAAAATGAAAATTTACTTTAAAAATAATTTTGATATTTTTAATTTTTTTAATTAAATTAAAAAATGTGGCATCAATATAAATTAAAAATGGAAAACTAGATACACCCCTTTTAGTTGAAAAAACTGCAAACTACTTACTCAAAGGAAAATGCTCATAGATGCACATTTAAAAGTGATTTTGTGGATGTGGATGTAGAGAATACATTGTGAGACCAATTCCCATTTAGACAATTTAAATTTAAATATAAATATACCTTGCGTGACCATTTAAATTTAATTGTTTAATTGAATTTTCTGAATATATATATAATGGACATCATGGTGTTGTTTTGATTTGTTAAGATGTCCACTATTATTTACAGGGGTTTTATTATTCTGCTTATTCATCACTTTTTCAAACGAAATCGAAGTAGAATGATTTTTGAGTGGATGAATAGGGATGGCTTTCAAGGATGCCGCAAAATAATTAAGGGCATGTTCCATGGCTCCAATTAACTTTTGAATATTATTGCATTGGTTTAACCAGCAGTTAAAGTGCCATCTACAAATGACGCATTTGTACTAAAATGTTTATATTTATGTGATAAAAAATCGATGGTGTGTGAGTCAACCCATCGCACTAATATATAGGTTGAACACACTAACTTTGGATGTGCATTTGAGAGCGATCTTGGTGACATTTACATATCTTTCACATATCTTCCATTACATATTCTTCTCAACATGAAATATTTGAAGCTCTTAATTTGGTTTAAAATTTAGAAAAATTTATTGAAATTATAAATTTAATTAGTAGAAGTTATTGTACCACCAAAACTTATATCATTACATTTCAACTTAAAAACTAAAAAAGTATATATATGTATGAGTGTTAATAATAAAAAAATATTATTTTTATATAATTACTATGAATTAATTAATTGTATATATTAATTTTTATATCGCTTTACCATAAATGAAGTTTATAATCATAATAATAATAATCATTATCTAATTGTAAGGTCAAGACCAAAGTTAGATATTAAATTGGTGTAGGGAACATCTAAAATGATATTGTACTTATCTTACAGTGTATATTTATCTTAAGGTTTATATAATTTGGGTTTATAATACTAATCCATTGGGCTTAATGTTATTCCATTGAGTTTATAATGCCTTGAGTTTTTAGTATTAATCTCTTAGGTTTATAATATGAATCTCTTGGCTTTATTAATCTAAGTGTTCATATTCCTAGGGTATAATATTATTCATAGGGTTTATAATATTAATTTTAGGGCGTAATATAAATCCCTTGAGTTTATAATCATGGTCAACCATGGTTCAATGTCAAATTGCGACAAAGATTGTCTCAATATTAAAATCAACCATGGTCAACCATGGTTAGTCATGGTTAATCATTGTCAACCATGGTTAACCATGTTCCAACATCACATTGTGACAAATATTGTCTCATTACAAAAATCAATCATGGTCAACCATGGTTCAACGTCCTATTCTGCCCAAGATTATCTCAATATGTAAATCAACCATGGTCAACCATGTTTATTTCAACATTTATAATATTTATCATAGGGTTTATAGAACTGAATTTATAATATTTATCTTAGGGTTTACCATAGGATTTTATCAATATGAAAATCAATCATCGTTTACCATGGTCCAATGTTGCAATGTGACAAAGATTGTCTCAATATGAAATCAACCATGTTCAACCATGTTCCAATGTCGCATTATGACAAATATTGTCTCGACATTAAAATCAATCATGGTCATCTACGGTCAACCCTGTTTCATTGTGACATTGTGACAAGGATTGTCTCAATATGAAAATCAGCCATGGTCAACTATGGTTCAACGTCACATTATGACAAATATTTTCTGAATATGAAAATCAACCATGGTCATATTGTGACAAAGATTGTCTCTTGGTCGAACGTCACACTATGACAACCATAGTGATTCATGGTTAACCATGTTCCAATGTTGCATTGTGACAACCATGGTCACATTTTGAAAACCATTTTACGCCACATTATGACAACGATGGTTATCCATGGTCAACCATATTCCAACATCGCATTATCACAAAGATTGTCTCAATATTAAAATCAATCGTGGTCAACCATAGTCAATCATGGTCACGTTATGACAAAAAATGTTTCTTGGTCCAACATCACATTGTGACAACATGGTCATCCATGGTCAACCATGGTCCAACATTTCATTGTGACAAAGTTTGTCTCAATATGAAAATCAACCATTGTCAACCATTGTCCAATGTCACATTGTCAGAAAGGTTGTCTCAATATGAAAATCAATTATGGTCAACTATAGTCAATTGTTGCATTGTGACAAAGATTTTGTCAATAGGTTTCATATTCCTATGGTATAATATTATTCATTGGGTTTATAATATTAATCCTAGGGTGTAATATAAATCCCTTGAGCTTATAATCATGGTCAACCATTGCCCAATGTCAAATTGTGACAAATATTGTCTTAGTATGAAAATCAACCATGATCGATCATGGTCAACCATAGTCCAACATCACATTTAGACAAAGATTGGCTCCATATGAAAATAAAAAATGGATAACCATGGTTAGTCATAGTCAATCATTATCAATCATTCTCAACCATGGTTAACCATGATCTAATGTCACATTATGACAAATATTGTCTCATTATGAAAATAAATCATGGTCAACCATGGTTCAACGTCATAATATTCAAAAGATTACTCAATATGTAAATCAACACTGGTCAACCATGTTTATTTTAGCATTTATAATATTTATCATAAGGTTTATATACCTTAATTTATAATATTTATCTTAGGGTTTATCATATGATTTTCTTAGTATGAAAATCAACCATGGTCAACCATGGTCCAATATCGCATTGTGACAAAAATTATCTCAATATGAAAATCAACCATGGTCAACCATGTTCCAATGTTGCATTGTGACAAAGATTGTCTTGACATTAAAACCAATCATGGTCATCTACGGTCATCCATGTTCCATTGTCACATTGTGACAAGGTTTGTCTAAATATGAAAATCAACCATGGTCCAATGTCGCATTGTGACAAAGAGTGTCTCAATATGAAAATCAACCATGGTCATATTATGACAAAAATTATCTATTGGTAAAATGTCATGTTGTGACAATCATAGTGATCCATGGTCAACCATGTTCCAATGTCGCATTGGGACAACCATGGTCAACCATGGTCAGATTGTGACAATGGTTGTCTCTTGGTCAAATGTCACATTGTGACAACCATGGTCATCCATGGACAACCATGTTCCAATGTCGCATTATAAAAAAGATTGTCTCAATATTAAAATTAACCATGGTCACATTATAACAAGAATTGTTTCTTGGTCCAACGTCACACTGTGACAACATGGTCAGCCATGGTCAACCATGGTCCAATGTTGCATTGTGACAAATATTGTCTCAATACGAAAATCAACAATCGTCAACCATTGTCCAACATCCCATTGTGAAAAAGGTTGTCTCAATATGAAAACCAATCATGGTCAAGTATAGTTGAGCGTCACATTGTGACAAAGATTTTATCAATATGAATATCAATCATGGTCGACCATGATCAACCATGTTTATTTTAGGGTTTCTAATATTTATATTAGGTTTTATATACCTTGGGTTTATAATATTTATCTCGTATGTTTAATATTATTCCGGGATTTATAATCCCTTGGGTTTATAATACCTTGGGGTTTTATAATTAATCGCTTGGGTTTATAATCTCAATCCATTGGGTTTATCAATCTAAGGGTTCATATTCCTAGGGTAATTTTTTATTCATAAGGTTTATAATATTAATCCTAGGGTTTAATATAAATCCCTTGGGTTTATAATAATGGTCAACCATGCACAACCATGGTCCAATGTCACATTGTGACAAAGAATCTCAATATGAAAATCAACCACGGTCAACCATGGTCAAATTTCACATGTGACAAATATTGTCTCAATATGAAAATCAACCATGGTAAAACATGGTTAACCATGTTTATTTTAGGGTTTAAAGTATTTATATTATGTTTTATATACCTAGGGTTTATAACATTAATCCCTTGGGTTTAATATTACTGCCTTGGTTTTTCAGTATTAATTCGATAGGTTTATTATTCACTTCAATTTATAGTATTAATCCATTGGGTTTATTAATCTAAGGGATCATTTTCCTAGGATGTAATATCATTCGTAGGGTTTATAATATAAATCCTTGTGTTTAATATAAATCAATTGCATTTATGGTCATGCTTAACCATGGTCAACTATGATCAAACATCACATTGTGACAAAGATTTTGTCAATATCAAAATCAACCATGGTCCAATGTTGAAATGTGACAAAGGTTGTCTCGATATGAAAATCAATTATGCTGAACCACGATAAACTATGGTTTGGCATCACTTTGTGACTTTTATTGTCTTAATATGAAAATGAACCATGGTCAACCATGTTTATTTTAAGTTTTATAATATTTATCCCAACATTTATATACCTTGAATTTATAATATTAAGCCATTGGGTTTAATATTAATACCTTGTGTTTAATATAATTCCCTTGGGTTTAAAATACCTCGGGGTTCTAGAATTAATACCTTGGGTTTATTATTCCCTTAGGTATATAATATCAAATCTATTGGGATTATTAATCTAAGGGTTCATATTCCTAGGGTATAATATTACTTATAGGGTTTATAATATTAATCCTAGGGTTTAATATAAATCCCTTGTGTTTACAATCATGGTCAACCATGGTTAATTATGGTCCAATGTCACATTGTGCCAAAGATTGTCTCAATATGAAAATCAACCATGGTCAACCATGGTCCAATGTCGCATTTTAACAAAGATTGCCTTCGTATGAAAATCAAGAATGGTAAGCCATGGTCAACCATTTTTATTTTAGAGTTTATAATATTTATCTTAGGATTTTTATACCTTGTTTTTATAATCCCTTCGGTTTTTAGTATTAATCCCTTGGGTTTATTAATCTCATGGTTCATATTCCTAGGGTATAATATTATTCATAGGATTTATAATATTAATATTATAAATTTAGAGAGGCCTTGGAGATTGAGAAAAGGCCAAACAATCTTAATAGGGATGATGGCTGGAGGATTAGCAGTTGCTGGGTCCCAGCCTTGGCTTCCTAGCCTCCTCATTCCCCGTTTGTTAGGTCTTAGGGTTTCTGTCTTCCCTCTCCTTAAGTTTGTTTTTGGCGGGTTAGTCCTAACATTATGGAGTGTTTGAGTTATTATTAGGTTATTAATTAATTTCGGGCTAATTATTGTATTAACCTTATCCCGTTTATGATACTATTGGGTATATTTTAATTTTTGTTTCCATAATGTCAATTGTTTATGCCTTTATATTTAGTTCTACTATAACTCTTTTTAAACCATATAAGTAATAATTTAATTACCTAATGACAGAATTAACTTTAATAATTTTATTGGAATATTGAATAAATACTGATTATTTATCTAATATAACTATCTTTTGCTTAATTATCTTACACCTAATATAACTAAATTTATATAGTTATATATGAATTTATATTTATTTACCTCACTAATAATACCATTTATATAAATTAAATAAATAATTTACTTTTGCTATTATAATTAATAATTATTAATTTTATATTTATTTATTTATTTAATAAATAAACAAATATATTTTTATTATTTATATATTTATATATTTATTTAATAAATAAATGATTTATTATTTTATTTATATATCTATATATTTAGTTATCTCACACCTAATATAACTAAACTTATATATTTATATATGATTTTATATTTATTTACCTCACTAATAATACAATTTATATAAATTAAGTAAATAATTTACCTTTTCTATTATATTTATTAATTTATATTTTTATATTTATTTTTATTTAATAAATAAATAAATATAAATTATTATTTTTATTTTTATTTATTTAAATAAATAAATATAAATTATTATTATTTATATATTTATATATTTATTTAATAAATAAATAATTTATTATTACTTTATTTATATATTTATATATCTATTTAGTTATCTCACACCTAATTTAACTAAATTTATATATATTTATTTATTTTTGATTTATTTATTATTATATTATAATTTTATCATTGATATATTTATTTATTTCTTACCTAATATAACTAAATTTGACCTTGCTCCTTAAGTCAACCTTTGGCCAGGTAACCGTTGGTGTCTCTGCTCTAGCTATTTAAACAGGCTAAGCTGGATCTGTTCTTCAACTTGTCCTGACGATGAACCACACTGGTTGGTTCGAAACACGTCGACAAAAGATTGGTTATGTGATTTTGCCGAAGATTATCTAAACAATGTTATGGATCACAGAAGTCTAAATTCCTTAATTAATATTTGGGTTTAACATAAATCCGTTGGGCTTATAATCATGGTCAACCATGGTCAAACATCGCATTATGAAACATATTTTCTTAATATGAAAGCTAGTCAATGTTGCATTGTGTCAAGGATTGTCTCAATGTGAAAACCAACCATGGTCAACCATGAAAAATAAACCATAATCAATCATGGTGAGTCAATATTCAATAACCATAGTGGCATTGTGACAAAGATTGTCTCTTGGTCCAACGTCACATTGTGACAACCATGGTCATCCATGGTCAACCAAGGCCAACCATTGTGCAACGTTTCATTTTGCCAAAGTTTGTCTCAATATGAAAATAAACCATGGTCAACCATAGTCCAACGTCGCATTGTGACAAATATTGTGTTAATATGAAAATCAACCATCGTAAAGTATGGTCAATCATGTTTATTTTAGTTTTTATATACTTTAGGTTTATAATATTACTCCCTTGGGTTTATAATACCTTGGAATTTTAGAATTAATGCCTTGGGTTTATCAATCTAATGGTTTATATCCCTTAGGTTTATTAATCCCTTGGTCCAACATCACATTGTGAAAACCATGGTCATCCATAGTCAACCATGGTCCGACGTCAAATTTTGACAAAGGTTGTCTCAATATAAAAATCAACCATGGTCAACCATTTTCTAATGTCTCATTTTTCTAAATGTTGCCTCAATATGAAAATCAATCATGGTCAACCATCGTCCAATTTCCCATTCTCACAAAGATTGTATCAATGTGAAAACCAACTATGGTCAGCCATGTTTGTTTTAGGGTTTATATACCTTGGGTTTATAATATTTCTCTTAGGGTTTTTATACCTTGAGTTTCTTAGTATTGATCCCTTGGGTTTAATATTATTTCTTTTGGTTTATAATCCTTTAGGATTTTAGTATAAATCCCTTAAGTTAAATATAAATCCTTGAATTTAATTAATTAATATAAATTATATAAAAAACTATATTTATATTAATAAATAAACAAAAGCCAATTTATATTAATACAATGCTATTAATATATATTATTTGTTATCTTATTTAACAGGAGTACTGGTATATAACTCGTTGTTCTTTCGAACCAGGGTGGTCCGATCCAAGTTATCTAAATTTTCGTTACGTCGTAGAGGTCGGGTAACCAATTCGAGTACATCTCTCGCATTGGCAAATCCATGAATCTGGGCAAAAGTAAATTCATCTGACCATTTAGTACCAATTCCTCTCGCCCCTAACGGGTTAGCATGAGCCATTCCAGTGATGGCTAAGTCGGGTTGTAGCTCGCGCATACGTCGTATCTGATTCGAATTGTCTGGAACAATATTAATAAATAATAAGAATTATCTAATTATTATTATTATTTATTAATTAATTTAAAATTATTTTTTAATAATGAATAATGGATAATTATGATTAATAATGAATGAATTAATAATTAATGTAATAAAATGAATTATTTAATTAATTAACAATATTTATATCAATAAATATATTGAAAATATTAATATTAATATTTAATTAACACTATTTATATTGATAAAACCATATTAGTAAATAATAATAATAATAATATAATTATTATTTTTATTTGTTAATTAATCATTTAATGATTTAAATAATAATGAATGAAATATAAATCAATCATTTAATTTTTTATTTAATAATAATTTAATTATTTATTTATGTCATTAGTTAGTTAATTAATTATTTAATGAAAGAATGAATAATTATTAATTATTATGAATGAATGAATGAATTATTATTAATATTTATTACTTAATAATATTGTTAAATTTAATTAAGAATAAAAATAATAACAGTAATATTAATTAACAATATCAACCATATTTACTAATGTGATTGTGCATGTGATTGATATAAGCCTTCCACGTATATCGACAACATTTACTAATGTGGTTGTGCTAGTTTCAACTCAATGAGATGTCAATTCCAAGAAACTTGTTTTGCACAACCAATTGTCTCCTATAAAGTTCATGGGAATTGAATATGATTGATATAAAGTTGAATGCAATTGTGTTTGTGGTAGTGAAGACATGGGAATATGAAACAAAACTTTTATTGTTATCTCTCAAATGACATCTCTTTCTTTTGAAGATAAAAATTGAGTTGGGATGATCTATAATTTTTCATTTAGTATTAAAGTGATTTTAAAATTAAATTGTAAAGATGTTAATTAGTATTTATGAATAATTTTTAATAACAATTGTTTTACTATTAATTTAACAACTAAATTATAACTAGAAAAATTATATAAATTAAATCACTATTAATTATAGATGGATATCAAAACACTTAGTTTCTAATCAAAATAAATAGTTCCTAAAAAAATTCGTATCATGAAAATAAATAAAATCATTGAAAAGAATAAACATTTAAATAAATAAAATATATCATTAGCTCTTTTCAAAAAATTTCTAAATATTATACATTTTCCTTTGATTTGTGATTTAGTATTAATTGGCTCACATAGTCACTTTGAATAAAACTAGGAATAAAGTTGCAATAGATTAAACCGCTTTAACAAAATTCACACATTAACTTTTTTCATGGTAATTTAGACCAATTTTTTCGGTTTGGTTCAAGGATACAAGATAAAACAACTTTAACAAACCATGATTTGTGATTTAGTATTAAATTGGTTGAATTTGACATAGTCATTTTGAATAAAACTAGGAATAAGGTTGTAATAGATTAAATCGCTTTAACAAAATTCACACATTAAATTTTTGCATGGTAATTGATACCAATATTTTGTGTTTGGTTCCAGGATAAAAGATAAAACAGCTTTAACAAACCAATTGAAATAGATGAGAAATTGAAGACTAACCTTCCAATAAATGTCGAGCAACCTCCAACTACTTGAAAAGAAATATGATACTTTAAAGTGAGACCTTGATAATACCTGAACTAGAGTTTCAAATCCTTTGATCCTGGAGAACAACATACATTAATCATAAACACACTTGGAATTCAATTTCTTTTTAAAAGATCAATTTCTTGAATTGTTAATATACATGGAGTCAGAAATTACTCTATCCTAAAAATTAGTAACTATACATCAAAAAAACATTCGTAATAAAATTAGGAAAGAAATTCTCACAAGATTCTAAAAAGTTATAACTAATTAGCATAATAGTTATTATTTATAAAAGCTATTTGTAAACAACAACAAAATATTATGATTAATGTAATTGGAATTGAAGATAGAGGAAAAAAAAAGAAAAAAAAATACATGAGTCAAATTGAAAAGTGATAAAACTTAAAAACAATTATTGGGAAAATATTTTTTAATTATTGTTTCCTCGTTAAAATTTGTCATCCTAAAAAAATAATAGAAAAAGAAAAAAAATATATAAGTCAAATTAAAAGGTAATAAAATTAAAAAAAATAATGATTTTTTTAATTTATTTTTTCCTCTGAAAATATGGAGAAAAAATTAAAATTAATGAAAATGGAAATAATAAAAAAAAATATCAAAAAGTTAAACAAAAAGGAAACAAAATAAAAAGAACAAAAAAATAGTAACTAATAGAAATGGAAGTTACTAAACAACCCATAATAAAACTTCAACCAATCACCTTATAAACAAATGAATTTAAATAATAATAAAATAACAAAAAATGAATTCCCAATGTTAATCTATAGATAAATGACATAAATTTTTAGTTAAAGACAAAATAATAAGTAGAAATAGCTGAATGCCTAATACCATACCATAATAATAATAAATCAAAAATAAGAAAAACAAACCAAAGCACAACATAAAATCAATATAATTAAAATAAAAATAGTTTTGATTACCCTTTCCATTATATATTTTCTTACCATGTATTTTAATTTCCCAAATTAATTTTACCATCCATCAAAATACATAAACATTTATTAACTAGAATATATTGTACACGTATTTATGTAATTGGTAAGAAAAGTTTCCCATTTATGGAACCTTACTCTATGATTCTTAACAACACACATGATAATTATATGATGTAAAGTTGGTTAAGATGATATGTATGGTAATATTACCAGCCTAGATCCATCTTAACCATGGACCTATCAAGCACCGAGATGGATCCAATCTCTCAAGACGCAAACCTTTTTTGAGTGAAAAACTTGAGGAAAGGTTTTCACCTGAAAAGATTTCATCCCTCTCGGTGCTTGATAGATCCGGGGTTAAGATGGATCTAAGCTAGTTATATAAAAATGTATAATATCTATATTTGTATCTATGTTTCTCTTTCTTATTCGATCTCTCTATCTCACTCCCAAACAAATCACTCTCTTTACATATCTATCTCACGCTCTCTCCCTCCCTCCATCTTCCTCTATGCCTCTCTCTCCTCCCCTTCTCTCCTTCTCTCTCTCTGTTCCCTCCCACTCTCCTCTCTCCCTCACTCTCTCTCTATTGCTCCCTTGTCACTCGCTCTCTCTCTCTCCACCTTTCTCCCTCTATGTATTTCTTCTTCCTTCCCCCTCTCCCCTTGTAACTCCATCTCTTTCTACTTATCTTTCTTGAGTCCTCTCTCTCCCTTTATCCCCCACCTACCTCTGTCTCTCCCCCCATCTGTGTGTGTGTATGTTTCTCCTTCTCTCTCTATTCCCTCCTCTCTTCTCTCCCTCACTCTCCATCTCTCCTTTTTTCTTTCCTCCCTCTCTCTCCCACTCCAACTATTTCTCTCTCTCTCTCTCTCTCTCTCTCTCTCTCTCTCTCTCTCTCTCTCTCTCTCTCTCTCTCTCTCTCCCCTCCAGCTTTGTCACTATGTCCCTCTCTCGCTTCCCCTCTTTCCCCTTCACTTTGCTTGTTTTCATCACTTGTATCCTTAGTTAAGAGGGATATATGTTGGTTCTTATTAGTACTATTTATATTATATAAATTCCACATCTTTAAATATGAAAGTATTCTCATTTTCAATTTTATTAAAACCTTAATTTAATTTCCATGGGAATATTTTTAGTAGTTGCGAGGACAGAGGGTTTAGATATATCTCAAAAGTAATTACAACATTTTTCCTTTTAGCTTCAATTAAAAAAATGTTATAAAATTAAACTAAAATAAAATATTTTTATTGTGAAATAAGTTGTGCTTTTTGGGCATGTGGTATTGATAAGCCATGGTATTTGCCTATGGTATTATAAAAAATTCTATTTACAAGTTAATAATTTTCATGGCAAAGTGGGGGTGAACATGCATGGTAAGAATATTTTCATATTGTTATAAAATATTTTTATTATAAAATAACTTATGTTTTTTGGGGCATGTGCTATTGATAAGCCATGATATTTGTCCATTGTATTGTAACAAAGCCTAATTAGATTACAAGTTAATAATATCCACGTAAAATGAGGGTGAATATTCATGGTTAATAATCTTGTCATATTGTTATAAAATATTTTTGTTGTGAAATAAGTTATTGTTTTTGGGCATGCGATATTGATCATTCATGGTATTGTAACAAAGCCTATTCGCAAAATCAAAATATAACAAATCTATTTGTATTATTTTTATTACATTAACTTTTTATTATTAATTAAACCAACATTTAAATGTTTGCACTCGTCACCGATATCACTTTTCATTTTTTATATTTTTTACTTAAGCCAACATTTAAAATTGTTTACATACTTACATTACATCTACATATTTACTCTATACTGGGCTGTAGAGCGCATCTTGGCACAATAAATCAAAGAAAATAAAATGACCAAAATAAAATGATTCTAATATATAACAATAAATATGGTATACAAAACTAGGTAAGTGAACAACAAATGCGGATGGATGAATTTTTTATATAGGATCAATTTGGATGTTTTATGTTGATTTTTTCTTTCAAAACGTTTTTTTTTTTAAGATTTTAAATAATACTTCTATGTTAGGTGTAGAGTTAGATATTGATTATAATGAAATGTTTTAATTTTTTAAAATTGGAATTTTTTAATGTATATCAAAAAGTTAGTGATGAGATGATTTTGTCTTTTAATTTTTTCATTTTATTATTATACAAGATGGAGAAGTAGCTTGTCAATTTTGATACTTTTATAGCTTTTTGGGGTATATGTTTTGAATTTCCACGTACTTATGCCAATTTTAATTCAGAATTTTTTACCTATATGTTAAACAGTTTTAATTTTCTTTAGACAATCCTCCTTGAATTTTCAGACATTATATGCTGTTTTTTTAACTATATTTAAATGTTGGTTTGTTGGATTGTTCATTCATGGGGCAAAAATACAATTCCTAGATCTCTGAACAAGTTATAGGTTTTTCCATTCATTTTTGGTTTTCTGGCATCTATGCTCTTATGTCTCTAGTATGGTTTCCCAAGCCTAAGACCAGAGACAATGAATATCTTAGGAATGATGTAATATTTTGAATTGTTAATAAAATGTTTTTAATATCCCTATAAATTTCATTTACCTTAACATTCACAATAGGAAAGATTATTTTTACCATGTTTAATGAAATGGTTGAAAACAAGAACCGTTATGATTCAGTTGGCAACTAATTTGAATCAAATAAAGAAAATGATAACTCATTGAGAAAAATAAAGTTTTATAGGTTCTTTAAATTTATTTGTAAACTAGAAAAATAACTTTCATCTTCATCAACTGGAGTTTTCATCATGTAAAGTCTTGAGGCACTGATATCACAATTTTGGGAGGAATGTTATGGTTCCAACAAAAGGTATACTTGAAGATGAAGTATGCACATGGGACTTCATCATTATTGCATACAAAAGATAAGTAACCTTGACTTGTTTGGAAAGAAATTTCATGTCTTTTGTGCAAAGAATGATAGGTTATTTTATTAATTATAGATATTGCTCTAGACTCTTGAAAGTTGTAAGTATTTTTGTGTAAGGGAATTAATTATTTCATTGGAAGGTTTTTCATGGTTTCAATGCAATAATTTTCTAAAAACATGCACGATAACTTTAAATATTAAAAAACAAAGAAACCACGTTGTTTTATTAAAAAAATATATTGCAGGGATGTTGTTACTCTTGAAAAGAGAAAGCATGTGAATCTTGCAAACAAAAATATTGGATAAGTCATAATAGTTTTCATAAAGAATGCATTTGAAATTTCCATGGTAAAAGATAAAGAAACTATATTAATTTCTTGAAAGAAAATTGCATGGTAAAAAATAAAGAAATCATATTACTTTATTGAAAGAAAAATTGCATGGTAAAAGCTACTTTTCATAAAGAATGAATTTTAAATTTCCATGGTAAAAGGTAAAGAAACTATATTACTCTCTTGAAAGAAAATTTAATGGTAAAAGATAAGTTAGGGATGTTTTCTTGGAAAAAAATTACAGATGAAACCTGCACACGAAAATATTAAATAAATCATGATATGTTTTCATGAAAATAATGTATGTGAACTTTTCTTATGAAAAGAGAAAGAAAATAAGTTATTTAATTCAAGAAAATATTTCTAGGAAATTTATGAAAAGAGAAAGAAAATTTTTTATTTCATTAAGAAAAGATTCCAAGAAATTATGAGAGGAAATTAGATTATTAATTTCCTTAGAGATATTAGCATGATTCATATAGAATCTTAATAGGAATCTATGCGCAATAACAATATCCATTATATTGGAATTCTTGAAATAAATTCCTATAAAAAAAAATATTAATTGCAAGCATCATTGTATTAGATTTCGAAGTGAAATGTCTTTGCATACATGATCAAATTCTTGGAAAAGAGAAAATTTATTTAAATTATTTTTTTTGAATGGGTTTTGATGAATTTGTATGCATATATTTCCGATGTTGTTTATTTAAAGACTACAAGGATTTGAGTGCAGAATGACATGCATATGAGTTTTGTGCATGAATTGATGAAAAATAAAGATTATTTTCTTAAAATACACATATGAATCTCATTCATACAAGAACAAGAACACATGCTTGTTTCTTGAAAAGGTTATGTGCATTTTGCTTGAAAAGGTTATGTGCATTTAAGTAAGGGTCATTTTGTTAGAAAAAAAACACGTTACATGTACAAAAGTGTATTCATTGCGATATAGAAAGCATGTTTTTGTTTGTAGATAGAGAAAGTTATTATGTAAATATTCATGAAAAGAGTAATCTCTTGAAAAGATTGTCTAGCTAGATAAATTGTGTGTTGATTTCTGTGTTGATTTATGAACTTAGGTGCATAAAAGGGTTTTATGCATAAAATATGGTTAGCCGTGGTAATTTATTGGAAGGGAAGCATGAGAAAAATTCATGTAGAAATATAAAGAAATGATGCTATATTAACTTCTTTTTGAAAAACAAGTATGTATTTGTTTACATGAAAATAATAGTTAATGACAGTAGAATTCTAGAGAAAGGAATATGTGTTACGTGCATTAAATAAGGGTTATTATGATGAGCTCTTACATAAAAAAGTAATAGTCATTATGATATAGAGATATGTTTTTCGCAAGGATAAAAGAACTATTGTGCTATATTTCTTTAGAAAAAAATATATGTGATTATTTTTATGCTATCCTAACTATTATGTTAGTTTCTTTTGGAATAAGATCATGCATCTGCATGCAATATTTGTATTAGCTTTTGTTGGAAAGAATATACATTTTTATGTGGGAAATGATAGTATGTTGTGTTAGACTAAATTGGAAAATATTATTTGGGAAAGAAGATGAATTACATGCACAAAAACCATACTGTTGTGTTGGTTTCTTTGGAATATATATATATATATATATATATAGATATGTGGGTAATGTTGCTATGCTTTACTACATTAGTTTTATAGATAATAAAACATGTTTTTGGAAAGTGTATGGATTCTCATAAGAAAAACCTTCATTGTGTTAGCTTTCTTTATGTATTTTCATGCACCAAAAAAAATATCTAAATGGATAGTTATCCTGATAAAATTTATGTAATTCACATGCACAAAGATCATAACTAATGTGTTAGCTTCCTTTAAATGAATTTCTAGATTGTTTTAGTGATTTTTCTTGCAATAACATGTATATATTTATGAATTGGTTGATTCGAATTAGAGGAAATTTGATTTTAAAAAGTTAACATTGAATTTCTGTGTCATAATGTGTAAGCCAATTAAAATCCTCTAAAATTCAAAAGAGATACAGGTGTGACTAGGCACCTATTAGTGTCAGTCAGTTTTTCTTTCCACTAGTGATGAAATGTTCTCTTTCAGAATGTCCATTAGGGTTTAAGGTCAAGTTTTTGCCATTTAACTAGGTCTTCCATGCAAGAACTTTAGTCACTGGTTAGTGTGTCTAGGTCTACTGCCACTCCAAGATTTCCATGTCCAGTCACTGTCATCACTCAGTTGGATGTGCTATCACTGAACATGTCATCATCATCAATTCAGTCATGTCACCATGGTCTTCATTCAGCTCAGTACCTCCATTAGGTCATTAGGGTTTCACAGTCACCAAACTCTCATTCCATGCATAAAAATCCAGTAAAGGAGGAGTGGTAATAAGCAAATTTCTTTAATAAATTTGATATCAAGTGTAATTTTATGTTTTCAGATGTAATAACTACTTCAAAGTTCTAATTTTCAAAGGCAGTTGTTCAAAGTTCCATAAAGTGACCAAGTTTCAAATATCAGAGATCATAAAGTGTCAAGGGTCCCAATTTAAGTTTAAAAGGGTAAGAGGAGTTGTTTTTTAACTCATTTGCACTTTCAAAATTCCAAGCATATCTTAGTTATTATCGCGCAGGAGGAAAACTTGGTGAAACTTGAGGGTTTTGTTGTATTCCCAGTGAAATGTGAACCTTTTGAGTAAAATGTGACCCTTCTGAAGTGGAGCACAACCCCTCTATGCAAAAATGTGACTCTTTTAAGGAAGTACAACCTTTCTGAGAAAAGTGACCCACACGGATTTCTTCTTGTTTTTAAGGAGATTTTCGACTTCTTCAAATATCCAAAGATCATTCAAGGTCTCTTAAAGCTTCCAAAAACAGTAAGTGGGCATCCACACCATCCTTTCAAATATTTTTCTCAATGTGAATTGATTTTTTCTTAAGGTTTGCTTCTAGAAAATTCTTGGTGAATAAACCTAGCTTCTACTGATTTACCACTGTCATCTATCATACAGAAAACCCTAAATTGAAAATCTACTATCATTCCACCACTCATTTTCCATTGATTTAATCAAACCCTATCCTCTGACTACGTTTTCACCTTGAGAAAAACTTCTACTTCAATTTCATCAACATCATCTGGCTAGTGTTTTATCATTCAACACATTTAATGGAGAGTGAACAAGAGAGTGAAAAGAAAGTGCACAAGGGAGGGAATTATTCAAGGTTTGAGCCACCCAACCTAAGAGAAATCAATGCTTCTCCATTTCCTAGAAATATTTCAAAAATGTTGGTTGTATGAAGTATTGTGAGCAGGTTGGAGAGTTTGGTTCCCATGTCGCTTTGACAAGCATCTTTGCCAAAAATTTCAACATAGATAAAGTTTTCATAATAGGTATTGAGTTATTGTCTTAGCATGTATTATTTCTTCAGCCACAGGTATTCCAAATCATGGTGACACCTGGTTCAAATGCATGGAATTTTCCCTTGATGATTATAAGATGTTCCTAAAACCTAATGTCAAGGAGACTTCTGAACATGTTTTTCCTTTTAGACATCTGCTTAACAAGTATGCCCCCCTAATGAAGCTCATCATGAAGTATTTTACATGTGAAGGAAAATTCTCTAGATTATACAAGTATGATGTTAGGTTACTTATGCATTTCACCTCTACAAAAGCACTTAATTTGTGCAACATTTTGTCTAAGAGTGTGGTGAAGATGACTGAAAAATTCACAACAGGGGACAACCTCATATCACAAATTTGTTTCACTATAGCTTGATCAAGATTATGGTTATAAATCAGCTCTCAGTCAAGAAAATCATGCGGGAAACCTTTTTGGATAAATTAAAGACTACTCCTGTCATTAGTCCCATTGTTTCTCCTAGCAAAGCAACATCATCAGGGTCTAGGTTCACAAGGTCAGTGAAACATGGTTCAACAAGAAATCAAGAAAATGTTTAAGAGGCACTTAGACCTAAGGTAACCAATAAATATCAAAGAGGGAACAAGCTTGTGTTTTCTCCACAAATTGTCGAAGGGGCCAAGCCTTTTACATCAGCACAACAGGGATCACATTTGCAAGATGAGGAGGCTATCCATCATGTCATACAGATAGTGGACTTGGAGTCCAAAGATGATCATGAAAGCCTGAAACTAGTTATTCGAGAGAAGGATTCTCAAATCATGGAGCCTTTGGACAATGTGGCAAGAGCCAAATTCATCATTTCATTCCTTGAGGAAGAAAATGAGTAGCTGAAGGCAAAGAAACTTCTTCTAGAAAAAGATTTGTTTAAAAATAGTACGCAAGAGTCCAATGGTAAATCAATGCTGGGTCATGATGAGCAAGATGAAAACGAGAGGCAAGTTGGGAGGAAGAGGCCTAGGACAAAGGGTCTCAAAGGAAAATTACAGAAGGCAAAAGACAGAAACCTATTGAATGAGGATTTGAGTCTTGAAGACAAAATAGCTATGGAGATCAATGAAGACAGGGAATATTGGATCAACAAAGTAAATGACCATATTTGTAATACTCTTGTAAAAACTAACAGGGACAATAAGGGCCCATCACTATCAAACAAGGAATCAAATTTCACAAATCAAAATCAAGAAACTGAAAGCAAAACTGAAAGAGGTTGAGGACAAGCAAAGGGAACCAAGAAAAAGGGTAAAAGAGTGAAATTGGTGACTAAAACATTCAATAATGTTTAGCCTATCTTCCATAACAACCAAGGTTCAAATTTTGAATGTTTTGGAGAAATTTGGAATTTTTTGAAATTTTGTAGGAAAAGGCACACAGAAGTGCCGCACAGAGGTGCAACCCTTTTTACCTGGACATCGAAATGAGGTTTTTTCTACATGGATGGATGCATTATGATGATTACATGCCAAATATAATCCTATTTTTGCATGAAGGATTCCAACTTTGATAAGATTCTAAAAAAACCTCACCTTTTTCATGTCTACGTGACTAAATCTGCACTGGCATGACGCTTCTGCATAAGGTTGTGAGAATGAGTTTTTGGATTCCTTCCCATGGGAAAGTTTCAAAACTTCTAGATGATTTGGAAACTAGATAGAAAATTCTAGTTTACCATTCTTTCATATTTACATTTTGAGATGGGGAATATACCTAAAAATGACCTCAAATAGGTGCGACCCTTCTGAAAATTTTCTTATTTTGGTGCATGTTGGTGCAACCTTTTTGTTTACATGCATGACCCTTTTGGTTCTTATGCGACCCATCTAGTATGGTAACCTCTTGAGTATTGAATGATGGCAAATTTAATATTTTATGATCTATGAATGTTACTTTAGGTTTCTTAGTTGGCTTTTTCCTCACTTTCTGAGTAAAATTGTAATTAATGAGGAGATATGTTCTCCTAAACTTTAGCCTAAATTGTGAAACGGTCTCAACTATCCTAGTTATCAGTGAGGATCCATGAAAGCCAGTTAGGATGAGCTTGAATAGCATTTTCAACCTGATGAGATGTCATATGTTGTAGTTTCCTATATAATATGGAAGGGAATGATTTTCTAGGGGTTGGACATTTGAGGAGAGAACCATCATAGCCTATATTTGACATTTTGGGAATCAAAAGATAGAGTTTGCAGCTATTGTAGTGGGATTCTGGTGGTGTGCGTTTTAGCAGTGTTTTTTTCTTCTGTGGTCATAAGTTTTCATGTATTGTATCTTTCATTTCCATTTCCATGTTTCATGTGCTTGTTTCCTAAGATAATAAACATAATTCATTCATGTAATTCTCTGTTTTGGAGAAGCTTTCACATTATTGTTCTTTTTTTTTTTCTTCTCATATAAACGAATCCATAATATTCATGGTTGTTTAGAAATCCTACCTATATCCCATATACAGAACGACAACCCTAAAGTGGTAAAGTGTGTGCCTACCTTGCCCCATTACATCTTTGTAAATCTGATTCTCAAAGCCTATACCTAGCTCCCTCTCACCTAGCTACCCGATTTTTCTATCTTATCCAACAAAAAAAACCCTAAATTTCCCAAAACTCACCTGAGCCTAGCTATCTAACCTAAAATCCTTTACATCTCAGTCATATGTTGGCTATGATTCCATATAGAGATCCCTCTCAGTCATATGTTACCTCCATTGACACCTCTCAGCCTGGGACATTGTGGGGGATAAAATTTTGGCGTCATTTTCAGGGAAGTGATTGTTATATCATTCCTTGGGTTAGTTATATTAGTGCTTTCAAGATTGGTTCTGTGGGTGACAGATTCCAGTATCCAAAGGAAGGCTTGTTAAAGTAATCTCATCAAGTTCAACGTGTAAAAACTCTGGCTCCTAAAAGATATATGAGGTGAAATCCTAACCCAAATTCACTTGCAAGTGCTAATGATCCAGAGAAGTTACTTAGAAAACTCAAAAATTCCATTCCTGAAATCGAACCTAGAAAATTGGTTAAAACTACATCTCTACCTGATCAAGTATTGACTATTGAAGATATTTGTTTTGATATTCAGTTTGGAAAATATTTGTTTCGATATAAATCTGAGTGTTCCCTTTCGGAAGTGGTTTTTGATCCTATAGGTTTGACTCCTACCTTCCTTTTGCTAAATCCCTTTTTTTCAAAACTGATCATGATTTGTGGTTAAATTTTGATAAACTTCAAATCTTAGAAGACCAACTTCAAATCACTACCGAGAAAGCTTACATTCAATATCAAATTGAAAACCTGGCTACTAGTTCATCTTCTTCTTCATCTCTAAACACATCAGCTACATCATCTGTCGTTGTTAGTTTACCACTATCTTCTCTAGTGTCATCATCTCCATCAACACAGCATATTGTAATACCTACACAACCCATTTTAGTACATATTCTTCCTCTTCTAATGGTCATGGCATAGTTTTCTCCTTTACTATTACTTGGTCAACTTGCTTCTCTACCCAAAACTATGGTCAAAGACTGCCTTTATCTGATGGAACATCAGATATTACAGCTCAGCAACATGTTGAAAAACTAATATATTTTATTGACCTTGAAGAATTTGATGAGGAGGATGCAAATATGAGAATCATAGCTCAGAGTCTTTTTGGAGATGTGAAGAAATGTTTTCGCAGTTTGACAGCCAATTCCATCAATAGTTCCCAGTGGTTGTTAAAGTTATTATTGGATGGGTGGCACGAGAAGAAAAATCCATTACAGATTTTGGCTAAGTACAATGCTTTGAAAAGAAACCCAAATGAGTCAGTGCAGGAGTTTACATCACAGTTCAATCTAGTTTATAATTCCATTCCTAATGACATCAAACCTCCTGTTGGTTTAGCCCTCCTCAAATATCCTCATGCCTTCAATCCAGACATGGCATATCAGCTTAGGGAGAGAGATCCTGCAACCTTGGAAGAGATGCAGTACAATGTTGTAAGTGTGGTAGCCAATTCTCTTATCAAAAAGTTCAAAATCAAATGGAAGAAACCTAAGAATAAAGTTACTATTAAGGAAGACTCTTCTTCTTCTTCCGAGGTAAAGCTTGACACTATGATCAAAACAATGGAAAGGATGATGGACATAATGACTATTACTGATAGACAAGAGGAGCCTTTGATAAGGAATCCAAACTACAAGGGCCAACAACAATCACAATTCTGAAATAAGTAGAAAGAACAAAAAAATCAGGATCTTGAAAGATAGATCAAAACACCATTTCAGCAAAACTACACACAAGGCCTGGAAGATGATGAAGAAGAAATTGTCAAGACTAATCATTTCTTTGAAGAATATGAATCACTTAGCTTTTTGACTGAGGAAGAACATTTTTCTTAGGAATTAATCTCACTTTGTGATCAACAACTTGTCCTTTCCAATGATGATTCATATGCAATGCACACCAGAGAGTATCAAAGGGGATATCAGAATGCCCTCAATCATTTGTAGAAAAAATACAAATTGAGGAGCAGAAATGTCCCTGTCACGTTACATCAAAAAAGGCAGAATGTTTAGAACGATGCACCGGATAATGAAGTAGCTCCTGTAAATTAAAATAGAGAAAACTAAATTGTTATTCTGATTCGAGATAAAAATAATGAAGCTTCTACCAGCAATGCAAGGACAAGGAGGTTCAAACTGAAAGTTAGAAAAAGGAATCCCAAGCCAAAGGACAGCTTGAAAGAAGGAAGCCACATCAAAAGAGGTAAACAAATAATCCAATATGTTTAGCTTAGAGAATGAAATTTCCAAATTGAAGGTTTCAATTCCTCTAACTGAACTAGTTCATAATGAAAAGTACAAATTCCAGATTTTTAAGATGTTGAAAGTAGATAAAATGTCAGATACTATCAATGTTACTGATGATGAGCCTACAATTTTATTTGGTCTAGCTGTAGAGGGAAGTCCTGAGGATAATGAAGTTCCTCCTTTCTATCTTAGTTTGAAACTCCATGAGTTTATACTCCATAATGCCGTGTTAGATTCCAGTGCCTCATATAACATGATGCCAAAAGCTATTATGGACAAACTAGGATTAGATATTACTCGACCTTACAATGATTTGTATTCCTTTGATTCAGGGAGATTCAAATGCCTTGGACTTATCAAAGATCTAGTAGTGTCCCTCGACCAAATCCCAACCAAAAATGTATTGATGGATGTAGTGGTCATTATTATACCTCCATGGTTTGGCATGTTGCTTTCACAGTCTTGGGGGGAAAACTGAAAGGAACCTTGCAACTTGATTTTTCATACACTACTATACCGATATTTGGGAAACTCATAAAACCATACTCATAGAGGAAGATGATTAATCTTGGACTGATGTTGATCCAGCTGCTGGCTTCGACTCATCCCCATTTGCAATCGTGCAAGCACTCTGCACTTCTAGCAGAGTTTGCATCTTGAATTTCCAATTTGTATAATTGGAGCCATCAAGCTTGTTATGCTCATTCACATATGCTTCAATCATTTGACTAATAATATTGGTGATTAAAAAAAATGTTTGACGGGTAAAAACAATATAGGTTAGATTTACCCTAGATCTCTGTCAAAGACGGAAATCGCTGATCTCTAATACTGTTTGATCCCGCAGTTCATACACAGACCACCGTGGCTTCCTTCACAGCCTCTACCATGGCCTCCTCGGTAGAGCTCGGCCTCCAAGCAGCCTTCTTTCAGCAGCCACCGCGAAGACGCAACCTTCTCTCAACCTCCACACAAACCCTCTCTTGTTTGCACAATTGGCGTGGGTTAGCTCCATGGATTCGCGAAGGTCTTCGTGACTATACACGATAGACCTACGATGGTCAAAGAAATAAAAACACGAGTAAGTGTTATAGTGGGATTAGCGCAGTTAGCCCTCCAAACCACGTGACGATTTTGCCTCAGTTGCACCTTTCAAATCCTCTACTCAGCGTACAGGTTCCTCCATCCTGTAGCTCTAATATATGTTAAAAAGTGATGTTGGAATTAATATTAAAGAACCCACTAGTCAACTCTATGGAAACAGAGTCTGAACCAAGAGATTCTGGCTCTACAGAACACTCTACATTGTCCATGTACATCACACATTATATAGTAATCATAGTTTTAGGTAAGTTAGAGCCATAACCTAAGAAATAGAAACTAATTCCTATCCCGAGGTCTCATGAACCAACACACTATTCTAAGATATTATCCATTATCTCTAACAAATAATAGTCTAGGTCAAATTTTTTTGTTACTTTTTTAAGGCTCTAAAATTAGATTTTGTGACATGGAGAGATGTCACACATGAGAGATGCAGCTTGGACTAGTCTTATTTCAATGTGGGTCGCACTTTCAGGTTCCATTGTTGAGGTTTACAATTGCGACTTTGCGACATAGGGAGAGGTCATAAATCAAAAGTGTGACTTGCGAGAAGTTGGAGATGAAGGATGTGACCTAAGGAGATCAAATTTGGAATTGCGACTTATGTTTCCTCCCAGTTTTTATGGTGAGTGATCTCTAACAACACTTCCATGTTTCATGGTTGTATGCACCTAGTTATGATTCCCAATGCATCACACATGAATATGAGTTGAGTAATGTTGAGAACCAAGAAATATCTCTATTTCATGTTACCACAATGTAACCACCTCATGACTAAAGGTCCTAACTAGAATTCCAAAAGCCCTTTAAAGTCCAAAGCCAACAAGTTTGAATGAAATAGTTTCGTGATCAATAAGAAACTTTTGTCATTTCAGATGATGATGAAGAACTCAATGAAAATGAAAATAGGTAATGCCACGCAGAATTTGATATAGAAATGTTCTAATTAGACAAGGATCCTTTTCTTGCTGAGGACAATAATCCATATGATTCTTGAGGCTCAAGTCCAAATACTCAAAAAATAAATAGAGATGCTCTTCACTATGGACAACATGTTGCAACCTTACAATGTTCTCATGTTGCATTTCTTTGAGAAGATATATTTCTCTGAGTGTAGTTCTGAGTACACCGACATCTTCTTGCTCCAAATGAATTTTCGTGAGAGATATGGTCTCATTTGTGAAGTGATCACGAGCCTTGTAAACCACATCATATGTTCCTTCTCTTATTTTCTAAACTTTTTCATACTTTTCCATTCATCCTTATCCATGTTCCTATTTTGTTCAAATTTTTTCTTTGCACCCATCAGAATATTTAGAGAGAAATATCTAGATTTTGAAATTTAGACATGCATATACAAAAAATTCCAACGTCGATGCATAGAAGGAGAGAGGATGTGAGAAGACTTCATTTTCTTCTTGCAATGAAACATAACATAGCGTTGATCACATTCATCCTATAATGGGTGTTTTCGATGTGATTTTGTTTTCACCAATAGATAGTGGACATGGTTGGCTGTGGAATTTATATCACCTACCTAATCCATCTCTAGTGGTTATGGCACGATGTTGGTGATACGTCTTAATCACAATCCAATATATGGCATGACCAACCAACAATGTATGTGCATACATTCTCTCCACCCTCTATATGTCACACCAACAATGGATTTAATGTCATTAATGTATGTTGTTACTGCACTTGGTATATTACCTTATCGTACTCTTCCATGTAGCATTTGGTTTTCAATGTGTATAATTCAAATCGATTTTTCTTGTAATATGCCACCTTGTGTCAAAACCATGGTGAAATTTCCTTCTCATTCTTGAATAAAATGTAGTATAATGCATCCTTATCATTTGATTCCTAGTGAAGTCCTCAATCACATCACATAAGTAAGCATGCCCTTTATGATCATACTTATTCAGTATTTTCATGAGTGCCTTTAAGTTTGTTTCTCCTTATGAGCGTAATTTTGATTTTTAATGAAATTCTTTGCACCACCTTATATAGGTACTAAAATATAGCCTTTTACATGTAGGACCCATCAACGCATTATGTTGCATCACATCTAGTAGCCACAACCCTTGCACAAATTTGCTAGGTCTTAATCATAGGTGTGTCACATGGGATCACCTTTCTAAGATTTGGTTTGATGGCATCGCTTGGAAATTTACTCTGTACAATGTAATATATAAATTAGTAACATTGAATGAAGCGAAGTAAGCCTTTTACAACCTTACATACTAAGGGTTTGAATGTAAAATATGCGGAACCTTAAAGAGTTAATCACTCATGTGAAATTATTTATTTATTTGTTATACATGTGAATGAGTTTTACAACCATAGTGGCATTAGCATAAGATATGATTTGTAATATGACATTGTAATAATATAATCAAGGATACTATGAAATGCATTTACAAGTCTAGGTTGAGGGATGCAAAGTAAAAGGATGAGGATCAAGTTGAAGATGGCTTGGTCAGTCACACATGATTATAATAGTCTATGGTTTCAAGATTGATTGGTAAGACAACCATGTCCAAAGTCTTAACACAATTAGGATGATGCCGTGACCATGGATATGATGTTCCTTTACCTCATTGTAATAATTTTTGGAAGATGAAGCTTGTGGGCACATGAGGACTACAATACCTTATCAGGGCAACCACTCACTAAACCATAAAGTGTCAATCAGATCAGTATATTAGTAGCAAGAGTCATATGTGTCATCAATGCATAGGAAAAAATGAGGTTTGATAGAAATGGGTCAAGGGGATATTGACCAATTCAAAATATGATCATAACCCCTATGACATAATCCTAAGGTCTTTTTGGCAAGAAGAGGGGGACCCAAAAGTTAGATATGCCCATGAAGTTTTAGGTGTTGTTGTAGTGGCTACAACAAGTTATTAGAAAATTATCATTGCCATTAAAAAATAATTTTTCTATCATGTTATGAATAAGGAAGTAGTTGAAAAATTGAAAAGGTGCCAAGAATGTCCAAAGTTGAAGGTAAAACAATGACATCCAGTAGTATTATTGAAAACCCTAACTATACTAGAATAGAAATGGTAGTTGATTTCATTATAATTCATTACTGGGTTACTCAAGACTTAAAGACACATGATTCTATTATGTTTGTGGTAGATAATTTGTCTAAGGCCTCTCACTTTATCCTTTTTCTATCTACTTATAGATTTTTTCAAGTAGCATAAGTCTTCATGAAATAAATTTTGTGACTTGATTGTATAACAAATATGTTTGGAGGGAATTGTTTATTGGAATGGGTAAGCAGCTAAGTTTTAGAAACATGTACCATCCATAAGTAGATGGGAAAAAATAAAGGATTAATCAGGTCCATGAGTACATGCTACGCATGTACGCATTTTAATAGCCCACGAAATAGGAGGACCATCCGCATTTGGTAGATTTTACCTATAATAATAGTTATCAATTGTCACTGAAGATGAGTCCTTTCAAGTTTTTGTATGGAAGGAAGTATCATATCCATTTAATTCGGAGTCAAATTGAAGATAGACTTATGCTAGTGCCAAATATACAAGTCATGAAATATAATATATGGTGAAAATATAAGAGATAATTTAAATGCAACGCAGGACAGAAAAATAAATAAATTATTAAAAAAAATTAAAATTAAAAAATTAAATAAAATATACATAGATCTATAAAGGAAACAAAGAATTTTGAGTGGTTGAAGATGTATATATTAAATTACGACCAAAAAAAGATCCTTAAAATTGGGGAACTATTGTAAACTAGGCCCTCGGTTTTGTGGGTCGCTTGAGATACTAGCTAGGCTAGGTCTAATGGCCGACTAGCTAGAACTACCAACCCATGTTAGAGTTCATAATTCATATAATCTATCACTTTATAAAAAATATATACATGATACTACTCTTATAATTGACTGGAATGTTGTATAGGTTGGATTAGAAAGTGAGTTCCAGGTCGAGCCTCTACAAATTTTGAACCAAGGAAGCTACACTCTAGAATCAAGCCATTCTCTAGGTTAAAGTGTTACGGAAGCACTTTGGGCCCTAGGAGGCCACCTGGGAGATAGAATATGAAATGAAAGAATTTTTTCTTATGTTTTCAAGGAAAATGGAAGCCTAAAAACTTCAAGCACAATGTTCCCTAAGGGAAGGTGAAATGTAATACCCCTGGTAAATTTATTTTATGAATTTTATATTAAAATTGTGATTGCAATGTCAAGTGGGACAAGTGACATGATGTGATAATGTAAATATTAAATTTAATTAATAAAAAGAAAAATTATTTCTGTATGTTATTATTCTTGAAAATATGCTAAAGGCTATCATGTGAAATTAGATTCCTAACTATGAGGAAAATAGTTGAAATTAGTTATTCCCAAGAACGGGGTAGGAACAAAAGCAGAAAAAAGGATCATCCTTTTTTCCATTTAGTTGAGCTGTTGGTAGAGATATACCACCAAGAATTTCATGACTAGAGATAGATGTCATGAGGTGGAAGCTATGTAAAGAATATTTTTACAGATAAAGGAAACTAGTCTTTGAAAAGACACCAGTGGAAGAGGAAGAATGAACCTAAACTATTAAAAATAACAACATGCTAATAAAGGCTTAAGGAGATGAAATTTAAAGGAATAATCCTAAGTTGCTTCCCTGGTAGGGAGGAACTACTGTGAGGTGTAGTTCATGGCTGAGAGGAATGTGTAATCCCTCAACCTATTTTCAAGGATCCATTGATAGATATATGTGATTATCTGAAATGAAATTGTGATAGATATACCCTCTTCTTTAGTTCAGAACTTAGAGTAAATTTGTGTAGGAAATTTATATATAATTTTTTATGTCCCTTATATGTAATTAAGTAAGTGGATGAATAGGTCTTGTTAGCTTTTCTTTTCGAAAAGGAATTATTTTGTATGCATGTAATTTTTTACTAACCTGTTACAAGAAAGTTGGAGGCAACACAACAGATATAATTATTTAGGGGTTTGAGACAAAAAAATTGACTAGGAACCAATCCTTGGACCACAATAATGTGATTATGAACAAGAAAAAAAACAACAAGATGTACTTATGGTAGTAAAAATGTCAAGAAAACATAAAATGCATACAATTTGTTAAAAAGAGTGATATTCTTTATTAGTAGACTATTTTGTTGGTAGTTGCATGAAAATGTATGAATATGTATATGGGTATTTGTGGTATATGCGTATATACAAGATTAAACATATAATTATTATAATATCATAGACTATGCGGTTGGAATAAATAAATAATTTTATGTCTAGGTTAGCTAATGCATACCACGAGAATGAAGGGAACCTTGTCAACTAGCTAAGCCTCAGAGAGTCGTGGAAAAAAGTATAGTATGGGTCAAAAAGGACCTTATGTGGTCTCCCATGATAAGGTTCAACCAGGATTTTGGCCTAGTTTTCATCTTTTAAAAACTAGTTATTAAGCAGAGGGTACAGATAAATTTACAACCATAATAATAATAGTTGAAATGTATAGAGTTTTTCCTATAGAATATCAATTGAAAACAACAATATAAGAAGTTCCCAGATTTCACTGATAAACTGTAACAAGAATATTAAGAGAAATACCACTTGCACATGCATAACAAGTGAGCAATAAAAATAAACCATTAAGAGCATCAGAGTTGTGACCATGCCAATACATTAACTTGTGATAAAAATCCAAATAAGTATATTGTTTACATTAATCCCAATAGAAAACAAGAAGAGAGATTCCAAAACGAGTGATGCAAGCTTCAATCGTAAGCCATATAGGGGAATACAAGTTGTGAGTACATGTAGGGTGAGAACCCTTAATAAAAAGATATGCATAAATATTATAGATACAACTATGGGGGATCTAGACCCAAAAGAGTTTTAATAAAAACATTTAACTCAATTATATTTAAAACCCTAAGACAAGTTAAGGATAAATCCTCACTATAAACAATTTATGTGGTTACAGACATTAAAGAGCCTAGGATGACTTAGGAAACCTATAAATAAATGATTTTGATGAGAACTTATATCTGTGTCATTTAATAATAAAATTAGGATGAAATCCCTACTTGAATTGTTTTAAAGAAAAACCCCAAAATGTAGCCAGAAGCTAACCTACACATTCATGCATAAATCCCTTAACTTTGTCCTCAAAATGAAGTTGTTAAACACTTACAATAGTGTATGAAAGGATAACCCTTGCAATTGACATTTTACTTTTAGAAAATATGTGCAAATTGTTTGGGGCCACATCTTATGGATGAAAATATTAGTTAGTAGTCATCAAAATTTAAAAAGAAGTTCTCTCCTGTAGAGAAAAGATAAGGAAAAAATCATAGACAAAATTTCCCTAAGAAAATTACCAACATATAAGTTGTACGAAAGATATGTCAACAAAGAGAGAATTTGCAGTATATCAGTTGATTAAAACATCCAAAAGGGCTTAAGGTATGACCTTCCATTTCATCATAAATCAAGGAATAAGTAACAACAACCATGTGAATCATAATTAAACATGGACATAAAATTTATTAAGCTGGGAAAAAAAAGAGTGCAAAGAATGAACTACAAAACCTGAAATTCACTGCCCTTGTCACAACCATCAAACCTTCTCCCATCTTATAGAATTACCCAACAATATAAAATAGATTATGATAGAAAACCCTTCAAGTATTGAATGGAAACCCTTCTTTCCAAATAACCTAGTAGTTGTAAAGCTCGACTCTCCATCGATCCAAAGAGAAAATGACTTCATTGTGGCGAAAGGATGGGGTAGGTAATTACTCTGATGGAGGTAGAACAATTCACACCATCGATTACCATCATAACCATCACCACCATTAATCGTAACACCTGGATAGGGTTTGTACATATGCGGTGTGACCCTCTTCCATGTGTTAACACCACATGGGAAATGTACACAAGAGTTGTGATGGATTCGGAAGGTGCCACAAAAGTCAGTTTTAGAATGTTCAATGTCATGCTTTATATAGAATTTATGATAACGAGATGTAAATTCATGGAGGAAAAACCATATTAACAAATATCAGATGCATGGGGGCTTCACTCAATGGACCTTTGACATATCACATGCATTTGTGACATACTTAACAATACCCTTAATTTGAATAGATATTGGAAAATACCTCTTAAAATCACATTATTTATCGCCATGGAAATATGAACCCATTACATCTTCCCAATTTAAAAATCCCATACTTGCACTAGATATTATAGGTAACCATTTTTTCATTAACATTTTTTTATACCCTTTATATTTTTTCATTAACTTTGATCTCCATTTTTTATTTATGCCAATATAAAAAGTATTTACCCCTATTATATGCTCAATATATTATGTATTTTTTCCTCAGTATATATCCCCAAATACAAACACGCGTGGGATGGTATTTCTCCCCTAGTGAAGCCCTGAGATCAAATGCAACCATGGAAGCATAGGGTGGGACATTTCCATATATATAAAATATGGTTTAATGTAATACACACAATATGGTTTAAAATAATGTTATATTTTTTGGGTTGTGGTAGAAGCAAGGAAATGTTAATATAATGTTGACAAAAAAATTAGATTATGGTATTATGAAAAAACATAATGAGAACCATCACACTTAAGCTATGGTGGGCTATGGAAAGGGTGGGTTTTTGGACCCATTTCTCTATTATAAGCTATACTTATATAATAGAAACAAAAAATTGACCAGTAATTGTAGAATAGAAACAAACATTGAGCATGAAGAGATAAATATATGAACATATTACCTTACCAAAATAATGTAGGAATATACAGGGTAAGTTCCTAAGAAAGAACACCAAAAGGACACTGCTCACAACAAGATCACAGATCAATACACCAGTATTTTTGACGTGGTTAAAACCTTCAAAGAGGGAAATAGTCCACGGCCTGCACCAACGTGGCTACTACAGGCAATTTATTAATCAAAGAATGAAAATTTACATAAGCTTCTCTCATGCACGGATTGCCCGAACAATGACCCTCCATGCGCTTTAAATAGAACTCGTGGACCAATAGGGTGTCAAGCCACGGATCAAGTGTCAGTAATACCGAGGAGAGAATGAACTTTCGGATCACTACATATCGTGACCGTCGGATTGTAAGTTACAAAATGTACAACGGTAAAGAAACACACTTTACCTAACTCTATACCTAACTCTATACTAGACCAAATTGAACTTAACTATTTCCTATGTGTCGGAATATCCTAACATCCCCCCTTAAGAACAACTTGGGATAGGATTGAAGGATTTACAAATATGACACAATAGGAGAAGGAAGGAGGCACTAGAGCCTATCCCCCCTTAGTGACAACTTCCTGAACTCCAAGCATATATCGAAGTTTAGTGAACTTCGCCTTTGTGAGAGCCTTTGTGAAGATGTCTGCAACCTGATCATCTGTTGAACAATATTGCACTTCAAAAACATGGTCATGAATGAGCTTTCTGATGAAGTGCATGTGTAGTTCAATGTGTTTGCTGCGCTGATGCTGGACTGGATCTTTGCATAGCTGAATGGCACTTTGATTATCACACCAAACTGTGGTTGGATGTTGCTGTTCAAAGCCAAACTCTGATAGGATCTGACGAAGCCACAAGGCTTCCTTACTAGCTTCCACGGCACCACGATACTCTGCTTCTGCTGACGAAAGAGAAATGGCAGCCTGTTTCTTACAATCCCATGTAATAGGTCCTGAACCAAGAGTGAAGACATAACCGGCAGTAGACTTCCGATCATCAGGGTCACCAGCCCAATCAGAATCAGTGAAACCAACTAATAGAGGAGCTGCTTTGGCATTGTAATGAATCCCAAACTGTACTGTACCTCGAACATAACGAAGTATTCTTTTAGCTGCTTTCCAATGACTTTCACGGGGGTTTTGCATAAAATGAGCAACAAGGCCAACAGCAAAGGAAAGGTCAGGACGAGTATGGGTTAAATACAGGAGTTTTCCCACAAGTTGACGGTATAAGGTAGCATCAACTTCAGGAGAAGTACAAGAGACTGAAAGTTTGACTCCAGACTGAAAGGGAGAAGGGGCTGGCTTACAGTCTTCCATGTGAAAATGACGAAGAATATCACAAGCATACTTGGACTGGGAAAGGAAAATACCCTCCTTGGATTGCAAGACTTGAAGACTGAGAAAATAGTGTAAGTGTCTTAAGTCTGTCATTTCAAATTTCTTTTTAAGGTTGGACTTCACATGGTTTATAAGGTTGGGATCACTACTAGTAAGAATAAGATCATCAACATAAAGAACAAGGATGATAAGAGAGTTGCCCACGTTCTTGGTGTAGACAGTATTGTCAGAATAACACCTAGAAAAGCCAGATTCTAAAAGAAAGCTATCCATTTTGGCATACCAAGCCCGAGGAGCTTGCTTGAGACCATAAAGGGATTTCTTAAGTCGACAAACAAGGCTGGAGTCTGTTTGTATGAAGCCAATGGGTTGTTCCATATAGATTTCTTCCTGCAAGTCCCCATGCAAGAAGGCATATTTAACATCCATCTGATGGACTTCCCATTTTAAAGAGGCAGCAAGGGAAAGAACAAGGCGGATAGAGTTCATTTTGGCAACAGGGGAGAAGGTTTCAGTGTAGTCAATGTCTTCAACCTGTGAAAAGCCCTTAGCAACAAGACGAGCTTTATGTTTATCAAATTTCCCATCTGGTCCATACTTGGTTCTGTAAACCCATTTACATCTAACAAGTTTGCGTCCCTTTGGTAGAGGAACAAGATCCCATGTATCATTTTGAGGCTGAGTTGGTTTAGGACCATTCTTTTGAGGATATGACTTCTTAGGATTCTTTGAATTTGGTTGCTGTTGGGCGGCTAACGCTTTCGTGGAAGAGTTTCCAAGATTAAGAAGACCAAGGTGTAAGAGTTTTTCTTGTTCTCTTATTAAGGAATCACAAACGGAGTTAAAGGAAGGGGCCTTGTAGTCTTTTCCTTGACAAATGAAAGCTTCCCTTGTAGAATGGAAAGTCGAAACAAATACAAAGTAGGCTGGTCCCAACTTAGTAAGGATGGAATAAATAAGGTTACCATCTTCTTTCTTAACCTTAACACCTTCCAAGAGATATCTAAGGGTCTTGAATTTGGACAAGAAATTTTCAATGCAAGAAAAATTATTAGGATCCAAAGTAAGCAACTCATTTTCAAGTTGATGGGCTCTAATTTCATTTTTAATCCCAAAAACTTCAGCGATTTTTTCCAATGCTTCATGAGGAGTCTCAAGTTCTGCAATATGGAATCTAAGATCAGGAGAAATAGACATCCCTATCAAACCACGTGCTTGATCTTGTCTATTTTCCCATTTTTCAGCCTTGTCTTCATCTTTTGGTTTCTTCTCTTGGTCTGTGGCTATTCTGTAGAGACCTTTACTTCTAAGTAAATCTTCCATGTAGGCTATCCATTGGAAGTAGTTAGTGCTGTCAAGAATGACTTGGCATGGACTTTCCATTTTTTTTTTTAAAATTGAAGCTGAAGATGCTAAATGTAAGTGTTCTAATGGATAGATCTTGAAAAATTAGGCAGTTTTTAAAAAAACGGCTCTGAAAAAGGCTTCCGGATGAAGAAGCTATGGTTTTTTGAAAAAATTTTGTTGAATTTGCCGGCAAAGTGCGCGAATGTGCGGGAATGAAAAAAATCCGCCCCCACAAAATGGAGACTTGAACCCAAGACCTCTACTCTCTTAAAATAGCTTTGAACCAATTGATCTATACAAAAAATTTGAGAGAGAGAGAGGGGGGGGCCTTGGTTTGCGTGCTTGCCTTGAGAAAGCTCTTTTTCCCTACAAAACACAAAACACAAAACCCAACACGAATATGAAAAGAAAAACGAACCTTGCGGCTCGAAGTTAGCTTTAGCCAAAAAACTAGATATTTTAAAAAAAAAATCTCAAAGTTAGCTTTAGCCGAAAAACTAAATATTTTTCTCAATGTTTCTGATTTTCCGAGATCACACTAAGGTGCAGGGAAAAGAGCATACGCATGAGAAAAATCCTTCCTTTCAGTTTCTGATTTTCCCAGATCACACAGAGTCGTAAGGCAAAGAGCATACGCAGAAATGAAAGGTATAGATCCGGTTTAAAAAAAAGGGCTAAATAGACCGAAACCGAAATAAGGAGAGAGAAAATAACAGTAAACTGCAAAAACACTGTATACCTCCCGATTTGAAAAATGACGCAGCTAGGGCTACCGGAAACCTTTTCGCGTGAAACGAAAGGGGTTCCTCACTAGAACAGATGCTCCGAACGCAACAGAGCAGTCCTCTCGGCCCGAAAGCAGTCAGAAGCATCAGATCTAGGAAACGACAGCCACATGCAGTTCTACCGGCTTCAGATTTGGATCACCAACGGACGCGGCCCTCAAATAGCTCTCATACCATGTAGGAATATACAGGGTAAGTTCCTCAAAAAGAGCACCAAAAGGACACCGCTCACAACCAGATCACAGATCAATACACCAGTATTTTTGACGTGGTTAAAACCCTCAAAGAGGAAAACAGTCCACGGCCTGCGCCAACGTGGCTACTACAGACAATTTATTAATCAAAGAATGAAAATTTACATAAGCTTCTCTCATGCACGGATTACCCGAACAATGACCCTCCATGCGCTTTAAATAGAACTCATGGACCAATCGGGTGTCAAGCCACGGATCAAGTGTCGGTAATACCGAGGAGAGAATGAACTGTCGGATCACTACATATCGTGACCGTCGGATTGTAAGTTACAAAATGTACAACGGTAAAGAAACACACTTTACCTAACTCTATACCTAACTCTATACTAGACCAAGTTGAACTTAACTATTTCCAATGTGTCGGAATATCCTAACAAATAAATTGAGTCACAAATCAAATTTTAAAGTGCAAAGAAAGGATAATACACTTATTTATAATGGAGGGGAAAGAAAGAACGTAGACAACAAAACAATGTTACCTCTCGGAAGGGGAATTAAAAGACTTTTAGTAGTACAAGTTACAAATTAAAAATTACTATTAGTTTATGGTAATTTTTAATTTTTTTCTTAGTGCTTTTGGAGGGATATTACATAAATTAATTGAAAGTATAAAAGATAATTTAGATATATGTAATTGAAATTGTCAAAAAATAATATTATTGATATTACATTATGTGTAATTTATTGGAATTTCAGTTTATATATAACATTTAAAACAAAGATATATTAATAACAAAAAAATGTATTTTAAGTATTGTGGACTAGCTCAATTGGTCAGGTCCAAAGAGTTCGATTCTCTAAACATTCTTGGAGTTAGGATCTATTGTTGAGCCAAAGTTATCCTTTTGGATGGATCCACTTTCTACAAAAATTCTATGGATGTGGTGGTCACCTATTATATATATATATATATATATATATATATATATATATATATATATATGAATTATTATTATTGTTGTTGTTTATATATATCTATATATATATATATATATATATATATATATATATATATATATATATATATATATATATATAAACAACAACAATAATAATAATTCATATATATATATATATATATTTCTGTGTGTGTGTTTCCCATAATTAAACAATCTATTACGAGAATCAAATCTCTCATGGTGCGAACTTTTCTTCAAGTTTTGCACTCAGAAAGAGATAGGTTTTATGTTGAGAAATTTGATCCCTCTCAGTGCTTAGTATATCAAAAATTAAAATAGATCGATGTTGGTATAAAGTTTTTTCGACATCTCAGCCTTAGGATGAGCAATGGGTTTCTCATATATAGGATGAGCAATGAGTTTCTCGTATATATGGCTTGCAAGTTGTTTCATATAATCTTGGTGTTATAGTGGAGGGTATAAGGTTTGATCTTGGGTCTTGTCGAGATTACTCTAGTTACTGATTCACAATGGTTTAAAAGAAACTAAAATAATTATAAATTTAAAAAATAATATAAATAACATCATAATTTTTAAAATTGAATTAGTAAAGAGTAGTTTTATATATCTATATATATATATATATATATATATATATATATATATATATATATATATATATATATATATATATATGCTTTATTAATTATTTAGTTAATGTATAATTTAAATATAGTATGATTTGGAATTTTTTGGCTATGAGTTTTAATATTTTGGGTTAGATTTTTAATTTTAATAGAATGATTAGAATTAAAATATTGTATAATTTTAATATAATAAATATTTTTAAGGATAATAAATTTATTTATATATCTAAAAATACAATTTTGGGAAGAAAAAATTACGATTTGATAAAAAGTTATATAAATAAAATTCACAATTATTTAAAAAAAAAATTCCAAAACATATGAAGTTCAATTTCTTCTTAAATTAACATTTAAAAAAATAAAAACACTTAATCAATAACATTTCCATATATTTTTTAATGTTGAACATTATAACACTCCCTAGTAACCTCGCATGAAAATGTATGGAGTTAGAAATTTTATGGAGTTGGAAATTTTTTACATAATTTACCCATAGGTAGCTATCCAAATAACTATTCCAGATTTCCCATTAACCATTAGATAGACTCTTCATCATTACATAGAGTAACTTTAGTAAGTGAATAGTAAATTACATAAACATTAACAACCATTGTTGTAGCATATTAACATAAACTTTCTGATGTAACCTTGCAACAATTCCATGATTATTTTAACTCTATTAGTTAATCATATTCTTGACAATATAAAAGTCACATCATGCAAGGAATCAATGTCATAAAATGGAACAACATGCAACAAAATCATTAGACATAGATATACCTTGGAAACCCTGTAGGGTGAAAGCGAGCAAACGTTTAATTTTATTATTAAACACTCATGAGGGTATTCACTCCTCACTCAATGGTTATAACAGATTCCATATGTTGACCATTGTTATAAAATATTACAAAGAATATCATCTCAAAAACAACATAACTTTTTATAAGCTATTACAATCATCGTGACATCAAGTACCCACAAATTTCCATTCTTCATATATTTGTGGCCTAGTTGTTCCTTCAGTGGACCATCGTGCATGTCATACTCATCTGCATGGACCATTAATTATTTACCTACCATCATCTTAAGCATAACCTTTCCTTCCAATGTTGCCATCAACATACATCTATATCATGATTACATAAAGTATTCAATTAGAGGAAATTTCAACTCAAAAATACCCACCTAAGGAAAAATTAAGAAATTAATAAAATAATGCCATGTAGACAATTTTTTAATATATCATCTTTATTATTTTACTTTTATCAAAATTACCCAAATAAATGTCATGTTTATCAAAATAACTATAATATATTTTATATTTTAATTAATTCATTAGCACAATATTTAATAAAATTTTAATTAAAAACTTAAATTTAAAATTCAAATTAAACTTAAAATTAAATTTAAATTTAAATATAAATTACCCAAATAAACATCACTTTTATCAAAATAACCATCCATCCATACACACACACACACACACACACACACACACACACATATATGATGATGATGACGACGATGATGATGATGATGGTTAACGTCCGCTGAGACCAAACATTGGTCTATTGGACCTAAATAAACAAATTATTTATTTTGATTTAAGATTTTATTCCTATGCTAAAAAATATTCTAGAGAAGCCTCCCAAGCTCACTATAATTTTGATATTGTAAAAGGCTAGGAAGGTTAGTATTGTAACAAAGATTGTGAAATTGAGATATAATGTGGTTGTACGCGGGGCACTCTAAGAGGAAGTGGTTTTCATCCTCAATGTTCCTATTCTCACACACACACACACACACACACACACACACATATATATATATATATATATATATCTGTGTGTGTGTGTGTGTGTTTTATTAAAATTTTAAGTTAAAAAGTAAATTTAAAATTTAAATTAGTTACATGTCATTAAAACACACTCAACCCATATTTTACCCTTCATTAAAAATATTCTTGATATTATAACATTTATAGAATAAGATATTAATTTTATTTTTGATATTTAATATATTTTTAGGTCACTTGGGCACCATTCGCAGTTAAGGTAGGTAAATAATATTAGTAAAAAAATTGTTGGTGCCTAGTCACACCTGTATCTCTTTTTTAATTTAAAGGATTTTAATTGGCTTACACATTATGACATGGAAATTCAATGTTAAATTTTTAAAATAAAATTTCCTCTAGTTTGAATCAACCAATTCATAAATCTATACAGGTTCTTGCAAGACAAATCACTACAACTGTCAGGATATTCTTTAAAGGAAACTAACACATCACTTATGATCTTTGTGCATGTGAATTACATAAATTTTATCAAGAGAAATATCCCTTCATCTATTGCTTTTAGTGCATGAAAATGTGTAAAGAGAGCTAAGACAACGAATGTTGTTCTAATGCGAATGCATACACTTTCCAAAAAAATGTTTAACATAATAGAGCATGCAAACACATGTTTCCTTTTCAAGGAAATCTAGCACAATAGGGCATACAAAAACATGTTTTCTTATCCATAAAACTAATGCAGTAAAGCTGAGAGGAATCGACGGAGGTAACAACAATGTCCGAGGTTGAAAGGAATTGATGAGGTAACCACAAACCAAGCTTTTAGTTTGGTGGCTAGCCCTACCAAACCAGAGAGATCTCTCTCTATGGAATCACAACCAGCATATGTTTGAGATGCAAAGGATTTTAGGCTAGATAGCTAGGCGTAGGTGAGTTTTGGGAAATTTAGGGTTTTTTTGCTGGATAAGCAAGAAAAATAAGGTAGCTAGGTCAAAGGGAACTAGGTCTAGGCTTTGAGAATCAGATTTACAAAGATGTAATGGGGTGAGGTAGTCACACACTTTGGCACTTTAGGGTTGTGATTGTGTATATGGGAAATAGGTAGGGTTTCTAAATGAGCATGAATCTCATGAATTCATTTATATCAGAATAAAAATGAACAATAATATGAAAGCTTCAAAAAAGAGCATTACATGAATCAATTTTGTTTATTATCTTAGGAAACGAGAACGTGAAACATGGAAATGGAAATGAAAGATACAATACATTCAAAGTTATTGTCAGAGAAGAAAAAAACACTACTAAAAAACATACCATAGGACTCCCACTACAATAGCTAAAAAATTTGTCTTTTGATTCTGAAAATGTCAAATATAGGCAACAATGGTTCTCTCCTCAAATGTCCAACCACTTGAAAATGATTCCCTTCCAACTTATATAGGAAAATACAACATATGGCATCTCATCAGGTCGAAAATTCTATTCAAGGCTCATCATAATTGGCTTTGATGAGTCCTCACTGAAAACTAGGATAGTTGGGATAGTTTGCACAATTTAGGCTAAAGTTTAGGAGAGCATATCTCCTCACTAATTACAATTTTCCTCATAAAGTGAGGCAAAAACCAACTAAGAAGCCTAAAGTAACATTAATATATCATAAAATCTCAAATTTTCCATCATTCAGTACTCAAGAGGTTACCGTACCAGATGGGTTGCACCAAAACCAGAAGGGTCGGGCCAGTCAACAAAAAGTTCGCACCAACATGCACCAAAATAGGAAACCTTGTAGAGGGGTCATGCCTATTTGAAGCCATTTTTAGGTATCTTACCCAAGTCAAAATGGAAATATAAAAGAACGTTAAAATAGATTTTCCTGTCTAGTTTCCAGATTATCTTGTATTTTTGAAAATGAGCCATGGGAAGTCCCCCCAAAAATCATTCTCCCAACCTTACTCAGAAGTGCCACACCAGTCATGATTTAGTGGTAAAGACATAAAAAAGGTGAGGTTTTACGAGTTTCTGATCAAAATGGGAATCCTTCATGCAAAATACGATTATATTTGGCATGTACTCATCATAATGAATCCATCCATGTATAAAAAACCTCATTTTTATGTCCAAGTAAAGACAATTAAGGCCTTAGCGCGGCACTTCTATGTGCCTTTTCCTAGAAGATTTCAAAAAATTCCAAATTTCTCCAAAACTTTCAAATTATTTTCCTTCGATGTTATAGAAGATAGGCTAAACATTCCTCGATGTTTAAGTCACCAATATGACTCTTTTACCCCTTTTCCTTGATTCCCTTTGCTTGTCCTGGACCTCTTTCAGTTTTTCTTTCAGGTTTCTTGATTCTAATTTGTGCAATCTGATTCCTTGTTTGATAGTGATGTTCCATGTTCCTCAACATCTAATTGTTCCTATTATCTTTCTAAGAGGCTTCTCCAAATAGTGATTTACTTTGCTGAGCCAATATTCCCTATCTTCATTAATCTCCATGGTTATTCTGTCTTCAAGACTCAAATCCTCATTCAGTAGGTTTCAATATTTTTCCTTCTACAATTTTCCTTTCAGACCCTTTGTCATAGGCCTCTTCCTACCAACTTTCCTCTATTTTTCATCTTGTACATGATTCCCCAACACTACTTTACCTTTCAACTCTTTCATACTAGTTTTAAACAATTTTTTTTCTAGAAGCAATTGCTTTAACTGCTTTGCCTTCAACTGCTCATTTTCTTGCTAAAGGAAGGAAATGATGAATTCGTTTCTTGCCACATTTTCCGAAAGCTCCATGATCTTAGAATCCTTCTCTCTGAGAACTAGTTTCATGTTTTTATGATCATCTTGGGACCCGAATTCCACTATCTGTATGTCATGATGGATAGCCTCCTCATCCTGCAAATGTGATCCCTGTTGCGTTGATGTATAAGGATTGGACTCTTCCACAATTTGTGGAGAAAAAACAAGTTTGTTCCACCTTTGCTATGTCTTGGTTACCTTAGGTCTAAGTTCCTCTAAAATCTTTTCCTACTTGCTTGTTGAACCATGTTTCATCGACCTTATGGACCTAGACCGTGATGATGTTGTTTTCCTAGGAGAAATAATGGTAGTAATGATAGGAGCAGTCCTTAATTTATCCAAAAAGGTTTCCCAAGTAATTTTCTTGGCTGAGAGATGATGCATAACAACAATCTTGATTAGGCTATGGTGAAACAAATTTGTGATATGAGATTGTCCCCTGATGTGAATTTTTTCAGTCATCTTCACCACACTCTTAGACAGAAAGTTGCACAATTTAAGTGTTTTTGTAGAGGTGAAATGCATAATTAACCTAACATGATACCTGTATAATCTAGAGAACTTGCCTTCACATGTAAACTACTTCATGATAAGCTTCATTAGATGGGCGTACTTGTTAACAAGATGTCTAAAAGGAAAAACATGTTCAGAAGTCTATCTGACATTAAGTTTTAGGAACATATTATAATCATCAAGGGACAATTTCATGCCTATGAACCAGGTGGCTAAATAAATAATATTGGCTGAGACACTGAACTCAATACCTGCTATGACATATTTATCTATTTTCAAATTTTGGGCGAGATGCTTGTCAAACGGACATGGGAAACAAACTCCGCAACCTGCTCACAAAACTTCATACAACCGAAAATTCTGAAGCATTTTTGGGAAAATGGAGAAGCATTGATTTCTCTTAGGTTGGGTGACTCAAACCTTGAATGATTTCCTCGCTTTTGCACTTTCTTCTCACTGTCTTGTTCACTCTCCATTAAATTTCATGAATGGTAAAACAATAGCGAGATGATGTTTTTCTCAAGGTGAAAATGTAGTGGGAGGCTAGGGTTTGATGAAATCAATGGAAAATGAGTGGTGGAATGATAGGAGTTTTTAAATTAAGGGTTTTTTGGATGATAGATGACAGTGGTAAATCAATAGAAGCTAGGTTTATACACCAAGAATTTTCTGGAGAGAACCTTGAGAAAAAGTCAATTCAGATTGAGAAAAATCTTTGAAAGGATGGTGTAGATGCCAACTTACTATTTTCATAACCTTTAAAAGTCCTTGAATGATATTTGGAGATTTTAAGAAGTCTAAAATCTCCTTAAACACTAGAAGAAATCCCTGTGGGTCGCTCTTGCTTAGAAACGTTGCACTTCCTTAAAAGATTCAAACTTTTGCACAAAAGGGTCACATTTACTGAAAAAGGGTCACACTTTTGAACAAAAGGGTCATGCTATACTTCAGAAGGGTCTCATTTCACTTGGAATACAAAAAAACCCTCAAGCTTCACCAATTTTTCCTCCTGCATGATAATAATTGAGATATGCTTAGAATTTTGTAAGTGAAAATGAGTTAAAAAACAACTCCTCTTACCCTTATAAACTTAAATTGGGACCCTTGACACTTTAAGATCTCTGATATTTGAAACTTGGTCACTTTATGGCCTTTTTTGAGACATTGAACCTTTTTGGAACTCTAAACTACAACCTTTAAAACTTAGAACTTTTAAGTAGTTATTACATATGAAAACATAAAATTACATTTGATATCAAATTTATTAAAGAAACATTCTTATTACCGCTCCACCTTTGCCAGATTTTTATGCATGAAATGAGAGTTTGGTGATTGTGAAACCGTAATGACCTAATGCGGGTACTGAGCTGAATGAGACCATGGTGACATGAGTGAAGTGATGATGAGGATATGTTCAATGATAGCACATCCAACTAATTTATGGCAATGACCAAACATGGAAATCTTGAAGGATTGGCAGTAGACCTAGATACACTAACCAGTAACCAATTTTTTTGCATGGAAGACACAACGCAATGAAAAAATTTGACCTTAAAGCCTAATGGACATTCTAAAAAAGAACATTTTATCATTGGTGGAAGGAAAAATTGACTAATACTAACACTGGCTCTAGCTGGGGATGACAACTCCATAGCAGGTGTCAAGAACATCGTAGACCTAGTAGCCTTATTCATTGGGAATGGAGTCAAAATGCAAAACATAACTTGAATTTGAAAACTGACTAATTGATTTTTACAAACAATAAACAAAGAAAACATAAACTTTAAACCAACAGGTGATCAAGAATTGTTATGGCCTTGTCCTCGAGCTTCAAACTCCTAAGATAGCCATAGAAAACTATAACTTGAAATGTAAAATGGTATATACAATGATCATGAAAATTTCCAAAAAAAATTAAGATGTAATATTGCTTGAGAAGGCTATCATTGATTTCTCCTCCCAAATAACTTTGGCCATCCATCTCTTCCAACACATAAGCATTCCTCCCCTTGAAGGCTGGAATTTTGTAAGGTCTCTTCCATAGGTTTTCAAATTTGTCATGTTTTCCCTTCTCTTCATTTCGTGCATCCCAACGAAGAACCACATCACCCATGTTGAAGTTTTCTTCTTTGGTATTGCAGTCACAAATATTTTTAATCCTTTCGTGAAGTTTGGAAGTATTCTGAAATACTTCATCCCTAGCTTGTTGTAAATGGATCAATTGACTTATCCTCGATTGCACATCATTCGGTTTGTTGCTCACTTCCTGCAGAAGTTTCATGACGGGAACAACAAGGGATGAAGGAAAAACAGTATCAACCTTGGACACCAACTGAAGAGGAGACATGGCTATGGATTTTTTATTACTGACTTTGTACACCCATAAATAATTAATGATCTTTTTGTGCTAGTTCTTTTTAATGACCTCAAGAAATTTCTTAATGATGTTGATCAAAGATTTGTTAGAGGATTTAGCCATCGCATTCCCTTGTGGGTAGTAAGTGGTAGAATGTCCCAATGTAATATGGTATTTTTCATGGAACTCCACCATATTCTTGGACTTGAAAGTAGCAAAATTTTCAGTGATTATTTTATGTGGGCAGAAAAATCTAGAAAAGATATAAGTTTCAATAAACTGAATGACATCAGAATCAATAGCTTACCTAGTTGGAATTGCTTCAATCCATTTCGTAAAGTCATCCATGGATGTTAGGATACACTTGTGTTGTGTAGACAACGAAGGATGTATTTCTACAAAAAAATCAAAACCCCACTGCTGAAATGGAGCCAAGACCGAAACTGGTTGCAAAGGAAATGGTAAAAGGTTTCCTTTCCCTTGAAAAATCTGGCACTCATGGCGGCTCATTACTATTTTGTACACATATGTAAAAAGAGTAGGCCAACAAAACTCAGCCCTCAACATTTTGTTAGATGCGGTTTTCCAAAAGAGGTGGCCACTAGAATCTCCTTTGTGGAAATCAATCATCACATCCTTAGCTTCATTTTCAACAAGACAGTTCAACAATAAACCACCTGAATCTTTCCAAAACAAAACACCGTCAAGAACACAATATTTTGAAGCCTTTAATTTTAAGGATCTAATTTTGACTTTGGGAACTTCCGGTGGAGGATTTAGATGTTGCAATACATAAACTATGTCAGAGTGCCATGGAGATGAAGTGAACATATATGACACTTGTACTTGTGAATCTTTTGCTTCTTCTTCAGAAAGGGAGACGATCAGATTGATATCTAATGCATGCAAATTAGATTCAACCATGAGTTTGGCCAAACCATATCCCTTAATGAGATTTGTTGGCTTTATTTCTAGATAATATTCTAACATTTCTTCTATCCATTTTCCTCTCCGACCTTTTGGATCAGTCTGCGTAAGGAATTCCTTTACTGCTGTTGTTGGAACATAAGCTATAGTATGAGAATGCAAAATATATAATCGGGAGTCTCTAAGAACTTTTACCAAAGCCAAGGCCTGCTTCTCAATAATGTTGTATTTTAGTGCTACATCCCTTATTGTCCGATTGAAGAATGCTATGGGTCGTTCATTTTTCTGATCCTTCTTTTGCATCGAGACTACTGCTAAAGTATGTTCCAATACAAATGAAAATATGATAAAATATAAAGCATAGTCAAGACTGATTAAAGTAGGTGCAGCAGATAATGAAAATTTGACTGTATTGAAATACTTTTTGGCATCTTCATACCATCTTACCTCGCTATCCTTTTTCAGGAGGTCTGTCATCTCTCTCAAATTCTCAGCGAGGTTAGGGATGAATCTCCTTAAAATGTTAATTTTCCCATTGAATGACTGAATTTCTTTCTTACTCCTCAGACAATCTGACTATTGGATAGCTTCAACTCTTGCGGGGTCCATTCAGATTCCGTCCTTGGAAATGATGTGGCCCAACAGCTTACCTTCCTCCATGGTGAGAAGGCTCCTTTTAGGATTCAGTGAAAATGCCAAATTTTCTGCATCTCTGAAAGAAAATTCTTATATGATGTAAATGTCCGTCATCAGATTTAGAAACAACTATGAGATCATCTAAGTAAATGACTAGAAAAAACATCATTTTCATTGGTGAAAGTAATGTCCATGGCCCGCTGGAATGCTTCTCCTACATTCCTTAATCCAAACGACATTTTTTGTACATAAATGTACCCCATGGTGTTGTGAAGTTTGTTTTCAGCTAATCATCCTTGTGCACTAAAACCTGGTTGTAGCCTAAGTATCCATCAAGAAATGACATTCTGGAAGATCCAACTACCCTTTGTAGGATGTGGTCCATCTTTGGCAGGCGACAATTGTCCTTTAAGGACACTTTGTTCAGAGTTTTGAAATCGATACAAAGGCGAATCTTCCTAGTCTTATTTCTTACTGACACGAGATTTGACATCCATTCAAAAAATCGAATAGGAACTATAATACAATATTTATCAAGCCTATTTATCTCTTATTCGATGGATGGCAGCAACTTAGGATTAATCCTCCTCAGTTATTGGAAAAATGGTTTTTGATCAGGCTTGACCAGTATAGTGTGCTGAATGATGTTTTTATCATACTCCTTCAAATCTGAATAGTCCCAAGCAGATACATCAGAAAATTATGCCAAGAAAGCAATATACTTATTTTTTTTATCTCAAGAGACAAATACCTTGATAATTTGACAATCTTGGGCTTATCTGTTGCACCAATGTTTACATCCTCAACATATTTTTCTATAGGGACCTTGGCAGGTTTTCTATCAACATCATCTTGATCAAATAACTCTTCCAAAGGTACTAGACCTCGTGGAATGTTATTATCATTCAACTACCAAATTTAAACCTCTATTTCTTCAATTTCCAGATCATCTTCATGGCATGTATCATCAATATGGGAATTCATAAATTCATCCTCCATCTGCAAAAAGATGTTGATTTGTTTGTAATCCGAAAACACCTTCCAATATCTCAAATTTTCAGGGACAACTGGATGTTGTTTTACATGAATTGAATGCTTACATGAATGGGTAGGAATCTTAGCCATACTTCCTGCAGTAGCAAGAGAATCAACCATCTTATTATGAGTTCTAGCAATCAAAGATAAAGTATACACTGAAAAAGTCTTGAGAATGTCAAGGACAGTATTTATAGAAGTTCACATCCTTGGATGCTTGGCATGGTACTCCCATTTTATCTATTTAATTAATAAAATGAAGTCACCATAATCTAAAATTCTCTTCGCTCCCAGTTTTTTTAGAATTTTAAGGTTAGAAATCAGTGCATCGTACTCCACCTCATTATTAGAACAATCAAAATCCAATTTATAATAACTTGATCTTACATTTCGAGGAATTTTACATGACTGATGCAAGGGGCCATGAATCCACATGCCAATTCCAGCTTCTTCCTTCCCCAATGCACCATCAAAATCCATGGTCCAAAGACCTTCTTCCTCATCATGAAATAAAGTTTTAGAGGACTAATCTTTTTGATTTTCTAGAGGATAAATTACTCTCTCAACAATCTAAGTTTCCAACATTGATTCAACAATGTCTTCAGATGAAAATTCTCGTTGCAAACTTTTTGTATAATTTTCTTGTTTTTCTGCAATTAAATCTTCCTCTATAGTACTTATGGCATCCAAAACTTCTGAAATATGAACAATTTGACTATCATCATCAACTGAATTCAAATCACTATACAAAATGAAAACTCTAGATCAGTATGTATAGCATGAATAGGGATATTATTTTTTATTTCTTTGATACTAATCATGAATTTCATCTTCCTCTCTTAGTATGGTTTTGTGAGTTTCCCAAATATCGGTATAGTAGTGTATGAAAAATCAATTTGCAAGGTTCCTTTCAGTTTTCCCCCCAAGACTGTGAAAGTAACATGCCAAACCATGGAGGTATAATAGTGACCACTACATCCATCAATACATTTTTGGTTGGGATTTTATCGAGGGACACTACTAGATCTTTGATAAGGCCAAGGCATTTGAATCTCCCTGAATCAAAGGAATACAAATCATGGCAAGGTCAAGTAATGTCTAATCCTAGTTTGTCCATAATAGTTTTTGGCATCAAGCTATATGAGGTGCCGGAACCTAACATGGCATTATGGATTATAAACTCATGGAGTTTCAAACTAAGATAGAAAGGAGGAACTTCATTATCCTGAGGCCTTCCCTCTACAGCTGGACCAAATAAAATTGCAGGCTCATCATCGGTAGCATTGACCATATCTCAAATTTGATCTACTTTCAACATCTTTGAAATCTGGAATTTCTACTTTTCATTATGAACTAGTTTAGTTAGAGGAATTGAAACCTTCAATTTGCCAATTTCATTCTCTAAGCTAAACAAATTGGATTTTTTGTCTACCTATTTTGATGTAGTGTCCTTCCATTCAGGATATCCTTTAGCTTGGGATTCCTTTTTCTGACTTTCAGTTTGAAGCTCCTTATCCCTTCTCGCATTGCTGGTAGAAGCTTCATTATTTTTATCTCGACTCATAATGACAATTTAGTTTTCTCCGTTTTGATTTGAAGGAGCTACTTCTTCATCCGGTGCATCTTTCTGAAATTCTGCCTTTTTTGATGTAATGTGACAGGGACATTTCTGCTCCTCAAGTTGTATTGTTTCTAAAAATGATTGAGGGCATTCTAATATCCCCTTTGATCTCTCTGGTCTGCATTGCATATGAATCATCATTGGAAAGGACAAGTTGTTGATCACATGGTGTGATTAATTCCTGAGAAAGGTAAGTGATTCATCTTCTTTAAAGAAATGATTAGCCTTGGAAATTTCTTCTTGAACCGTGTTGTAAACCCCTGCACTGACTCATTTGGGTTTCTTTTCATAGCATTGTACTAAGCCAAAATCTGTAATGGATTTTTCTTCTCCTTCCACCTGACCAAGAATAACTTTATCAACCGCTGGGAACTATCGATGGAATTTGCTATCAAACTGCAAAACCATTTCTTCACATCTTCAGAAAAATTCTGAGCTATGATTCTCATATTTGCACCCTCCTCATCAACTTCTTCAAGGTCAATAAAATCTATCAGTTTGTCAACATGTTGCTAAGCTGTAATATTTGATGTTCCATCAAACAAAGGTAGTCTTTGACCATAGTTTTGAGGTAGAGAAGCAAGTTGAATAGGTAATAGTAAAGGAGAAAATTGTGCCATGACTACTAGAGGAGGAAGAAGATGTGCTACAATGGGTTGTGTATGTATTACAATACGCTGTGTTGTTGGAGATGATGACACTAACGGAGATAGTGGTAAACTAACAACGATAGATGATGTAGCTGATGTGTTTAGAGATGAAGAAGAAGATGAAGCAGTAGCTAGGTTTTCAAGTTGATATTGAATGTAAGCTTTCTCGGTAGTGATTTGAAGTTGGTCTGCTAAGATTTGAAGTTTATCAAAATTTAACCACAACTCATGATCAGTTTTGAAAAAGAGGGATTTAGCTGAAGGAAGGTAGGAGTCAAACCTAATAGGATCAAAAACCACTTTCGAAAGGGAACACACAGATTTATATCGAAACAAATATTTGTCAAACTGAATATCAAAACAAATATCTTCAATAGTCAATATTTGATCAGGTAGAGATGTAGTTTTTACCAAATTTCTAGGTTCACTTTGAGGAATGGGATTTTTGAGTTTTCTAAGTAACTTCTCTAGATCATCAACACTTGTAGGTGGATTTGTGTTAGGATTTCACCTCGTGTTTCTATTAGGAGCCAGTGTTTTTACACCTTGAACTTGATGAGATTACTTTAATAAGCCTTCCTTTGGATACTAGAATCTATCACCCACAGAACCAATATTGAAAGCACTAATATAACTAACCCCAGGAATGATATAACAATCGTTTCCCTAGAAACAATGCCAAAATGTTATCCCCCACAGTGTCCCAGGCTGAGAGGAATCAATGGAGTTAACCACAGACCAAAATTTTAGTTTGGTAGTTAGCCCTACCAAACTAGAGAGGGATCTCGATATGGAATCACAACCAACATATGACTGAGATCGAAAGGATTTTAGGTTAGATAGCTAGGCTCAGGTGAGTTTTGGGAAATATAGGCTTTTTTTGTTGGATAAAGTAGAAAAACCAGGTAGCTAGGTGGGAGGGAGCTAGGTCTATGCTTTGAGAATCAAATTTACAGAGATGTAATGCGACAAGGTAGGCACACAATTTACCACTTTAGGGTTGTCATTGTGTATGTGGGAGATAGGTAAGGTTTCTAAATGAGCATGAATATTATGAATTCATTTATATTAGAAGAAAATTAAACAATCATGTGAAAGCTTCTCCAAAACATAGAATTACATGAATGAATTATGTTTATTATCTTAGGAAACAAGCACATGAAACATGGAAATGGAAATGAAAGATGTAATACATTCAAACTTATTATCACAGAAGAAGAAAACATTGCTAAAACACACACCACCAAAATCCCACTATAATAGTTGTAAACTCTGTCTTTTGATTCCCAAAATGTCAAATATAAGCTATAATGGTCCTCTCCTCAAATGTCCACTGTTGGGAACTATTGATGGAATTTCCTGTCAAACTGTGAAACCATTTCTTCACATCTATAGAAAAACTCTGAGCTACGATTCTCATATTTTCATCCTCCTCATCAACTTTTTCAAGGTTAATAAAATCTCTCAGTTTGTCAACATGTTGTTGAGCTGTAATATTTGATGTTCCATCAAACATAGGCAGTATTTGACCATAATTTTGAGGTAGAGAAGCAAGTTGACCAGGTAATAGTAAAGGAGAAAACTCTGCCATGACTGCTAGAGAAGGAAGAATATGTACTACAATGGGTTGTGTAGGTATTACAATAGGTTGTGTTGATGGAGATGATGACACTAGCGGAGATAGCGGTAAACTAACAACGATAGATGATGTAGCTGATGTGTTTAGAGATGAAGAAGAATATGAAGCAATAGCTAGGTTTTCAAGTTGATATTGAATGTAAACTTTCTCAGTGGTGATTTGAAGTTGGTCTGCTAAGATTTGAAATTTATCAAAATTTAACCACAACTCATGATCAGTTTTGAAAAAGAGGGATTTAATAGAAGGAAGGTAGGAGTCAAACCTAATAGGATCAAAAACCACTTCCGAAAGGGAACACTCTGATTTATATCGAAGCTAATATTTGTCAAACTAAATATCAAAACAAATATCTTCAATAGTCAACACTTGATCAAGTAGAGATGTAGATTTTACTAATTTTCTAGGTCCACTTTCAAGAATGGGATTTTTGAGTTTTCTAAGTAAATTCTCTAGATCATCAACACTTGTAGGTGGATTTGGGTTAGGATTTCACTTCGTGTATCTTTTAGGAGCCAGATTTTTTACACCTTCAACTTGATGAGATTACTTTAATAAGCCTTCCTTTGCATACTGGAATCTATCACATACAGAACTAGTCTTGAAAGCACTAATATAACTAACCCAAGGAATGATATAACAATTGTTTCCCCAGAAACAATGCCAAAATGTTATCCCCCACAATGTCCCAGGTGGAGAGGAATCAATGGAGGTAATCACGGACCATGATTTTAGTTTGGTAGGTAGCCCTACCAAACTAGAGAGGGATCTCTCTTTGGAATCACAACCAACATATAACTGAGATGTAAAGGATTTTAGGTTAGATAGCTAGGCTCAGGTGAGTTTTGGGAAATTTAGGGTTTTGTTGTTGGAGAAGGTATCAAAACCAGGTAGTTAGGTGAGAGGGAGGTAGGTCTAGGCTTTCAGAATCAGATTTACAGAGATGTAATGGGGCAAGATAGCCACACACTTTACCACTTTAGGGTTGTCGTTTTGTATATGGGAGATAGGTAGGTTTTCTAGAGAAGCATGAATATTATGAATTCATTTATATCAAAAGAAAAATAAACAATAATGTGAAATATTTTCCAAAATAGAGAATTACATGAATGGATTATGTCTATTATCTTAGGAAACAAGCACATGAAACATGGAAATGGAAATGAAACATACAATACATTCAAACTTATGATCATAGAAGAAGAAAACATTTATGAATTGGCTTCCACACTTACAACATTGCGCTGCATCTCTTCCAAGGTTGCAGGATCTCTCTCCCTAAGCTAATATACCATGTCTGGACTGAAGGCATGAGGATAATGGAGGAGGGCTAAACTGACAAGAGGTTTGATGCCATTAGGAATCATATAAAAATCATTTCCCCATAATATATGCCAAAATTTTATCCCCCACATTGTCCTAGGCTGAGAGGAATTAATGGAGGTAACCACAGACCAAGATTTTAGTTTGGTAGCTAACCATACCAAAGTAGAGAGGGATCTCTCTATGGAATCACAACCAACATATGAATGAGATGTAAAGGATTTTAGGTTAGATAGCTAGGCTCAGGTGAGTTTTGCGAAATTTAGGTTTTTTTTGTTGGATAAGGTAGAAAAACCAGGTAGCTAGGTGAGAGGGAACTAGGCCTAGACTTTGAGAATAAAATTTACAAATATGTAATGGGGCAAGGTAGGCACACACTTTACCACTTTAGGGTTGTTGTTGTGTATATGGGAGATAGGTATGGTTTCTAAATGTGCATGAATATTATGAATTCATTTATATCAGAAGAAAAATAGACAATAATGTGAAAGCTTCTCCAAAATAGAAAATTACATGAATCAATTATGTTTATTATCTTGGGGAACAAGCACATGAAACATGCAAATGGAAATGAAAGATACAATACATTCAAACTTATGATCATAGAAGAAGAAAACACACTTATGAATTGGCTTCCACACTTGCAGCATTGCGTTGCATCTCTTTCAAGGTTGCAGCATCTCTCTCCCTAAGCTGATATGCCATGTTTGGATCGAAGGCATGAGGATAGTGGAGGAGGGATAAACTAGCAGGAGGTTTGATGTCATTAGGAATGGAATTATAAACTAGATTGAACCATGTTGTAAACTCCTACACTGACTCATTTGGGTTTCTTTCCATAGCATTGTACTCAGCCATAATCTGCAATGGATTTTTCTTCCCTTGCCACCCGGCCAAGAATAACTCTATAAACCACTGGGAAATATTGATGGAATTGGCTGTGAAACTGCAAAACCATTTCTTCACATCTCCAGAAAAAATCTGAACTATGATTCTCATATTTGCATCCTCCTCATCAACCTCTTCAAGGTCAATAAAATCTATCATTTTGTCAACATGTTGTTGAGTTGTAGTATTTGATGTTCCATCAAACAGAGGCAGTCTTTGACCATATTTTTGAGGTAGAGAAGCAAGTTAACCAAGTAATAATAAAGGAGAAAACTGTGCCATGACTACTAGAGGAGGAAGAAGATGTACTATAATGGGTTGTGCAGGTATTACAATAGGTTGTGTTGATGGAGATGATGACACTGGCGGAGATAGTGGTAAACTAACAACGACAGATGATGTAGCTGATGTGTTTAGAGATGAAGAAGAAGATGAAACAGTAGCCAAGTTTTCAAGTTGATATTGAATGTAAACTTTCTCGATAGTGATTTGAAGTTGGTCTTCTAAGATTTGAAGTTTATCAAAATTTAACCACAACTCATGATCAGTTTTGAAAAAGAGGGATTTAGTAGAAGTAAGGTAAGAGTCAGACCTAATAGGATAAAAAACCACTTCCGAAAGTGAACACTAAGCTTTATATTGAAACAAATATTTGTCAAACTGAATACCAAAACAAATATCTTCAATAATTAATACTTGATCAGGTAGAGATGTAGTTTTTACCAATTTTCTAGGTTCACTTCCAGGAATGGGATTTTTGAGTTTTCTAGGTAAATTCTCTGGATCATCAACACTTGTAGGTGGATTTGGGCTAGGTTTTCACCTCATGTATCTTTTAGGAGCCAACGTTTTTACACCTTGAACTTGATCAGATTACTTTAATAAGCCTTCCTTTGGATACTGGAATCTATCACCCATAGAACCAGTCTTGAAAGCACTAACATAACTAAGCCCAGGAATGATAAAACAATCTTTTCCTTGGAAACGATGCCAAAATGTTATCCCCCACAATGTCCGAGGCTGAGAGGAATCAATGGAGGTAACCACAGACCAAGATTTTAGTTTGGTAGCTAGCCCTACGAAACTAGAGAGGGAACTCTTTATGGAATCTGTTGGGTCCATATAATACTATTGATTACCCCATTACTATTGTAGTTATACCCCTTATTTATATTTTTGTGCCCCTATTACCCCCTTGTTTTTATTTCTATGCCCCATGGAATACCTCTATTGTTATTTTTGTGGCTTTATATTATTATTGTTAGGTCGGCTGGATTATATTGTGACTCCTTAGACTCCTATATATAGAAAGGAGGTTTTGTCATTTGAATCATCCAAGAATTGTTCATTTATGTAATGTAAAGGAGGTTTCCCCCTCAAAGAGGTTGAATTCTAAGGCGTTGATCTATCTTTTCTTGAGCTAGTTTCATAACATTTGGTATCAGAGCTTTGGATTCAAGGGTTTCGCTGCTCCAAACAGGTCATCGTGGAATTTTCTCTATAACTTTGTTTCTGTGACGTTTCAGAAGACAAAAAAAAAACCCATTTGAGAAGAATCACGCGGAACCTTGGGTGCGAATTTCAAAGCTTTTTGCATGATATTTTCGGAAATATGATCTGAGGAAGTTGGTCTTTTTGCAGACTCCTGAATTACATTCAAAACAGGTGACCTAGGGAAAATCGTCATAACTTTCTCTCTGGGGATTGGATTGAAGTTTCGTAAGAAGGTAAAGAAAGAGGACGGAATTTAGTTTCTTTTATGCTTGTTTCAGATCCAAAGGTCGAAACAATGACTCGTGGCACGTCGTACAAGTTCGCTCTACTGAACTAGTCTATAAGCAAGTTAATGTGGGAGATTTCACATAACTCTTCCTTGGAGAATCCAATTTGGGTCAGACTTGTGGCATTGGAAATAGGACACAGAGGGATACTACAGCTCACAAATTTAGAAGTAGATGATTGGAAAGTACAGAGATACATCAGAGGCAATATCGAGTTCCTACAAAGTGAAAAAAGGTGTGTAGATTTTCTTCAATTTTTGCTTAAGATTGGTTTGAAAATTTATTTTGAAAGAATTCAAAGGGCATAGTAGAGAATTATTATTGGTAACTGATGCCCCGAGGAACAAAAATGCAAACACCTAGTAAGGAACCTGAAAGCTCTAGCATGACTCATGAAAAAGAGGAAGAAATGCAACATGATATATCAAAATTACAAGACCAAGTGCAACAACTGTCCCTTGCACGAAAAGGAACAAAATCTAAGATGGATGGTTTAAAGAAATATGTAGAAGCTAAGATGGATGGTTTAAAGAAAGGTGTAGAAGCTAAGATGGACTGTTTAAAGAAAGGCGTAGAAGCTAAGATGATTGACGTGGAAGCTAAGATGGATGATTTGAAGATAGATTTGAAGACAGACATGGACGAATTGAAGATAAATATGAATAAGTTGCTACAAGAAATAGTCCCTAAGGGTGAAAGGGTACTAAAGGAAACTCATGATGAGAACAAAAGAAATGTTAATCATGATTCCATAGATGCTAATGTTGGATTGAAGACTCACCATATTCCAAAAATCGATATGAGGAAGTTTGATGGCAAGGATCCCACCACATGGATATTACAGATGGAGCAGTTCTTCGATCTCAATAATGTGCAAAAAACACAAAAGGTACGTATGGAAATTGTATATTTGGAACCAAATCAGTTTGTATGGTATCAATCGTTTTGCTCTCGTAAACAATTTATCACTTCGGCAATTTTTAGGGAAGAATTGATAGCACATTATGAAGATACAAAAAGCAACAATTTTTTTTAGCCAATTGATAAGTCTCAAACAAAAGGGTTCAGTAATGGAGCACATTGAGGAGTTCCAAAAATTGAACATAAGGGTAAAAGATATTCCAGAGGAGCATAGGATTGATGTGTTCATAGGGTCTTTAAAGGATAATATCCAACATGATGTTCGCCTTTGGGAACCTGATTCATTAGAGAAGGCATTCAGGTTAGCAAGAAAAATGGAAAGCAAAATTATGGCAACCAGGAAGCATACCACTCACAACTATAAAGACGGAAGTGTTGTTGCCCCTAGTCTTCCACAACCTATAAGGTTGACACCACAACAATTGGAAGAAAAAAGAGCAAAAGGGCTTTGTTACAGTTGTGATAGCAAATACACTAAAGGTCATAAGTGTGCTGAGAAGAAATTATTCTACATAGATTGTGAAGAGGAAGAAGAAAAGGAGCAAGAAAGGTCAAAAGAAGAAGATATACTCCAGGAACAAAGCCTAGATGAAGAACAAATAAATCCAACCATATCTTGTAATGCATTGGCAGGAATTACCACTCCTCAAACCATCAAGATAGAAGGACAAATCAAGAAGAAAAAGGTAATAGTGTTGATTGATTCAGGAAGCACCCAAATTTTATTCATTGTAGGGTAGCAAAAGAATTGAATTGCTTCCTATATCCAGCACCAGAGTGTCAAGTGATGATTGCAAATGGAGGAACAATAAATTGCTCTGGAAGGTGCCATAATATCAAGCTATCCATGGGAGAATATGTATTGACTAGCCCAATGCTTTCCATTCCAATGGGAGGTGCTGATGTTGTACTAGGAGTCCAATGGCTACAATCCTTGGGTACAATATCTTTTAATTTTCAAGAACTTTTCATAAACTTTTCTATGGAAGGAAAGGAAGTTGAATTAAGGGGTATTGCAGGGAAACCAGGAAAGATAATCAGCTCTAATGGTATGACAAAGCTTCTAAAAAAGGAGCAAAGAGGTGTAATTGCACAATTATGTTCGCTAGATGTTCCCACATCAGAATCATCTATTTCTCTAGATCTCTAAAAGGTCCTAGACAATCATTCCAAGGTATTTGAGACTCCCAAAGGTCTCCCACCTATGTGTGATCATGGTCATGCTATCCATCTGATTCCAGGAAGTGTTCCTCCAAACATCAGGCTGTACAGATATCCCTATGTCCAAAAAAGTGAAATTGAACGTATGGTTGCAGAAATGCTAGAGGCTGGTATAATTCAACCAAGTCAAAGTTCTTTCTCTTCTCCAGTAGTATTGGTGCACAAGAAGGATGGATCATGGCGCATGTGTCCAGATTATAGGGAGCTCAACAAGCTCACTATTAAAGATAAGTTCCCCATTCCTGTCATTGATGAATTACTGGATGAATTTCATGGATCAATTTACTTCACCAAGTTGGATCTTCGTTCCGGATATCATCAAATCAGAATGAAGATTGAAGACATTCTGAAAACTACATTTAGAACTCATGAGGGTCATTATGAATTTTTGGTCATGCCTTTTGGCCTTACCAATGCACCTTCAACATTTCAAGGTTTGATGAATTCAATTTTCAAACCATTCCTTAGAAAATTTGTGTTAGTATTTTTTGATGATATACTAATCTACAGCAAGTCTTGGAAGGATCATGTTGAACATGTTGACAAGGTGCTACAACTATTGGAGGAGAAACAATTATATGCAAAAAGATCCAAATGTTTCTTTGGAGTCCAGGAGGTGGAATATTTGGGTCATATTGTATCTCATGAAGAGTTAAGGTAGACCCTAGCAAAATTAAAGCCATTAAGGAATGGAAAATCCCCACATCCATAAAGCATCTGCGAGGATTTCTTGGGTTGACAGGGTATTATCGCAAGTTTGTTAAGAATTATGGGAGAATAGCAATACCTCTAACAACATTATTGAAGAAAGATGCATTTTCATGGACTCCGGAAGCAACAAAGGCCTTTGAACATCTTAAAGAGGCAATGTGCCAAGCACCGGTCTTAGCTACACCGGACTTCACAAAAACCTTTATTGTGGAATGTGATGCTTCAGGAAATGGAATTGGTGTTGTTCTAATGCAAGATGAAAGACCCATTGCTTTTGAAAGTCGTCCAATCAAGGGAATTTTTTTAAGCAAAGCTATTTATGAGAAGGAAATGTTGGCAATACTCCATGCACTTAAGAAATGGCGACCCTACCTAATGGGAAGACACTTCAAGGTAAAAACAGATCATGATAGCCTTAAATACTTTTTAGAACAAAGATTATCCTCTGAAGAGCAACAAAAGTGGGTCACAAAGATGTTGGGTTATGACTTTGAAATCATCTACAAAAAAGGGAAGCAAAATGTGGTGGCAGATGCACTCTCAAGAAAGGATGAGGATGTGGAAGCATTGTTGTGCGCCATTTCTATTATCCAACCAGATTGGATAAACGAAGCAAGGGAGGAATGGAAGAATGATGAAGAAGTGTGGGCACTTATTCGAAATCTACAACAAGATTCCAGTACGTCTGATACATTTAGCTGGAAAAATGATTCGTTATGGTACAAAAATCACTTATACCTCTGTAAGAATTCCCAGCTAAAACAAAAGATTCTTATGGAATTTCACACTTCTCCATTAGGAGGGCACTCAGGATTTTTAAAAACTTACCACAGGGTTAAGAAGGAATTTTTTTGGGATGGCCTTAAATTAGATATTCAAAAGTTTGTGGTGGAATGTTTGGTTTGCCAACAAAATAAATTTGAAACAATTAAGACACTGGGTCTATTACAACCTTTATCCATTCCAAGCCAACGTTGGGAGGAGGTTTCAATGGATTTTATCACAGGTTTACCCAATTCTGAGGGAAAGAGTGTAATCATGGTGGTAGTTGACAGACTTACCAAGTATGCACACTTTTGTGCATTATCACATCCATTTAAAGCCAGTACAGTTTCTACTGCATTTATGGAAACAATTCAAAAGCTACATGGAAACCTAAAGATTATTGTAAGTGACAGAGATCCCATTTTTACTGAAAATTTTTGGACAGAATTATTTTCTTGTCTTGGTACTCAGTTAGCTCATAGCTCATCTTATCATCCTCAATCTGATGGGAAAACTGAGATAGTAAACAAATGTTTGGAAGGATATCTTTGTTGCTTTGTATCTGATAAACATACACAATGGGTCAAATGGTTGCCTCTGGCTGAATGGTGGTATAACACTTCCTTCCATACAGCAACAAAATTGACCCCATTTATGGCACTTTATGGGTATCAACCACCATCCATCACATCATATTTAAGAGAAAATTCTAAGGTTCAGGCAGTGGAACATCACATCGAACATCAACAACAAGTCCTCCAACTCTTAAAGGATAACCTCGTGTTGGCACAAAATAGAATGAAACAACAGGAAGATCAACATCGCAGTGAAAGAAGTTTTGATGTAGGTGATTGGGTATTCCTACGGCTACAACCATACAAGCAAATGTCCCTAAAGCAAGCTAAGAAGGATAATAAATTATCACCAAAGTATTATGGTCTGTACAAGGTGTTGTAAAAGATTGGTACTATGGCATACAAATTGGAGCTTCCTGCAGCTTCTCGATTGCACCTAGTTTTCCATGTTTCATGTTTAAAGAAGGTTATAGGCGACAAGCTCCCAATTCAAACAATATTGCCAAAACTTGACGAGGAAGGAGAAATTATCTTGGAACCGGAAGCAGTCACAGAAACAAGAACTCGACAGCTACGAAATCGATAAATTTCAGAGTATCTTATCAAGTGGAAGAACTTATCCGCTAAAGATTCCACATGGGAGGATGAGAATTTTATGCAGAAGTATCCAGAACTACTCAAGCGTTGAAGACAACACTTTTTTGAAGGAGAGGGGCATGTTGGGTCCCTATAATACTAGTGATTACCCCATTACTATTGTAGTTATACCCCTTATTTATATTGTTGTGCCCTTATTACCCCCATGTTGTTATTTCTGTGCCCCATGGAATACCTCTATTGTTATTTTTGTGGCTTTATATTATTATTGTTAGGTCGGCTGGATTATATTGTGACTCCTTAGACTCCTATATATAGAAAGGAGGTTTTGTCATTTGAATCATCCAAGAATTGTTCATTTATGTAATGTAAAGGAGGTTGCCCCCTCGAAGAGGCTGAATTCTAAGGCATTGATCTATCTTTTCTTGAGCTGGTTTCATAACAAAATCACAACCAACATATGACTGAGATGTAAAGGTTTTCAGGTTAAATAACTAGGCTTAGGTGAGTTTTTGGAAATTTAGGGTTTTGTTGTTGGATAAGGTAGAAAAACCAAGTAGTTAGGTGAGAGGGAGCTAGGTCTAGGCTTTGAGAGTCAAATTTACAGAGATGTAATGGGGCAAGGTAGGCACACACTTTACCACTTTAGGGTTGTCGTTGTGTATATGGGAGATAGGTATGGTTTCTAAATGAGCATGAATATTATGAATTCGTTTATATCAGAAGAAAAATAAACCATAATGTGAAAGCTTCTCCAAAACAGAGAATTACATGAATCAATTATGTTCATTATCTTAGGAAACAAGCACATGAAACATGGAAATGGAAATGAAAGATACAATACATTCAAACTTATGATCATAGAATAATAACATACAATTTTTTTTCTTTTTATTAATTAAATTTAATATTTACATTATCCCATCATGTGACCACTTGTCCCACTTGACATTGCAATCACAGTTTTAATATAAAAGTCATAAAATAAATTTACCAGGGGTATTACATTTCACCTTCCCTTAGGGAACATCGTGCTCAAAGTTTTTAGGCTTCCATTTTCCTTGACAACGTAAGAAATTAGATTCCTAACTATGAGGAAAATACTTGAAATTATTTATTCCCAAGAAGGGGGTAGGAACAAAAGCAAGCAGAAAAATCATCCTTTTTTCCATTTAGTTGAACTGTTGGTAGAGATATACCACCAAGAATTTCATGACTAGAGATAGATGTCATGAGGTGGAACCTATGTAAAGAATATTGTTAGAGATAAAGGAAACTAGTCTTTTAAAAGACACTAGTGGAAGAGGAAGAATGGACCTAAACTATTGAAAATAACAACATGCTACTAAAGGGTTAAGGAGGTGAAAGCTAAAGGAACAATTCTAAGTTGCTTCCCTGGTAGGGAGGAACTACTGTGAGGCATAGTTCATGGTTGAGAGGAATGTGTAATCCTTCAACCTATTTTCAAGGATCCATTAAGAGGTATATGTGATTATCTGAAATGAAATTATGATAGATATACCCTTTTCTTTAGTTCAAAACTTAGAGTAAAATTGTATATGAAATTTATATATAATTTTTTATGTCCCTTATATGTAATTAAGTAAATGGATGAATAGGTCTTGTTAGCTTTTCTTTTCGAAAAGGAATGATTTTGTATGTATATAATTTTTGACTAACCTGTTACAAGAAAGTTGGAGGCAACACAACAAATATTATTATTTAGGGGTTTGAGACAAAAACCTTGACTAGGAACCAATCCTTGGGACCACAATAATGTGATTATGAACAAGAAACAAAACAATAATATGTGCCTATGGTAGTAAAAATCTCAAGAAAATATGAAATGCATACAATTTGTTAAAAAAAGTGATATTAGTTATTAGTAGACTGTGTTCTTGGTAGTTTCATCAAAATGTATGAATATGTATATGGGTATTTGTGGTATATGCATATATACAAGAGTAAATATATAATTATTATAATATCATAGACTATGCAATTGGAATAAATAAATAATTTTGTCTAGGTTAGCTAATGCATACCACGAGAATGAAGGGAACCTTGTCAACTAGTTAAGCCAGAGAGAGTCCTAGAAAAAAGTATAGTATGGGTCAAAGAAGACCTTATGTGGTCTCCAATGATAAGAGTCAACCAGGATTTTGGCCTAGTTTTCATCTTTTAAAAGCTAGTTATTAAATATAGGGTACAGATAAATTTACAACCATAATAATAATAGCGACAATGTATAGAGGTTTTCCTATAGAATATCAATTGAAAACCAGAAAATAAGAAGTTCCCAGATTGCACTGATAAATTGTAATAAGAATATTAAGAGAAATACCACTTGCACATGCATAGTAAGTGAGCACTAAAAAGAAACCATTCAGGGCATCAGAGTTGTGACCATGCCAATACATTAACTTGTGATAAAAATCCAAATAAGTATATAGTTTACATTAATCCCAATAGAAAACAATAAGAGAGATTCCAAATCAAGTGATGGAAGCTTCAACCGCAAGGCATATAGGGGAATAGAAGTTGCGAGTACACAAAGGGCGAGAACCCTTAATAAAAAGATATGCATAAATATTATAGATACAATTATGGGGGATCTAGACCCAAAAGATTTTTAATAAAAAACTTTAGCTCAATTATATTTAAACCCCCAAGCCAAGTTAAGGATAAACCCTCACTATAAACAATTTATGTGGTTGTAGACATTAACAAGCCTAGGATGACTTAGGAAACCTATAAATAAATGATTTTGATGAGTATTTATATCTGTGTGGCTTAATAAGAAAATTAGGATGAAATCGCTACTTGAATTGTTTTGAAGGAAAACCCCAAAATGTAGCCAAAAGCTAACCTACACATGCATGCATAAATCCCTTAGTTCATCCTCAAAATGAAGTCGTTAACCCATACAATAATGTATGAAAGGATAACCCTTGCAATTGACATTTTACTTTTAGAAAATATGGGCAAAGTGTTTGTGGCCACATCTTATGGATGAAAATATTAGTTAGTACTCATCAAAATTTAAAGTGAAGTTCTCTCCTAAAGAGAAAAGATAAGGATAAAATCGTAGACAAAATTTCCCTAAGAAAATTACCAACATATAAGCTCTACAAAAGATATGTCAATGGGGAGAAAATTTGCAGTATGTTAGTTGATTAGAACCTCCAAAAGGGGTTAAGTTATGACCTTCCATTTCATGATAAATCAAGGAATAAGTAACAACGACCATGTGAATCATAATTAAAGATGGACATAAATTTTATTAAGCTGTAAAAAAAAGAGTGCAAAGAACGAACTACAAAACCTGAAATTCATTCCCCTTGTCACAACCATCTAACCTTCTCCCCTCTTATAGAATTACCCAATAATATAGGAGAGATTATGATAGAAAGCCCTTCAATTATTGAATGGAAACCCTTCTTTCCAAATAACCTAGTAGTTGTAAAGCTTGAATATCCATCGATCCAAAGAGAAAATGACTTAGTTGTGGCGAAAGGATGGGGTAGGTCATTACTCTAATGGAGCTAGAACAATTCACACCATGGATTAGCATCATAACCATCACCACCATCAATCGTAACATCTGGATAGGGTTTGTACATATGTCATGTGACCCTCTTCCATGTGTTAACACCACATGGGAAATGTACACAAGAGTTGTGATGGATTCGTAAGGTGCCACAAAAGTCATGTTTAGAATGTTCAATGTCATGCTTTATATAGAATTTATGATAACGAGATGTAAATTGATGGAGGAAAATCCATATTAACAAATATCAAATGGACGGGGGCTTCACTCAATGGACCTTTGACATATCACATGCGTTTGTTACATACTAAACAATACCCTTAATTTGACTAGATATTGAAAAATACCTCTTAAAATCACATTATTTATCCCCATAGAAATATGAACGTATTACATCTTCCCGATTTAAAAAGCCCCTACTTGCAATAGATATTATAGGTAACCATTTTTTATACCCTTTTATATTTTTTCATTGACTTTGATCTCCATTTTTTATTTATGCCAATATAAAAAGCATTTACCCCCATTATATGCTCAATATATTATGTATTTTTTTCCTTAGTGTATATCCCCAAATACAAATGCGTATGGTATGGTATTTATCCCCTAGTGAAGCCTTGAGATCAAATGAAACCATGGAAGCATAGGGTGGGTCATTGCCATATATATAAGATATGGTTTAATACAATACACACAAGATGGTTTAAAATAATGTTATATTTTTTGGGTTGTTGTAGAAGCAAGGAAATGTTGATAGAATGTTGACAAAAAAAAATAGATTATGGTATTAGGAAAAGACATAATGAGAACCATGACACTTAAGATATGGTGGGCTATGGAAAGGGTGAAGTTTTGGACCCATTTCTCTATTACAAGCTATAATTCTATAATAGAAACAAAAAATCTAGTAATTCTAGAGTAGAAAGAAACATTCATCGTGAATAGATAAATATATGAACATATACCTTACCAAAATAAGTTGAGTCACAAATCAAATTTTAAAGTGCAAGGAAAGGACAATACACTTATTTATAATGGAGAGGAAAGAAAGAATGTAGAAAACAAAACAATATTACCTCTCGAAAGGGGAATTAAAAAACTTTTAGTAGTACAAGCTACAAATTTTTAAAAAAAAAAATTACTATTAGTTTATGGTAATTTTTAATTTTTTCTTATTGATTTTGGAGGGATATTACATAAATTAATTGAAAGTATAAAACATAATTTAGATATATGCAATTGAAATTGACAAAAGATAATATTATTGATAATAAATTATGTGTAATTTATTGGAATTTCAGCTTATATATAACATTTAAAACAAAGAAATATTAATAACAAAAAAATGTATTTTAAGTATTGAGGACTAGCTCAATTGGTTAGGTCCAAAGAGTTCAATTCTCTAAACATTGTCAGAGTTAGTGTTTCTAGGAAAACTAGTGTCTTTCCGATCTGCTAGTCCCACTAGGATTGGCAGTTATCCTAGAAACAAACAATCAAAGTAATTTGTGATTTCCTTTATGTATGATAGATAAGAGCGGAGCAAAGGGACCAACCTGAATCTTCCGCTTGACTCCTTGCTTAATTCCTCTCTCCCTTGATAGAGCTTGCACCTCTTCTCCTACTTATCCCACTCAATGAATACCTATAGAGACAAAGTGACAAAACACCACCAAAACATCTTGATCTATTATATCATAAACAATGTAGAATCAAAATTACATTGATCATACAATGGCATTCATAAACAACAATATTCACAAATACATGATTGTATGGAGGAAAACTCAAAGAAATTTATTAATAGTAGAAGGGAGAACTACAACCCAGCTATCTGATCCAGCATCATCCTCCTAGCATCAAAGCCCTCTTCACCTCATGAAAAGCAAGATCAGCGAACATTATAATGCTCTTTCTCAAAGATAAACTATGAGCACTTCCTTACAAATTACAAAATTCCAGCCTTCAGATCTCTCAGATGAAGGATCCATTTATCGATGTCTGTAAGGATGTGAGTCATATCTTGGTTCTTGATTAGTGTCATTCCACTTGTTGTTCTTGGTTCCACTTGGAGATTTCTTGGATCTTGCTCATCAGTAGGTGAATTCAAAGAGGCAAGTGTAATAGGAGATGTTTCTAGAAGATTCCATGAGCATCCACTTAGAAAACTATCTTGGACATTAGTCCATCCTCACCCATCACACCCTACAGAACGCTTCTTCAGTATGCAACACACCTAGCTAGTGTAGAAGTCAGTATGCATCACACTTTGACAGTGGGGCAGTTAGTATGGTCCAGTTTTGGCCAGTTCTGAGTGGTTTTTCAGGTGGAACTTTTGGGGAATGATGTAATTAGTTGACCATGATATTTTAGGGTATGAAAAAGCAATTTTAGGGATTTAAGAGCCCTTGGTTTATTGACATATAAGATTGGGGTTGCAGTGCCAAAATATGTCTATAACAGTTGCCCCCTAAAGCTTGAAGTCGTAAATCTTTTGATGTCGGGTGCAATTCTTTATCATGAGGATCCGAGGTATTCGAACTAGAAGGTGACCTATATAAGATAAAATAAAATAAATCATCATCATATTATTTTCATGATCTAGCTGAGGTGGGCATTTTCCATGCTCAGCTTTATAAATTCATTTTCATGTACATAGGATAGATAATCGTCTACTGTCGCAGACTAGTGATTCTTCACATGAAGAGTCATCTCCCCTGTCTTAGATGACTATCTGTGTAGCTTCTATGTACATTTGATGTCTTTATGTTCCTGAATATGTTGCATCCCGAATGGATGAAACTAGATCTGGTGTCCTCAAAACTCGTTCAATCTTCACCCAATGTATAAGTCGATCCATGTGAAAAGATGTTCTGAAGTCGAACATGGAAAGACATTGCTTGATTACCAGCCAATAATGTAAGATGTTAACAAGCACGAGAGGAATCACCGATAATGATAATGACCCTCAAGGTACTACAATACAACTCATGTGGTGTGAATATATGATCTGATGTTGAGCACCATGCAAAATCTTTCGGTCAAAGGCCATTGATGTAACCCTATCTCTAGAAGTGAGAAACTTGCCATTGAGGCAAGCAAGATTCAAAGTACTGAAAGGGTTGTTTCTAAGTCAACTTCTTGGATAATGAGATTTTGTCGACAAGAATTGACCTGTCGTAGGAGGGCCTTAATGTATCCCACATCTATGACACGAAATGGTGAAAATGACTTTCTAGAAGTGAAAACAATCTAATGATACAAGGTTCAGGAATGGCGACCATGCAAAATAGAGGGTGAAGGTATTACAGTGGATGAGGCATTGGTTGGATGGTGAATTCTCTTAATGACCTCTCTTAAACGTATTGGCAACACTCAGATGGTTTGGTAGCGTTGACCCCACAAGATGGATGGTATGGAGGACCAATGGTGATATGACCGGTGAATAGAATAACCCAACCTGACTCAATCATGGTGATGGAGTGAAACTGTCATGTTCAAGAACGACCTGCTACCATAAAATTCTTCAAGTTTTCTTCCCTTTTTTCCCAGTCATTGTTGACCAGTACCTCTTTATTTTTTTCAAGCTTGAGGAGGATAACATATGCTTGTTCTATAATTTTCCCTTCACGCAAACCTATCACTATGTTTTAGCGAGCTTAGTGACAATGAAACTCTTTCTTGTCTGAGTGGACAAGCTTTTGACTATTATTTTAATGAGTTTATCGACAAAGACAACTCGGTCCTTTTCATATTTAGAGAGTTTGAAAAGGGATGAAAAGAGAACTCCAATAGTTTTTTTTCATAACATAATCCCTTAAGTTCAAAAAAGATTAAAATAATACAAAAGGGATGACTTTTCGATCACTTTAGCGAGCCGAAAAAGACAAGTGCTCAAACTTTTTCATGAGATAATCCCTCAGGTCTGAAAAGTTTAAAAATCATAGGAGGGATGGCACTTCCAATCACTTTAGCGAGCTGGAGAGGCCAATTTCTTAACAATGTTTTCATATTTAAAGAGTTTGAAAAGGGTTTGAAGTGGACTCGTTTTTTGAAAAGAGAGAGTGGTATCTAGGGTAGCAACTGGTTCCGGGTAATCTTGGAACTTCTCAAAACATGGTGATGTGAAGAGGGTGGCTAACAAGACCACTCGTCGTAGTTGTTCCTCAAAATGGTAAACGATCAAGTGGAAGTGTAATGGTTGGCCAAAAGAATGGAGGTGATCACAAGAACACAACTAAGGCTGAAAAGGCTGACGTAGTGGCAATCACAAAGGTTATTTACCAAAGGTGGGTTCATTTTTTAACGAGCTTGAACCATACAATAACATTTCTCATTTGAGTTTGGGTTCATATTTTAGCGACGAGGTCGAACCTTGCAGAAAGTGTGCTCAGGAGCCTTTTCATGTAGGCTAGCAACGACCAAACTACAAAGCTAGAAAAACTATTGAAGCTAAGGAACTGTTGAGGTTAGGTAGGATAGTTTTATCAACGTTTTTAGACAAAAAATTTCCGTTGCTTCGGCCACAACATAGACGAAGTTGATTGGTATACCAATCACCTAACCTAAGAAGTTGAAATACTAGAAAGCGAAAACATCTAAAAAGCAGAAAAATGAAATTGGTCGTTTTTTGCTTCCATAAAAAGGTCTGAATGCCCCCAACATAATGAAAAAAGAGTCTTCAATGATCATATGGAAACTTACTGTCATTAACTAGGATGATTTACTGTCAATACTTAGACAAAATACTTCCTGCACTTTGTTCACCAAATAGACAAAGGTGAAAGGTCACCCAGACCGATCACATAACCTATAGGGAAACTTATCTCTACAGCTGGATTCATCCACAAAATAGACAAGGGTGCATGCCCCCTAAGCTTCATTACATTCACTAGACTCATGGTAATTAAGTGGATGGAATGAATGTTGGAGAGTCATTCTTGACTCAAAAATACCATTTAGGGATGATGTTTGACCTAGCACTGTGTTTGAACTGAGAAATGAAAGTTGGTCAATAAGCTAGACATTTTTGGCTTCATGCGGGAAACACATCAGTCAAAAGAGTGTGGAAACAATAGCTTCCATGCTATAAACATAGTCACATCCAAGGAGTAGATTGTAATCTAATGGTCCTTGGACCACCATCACATTCAAGTGAACGGTTTTCCTTCTCAAAGTTATAGGCAACTTAGGAAGGATCACTAATGGTCAACTAGTTCCTTTGTTAAAGCTTGATAAATTTTGTCTACCAAGCATAAGTGATGGCGAACCAAGTGCTTTCCATGTGGTTGAGGAAACGATACTCACTGAAGCTCCTTCATCTATGATAGTGCTAGACACGATCATTTTGTAAACTTGTACTATGATTTGGAATGGTACATTATAAGGAAGGTGATATCTTGCTAGTCGATTCCAATCAAAGGAAACGATTAGACTGCTTGGAGGGGGTACCAAATAAACGGGTGAAATAATCCCTTGAGCAGTGGGAACTGGGGCATTCTCTTCTTGTTGTGAAGGAACATGCAGATTTCCCCCAAGTTCATCGGTCTCTGAATTAACAAAAGGAATTTGAACAATATTGTTCTCATTGTCTTTGGGAATGATATCATCTGAAGGTGGATCTTCTAAAGGCAAGACTGGGCCGACTGCCATCTTGACCTATTGACTTTGGTCTAGTGTGGACTCAGAAGATTTACTTTCAACGATAGGTTTTTCGACCAACGGTTCAGTTAAGTCAGTTAGATTTTCAACTAGTAAAGGACTAGGGGAAAGTTTCTCGTATCCAAGTGGAAGTCGCTGAAGTGAGAAGGATGGTTATGCAATAATCTTTTGGCCTCATACGAAAAAGGACAACGGGGATGATGATGATCTCATTCACATAATCCACATGGAATTCTAACCTTTCCTTTCTGCCCAGGAATTTCATTTTCACTAATTGATGGTGTGTTGCCAACATGATCACCAGAGGTTGATGACACCAGACGGTGTGAATGGGGAGAAAATTCTCTCACGATCCACAGAATGCAAGGACAATCTCAATGAAAATGGTTTTCTCCGCAAATTAGACAAGGATATTTTGGAGATTTAGTGTGTCGATTTTCACCAGATGATTCTTGGTTGCCCCCTTATTTAACTGTCTTCTTCTTTTTCTTCTCCTTTCCTTTCTTCTTCTTCCCAGGAACTTGGTTACTATCATCCCTGTTTTCACCAAGCGAAGATGTAGAAGGGGAGGGAGAAACAAATGAAGAGGAAGGTGAAGGGTCAAATTCAATATCAACTGGACCTTGATTCGATTGCTGAGGAATCACGTTATTTTGAACCATAGAGGTTGAGAATAACCACATTGGCAGGCCAATAGTCAGGCCTGGTAGAGACAATGTGGCCATATGAGTTGCACCAATATTTCCCCAAGATGTAAAAGGGCTAGGAATCCCATCAAGAGAGATTCCATGATTGGTAGACTCCATTAACTCTACCTAAGATCAATGAAGGAACATGGATGTTATTCCGAATTTAATAAATATTAATGACGCTTTGACACAACTTTGCTTTTTAAATTTTTAAGAGTTGACAGAAAGCTAAAGATGATTCCAGTCGCCTTCAATTTTTAATGAGCCTAAAGTGATAAGTGCTTAGATGGACCTTTTCTTTTAAGGAGTCGAAAAGGAATGAAAGTGACTACTCTAGAGATCTAGAAAGAGGGATTACCAAACCAATCGCAAAACTGCAAAATACACCTTGGTGATAAATTAAAGAGAAATTACCAAGGACTTATGTACGGTAGTCAATCTTCCTGAATATTGTGTTTAGTTCATTGCGATCGATAGGGCGGCAGATACAACTTCCTATGGATAAGGGATATAAGCCTACTGTGGTCTCCCAATATATACTCGAGAGTACGGGGAGCACAAGTCCATACTAGCACTTGTCGTACCAAAGAGGAGGAATCACCCAACCTTCAATGAAAACGATAGTTACTAGGTTTTACGACACTGGAATACATCTCTAGCCTAGACCTCTAAATGTGTTGCACTAGGTTCCAAAGTGTTATTAAGTTCATTGAGATTTATTTTAGAGTTGATCTTGCTTAAAATTTTTCTTTTCAAGGTTCACCACATGATGTATATGTAAAATTCCTAAATATGCAATCTAAAATGATAAATAATTGTTGTTTATTTTTAGTGAGGAAAATCCTAGCTACTAAGGAAAGAAGATTACGATTCTTTCAAATAGAGAGCAAAGAGCACACACTAAATGCACATTTCCTAAATCATTTTTCACACACAGTCTAAATGAAAATGAAAATGAATGTATTTGTTTTTCATTCCCTTAATGTGATAAATGCCAAAAAGGAAAACTAAGTATAGATCTCAAATATTTTCTTCAAACAGACATTTTGACAATTTATTTTCAAAATGAAAGGAAGACTAAACGACAGTTTCTGATTTCGAATAGAAAACTGCTTTCGACACTTCAAATATTAAAAATTCAAATCAAATACGAAGACAAAGGTACAATCGACTATCTAGAGGAGGAAGACTTTATGACACTCTTCTTTTTGACTCAAAATGACAGTTATGACACTTTTTGCATCAAAACAACAGTTCAATTAAGCTACTTTTAACTAAGGATTGCAAATGATGGACAAATAGATAAAAACATTCACTAATCCTAATCAATAAAGGCTGAATTATGTAAAGGAAGGAGGCTTGAACAATGAGATATTGATCATAAGTAGCAAAACTACTTAATAGAGCTGAAAACAAGGAGAAAAAACCCAAATTTCAAGGCAAGAAATAAGATTACTCAGTCATCGCACTTGTGCTTCATAGAAATAGGGATGCATTTCACATGCTACACACAGGTGGTGTGATGCATACTGGCTTCTAGTGATAGATAGTGTGATGGGCCAGGGAATGAAACTCAGGTGGGTTTTCACTCAAATTTGCAGCTAAGTTCAGTGATTTAGGCTGAGCTATTATGAACAAGTAAAGAACAAAGTAGAGGGGTATGATCTTAGGAGGTTATTGAACTACCAATAGGGCATTTAGAATGCTTGTAGTTCAGATGTTCAAATCATAAACTATACCGGAGATTGACTGAAGCAACATTCATCTACTTCACAATTTCAGAGCAAAAGCGGTTCGAAGGCTATCTAGCTAACTTTAGGCTATCTTTAGTTTATAAAACAAAAAATAAACAACAAAAAAACAAACTATTCAATCCCCAGTGGAGTCGCCATTTTGTTTCCGGGAAAACTAGTGTCTTTTTTATTGCTAGTCCCACTAGGATTGGAAGATATCTTAGAAACAAACAATCAAAGCAATTTGGGATTTCCTTTATCTATGATAGGTAAGAGAGGAGCAAAGGGACCAACCTGAATCTTCTGCTTGACTCCTTGCATGATTCCTCTCTCCCTTGATAGAGCTTGCACCTCTTCTCCTACTTATCTCGCTCAATGAATACCTATAGAGATAAAGTGACAAAACACCACCAAAACATCTTGATCTATTATATCATAAACAATGTAGAATCAGAAGTACATTGATCATACAATGACATTCATAAACAAATATTCACAAATACACGATTGTATGGACTAAAACTCAAAGAAATGTATTAATAGTAGAAGGGAGAAATACAACCCAGCTGTCTGATCCAGCATCATCCTCCCAACATCAAAGCCCTCTTCACCTCATGAAAAGCAAGATCACCCAACATTACAATTCTCTTTCTCAAAGATAAACTATCAGTACTTCCTTACAAATTACAAAATTCCAACCTTCAGATCTCTCAGATGAGGAATCCATTTATAGATATCTGTAAGGGTGTCAGTCATCTCTTGGTTTTTGATTAGTGCCATTCCACTTGTTGTTCTTGGTTCCACTTGGAGATTTCTTGGATCTCTTATTCATCCCTAGGAGAATTCAGAGAGGCAAGTGTCATAGGAGAAGTTTCTGGAAGATTCCATGAGCATCCACTTATCAAATTGTCTCGGACATTTGTCCATCCTCGCCCATCGCACCCTACAGAAGGCCTCTTTAGTATGCATCACACTTGGCTAGTGTAGAAGTCAGTATGCATCACACCTTGATAGTGGGGCAGTCAGTATGGTCCAATTTTGGCAAGTTCTAAGTGCTTTTTCAGGTGGAACTTTTGGGGAATGATGTAATCATTTGACAATGATCTTTTAGGGTGTGAAAGAACACTTTTAGGGATTAAAGAGCCCTTGGTTTATAGACATATAAGATTGGGATTGTAGTGTCCAAATATGTCTATAACAGTTAGGCTCTATTTTTGAGCCAAAGTGATCCCTTTGGATGGATCTACTTTCTACAAAGATTCTATGGATGTAGTGGTCACCTATCTCTCCATTTCTAGTAAGATGTGTAATTTATTTCATTATTAATATGGAGTTGATATATAATATTTAAAAAATATTAATAATAAAGAATATTTAGTGTAGATTATAAGTCGAATAAAATATTTTAACATCAAACATAGAAAAATAGTGAGATAATTCTTATCCCATTAATAGGTAGTTTCGAATTCAAAGTATAAATAAAGTTTGCAATTCTTTCAATGTTTATTACGAATTTAATATGCAATATTTTAAAAAATAACAATAATAAACATCATAAAATATATAAATATAGTAAATATATATATATATATATATACAAACAACAACAACAATAATAATTCATATATATATATATATATATATATATATGTGTATATATATATATGTATATATATATATGTATATATATATATATGTATATATATATGTATATATATATATATGTATATATATATGTATATATATATGTATATATATATGTATATATATGTATATATATATATATATATATATATATATATATATATATATATATATATATATATATATATATATATATATATATGTTTCCCATAGTTAAACAATCCATTAAGAGAATCAAATTTGTCATGGTGGAAACTCTTCTTCAAGTTTTGCACTCAGAAAGAGATAGGTTTTATGTTTAGAAATTTGATCCCTCTCAGTACTTAGTATATCGAGAATTAAAATAGATCGATGTTGGTATAAATGGTTTTTGACATCTTGGCCTTAGGATGAGCAATGGGTTTCTCATATATAGGATGACCAATGAGTTTCTCATATATATGGCTTGCAGGTTGTTGCATCCACTCTTGGTGTTATAGTGGAGGGTATAATTTTTTATGTTGGGTCTTGCCAAGATTACTCTAGTTACTAATTCACAATGGTTTTAAAAAAACTAAAATAATTATAAATTAAAAAAATAAGATAAATAACATCATAATTTTTAAAATTGAATTAGTAAAGAGTAATTATATATATATATATATATATATATATATATATATATATGTTCTTTATTAATTATTTAATTAATGTATAATTTAAATATAGTATGATTTGGAATTTTTTTGTTACGTTTAATATTTTGGGCTATATTTTGAATTTTAATAGAATGATTAGAATGGATCACAGAAGCCTCAATTCAATAATTGATTCCCTGCGCAGTACATCCATTGTGTCTAAGGTTCATCATTTTGAACGGCAACGCTTGCAGGTCTTGAAGTTGAAGTCAGATCTAGCTTTTCTGAAGAGATGCAGAGATCCCTATTTATTTTTCATCCATGATCTGAATCCTCAACTTGTCCTGATGATGAACCACATTGGTTGGTTCGAAACGCGTTGGCAAAGGTGTTCTTCATGTGATTTTCACCGAAACTCTTGATATGGATCACAGAAGCCTCAATTCAATAATTGATTCCCTACACGGTAAAGCCATTGCATCTAAGGTTCATCATTTTGAAAGGGCACGCTCGAAGTTGAAGTTAGATCTAGATTTTCTGAAGAGATGCAGAGATCCCTATTTCTTTTGCATCCATGATATGACTCCTCAACTTGTCATGATGATGAACCACATTGGTTGGTTCGAAACGCATCGAAAAAGGTTTTATTCATGTGATTTTAATCGAAACTCTTGATATGGATCACAAAATCCTCAATTCAATAATTGATTCCCTGCACAGTAAATCCATTGCGTCTAAGGTTCATCATTTTGAACGAGCACACTTGTAGGTCTTGAAGTTGAAGTCAGATCTAGCTTTTCTGAAGAGATGCAGAGATCCCTAGTTAGTTTGCATCCATGATCTGACTCCTCAACTTGTCTTGACGATGAAACACACTGGTTGATTCGAAACGTGTCGACAAAGGTTTTCTTCAGGTAATTTTGGCCGAAGCTCTTCTTATAATTGATATGGATCACAGAAGCCTCAATTCAATAAATGATTAGAATTACTTATTGGTATTATTTTTTAATTATTTTATATTTTATACTAAATTTGTTTTTTTAATTTTCATAGAATGATTAGAATGGATCACGGAATCCTAAATTCAATAATTGATTCCTTGCACGGTAAAGCCATTGCGTCTAAGGTTCATCATTTTGAACAGGCACACTTGCATGTCTTGAAGTTGATTTGGATCACAGAAGCCTCAATTCAATAATTGATTCCCTGCATGGTAAAGCCATTGCATCTAACGTTCATCATTTTGAATGGGCACACTTGTAGGTCTCGAAGTTGAATTCAGATCTAGCTTTTCTGAAAAGATGTAGAGATCCCTATTTATTTTTCATCCATGATCTGACTCCTCAACTTGTCGTGACGATGAACCACATTAGTTCATTCGAAACGCATCGACAAAGGTTTTCTTCATGTGATTCTCGCCAAAGCTCTTGATATGGATCACAGAAGCCTCAATTCAATAATTGATTCCCTGCACGGTAAAGCCATTGAGTCTAAGGTTCATCATTTTGAATGGGCATGCTTGCAGGTCTCGAAATTGAAGTCAGATCTAGCTTTTCTGAAGAGATGCAGAGATCCCTATTTATTTTGCATCAATGATCTGACTCCTCAACTTGTCTTGACGATGAACGACACTGGTTGGTTCGAAACACGTTGACAAAGGTTTTCTTCATGTGATTTTCGCCGAAACTCTTGATATGGATCACAGAAGCCTCAATTCAATAATTAATTCCCTGCACGATAAAGCCATTGCTTCTAAGGTTCATCATTTCAAACGGGCATGCTTGCAGGTCTTGAAGTTGAAGTTAGATCTAGCTTCTCTAAAGAGATGCAGAGATCCCTATTTATTTTTCATCCATGATCTGGCTCGTTAACTTGTCCTAATGATGAACCACACTGGTTGGTTCCAAATGCATTGACAAAGGTTTTCTTCATGTGCTTTTCGCAAAAACTCTTCTTATAATTGATATGGATCATAGAAGCCTCAATTTAATAAATGATTAGAATTACTTATTGGTATTATTTTTTAATTTTTTTATATTTTGTATTAAATCTTTTACTTTTAATTTAATAGAATGATTAGAATGGATCACAGAAGCCTCAATTCAATAATTGATTCCCTGCACGGTAAAGACATTGCATCTAAGGTTCATAATTTTGAATGGGCATGCTTGCAGGTCTCGAAGTTGAAGCTAGATCTAGATTTTCTGAAGGGATGCAGAGATCCCTATTTATTTTGCATCCATGATCTGAATCCTCAACTTGTCCTGACGATGAACCACACTGGTTGGTTCGAAACCTGTCGACAAAGTTTTTCTTCATGTAATTTTCACCGAAACTCTTGAGATGGATCACAAAAGCCTCAATTCAATAATTGATTCCCTGCACTGTAAAACCATTGCGTCTAAGGTTCATCATTTTGAAAGGTTACTCTTACGGGTCTCGAAGTTGAAGTCAGATCTAGATTTTCTGAAGAGATGTAGAGATTCCTATTTATTTTGCATCCATGATCTGACTCCTCAACTTGTCCTAACAATGAACCACACTGGTTAGTTCAATCACGTCGACAAAGGTTTTCTTCATGTGATTTTCACCAAAACCCTTGATATGGATCACAAAGCCTTAATTCAATAATTGATTCCCTGCATGGTAAAGCCATCGCATCTGAGGTTCACCATTTTGAACGGGAATGCTTGCAGGTCTCGAAGTTGAAGTCAGATCTAGTTTCTCTGAAGAGATGCAAAGATCCCTATTTATTTTGCATCCATGATCAGACTCCTCAACTTGTCCTGACGATGAACCACATTGGTTTATTCGAAATGCATCGAGAAAGTTTTTCTTCATGTGATTTTCGCAGAAACTCTTGATATGGCTCACAGAAGCCTCAATTCAATAATTGATTCCTTGCACGATAAGGCCATTGCATCTAAGGTTCATCATTTTGAATGGTCACGCTTGCAAGTGTCGAAGTTGAAGTCAGATCTAGCTTTTCTAAAGAGATGCGTAGATCCCTATTTATTTTGCATCCATGATCTGACTCCTGAACTTGTCCTGACGATGAACCACACTGGTTGGTTCAAAACGTGTCAACAAAGGTTTTCTTCATGTGATTTTCGCCGAAACTCTAGATATGGATCACAGAAGCCGTAATTCAATAACATGGTAAAGCCATTGCATCTAAGGTTCATCATTTCAAACAGGCATGCTTGCAAGTCTCGAAGTTGAAGTCGGATCTAGCCTCAATTCAATAAATGATTAGAATTACTTATTGGTATTTTTTTTTTTTTTTTTTCATATTTTGTATTAAATTTTTTATCTTTAGTTTTAATAGAATGATTAGAATGGATCACAAAAGCCTTAATTCAATAATTGATTCCCTACACGGTAAATCCATTGTGTCTAAGGTTCATAATTTTGAACGGGCACGCTTGCAGGTCTCGAACTTGATATGGATCACAGAAGCCTCAATTCAATAATTGATTCCCTGCACGGTAAAGCCATTGTGTCTAAGGTTCGTCATTTTGAACGGGCGCGCTTGCAAGTCTCAAAGTTGATATGGATCATAGAAGCCTCAATTCAATATTTGATTCCCTACACGGTAAAGCCATTGCGTCTAAGGTTCATCATTTTGAACGGGCACGCTTGTAGGTCTCGAAGTTGAAGTCGGAAGCCTCAATTCAATAAATGATTATAATTACTTATTGGTATTATTTTTTATTTTTTTTATATTTTGTATTAAATTTGTTATTTTTAATTTTAATCGAATGATTAGAATGGATCACAGAAGCCTCAATTCAATAACTGATTCCCTGCACGGTAAAGCCATTACGTCTAAGGCTCATCATTTTGAATGGGCACGCTTGCAAGTATCGAAGTTGGTATGGATCATAGTAGCCTCAATACAATAATTGATTCCCTACACAGTAAAGCCATTTCATCTAAGGTTCATCATTATGAATGGGCACACTTGCAGGTCTCGAAGTTCATATGGATCACAAAAGCCTCAATTCAATAATTGATTCCTTGCATGGTAAAGCCATTGCGTCTAAGGTTCATCATTTTGAATGGGCATGATTGGAGGTCTCAAAGTTTATATGGATCACAGAAGCCCCAATTCAATAACTGATTCCCTGCACGGTAAACCCATTGCGTCTAAGTTTCATCATTTTGAACGGGCACACTTGCAAGTCTCAAAGTTGAAGTCAGAAGCCTCAATTCCATAAATGATTAGAATTACTTATTTCTATTATTTTTTTAATTTTTTTTATATTTTGTATTAAATTTGTTATTTTTAATTTTAATAGAATGATTAGAATGGATCACGGAAGCCTCAATTCAATAATTGATTCCCTGCACGGTAAAGCCATTACGTCTAAGGTTCATCATTTTGAATGGGAATGCTTGCAGGTCTCGAAGTTGAAGTCAGATCTAGCTTTTCTGAAGAGATGCAGATATCCCTATTTATTTTTCATCCATGATCTAACTCCTCGACTTGTCCTGACGATGAACCACACTGGTTGGTTCCAAACGCGTTGACAAAGATTTTCTTCATGTGATTTTCACTGAATCTCTTAATATGGATCACAGAAGCCTTAATTCAATAATTGATTCCCTGCACAGTAAATCCATTGCGTCTAAGTGTCATCATTTTGAATAGGCATGCTTGCAAGTCTCGAAGTTGAAGTCAGATCTAGCTTTTCTCAAGAGATGTAGAGATCCCTATTTATTTTGCATCCATGATCTGACTCCTCAACTTGTCCTGATGATGAACCACACTGGTTGGTTTGAAACGAATTGACAAATGTTTTTTTCATGTGATTTTCACTTAAACTCTTGATATGGATCACAGAGGCCTCAATTCAATAATTGATTCCATGCACAGTAAAGCCATTGCATCTAAGGTTCATCATTTTGAATGGGCATGCTTGCAAGTCTCAAAGTTGAAGTCAGATCTAGCTTTTCTGAACAGATGCAGAGATCCCTATTTATTTTTCATCCATGATTTGACTCCTCAACTTGTCCTGATGATGAACCACACTGGTTGGTTCGAAACGTGTCAACAAAGGTTTTATTCATGTGATTTTCACCAAAACTCTTGATATGGATCACAAAAGCCTCAATTCAATAATTTATTCCATGCACAGTAAACCCATTGCATCTAAGGTTCACCATTTTGAACGGGCACACTTGCAGGTCTCGAAGTTGAAGTCAGATCTAGCTTTTCTGAAGTGATGCAGAGATCCCTACTTTTTTTGCATCCATGATGTAACTCCTCAACGTGTCCTGATGATGAACCACACTGGTTGGTTCGAAACACGTCGACAAAGGTTTTCTTCATGTGATTTTCGCCGAAACTCTTCTTATAATTGATATGGATCACAGAAGCCTCAATTCAATAAATGATTAGAATTACTTATTGGTATTATTTTTTTAATTTTTTTATATTTTTTATTAGATTTTTTATTTTAACAGAATGATTACAATTAAAATATTGTATAATTTTAATATAATAAATATTTTTAAGGATACTAAATTTATTTATATATCGAAAAATATAATTTTGGGAAGAAAACTTTACGATTTGATAAAAAGTTATATAATTAAATTTCACTATTATTAAAAAAAAATAAAAAATAAAAAATCCAAAACATATGAATTTCAATTTCTTCTTTAATTAATATTTTAAAAAATAAAAACAGTTAACCAATAAAATTTCCATATATATTTTTTTAAGTTGAACATTATAACATTCCCTAGTAACCTCGCATGAAAACGTATGGAGTAGAAATTTTATGGAGTTGGAAATTTTTTACATAATTTACCCATATGTAGCTATCCAAATTACTATTCCAGATTTCTCATTAACCATTAGATAGACTCTTCATCATTAAATAGAGTAACTTTATTAAGAAAATAGTAAATTACATAATCATTAACAAAAATTGTTGTAGCATATTAACATAAACTTTCTGATGTAACCTTACATCAATTCCATGATTATTTTAACTCTATTAGTTAATCATATTCTTGACAATATAAACGTCACATCATGCAAGGAATCAACGTCACGAAAATGGAACAACATGCAGCCACATCATTAGAAACAGATATACCCTAGAAACCCCGTAGGGTGAAAACCAACGAATGTTTAATTTATTATTAAACATTCATGAGGGGATTCACTCCTCACTCAATGGTTATAACAGATTCCATCCCTTGACCATTGTTATAAAATATACAAAGAATATCATCTCAAAAACAACATAACTTGTTATAAGCTATTACAATCATCGTTCCATCAGGTACCCACAAATTTCCAATTTTCATATCTTTGTGGCCTAATTGTTCCTTCAGTGGACCATCGTGCATCTCATACTTATCTGCATGGACCATTAATTATTTACTTGGCATCATGTTAAGCATAACCTTTCCTTCCATTGTTGCCATCAACATACATTTATATCATGATTACATAAAGTATTCAATTAAAGGAAATTTTAACTCAAAAATAGCCACCTAAGAAAAAATTAAAAAATTTAATAAAATAATGCCATGTAGACAATTTTTTAATATATCATCTTTATTATTTTACTTTTATCAAAATTACTCAAATAAATGTCATGTTTATCAAAATAACTATAATATATTTTATATTTAAATTAATTTACTAGCACAATATTTAATAACATTTAAATTAAATTTAAATTTAAATATAAATTACCCAAATAAACGTCACTTTTATCAAAATAAACATCCATCCATATATATATATATATATATATATATATATATATGATGATGATGATGATGATGATGATGATGATGGTTAACATCCGCTGAGAATAAACATTGGTTTATCAGACCTAAGGAAACAAATTATTTATTTTGATTTAAGATTTTATTCCTATGCTCAAAAAGCTTGGAGAGAAGCCTCCCGAGCTCACTATAATTTTGACATTGTAAAAGGCTAGGAAGGTTAGTGTTGTAACAAATATTGTGAAACTGAGAACTAATGTGGTTGTACGCAGGGCACTCTAAGAGGAAGTGGTTTTCATCCTCGATGTTCCTATTCTCAGATATATATATATATATATATAGTTTTTAATAAAATTTTAAGTTAAAAAGTAAATTTAAATTTAAATTACCAAAATACATGTACTTTTTGTTGGCATTATGATTCAGGTTTGGCGCTATGGCACAGGTGTTGTACTTGATGGCAACTCACTCAAGAGACAGATCTCTGTTTAGGCTCTCAAAATCATAGAAAATGAGATACCCACAGGTGAGCCTAAGAAAAGCTGCGGACCCACAGGTACCCCGACCAAGAAGTGCGTACATACCCACAGGTACTCTTTTCAAAAGGTGCGGACCTCAATTTCACTCACTTCAATGCAGAGAATTGCGCACATGTGGGAATTCTTATGAATGGTCCGTGGTATTTAGTCCGACGTATATGATCCTATGGTTTTGGTCCATGGTATAGCATCTAAATTATTGAACCCCAGTTTTGGGTCCCTTGTATCGGTTCTCTATGGTTTTGACCCTTGGTTTGAGTATGGGCTTGCCTATAAAAAGGAAAGGAGATCATTTGGCTAGACACTTTTGAATATTGAATATCTTAAGATCTGAAATTTTGGGTGATCAGTTTGATAACGCTAGATCTAAATCAAGGTGAATACTATAAATTGTAAGGCGGATCTATCGTGATCTCATTAGTGCATGATCAGATCTGTGGATCTGACGGTCTGTGGCACATTGGAGGACTGATAAATTGGCTCTATTCAAAGGTCCGTAGACGATCAACAGTGCAGGTGCAGAGGTACGCAGCTCAGCAGAAGGTGAAGGTGCGGAGGTACGCAGCGCAGCAGAAGGCGCTGGTGCGAAGGTATGCAGCGCAGCAGAAGGCGTTGGTGCGGAGGTACGCATCGCAGTAAAAGGCACAGTGCGAAGGTACGCAGAGGAATAGAAGGACCAGGTGCAGAGGTATGCTTTCAGGCAGACAATGCAGGTGCGTATCTGCGCAGAGGTACGCAGTGTAGCAGAAGGAGTAGGTGTGGAGGTACACAGAGGAACAGAAGGACCAGGTGTGGAGGTACGTTGTCCGGCAGACAGTGCAGGTGCGTATCTGCGCAGAGGTATGTAGTGTAGGAGAAGGAGTAGGTGCGGAGGTACGCAAAGAAGAAGAAGGCTCAAGTGTGGATCTGCGCAGTTTAGGCATAGAAGAGATGCAGATATTAGCAGGTTTCTATTGGTGAAGTTGCGGACTTTTCTTGAAATATTTGTTGGCTTCCTTTTATCTATGGCTGAAGAGTTCTAGGTTTAGACTACTAGTATTTCTGTTCTGGTTACTACATTTTTAGAAGTTATTGGTTGATTCATTGGTTGATTTAAAAAAGGAGATTGGTTGATTCACATGTACTTGATGATTATTTGATGTTCATGGATCCAGTCTGAAAATTAATGAAACGAGGTCCTTGGAAAAAAAGAAGTAGTTCAACACCTACGTACTAGTAGATCATCTAGTACAAGAGCTAAGGGGGTTGTAGCTCCCTTCGAGGAGAGACTGGAAAACGAGAGAGGGTTGTATCTCTTAGCAGGTTGCAGCCTGCGTACTAGTAAAGGACTGCACCAGTACAAAATCATTGTAAAAGAAGTTTCTAATTGAAAGAAGATAGAGACATATTGCAGCAGGTGGTTTTCACCCACATTGGGTTTCCACCTTATATCTGTTGTTCTTTGGTGTGGCTATCTGTTTTTCTTGTTCTTGCTCATTATTATATGGTACTGACATACAAATTAATGATCAATATCTCAAGAATAAATTAAAATATAAATTTGGAAGATATATTGAAAAGAATTTAATAATACTTATTCAACCCCCCTCTCAGTATTATTTCCAGCAATTGGTATGAGAGCAGGTCCTTCTGAAGAAGCTTGATCGCTTGAAGGAGGATCCATCATCATGAGCAACTACGAGAGAGAAGCATCTATCAGGCCACCAATTTTTTACGGGACAAACTTCGTATATTGGAAGGTAAGAGTTAGTACCTATCTTCAATCTCTTGGTACAGAAGTCTGGGATATCATAGATACATGGTACACTTTTCCATCAGCAACTCCTACAGATCCGGCTGAGAAGAAGAAATATGAAATAAATGCAAAGGCTATCAATACTCTATTCGAATGCCTATCTCAATCAGAATTCGTGAAGGTTATGCAGTATAAATCTGCAAAAGAAATATGGGACAAGATTGTTCTGAGCTATGAAGGAGATGATCAGGTAAAACAACCAAAACTTAAAACCCTCAGAATTCAGTATGAAAATCGCAGAATGCACAACGATGAAAGTGTGGCTAACTATTTCCTTCATGTAGATGAGATTGTTAATTGTATGAAAAATTTGGGTGAAGAAATAAAAGAGGCTGTTGTGGTTGAAAAGGTTCTAAGATTTTTGTCCCCTAGGTTTGAATCTAAAGTTTCTACAATAGAAGAAAAGGAGAATCTACGAAACCTTACCATGTCACAACTGAACGGAATTCTGACTTCTTATGAAATGACGAAAGGAGGACCATCAGACAGGAGAGAAGCTGCCTTCAAGGCTTCAGGCAAAGGATATTACTATGAGTCAGGACACGTGTCAAAAGAAGAAGAAGAATCACATTTTGTCAAAAACCTTCAACGGGGTGCTGGACGATTCCGAGGTAAGTTAACTTTCAAATGCTTTGCTTGTGGAATAGTCGGTCACTATGCTGCCAAATGTTGTCATAAGGATAAGATTGACAAGGGGAAGGAACCTGTTAGATGGAACAAGAAACAGAATCCAAATAAGAAAAGCTATTACACTCATGAGGATAGTGATGGAATTTCAAATAGTGACGAAGATGAACGAGGTAATAATTATAAACTTTTAATGGCTTTTGAAGATGATGATTACATGGATGCTGTAGATGAAGAAGGTCTTTATGAAGAGATTTCTAATCTAAAAATTTGTTTAGAAGAGAAAAATGTGATTATTGATTCTCTGAAATGTCAACTGGCTGAAAGGGAAAAACATCATCAAAAATTGGAATGTGAAATTGTTAGTCTTAGAAAAGAGATTGAGAAAACAAAAGCTCTTAATCTTAAATTTGTTAAAGGATCTGAAACTTTGGATGAGATTATCAATGTGCAGTGTTCTCCACTAATCAAGACAGGTCTAGGATATAATGGAGAATCATCTCAAGCATCCACCTCCAAACGTTATCTTGATGCAGCAAGGAGGAGCGAGCAAAGGCCTAATAGAAATCATCAGGTAAGTCAGGGACAGTTTACCTCAAGAACGAACAAATATTATCAAGAAAATCAGGAGAAATCTACCTTAAGGACAAACAGAAGCTACAACCAGCCATAGCTAAAACCTTCCCAATTTGCCTCAAGAATGGATGTCAGTAGAAACTCCAATTGGTTGGTTGATAGATTTGATAACCGTAGGAGTTTCTTCAATGGCCAATGTTTCTCTTGCCATAACTTTGGTCACAAAGTAGCTCAATGTGCTGCCTATAAGACAATCATGACTAGAGAAGCTCAAAAACAAAGAAGTATGTCTGGAATCACGAAAATGACCTATAACAACTTTTCTGCCCTTGAAAGTGAAATTTAATGTTCTATTTTTAATAACTTCGGTCATGAAGAATCTGAATGCAAGAGCAGGTTTCGGAAGACAACTCAGAAGGAACAAACCTCAAATGCCAAAACATGGAGAATGAAGGAACCGCAACCAGAAAGATGTGGGATAGCTTTATATGCAGAAGGATAGGAAAATCAATGGTACATCGACAGTGGATGTTCGAAGCATATGACAGGTGATAAAGACAAACTTCAACCATATAGTGCTTTAGAAAAAGGAAAGAAAGTTTCTTTTGGAAATGATACCCCTGTAGTCATAAAAGGAAAAGGCACTATTCAATTGAAAGAAAAAGTCAAGGCTGGAAATGTTTTGTATGTTGATGGCTTGAAGCATAATCTACTGAGTGTCAGTCAGATGTGTGATCAAGGAACTGAGGTAATATTTCGATCAAATGGATGTAGTGTTCGTCATCTTGATACAGGAAAAACAGTGATGAAAGGCATAAGAACTCCAAATAATTTATACATATTTGAAGGACAACAACAATGCTATTTGAGAAAGAATGATGAACATTGGTTATGGCACCAGAGGTTGGGGCATCTAAGCTTTTCACAGATAAGGAAAGCATGCAAATACTAGGCAGTTCGTGGTCTTCCAGACATCAGAATTCCAGACAATACAATATGCAAATCATGTCAGTTTGGTAAGCAAACCAGAACTAACTTCCCTGAGAAGGAAGGATCAGCTAGTAGGCCTCTTGAACTAGTCCACATAGATGTATGTGGTCCATATAGGAAAAGGTCACCTCGAGGAGAAGAATACTTTATATTATAAATTGACGACTTCTCCAGGATGGTTTGGATAGGAATTAGGAAGCACAAAGACGAAGCCTTCGAAAAATTCAAATCTTTCAAAGCCTTAGTTGAAAACGAATCAGATCAAAAAATTAAGTGCCTCAGGTCTGATAGAGGTCGGGAGTTTACATCAAATGATTTTTTTTATTTTTTTGAATAACATGGAATAAGAAGGGAATTCGCTACATCTAGGACTCCTCAGCAAAATGGAGTAGTGGAAAGGATGAACAGAACGATTCAACAAATGGCTCGTGCTATGCTTGATGAGTCTGGAACTCCCACAACCTTCTAGGGTGAATCTACATTTGTTGCGGTCGTTATTCTCAAAAAAACAAATGTCCGGGTGAACAACACTCAAACTCCTCATGAGCTCTAGTATGGTGAGACTCCTTCGGTAAGACATTTTAAAATCTTTGGAAGAAAATGCTATATTAAGAATAATGATGAACATCTTGGCAAGTTTGAACCTAGATTAGATGAAGGGATTCTCCTTGGTTATTCTCCTCACAGCAAAGCATATAAGTGTTACAACAAAAGACTTGGAAGAATAGTTGACAACATTGATGTAATGGTTGATGAAGAAGGAAACATTCCTATGCAAGTAAATTATGAAAATGTCGAAGAGGATGAAGATCATCCTTCAAATCAGACTGATGATGAAGAAGAACCTCAAGAGGCACTAGAAGAACAGATAAGGATAGAAGAGAAGACTCCATCCAGGTATGTTCAAAAGAATCATCCGGAATCTCAAATATTGGGGAAAAAGGAGGCAGGCGTACAAACAAGAAGAACAATTGCAGAAGCTTCAAGCTATTTGGCATTACTCTCCTCCACTGAACCACAAAATATAAGAGAGGCATGCAAAGATGAATGTTGGGTCAAGGTAATTGATGAAGAACTTGAGCAGATCGAAAAGAACAACACTTGGGAGTTGGTTCCTAGACCAAAATATAAGAATGGCATAGGGAAAAAATGGATCTTCAAAAGTAAGTTGAATGAAAATGGGGAAGTAATAAGAAACAAGGCTAGACTTGTTTGTAAAGGGTATGCTCAATAAGAAGGAATAGACTTTGAAGAAACTTTTGCTCCCGTTGCTAGACTTGAGGCCAACCAAATGTTCCTTGCTCTCTCAAGCTTTCAGAAGTTCAAAGTATTTCAAATGGACGTGAAATCAGCCTTTCTGAATGGAGACTTAGAAGAAGAGGTGTACATTGAGCAACCAGATGGTTTCATTCTTGGGAATGATCCAAATATTGTATGCAGACTAAAAAAGGCTCTTTATGGTCTTAAACAGGCTCCAAGGGCTTGGTACTATCATTTGGACAGATATCTTCATCAACAAGGCTTTTCAAAAGGGATCAGCAGATAGCAATCTTTATATAAAAATTGAAAATGACAAATTGCTAATACTTGTTGTGTATGTAGATGATATTATCTTTGGCAGCAATGAAGAAACTATGAGTCAAAAATTTGCCTTGGTGATGCAGAAAGAATTCAAAATGTCATTACTTGGAGAGCTGACATATTTTCTTGGTCTACAAATCCAACAAAATGAAGGTGGTATCTTTTTGTCTCACACCAAGTACCTCAAGAAGATTTCGAAGAAGTATAACATGGAAGATTCAAAACCAGTATGTACCCCTATGGTTACAGGATGCAGCCTCAGTGCAAATGATGAATTAGTAGCAGTGCATCAACCAACCTATAGATCCATGATTGGAAGTCTACTTTATTTGACAGGTACCCGACCAGACATCATGCATGCAGTGGGAATAGTTTGAAGATTTCAAGAAAATCCCAGGGAAACTCATCTTCAGGCAGTTAAGAGAATCTTCGAGTACCTTCAAGGAACTCAAAACTATGGCTTATGGTATCCTAGAGATACAGATCTCACACTTCATGCTTATACAGATGTAGATTGGGCTAGAAGTGTGGATGACATGAAGAGCACAAGTGGTGGTGCATTATTTATGGGTTCCAGATTAGTATCTTGGTTCAGCAGGAAACAAAGTTCGATTGCTTTATCTATAGCTGAAGCGGAATATGTGGCTGCTGCATCTTGCTACACTCAACTCCTTTGGATGATGCAGACCTTGCAGGATTTTCAAATCACTTGTACACCACCTATCTCCATCCTATGTGATAATACAAGTGCTATCAGAATTTCAAAGAACCGAGTCATGCATTCAAAGACCAAGCATATACCTATCAAATATCATTTTCTGTAGGAACAAGTGCTTGAACAAAAGGTCATGTTGGAGTATGTTCCTTCTAAGGAACAAGTTGCTGATATACTCACCAAACCTCTGCCTAGGGAGACCTTCGAATACCTCAGGCAAAAGCTGGGGGTAGTTGATGCATCACCTTGTTGTTGAATCTTATCTATTTCAGAGATTGTTGGTTGTACGCGAGTTTCATATGGGGTATACGCGTACATTCGTTGGTTGAAGATCGAATGGCACAGGTTCAGGGTGAGCATATATTCTTCTAATAATGCATTGTTGGCATTATGGTAGAACATCTTGGAGGAGAAAGTCATGGATGTTGATCTAAATATGGTTGCTAATATGTCTCTATCTCTTTTGTCAAGGTCATTTATGGTGTACGATGGATTATGGTTCTTCTTGAAGAAATTTTCTTTTGCAGATCTGGTCTATAGTCGGGGGGAGCATGATCAGCAGAGCAGAGACTTCAGCATGTTCTCAGCGGGAGCATAACCCTTTGCCCTTGATGTCAAAGGGGGAGAATGACCTTGAAGATCTTGGGGTTGCCATCAAGTCTAAATGGGGAGATTGTTGGCATTATGATTCAGGTTTGGCGCTATGACACAGGTTTTGTACTTGATGGCAACTCACTCAAGAGGAAGATCTCTGTTCAGGTTCTCAAAATCATAGAAAATGAGATACCCGAAGGTGAGCCTAAGAAAAGTTGTGGAGCTGCAGGTACCCCGACCAAGAAGTGCGGACATACCTGCAGGTACTCTGTTCAAAAGGTGCGGACCTCAATTTCACTCACTTCAATGCAGAGAAGTGTGTGCGCACGGGAATTCTTATGAATGGTCCGTGGTATTCAGTCCGACATATATGATCCCATGGTTTTGGTCCGTGGTATAGCATCTAAATTATTGAACCCCAGTTTTGGGTCCCTTGTATCGGTTCTCTATGGTTTTGACCCTTGGTTTGAGTACGGGCTTGCCTATAAAAAGGAAAGGAGATCATTTGGCTAGACACTTTTGAATAATGAATACCTTAAGATCTAAAATTTTGGGTGATCGGTTTGATAACGTTAGATCTAAATCAAGGTGAATACTATAAATTGTAAGGTGGAACTATCGTGATCTCATTGGTGCATGATCAGATCTGTGGATCTGACAGTCTGTGGCACATTGGAGGACTGATAAATTGGCTCTATTCGGAGGTCCGCAGACGATCAACAGCACAGGCGCGGAGGTATGCAGCTCAGCAGAAGGTGAAGGTGTGGAGGTATGCAGTGCAGCAGAAGGCTATGGTGCGGAGGTATGCAGTGCAACAGAAGGCACAGTGCGGAGGTACATTGTCAGGCAGATAGTGTAGGTGCGTATCTGCGCAGAGGTACGCAGTGTAGCAGAAGGAGTAGGTGCGGAGGTACGCAGAGGAACAAAAGGACCAGGTGCGGAGGTACGTTGTCAGGCAGACAGTGCATGTGTGTTTCTACGCAGAGGTACGTAGTGCAGCAAAAGGAGTAGGTGCGGAGGTACGCAGAGAAGAAGAAGGATCAAGTGCAGATATACACAGTTTAGACACAGAAGAGCTGTGGATATTCGTAGGTTTCTATTGGTGAAGTTGCGGACTTTTCTTGAAATATTTGTTGGCTGCCTTTTATCTATGGCTAAAGAGTTCTGGGTTTAGATTACTGGTATTGCTATTCTGGTTACTACATTCTGAGAAGTTATTGGTACATTCATTGGTTGATTTAAAAAAGGAGATTGGTTGATTCACATGTACTTGATGATTATTTGATGTTCATGGATCTAGTCTGAAAATTAATGAAACGAGGTCCTTGGAAGAAAAGAAGTAGGTCATCACCTATGTACTAGTAGATTAGCTAGTACAAGAGCTAAGGGGCTTGTAGCTCCCTTCCAAGAGAGACTCGAAAATGAGAGAGGGTTGTAGCTCTCAGTAGGTTGCAACCTGCGTACTGGTAAAGGATTGCACCAATACAAAATCATCGTAAAATAATTTTCTAATTGAAAGAAGATAGAGACATATGCAGCAGGTGGTTTTCACCCACATTGGGTTTCCACCTTATATCTGGTGTTCTTTGGTGTGACTATCCATTTTTCTTGTTCTTGCTCATTATTATATGGTACTAACGTACAAATTAATGATCAATATCTGAAGAATAAATTAAAGTATAAATTTGGAAGATATATTGAAAAGAATTTAATAATACTGATTCACCGCCCCCTCTCAGTATTATTTCCAACACGTATATCAATATGTGTGTGTGTGTGTGTGTCTACTAACTCAATATTTAATCAAATTTAAATTTAAAAAGTAATTTAAATTTTAAATTAGTTACACGTATTAAAACTCACTCAACCCATATTTTGCCCTTCATTAAAAATATTCTTGATATTATAACTTTTATAGAATAAGATATTAATTTTATTTTTTATATTTAATGTAGTTTTAGGTCACTTGGGCACCATTCGCACTTAAGGTAGGTAAATTATATTAGTAAAAAAATTGTTGGTGCCTAGTCACACCTGTATCTCTTTTTTAATTTTAAAGGATTTTAATTGGCTTACACATTATGACATGGAAATTCAATGTTAACTTCTTAAAATCAAATTTCCTCTAATTTGAATCAGCTAATTCATAAATCTATACAGGTTCTTTCAAGACAAATCACTACAACTATTGAGATATTCCTTTAAAGGAAAGTAACACATCAGTTATGATCTTTGTGCATGTGAATTACATAAATTTTATCAAGAGAAATATCCCTTCATCAATTTCTTTTAGTGCATGAAAATGCATAAAGAGAGCTAACACAATGAATGTTGTTCTAATGCGAATGCATACACTTTCCAAAAAAATGTTTAAGATAATGGAGCATGCAAACACATATTTCCTTTTCAAGGAAATCTAGCACAATAGGGCATACAAACACATGTTTTCTTATCCATAAAACTAATGCATTAAAGTTGAGAGGAATCTAGGGAGGTAACAACAATGTCTAAGGTTGAGAGGAATTGATGAGGTAACCAAAAACCAAGCTTTTAGATTGGTAGCTAGACCTACCAAACCAGAGAGGGCTCTCTCTCTGGAATCATAGCTAGCATATGACTGAGATGCAAAGGATTTTAGGCTAGACAGCTAGGCCCAAGTGAGTTTTGGGAAATTGTTGCTGCATAAGGGAGAAAAACAAGGTAGCTAGGTCAAAGGGAACTAGGTCTAGGCTTTGAGAATCAGATTTACAAAGATGTAATGGGGCAATGTAGTCACACACTTTAGCACTTTAGGGTTGTCGTTGTGTATATGGGAAATATGTAGGGTTTCTAAATGACCATGAATCTCATGAATTCGTTCATATCAGAATAAAAATGAACAATATTATGAAAGCTTCTCCAAAAAAGAGCACTACATGAATGAATTTTTATTTATTATTTTAGGAAACAAGCACATGAAACATGGAAATGGAAATGAAAGATACAATACATTCAAACTTATTATCATAGAAGAAAAAAACACTACTAAAACACATACCACAAGACTCCCACTACAATAGCTACAAACATTGTCTTTTGATTTAGAAAATGTCAAATATAGGTTACAATGGTTCTCTCCTCAAATATCCAACCCCTGGAAAATGATTCCCTTCCAACTTATATAGGAAAATACTACATATGACATCTCATCAAGTTGAAAATTATATTCAAGGCTCATCATAATTGGATTTGATGAGTCCTCACTAAAAACTAGGATAGCTGAGATAGTTTTCACAATTTAGGCTAAAGTTTAGGAGTGCATATCTCCTCATTAATTATAATTTTCCTCATAAAGTGAGGAAAAAACCAACTAAGAAACCTAATGTAACATTAATAGATCATAAAATCTCAAATTTTCCATCATTAAGTACTCAAGAGGTTACCATACTAGATGGGTTGCACCAAAATCAGAAGGGTCGAGCCAGTCAACAAAAAGGTCGCACTAGCATGCACCAAAACAGGAAATCTTGCAGAGGGGTCATACCTATTTGAAGCCATTTTTAGGTATCTTACCCAAGTAAAAATGGAAATCTAAAAGAACGTTAAACTAGATTTTCCTGTCTAGTTTCCAGATCATCTTGAATTTTGGAAAATGGCGCATGGGAAGGCCTCCTGAAAATCATTCTCCCAACCTTACTCAGAAGTGTCGCACTAGTCGTGATTTAGTGGCAGAGACATCAAAAAGGTGAGGTTCTCTAAGTTTCTGATCAAAATGGGAATCCTTCATGCAAACTAGGATTAGATTGGCATGTACTCATCATGATGTATACATCAATGTAGAAAAAACCTCATTTTTATGTCCAAGTAAAGAGGGTCGCGACTTAGCGTGGCACTTTTGTGTGCCTTTTCCTTGAAGATTTCAAAAAATTCCAAATTTCTCCAAAACTTTCAAAATTTGTTCCTTGGATGTTATAGAAGATATTCTAAACATTCTTGGATGTTTTAGTCACCAATCCCACTCGTTTACCAATTTTTCTTGATTCGCTTTGCTTGTCCTGGACCTCTTTCAATTTTGCTTTCAGGTTTCTTGATTCTAATTTGTGCAATTTGATTCCTTGTTTGATAGTAATGGTCCATGTGACTCGAAATATAATTTTCCTTGTTAGCTCTGTTAAGAAGATTCTTCAAATAGTCATTTACTTTATTGAGCCAATATTCCCTATCTTCATTGATCTCCATAGCTATTCTATCTTCAAGACACAAATCCTCATTCAGTAGGTTTCAGTATTTTTCCTTCTACAATTTTCCTTTGAGATCCTTTGTCATAGGCCTCTTCCTACCAACTTGACTCTCTTTTTCATCTTGCACATCATTCCCCAGCACTACTTTACCTTTGGACTCTTTCATACTAGTTTTAAACAAATATTTTTCTAGAAGAAACTACTTTAACTACTTTGCCTTCAACTGTTCATTTTCTTGCTAAAGGAAGGAAATGATGAATTCGGTTCTTGCCACATTGTCCAAAAGCTCCATGATCTTAGAATCCTTCTCTCTAATAACTAGTTTCAGGTTTTTATGATCATCTTGGGACTCCAAGTCCACTATCTGTATGTCATGATGGATAGCCTCCTCATCCTGAAAATGTGATCCCTGTTGCGTTGATGTAGAAGGCTTGGCCTCTTCCACAATCTGTGGAGAAAACACAAGTTTGTTCCCTGTTTACTATATCTTGGTTACGTTAGGTCTAACTTCCTCTGAAATCTTTGCATGCTTTCTTGTTGAACCATGCTTCATCAACCTTACGAACCTAGACCCTGATGATGTTGTTTTTCTAGGAGAAACAATGGTACTAATGACAAGAACAGTCTTTAATTTATCCCAAAAGATTTCCCAAGTGATTTGCTTGAATAAGAGCTAATGCATAACCACAATCTTGATCAAGCTATGGTGAAACAAATTTTTGATATGAGATCATCCCCTGATGTGAATTTTTTCAGTCATCTTCACCACACTCTTAGATAGAAAGTTGCACAAATTAAGTGTTCTTGTAAAGGTGAAATGCATAAGTAACCTAACATGATACCTGTATAATCTAGAGAACCTTCCCTCACATGTAAAATACTTCATGATAAGCTTAATTAGACATGCATACTTGTTAAAAAGATGTCTAAAAGGAAAAACATGTTCAGGAGTCTCTCTAACATTATGTTTTAGGAACATATTATAATCATAAAAGGACATTTTCATGCATTTGAACCAGGTGGCTAAAGAAATAATATTGGCTGAGACATTGAACTCAATCCCTGCTATGAAATATTTATATAGTTTCAAATTTTGGGCAAAGATGCTTGTCACACGGACATGGGAACCAAACTCTGGAACTTGCTCACAAAACTTCATACAACCAACAATTCTGAAACATTTCTTGGCAAATTGAGAAGCATCGATTTCTCTTAGGTTGGGTGGCTCAAACCTTGAATGATGTCCTGGCTTGTGTACTTCCTTTTCACTCTCTTGTTTGCTCTCCATTAAATTTCTTGAATGGTAAAACAATAGCGAGATGATGTTCATAAAACTGAAGTAGAAGCTTTTCTCAAGGTGAAAATATAGGGGGAGGCTAGGGTTTGATGAAATCAATGGAAAATGAGTGGTGGAATGATAGGGTTTTTTGGATGATAGATGATAGTGGTAAATCAATAGAAACTAGGTTTATTCACTAATAATTTGCTGGAGAGAACCCTGAGGAAAAATCAATTCACATTGAGAAATTTTTTTGAAAGGATGGTGTAGATGCCAACTTACTATTTTCATAACCTTTACGAGTCCTTGAATGATCTTTGGAGATTTTAAGAAGTCAAAAATCCCCTTAAAAACTAGAAGAAATATCTGTGGGTTTCTTTTGCTCAGAAAGGTTGCACTTCATTAAAAGAGTCACACTTTTGCACAAAAAGGTCACATTTATTGAAAAAGGGTCACACTTTTGCACAGAACGATTGTGCTCTGCTTGATAGGGGTCACATTTTACTCGAAAGGGTCACATTTCATTTGGAATACAACAAAACCCTCCAGTTTCACCATTTTTTCCTCCTGCACGATAATAATTGAGATATGCTTGGAATTTTGAAAGTGTAAATGAGTTAGAAAACAACTCCTCTTACCCTTTTAAACTTAAATTGGGACCCTTGACACTTTATGATCTCTAATATTTGAATCTTAGTCACTTTATGGCCTTTTTTGAGATATTGAACCTTTTTGGAACTCTAAACTGCAGCCTTTGAAATTTAGAACTTTTAAGTAGTTATTACATATGAAAACATAAAATTACATTTGATATCAAATTTATTAAAGAAACTTTCTTATTACCACTCCCCCTTTGCCAGAATTTTATGCATGAAATGAGAGTTTGGTGATTGTGAAACCCTAATGACCTAATGGAGGTATTGAGCTGAATGAGACCATGGTGACATGACTGAAGTGATCATGATGATATGTTCAATGACAACACTTCCAACTGAGTGATGGAAATGTCTGCACATGGAAATCTCTAAGGACTAGCAGTAGACCTAGACACACTAACCAATGACTAACGTTTTTACATGGAAGACCCAACGAAATGAAAAAAACTTGACCTTAAACCCTAATAGACATTCTAAAAGAGAACATTTGATCACTGGTGGAAGGAAAAATTGACTGAAGCTAACACTAGCTCTAGCTAGGGATGACAACTCCATAGGAGGTGTCAAGAACACCATAGAACTAGCAGCGATATTCATTGGGCATGGAGTCAAAATGCAAAACCTAACTTGAATTTGAAAACTGACTGATTGATTTTTACAAAAAATAAACAAAGAAAACTTAACCTTTAAACCAACAGTTGTTTAAGAAGTCTTATGGCCTTCTCCCCGGACTTCAAACTCCTAATATAGCCATTGAAAGCTCTGACTTGAAATGTAAACTTGTATATACAATGATCATGAAAATTTCCAAAAAAATTCAGATGTAGTAGTGCCTGAGAAGGCTACCATTGATTTCTCCTCCTGAACAACTTTTTCCATCCATATCTTCCAAAACATAAGCATTCCTCCCCTTGAAGGCTCATGTTTGCCCTTCTCTTTGTTCCGTGCATCCCAATGAAGAACCACATCACCCATGTTGAAGTTGTCTTCTTCGATATTATAGTCATAAATCTTTTTAATCCTTTCGTGAAGTTTGGAGGTATTCTGAAATACTTCATCCCTAGTTTGTTGTAAATGGATCAATTGACTTTTCCTCGACTACATGTCATTCGGTTTGCTGCTCACTTCTTGAAGAAGTTTCATGACGATAACAACAAGGGATGAAGGAAAAATAATATCAACCCCGTACACTAACTGAATAGGAGACATGTGTATGGATTTTTTAGTACTGACTTTGTCCACCCATAAATAATTAATGATCTTTTTGTGCTAGTTCTTTTTATTGACCTCAAGAACTTTCTTAATGATGTTGATCAAATATTTGTTAGAGGATTTAGCTAGCCCATTCCCTTGTGGGGAATAAGCCATAGAATGTCCCAATGTAATATGGTTTTTTTCACAAAACTCCACCATCTTCTTGGACTTGAAAGCAGTAGCATTGTCAGTGACTATTTTCTGTGCACAGCCAAATCTAGAAAAGATATTAGTTTCAATAAACTGAATGACAACAGAATCAATATCTTACCTAGTTTGAATTGCTTCAATCCATTTCGTAAATTAGTCCATGGATGTCAGGATCCACTTTTGTTGTGTAGACAGTGAATGATGTATTTATCCAAAAAAATCAAAACCCCAATACTGAAATGGAGCTGAGACCAAAATTGGCTGCAAAGGAAACAACAAAAGGTTTCTTTTCCATTGAAAAATCTGGAACTCATGGCAGATCATTACTATTTTGTACACATCTGTAAAAAGATTGGGCCAATAAAACCAAGCCCTCAATATTTTGTTGGATGTGGTTTTCCAAAAGAGGTGGCCACTAGAATCTCCTTTGTGGAAATCAATCATCACATCCTTAGCTTCATTTTCAACAAGACAATTCAACAATAAACCACCCGAATCTTTCCAAAACAAAACATCGTCAAGAACACAATATTTCGAAGCCTTAAGTTTTAAGGATCTAATTTTACCTTTGGGAACTTCTAGTGGAGGATTTAAATGATGCAATACATAAGCTATGTTAGAGTACCATGGAGATGAAGTCAACATATATGACACTTATACCTATGAATCTTGTGCTTCTTCTTCAGAAAGGGCGACGATAAGATTGATATCTAATGCATGAAAATCAAATTCAACCATGAGTTTGGCCTAAATCTATCCCTTAATGAGATTTGTTGGCCTTATTTCTAGATCATATCCTAACATTTCTTCTATCTATTTTCCTCTCCAACCTTTTGGATCAGTCTGCGTAAGGAATTCCTTTACTGTTGTTGTTGGAACATAAGCTATAGTATGAGAATGTAGAATATATACTCGGAAGTCTTTAAGCACTTTTACCAAAGGCAATGCCTACTTCTCAATATGTTGTATTTTAATGCTGCATCCCTTATTGTCCAACTGGAAAAGGCTATGGGTTGTTCATTTTTCTTATCTTTCCTTTTCATCAAGACTGCTGCTAAAGTATGTTCTGATACAAATGAAAATATGATAAAATATAAAGTATAGTCGAGACTGATTAAAGTAGGTGCAGTAGATAATGAAAATTTGACTGTATTGATATACTTTTTGGAATTTTTAGACCATCTTACCTCATTATCCTTTTGCAGCATGTCTGTCATCTCTCTCAAATTCTCAGCGAGGCTGGGGATGAATCTCCTTAAAAAGTTAATTTTCCCATTGAATGACTGAATTTATTTCTTGTTCCTCAGATAATCTCACTGTTGAATAGCTTCAACTCTTATGGGGTCAATTTGGATTCCATACTTGGAAATGATGTGGCCCAGTAAGTTACCTTCCTCCATGGCAAGAAAGCTCTTTCTAGGATTCAATGAATTGCCAAATTTTTTGCATCTTTGAAAGACAATTCTTAGATGATTTAAATGTTTGTCGTCAGATTTAGGAAAAACTATGAGATCATCTAATTAAATGACTAGAAAAACATCATTTTCATTGCAAAAGCAATGTCCATGGCCTGCTAGAATGTTTCTACTGCATTCTTTAATCCAAATAAAGTAAATTGAAGTAAGCAGAGGGAACATACAGTAATTTTGGAAGTAAACAATAACACAAAGATACATAGATAATGCTCCAAAACAACCTTTATTATGCTTATATATTCAATTACATACTCTTCCACCCCTGCGAAAATAGTTGCAGGGGCCCATGCACTCAGCTACAGACTTGCCAAGGTCTCCCCGCACATAACTGTAGGAGCCTTCCTATTCACCTAAGTACATAAAACATACTTTTATCTCTTACTTAGATCATTCACTAATAGATATATAAATCTTATGAATCTCTAGGAATTCTTTTTATATCATTATCTATTACAATACCATGGTCCGTGAACCATGGGAGGTCAAAAAAAAGTTAGTCTTAACAAAATAAGGGGATTTGACCTTACTAAAGCCCCTTTGACTTCTATTGACCTGCATGCTCTGCTCCAAAAAATGAGGAGACTTTACAATATTATGAAAACTTCTACAAAATTTAACCCAAGGGGACCCTGTCCCAGCAGGCCCCCAACACAAAGTCTTGACTTGTCCTGAGTCACTCTGTTGGTGTTTCCTTGATCTTTGCTTGCAGACCACTAAATTCTTTCTTCATTGCTTAAAGATCTATTGCTCCTTGAGGAGTGGCCTAATGAACCTCTTCAACCAGTTTATCGGTAGTTGCACCTTCAATTGTAAGGTCCATGGTTCTCTATGTCTGTTACATAACCTTTAGCTTTCCCCACACCGTCTATGTCAACTGGATTGTCTCATCAACCCAGGGTTGTATCCTTGAGGATATGATGGATGCCTTCTGACGCAACTCATCAATATGGGTCTGGATGAATTTTCCCTCATGCAATCTGGTTAACCTTTGCACTAGGGATAAGGTCTATGTTGTATCCCTGATCTCATTGAACTGCACCTGTTTTTCCTTGATACCAACTTCAATTTTCTACAAGTGTGGATCCTCCTGTAGTGAGGTCCACATCTCCATGGTCTATTCAAATATTTATTGGCAATCTTTGACTACAGCTTCCAAATTTGTCAGGTCTTCTTTAATGGAAGCCTCGCACTACTCTCTGACTTCTAGAGGAATATTTGACTACAACCTAATTTGAAGCTCAGATATATGTAGTTGTAGATGAAAACATACCTTACCAATTTCCTCCTTGGACTCCTTCACTGTGGAAGCTAGCTTCTGGATCTTTTCTGCAGAGGCTACTTCTGCTGAAATCTATACCTCAAGAAGCTCACTATAGGCCTACATTACTGCTACTTCTAGCTACTAGTGATGCACAATGAATTATTCTCGTTCTTTGAGTGCCTATGCCTTTTCCTCGAACATTTGTTAGTTGTTGGTTTTGACTTCATTAATAACCAGCACTGCCCATTATTCCCAGACTCTACACTCATTTGAGACACCTTGATGCAACTCATGCAATGTCTGAATAGGGAGATCCATGAGGTTAAGGCTCAAATTCTTTAGATTCAATAGGTGGGCCCTGTCCTCTGCAGTCTCAACGTGCAAATATCCATTTTCTAACTATACTGTAGGAAGTTCTATGGTGATCACTACTATCATGCATGCTTGCTTTAGGCTCGCTTTTCCTATGCTCACTTGAATAACTGCTGTTTGGACCTTCAATTCCCTCAGGCCTTGTTGCACCTTCTCTAGTGTCTCATGGTACTGGTCCTCAATGTGATTCCTAATAGTACTCATTGCATTGTCGACTACATCACCGATCTCATCGAGGTCCCCCTCTGTGACGACCAATGGTGTCATGCTTGCAAACTTGTCATACTTCTTCTTCTTGCGTGGTTCCATAAAATTTTGAGTCTTCCTATTTATTGCAATGAAGGGGGACTCCAAGTCTACACTGCCTTCTTCTTCACCCTCTATTTCTACCTCTATATTAGTGCCCTTTGTTTCATATTCGTCGAGCTCAATAGTGGCTTGCGACATGGTGACAACTTTCTCCTTTGGCGCTTCTGCCTCTTTGGTAGAGACCTTTTCTTTCGGTTATTCTTTCTCCTCTGTTAGAAAATTATATGTTACGGAGCAATGGAACACATATAATATTGCAGAAATATAAACACAGAAAACGCACAAAACAAGAGACACACAGATATACGTGGTTCACCCAGTTTGGGCTACATCCACCTTGAACAGCCAGTCCATCCTTTCTATTTTCCAGCAAAATGAAGAGATACAACCTACAGCAAAACCGTTGTAATATCCTCTGTTTTCTCTCACAGTCTCACCTCTATATTTCTCGCTCACCGAATACACATCTATCTATCACAGCCTCAAATACAATGCCCTCATATAAAGAGAGGGGTTGCCTTCTAGGGCAAAAAACCCTAAACTAAACATAAGTTCTACCGTCAGATCATCCGCCTAATGAACGGCCCAGATTGACTAGAAATTACTATACTTTTACAAGGCAATTTTACAGCTATTTTTAGCTTCGGGGGCGCTGCCCCCGAAACCCCCCGCCAAGGGGGGGCTCCCAAAAGTCGCTACCGCCCCCCCCTGGACACCCCACGGCAGCGATTATTTTACGGGCGGCGTTGCCACCCCATTTTGAACTGGGGTCCAATATGCCGGTACTATAGAAGATAATCAGGCTCCACACCCAACAATCTCCCACTTGGAGACTGATTTTAGCAATTCCACCGCTGCTCCATTTGCTGGATAATGACTCCTCTTTGGACCTGGCTGTTTCTCATCTTCATCGTCATCCTTGAAGACCAACTGAAACTAAGCATATTCTCAGTTTCTCCCTGGTTACAACTTTTGTTAGCATATCTGCAGGGTTCTGGCTAGTGTGTATCTTTTCCAACTTCAACTCTCCATCTTCCAACACTGATCGTATGAAATGGTACTTGAGCTGTATGTGTTTTGTCCTGGAATGAAATGTTGACTTCTTTGCAAGATGAATGACACTTTAACTATCACTGTATAACGTGCCCATATCATGCTCCTTAACCAATTCACCCATAAACCTTTGTAACCAAATCATTTCTTTACTAGCCTCTATAGCAGCAACATACTCTGCTTCTGTTGTTGAAAGTGCAACAACACTTTGGATTTTTGAAACCGAACTGGCAACTGTTCCTCTAACAGTAAATACATATCCTGTAGTGCTCCTCCTATTATCTCTGTCACCTGCCATATCTGCATCAACATATCCTTGTAGGGATATGTTTGAACCACCAAAGCATAATTCCTGATTCGTGGTACCTCTCAAATATCTGAGAATCCATTTCACTTCCATCCAATGTTCCTTTCTTGGATTGTTCATGTACCTGCTTACAACTCCCACTGCATGTGCAATATCAGGCCTTGTGCAGACCATTGCATACATTAAACTTCCAACTGCTGATGCATATGGAACTTTAGACATATAATCCATGTCTTCTTGGGTCTTTGGGCACATTTCTTTGTTAAGTTTGAAATGGCTAGCAAAAGGTGTACTAACTGGTTTTGCATTTTGCATGTTAAATCTTTTCAACACCTTTTGTATGTACTCATTCTGAGACAATGTTAATTTTCTATTTTTCCTCTCTCTAGTATTCTCATACCAAGGATTTGTTTTGCAACACCCAAATCCTTCATTGCAAATGAATTTGCCAATTTTCTTTTGAGCACATTTATTTCCTGCATGTTAGATCCTGCAACAAGCATGTCATCTACATACAATAACAATATAATATAGCTGCCATCATTTTGCTTTTTCAGATAAACACAATGATCAGAGTGACATCTAGTATAACCTTGTTCAGACATAAACTTGTCAAATTTTAGATACCACTGCCTTGGAGCCTGTTTTAAACCATACAAGCTCTTCTTCAACCTGCACACAAGTTTCTCTTTCCCTTTCACCTCATATCCTTGTGGCTGCTGCATATATATCTCTTCCTCCAAATCCCCATGGAGAAAGGCTGTCTTTACATCTAACTGCTCAAGATGCAAATCTTCAGCTGCTACAAGACTTAAAATAGTTCTGATTGAAGTCATTTTAACAACAGGAGGAAATATTTCATCAAAATCAATACCTTTCTTCTGTGCAAACCCCTTCACCACAAGTCTAGCTTTGTACCTTTGCTTTCCCCCATCTTCTTCCTTCAGCCTGTAAACCCATTTATTCTTCAATGTAGTTTTTCCTGCAGGCAACCTAACTAAATCCCAAGTCTGGTTATGCATTAAGGAGTCCATCTCTTCTTCCATGGATACCTCCCACTTCTTCTTGCTTTCAACCTACATTGCTTCTTCATAACATTCAGGTTCACCGGAATCAGTCAACAATAAATAATATAATGAAGGAGAGTATCGTTCAGGAGGTCTACTTGTCCTGGTAGATCTTCTAACACCACTTTCAGGTGTTTGGGGTGCCTGTTGTTGTTGTGATGGTTGCTGTTGTTGTGGTTGTTGATTATTATTATTTTCAGGCACCTTTACTTTTTCAGTAATTTCATCAAGAACTGCGTATTCCTTGTTTCCTTTTTCTTGTTTCTTTTCCTGCAACTGATTCTTATACAAGACCTTTTCATTGAATATTACATCTCTGCACCTAATGATTTTGTGATTTTCATAATCATATAAGCGATAACCAAAATCATTAACACCATATCCAATAAAGGTACATTTCTTTGACTTTGCCTCAAGCTTTTTTCTATTTTCTTTATCAATATGGACAAAGGCCTCACAACCAAAAGGTTTTAAAATAGAGTAGTTTACCTTTTTCCCTGTCCATGCTTCCTCTGGAACACCACCATCCAAGGAACTTGAAGGTCCTCTGTTTATTAAATAAACAGCAGTATCTACAACATCTGCCCAAAACTGTAAAGGCAATCCTGCATGCAATCTCATGCACCTTGCACGCTCCATGATTGTTCTGTTCATCCTTTCTGACACACCATTTTCTTGTGGTGTTCTTGGAACTGTCTTCTCTCTGCGAATTCCATGCTCTGAATAGTACCTATCAAACTCTTTGCTGCAATATTCACCTCCATTGTCTGATCTAAGACATTTCAATTTCTTTCCTGTCTCAATCTCAACCAAAGCTTTCCATTTCTTGAAAGTATCAAATACATCAGATTTATTCTCAATACAATAAATCCAAGTTTTTCTAGTTGCATCATCAATAAAAGTAACATAATAACGAGAGCCACCGAGAGATGATACCTGAGCAGGTACCCATACGTCTGTATGCACAAGTTCTAATTTTTCGTTCTTCTTTTCTTTCCCAACTCTGAGAAATCTGACTCTCTTCTGTTTTCCATAAATGCAGTTCTCACAGAAGTCCAAATCAACATTCTTCAAACCCGGCAACAAATTCCTTGAGTGAAGAATCTTCATCCCCTTTTCACTCATGTGTCCGAGCCTATGATGCCATAATGCTGCATCTGCTCCTCTGGAAGTTAAAGCATTAACAGAGTTAGAAATACCATTGCATAAATACAATGTACCAACCTTTTCGCCTTTTGCTATTACCAGGGATCCTTTAGTGACCTTCCAAGCTTTATCTGTGAAAGTTGTCACACAACCTTCACCGCTTGACTGCCCTGTTGAAATCAGATTTTTCTTTAGATCTGGAACATGCCTTACCTCCTTTAATAGCCATTGGTTTCCATTCTACTGTTTTACAAGAACCTTACCCATTCCAACGATTTTACAGGGTTTATCATCACCCAAACGAACTTGTCCAAAATCTCCTTGAACATAGTCATGAAAGTATTTCTTATCAGGTGTGGCATGGAATGAAGCCCCTGAATCTACCACCCAAGAATCAGTAATATTTTCAAAAGAAATAATCAAAGCATCTTGTAACACCTCACCTGTCACATTTGCTTCATGATTGTTTTCTTGCTGTGCATCTCCTTCTTTTCCCTTCCGAGATCTACAGTCTTTCTTTAGGTGTCCTTTCTTTCCACATTTCCAGCACACTATCCCCGATCTGGACTTGGATCTTCCTTTCCTTGATTTACTGCGATATCCTGAGCTCTTTCCTCTTTCCATTTTTCTTCCTCTAGACTCTGCACTCAAAGCATTTCTCGATGTCTCACCGGAGCTTTTCCGTCGCATTTCCTCGCTAAGGATAGCACCGACAACATCATCAAACTTTAAAGTACTAGATCCAGAAACGGAGTTACTAATGGCCATTACCAAACCATTCCAACTTTCTGGTAATGAGCACAAGAATAACAAAGCTCTAACTTCATCATCAAAGTTTACCCCTACAGAACTTAACTGGCTTGTAACTGTATTAAAATCATTTAAATGGTTTGCAACAGATCCACCTTCTGACATATTCATATTAAATAACTGTTTCATAAGAAATACCTTGTTTGAGGCCGAGGGTTTTTCATATAGTTTCGACAACGTCTGCATCAAACCCTCTGTCGTGGTTTCCTTCAAAATGTTGAAGGCGACTGACGCAGCAAGGCACAACCGTATTGTTCCGAGTGCCTTTCTATCGAGAAGGTTCCATTCTTCGTCTTTCATACCCGTCGGCATCTTTGTTTTTCCGCCCAATGGTAGGTATAGATCTTTCTGATACAGATAATCTTCCATCTGCATCTTCCACAGCAAGAAGTTTTGGCCGTTAAATTTCTCGACCCTAAACTTACCATCTTCCGCCATTGCTCCCACTCGAACCAGGAACCCTTCTTTCCTGCGAGTTTATCAGCCAAATAGACCTTCGGCTCTGATACCAGTTGTTAGAAAATTATATATTACGGAGCAATGGAACACATATAATATTGGAGAAATATAAACACAGAAAACGCACAAAACAAGAGAGACACAGATATACGTGGTTCACCCAGTTTGGGCTACGTCCACCCTGAACAGCCAGTCCTTCCTTTCTATTATCCAGCAAAATGAAGAGATACAACCTACAGCAAAACCGCTGTAATATCCTCTGTTTTCTCTCACAGTCTCACCTCTATATTTCTCGCTCACCGAATACACATCTATCTATCACAGCCTCAAATACAATGCCCTCATATAAAGAGAGGGGTTGCCTTCTAGGGCAAAAAACCCTAAACTAAACATAAGTTATACCGTCAGATCATCCGCCTAATGAACGGCCCAGATTGACTAGAAATTACTATACTTTTACAAGGAAATTTTACAGCTGTTTTTAGCTTCGGGGGCGCTGCCCCCGAAACCCCCCGCCAAGGGGGGGCTCCCAAAAGTCGCTACCGCCCCCCTGGACCCCCCACGGCAGGGATTATTTTACGGGCGGCGTTGCCGCCCCATTTTGAACTGGGGTCCAATATGCCGGTACTATAGAAGATAATCGGGCTCCACACCCAACATCCTCTTTAGAAGCCTATTTATATTGTGCAGCATTTTTGTTGGGCTGCTAATTTTTCATTATTATTATCACTTTTTGATCCCTATTTCACCCATTTCTACCATTCTTTATCATGTCAGTTATCATAGTTTATCATATAATTCAATTTTATAATTATTTATGCTCTTATTGATAAATACTATTTTTCTCCTTTATTTTTAATAAATTGATGATTATTATGCATGATTTTACCAGTGATGGTTTATTAATGTATTTGTTGTAACATCACTCAGGATTTTAGCCACCGAGATATTTTCTAGATTGCAAATTTGATCTCCAACTCACAATTAAATATTCCAACTCAAAACTTCGTTGGAATAAGAAGTGATGATTTTTCATTGGCCGTTTCAGAAAAATGAAGTAGAATCTGGAAAATCTGAAAAATGGGTTTTGTCTAGAATGGGCCGAATTAGGTTTTTGTTCAGCATTTTTCCAAAATTAGGTCTATATTAGGAGAAATGGAAGGTTCTTAGAAGATAATTTCTTAGCTTTGTTGTTGTGGTCGTTTTCCAAATTCTTCTAGTTGCAATACCAAATTTGACTTGTTCGTGCTGAATGTTGATGGAAAGATCTTCTAGATATGATCTTGCTGATCAATTTATTTTGTATAATTCAAATTTGTAATGGAAATCATTTTGGAAACATCTTTGTTGTAACTTCCCTTTGCTCTCTGTATATTTAAGTGAAAACATAGATCAAAGGAAGGGGGGTAAGATGGGGGAGAATAGCTCGAGGAGGAAAATTCTCGCCTTTTTACTTCAATTGTAATTTTAATATACATAGTGTGATTTTGAAGGACACATCATGTTGTAACTACATTTGGATATGACGAATAATACATAATTTGTGTTGTTGTTCATTCGTGATATTCTGAAGTAGTTAAGCAGTATTCTCTTATAGCTTTGGCCTAGTCACTTGTGGATTTCACTGTTATTCTCTGTGTTATATTTTTACTTTTCTATTACTACAAGTTTGATTATTCTATTTTATAGCTTTACGATTCATTTACTTTCATCAATGTGGAGTTTGTGTATTCATTTCATTAATTCTTACTTCTGTCAATTGATTTCATTTATTTATGTCGTGGATTGAATTAATTATTTCTTGTTAATTAAAAGACAAAGTGTTATTGATTAAATTAGATGATTTATTTATATGCAGTGGTTTAGATTCAGCGGAAAGAGCTCTTTTATTGCTACTGTGCACTCGGTTGATGTAATTGCAATTAGAATCTCTTGATTAAGATTGAGTTTGGTTTAGATCAAGATTTAGTTTTGATGCTTGAATAGGTTAATTTCCTTGAAGTTACAAGCTTGGGATTTATGGTTTAATCCATTTACTCTTGTATTGAAATTGATAAGTTATCTTAAAGCATTACTCTCTATAGATACAACAATTTCCATCACTTGCACATATTGTGTACACTCTTGAAATAGAAAGACTTACCCAGGTTGATAATTAATGTGAGGCAATTAGGAGTTCTAAAAGACACCTTATATGCACCCAACATTTTGGTGTCATTGCCAAGGAGAGTGTTTCTATTTCAGAAAAGTGATGTATGTTTGATATTTGTTGCTGGGAAGAATTTGGTGTTAAAAATGGAAGGTAAGAACCTGTGTATGAGTAAGTAAAGTGCTTGCTCCCTCGCTCGCTTTTCAGCGCAATTACGTAGGAATTGAAGTAGAAATAAAAGTTTGATTTTTGTTTGCTTCAAAAGAACTGGGTATTAAAAACGGAAGGTAAGAAACTACGTACGAGTAAGTAAAGTGCTTGCTCCTATGCCCGCTTTTCAACAAAATTGCATAGGAATTAAAGTAGAAATAAATGTTTGAATTTCTGTGTGAATGACTAAGAAAAAAAAAGGTAGAAATTTTGAAAAAAAAATCTCATGATTTCACTTAAGTGGTGATGTAAGCACCACCCATTTCACTAACCAATTGACAAGAACATTTGAAGGAGGAGCCTCAAAGAAACACACGAAGAACATCATTTGTTATGGTAATAAATGGCTCACATTTCCACCTTTTAATTCCCTATCAAAGATCTAGGAGGAGTGACACAAATGCACATAATTCCCCCATCTTATTTGCCAAATTTTCATGGTTTGGCAAACGAAGACCCAAATACTAACTGTCTATCCTAAATCAATACTCTTAAAACTCTCTTTTTCCACATGTTCATTAAAGTATTTGACCCATCAATTCTTATTTTCGTCAAAACCTATTTCTATTAGACATATCCCTTTGAATTCACTTTCATTTGGCTTTGAAATCACTCAAATCGGACGAAAAACAAAGAAGTTATGATTAAAATATTTCCGGTTAGCATGATTGGTCACTGCTCTCCCGCAGGTAATAAATTAATTTTACTTTGTTATTTTATCCGTGGATTTGTTTTACAGAGTAACTACCTATTTTTTTTGCATAATTCTTGTACTAGGGGAGCTTGATCACCTCTCTTTCTCCATGATTTAATGTTTTAGTGTAGGTAGACACTCGTTTTTGCAGGTCCTAAGAGAATAAAGAAGGTTAATTTATGAAAAAGTGATTCCTGAAATAATTTTAATGAAACAAGGGCATCCCATCCAATTTATTACCTAACAGATTCCTAATAGAATAAATAGAGAATTGATTTCCTATTGAAGATTCATGTCACTATTGCCAAACCATTTTTCCAAGAGATCATTTTCTTCCATTGACAAATTGATATTCCCTTAGGAAATGACATCATAATTGTTGTAATTTTATTTATTTATTTATTTACGGTTTTTAAATAAAGTGTTGTTTCTTTTATGATTTCTCTTATTTTTTGTGTTTCAGATGTTGCTTCCTTCAAAGTTGTAGTTTCTGCTCTGTTGGCGATTAAACAAGACTTTTTTTGCATATTTTGTTGTTCAAACTCTTGAACAACTACTGTTCAAACTATTGAACAATGCTTTTTTCTTGCATATTTTGTTGTTAAAACTTTTGAGCAACACTTTTTCTTGTGTGTTTTTCTGTTCAAACTTTTGAACATCTGTTACTCAAACTTTTGAACAACACCTTTTTTGCGTATTTTTTTGTTCAAACTCTTGAACAACACATTTTCTTGCATGTTTTGTTGTTCAAACTTTGGAACAATTACTGTTCAAACTTTTGAACAACACCTTTTTATGTATTTTTCTATTCAAACTTTTGAACATCTGTTGTTCAAACTTTTGAACAACACTTTTTTGTTTGCATTTTTTGTTGTTCAAACTTTTGAACAACGCTTTTTTTGCACATTTTGTTTTTCAAACTTTTGAACATCTGTTGTTCAAACTTTTGAAAAACACTTTTTCTTGCGTGTTTTTCTGTTCAAACTTTTGAATAGCTGTTGTTCAAACTTTTGAAAAACACTTTTTTTTTTATGTATTTTGATGTTCAAACTTTTAAACAGCTGCGTTTCAAACTCTTGAACAACACGTTTTTTCTTCCATATTTTGTTGTTCAAACTTTTGAAAAGCTGTTGTTTAAACTTTTGAAAAGCTATTGTTCAAACTTTTGAACAACACTTCCTTTTTGCGTATTTTGTTCAAATTTTTGAACAATTTCTATTCAAACTTTAAAAAAACACGTTTTCTTGAGTGTTTTGTTGTTAAAACTCTTGAACAGCTGCTCTTCAAACCTTTGAACAACATTTTTTTTGTATATTTTTTTGTTCAAAATTTTTAACAGTTGATGTTCAAACTTTTGAACGAAACTTTTTCTTGCGTGTTTTGCTATTCAAACTTTTGAACAATTGTTGTTCAAACTTTTGAAGAACACTTTTTTTGCATATCTTGCTATTCAAATTTTCGAACAACCACGTTTCAAACTTTTGAACAATACCTTTTCCTTTTGTGTTTTATTGTTCAAACTTTTGAACAACACTTTTTTTACGTATTTTATTGCTCAAACTTTTGAACAACACTTTTTCCTTGTATGTTTTGTTGTTGAAAGTTTTGAACAACACTTTTTTTGCATATTTTGTTGTTCAAACTTTTGAACAACAGTTGTTCTTGCGTGTTTTGCTATTCAAACTTTTGAACAGCTGTTGTTAAAACTTTTGAACATCACTTTTTTGCGTATTTTATTGTTCAAACTTTTGAAAAAAACTTTTTTTTCTTGCGTGTTTTGTTGTTCAAACTTTTGAACAACTGTTATTCAAACTTTTGAACAACATTTTTTTTGCGTATTTTACTATTCAAACTTTTGAACAACACCTTTTCTTGCGTGTTTTACTGTTCAAAATTTTGAGAACATTTTTTTTGTATTTTGTTGCTCAAACTTTTGAAGAGCTATTATTCAAACTTTTGAATAATAATTTTTATTATTGCGATTATTTTGTTGTTCAATCTATTCAGCAACACCTTTTTCTTGCATTATTCTGCTATTCAATCTATTGAACAACACTTCTTTTCTTTTCTTTTTCATTGTTTCTTGTTCATTTAATTGAACAGTTGTTGTTCAATCTTTTGAACAACACTTTCTTTTTGGCATGCTTTTCTGTTCAATATTTTGAACAGCTGCTATTCAATCTATTGAACAAGACTTTTTACGATGCCATGTTGTTCAAAATTTTGAGCGGCACTTTTTCTTCTTGCGATTATTTTTCTGTTCAATCTATTGAACAACACCTTTTTTGATCTAGGTCTGGGTGTGACGAAGGACCCTTACAAGACCTTTTACTTTCGTGATGTGTTAAATTTCATTTTAAAATAACATTAAGGAATGTTAGAAAATTATATATTACGGAGCAATGGAACACATAAAATATTGCAGAAATATAAACACAGAAAACGCACAAAACAAGAGAGACACAGATATACGTGGTTCACCCAGTTTGGGCTACGTCCACCCCGAACAGCCAATCCTTCCTTTCTATTATCCAGCAAAATGAAGAGATACAACCTACAACAAAACTGCTGTAATATCCTCTGTTTTCTCTCACAGTCTCACCTCTATGTTTCTCGCTCACCGAATACACATCTATTTCAGCCTCAAATACAATGCCCTCATATAAAGAGAGGGGTTGCCTTCTAGGGCAAAAAACCCTAAACTAAACATAAGTTCTACCGTCAGATCATCCGCCTAATGAACGGCCCAGATTGACTAGAAATTACTATACTTTTACAAGGCAATTTTACAGCTGTTTTTAGCTTCGGGGGCGCTGCCCCCGAAACCCCCTGCCAGGGGGGGGCTCCATAAAGTGACCCCCCACGGCAGCGATCATTTTACGGGCGGCGTTGCCGCCCCATTTTGAACTGGGGTCCAAAATGCCGGTACTATAGAAGATAATCAGGCTCCACACCCAACAATCTCCCACTTGGAGACTGATTGTAGCAACTCCACCGCTGCTCCATTTGCTGGACAATGACTCCTCTTTGGACCTAGATGTTTCTCATCTTCATCGTCATCCTTGAAGACCAATTGAAACTGAGCATATTCTCAGTTTCTCCCTGGTTACAACTTTTGTTAGCATATCTGCAGGGTTCTGGCTAGTGTGTATCTTTTCCAGCTTCAACTCTCCATCTTCCAACACTGATCGTATGAAATGGTACTTGAGCTGTATGTGTTTTGTCCTGGAATGAAATGCTGAGTTCTTTGCAAGATGAATGGCACTTTGACTATCACTGTATAACGTGCCCATATCATGCTCCTTACCCAATTCACCCATAAACCTTTGTAACCAAATCATTTCTTTACTAGCCTCTGTAGCAGCAACATACTCTGCTTCTGTTGTTGAGAGTGCAACAACACTTTGGATTTTTGAAACCCAACTGACAATTGTTCCTCCGACAGTAAATACATATCCAGTAGTGCTCCTCCTATTATCTCTGTCACCTGCCATATCTGCATCAACATATCCTTGTAGGGATATGTTTGAACCACCAAAGCATAATGCCTGATTGGTGGTACCTCTCAAATATCTGAGAATCCATTTTACTGCCATCCAATGTTCCTTTCCTGGATTGTTCATGTACCTGCTTACAACTCCCACTGCATGTGCAATATCAGGCCTTGTGCAGACCATTGCATACATTAAACTTCCAACTACTGATGCATATGGAACTTTAGACATATAATCCATGTCTTCTTGGGTCTTTGGGCACATTTCTTTGCTATGTTTGAAATGGCTAGCAAAAGGTGTACTAACTGGTTTTGCATTTTGCATGTTAAATCTTTTCAACACCTTTTGTATGTACTCATTCTGAGACAATGTTAATTTTCTATTTTTCCTGTCTCTAGTTATTCTCATACCAAGGATTTGTTTTGCAGCACCCAAATCCTTCATTGCAAATGAATTTGCCAATTTTCTTTTGAGCACATTTATTTCCTGCATGTTAGATCCTGCAACAAGCATGTCATCTACATACAATAACAATATAATATAGCTGCCATCATTTTGCTTTTTCAGATAAACAAAATGATCAGAGTGACATCTAGTATAACCTTGTTCAGACATAAACTTGTCAAATTTTAGATACCACTGCCTTGGAGCCTGTTTTAAACCATACAAGCTCTTCTTCAACCTGCACACAAGTTTCTCCTTCCCTTTCACCTCATATCCTTGTGGCTGCTGCATATATATCTCTTCCTCCAAATCCCCATGGAGAAAGGTTGTCTTTACATCTAACTGCTCAAGATGCAAATCTTTAGCTGCTACAAGACTTAAAATAGTTCTGATTGAAGTCATTTTAACAACAGGAGAAAATATTTCATCAAAATCAATACCTTTCTTCTGTGCAAACCCCTTCACCACAAGTCTAGCTTTGTACCTTTGCTTTCCTCCATCTTCTTCCTTCAGCCTGTAAACCCATTTATTCTTCAATGTAGTTTTTCCTGCAGGCAACCTGACTAAATCCCAAGTCTGGTTATGCATTAAGGAGTCCATCTCTTCTTCCATGGCTACCTCCCACTTTTTCTTGTTTTCAACCTGCATTGCTTCTTCATAACATTCAGGTTCACCGGAATCAGTCAACAATAAATAATATAATGAAGGAGAGTATCGTTCAGGAGGTCTACCTATCCTGGTAGATCTTCTAACACCACTTTCAGGTGTTTGGGGTGCCTGTTGCTGTTGTGGTGGTTGCTGTTGTTGTGGTTGTTGATTATTATTATTTTCAGGCACCTTTACTTTTTCAGTGATTTCATCAAGGACTGCGTATTCCTTGTTTTCCTTTTCCTGTTTCTTTTCCTGCAACTGATTCTTATACAAGACCTTTTCATTGAATATTACATCTCTGCTCCTAATTATTTTGTGATTTTTGTAATCATATAAGAGATAACCAAAATCATTAACACCATATCCAATAAAGGTACATTTCTTTGACTTTGCCTCAAGCTTTGTTCTATTTTCTTTATCAATATGGACAAAGGCCTCACAACCAAAAGGCTTTAAAATAGAGTAGTTTACCTTTTTACCTGTCCATGCTTCCTCTGGAACACCACCATCCAAGGAACTTGAGGACCCTCTGTTTATTAGATAAACAGCAGTATCTACAGCATCTGCCCAAAACTGTAAAGGAAATCCTGCATGCAATCTCATGCACCTTGCATGCTCCATGATTGTTCTGTTCATCCTTTCTGACACACCATTTTCTTGTGGTGTTCTTGGAACTGTCTTTTCTCTGCGAATTCCATGCTCTGAACAATACCTATCAAACTCTTTGCTGCAATATTCAACTCCATTTTCTGATCTAAGACACTTCAATTTCTTTCCTGTCTCAATCTCAACCAAAGCTTTCCATTTCTTGAAAGTATCAAATACATCAGATTTATTCTTAATACAATAAATCCAAGTTTTTCTAGTTGCATCGTCAATAAAAGTAACATAATAACGAGAGCCACCAAGAGATGATACCTGAGCAGGTCCCCATACGTCTGTATGCACAAGCTCTAATTTTTCGTTCTTCTTTTCTTTCCCAACTCTAAGAAATCTGACTCTCTTCTGTTTTCCATAAATGCAGTTCTCACAGAAGTCCATATCAACATTCTTCAAACCTGGCAACAAATTCCTTGAGTGAAGAATCTTCATCCCTTTTTCACTCATGTGTCCGAGCCTATGATGCCATAATGCTGCATCTGCTCCTTTGGAAGTCAAAGCATTAACAGAGTTAGAAATACCATTGCATAAATACAATGTACCAACCTTTTCACCTTTTGCTATTACCAGGGCTCCTTTTGTGACCTTCCAAGCTTTATCTGTGAAAGTTGTCACACAACCTTCACTGCCTAACTGCCCTGTTGAAATCAGATTTTTCTTTAGATCTGGAACATGCCTTACCTCCTTTAGTAGCCATTGGTTTCCATTCTGCTGTTTTACAAGAACCTTACCCATTCCAACAATTTTACAGGGTTTGTCATCACCCAGACGAACTTGTCCAAAATCTCCTTGAACATAGTCATAAAAGTATTTCTTTTCAGGTGTGGCATGGAATGAGGCCCCTGAATCTACCACCCAGGAATCAGTAATATTTTCGAAAGAAAGAATCAAAGCATCTTGTAACACCTCACCTGTCACATTTGCTTCATGATTGTTTTCTTGCTGTGCATCTCCTTCTTTTCCCTTCCGAGATCTACAGTCTTTCTTTAGGTGTCCTTTCTTTCCACATTTCCAACACACTATCCCCGATCAGGACTTGGATCTTCCTTTCCTTGATTTACTGCGATATCCTGAGCTCTTTCCTCTTTCCATTTTTCTTCCTCTAGACTCTGCACTCAAAGCATTTCTCGATGTCTCACCGGAGCTTTTCCGTCGCATTTCCTCGCTAAGGATAGCACCGACAACATCATCAAACTTTAAAGTACTAGATCCAGAAACGGAGTTACTAATGGCCATTACCAAACCATTCCAACTTTCTGGTAATGAGCACAAGAATAACAGAGCTCTAACTTCATCATCAAAGTTTACCCCTACAGAACTTAACTGGCTTGTAACTGTATTAAAATAATTTAAATGGTTTGCAACAGATCCACCTTCCGACATATTCATATTAAATAACCGTTTCATAAGAAATACCTTGTTTGAGGCCGAGGGTTTTTCATATAGTTTCGACAACGTCTGCATCAAACCCTCTGTCGTGGTTTCCTTCGAGATGTTGAAGGCGACTGACGCAGCAAGACACAACCGTATTGTTCCGAGTGCCTTTCTATCGAGAAGGTTCCATTCTTCGTCTTTCATACCCGTCGGCATCTTTGTTTTTCCGCCCAATGGTAGGTATAGATCTTTCTGATACAGATAATCTTCCATCTGCATCTTCCACAGCGAGAAGTTTTGGCCGTTAAATTTCTCGACCCTAAACTTACCATCTTCCGCCATTGCTCCCACTCGAACCAGGAACCCTTCTTTCCTGCGAGTTTATCAGCCAAATAGATCTTCGGCTCCGATACCAGTTGTTAGAAAATTATATATTACGGAGCAATGGAACACATAAAATATTGCAGAAATATAAACACAGAAAACGCACAAAACAAGAGAGACACAGATATACGTGGTTCACCCAGTTTGGGCTACGTCCACCCCGAACAGCCAGTCCTTCCTTTCTATTATCCAGCAAAATGAAGAGATACAACCTACAGCAAAACCGCTGTAATATCCTCTGTTTTCTCTCACAGTCTCACCTCTATGTTTCTCGCTCACCGAATACACATCTATATCAGCCTCAAATACAATGCCCTCATATAAAGAGAGGGGTTGCCTTCTAGGGCAAAAAACCCTAAACTAAACATAAGTTCTACCGTCAGATCATCCGCCTAATGAACGGCCCAGATTGACTAGAAATTACTATACTTTTACAAGGCAATTTTACAGCTGTTTTTAGCTTCGGGGGCGCTGCCCCCGAAACCCCCCGCCAGGGGGGGGCTCCATAAAGTGACCCCCCACGGCAGCGATCATTTTACGGGCGGCGTTGCCGCCCCATTTTGAACTGGGGTCCAAAATGCCGGTACTATAGAAGATAATCAGGCTCCACACCCAACAAGGAATACATTTTCATGCAGAAAAGAAGAGGAACAAGACAATCATCAGCACATGAAAACACAAGTGTTTATAACGGAGTTCTTCTAGGAAGGACTACGTCTTCAGGCCCCGGTGTCAAGATGGTGTAGGCCGCTGCATTAAGTTTTGTCAATAGAGGTGATGTACACAAGAGGTGATGTCATGATCATACATGGAAAAATTCCATTATGTAGGAGTGTCTCTAAGAGATATTCCACTAATGGAATTCTCAATCAAAATATTCCTATCAGTATGACACAAAAACATGCATGATGAACATCCTGCCAACATGGCATAAAATGGATTTCAAAAAACAAAACATTCATGATGACAACAAGAGTATCCCAACATCATACAACAAGGGATCTCAAAACATAACATGATGAGTTATGACAGCAAGTACATCACATAGAAGATTCCGTATCAAGTCAAGCAAGGAATCATGACAACATGTAATAAGAAAGATCCTACATCAATATTAATCAAGGATCCGTGCAGCATAATGTATAAAGAAGAAGTGCATGAAAACATCATATACCTCATAATAAAGGGTCATCTGAAGCTTGACATTTGTATCCTTAGAAAAAACAATCCATAGTGAATAACATTGTTCACATTATCGATGCGTAGGCAGGGCCCATTACCAATCTGGACTTTAGCTGTCCTTGCATCGATATTTTTCTGGCTTGTCACAATCCATGCATCTAAAGTAGAAGTTGTTGAAGTGCTAAAGCTTGTTTAAGCATCGATCGCACATCATCGATCATAAGAAGAGGACTTCTCGGGACTCTCTGTAATGTAGCTCTCTCAATATCTAGCCTTATAGTGCTCTGGCTATGTCAATGTAGTTCTTTGGCTCTGCCTGACCCTCTGGTTCTTTGGCTCACCTTCTCGCACTTCCTCGATCAAGACCTATGGCTCTATGGCTCTACAGTGCTCTGGCTTTCAAGCTCTCTGGCTTTCAAGCTTCTTTCAGTGACTCGCGGCACTGTCTAGGTATCTCCATCTTTGCTTAGCCCTCTCATTCTGTGGCTCTCCATTGGGCGCATCCTCCTCATTGGATCTCTCGCACTCAAGCTCTCATGCACTCTCTGGTACAGGCTCTTGGGATCTCTAGCACAGGCTCTCGGCATTCATTGTGTTTTGAAACACATTTTTGTGATAGGGACACTTAAAACGTGGAGTCTGTTGGTTTATAATAGAAGCCTTTTGAACAGAAGGTTCAATTGGTGCAACATGTCAGGCCAGGCAGTAACTCCATTAGGCAGAAAAATGATTTGTGTATTATCCATTAGGTATGTCTTTGTTATATACAATAGGAAGTGACTATTCAGTTCATCCCCCGATGACTGTTCACATTCCTAATTTAATTATTTACGTACATTCACCCAATCATGAAGATTAGGTGTCAACATTCCCCCCTTAATCTGAAGGGATGTTGGTGAGTCCAAGAATCATTCTGATTCGTTCAATCTTTTCCCTTCCAAGTACTCTGGTGAAGATGTCTGCAATTTGCTCATTTATGGAACAATGACAGAGATGGATTGTTTTGGCCTCAACATGATGTCGAATCAGATGATATTTAATATTGATGTGCTTCGTTCAATCATGGAACTTTGGGTTCTTGGCCAACTTTATTGCAGAAGTATTGTCAATCATGAGTGGAGTTGATTGTACTTGTTTTACCTGCAAATCTTCAAGAATTTTCCTGAGCCACACAATTTCTTTTGTGGCTTCTGCTGCTGCCACGTATTCTTCTTCTGTTGTGGAATCTGCTGGAACTGATTGTTTGTGTGATCTCTAGGAGACAGCTCCTGATCCAAGACTCATTGCATATCTTGAAGTAGATACCCCAGTTTCTTTGTCTCCATCAAAGTCTGAATCAGAGTATCTGATCAAGTTGAAGTCATCCACCTGTGTGTACTTGATTCCAAAGTCTCGAGTTCCCTTCAAGTACTTTAGAACTCTTTTTGCAGTAGACCAATGTCCCTCACAAGGCTTTTGCATAAACTTGGAGAGGATTCCAACAACAAATGAAATGTCTGGTGTGGTAGTAGTTAGGTAGTTGAGACTTCCTACAAGCTATCTATACTTTGTTGCATCCTCAAATTCCTTTCCTTCAATAGATGTGAGCTTTAAGTTTTATTCCATTGGAGTAGTAAGAGGATTGCACTCTGTCATGCCAAACCTGTTTAACAAATCTCCAATGTATTTCTTTTGAGAAAGAAAAATGGACTTTGGATGTTGGGTTACTTCAATGCCAAAATAGTAATGAACATAGCCCAAATCAGTCATTTCAAAACTTTTACCCAATTCCTTCTTTATGGATGCAATGTAGCTTTCATTGTTCCCTGTCATTAAAATATCATCTACATATACCACAAGATATACAACTGTTTTGCCAACTTTCTTGACAAATAAAGTTGCATCATCAAGATCAAAATGATTGAAATTGAGTTTCAGAGGATGCTCAGTTAGTTTTTCATACCAGGCTCACGATGGTTGTTTGAGGCCATACAAGGACTTCACAAGTTTGCATACTTTATGTTCATGTCCTTTCACAGCAAATCCTTCACGCTGGGACATAAAAACATTCTCTTTTAGATCTCCATTCAGGAAAGCAGTTTTTACATCGATTTGATGAACTTTCCAACCATTCTGAGCTGCCAGTGCAAAGAGTGTCCAGATGGTAGCCCATTTTGCTGTGAGGGAAAAAGTCTCCTCATAATCGACCCCTTCCTTCTGTGCAAAAGCTTTTGCCACAAGCCTAGCTTTGTGCTTGTCAAGTGAGCCATCAGCTTTATACTTGTTCTTGTAGACCCACTTGTAGCCAATTGGTTTGGTTCCAAATGGAGGATCAACCAGCTTCCAAGTGCCGTTCTTTATGAGGGCATCATACTCCTTTTGCATCTATTCTTTCCATTCATCATGAGAAGCAGATTCTTTGAAGGAATTTGGTTCAAAATCTATAGAAAAGTTCAATTCATAATCATAAGAAACATCCATATCAACAGGTGAATTAGAGTCATCTACATCACCTCCATTTTGCCGGTTTGAATTTCTGGTTCCTGTTTTTCCAATTTCATCAGGATGAACACTTTCAAGTGTCTTCGTCCGACACTTTGGGGGACCTTTCTAAGATGGTACAGGCTGCTCTGTTGATTGAGTTGGGACTGAATCAAGATTGAGTCTCCCAATTCTATCAACTACATCACTTAAAGCATCATCCGTTGTTGGAGTTTCATGCGGGGGAGAGTGTTCTTCAGAAGAAGATTCCACATGTTGATCTAGTATAGGAATCCCCCCTTCAAGATGTGGAATCTGATTATCAAATTCTTGAAATGATTTTTCTTTTGCGAATCTATCCAAGCGATCAAGTTGCCGCTCAACAACATTGTCAGTTTTGGATGATTCAAGAAATATTACATCTCGAGATACAACAAACTTTTTATTTACTTCATCATAGAGGCGGTATGCTTTGGAGGTGTTTGAGTACCCCAGGAAGATACACTTATGACTTATAGCACCAAGTTTGTTTCTATGTACCTTTAGTATCAAGGCATAACAGGTGGAACCAAAGACCTTGAGATGCTTTACCGAAGGAACATGTCCATACCACATTTCATAAGGAGTCTTGTTTCTTATAGCATTAGATGGACATCTATTCTTTATATATGCAGCACATAGAACAGCATCAGCCCAAAACATTATCTTTACATTTTTGAAGAAAAGCATGGATCATACCATATTTAAGATTGTTCTATTCATTCTTTCAGCTACATTCTGTTGGGGATTATAAGGCACAGTTGTTTGATGTTTGATCCCATGTTGGCGAAGATAGTTTTCAAATTCATTTGATGTGTATTATTTTCCATTATCAATGCGAATAGACCCAATATGAGATTGTGCATCATTTGAAAAGCATCAGATTTGTTCTTCAATAAATAAACCCAACACATTCTAGTGTAGTCATCAATAAATGTCATGATATATTTATTTCCATTTGTAGAAAGAACAGGCATTGGACCACATAAATCTGAATGAATGAGTTCAAGTTTCCTATGTGCTCTTGAATGTGAATCATGAAAAGACTGTTTTCTATGATTTCCTAGAATGCAAGCATCACATTGCTTAAGTTTCCTAGGAATTGTAGGCAAACCATGTTGTGGGGAAAAATGCCTATGCAGGACGATCCTATCCACCTAAGGTGTGACAGTACCTTAGCAACAAACGAATACAGCTACACTGGTTTCTTCCTTTATGAAATGTGAAAGAAGAGAGATCAATAGACTTATCGGTGTCTTCCGTTTGTCCCTCGATCCAATCTCCCTTCTCTTTGGGTGTTCACAGCTACTTGCCTTCTTGCTTATCCAGCTACAACTTCCTGCAAGATCACAAGAGAACAGCTACTTGCGACAAGAGAACAGCTACTTGAGACAAGAGAAGAACACTACACAAAGACAGATGTTCACATTCATAACTGATTTAGGATTAGAAATAAACCAAATACACTAATACATTTATACATCAAAATACATCAGCATATAGGAGAAACCAAGATAGCTTTATTGATGAATAACAAGGTTCAGGAAGAGATACAACCCAGAGGGCTCCAATCCAGCATCTCCTTCCCAGCAAATGGAATTCCTATCTTCAGCCCCTTCAAAGAATTAAGCACCCAATGATTCCAGTCTCAAACCAACAACAATTCTTTGCAATAACAAAATTCCAGCCTCTAGATCTCATGGAGGAGAGATCTATATATAGTTATTTTGGAGAGAGGATGAGTAAGCTTGAGATCTGACTAGTGTCCTCTCCCTCTCTCAGTTCTTGAGTCCACTTGGAGGTTCTTGCTTCCACTTGGAGATTTGGAACCTCTTACTCATCACCAGTCGAATTCCCTGAGGCAAGTGTCATTTTGGAAGCTTCCTGAGCATTGACACCCCGAGGAATGAGTCTACCACTTGTCCAAACTCGCTCAGCGCAGGTAGCTAGTGTTGGAGTTGACATTCAACGTAGGTAAACAGTGGAGCCACTGACATTCAGCGCAGATGGTCAATGGAGCAGTTGACATGATCCTGAATTGACTTGTTTTTTAGCAGTTTCAGGTGGAGAACTTTTGTGAATTGCTGTGGTTTGTTAGCCTTGTTCCTCTAGAGGTAGGAACAACATGTTTAGGGACTTTAGATCCCTTAGATTATGGAAATTTCATGCTCAATGTTGTAAGGCACAAAAATGTCTATAACAGTTGCCCCCTAAAGTATGAGGCTGTTTATCGGGCGAAATGCTTTATCAGGGGGATCCGAAGTTCATCCAATGCTGGGAGGAGACCTATAATACAATACAATACAATACATTATTTTTCATACTGCTTTCATGATCTAGCTGAGGCGGGCATTCCCATGCTCAGCTTTATAAATTCATTTTTCTGTACATAGAACAGATAATCGTCTGATGATGGACTGATAATTTTGATGAAATTATCATCCTTTGAGTAGGATGATTATCTACTGCAATGATGTACATGTCAATGTCTTTATATTTCCTGAATATATATCGCATCCCGGATGGATGAAACTAGATCCGAGGTCTTCAAACTCGTTCGATCTTCACTCTAAGTACAAGTCGATCCATGTGAGAATTGTTCTGAAGTCGAACATGGAAAGACATCGCTTGATTACAGGTAAATGATGTAAACCGTTAACAAGCGCGAGAGGAATCACCGATAATGATAATGACCCTCAAGGTACTGCAGTACAATTCACGTGGTGTGAATAAAGGACTTGGCATCGAACACCACGCAACATCTTTCGGTCGAAGGTCATTGATGTATACCTGTCGTCGGAAGTGAGAAACTTGCCATTGAGGCATGCAAGCTTCAAAGTACTGAAGGGGTTGTTCCTAGATCAACTTCCTAGATAATGAGCTGATGTCGGCAAGAAGTGATCCGTCACAGGAGGGCCTTAATGAATCCCACATCAGTGACACGGAATGGAGCTAATGATTTTAATGGAGGAGAAAACGATCTGTGACATATGATTCAGGGTGGCGATCATGAATGGATGAAGGATAATGTATGGCAGTGGATGGGACACGGTTGACTCTTTCTGAACGACTTCTCTTGAACATATGGCGACACTGATGCGATGGATCGGTAGCATTACCCCAAATATGGATGGTATGGTGAGACCATGGTGATGTGACTGGTGAATGAAACAACCCAATCCGATTGTGGTACGGAGGAAAAGTGTCATGTTCAAGAGCGACTTGCTACCATCAAAGTTTTCTTTAGTTTCTCCCAATTTTTCCCCAGTCATTGCTGACCAGTACCTCTTTATTTTTGTCAAGCTTGAGGAGGATAACATATGCTTGTTCTATAACCTGCCCTTCGGGCAAGCCCATCGCTATGTTTTAACGAGCCTAGCGATAGTGAAACTCGTTCTCGTCTAAAGACAAGTTTGTCACTATTTAATAATTTTAACGAGTCTAACGACAAGGATAACTCGGTCCTTTTCATTTTTAGAGAGTCTGAAAAGGTACATAAAGTCAACTCCAAAATTCCTTTTTCGTCATCTAATCCCTTAAGTCCGAAAAAGTATAAAACAATACAGAAGGGATGAGTTTTCGATCATTTTAATGAGCCGAACAAAACAAGCGCTCGATCTTTTTGTGCAATAATCCCTCAGGTCCAAAAAGATTAAAATCTAGAGGAGGGATAGCTCTTCCGGTCTCTTTAACGAGCTGGAAGGCCAAAACTCGGCAATCTTTTCATATTTTATGAGTCAATTGAAAAGAGCTTAAAGAAGACTCGTCTTTTGAGGAACGAGTGATAAACAGGGATAGCAGCTGATTCCAGGTACAGGTTGGAATTTTCCAATCACGGTAGTGTCACAAGGATGGCTAGGTGAAATCACTCTTCGCAGCTGTTCCTCAAAATCGGTAAACAATCATATGGAGGTGAACGATCGGCCAAATGAAAAGTGGAGGTGGCAGGTGAAAACACGACCAAGGCTTTAATGGCTGATGATATTACATTCACGGTGGTTATTTACTGGGTAGGTTCATTTTTTATTTTAAAATGAGCTTAAACACTAGAGGAAACTCTTGCTCATTGCTTATGTTTATTTTTTAACGAGCATGAAGTCCGCGTTAAAACTGCTCGGATCTTGCGTTTATTTTTTAACGAGCATGAACTTTATGCTAAAACTGCTCGATTATATAGCCAAATTTTGATTTTTTACCATAACTAGATTTTCTCTTTTCAAGGATAGTACTGCATTCTCAATTGCTGCATCAAACTTAGTTAGAAATGAATAGCATTTGCTTGAAAATGAGATTAAAACCCTAATATTTCGCTTTGAACTACGTAAAAAGCAATTAAAAAGTGTTTTTACCTCTCATTTTACCATTTCATTTGAACTTGGTTTGTTGGAGCTTTGGAGGTGCCTCTTCCCCCTTGATTTTCATCAGCTGATTTCGGGAGATTCGGTGGACGATTCTAGGCATCGTCTGGACCAGGTAGGAGCTAAACCCTAGCTCTTTCTTTTCATGGTTCCATTTTTCCATTATGTGCCTGTTTCCCTGTCTTTCTGAGCACCTGGGGTTTTGTCAGGGCGCCCTGTCATCAACATAGGTGGTCCATTCGAAACCTGCGTTGAATGTCAATCTGCCTTAAGGCAGTTTGACCTTCAACGCAGGTGGGACACTGGTTACCTGCGTTGGACACAAAAACTGGTCTTCTTGCACAGTTTTTTGATGAAATTTTGCGAGTTTCTCATCAAATCCAGGAACTTACTCTTTCTCTTATAAGATCACAATCAATCAGATCTGAATCTAAGGCTACAGGATGACTACTTTACTCATGCAAAGGAAAACTGTAAATGACGCCACAAACACATAAAAAACACTCACAGTCTTTTTGTATAAAAGGAGGTGGAATCTAAGCAAAAAAAAGGAGTTATCTGACTGGTACCTATGCTGGTTAAAGGCTGCAAAAATAGAGATCAAAACAGGGCAACAGAGAGCAGAGAACCCTAGTTGCACAAGGCCAAACTGGTTCAGCACAACCTCAACACTAAGGATTTGACATTCAGCGCAGGTAGCCCTCACGGGACCTACGTTGAAATGCAGACTGCCTTCACAGCAGTTGCGCTGAAGGAGAAACTCTCGTTTCTCCTGGGTTCTGGGTCACAAATTGCTCAAAAATCAACAGTTTTAGGCCAAATCAGAAACACAAGCAAGGTACAATCAAAGGGATGCTTTGAAGGCTACTAAGATCTATCACAAGGATCATCAAATCATTTGTGAATCCATTGTTCAAATCATAGACAAGTCTAGCAACTGGATCAAAGCAGCAACTTTCTACTTTGCATCCGGGAAAGATTCAGTTCGATTATTGTTGTCAAGTCTATGAAGTAAACAAATGACAGAAACACAAATGAAATGAATAAACAAATTCTCCCCAGTGGAGTCGCCAATTTGTTGTGGGGAAAAATGCCTATGCAGGACGATCCTATCCACCTAAGGTGTGACAGTGCCTTAGCAACAAACAAATACAGCTACATTGGTTTCTTCCTTTATGAAATGTGAAAGAAGAGAGATCAATAGACTTACCGGTGTCTTCCGTTTGTCCCTCGATCCAATCTCCCTTCTCTTTGGGTGTTCACAGCTACTTGCCTTCTTGCTTATCCAGCTACAACTTCCTCCAAGATCACAAGAGAACAGCTACTTGCGACAAGAGAACAGCTACTTGAGACAAGAGAAGAACACTACACAAAGACAGATGTTCACATTCATAACTGATTTAGGATTAGAAATAAACCAAATACACTAATACATTTATACATCAAAATACATCAGCATATAGGAGAAACCAAGATAGCTTTATTGATGAATAACAAGGTTCAGGAAGAGATACAACCCAGAGGGCTCCAATCCAGCATCTCCTTCCCAGCAAATGGAATTCCTATCTTCAGCCCCTTCAAAGCATTAAGCACCCAATGATTCCAGTCTCAAACCAACAGCAATTCTTTGCAATAACAAAATTCCAGCCTCTAGATCTCATGGAGGAGAGATCTATATATAGTTATTTTAGAGAGAGGATGAGTGAGCTTGAGATCTGACTAGTGTCCTCTCCCTCTCTCAGTTCTTGAGTCCACTTGGAGGTTCTTGCTTCCACTTGGAGATTTGGAACCTCTTACTCATCACCAGTCGAATTCCCTAAGGCAAGTGTCATTTTGGAAGCTTCCTGAGCATTGACACCTTGAGGAATGAGTCTGCCACTTGTCCAAACTCGCTCAGCGCAGGTAGCTAGTGTTGGAGTTGACATTCAACACAGGTAGACAGTGGAGCCACTGACATTCAGCACAGATGGTCAATGGAGCAGTTGACATGATCCTGAATTGACTTTTTTTTGAGCAGTTTCAGGTGGAGAACTTTTGTGAATTGCTGTGGTTTGCTAGCCTTGTTCCTCTAGAGGTAGGAACAACATGTTTAGGGACTTTGGATCCCTTAGATTATGGAAATTTCATGCTCAATGTTGTAAGGCACAAAAATGTCTATAACAAACCAGCAACACCATTTTTCTTCAACAAGCAAAGACTATCATAGTTCAAATGTCCAAATCTAGCATTCCTTAATAAACTTGATGGAAGTGCACCTTCTTCATGATGAGCATTGTATGAGAAATGTTGTACATGAGTAGAGGTTCCTTGCAATTTGAGAAGCGTTTCTTCTTCTATTCCCCTCATGACAAGTGATTTGTCATATGCTTTTCTTACCTCAAGCTTGCCATCAAACATATGAATGGAGTGACCTTGCTGGTGAATGTGGACCAAGGACAACAAGTTTCTCTTGAGCTATGGGAGATATAGAACATGATCCAGAAGAAAGTTTGGAAGACCAGGCATTTTAAGCCTGATTGTGCTAAGCCCTGATGGCTTGATTTTTTATTGATCTGCAAAGTATACTGCTCCATCAACATTGTCAGTGAAATCTTCAAAAAAATCTTTTCTATAAGTCATGTGGCAGGTTGCTCCTGAATCAAGCAACCAATCATTTTTCCATGAAGCAAGTGAAGCATTAAACAAATCTTCATTTACTCCAATATTACATTGTGCCTCTATATAGTGAGAGGATTCAGGTGCTTTACCTTTGTATGTATCATCAGTTTTACCTTTCTGTTGGTTTCTTTTCTGCTCAATTTTGTCCCATGGTAGCTTGCATGTAGAGGCATCACGCGATCCATTTCTTTTGCAGCGAATGCAGTGCAAATATGCCTTTTCTCCTTGAGAATGTCTGCCCCCCCTGCCTCTGAAATATCTTCCTCTTCCTCTTCGTCAACCTCTTCCTCTTGTAGAATATTGAGCAGGATGCTTTTCTTTATGAGCAAGGCACACAGTCTCTTCAGAAGATTCAGGGGTTGTCTTCTTTCAAAAAATTTCTCTCTTTCAGCAAACTTTTTCACAAGAGAGTCAAAGGTTATATCTTTGAGATTTCCATTTGCTTGCAATGACTCAAGATAATTGGAGTAAGTAGGATAAAGTGCCTTGAGAAAAGCAATAAGAGGAATATCCAATTCAACCTTAGTAGATTTTATATCATGCATTATAGACTTTACTTCAGATGCAAGTGCAAGAGGATCATTATTTTGCAGTTCAAGAGTGAAGAGTTTAATCATGAGCTGAACAAATTCAACTGCAGAATGTGAGTCATAGAGTTCTTTCAGCTTTTGTAAGGCTTCAAAGGAAGTTTAATATGATAAAATATGGTGACTCACCTCTGCATTTACAAATGTTGTGATTAATGCATAAGCTTTGTTGTTCTTGTTTTCGCAAATAAGAAGTTCTTTGTCTGAGGTAGGTTGTACTGGGTAATTTTCTCCTTCTCCGACACACACTCCTTTCCACATCTCATTGAAAATGGGGGTGTGTTTTATCATCCGAGACCATTCAAGATAGTTCTCCTTGCCAGTGAGAACTATTCCCACCATAGATATGATTGAATGCATTGTAAAATCCAAGAGATGTAAAAGAATGCTTCTGCTGCTAAAATAAAATTGATTCTGATATCAAAATGTATTATGGCCTCAAACAAGATATTAAACACAGTCAAACGTAGTAGCGTTAACTATGTTAGTCACCTTGAAAACAGTGTTATGAAAACAACACTATGGTAGCCCAAACAACACTAAGGTATAATACATATGTATGTATTATCAAATAATATAAACATTATACCTCGTTGCCTTAATAATATTTACAGCATATAACATTTTAATGCATTATACCTCGCTGCCCTAAAAATATTTACTGCATATAACATTTTAATGCATTCAGGCCATCGTTTTTTTTTTTGTCTGCTTGTCCGAAAATCTCACAGATCTAATGCTTGTCCGAAAATCTCAGAGGGCTAACATTTGCTTAGTGCCTCGCTGGTATTTATGGGACAGTAAACCTAGTTACATTTTCCCACTTAAACCCAAAGCATTTTGAACAGAAAATCGAGTTCGGATCTTTTATTAAGCCGCCAAGAAATGGTGCCTTGGTACCTAAAGTTTAAAGAAGGTTAGCAAAGAATAAAAAGTACTTTCGAAATACTTTTTCACGGCTGGGAAGAGCAAGAGCTTGCACATTACACAAAGAAATGAAATGTTTCGATTCAGTGAAATGCCCAGCGTATCCGATTCAATGACCTTTTCGTGCAGTGCATTTACTACTTCCTCGTCGCCTCAGGGAAGCCACTTACAGTAGGTGATATCAGCTCCAAAAACAGTCAGCACATTTCCACGCATTAGCAGCATACCATGTCGTTTTCCACGCATCAGCAACATACTATGTCATCTCCAAAAACAGTCAACACATTTCCACGCATGCGTATAACAACGTTCAGGTATTATAACCACAATAATATGCATATAACAACGTTCAAATACCAAAACGATTTCTAATGCATACTCCAGCAATTACCAGATAGGATTTGAATGTTTAGTGGTATGGATTCCATGCTCACCACACCAAGCGCCTCGCCCAAACTTAGAGATACAAACTGAAGACAGCATCGCATGAAGAACAGGTAGGGGAACGTTTCAACTTGGAGTAGTGATTCATTCAGGTGAATGCACAGTGCTTCAGGACAGCTTGGACAGCGCTGGAAGTGTCAGGTAGAGGATAGTTTGCAATGTCAGGTGCAGGTCTGTATAAAAAGAATATGGCAGATAGGGAGAGGAGTTACAAGGAGCATGAGAGCTAAAAAAGGAGCTGGCTCTAATACCATGTCAGGCCAGGCAGTAACTCCATTAGGCAGAAAAATGATTTGTGTATTATTCCATTAGGTAAGTCTTTGTTATACACAATAGGGAGTGACTGTTTAGTTCATCTCTCAATGACTGTTCACATTCCTAATTTAATTATTTACATAAATTCCCCCAATCATGAAGATTAGGTGTCAACACAACAAAACCCAAAAACTGGCCTTTTTTCATTCAAAATCGAAATACATAGAAACATTGAAAATTCCAAAATACCAGACTTCAAATTTCATGAAATCAGGTCTATAAATCCATCGGGTTTGACCCTTTATTGTTGTCGCTATTGTTGATGTCAATGGCCTTGTATATCAGGGGATAACCGATTACTGATTGCTGACACACAAATTCGTTGATCGCCGATATGTCGATTAGATCTAGACTGTTTATCTGTTCCTTGATCGGACGGTCCAAATTGCATCGCATGTTGCTCTCGCATCACCCATTGGTATTTGGGATCACCGATCTCCCAACCACCAATTTAATCTTGGTCATTCATCTATTTTCCAATCCAACGTTGGAGATCTTGTGTTGTTGATCGCTATCACATATTGCATTCACTGTGGCCCGGGGGTTCCTCATTTGTCATACGCTGATGTCGATCGACGATCAGCCGATCAATCCGATACTCGATATTGCAATCAAAAGTCAGCTCTGCCTGGGTCCTGATATCGTGTGCCTGCCTTCCTCCAACCCGATATATCAAAGATCACCGATTGGGGGTTTTAAAGGCTTGTCCTTAAGTGTGCCCTTTGGACTCCTTCGATTGCAATTTTCCTCACAAGGATTTTAGACCCATTTTTAGAGGAAATGCCTCCTTTGTCAAAGGAACCAAGGAAAACTCTTTTCGTGATAACTTCATCATCTGGACTCAGATTGGAGTGTTGTTCACACCATTGGTATCAGGACGACAAGATCTACATTTTGGTCTTGGGTTGACATCATTCTAAACACTTTTATATTCTAGCGTTCATAAACCCTCTTTGTCCTGTGTGTCTTTCTAGAGCCACCTAGATCAATCCTACCCATTGAGGAGCTTTTGGTCCTCCAAAAGCATGAAAAATGATCTGCAACTCTTTTTGCACCCTACCTATATCACAATCGTCCTGAAAAGGTCTCGCTTCCATCTTCTTCACCTTTGTTCTTTTGAGCCTTAAGTGACAAACCGACACCTGCTACCTCTACATCCTGTAGTACATTGTTTTGAAAATTACATGCTTGAGTGACATGACCAACTAATGACCCAAAACGTTCCATACTTTTCACAAGTTTATAACACATATTCGGTGGTCAATTTTACAACAAGATGGACATAATAACCCAGCTATGACAACAAGGCTAGCCTATCATGGTTGCTTCAACAAGTGATGGAAAACACATCATCACTGCAACACATGATTTACATACATAAGGCCAAACACTATTGTTTTGACAAGTGATGGAAACACAACATCACTTTTAAAGTGTAAAATATGACTCAAAACATGACCAAACATCATTGTTGCTGACCAAGTGATGGAAACACATCATCACGTTTACATTTTAAAATGCAACAAATGATTTACAATGGAATGACCATGAAACGACAATATGTATAGAAACCATTTTTCACTTATGAATGTGAATGGGTCACCTCCTTGTGGTGGTTTTTCTTGTCAACCAACTGCTTTACCTAGTACATGCACCGATGCTTTGTTTTTAAGGCACTACTCTAGATGAAGCCTCCAACAAGTGGCTCTTTGATGGCCATTTTTATCGCAATGAATGCAGTAGGTTTTCTTCCTCCATATCTGCTTAGCTTGTTTCCTTTCATGCTGTTGAGAGGGTCTTTCACACCTCATGAGTGATTCCATTCTTTTCCAATACTTAGAAAAGGTATGGTTATTTAATCCACAAAAGGTGCATGTGTTTCGATGTCTTGATTTATGTTCATTATTAACAACATGATCATAATCGAAATGAATACTCAAAGATCGAAAATGGTTATACCTTCCCTTGTTGTCCATGATGTCAGTATGGCGATGAGAGATTTCCTTAGCTCTCTCCTTGCAATGGAAACTGCGTTGGATGATGGGGACGTGCTCCCATCATTTTATTTCCTCGACGATGTCTCTGATGAATCTAACACCTTAGAGCACTCTCCTTTTGTGTACCTCGAGCTTGAAAAACGATGTTCGTGCACAAACTCCAAAGGTTGAGTTATGCCTTGGTTATTAACACCAAGTTCTTCTTTCTCCTCATGCCTCATTCTTGTAAGGAGCCTCATGTTTGTCCCTATAGTTTGGATTTCCAAATCTCCAATAGAAATCATACTATGAGAAGATGAAACCGAAAGGAAATCAACTTCTTTTACCTCCTCTTTTGATTTGGAAAGATTTTATGAGGGTTTCTCATCATCCATTGTTGGTGGTTCATTTGCTGTCTTAGCGCATTTACAAGTTCTTTCTTAACATACCCAAGTCCTTCCTGATGGGGTAATTCCTCTACTTTGATGGGATTGAAAATACCTTGCCCATTAATTCCCAAGCCTTTCCCTTCATACCCCATTTTCTTGAACAATTTGGAGCCAATTCTTGTGGTATGATTTTCAAAAATAGTGAAATCGTCATCAGGAAACATACATGAAGATGGAGAACTACATTTTACCTCACATGGGTCTCGCTGTAGCTTTTCCAAGGAATTTTCCTTTGCTTGTAGCTGTCATAGCAAACTTTGTTTCTCCTCTTTCTCTTCATGTAGACGCATCTTCAATTCATCGTTCTCTGTTTGAAGATTATGTTTGTTTTACTTCAGTTCTTCCATGGCCTCTTCTGTGGCTTGCAACTAAAGCTAAAAATGCTCATATTCCTATGTGTCTTTCTGTAGATTTTCATACACGATTTTCACTCTCTTGGAAACGTTGAACATGGTCTTGTACATCGCTCATTCATCCTATGTCATTGTTCACAATACAATTAACATCAATGCAAATACTGCTCTGATACCACTTGATCCAGGTTCGGGCATGATGAAGGACCCTTCCAAGACCTTTTACTTTCATGATGTGTTAAATTGCATTTTAAAATAACATTAATGAATACATCTACATGCGAAAAAGAAGAGGAACAAGACAATCATCATCACATAAAAACATAAGTGTTGATAATGGAGTTCATCCAGGAGGGACTACGTCTCTGGGCACCGGTGTCAAGATGGTGTAGGCCGCTGCATTAAGTGATGTCAGTAGAGGTGATTTTCACAAGAGTTGATGTCATGATCATACGAGGAAAAATTACCTCACGCAGGAGTGGCTCTAAGAGATATTCTACTACTATAATTCTCAATCAAAAGACTCCTATTAGTATGACACAAAAATAATCATGATGAACATCCCACCAAAATGGCATAAAATGGAATTCAAAAAACAAAACATGCATGATGACAACAAGAGTATCCCAACAACATACAACATGGCATCTCAAAAAACATAACATGATGAGTTATGACAGCAAGTACATCACATAGAAGATTAGAATCAAACCAACCAAGGAATCATGGCAACATGTAAGAAGCAAGATCCTGCATCAATATCAATCAAGGATCCGTGCAACATAATGTATAAAGAAAGAGTACATGAAAACATCATATACCTCTCAATAAAGGGCCATCTAAAGCTTGACATTCTATCCTTAGCAAAAACAATCCATAGTGAATAACGTTGTTCACATTGTCGATGCACAGGCAAGGCCCATTACCAATCTGGACTTTGGCTCCCCTTGCATCGATAGTTTTCTAGCTTGTCACAATCTGGGCATCTAAAACAGAAGCTGTCAAAGTGCTGAAGCTTGTTGAAGCATCAATTGCACAACATCGATCGCAAGAAGAAGACTACTCGGGACTCTCTGCAATGCAGCTCTCTCACTATCTGCCTTTTTAGCACGCTGGCTATGTCGTTGCAGTTCTGCGGCTCTGCCTGATCCTCTGGTTCTTTGGCTCACCTTCTCGCGCTGCCTCGATCAAGCTCTATGGCTCTGCAACTCTGCTGCGCTCTGGCTTTCAAGCTCTCTAGCTTTCAAGCTTCTTTGAGTGGCTCACAGCACTGTCTAGCTATCTCTGTCTTTGCCTGGCCCTCTTGTTCTGTGGTTCTCCATCAGGCACAACCTCCTCATTGGCTCTCTAGCACTCAAGCTCTCAGGCACTCTCTAGCATAGGCTCTCGGGCTCTCTAGCACAGGCTCTCAGGCTCTCTAGCCTGATCTCTTAGCATTCATCATGTTTTATAACACGTTTTTGTGATAGCGCTGCTTAAAACGTGGAGTCTGTTGGTTTAGAATAGAATCCATTTGAACGAAAGGTTTAGTTGGTGCAAAAAAACCCCAAAACTGGCCTTTTTCATTCAAAATCAAAATACACAAAAACATTGAAAAATCTGAAAAGACGGACTTCAAATTTCATGAAATTGGGTCTATAAATCCATTGGGTCCAGCCCTTTATCGTTGTCGCTATTATTGATGTAAATGGCACTGTATATTAGGGATCATCAATCACCGATCACTGACACGCCGATCTGTCGATTTTTGATATGCCGATTAGATTTGGATTGTTGATTTTTTCCATGACTAGACATTCCAGATTGCATCTCATGTTGCTATCGCATCGCCCCTTCGTATCTGGGATCACTGATTTAATCCTGGCCATTAATCTGTTTTCTGATCCAATGGCGTAGATCACAGATCACTGATCACTATCGTATATTGCATTCATTGTGGCTTGGGGGTTCTTCCCTTGTCATACGCTGATGCTGATTGCTGATCGACTGATCTTTTTGATTGCCAATATTGAAATCACAAGTTGGCTCTACCCGGGTCCCGATATCGCATTCTTGCCTTCCTCCGAAACGATATATCGGAGATCTCTGATCGGGGGTTCTAAAGGCCCGGCCTTAATTCTGCCCTTTGGACTCCTTCATTTGCAATTTGCCTCATAAGTATTTTAGACCCATTTTTAGAGGAAATGCCTCCTTTTTCAAAGGAACCAAGGCAAACTCCTTTCGTGATAACTTCATCATCCAGACTTGGATTGGGGTGTCGTTCGCACTGTTAGAATCAAGACGAGGAGGTCTACTTCTGGTCCTTGGTCGACATCATTTTTAACACTTTTATTTTCGAGCATTCATAAATCCTCTTTGTCCTTTGTGTCATTCTGGAGCCACCTGGATCATTTTTCTTGCATTAATCTGGTGTTCAATATATTGATTAACATTTCTTTTCTTTTTCTTGCATTGTTTGTTGTTCAATCTATTGAACATCACTTCTTTTCCTTTTGCGTGATTTCTCTTAGCTTGTCTCAACCCCATTTTTCTTTTATTCTTCATTTTGTTTTCTTTTCATGGAATGAAGTACAATTCAATCAATTTAACAACACTTTTGCATGTTTTATTTTGTTGTTAAAACGTTTGAACGATTGTTGTCAATCGCTCGAACAACAGTTTTTGTGTTTTTGTAGGAATAACTGCGATTTCTCTTTACTGTTTCATCACCAGTCATTTTGTCATTTTTCTTTCTCTTTTATGTTTTGAATAAAAAAACCATCTGGTTGGATTTGTGCCTAAGATAAAGAAAAATAGTAATATTAATACCATTATGACTTATAAACCTTTTGATGGTCATCTATATTCCGAAGTTCACATGGTGCACCTATATAATGATTGGTTGAATATCTTCTCTTTGGACACATCATAAAATGATTTATTATTCTAATACCATGCTAGTTTATCTTTTACACTTTCAAAAGGATAAATCCCTTTGATATGATGATATGGGGGGGAAACCATAACTTTCATTAGTTTTTTTTTTACTTCTTATGCCATCCCTAACTCTTAAGGAGTAAATGAGCCTCCCTCTCTTTACAATAAAAGCATTAACATATAAAAATATGAAAATTTAACAAGCATTGTTTTAAAGAGGATAGGGGGTGTCATCACGAGCTAGCTTACCATGGTCATAAGGGTGTAACAGGCGACATTCCATTATGGCCACCACACCAAGGTAACGACCTTCCTGATGGTTAAAACCGTCAGAAGGACAGGGCGTATTATCACGAGCCAGCCTGATCACTTCGTTATATCCTAGTGAATGGCACTATGATTCTCTGGTTACCATGCCAGCATAGTGGTCTCTTTATAGCAATAAGAAAAAAAACAAAAAACCATCTGAATACTAAATGGAGGACTCCGACTCATTTTTGGGGTTAAAAAGAAACCCTGTCGAGGCTATGAACACCTGCTGGTAGCAGTGGCTCTACTTGTGGTATTGAAGTACTATGTTACACTGTCAAATACTCTCTATCCTATTACCCACTATGGATTCATTTCTAAAGGAGAATTTACCATTTGAACAACATTTATAATTCAATTAGCCATCATGCATGGTAAACTATATCTTTATACGCATTATATCATTATTGTCCAATCACTCTACTACCAGTCATTAACATTTATCGTCGATCATGCTTTAGTCATATTTTTCCACCTAAGGTAAATATCTATTTACATAATGATCTAAATCAATATTTTATTTTATGGACATTTCACATATTTTGACTTGTACTACTCTGATTGCTTTAGCTATATTTACCCCATTTTTATTGATTTTCCTACTGCACTTATGAATCCTCAATGTCCTTTCCCTTTTTCCTATGGTTTATTATCATGGACGCCCCTTTTGTATTTGAGGGGGGAAGATATGCATTATGGAATAGTATGTTTAATAATTACCAAACTCTGCCATAACTTGTTGATTTGACAAAATATTATTATTGCATCTCTACAAAAGGTTTTTTTGATTGAAATTTTTGCATGCGGCTTATCTGTTGCTTTTCAAAACTAAAACTATGGATTCAAGAAAATTGCATACAAATTAGTGAATTTTTTATAGGAGAACAACAAGTATTGGGGGCAACTCTATTTGCAGCAAGTCCACACTATTGCAACTAACAGAAGAGGCTCGAGCAACTCGCAGATAGGATTTGCTTGCATGGCTTCCACCTTTTGCATCGCTTTCAACATCATCTCAACCGACATCAGCTTCAACAAATACTAGTCCATACATGTCATTCCACATTTTTTTGGAGGTAAAATAGCATAAGTTTCTGATTTATTAAAAGTTTAGGAGAATTTTATGAAAATCCATTGAGCATTATTTATCATCGTTCATTCCACATCTTTACCATTTCCTATTTTTCAGAGACATAGAAGCTTTCAATTTGCGGGAGTGTTAATTTTATTCATTTATTTATTATGACCATGCCATCATCCATCGATCTCCTTATTCATTCTCAAAAACTTTCTTATTCCATGTTGTTTTACACCAAGCATAGATTTCAACCACAATTGTAGCAACCACCACAATTTGTTTTCTAGTATTGCATGAGGGCATGCTAATTCTCTAGTTTGGGGGAACAATTGCTACACATGATGGATGTTTTCTACTTTTTTTTCTCATTTAAGGAATACAATTTCATTTTTATATAGTGCAGAAATTGATTTGTGCATACCTATAAAACTATGAAATGAATTCTTGTGATTTTTGGACGGTAAAGAGGTATCATTAAAATAAAAAAACCCATAAAATTTCAAGTTATATTAGTTTGTAAAATTTTAGAAATCACGCACTATCACCTACAAGCACTTTTCTTATATCTCATGCTTTGTGCATCAAAACGATATGTTTTCTGGATTATAGAAGCATTAATATAGTCGACATCTTCTTGCCAAATTTCAGCAAAATCTGGTCTGTAGTTTTTGAGAAAATGGTTAATGAAATTTGTCGCTACTTATATCATATTTTCTTGCAGCTTCATATACATATGGTTGAAATTCAATGTGAAAATTATTACGCCTTCATCAATCTTGCTAAAATTGAGTATTCATTATTTGAAAAAGAACTCATTTGTTCCATCAGTTTCATGACTTGGGATGAACATTTCTTATAGCTTGGTTAATACAGAGGCTTTGGGGTTGCATGAGGACATGCAACATATTCAGATTGGGGGTAATTTTGGGCCGCTAATTTGTCATTATTATTATGATCACTTTTGATGCCTATTTCACCCATTTCTACCATTCTTTATCACATCATTTATCATAATTTATCATACAATTCCATTTTATAATTATTTATGCTCTTATAGATAAATATTATTTTTCTCATTTATTTTTAATAAATTGATAATTATTATGCATGATTTTATCAATGATGGTTTATTAATGGATTTGTTGTAACATCACTCATGATTTTAGCCTCCAAAATATTTTCCAAATTGCAAATTTGATCTCCAACTCACAATTAAATATTCCAACTGAGATGGAATAAGAAGTGATGATTTTGTATTGGACATTTCAGACAAATGAAGGAGAATCTGGAAAATCCGAAACATGGGTTTTGTCCAGAATGGACCAAACTAGTTTTGTGGTGAAAAATTTTCGAAAATTTGATCTGTATTAAGAGAAATGAGAGGTTCTTCAAAAACTATTTTCTCAGATTTTTTGTTGCGGTTTGTCAAATTCTTCCAGTTGCAATACGACATTCGACTTGTTCCTACTAAAAATATCTTTCAAATATGATCTTGCTGATCAATTTGTTTTGTATAATCCAAATTTGTAATGGATATCATTTTGTAATTAGCTTTGTTGTAACTAGCCTTTGCTCTCTGTATATTTAAATTAAAACAGAGATCAAAGGAAGGGAGGGTAAGATGGGGGAGAATAGAGAGGAGGAAATTTCTCGCCTTTTTAATTCAATTGTATTTTTAATATACAAAGCGTGATTTTGAAGGACACATCATGTTGTAACTACATTTCGATCTAATGTATAATACATAATTCATGTTGTTGTTCATTCGTGATATTCTGAAGTAGTTAAGCAGTATTCGCTGGTGGCTTGGTCCCAGTCACTCGTGGATTTCACTGCTATTCCCTATGTTATATTTTTACTTTTCTTTTATTGCAAGTTTGATTATTCTATCATATAGCTTTATGATTGATTTACTTTCATCAGTGTGGAGTTTGTGTATACATTTTATAATTCTTAATTTTGTCAATTAATTTCATTTATTTATGTCGTGGATTAAATTAATTATTTCTTGTTAATTGAAAGACAGAGTGTTATTGATTAGATTAGATGCTTTATTTCTATGGAGTAGTTTAGATTCAGCTGAAAGAGCTCTGTTATTGCTACGATGCACTCGGCTGATGTAATTGTAATTAGAATCTCTTGATTAAGATTGAATTTGGTTTAGATTAAGATTTAGTTTTGATGCTTGAATAGGTTAATTTCCTTGAACTTACAAGCTTGAGATTTATGGTTTGGTCCATTTACTCTTGTATTGAAATTGATAAGTTATCTTAAATCATTACTCTCTATAGGTATAATGATTTCCATCACTTGCACATATTGTGTACACTTTTAAAAAAAATACTTGCCTAGGTTGATAATTAATGTGAGGCAATTAGGAGTTCTAAAAGACACCTTATGTGCACCCAAAACTTTTCTTTCGCAAAATCCTTCTGTGTTTCTTTCTTCTTATATTTCACTATGGTTGTCGTAGTTGAACCTTCGACAACCTTACTTATTCCCACACCTACGTTATATGGGATGAGACAGTTGCTCGGTCATTTACTGACAACCCCCATAATGTCATATTTGGTGACCAAGTATGGCAACTTATTTCATGTGCCCATGGCATCTTTCTTCGTACACATAGATAGGTTGTGAAAACATGCCTTGAAATAAAAAATGTTAGCATATTACACATGCAATCTTGGTGATAACTATGGCTGTTGGTTAATCACCATTCTCAACTCAGATTCAAACAGGACCTAAAATATCTTTGTTTCCATGACGTGCTTAGGGTCCTTAATTTCCCACAACATGGCAAATTGCATGGCCTCGTATAGGTCTAGATCATGCTGCGGGAACTAGTTTTCCTCGGTTGTTCTCCATGAAACCAGTGCGATTGAAAAAAGTAACCACACGTAGGGGAGTTCCTTATCTTCATTGTAGGCTTCTCGAAAATCCTCCAAGAACTCATGTCACATATACTGAATCCAATTATATTTGACTCCTTTGGTGCACTGCACATCCACATATACTATGGGCATCAGCACTTCATCAGCGCGACACTTCCTCATGATCTTCGTGGACAAGGTTTGTGTGTAAAACTACACAAAACTATCTAATATGGAGCTAATAACATATTCGCATGACTTCTTCACCATCTTGAACTCTCTCTTCATCTGGTCTACGAACTTCTTCCCCTGCAATTTCTCCACAAAAGCATTTGCAAGGTCTACCCCTTAATAAGGCAGCAATGTTATTTAGTGACTTAGCATATCAGTAATTGGAATGGGTCGTCCCAACCAAAGGCAACCATTGTGAACTAACATCAATAACTGACACACACAATTATTGTTAATGGTCTTGCGGCTAAAATTTCACACCCATAACATGTTTAGTAGCCCCATGTGCTTAACTCTAACTACGCACTTCATTGGCTCGATCCATTCAACATCTGATTCCTCATAGTATACTTTATTTAGGTATTTTCTCGGTTCCAACTATGGGAACTTTGCATGATCACCCAGGTCCCAATCCTCCATTTTTAGAAACGGTAATTGGGCTAGCATATTTCCCTCAAAATGTACGTTCTCTGATAGAAATGGTGTGGAGACATGGAACTTTTACGAATCCGGGTCTTTAGAAACATTGGCTATGGATTTCCTAGCAGGTACAAAAGGCGATAGCCGAGTAATCGGCACAGATTCATCTGCATCAATTTCTTTGATCTCCATAGTTAACTGCTCCTCATCTAAGTCCAAGGATTCTGTTGGATATTTGGTCTTATCCATCTTACCCTTCTATTTGATCTCTATGGTATTATTGCACGACAATTGCCACACCAATGCTTGTTGGGACTTCTTTTGCATCTTTTCTCCTACCACAGAGGTAGTTGGTTTAGGCCTCGGTGACCTAGGAGTTGTGGTAGGTGTGGGTTCCATTGGGTTGGGTCGGGTTGCAGTCATTCTCTCCCAAAATATATCGCACTACCACTCAGGTAAAGTCACCTCCCACCAAAATTCTTACTGTGAAAACGTCTCTCGAATTTCTTTCCAATCCCCTTGAGACATGCAACAAGTATCTTGGTGCAAACTAAAGCACAAAAATTCAAGGAAATTTCTTAGGAAGAAAAGTGTTTGAATGTGGAGTTTGATGTTTTATTTATAGTGAATTTTGAATTCAAATCCATCTATTCCCTCCATATCTCCATCACTAATGCACTTTTGGTGGCAGATTTCCAAAGATATGCATCTTAAATTCTTTACCCCACTCCCTTTAACGGAAAAATATTCATCCAATGATCTACAGTGCTTCAAATGTTCACCTTTTGGCCAAGCTATGCAGGCCCCACCATGCTAGCATAGCTCTATCATTACAGCTCTCCTCTGTGCCTTCCTTGCAATTGTCATGCACCCCTTTTGCTTCACCAAATTGTCCTTCTGGGAGCACAGTTTATAGTCTTGTACTTCCTTGCAACTCTACCTAAAGTATTAATATTGTCCTGCTTCCATATAGTCATTGCGCAGGGGTGGGATCACTGTTGTACAAATTTAGCTGGTAGCCTGGCTCCCATTGACTTTCCCTCTAAATAGCTCATCGTTCATTTTTGCAAGCTGAATTGCACCTACATCTGTAATCTCCTTGATGATGTATGGCCCGAGCCAATGCATCAGAAAATTTCCTAGAAATTTCATGAACTTACTATCATATAGCAATACTAAATATCGAATTTTAAAGGTACACTACTTAATGTTATGATCATGCCACACCTTTTCGTGATCCTTCTTCACCTGCTAATGAAAACCTTTCAAGAAGTGATCTTCTTCTAACTCAACTATCTGCGTGAGGCGTTCCTCCATAGTATCCTAATCTGCCATTTTTGTGACTATAGTAATCCGCAAAATGGGCAGAATATATTCCATCAAAATTACCTCCTCTTGTCCATAAACCAACCTAAATGTTGTATGTCCAGTCAACTTCTTATAGGTAGTTCTATATGCCCAAAGAACTGTTGGTATGCACACATCCCAATTGTTCCTATTTTCATTGCAAATCTTCATCAAAGCACATTCAAAAATTTTATTAAAGGCTTCCATAGTACCATTTTCTTGAGGATGATATGGAGTGCTTTTATGATGATACATCTGGAATTCTTCAAGCGGGGAAGTAATTGTTTCATTTAGGAAGCGTGAACCCCTTTTGCTCATCAAAATCCCAGGATAGCCAAACCGAGACAAAATATATTCAAATATGAACTTCAGAATTGTAGCTACGCTACAATCCTTCACGAGCTGCACCTCAACCCATCTGCTCAAGTACTCATTTGTTGTAATTATGTATCATGCTCTTATCTTCTTTCATAGTGGTTGAATCGATCCCATGAAGTCTATTGCCTAGTTATCAAATGCTTGTAATGATACTTGTAGGTTTAGAGAAAACTCATCTGTTGATGACGACCTCCCCATCCTCTGACATAAATCACATGCCCTACAATATTCCTTGGAATCCTTGTAGAAATTTGGCCAACATAGCCCCACTCATAGGATATTTTGTACAGTTTCTCTTCCAGCATAATTCCCTCTAGAAACTCCTCCATGTGCTTTCGTGAGGATACATTTTCTTTCATAATTTGGTACATATCTACGCAGAACTTTATCCAATCCCATTTTATATAAGTTCCCTGCAATGAAAAAAAAATCCATAGCCCTGACCACCAATTCATTTTTCTGTTGCACCATATACCCTTCGGGAGCTGTACCCGTAGACAAAAATTGGATGATATCTGCGACGCACACAACAAAGAGATTCACATCAAGCATCCCTTCATCAATACTTGTAGGTTCTTCACCATTCTCAATCCGATACAGGTGATCTGGTCCAACATTCAATCTCCCTAGCTTCACAACTACTTCAAAGGCATACTCTTGAAATAACAACAACCACCTACAAATTCACTCCCCCGAAACACATGATTTTTGACCATGTATTTCAAATCAAAATGATCTGTGCACATTTTGAAGTGTGCACCAATAGATAATGCCTAAATTTTTGGACCACATATCCCATCACTAATCCTTTGCGCTCCATGGTCAAATAATTCTTCTCCGCCTTAGACAACTTCCTGCTGACAAATGCAATTGGATGGTCGATATCACCAATGCCTGGTTCAGTTAACACTGCTCCTAACGCTATGCAGGATGCATCTACATGTGCATGGAACTCTTTCTTTTAATTGGGGAACACCATAATAGGTGATGTGACCATCTTGTCCTTCAAGACATCCAACCTTTTTTGGCAATCACCGTCCCAACAAAATGTTGCACCCTTCTTCAGTGATTTTTCCATGGGAATAGTGATTTGCGCATATGCCTTGATGAATTTCCTATAGTATCCTATGTGGCCTAATGTCGCGTGAAACTTTTTTAGATTCCTCAGAGGATCCAAATTGATAATTACTATAATTTTGGAACGGTCCACCATCAAACCTTTCTTGCAAACTATGTTTCCCAAGAGTATCCCGTAAGGTACACAGAGTATGCACTTCTTTAGGTTAAAGGATAGTATCCAGCATTAGATGAAGACTTGAAACGTATATTTTCAATAACCCAAACACTAGACAGTAATCAAAGTAAACCTTTAAAAACATATGAATAAATTCCTTAAAAACAATGACTACCACCCTAGAAAAGATTGCAGGGGCATTCTTAAGTCTAAAAGGCATAACAGTATACTGAAAAAAGCCCCATTCTATGGTGAAGGTAGTCTTACTTTGATCTTCTGGTGCAATATTGATATGATGATACGCTGAGAACCCATATGTAAAAGAGTAGGCTTCTTGACCACCAATGTTCTCCAATACCTCATCTATGAATGGTGTAGTGAATGGATAATATACAAAAGCATCATTTAATTTCCTTAGATCTACGTAGATCCAGATTTCTCATCTCATCTTCTTCTCCTAAACCACCATAGGAATAACCTAGTTCGATTCTTCTACAAGCTCAATGATTCGAGCTGCAAGCATCTTATCTAATTCTTTGTGCACTTTTTCTTTGTGCTTAGGATTCAATTGGTAAGGGTGTTGCTTTACCGACTTCACATCTGGATTCAGATTGATCTTCATAATGCCCAGATCACCTACTATCTACTTCAGATCAGAGAACTTAGTTGGAAACAAGTCCTAATATTCCAATAATAGCTCCACAACATTGTCAACTCTATCCTCATCCTAGTAGTCACCTATATTTTCGAACTTCTGCTATGCATTTGACCCAATGTTTACATGCTTGTTTTCAATGGCCTTGAGATGTCAGGAACTTCTACTTTCGGACCTGGTACTTCACGCTATCCCTCTCACTCAATAATACTGATATTTCTGGGACCTTCCTCGCCTTCTTCAATGACCAGATTTTAGAATTCCAGAGCATGGTGCAGCTGCATACTCCAATCTGGTTGTACCCATGTGGCAAGTTCTTCTGGCATCCTAAATATTGTATCCTTAATCTCCTGTAATGCTTCATCAATACATTCAAACCGATCATCAAAGCTCAAAGCTAACAGAAAACTTTCCTTCAAAACATCCCACTCCACAGTTCCATGTTGCAACTCAGTTTCTAGATACCAATTCAGCGAGATAGTATCCCAATTGAGGCAAAATATGTGAACCCATTCAGGTTGTGGTTCCTCTCCCCATGCTCTCGTCCAATGAGCCATATGCTTGCCTGGATCATCCTTCCCTATATATTTTTTAGTCATGCGAGTATTGGCATACCCAAATTGCAACTTCATCATCATATAATATTCATTCCACTCTAGAATGTTTTTTTTGTATGTACCCCACCATTTGGCAAGCATAGCTCTTAGCAAGATGTCTAATTCCTAGAACCGATGTTCCTCTGGTACATCCCTTTCAAATTTATCCAGAAATAAATTTACATCTTCTAAACCATCATAATATGGTAATTTGTGTACCTCAGGGGATATATATTGGAGTGACTTAGTAAGCATGCTGCATCACAACATCGATACCTCGTGCAATCTATTCTGCCAATGCTCAGGATCCTCTTCAGAATATGAATTGTTGGAGTTGTCCTTCTCCCAAGTAATTCACCCATCCACTATAGGGTTGATCCAATCCTCATCCATCACAATAAGCTTATTGATTTGGTCAATATCATCCTCCTCATAGTAATCTCAGACTGTTTTAGTATACCATGCACCCTCAACTGGATCCAAAGGAACAATCACTCACAGTTCCCTATTCTCAAATGTCATGTTGTGCTTCTTCAAGCTAACAACTATATTCATATCAAACACCCAATCAATTCCAAGCAACACTGGGAAGGTATTACTTTCATCCACTATTTCAATCACTTCAAAATCAACTATAGAGCATGCTCCTTCAATATCCATAGTCACTCCCTATAACTGCCCCATCAAAATAGTCTTTTTCTACTTTGCCATTCATAGTTGAATTGGGGACCACTATAGCGCTGGCTTTCCCATTCTTTCCCAGGTTTTTTTAGGGAAGACACTCACATCATATCCCAAATCTAGGATCACCTTATCCATTTTGAACTCTCTGATCTGTGCAACCAATATCATCTCTTACCCAATTATTTCCTCACCCTTATGCACTTTTTGCATAGCCCGCTACTCAGGAAGTGGCTTACCCTTGCCATCGCAGTTGACTATTAATTATTGTAGTCCTTCTCCTACTTCTTGGTCCATTAAGAGATTCATGCAGGTTTGTAAGAAATATGTTAACAATGAAGGATTTGTTTCCTATGCATTGTTGACCTCTTCAAGCTTCTCCATTCATGTGCCCTGAGTTTTTGACAAGGACACTCCTGAGTCCAGAAATCTCTTTTTCGTCTCCATAAAGTTTCCTTTTCCTTATTTATATCAAATCCAACTTCCTTGTGAGTAGAATTGTGCACCTGTATACTTTCTTCTAGTTCCTTCCCTTTATCCTCCCTGATAACAATATTGCTTCATGTAACAATATTAACACTAGGCCCATCTTCACGTGGTTCAGATCTCATCATCTGGATGTTCTGAGTAGGTTTTTGGGTACGGGTCTTCTTTTCCTTAATTTTTGGTATGAGAATAGGACAATATTCTATAACATGATCAAATTGTCTACAATATTAACAAGAGGGATGCATCAAGTTCTGACAATTGCGTGCAAAGTCACATGGTTCTCCACAATTGTAACAAATGATCTGGCCACAACCTCTTCTAGCTCCTCCCCTTCGTCCCCCTCCTCGTCCTTGGAATCCCCCAGGTGCTGCAGTTGTGGCTTGATCTTGCTGAGGATGTGCCTCCATTTTTATTCTATATGTTGGGGTTATGCCTATCATTAATTCATAACTTCAGAAATTGCGCTCATCAAGACCTACAAACTTACGAAAAATTCAAAATAGTTGTTGGGGATTCTGCAAAAACTTCTGTGACAAGAGGAAATTGTTTGTCATATTGTTTCCTGTGATCTAGATGATAGCGCACCATTTCACTACACCAATGCTCGTCCCAACGGTATTTTATGGCTTTAGGGGGTCAAGACCTCCCCTAACTAAATAATTTTGATACACTGTGCAAGGTTCCTTTTTGCGACCTTGGATTTTGCATTTTAAACACCATACTTCCACAAGGGTCTCATTCTATACTTTGTTTCCCTTTTTGATACTTGCAACTCCATATGCAGGCTAGCTAATTGCAATTGAATATGTTGCACTCCCATATTCATATCCTAAATATGTGAGGCTTCCAATTTCATAGAGACCTCCACCACCTTATCCTGCGTTCCAATCTTCTGTTGTACCAATGGAAATCTCGAATGAGGTAATAATGAAGCAATATGGCAATCCTTGTGTTGTTCATCTGTGATTTGCAGATTAGCCTATTGCAAAGAGCATTTCAGTATTTGATCAGAATCCCATGCAGATTCATTTTCCATCTACTAGATTTGTTTTACCTCTACATACTAGGCTTGTGACTTAGGCTTCTTGAATTCATTATTTAGTGCGTCTTTCATATCTTTTAACGTCACAGCTGGATGAGGCATGTTATACTTTATATACCAACTTAGTGCCTTATCTTGCAATGTTGTGACCAACTACTATTTCTTCATACATTATTTTTTATCTACTATGAGTTCCACATAGCATCTGCTACAAACCATAATTGTTCAAGATCTTCAGTCCCCAGAACCTTGAATATAGGAATCTTCATAGTGTTTGACATACTAAATAGCAGAGGTGGAGGTGGAGGTGGAGGTGTAGGCATAGGTGTTTGAGGTGGGGGTGATGGTGGAGGTGGAGTGGATGGATGTGGTATTCTTATAATACCCTGATTTACCGTCAGCGGTGCAACTTGAGGCTTTTTCAAACTACTACTTTCTTCGTCACTATGAGACGCTCCCAACAAAGGACTGTACTCAACACCTGAATCTAGATATTTTCTGAATGGCTTCCCACTTCGTGTAGCTCTCGTCAAGTCTTGTCCAAACATAAATTCAATGACATAACCCATTTCGCAAAAAGTAGCATTTTAATCAAATTTTTGAGGGACTTCAAATACTTACCTCTTGGTCCTTTGAAAAACTGATGTTTAACTGCACTACAATTGAAAGATGTCTTAATCGCGAACTCAGTAATGAATCTGCCCAAAGTACTATCAATCTAATAATTGAAAACCCTCATGAATTTTTTTGTCTCTCAACAATGGAACCATTTGTTGGTCTCAGGGGGCTTAGACCTAGGTTCAGAGTTAGTTGCGCAAACAAACAAAACCCTACCATACTTACCCTTTCGGCAACAACTCGCGTAGCACCTATTGCAGTCTCACCCGCAGTAGTATTAGGGGATCCTAGAACTAGGTTTCTGCATCCAAAGGACTATGTGATGTGTTTTTGTTACTTTTAGGGATTTATTTCAATCTTTGTGAACCCTAACCCTTAAAACTTAGAAATTACAGTAACAAACAGTTAAAAAATTCAAAACCTACACCGATTGCACTAAACATTCATAACATCATGTAAAATAAGTACTTTTTATGGTAAATTGTAGTAAACAGAGTGAACATATAGTAATTTAGAAAGTAAACAATAACATAGAGATAGTAATCTCTTCCAACCCTGCACACACAGCTGCAGGGACCTGTGCACTCAACTGCGAACTTACCAAGGTTTTCATGCACACAACAATGGGAGCCTTCCCCTTCACCTAAGTACAGAAAAAATCTTCTATCTCTTACTTAGATCATTCACAATAGATAGATAACTCTCATGACTCTTTATGAATTCTTTTTATATCATTCTATCTTACAATACCATGGTTCGCAAACCATGGGCGGGTCACAAAACAACTTATTCTTAACAAGCTAAAGGGCTTTGACCTCCCTAAAGCCCCTTTTGACTCCTAACAACCTACGCGCTCCGCTCCTAAAAATGCGGAGAATTTACAATATTATAAAAACTTTTACAAAATTTAACCCCAGTGGACCTTGTCCCAACAGCTTTGCTATGAGAATGGGAGCATTTCCCCTTGTGCCCTTTGCTTATGGAATAAGAAGATTGGTCCTTAGTTAATTGGATCCTGAAGAAATGAGAAGAACCTGAGTGGTATGATACTCACTCTCTGTAGAAAAAGTACAATCAACAAAAGGTGGAATCAATTCAACCATTTTCTAAACCAATGGTTGGTCAAGAATGGAATCATGGGATTCATGTGTAGAGAGAGTGGAATTGATTGGATTCTTATTATGATCAATCACTTCATCAATTAAGTGAGAATTAGGAGAAATATTTCTATAACCATTCAGAAGAAAAGGCTAAGAAGTTGTAAGGTTTTCCAAAACTTTTGAGGCTTCATCCATATAAGGACAAAGGTGAATATGATGATTCCCTTCACATAACCTATGGGGAAACTTGACTTTACCCTTTCTCTCATGGACCTTACTATAACAAGTTAATGGTTTATCATCAACGTGATCTCTAGAAGATGATAACAAGGGATTATGACAAGGGCTTGTGGACCACACTTGTAATACCTACATAATACTAGAGTAATATCTAAGCATTTAGTTACCTTTACAAATTTTTCAAATGAATTTTACTTTTTGGGCTGATTGGAAGGTTTCTCCATACTAATTGCATTGCTAGCAATGGATTCTTGGTTTCACCCTTGCTTATTTTTCCTCTTCTTATTCATTTGTTTCTTCCTCTTCTTAACTTCCTCATTACTAGAATGAAGAATTTCACCAAATTAGGAGGAAGAAGAGGATGATGAAACAACAGGCGAAGAAGGAAAAGGGCCAACTTTAAGATCAACTGGAGATTGGTGTTGTTCACATGGAGGAGAACTTGGTTGAGGAACAATTTGAAAATTCGAAACCACAGGGGTTGAAAAAAACCAAACTGACAATCCAATGGTAAATCCAGGAAGGTACAACATTGCATATAAGGAGCAACAATATTTCCAAAAGAAGGAAAAGGACTAGGATTCCCATTAGATGGGTTTCCTCGATTGGTACACTTGGGAATTGTTGCCATTAGTATCAACCTAAGATCCAATAAGGAGTTGTTCCATGGTGAGGATGTTGTTTTGTGATCAATTAATTGATTTTAGAAATTAAAGAAAAAGTGTAATAAAAAATAAAAAGGGTAAATCGAAAAAAAGGATTACCAGGTCAACATGAATTGTGATATACCACCTGTTATCACTCCAAAATTTCTCTTGAGATGTTAAGAAAGAAATGATAGAGGTGATCACAAACCTACTTTGGAGATTAGGATCTAGCCTTCCTAATGCTCAGAGAAGACTCTCTGTTTATGACTTAACCTTGTTTAGTTAATTCATTTTAGGCTAGTTATGATTATACTTGGGTTTTGGTTTTGATTTGGTGGTGGGATCACTTACTTAGATAGACAGAGGAATTTATTTTACCATTGGGATATGGGGTCAAATATCAAGAAAACATGACTGGATCAAGTTCTAAAAATAGTGTCTACAAGGCAATGTAGCTGAGTTATTTCAGATCTTAAGTCTGGAATGATGAAGCGGTTTTCAATCAAATCAAAGGAGAAATTAATGGTTCCTTTGACCAGATTATGAAATAAGTGAAAGAGGCCAACTGGCATGGGAGAGAAATTAAGGATTCTCAGATCTGAATATCAGAAGAAAACATAGAAATGATTAACTGTTCAAGGCAGAGTGTACTTAAACAAATTCTGAAATAAATATCCAGTTAATTCACTGACTTTAGATAATAGGTAAGTTTGTGAGATACATGAGAAAATAACAAATTTGACAAAGAAAATACTTCATTGTAATATCTCAACACATGAATCTTGTAATGCAATCTCTTTATTACTTAGTCCAATCTGCTGACTTGAAAAAATTGGTACAATAAACCTCAGGTTTCTGATCAATATAACTCTACAAATGTATAGCAATCCACACCTCAATAATTCAAATTATAAAGTATTTATACAAAAATAGTTTACAAAATATCCCAAACTGTCTTGGGAATTAGTCTAGGAGAAAGAAATATCTTCATGCAAGAAGATAGAGACATATTTTCAACTGTTGTATGTTGTCCCTGTTTATTTGGTTGTGCTGTCCTTATTCCCTAATAATTTGTTGTTTATTCTCTGCCTTGTTGTTGGTCTTGACACTAGTTGTTCTTTTTACTTTTTCCCTTTCTCAACTGATACACTTTCACCTGATACTCTTTTAATTGGATGATCTATAACTTTCCTTTTACTATGCTATTTTCACCTTTACTGTACATTTTTACATTTTGACTATGTATTTTTACAGTAAGTCATTCAATTTCTCCCATGTGTCTGCATCTGGTAATTGAATACTCACCATATTCCTGTATATTTCATCTACTTCTATGTACTTGTCAAAAGTGGGTTTATTTACAAAAAGGTGCTTTACCTCATGTTGGAGGTAAAATAGGTTCTCAAATGTCTGATACAACACCTTTCTGATAGGCATTCCATTCATGGAAGAATTACTTGCTTGATATCTGTCCACTTCCCTTATTCTTCTAGTGTAGTCTTCTTGAGGCATTAATTTGTCATTTATCACCAAGGGATTTGGTAGACCTTTCTATCTCAAAACCTCGAACTTTACCATGAACCTGTCTATAGGAAGTTACATGGTTTGGCATTTGTCCTCAAGGTTTAAAATCAAATTCCTCTTAGTGAGGACCTTTTTCACTTCTAGTATTGTGCCTTTCCTGTCAGCTCTATCTTGCTCCTGCAATTCATATTTGTTTTTAGAGTTGAAAAAATGAATTATTCTAGTGGCTTCCTCTAGCATGTATCCCATTTCAGCCTTAACTATTTGAATGGCTTCTATAGCTTCTTTGACTAAGTCATTCTATTCAAAGATGACTTGAATGGATGGCCAAATATCATTGACAGAGCCAATGATATTGGACGATAATTGTTCCTTAGCTTGGCCAAGTGGATCCCTTAATGTTAGCTCTTTCTCTAAGATTTTTATCCTCTCATTCATCCTGGTTGACTTTTGTACTTCCTCTTTGTGCATAATCTATGCAAGCTTACTGTCATTCTCTAGACTTGTTATCCTTTCCTTAAGCTTTCTATCTTTGTGGTCTGAATGGACATGTCTTCTGTTGCCTTCACCAATTTACTTGCCTCATCACCTGGCTGAGCTGCTAATTTTGTCGAACCTTTTGCTGATGTAGATGATGTTGAAGCTAGGAGGGTTGTACCCAGTGGAGCTGTAGGAGCCAATGAAGCTGCCAAGGTGGATGGTACTGTTGTAGTGACTATTGGGATGAGAGTGGCAGGGGCAGTCTCAAGGCTACCCTGTTTCAGCTGTATCAAGCTATCCAACTCCTTATTTATCTCTTTTAATTGGTCATTTAGTTGGGGAACAAGGTCCATAATTTCCTCCTATTGATTTTGTCCTTCTAAGACTTCTTTTGTCTATGGATGCTTTGAATGAGGAAGTTTCAATTGTTTTCTGAGAGCAGAAATGTCCTCATTATTTTTCTTTATCAACTTCTTAGCAGCCTTGATATCATTGGGATCATGTCCAAGCTCAATCACCAAGTCTTCAGTGACTTGATTTTCTTGTCCTTGGCCTATGAGGAGGTGTTTTCCAACTTTTACTGTGGAGTGATATTATCTGATGAACTTTGCAGTTTGTGTGCAGTCATAGCTTTACCTGTCAAGGTGGAATAGATCATCTCACTTGCCTGCTTGTGGAACTCAATTTGTTCAATGGGATGAACATCCGTCGCCAAAATATCAAAATATTTTCTCCTATAGTGTGCTGATGTTTTTGGCTACTGGACTGTAGGTTGCATAAATGTCATCTGCATTTTCCGTGATTTGATGTCGAAGGCTAACATCAACCTATTTTGATTTGCAAGTATCTGCTTGAAGTATTGGGCATAAGTCCTAACATTCAACTTCTCATTCCTCAAATTAATTTCCTTGTATCTATCTTTGATATCCTTCTCTTTATCTACAGGCTTGGTGAACGAAGAGGCCTCAATGCTGAGTTGTCTCTCAATAAGTTGAGTGTTTGATGTTGAGGGCTGGCGATTCTCTTCTGAAGCTGATGGGACTTTTCTCCTTTCCACCATTGTGTCAGTGTCATTGATTTCCACTGAGTCAATGGTGGTTTCCTATTCAGTTACAAGATTAATCTTAGGCCTCTTCCTGTAACTGATCTCAAACTTTTCATCTATGGTTTCCATGGCTAAACTAGAACCTTCTTCTCTGGTTCTCTTTGCATTTTTGTTTTCATTTGCTAGAGTCTATAAAAGAGGAGGAATATTCATTGGTTCTCCTAGGTTTGAAACCTACAGGAAGGAACTTGCAGCAATATATTTTTCTACATCAATTAATATATTCTCTACATCAACTAGGGTACTGTCGATTTCTATCAAAGTGTTTTCCAACCATTCTGATTGGTTGGAAAATATCTCAATATTTGGCCTAGGATGATGAATGAAAGGGCCCAATATGACCTTAAGCCTTAGCTTATTTATGACTCCATGAGGGTCATATTGCCACATAAAACTGTTCTTAAATTTCATCTGTTGTAGAATATTATCTTCCTCTGGTACAGCTTCCTTATTATTACAAATAAAGGGGCCCAATTGGTTTTTCATTTTGAATTGAGTTTTCTTCTTGGCTTCCAAGAAGTTAACTTCATCAGAGTTTATTATCTAACTAAATTACTCTAATGAAAATATACTCATGGGGAGGTATTTTGGTAGTTTTTCAGGAGCCAGTTGGCATCCATATATCCTTATCTCTGTGTGGTACTGGTATAAATACTAGTCTCCCACTTTACTATTCTTTGCTAACTATAACACTCTTTTGATCTCTTGATTGATTATGGGCTGATGGCTACTTGTTACCATATTCATAACTGGATGGACAAATGAATCAATGAAGTCTTTGTAGGAAAAAACAATGGAGTATTCTTGGATCACTGGTGTCCAATAGATGACTGATTTTGGATTGCCTTTCATGTCCAACCTGTGAATGTTAATTGGAAACTTGTCTGACTGATAGTAGAGGAAAAGATGAAACAAAACTGAGGAGTACCTAAAAACTCTCTCATTTGGTAGTCTAATGAATTGTTCACTCATTCTGTCTGCTATGAACTGAGCATAGTTATACATTGTATAAGGAGGCTTGCCTAGGCAAAAGATGGAAAGGAAGGCAAGAACAACCTCATCCACATGTTCATCATAGGTGTAGCCTAAAATGTAGGAGAGCATGGTAATGATTCATCTACCTCTCTTAGAAAAAATGGTGGCAACATATGGAGGAATTTCTATAGGAGTATGACATTGCTCTATGATGAAAGTTTGGAAAATTTGGGCTATTCTAGGAAGGTCTAACTTGGTATAGAGGTCCAACAAGCCTTCAATAGAAAGTGGGGTCTCATTTGGGCTTGGTTGGACTTGCGGCATTTGGCTAGTGGAATTTGCAATGATGGTAAATACAAATTTTTGGTTAGGGGTGACAATGGCTCTTTGACTAGGAACGTAGCAAGCTTTGCAAAAGTGAATGATTTCTAGGAATGGGTGTACGTCTGGGAACAAATACTTGGGCAAGTTGGACTCCCAAAGGTGAATATCATCGTTCTCATTTAAAAAAATTTCCTTACTCCAACAGTGGACCTTTAGAAGGTAGGCAAGGGAAGTAGTGTTTTTAATTTGAAAGTCTTGGTCTACTAAGGCAAGGTGGTTAATGTCGACATGAGGGGTTTGCAGAGGTCTCATGTCGAGAGAGGTTTAGGAAGCCATGATTGGGTTTATATATTTGAATTAGGCTTTCAGTGATTTCAGGAGTGAGGTTTAGAAGTTCTGGTATGGTGGGAGGGTTATTACAGTCTATAGAAGGGTTTGGGATGTGGAAATACATTTCTCTTCAATTTCAGGAAGGTTTCTTTAATTAATTCAATTAATTAACCATTCAATTGCATTGTGTGTTTTCAAATTCAAGGGTCATTCTCGTTTTTTTCCGAGAATACCTGGAAATTGGCGATTTTGCGTGTAGAGGGGTTTTGTGGTAATTATAGAAGGTATTGAGGCTTCAACTATCAATTGGTTGCCTCAATTGTGTATTCGGAGCGTCTTTAGGCAGCAGAAGGTCATCAAATTGGTCGCAGAGGTTCTAGGAGTTTCAAATGCCTAAGCAGCAGTTTGCAGTGAAAAACGAGTGAAAAGAGAAATTTGGGCCTTTTCTGGCCTTTTAAGGGGTAATAGTCACGTTTTTCCATGGAAATTATTAAATGAATAGCAGGTAGTTTTCAATTTAGGCGGGGAGGTGGTTTTTTGGGCCATGAAACCACTTTTAGAGGGCGGGCCATATTTTTCGCGAGCACGTGATCTAACCTGGTGTCACCACATAGTAGAGCAATGCCTAGGAAAAGCCATGAATCTTGCGTGCTCTTAGGATATTATCAGTTGGACAATGAATCTGCGCAATATAGCTATACTCTGTCACATCTATGTGTAGGAGATCAGAGGGTTATCGCGCAGTTCAGTTGCATGGATGGAATCGGGAAAGTGGTCCGTAGGGCCCGGGATTTAATTACAACAAATTGTAATTAATTAACCAATAATGTGGGGATTTTTAATATAACCTATGGGCTAATAAAGGTGGACCATCGGTTGTATGGCGGGTTTTTCTTTAACTACACCAAGGGTTGGTGGGTAAAAAAGAGTTGCTGGGAAATACAAAGTAGGGGATGTTAATTAGATAATGCAGGGGTATAGAAAAAACTTAAGAGAAATGGTTTCTTGTGGGTTTTTAAGGGGGAAAGAGAAATTAATAAGGGGGGAAGTGATAATTGTAATGGGGAATGGGTTTCACACTAGGGAAGAGGTTTTTTGGGAAGAAGAATGATTTTTGAAGGGTAATTTCTAGGGAAACGTGTGAAGCCAAGGGGTAAAAGGTGAAAATGATGGGGATGGGTATTTATAAGTAATGAAGGGATAATGGGGGAAAATAATAAATAAGTATGTGGGGGTGTAGTGAAATGAGGGGAAATTAGAAAAAAAAGTTGGTGAATGTCCTTTCTTTCTGGCAATTCCTCCTAGACATGAAACATAGGATTAGGCATGATAAATGTGCTTTTGACTCAGCAACCTTGTGCATTTGCAATACTTCTTCTACCTGCCATTTATTTACCCTAAAAAAATTTCTTCATTTCAATGGGTGCATTTGAGCTTGTTGACCCTTTAATTCCTTTTCTTTTGATAAGCAAACTATCTAATTCTAACCTTATAACTTTGAATGTCTCAGATTAAACTGATGAGTTAATTGTTATTCTCTACCTAACTACTCATCTTCCAAGGTTCAAAAGTTTGGATAGATCTTTATTCTCTATCTATCAACATGAAATTTAAAGCATGAGTGAGTCAAGATTAAACTTTTTCACCATCATGGATTGTGGCATTTTTGACAAGCTGCACACAATCTTATTTTTCATAGCAATGTAAAAAGTAGTGGGATTTGAATTTGCACACTTTCATGATCTATTTATATTTCATTTTGGAGTTCATATTTTTCACTTTTTTGATATTTCCTTTTTCTTTCTTTTTTTCCTTTGATTATTCTTTTAGGACATACCCTCTTTACATTTTTTAATTTTTTAATATGGAAAACATTTTGCAAAAAGCAAAAGTATGGACAATATTACAATACTAACCATAGCCAATTCGAAGTTATGAATCCTATTATTATAGGACCCTAAAACCACCTTGGTAAACCAAGGATTTACATATGTGCAGGAAATCTTCCTGAATGTTGTGTTTGGTGTATCACGAGTGACAAGGCGATCAACTCAATTACCTAAGGCAGGATAGAAACCTAGTGGCGACTTCCAAAATATACCTGGAGGTGTGTGAAAGAATAGTCTATAGTACTGCTATCTGATGTGTAACTATTCAATGAGAGTGTTCACATATAAATTCCATTCATGGAGTGTCGTTTGATATACCTAAAGGTATGTGGAGAATGATTTGATATACTTACGTACATCGAGTGGGATATCACTCATGGAATGTAACGCTAACAAATAATGAAAACTCCTACATTTAAAGGCTCTGGAACATGTCTCTAAGCTAGACCTCTATGTGTGTCATTAATTTTCAAATGCCCCTTAGGCGAATTGAGTGAATTTTAGAGTTTACCTTGAATTGTTCTTCAATTTCAAGGCTCAAAACTCAATGTCACCTGAATTCACCTATGGTGCAACTAATATTACAAAAGAATTCTTTTCATTTTCCTTTTAATAATGAAACGGAAGAAATCAATCAATAATACAACAAACAAATGATGCAACAATCAATCTCCTCAATTTCATTATTCCAATCAAGATCAAAGCCTTATATGTAGTGAAATAATTGTTTTTCTTTTATTTTATTTTAATGTTTCAAATGAAACGAAACATATGAATGCAACTTGATCACTACCAAGAATAAACTGCACAGACTTTAACTGTAATGTAAAAGTTACTTTTCAAATTCAACAATCAATCTATGCATACAAACTCGAATTAACAAAAAGAAAGAAAGAATGAAACAAAATCTTATGAAAAGGGCGATGACACTCAGAAGTGATTAACACCCATACACACTTTAACCCCCAGGTACGCCCCCCTAGCGATTGAGGGGGAATTCTCTTTACAAAAATACAAGAAAAAACACATAATTTCACACAAGGGATTGGCTTTACAAAGACACAAACAAACCCAAATAATCAATAAAACTTTCTCGACAAAAGTATAATGAAGAGAAAGGAAAATGAATGAAAATTATTTTCTTTCTACAGGATGAGTGCAAGTGGAGAATAGGAACGAGTGTAGTGCAATGTAGTCAACAAGAAGAAATAGGCGCGTTGAAGCACTCTGTCTCAAAATAGGGAATGTGTTGGGGTTGTTTTGGTTAAAACACATCACAAGAACACAACCAAGCTCAAAAAGGTGTATTCCTAATTTCAATCAATGTTTGAGTTAGTCAATTAAGGTTTCTTTAAGAGCCGGAAAGGATGATAAGGTTAAGGAAACCACTAAGGAAATAATCAATCCCAAATATGGCTGCTATTTTATTATGTGGAATTTTCATGATTGCAAACAAAGGTGAATTCCCTATACATAGTGGTATGATATAGAACATATGAATACAAAAATCATGAATTTTTCCTTAGAAAAATTAGGGTATGGTAAATAATCCTACCTATCGTTTGTAGCTAGCTTTCGCTTCCTCCTCACCTCTAAGCTCTAATTATAGCTCCAAGCGATATGATTAGGACCTGCACACATGAAAAAAATAAGAAAAGGATCTGAAATGTCCATGAAGCATAATATAAATCATATATTCAAGGAATCGTCATGGAATTGAGATACATGAGTGCAAACATAACACAAAAAATATAGGAGAATAAGATACTCTTTGTATTGACAAATATAAGAAAGAGTTTACAACGAGAAATAGTAGCGGACTTTGTAGACATCTCCACAAATTGACTTGTCCTTCCTTTTCAGAAAGCACACCTAAACGTCAACCCTAATGCATGAATATGGTGACTCTTTTAGGCTCAAAGTAGTAGCATAAGGGTTTTGTTAATCTCCAAAATCCAACCCAGACCTTATGGAAGGCAGTAAATTTATAGGATCAATGTGGTAGTTTCAAATTTACAATTATGGTCTTGAGATCCACTTATGATGGGAGGATGAGCTATAGGAATAAGAGATAGGGTATCTAGGATAGGAACAGATAGGAATACGAGATCTGTATCTGTGCAAATAGTTAAAACTACCTTGGAAGATTCTAGAAGAGGAATCTTCAGAGATATTTTTTTATTTTTTTGAAATTTTATAATCTTTACACATGAAGAATGGAGAAACCTATGTTTATTAGTGTTGGTTCTTAGGTATTCAACATGCGTTGAATGCAGGTGGATGTAATTAAAGTTGTGTTGTGGGTAAAGCCAATGTTTTTTAGCTAAATGTCCTAGAAAATCAAACTTTTTGGAGAGGTAATGCTCAGGGCCTTGTGTAGGGATGATGACAAATGTTCAAGGATGTTGATTGATCTAGTTTGCATGCTTATTGATCAAATGTCACAAAATGGAATATAATAATGTTATTACATTGTGGTATCATGCACTAGAGACATTTCTTGGTTCGTGAAATTATTCGATTCTTGTTAATGTGAAACAAGTTGGGAATAATTAAAAGGCGTATACAACCATGTAACATGTGAGTTCTACTAGAGATCACTCACTGTAAAAATGGGGAGGCGACATCAGTCATAGTTTGAAATATGCTCTCTTCAAGTTGCATCCTCCGTTTGTGACCTCCAACAAGTTGCACTTTTGATTTGCAACCTCTCCCCAAAGCACAAAGTCATAATTATAAATATCAACAATGGAACTTGAAAGTGCAACCCACATTGAAATTCGATTATGCGACTGGCACAAGTCACATATATCATCTACAACCTCTCTCCAAGCTACAAAATTGCATTTCAAAGCCTTAGAAAACCAATAGGAAAATGTAACGTAGACTATTATGCGATTATGTGACCTCCTCAAGTTGTAATTCATAAATGCGAACCCCACTATTGAAGTGAATTGTGACCTCTCTTTAAATTAGAATTTGTGACTCATGTTTATTTGTGACTAGATTGGATTTTGAATTTCCTCCTTTCTCATCGTACTAGTAGTGAAGAGTGCACAAGTATTGAGCAGTCGTAGGTAATATGTTTCCAAACTGAGGGAATGAATGAAAATTTTGATGTAAATGATGATGAATGTGATATGAGTAATCAAGGGAAATAAATTCTAAATATTAAGAAAGTTACTCAGTCAAAGTTGAATCAGAAATCTATATGGAAGGATTGGTGGAAGATTGAGAAAGAAAATAAAATGTGTGTTGAATGCTTACCAGACATGTGTGTTGAATGCTTACAGAACTGAGAAGAGACTGCATCTCCTCCTGCTAATGTAGCAACATGTTTGTTGGATTTCTTATTTCAACATCATTCGAGAAATTTTTAGGTCTAAATTGGGCCACCTAAGGAATATTATAAAATAATAGTGGAAATATTAAAATAATATTAGGTTACATCATCAAATTTTAGAGGAAAAAGAGAAAATATAACTTTTTCAACTTGTATTTTCAACTTAATCTCCCTATGTTTTTATGAAAAGTTTGATTGTGAGCACTCATTTGACGTAAAATTTAATTCCTCATCCAATGAGTACCCATAGTGCATACTTTTGATAGACCTTGCTACAAAAAAATGAGAAATACATGGAAAAATGTAGTTGCAACCACATTTTTAATGTGTTTCTCATTTTGCATGTAACATTGTCCATCGAAAGTATGCAACATGGGTAATCATTACATAAGGAATTAAATTTTGCATCCAACAAGTGCTCTAACTTGAGATTTGAGTAAAATTGCAGGGAGATAAGTTGAAAATACAAGTAGAAAAAGTAGTTTTATTATTTTATTATTTTTTATTATTTTTACTTTTTAACTCCTAAAATGGTGAATCACCCCCCATGGTTAACATCATCATCTTGAATCCTATTGGTTCTTATAAAGTCGATTTTGGTCATACAAATTGTTTAGTCCCATTTTGGACCTCAAAAATTCTCTAATGTCTGTAGCATAATGTCCAAACTTATGATAATGAAAACACTTGATCTTGCCATGATCCTTCTTTACCAAGGTCCTTCTTTTCCTTGCCTTCATTTTGACTAGACTCAGTTTTTCCTTGGGACTTCTCACCCTTTTCTTTCTTCCCTTTGCCATCTAAAGAAAATTTCTACTCATATTTTTTCCCAAATGACACTCCATCCCTTGGATTCCTCCTTATCTCTTCTTGCACAATATTTGACCAGTCTCTCCTAATTAGGGGGCTTATCTCTACCATTCACAACATCCTGGAAACTATGTCAAGATTTGTTAAGCCCAATAAGAAAAAAACTCATAAGATATAATGATGGAACTATTTCTCCAACACCTCCAAGTTCATCCATCACTTGAGCTAACTTGGATGGATATGTAACAATGTGCTCATCCTTCACCATTCAAATGTTCCTTAGTTTGTTCTTGAAAGAAAGTTTTATGGCATCACTACTAATTTCGAACATATTAGTAAGGGACTTTAATATATGGAATGAAATTTCCTTCCCATGAAAATTTGGAACAATATGGTCTTTAACTCTTTCAAGGATCATCGTCTTAGCTTTGGCAATGTCCTGCCTCCATTGTGTTAGCTACTGTGCATTTGATGTACAAAGTATAGGAATATTAATCTTTATGTATTCCAAGACCCTCTTCTCATCCAACACATCATCCATTCTATCCTTCCATGCAAATAAATTTGAAGTCCCTTCTAGGGCATGCTCTATCCTCAACCAATAGAAAGGCATGACTCCTGCACTTGTATAATTCCTGCACCACTTAATATCACCTTCAACAAACTTAAAATTTGATCAAGGAACTTAGTCTCTATATTTTTTTTATCTATGGTTCCATGTAGAAAATCCTTGAAACCTTGCAACTTCTAATGAGAGAAAATTGACATAAAAAATACATAAGATTTCTTTACCAAAATTTTGTGCAAAGAAAATAATGAATAAAAACACAATTGCACATAGAACACAATAATTTATCTCGGGAACCTAACCAAGATTTTTTTTTTATTATTATTAATTCAACTGAGAAATCAGATCTATTACGAATAAAATTCTTCAATCCTGAAGCTCTGTGGAACACTGATCAACTATCTCTCAAGGCTTTCCCAACACTTAGGAAAATAAGGCCTTCTATGAGCTCCTATTTCCTAGTGCAATTATACCCCTAAAAAATAGGAAATTCTCTTATTTCTTTGTGCAATTCCCAAAAAAATCATTGCTTACTTTTAAAGCTCCACACACAAATAATTGTGTACCATAATAACTATAATTTGATCCTTCATTCAATCTCAATAGGAAATTCAAAGTGTATGACCTACAAGGGATGATTTTAGTAGTTGCAACTAGTTAACTGAGAGTAAGTTGAGTTAAAAGAAAGTGAACTACTCAACTAAAATCAAATATATCTATATGCTAGAACTAGAGATCAATTAAATAACAAACACTAGAGGTAAGTTCACTGTATAGCTAATTTTAGCCATCAATTAGTCCACAACTCACTGAAAGCCATCTAACTCGAATTAATTGAAAATAACTCAGTGATAGGCTTTATCACACATGTTAACTAACATCTAGCTCAAGAAACTATGAGACTGAATTCGAAATATCATCTTTGACTAACGAACAAGTCAAATAAGTCATTCCTTTCTACATTTTCAACACCTTCTATATTTTGCATGTGTCCTCTCTGGTATCATAATGTAAATATTTCTCACTAAGATACCAAAAACTATGTTGAGATTGATTTTATCATGTAATAGTGATTAGGAATGAGATAATAGTGAAGAAGGTCAAGAGTCATGAGGGTAGATTAAATGTCATAGGAGAAGGTGAAAGACCACCCTCCTCGCCTCTATAATTGTATCCTCACGCCTCATTTCCATGGACTTCTAACACTTGAGTTGAACTAGTAGTTGATAGTTGATTTGTGCTTGAAGAGATAGACGCATTTAGCTCTTGCTAGCATGTAGGGTGAGTTGTGGTGAGGCTAGTATTTTTCTTTGAATGATGGTATGATAAACCCATGTTCCATTGTTGGGCTTGATGGTTTGCAAGAATTGTACTTGTATTTGGAACAACATTAATAAGAAGTTATTTTCTTTCAATATGAATGATCATGCCTATTTATGATGTTTGTTGGTTTGAGGGGGCTTGGAACCAAGTTTAGAGTTAGCTACACTACTAACCAACAAAACCCTACACTGCGAGCCCTTTCGGTAACAACCCATGTAGCACAGGCTGCAGTCTCACCTGAGCCAGTATTGGGGGATGCTAGAACAAGGCTTCTGAATCCAAAGGACTATGTGATGTGTTTCTGTTATATTTAGGGCCTTATTCCGACCTTTGTGACCCCTTAACATTAAAATCTATAAATTACAGTAAGTAACAATTAATATATTCAAGCCCTACGCTGATTGTGCTAAACATTCATAACATCATGTGGAATAACAAATCTACCTATTTCGTGCATCTATTATATACTTTTCAAGATAAGCTGCAGTAAAGAGACAAAACATAGAGTAATTTGAAAGGTAACAATAAGACACATATACACAAATAATGCTCCAAAACCACCTTTATTATGCTTAGATATTCAATTCCAAACTCTTCCAACCCTACACACACAATTGCAGGCGCATGTGCACTCAGCTGCGAACTTACCAAGGTCTCCATGCACACATCTGTAAGAACCTTCCCCTTCACCTAGGTACATAAAACAAACTTCTATATCATTCTCTATTACAATACCATGGTCCGTGAACCACGGGTGGGTCACAAAAAAACTTATTCTTAACAAACTAAGGGGATTTGACCTTCCAAAATCCCCTTTGACTCCTATCAACCTGTGCGATCTACTCCTCAAATTGTGGATACATTACAATATTATCAAAAATTTTACAAAATTTAACCCCTTCTGATGCAACTCATCAATCTGGGTCTGGATGAACTTTCCCTCCTATAGTTTAGTGAACCTTTGCACTGGGGCTAATGTTCATGACATAGCCTTGATCTCATCAAACAACACCTTTTTTCCCGCATATCAACTTCAATTGTATACAAGTGTGGATCCTCCTACGATGACGTCCACATCCATATGGTCTATTCAAATAATTGGCTGCAATCCTTGACTACGGCTTCCAAAGTAGTCATGTCTTCTTTAATGGTAGCCTCACACTGCTCTCTAGCTTTTGGACACGTAGTTTGCTGCAACTTAAATTGAATCTCAGATATTCGCAGCTGCAATGCTAAACATACCTTACCAATTTCCTCCTTTAACACCTTTTCCGGGACATCTAACTTATGGATCTTCTCTACGGAGTTTGCTTCTACTAGTATTCGTAGCTTAGGAAGCTTACTGCAGGCGTGTGCTATTTCTGCTTCCAGCTACTCATTACGCACAATGATTTCTTCTTGTTATTTGAGTGCCTGTGCTTTTTCCATGAACATTTGTTGGTTGCTGGTTTTGACTTCACTATTAACCGACAATGCTCGTTGTTCTTGGACTCTAAGCTCATCTGCGATGCCTTGATACAACTTATAGAATGGCTGAGCTCATCTAAGATGCCCTGTCCTCTTTAGTCTCAATGCGCAAAGATCCCTTTGGTAATTGTACTGCATGGAGGTTTTTGGTGATGTCAGTTGTCACACTCGCTTGATTCAATCTTGCTTGTCCTATGCTCACTTGAATAACCCTTGTTTGGAACTAAAATTCTCTCAGGCCCTGTTGCACCTTGTCGAGTGTCTGATGGTACAGGTCCTCAATGTGGTTCTAAATAGTCTCCGTTGCATTGTGGACCACTAAATTGATCTCATCCAGGTCCCGCTTTGTGAGGACCAATGATGTCATGCTTGCATAGTTTTCCAACTTCTTCTTCTTTCATAGTCCTGTGGAACTCTACTTTCACCTCTTTCTGACAATTAAAGGGGGCCTCCAAGTTTGTGCCCCCTTCCATTTCACCCTCTATCTCTACCTCTATATTGGTGCACTTTGTTTCAAATTCACCAAGGTCAATAGAGGCTTGCAACACGGTAGAAACTTTCTTGTTTGGTGCTTCCATCTCTTTTGGTAGAGACCTTTTCTTTCAGTTCTTCTCTCTCCTTTATAGAAGCCTTTTACTTTTGTGTGACTTTTTCTTTCTCCGTGACCTTTTCTTTCATAGAATCCTAATGTGCTTCTTTCTTCTTATATTTCTTTGTGACTGTCATAGCTACACTTTCGACAGCCTTACTAGTTCTTACGCTTGCATCAAATGGGATGAGAAAGTTGCTCAGCTAGTTACTGATGACCCCCATAACATCATCTTCAGTGACCAAGTATGGCAACTTAAGCCATGTGCCTGCGGCATATCTGTTCACACGAATAGATAGATTATGGAAATCTGCCTTGAAATAAAAAATGTTAGCATACTATGCATGCAAGCCTGGTGATAACCTCAGTCATTGGTTAATCTCCATTCTCAACTCAGATTCGAACAAAACCCAAAGTATATTTGTCTCCATGACATGCTGAGGGTCCTCACCACCTGGAGCGAGGCAAATTTTGTGGCTTCGCATAATTATGGATCACGTTGTAGGAATTCGCTCTCCTCGGGCATCCACCAAGCCACTAGCATGATCAACGGAAGTAGCGACGTGTAGTGGAATTCCTTGTCATCATCTTGGGATTCACAACAATCTTCCAAAAATTCATGAAATAAATACAACCCAATTTTATTGTACTCCTTCTGCACACTGCAAAGCCATATATACTACTGTCGTAGGAACTTCATCAGCGTGACACTTCTTCATGATATTCCCAACCAATATTTGTGTAGAAAACTGCATAGCACCATCAGATATTGAGCTAATCGCATAGTCCCAAAACTACTTCACCAACCCAAAGTCAGTTTTCATCTGGTCTGCCAACTTCTTCTCCTATGATTTCCCTACAAAAGCATCTACAAGGTCTAATCCTTGAGAAGGAAACAATGTTGTCCTGTGAATCATCATATACATAATTGGAATGGGCCCTCCCAACCAAAGGCACCCATTATGAACCAACGTCAATAATTGACGGACACGGCTAAAATGTGGCACCCATAACATGTTGAGCAACCCCGTGTGATCGTCTCTAGGTGCCCACTTCATCGGTTCGAGCTATGTAACATCTGAATCCTCTTAGTAAACATTCTTTAGGTATTTTCTCAGTTCCAATTGTGGGAACCTTGTGTGATCTCCTAGGTCTCTGTCCTCCATTTTCAAAAATGGTATTCATGCTGGCAAATTTCCCTCAAAAGATACATTTTCTTGTAGCAATGGTGTGGAGACCTAGAACTTCACCAAATCAAGGTCTTTAGTATCTTTGGTTGTATATTTCTATCGATTAACTTTTACTGGATTTCTTGTATTTCCATCATGTTTGTATATGTGCTTTCATTGGGCATACGTTAATGAACTCAGTCTTAGCCTACAAATTTCATGTTTTCTTTGAATTTTTCCTTACTCATTCCATGCCATGTTGATAAACTATTGTGAAATGATTTGCAGTTAACCTCTAGCAAGTTCTTGGTCATGTATGTCTGAGATGGTTTTAGCTCATGCATCCTTGTCATAGCATGCTTCTTCTTATTGTTGTTGTTACTTTCCTATATCTCATTCTATGGTTTGTCAATCATAGGTTGACCTTTTTCCCATTTTCTAAGATTTTCATTCTTGTCCTCACTCTAATGTATCCTCATTTGACAACCAAGACAAAACTAACATGATGGCAATTGGGCCTACATAATGGATGGGGCTCCTATCCTAAATTGTGTGAGGTCTAATTGAGACTTCACACCAGGGAGACCTCGTAGATATTGGTGGTACATTCCAACCCATTAACATAACTTGCTTGAGATTCAAAGGGTATCTAGTGGTGGTCATATAATATTAATCATTTAATTTTTTCCACATTCAAAACATATAGTCTACCTTTAGATGTTAAAAATCCACTTTTATTAACTCCATGATATGGCTATTCCTTTTGCTCAATTTTATTTTTGATATTCCAACAAATTTGATTATAATTCTTGTCTCCTAATGCTACCATTTTCATATGTTCAATAAAATATGTTTCAATATTACTTACATTTACTTGATACATTTGTTTCAAACTTGTACTTAGTGTGTCTACCAAATTGTTTATTTTTCTTTTATATGCTTAATGTCAAAATCAGATTCACTTAGGAAGGTCATTCACATAGTTCACCTGACATTCATGTCAGGTTAACTGAAGAAATATTTTAATATTACATGATCAGTGACTAAAGTAAACTTCTTACCAATTAGGTAGTGTGTCCACATTTTAAGTGCATGGATGATTGTGGTTATATCAAGGTCACAAGCTGCATAGTTTATTTCATTCTCCTTTAGTTTTCGAGACCCGTAAGTCATCAAATGGTCATATGGCATAATAAAACCCCCTGAAACTTCAAAAAATTTATTAATACATACTACAAAATTCTTATTTGCATCTGTTATTTTTAACACAAGTGCAACAATGAGTAAATATTTTAACCACTCAAAGCTTTCTTGACATTTTTGGGTGCACTCGAATTTCACCCCTTTCTTCTATAGGGAGGTTATGGGGTAAGATAATTTATAAAATACTTCTCTGAATCTGTGATAATATCTAATGATAACTACAAATTATCTTACATCTTCCATGTATTTGGGAATTGTCCTATTAGGAATGGTCTTTACCTATTTGAAATCAATTTCTATCCCATTCTTAGATATCACATGTCCAAGATATTGTATCTTTTCTTCATGAAATTTGCAATTGTTGAACTTAGCATATAGTTGATGTTCGCAAAAGGTTTGAAAAACTATTCCAAATGGTGTTTTTTCTCTTCTGGTGTTTTTGAATAAATCATGATGTCATCTATAGATATTAACACAAAATTATAATGAAACATAATAAACTTTCTATTCATAAAGCACATAAATGTAGCACGTGCATTCGTAAGCCCAAAAGGAAGCAATGTAAACTCATGGTGTCTATAAAGAGTTTGAAAATATAATTTTGGAATGGCTTCTTCTATAATCCTTAGTTGGTGATAACTAGATTTGAGGTCTATTTTAGAGAACACAGTGACCCCTCATACTTGGTCAAATAAATTGTTAATTTTGGTCACAAAATATTTATTTTTAATTGTAAATTTACTTAACTCTCGATAGTAAATACATAATTTAAATGCCTCATCCTTCTTTTTGACAACTAAGACTGGTGCAGCCTACAAAGAAATACTAGGTCTCATATGCCCTTTATTTAAGAATTACCATAACTACATCTTTAGCTACATTAGTTATGGTACACTCATTAACTAAGTTGCTTTTGATACCAATGTTTCTCCCAGTATTAGATTTATAGAAAAAAATATCTCTCTCTTAGGTGCTAAACTAAGGATCTCATTAGAAAATACATTCTGATAGTCTATGACAATTTTTAAATCATTCAAGGATTTGACTAGATTGTTTTGTGAATGGTCCTCCACTTGAATGGAAAATAGCTAGAATCCTTTCCTTATAACTCACTTTAATTATAGAGAAGATATTTGGTGCACAAAAATTGGCTTAGGTATGCCTTTTATAACTTGAGTTTATCCGTTTTCTGATGTATAGGTAACTATTTTATCCAAGTACTTAGAAATTTCCCTATGCCCTTCCAACCAATCCATTCCATTTAAGACATCATATAAACCCAGTTAAATTCACAGTGGTCTAATTTCTATTTAATATGACTAGGAAAGCCTGCACCCAATTGGTAATTTTCTTTTTGTACCAGTAGCTAGCTAGACCAACCATGAATTCTTGTATTTTTCGGACTTTAGTTTACGTTTTTCTACAATATGGGGAGTAACATAGCTCATACTAGCACAAGGGTCTATCAATATAGAAACATATTGGTTAAAAAAAATTAACTTCTATCTGCACCATGGTGCATTGATGCTCTTCATATAGCTCTTCCAAAGATTCATTTGCACATAGAATATTTCTAGCCACATTGTTAATAGTGGAGGTCTCTTGAATGAGCTGCATATTTTGCATAAATCTGGTATTATAAGGACATTTTTATAAAATATGGGGTTCTCCACATCCTCAACATTTCAAGGTCTCTTTGTCCCTTCCATTAATCCTTTATTACTAATTTTTTTTTCTGTTTGGACCTAGTTTAAGTGTAAATCTATGTTCTTTGGACGTAATGTTTAACATTTAACATTTTTAATCTAATGTCGGCCCTATTTAAAATTCAATTTAATTATTTGTATGTATAAACACAATATAAATTTAAAATATAGAGGTTTAAGAACACTCAAAAATGATGTATGGTAAATAAATAAAAATATTAATAAACTAGAGGTATGGTAAATAAATAAAACCACCTTTTATATTTATTTCATAAACTTCTTTATATTTACAAAAACTCAAAAAAAAAAAAAATATTTAGGTGAATCATATGAACCAAATACCATGGGACAAATAAATATTAATACCATGGGCAAAATACGATATTTATAAAAGAGGCATGGTAAACAAACAAATATAAAAGAGGTATAAAGAGGTATGATAAATAAATAAAAATATATGAAACAGGATTAGAAATCAACTTTTAATTATATACCAACCCTATGGGCCAAATACCATGGTAAATAAAAGAGATATGATAAATAAATATAAATAAACCAGAAGAGAGAGAGAGAGAGAGAAAGAGAGATAGAGAGAGAGAGAGAGTGCGTGATAAGAAATATAGAGACAGAGGGAGAGAGGGTAACAAGAGGGAAGAGATATAGAAGCGGCGGAGAGGGAGAGAAGGGGAAGAGAGAGATGGGGTGGGGGAAGGATAGATAGAAAGATTGAAGAAAGAGAGTGTATGTTTTGGGGGTGATATAGAAAGATAAAGGGAGATAGAGATATAGATGGAAAGCGAAGAGAGGGAAGAACAGAGATGGAGAGAGAGAGGGGGAAGGACAAAGGGATTAAGAGATATGGAGTGAGAAAGCATGTATGTTTGGGGGGTTGAGATAGATAGACAAATATGGAGAGATGGAGGGATATATATATATATAGATATAGATATAGATATAGATATATATATATATATATATATATATATATATATATATATATATATATATATATATATATATATATATCGGGGGGAGAGGGAGGAATATTTATTGCACTAGATGCATTGATTTCAGTGTAGATGTTGATTTCTGATTTGATGTAATTTGATGATGATATATCTAAATAAAACAGGTTTTATTTAGATGACGCCTATGAGCCAAATACTATGGAAAAAAAAATTATTAATACTATACAAAAAGAGATTGTTAACCTTAATATTAATATTAAAGGATTAATATTAATAATATTATTATTATTAAATACAATATTCATATTAATATATTAAATTTGTTCTCTTATAATATATATTAATATATCGTGATATATATTAACTTCAGACGTACATGGGAGGGAAGAACGAATACAGAGATTTATAGAGGTGGAGAGATAGGGGGAGTGACAAGGGAGAGATTGAGATAAACTAAAGGATAGGGGAGAGGAGGAATGAAGAGAGAGAGATGGAGATGAGTGAAATATGTAGAGAAGAGTAAGAGAGGGAAAGGGACATACAAAGATGGAGGGGAGAAAGAGGAGAGAGGGAGAGAGAGAGAGAGAGAGAGAGAGAGATGGGGGAAGAGAGAGGAAGCTAGAAGAGGAAGTATGAGAGAGAGGAATTGCAAGAGAGGAGGAGAGAGGGAGGGAAGAAGAAAGCCAGAGAGCGAGAAGTAGAGAGAGAGGGAGTGACAATGTAGAGATGGAGAGAGAAAGAGAGAGAGTATGTCTATGGATACGATAAAGAGACAAAGAAAGAGAGATAGAGAGAAGTGGGAGAGAGAAGGAGTGAGGGAGGGATATAGTAACATAGTTGGAGAGAGAGAGCGCGAGAGTGAGAGATTGATGAGTGAAGAGGGATGATTGAAGGGAGGAGAGAGAGAGAATGAGAGAGCATGAGAGACAAGATTTGAGAGAGAGGAGGAGAGTGACGGGGGAAGAGAGAGGATTGGAGGGCAAAGAGAGAGAGTGATGGAGAAAGAGAGACGGACGTAGGAGATAAAGGGAGAGAAAGGAAGTACAAGAGAGTGGACTTGAGAGAGAGGAGGAGAGAGGGAGGGAAGAAGAAATACATAGAGAGTGAGAAGTGGAGAGAGAGATGGAGTGACAAGGGAGAGATGGAGAGAGTGTGTGTATGTTTGGGGGTGAGATAAAGATACAAAAAATGAGAGATGGAGAGAATGTGGGAGAGAAGGAGAGAGGAGAGAGGGAAGGATATAGTAATAAAATTGGAGAGAGAGAGGGAGAGAGAGTTGGACTGGGAGAGAGGGAGGTAGGAATAAATAAATAGAGAGAGAAAGGTGGATAGAGAGAGGGAATGATAAGAAAGATGGAGAGAGAGGGAGATAGGATAACAAGAGGGAAGAGAGATAGAAGTGGTGGAGAAGGGGAAAAAAGAGACAGGGAGGGAGTGATAGATAGATAGATTGAAGAAAGAGAGTGTATGTTTTGGGGGTGATATAGAGAGACAAAGGGAGATAGCTATATAGATGGAAAGTGAAAGACTATTTGTAATTTAATATATTCCTATTATTCACATTTTCTTATTCAACACTATTACATTCTTATTTTACATTCAAAATTTGTATTTCATCATTTTTCATCATTAAAATTATGCACAATATTTCTCATGTCAACAAACTCATATAACTAAGAAAAATTAAAATTAAAATGAGTAGATTAATCTAAGACATATTTAGCATATTTAACAACAAACTTAGGTAACTAAGAAAAATTTAAATTACAATGATTAGATTAATCTAAGACATATTTTGGCATATTTAAAATGAATATATTTAATATTAAATGATTTTACATATTATTGATAAAATCAATCATGTGTTTGTTAGATTTTCTTTGGCATCATATAATTGAAACCACTGTAGATTCATCTTAACTTTGGATGTATCAAGCACTGAGAGTGATCAAATGTCTCGAGGTGCAAACATTTCCTCAAGTTTTACACTAAAAAAGAGGTTTGCAGTTCAAGAGATTTGATCCATCTAGGAGCTTGATAGATTCGTAGTGAAAATGAATCTAGACTAATACAATACATTCTCGCTAACCAAACAAAATATTTGTCATTTAGAGTGTCATTCATAAAAATATTTGTCATTTAGTGTCATTGGTAACAAACAATTGAGTAAGGTTTGATTTGGTTTATCTTTTAGAATAATTCTTGAACTATTTTTTCCGATCACTTCACAATCATAACCTGGATATTCCGTGGCGGATTCCTTATAAATTATATATTTAAATGCTTGTTATTGTTACTCTGTATATTTAACGGAAGGTTGACTTTGATCCCGTGTAAGGCGGGGCGTTCCACCTCATTGCTGAGGATCAGTGATTCATTCCTAGCACTAAAATATAATTTAGTCATCTTATTTTCTATGTCGATATTATGTCGACATAACCCTGTTCATTTGTTGCTGAAAAGTTTATTTTAACTAACTACGGGGTGAAATGAGAGAAAGAAATTAGAATTAGAATTTTCTGTGCTGTTAATGTAAAAATGGCGGTTTTTGGAGCAGTTTGATTGCCAATAATATAATATATGACGGTAAATTGGAATCACGACCGAAGTATCACGACCCGATTGGTGTGTGAATATAATATTAGATGTAACCCGATGACAACATTAATGAAATACTGTTCTGATAAGATTTATATGCTTTCTCCCTGGGCTCTACTGGAGTCTCTTCATTCGTGGTTGACTTCTTCTGCCTGTTTTCAAAGAAAAGAGACAGAGCAAACAAGCATACACGATGTCGTGCACCAGTGAAGAAGGTTTGTGCTTCAACAAGGATCTGTCGCTCAAGTGGAGGATCGCAGCATTATTTACAATTCTGGCAACAAGCGCCATAGGAGTCTGCTTCCCGGTTATTGGGAAAGGATTCAAAGCTCTCAGCCCTGAAAGGGACGCTTTCTTGGTCATCAAATGCTTTGCTGCAGGAGTCATACTCGCCACTGGCTTCGTCCACGTTCTACCCGACGCTTTCAACTCTCTTACTAGCAGCTGCCTCAGTAATAATCCATGGGCCATCTTTCCATTTGCAGGATTCATGTCCATGGTCGGTACTCTTGTTACTCTTCTTCTCGACTTCAGCGCTTCTGCTTATTACCGGAAGCGAGGGGAGAAATATTTAGCCACTGCAATCATCTCGGAGGATCCTTCCAATCATGGCGAATCTCATAATCGTATCCATTCTCATTCTCATTCTCATGCCCATGCCCTTGAAGATCAGGATTCATTAGAGGCAGGGAAACTGAAAATCCGGCAGCGCGTTGTTTCCCAGGTTAGTAGATTTTCTTATTAGGAGTATTAAAGATCTTTACAGGGAGTCGTCTAGGGAAGTCTAAGAATTGCCTCTATTGCCAAAAGTGATAGCAATTTGGCCAAAAAGAGATTCAAATTTTTTTATAGAGGTAATGTTTGTATGGTGGAAATAAATTCAACACTATCAGAAATTTCTGGGATACTTAAAATTATGAAATTGACAAACTTTTATTTAGATTCACAAAAATCTTTTTTAAAATATCATTGAAATTTTCAAAATTTTCAGAGCAAAAAAGCATAATTCTTAGACTACATATTATTATATATTTCTGTGATAATAAAAATATTTTCTAATACATGTAATCATGGAAATTTATAACAATAACAAAGTTGGTGAAAAATTCAGATTACTAAATATTTATGAAATTGATTACTAAATATTTTTGAAATTTACAATTTAATTAGTTATTATAAAAATTAAATAAATTAAAATATTTGTTTAAAAATTTATTTAATCTTAAAATTAAAGTATTATTATTATTTAAAAATCTATTTATTTTTAAATTTAAAATTACCATAATCAATAATCTCTTTATTTCAACAAAAAAATTATTACTTACATCGATCTCTGTAACCTAAATCTACAGGTATTGGAGGCAGGTATCGTGGCACATTCCGTGATAATTGGGATAGCACTGGGAGCATCCCAAGTTCCATGCACCATAAAACCTCTCTTTGCAGCTCTTACCTTTCATCAATTTTTCGAAGGAGTGGGTCTCGGTGGGTGCATAGCTCAGGTAATATATATATACATATATTTTTTTGTGGCCGTCCCTTTAAGATTTTTTGGAAAAATTATATATATATATATATATATAGGTTTTTTATTGATGTTGATTTAAGATTTTTTAAGAAAATTTAAATTTTTTTAAAGATATATATATATATATATATAAATAAATAAAATTTGAATTTAATATTTGGTACTAATTAAATCTAGCTTAATTCTTTTTATGTGAAGTTTAAACCTAAGACATGCCACTTAAACAAACTCATAGACATCTCATAGGTTAACACAACTATGTCGTGGTTACCAAATTCGCTGGTATGGGGCAAGAAATAAGATTGATCTTCATATTTCTTTGATTGATTATGAGTTTTTATATTAAAATTTGGAGAAGTTTTTATATTAAAAGATAGAATTATAAGTTATAGTTTTTATTAGAAATTTGATATTAAAATTGGAGAAGTTTTTATTTAAAAAATAGGAATGAAAAACTTTAGTTTTTTTAGAAATTTTATATTAAAATTTAGATAAAATTTTTATTAAAAAATAAGAATGAAAAGCAATAATTTCTATATTAAAAAGATTATAGAAATTTTATATTAAAAAATTGTAGTTAATTAATGATAAGTTACTTGTCATAAAATATAAGGTTTCTCAAATAAAATAATATAGAGCTTTAAGTTTTTTATATTTAAAAACATAAAAAATTTAAAACTTATTTTTTCATTTTTCTATTGTTTTATGACAGCACCTACAGTAGCTATTAAGTCTATTGCAAAAGATATTGTCATTGGATGTGAAATTCAACTAGAGGTTCATTTTCTGTTATCTGCACAAAAGATAATCTGCACACATTCTTATTGTTAAAAAAATTTGGATCCCATAAAAATAGTGATTAAAGCATAAATTTTTTTATATGTGGAAATCACTTTAAATCTATTTTTAATATCCAAGTCTTATTCTCTATATTAAACTTCATATTTCAAGTTTGTTATTTATATTATTAGATTTTACTTAATTTTTTCACACTTAACAATATTAATCAATTAGATGCATTTTGTTCTTCATTATTTTTGAGTCTATCTTATATAGACATGCAAGCTGAATATTAAAAATAAATATAAAAAAATATAATGATTACTGAATATTAAAAATAAGTATAAAAAATATAATGATTTTTTTTAAAATTTTAATATAAATATCATTCTATTTCAATTTTTTAAAATTTAAAAAAAATAATATGTTAATCATATTAAAATATATATTACCTAAATGTTTCCATCATCGGGACGAATTGTTTCCCTATGGAATTAATTCGAATTCGGTAACTCTAAAATATATTATATGTTTTTCCTCTTAAAATTTGTAAACGGCTAATTCTCAGAAATTCTCAGATTTATTTAAATGGATTGGACTTCTTTAAATAATTGAATTTAATATTTGATTGCAGTTTGTGAGATATTCAAAATCTGCTAATTGTTTAAACCAGTTTCTATTTATCCAATTTATAAAAAATTGAAACTGGATTCAGGAATCTTAGGTAGACTTCTTTTGTCAGAAATTTTTATTTAAATCAATTGGCATGTGAATTAAACTGGATTCAGGAATCTGACAAAATTTTATTTAAATCAATTGGCATGTGAATTAAACTGGATTCAGGAATCTTAGGTAGACTTCTTTTGTCAGAAATTTTATTTAAATCAAGTGGCAAGTGAATAATGCAGGCGGGATTCAAGACTGTAACTATATTTTTTATGGCGTTGGCCTTTTCGCTAACGACGCCGATGGGGATAGCAATAGGAATCGGCATCTCCTCCACTTATAATGAAAACAGCCCGACAGCGTTGATTGTTGAGGGATTATTCGACGCGATTTCATCTGGAATTCTGATCTATATGGCCTTGGTGGATTTCATTGCTACGGATTTCCTTGGTCGGCGCATGATGAACAGTGGCAGGCTTCAACTATGGTGTTACTCGGCCCTCTTTCTGGGAGCAGGTGCCATGTCCTTGTTGGCCAAATGGGCATAAACCCCAACCCTATTTAAAAGACATATTTTTACGTTTTTATAAATAATTATGGAGTAAAACACGTGCCAAATAGGCATAAACCCAAACTCTAAATGGGCAGGTGCCAGGTCCTTATCGATATTTGTGATACATAAAGATTTAAAAGACATATTTTTACATTTTTATAAATAATTATGGAGTAAAAGACATATTTAAAAGTTTTTATAAATAATTATGGAGTAAATTCTTATTAATTATTATGAAATTTTGCCTTATTTATTCCAAAGATGTTTTAAAGTTATTTATTTATTTATTATGTATAGTTTTTTTCCATTTTTTCCTATTTTACCTAAATAAAATATATAGTTAGAGAATTTGGTATAATTTAAAAATGTTTTTATTTGGTTAAGAGTTTATCTTCTTTGTAAGTAAGGAGACATGTTAGAGACGTAAGTCTAGAGGTATCTGCTAAGAGTTAAAGCTTGACCTTTTATGGACAACCGATAGTAATTGCATTTTTCATTTAAAAAAAGAATTAAAGTGGCATGTTTTTCTTGTTTTCTTGAATAAGAGTGATGAGTCGACCTACATTAGCACATAGTAGCTAGTGATGACTATCTCCACTATCTATTCTACAATTAAGTTATGATAAGTTTTCCCACTGTTTTAAAAGAAAGTAGAACAGGTTGTTCAATTTTTCAATATGTTTATTGTATTTTAAATTTTTTAATTTTTAAAATAAGTTGTGATAAATCCATAATTAAGTTGAATTTATGCTTGCTCTTTATAATGCTATCTGTATTTACATGTAAATTTTGTATATCAATATGTAATTAGCAGAGATCCATCTTAACTCAAGATCTTCATGCCAATCAAATCTCTTTTTTTGACTTTCAAACCATTTTTAGAATGAAAAGAGATTTGATCTTTCTCATCCCTTGGTAGATACTGAATGGATCTAGGGTTGTTTAATCGTGGGAAAATGTGACAAATACCATGGGTTAAGAATACCATGCAAAAAAAACCATGGGTTGGAGAATTTTATGTTTTTTACTTTTTCATTTAATTTTATTTTTTTGTTTTATTTTAACTAAGTCAAAATGTTAAACATTACATCTCTACCATACAAATCTTAGAAAAAGATGCAAAAACAAATTATTTTTCATATTATATATATATGATTCAACTAAAAGTATACATATATGATTCAATATTTTCTACTAATTTGAAATAAAATTACATCACCACTTGCACTATTTCAAAACCTCCAAGGGCTTACTCTTATTGGCCCTCAAGTACAAACATAAAAGCATGGATAATAGCTAAACAAAATGAGAAGACAATAGATTAAGGGCCCAAAGAGACAAGAAGTATCCAAAAAACAAAAAATGTCCTTAAATCATAGTTAAGTAGCCATGTTACCCGAATCCTAGTTTTTAGTTATCCTCCTCTAGGTCATCAATATGCTTCATGAATGCGTGATTCCATGTGAGACATTCTACTTTCATAATCATCCACCTGCTCCTAAAGTTGATTTTGTCATCTATGAAGAGATTTGTCAATCCAAGATTTTCCATTGATTGTCATGTATATTTTATGGAAAATTGATAACCTCGTTATGGTCGTGTCACCTTTCTCTTTCCAATTTCTCGACTACCACTATCACTACTCGAATTTGGGCCTCCAAATAGTCAATAGGCTCATTGACTTGAGCAACTCGGTTGGTAGCACCCTAACCTGTATGGATGAGCCCCCTTATGGGCCTCCCTCTTTTACGGAGCAATGTGAAATCACCAAAAACTTTCTATGTCCCCTACTTCAAATTCCCAACCCCTACCCCACAAGCTTCACATGCCCACCCACCTGCACTGACTATAGAAAACACCTCATTTCCCACTCCCGACCACTAGTTTACACTGGAAATTCCAAAGCCTACCCAATTGACCCAACCACCTACTATTTCAACTACATTAGCATTGTTGGGCTTACGTTTAGATGAGCTATACTGCTCCCATTCAATGAAAACAAATTACCCCGATAATGAGCACATTGGCCTGTACGAACTAACCTCCAAGCCTGCCATCACCCTTCACAAGCCTCCAATTTTTTCTCACAAACTACTGGAAGGAAACAGTGAGGACCCCACTCCCCCAAAAACCACTAAACACTTAAGGAAAGCACAAGCCCCTCCTAGAAATAAAGAGAATAGGAGGAGGAAAACCACATCGACCATTAAATGTCCAAGTTTAATATGAATCTGTGGTAGTGGATATAGAAGAGAAACAAGAGTATTGCTGGATCAGATGAGAAGACCCAGATTTCATTTGTGAAGAGTTGGATAGAGAACTATCTAGAAGATGGAAGAATAATATTGAAGAAACCAGATCTGTTTGTAGAATTTGGGAAATCATCTAAAGACCGAGGATTCAACATCATTGCAACCAATAAATCTTGAGAGTATAGATTTAAAATAGTTAGTTTGCTTCAAAGACACCACCAAATTTTCACTAAAAGATGCATATTAATATCCATCAGCGAGCCAAACATTTTCTAGTCTATCTTACTTACCATGTAAGAAAAAATTACCTATGAAGAATAGAATTTCACAATTCACATCTTCCTCCCTAGGGAAGAGAAATCCCACACCAACCTATTTTATCAGGACATACTAAACTCCAATTTTTTGGCACTCTAAGCAGTAATAATTATGAATTCAACTGAATTTAATTTTGAAGTGGCGGGGCTCTGAGCCTACAGCTCAAACATAACTCCATGCTCATTAAACATTGATGTTCCCGCTGTTCTCACTATCCTCACAATGCATTCCAGTTGACTCATTTCAGGTTCCAGAGCAACTTGAACCGCCCCATTATCACTGCTAATATAACCATCATTTTCTCTGAAGAAGAAGAACAACAAAATTCTCTAGTGCGAAACTCTGCAAAGCAACCTTAAGACATTCGCAAACTAGTTGGTAGTCATGGCTCTGAGCAGCTCCTGGCGGAAGAAGGTAGAGCAGCAAGGCATGGAGAACAGCATGAGGAAGGTGATATTGCAGGAGACACTCGGCAACTAGGTGGCAGCTCTCATGGAGCCACAATTTTGATGGCTATTGCTAGCAGCTCGAGTGACACCCTTCTGGAAACGTAACCTCTAGGTGGCAGGGTGGATAGTGACACCACGAAGGAAGGTGAGATCTAGTATGGGAACACTTGCCCCGTCATCGAGGAGACTTTGAGCTCGGATGTCCCAATGTGATGACACGTGGACTCCCAAGTGCCATCTCAGAGTTTTGTTGCTGACTGGTTAGGTTCTGTCGTTTGTGGTTTTGTCTCTCATATACATGTTCAACAATTCTGTCTTGTCTCTCAACAGCTTCAAATGGTGTTGTCTCAAGTCTTCATTCTGGTTTTGTCGTTATATTCCCAATCTTTTGCATGGTTTTTTGTAAAGTTTAACTAGTTTTCCTAGATATGGGATAGTTTTCATAACCAGAAGGAACTCAGCTATTCTCGGCTGAGGCTATAGCCTCAATGCAATTATATTTTTCTTTCCTTTTAATAGAATTAGTTTTACAGAGAAAAAAAAAATATGATATGACTAATGCGGTCTCAAATATTTATCTCCCTTATATTCAAGGAACTATTGACAAAATATCTCATATCCTCAATAATAAAAACATCACCATGACCTTTACACCTATTAATATCATTCATAGCCACTTCAGATCTATCAAATATCCCATTGATATCACCAATAAAAGTATTTATAACTAATCCCTTGGTCATGCTATAAATATTCTATAATAAAAATTGGTCACTTCATAAAAAATCGAATACAAGAACATTGTGCTAACATAAAACAAAATTTCTCCCACTCCTTAGCCCTAACTAAACACTCGACACAAATAAAACATCACATTTGTATTGAAAGTACAAGTATCTTGGCCAAAGTTGACCAGTATTGACACAAAAAATTCAACGAGGCAATTGAAATCGGTAAGCACCCTAATAACCTCAAAAGAGATGATGGGTGGAAAATTGGTGAAAACTGGATTCCCACTCTCACCTCAATAGTTGTCCCCAACAAATATTTCCATCTCTCTTTATTCTTTTGTTTCCCTTACTTCTTCTCTCTTTGGTATTTATCTCTTTCTTGATCCATATTTTTCCTCCCCTCTGGCCCCCTTTTCAACATCATATATACATTAAGAAATATAATACATTATTAATATATATTAATTAACATTCCTATCATATTCCTTGTGGTAGTATATCAATTATAGTAATATACTATTATTAATTAATGAATTTACTATTAATTAATTATCAATATTAATTAATATTCCTATCATATTCATTATGATTGTGTGTGTGCGTGCATGTATATATTAAAAATTATAATGCATATATTGACATTGAAACATAATTTTGATGAATTGAAACACCGCAACTAGAAAAATGGAGATTGTCCATATAAAATCATACCATAAAACAGAACCAAAATTCCCTCAAGTCATATAGGATCCCTCTACTGCAACTCATACCTACAATGGAGACAAAAATAAACCTAAAATAGTCCCTTGATCCCTCACATTTTTCATCTACTTCCTATAGTTGCCTCAAAGATGTATTGGATTTGTTTTGGTGCACATTGGATGTATTTCAACCTCTCACACTTGACCTATATTCATATGACATCAAGTTCCTCCAACAAAAAGCCCTATTGGGCTTTTCCAATTTTCGTGAGGGCTAAAATAACCTAGTACGCCAAAAATTTCGTGTGTAAGCCCACACATTAACTTCAACAATTAATTTCATACACTTCTAGAGCTCAGATTTGAGTTATTTTTATTGTCCCTTTCTCCTCTAAGGGTTTTATAACAAATCCATGTGTAAAATCTCTCGAATGTCGCATGGTTTCACAACCACCATCTTTGGTGCAAGGCCCATACCTTAGGTTCCAAGACTACAAATCAATTTTGTGGTGCTCCAACCTAGAAACCCCGAACCCTAAGGCTTGGAGTGCCTCCCAAGCTACCAAATATCAACACTCCATCTTAGTGAGGGAGGTACTTCAAATAATAGGAAGTATCCATCAACATCATCGTCAATAATGACACTAGCCCATCTGGTGTCCATCACTGCGACATATGCTATATAATGAAACTTGCAATATTAGCAGTGCCTCTACCTTATCTCATTTGAACCTAAATACCTAAATACTTCCATAGGGATGCTTCCTCTAAAGCTATACTCCCTTTTATTTTACATTATCTCCACTAGCTCAACCTATCACTAATCTCATGTCATACAAGTTCAGTCTGAGTTGCAGTCAAACACGGGCCATCATCATCGCAACCTAGTCCTACAAGAACTCATCCTCCCAGATCAAACACCACTCAATCATATCCCTCCAATCTAGGATATGCAACACCATGATCCAATGATTCTAAAATGAAATCCATCACATGAAGCACTCTTGATCATGCCAATGTCATCGATGCCAAAGAAATCATTGAGGTATCCCAACCATCCATGACAAGTGATATGATGTCCATGATAAATAATTTTTCCTACAAAAAAATGTTGTTCCACAACCTCACCACTAATCCACCAGAACTCCCAACCAATCCTATTGTCAAGCCAATCATGACCACATCTCCATGTCTTCAGCTGAACCTATCTAGAAAATCTGAAATCCCTGTGAGCTACTTCATTGTGTACACCTTGATTCACTCACCCTTTAAAGTAGTTATGATACCATGTTTCTTTTCCATGATACTGGAGTTTAGGATAGAATCTTAAATCATTGACGCTACCATTCAAAGTATCACAACAAGACTACTTTGCATAATAGAAGAACATACAACAGAAAATTAGCAGATGTACCAATATAGACAAACTTTTACAAATTTTGACAACGCAACTCTATTATATTAATAAAATGACCATGAAATAGTCTAGGACTCCCACACTAGGGATAACGAACCTCATACATCCACTGATACAAGACAACAACAACTAGGGCTTGGTATCAATTCTTTAACAACAAATCTACCCTGAACAAAGTACATTGACCATCTAGTTGATGTAGAGCTTCTCATAGATGCCTTGGTCATGACCTATACACATTTGCTCAATCCTTTGGCTCTCGATTTGTATAAAAAGCAACTATGCCTTTATCAATAAACAAACTCCATTAGGTCACTGAACTCGGCTCCAATTTCTCTCTAGCCAACTGTTAGTCCTTCAACTTATCCACACATCAAGACTCTTGTAGAGTTTTTCACAACTCCATTTGTGAACAACTCTCAACTACCCACTATTGCACTTCAATGCCTTTTGGACTTCTTTCCCAAGTAGCTACTCCTTAGCCCTTCAAGGACACAACTTCTTAGGGAATTTCTTTGCACTAGTGTCTTCTTGTGTTGCCCGATGAAGACACGCTAAGGTCTCACAGGGCTTCCCACTATTGATGTTTATTTTTATTCTCAAACAATGAACTTAGGGCATGGATTATTTCCCAACATTTGTTGTTGCTATCCTTCTCCATAAGGCAAGTCTAGGGCTACAAAGTTCTCCTCGATGATTATACCTTCAACTCTTATTTTTCCAATTTTAGCAATCCCTTAATCCTTTAAGAGACTTGTTCCTTATTGCTTGAAGCAAGCCTCTACAATCCTCCAAAATCTTTTCTTAGTCCAACATAGTTCATTAAGGTGCTACTCTAGGCCACACTCGATTAAATCTCACGCTTCCTCCAAAAAACCATGAGTGTCCAATACAATTGTCCAAACTAGGACCTCATCAACTAGCACCAAAACAACCTCAAATACACCAATACATACCTTTGTTTCAAGTTCATCCTTATGTTATACGTTATGATCCTGGTTAGGGCTGATGTCACTCTGGTCAAACTCCTTGTTTGTCCTCCAAAATATCCTCCACAATTTCGACCCACCTCTATCTTGATTTTGATATTAAATTATGTCTTCTAGGAGAGTTAAATTAGTTCATCAAGGTGCTACTCTAGGCCACACTCGGTCAATGCTCACGCTCCCTCCAAAAAACCATGAGTGTCCAACGAGCACCAAAACAACCTCAAATAAACCAATACATACCTCTATTCCAAGTTCATCCTTACGCTATACGTTATGATCCTGATTAGGGATGATGTCACAAGCTTCTTCAATGCATATTTTCAGATCTAAATATTCAACTTATTACAATGGTCTTTCAAAATGATAGAATTGCTTCAACACAGAACATTAAAGGAGCTAATCTCTTATCTAAGACCTCAACATGAATTCAATCAATCAACAACCATCCAAGATGAAATAACATAATGAAAAATTTCTTTCATTAATCAAACTATATACATAAAATACTTGGCCCTATTTCTACATTTGAAATGGCCCTCACACATTTCCTCACACCCATCTCTGTCTTTTCCTCTATCACTACTTCTTCCTATCCTCTCTATCCTCTCTATCCCCATACACAGGTTTACATTTATAAAATTAATTACATAGTTATGGATTATTCTAAATCCATGATTTCCTCCATAGGTCACTCAACTAACTCCCTAAAATATATTATCCCTCTTTTGAATCAACTAATTTCTATTCAAGGAGCTCATAATCCCTAACATATCTCTACAACCCAACTCCTCTCATATTCTCAATTATAAGAGAATATTCTCTTAAAATGTACATAATTTATAAAATAATTAAGAAAAACATCAACCCCTAAATCAACCAAATAAACAACGACATTTGAGCAGGATGCTCCTGCATCAAACATTCATAACGTCAAGTAAAATAATAGATCTACCTCTTTTGCACATCTATTAAGTACTTTTTATGATAAATTGCAGTAAATAGAGGGAACATACAATAATTTTGGAAGTAAACAATAACACACAGATACACAGATAATTCTATGAAACAACCTTTATTATGCTTAGATCTTCAATTACAGACTCTTCCAACCCTGTGCACATAACTGCAGGGGCCCGTGAACTCAGCTATAGACTTACCAAGGTCTCCGTGCACACAAATGTAGGATCCTTCCTATTCACCTAAGTACATAAAACATACTTTTATCTCTTACTTAGATCATTCACCGTTAGATATATAGCTCTCATGAATCTCTATGACTTCTTTTTATATCATTACCTATTACAATACCATTGTCTGTGAACCATGGGAGGTCACAAAAAAAATTATCCTTAACAAACTAAAGGGCTTTGACCTTCCTAAAGCCCATTTGACTTCTATTGACCTGCAAGCTCTGCTCCTCAAAATGTGGAGACTTCAAAATATTATGAGAAACGAAATTGAACCCGAGGGGATCCTGTACCAACAGGCCCCTAACAAAAATTCATGACTCGTCCTGAATCACTCTGCTGGTGTTTCCTTGATCTTTTCCTGCAGACTACTGAATTCTGTCTTCATTGCTTGAAGATCTATTAATCCTTGTGCAGTGGCCTGATGAACCTCTTCATCCAGTTTATTGATTGCTGGACCTTCAACTGTAAGGCCCATGGTTCTTTGTGTCTGTTACATAGCCTTCAGCTTGCTCCACACCATCTATGTCAACTAGATTGCCTCATAAACCCAGGGTTGCATCCTTGACGATATGATGGATGCCTTCTAACGTAGCTCATCAATCTAAGTTTGGATGAATTTTCCCTCATGCAGTGTGGTTAACCTTTGCACTAGGGATAAGGTTTGCATTGTAGCCCTGATCTCATTGAACTGCACCTATTTTTCCTTGATACCAGCTTCGATTTTCTACAAGTGTGGATCCTCCTGTAGTGAGGTCCACATCTCCATGGTCTATTCAAATATCTGTTCGCAATCTTTGACTGCAACTTCCAAAGTTGTCAGGTCTTCTTTAATGGAAGCCTCACACTACTCTCTAACTTCTGGAGGAGTAGTTGAGTACAGCTTAAGTTGAAGCTCGGATATGTGCAGTTGTACCTCAAAACATACCTTACCAATTTCCTCCGTGGACTCCTTCACCATGGAAACTAGCTTCTGGATCTTTTCTGTAGAGGTCGCTTCTACTGAAATATATAGCTCGAGAAGCTCACTACAGGCCTGCACTATTGCTGCTTCTAGCTGCTGGTGATGCACAATGAATTCTTCTTGTTCTTTGAGTGCCTATGCCTTTTCCTTGAACATTTGTTGGTTGTTGGTTTTGACTTCATTAATAACTAGTAATGCCCATTGTTCCCAGACTCTGTGCTCATTTGAGACGGCTTGATGCAATTCATGCAATGTCTGAGTAGGGAGCTCAACAAGGTTAAGGCTCAAATTCTTTAGATTCAATAGGTGTGCCTTGTCCTCTGCAGTCTCAATATGCAAAGATCCATTTTCTAACTATATTACACGAAGGTCTATGGTGATTTCTGCTACCATGCATGCTTGCTTTAGGCTCGCTTTTCCTATGCTCACTTGAATAACCCCTATTTGGACCTTCAATTCCCTCAGGCCTTGCTGCACCTTCTCTAGCGTCTCATGGTACTGGTCCTCAATGTGGTTCCAAATAGTACCCATTGCATTGTGGACTACATCACCAATCTCGTCCAGGTCCCCCTCTGTGAGGACCAATGGTGTCATGCTTGCAAACTTGTCATACTTCTTCTTCTTGTGTGGTTCCATGAAACTTTAAGTCTGCCTATTTATTACAATGAAGGGGGACTCCAAGTATATGCCCCCTTATTCTTCACCCTCTATTTCTACCTCTATAGTAGTGCTCTCTGTTTCATATTCATCGAGCTCAATAGTGTCCTGCGACATGGTGACAACTTTCTCCTTTGGTGCTTTTGTCTCTTTGGCAGAGACCTTTTCTTTCGGTTCTTCTTTCTCCTTTTTAGAAGCCTCTTTCTATTGTGCTGAATTTTTGTTGGGCTGCTAATTTTTCATTATTATTATCAATTTTTGACACCTATTTCACCCATTTCTACCATTCTTTATCATGTTAGTTATCATAATTTATCATATAATTCCATTTTATAATTATTTATGCTCTTATGGATAAATATTATTTTTCTCCTTTATTTTTAATAAATTGATGATTATTATGAATTATTTTACCAATGACGATTTATTAATGGATTTGTTGTAACATCACTCATGATTTTAGCCTCCATTATCTTTTCCAGACTGCAAATTTGATCTCCAACTCACAATTAAATATTCCAACTTAGAAATTCGCTAGAATAAGAAGTGACGGTTTTTCATTGGAGGTTTCAGACAAATGAAGGAGAATCTGGAAAATATGGAACATGGGTTTTTTCTAGAATGGAACCAATTAGTTTTTTAATGAGCATTTTTCTAAAAAATTTAGTTTGTATTAAGATAAATGGAAGGTTATTCAAAGACAATTTTCTCAGATTTGTTGTTGTGGCAATTTTCCAAATTCTTCCAGGTGCAATACAAAATTCGACTTGTTCCTGCTAAATGTTGATGGAAAGCTTCTTTAGATATGATCTTGCTGATGAATTTGTTTTTTATAATCCAAATTTGTAATGGAAATCATTTTGTAATTAGATTTGTTGTAACTTCCTTTTGCTCTCTGTATATTTAAATGAAAAGAGAGATCAAAGGAAGGGGGGTAAGATGGGGGAGAATAGAGAGGAGGAAAATTATCACCTTTTTACTTCAATTATAATTTTAATATACAGAGCGTGATTTTCAAGGACACATCATGTTGTAACTACATTTGGATCTGATGAATAATACATAATACGTGTTGTTGTTCATTTGTGATATTCTGAAGTAGTTAAGCAGTATTCACTTATGGCTTGGGCCCAGTCACTGGTGGATTTCACTGCTATTTTATGTGTTATATTTTTACTTTTCTTTTACTGCAAGTTTGATTGTTATGAAACCAGCTCATAAAAAGATAGAAAATATAGATCAACACCTTAGAATTTAGCCTCTTCAAGAGGGCCACCTCCTTTACATTACATAAATGAACAATTCTTGGATGATTCAAATGAAAAAACCTCCTTTCTATATATGGGAGTCTAAGGGGTCACAATATAACCAAGTTGACCCAACAATAATAATATAAGGGCACAAAAATAACAATAGTGGGATTCTATGGGGCATAATAATAACAATATGGGGACGATAGGGGCCCAACAATATTAATAAGGGATACAATTACAGTATTAATGGGGGCATCACTAGTATTATAGGGACCTAACATGCCTCTCTCCTCCAAAAAAGTGTTGTCCTCAACACTTGAGTAGTTATGGATGCTTCTGTATAAAATTCTCATCCTCCCATATGGAATCTTCAACAGATAAGTTCTTCCACTTGATGAGATACTTTGAAATGGATCAATTTCGTAGTTGTTGAGTTCTTATTTCTATGACTGCTTCTAGTTCCGATATAATCTTTCCTTCCTCATCAAGTTCCGGCAATATTTTTTGAATTGGGAGTTTTTCACCTATAACCTTCTTTAAACATGAAACATGGAAAACTGGTTGCACTTGAGAAGTTGCAGGAAGCTCCAATTTGTATGCCATAGTACCAATATTTTGCAACACCTTGTACAGACCATAATACTTTGGTGACAATTTGTTATCCTTCTTAGCTTGCTTGAGAGACATTTATTTATATGTTTGTAGCTGTAGGAATACCCAATCACCTACATCAAAACTTCTTTTACTTTGATGTTGATCTTCGTGTTGCTTAATTCTATTCAGCGGCAACACGAGGTTATCCTTTAAGAGTTGGAGAACTTGTTATTGATGCTCGATGTGATGTTCCACTGCTTGAACCTTAGAATTTTCTCTTAAATATGATGCGATGGATGGTGGCTGGTATCCATAAAGTGCCATAAATGGGGTCATTTTTGTTTTAGTATGGAAGGAAGTGCTATACCACCATTCATCCAGAGGCAATGATTTGACCCATTGTGTCTGTTTATCAAATACAAAGAAATGGAGATATCCTTCAAAACATTTGTTTACTATCTCCGTTTGCCCATCAGATTTAGGATGATAAGATGAGCTATGAGCTAATTGAGTACAAAGACATGAAAATAATTCTATCCAAGAATTTCCTATAAAAATGGGATCTCCGTCACTTACAATAATTTTTGGGTTTCCATATAGATTTTGAATTGTTTCCATAAATGCCCTAGAAAATTTACTAGCTTTAAATGGATGTGATAATGCACAAAAGTGTGCATACTTGGTAAGTCTGTCAACTACCACCATGACGACACCCTTTCCCTTAGACTTGGGTAAACCTGTGATAAAATCCATTGAAACCTCCTCCCAACATTGGCTTGGAATGGATAAAGGTTGTAATAGACTTGGTGTCTTAATTGTTTCAGCTTTATTTTGTTGGCATACCAAACATTCTACCACAAACTTTTGAATATCCAATTTAAGGCCAACCCAAAAAAATTCCTTCTTAACCCTGTGGTAAGTTTTTAAAAATCCTGAGTGCCCTCCTAAGGGAGAAGCGTGCAATTTCAGAGGAATCTTTTGTTTGAGGTGGGAATTCTTATAGAGGTATAAGTGATCTTTGTACCATAATGAATCACATTTCCAGCTAAATGTATCAAATGTACTGGAATCTTGTTGTAACTTTTGAATAAGTCCCCAGACTTATTCATCATTCTTCAATTCCTCCCTTGCTTCGTTTATCTAATCTGGTTGGATAATAGAAATGGCGCACAACAATGCTTCCACATCCTCATCCTTTCTTGAGAGTGCATCTGCAACAACATTTTGCTTCCCTTTTTTGTATATGATTTCAAAGTCATAACCCGACATCTTTGTAACCCATTTTTGTTTTTCTTCAGAGGATAATCTTTTTTCTAAACAGTATTTAAGGCTATCATGATCCATTTTTACCTTGAAGTGTCTTCCTATTAGGTAGGGTTGCCATTTCTTAAGTTCATGTAGTATTGCCAACATTTCCTTCTCATAAATAGCTTTGTGTAAATACTTTCCCTTGATTGGACGAATTTCGAAGGCAATGGGTCTTTCATCTTGCATTAAAACAACACCAACTCCATTTCCAGAAGCATCACATTCCACAATAAAGGTTTTTGTAAAGTTTGGTGTAGCTAAGATCGGTGCTTGGCACATTTCCTCTTTAATATGTTCGAAGGCCTTTGATGCTTTTGGAGTCCATGAAAATGTATCTTTCTTCAACAATGTTGTTAGAGGTGCCACTATTTTCCCATAATTCTTAACAAACTTGTGATAATACCCTGTCAACCCGGGAAATCCTCACAACTTCTTTATGGATGTGGGGATTTCCCATTCCTTAATGGCTTTAATTTTTCTAGGTTCTACCTTAATTCCTTCATGAGATACAATCTGACCCAGATATTCCACCTCTTGTACTCCAAAGAAACATTTGGGTATTTTTGCATATAATTGTTTCTCCTCCAATAGTTATAGCACCTTGTCAACGTGTTCAACATGATCCTTCCAAGATTCGTTATAGATTAGTATATCATCAAAAGGTACTAACACAAATTTTCTAAGGAAAGGTTTGAAAATGGAATTCATCAAACCTTGAAATGTAGAAGGTGCATTGGTAAGGCCAAAAGGCATGACCAAAAACTCATAGTGACCCTCATGAGTTCTAAATGCTGTTTCCGAAATGTCTTGAGTCTTCATTTTGATTTGATGATATCCTGAATGAAGATCTAACTTGGTGAAGTAAATTGATCCATGCAATTCATCCAATAATTCATGAATGACAGGAATGGGAAACTTATCATTAATAGTGAGCTTGTTGAGCTCCCTATAACCTGGACACATGCGCCATGATCCATCCTTCTTGTGCACCAATACTACTGGAGCAGAGAAAGAACTTTAGCTAGGTTGAATTATACTAGCCTCAAGCAATTCTGCAACCATATGTTCAATTTCACTCTTTTGGGCATAGGGATATCTGTACGGCCTGATGTTTGGAGGAACACATCCTAGAATCAAATGAAGAGCATGATCATGATCATGAATAGGTTGGAGACCTTTGGGAGTCTCAAATACCTTGGAATGATAGTCCAAGGCTTTTTGGATATGTGGAGCAATAGATGAATTCGATGTGGAAACATCTAGCAGACATAATTGTGCAATTACACCTCGTTGTTGCTTTTTTAGAAGATTTGTCATACAGTTAGAACTTATTATCTTTCCCGGTTTCCCTGCAATACCCCTTAACTCAACTTCCTTTCCTTCCGCATAAAATTTCATCAAAATTTCTTGAAAGTTAGAAGCTATTGTACCCAAGGAGTGTAGTCATTGGACTCCTAGTACAACATCAACACCTCCCATTGGAATGGAAAGCATTGGGCTTCTCAATACATATTCTCCCATGGATAGCCTGATATTATGGCACTTTCCAGAGAAATTTATCGTTCCTCCATTTGCAACCATCACTTGACACTCTAGTGCTGGATATAGGAAGCAATTCAATTCTTTTGTTATCTTATAATGAATGAAATTGTGGGTACTTCCCGAATCAATCAACACTATTACCTTTTTCTTCTTGATTTGTCCTTCTATCTTGATGGTTTGAGGAGTGGTAATTCCAGCCAATGCATTACAAGATATGGTCAGATTCATTTATTCTTTATCTAGGCTTTGTTATTGGAGTATATCCTCTTCTTTTGACCTTTCTTGCTCCTTTTCTTCTTCCTCTTCACAATCTATGTAGAATAATTTCTTCTCAGCACACTTATGACCTTTAGTGTATTTTCTATCACAACTATAACAAAACCCTTTTGCTCTTTTTTCTTCCAATTGTTGCGGTGTCAACCTTATAGGTTGTGGAAGGCTAGGGGAAACAACACTTCCATATTTATAGTTGTGAGTGGTATGCTTCCTGGTTGCCATAATTTTGCTTTCCATTTTCCTTGCTAACCTGATGCCTTCTTTAACGAATCAGGTTCCCAAAGGCGGACATCATGTTGGATATTATCCTTTAAAGTTCCTATGAACACATCAATCCTATGCTCATTTGGAATATTTTTTACCCTTATGTTTAATTTTTGGAACTCCTCAATGTGCTCCATTATTAAACCCTTTTGTTTGAGACTTATCAATTGGCTAAAAAAAATGTTTCTTCTTGTATCCTCATAATATGCTGTCAATTCTTCCGTAAAAATTACCGAAGTGATGATTTGTTTATGAGAGCAAGCCATTAATAACATATAAACTGATTTGGTTCCAAATATAAAGTTACAATACGTACCTTTTGTGTGTTTTTCACGTTATTGAGATTGAAAAATTGCTCCATCTGTAATATCCATGTTGCAAGATCCTTCCCATCAAACTTCCTCATATCGATTTTTGGAATATGGTGGGTCTTCGATCCAACATTAGAGTCTATGGAATCATGATTAACATTTATTTTATTTTCATCATGAGTTTCCTTTACTACCCTTTCACCATTAGTGACCATTTCTTGTAGCAACTTATTCATATTTATCTTCAATTCTTCCATCTTATCATCCATGCCATCTATTTTAGCGTCCATGCCATTCATATTAGCTTCCATGCCATCCATCTTAGCTTCTACGCCTTTCTTTAAACAATCCATCTTAGCTTCTACACCTTTCTTTAAACCATCCACCTTAGCTTCCACATCTTTCTTTAAACCATCCATCTTAGATTCTATTACTTTTTGTGCAAGTGACACTTGTTTCACTTGGTCTCGTAATTTTGATATATCATGTTGCATTTCTTCCTCTTCTTCATGAGTCATGTTAGAGCTTTTGGGTTTCTTACCAGGTATTTGCATTTTCTTTCCTCGGGGCACAAATAATCGATAATAATGCTTTACTATGCCCTTTGAATTCCTTCAAACTAATTGTTCAAACCAAGCTTATGAAAAAGTTTTAAAAAAACTACACACATTTTTCACTTTGTAGGAGTTTGATATTGACTCTGATGTATCTCTGTAATTTCAAATCATCCATTTCTGAAATTGATATTTGTAGTAGCCCTCTACGTCCTCTTTCCAATGCCACTAGTCTAATCCAAATTGGATTCTCCAAGGAGGAGTTATGCAAAATCTCCCAAGATGACCTGATTATAGACCTTTCCAGAAGAGTGAACTTGTATGAAGTGCGTCGTGTCACTGTTTTGACTTTTGGATCTCAAAAATATATACAAGAAACTATAGTCCGTCCTCTTTCTGTATCTTCTTACAAAATTTTAATCTGATGCTCAAAGAGAAAGTTATGATGATTTTCCCCAGCTCACCTATTTGGAATGTAATTGAGGAGTTTGCAAAAAGACCAACTTCCTCAGATCATATCTCCGCAAATATATCCCAAAAAGCTCTGAAATTTGGACTCAAGGTTCAATGTGATTTCATCTCAAATGGTCTTTCTTTTCACTTCTAAACCATCGTAGAAAAAAGTTATAGCTAAAATTCCATGACGACCTATTTGGAGCAGCGAAATCCTAGAATCCAAAGCTCTCATACCAAATGTTATGAAATCAACTCATAAAAAGATAGAAAATATAGATCAACGCCTTAGAATTCATCCTCTTTGAGGGGACCACCTCCTTTACATTACATAAATGAACATTTCTTGGACGATTCAAATGAAAAAACCTCCTTTCTATATATAGGAGTCTAAAGGGTCACAATATAACCAAGCTGACCTAACAATAATAATGTAAGGGCACAAAAATAACAATAGAGGGATTCTATGGGGAATAGTAAGAACAATATGGGGACAATAGGGGCACAACAATATTAATAAGCAATACAAATACAATATTAATGGGGGCTTCACTAGTATTATAGGGACCTAACATTGACTATTCTGTTTTATAGCTTTACGATTGATTTACTTTCATCAGTGTGGAGTTTGTGTATTCATTTCATTAATTCATAATTATATTCGTTGATTTCATTATTTATGTCGTGGATTTAATTAATTATTTCTTTTTAATTAAAAGATAGACTATTATTTATTAAATTTGATGCTTTATTTCTATGCAGTAGTTTAGATTCAGCTGAAAGAGCTCTGTTATTGCTACGATGCACTCGGTTGATGTAATTGCAATTAGAATCTCTTGATTAAGATTGAGTTTGGTTTAGATTAAGATTTAGTTTTGATGCTTGAATATGTTAATTTCCTTCAAGTTACAAGCTTGAGATTTATGGTCTGATCCGTTTACTCTTGTATTGAAATTGATAATTTATCTTAAAGCATTACTCTCTATAGATATAATGATCTCCATCACTTACACATATTGTGTGTGCTCTTGAAACAAAAAGACTTACCCAGGTTGATAATTAATGTGAGGCAATTAGGAGTTCCAAAAGACACTTATATGCACTCAACATTTTAGCGCTTTTGTTGGGGAGAGTGTTGCTATTTCACAAAAGTGATGTATGTTTGATATTTGTTGGTGGGAAGAATTTCATATTAAAAACAAAAGGTAAGAACCTGCGTACGAGTAAGTAAAATGCTTGCTCCCTCACCCGCTTTTCAGCATATTTGCATAGGAATTGAAGTAGAAATAAAATTTTGATGTTTGTTTGCTTCGAAAGAACTTGGTATTAGAAATGGAAGGTAAGAAACTACGTACAAGTAAAGTGCTTTCTCTTGTGCCCACTTTTCAACAAAGTTGGTAAGAATTAAAGTAGAAATAAATATTTCAATTTCTATGTGAATGACTAAGAAAAAAAGGGTAGAAAATTTGAAAAAAAAAATCTCATGTTTTCGCTTAAGTGGTGATGTAAGCACCACCCATTTCACTAACCAATTGACAAGAACATTTGAAGGAGGAGCCTCAAAGAAACACATGAAGAACATCTTCTATTATGGTAAGAAATGGCTCACATTTATACTTTTGAATTCCCTATCAAATATCTAGGAGGAGTGACACAAATGCACATAATTCCCCCATCTTCTCTACCAAATTTTCATGGTTTGGCAAACGAAGACCCAAATACTAACTGTCTATTCCAAATCAGCACTCTTAAAACTCTGTTTTTCAAGTTGTTCATTAAAGTATTTGACCCATCAATTCTTATTTTCTTCAAAAAATGTTTCTATCAGAGATATCCCTCTGAATGCACTTTCATTTGGCTTTGGAATCACTCAAATCAGATGAAAAACAAAGAATTTATGATTAGAACATTGCAAGTTAGCATGATTGGTCACTGCTCTCCCGCAGGTAATAAATTAATTTTACTTTGTTATTTTTTCCGTGGATTTGTTTTACAGAGTAACTACGTATTATTTTTTTGCACAATTATTATATTAGGGGAGTGTGATCACCTCTCTTTCTCCGTGATTTAATGTTTTATTACAGGTAGACACTCATTTTTGCAGATCCTAGGAGAATAAAGAAGGTCAATTTATGAACGAGTGATTCTTGAAATACTTTTAATGAAACAAGGGCATCTCATCCAATTTATTATCTAACAAATTCATAATAGAAGAAATGGAGAATTGATTTCCATTTGAAACTTCATGTCATTACTACCAAACCATTTTTCTAAGAGATCCTTTTTTTCCATTGACAAATTGATATTCCCTTAGGAAATGACATCATAATTGTTGTAACTTTATTTATTTATTGTTTTTAAATAAAGTGTTGTTTCTTTTCTGATTTCTCTTATGTTTTTGTGTTTCAGGTGTTGCTTCCTTCAAAGTTGTAGTTTCTCCTCCGTTGGCAATTGAACAACACTTTTTTTGTGTATTTTGTTGTTCAAACTTTTGAACAACACTTTTTCTTGTGCGTTTTGCTGTTCATTCTTTTGAACATCTGTTATTCAAACTTTTGATCCACATATTTTTTGCGTATTTTGTTGTTCAAACTTTTGAACAACACTTTTTCTTGCATGTTTTGATGTTCAAAATTTTCAACAACTACTGTTCAAAATTTTGAACAACACCTTTTTGTGTATTTTGCTATTCAAACTTTTGAACAACTGCTGTTCAAACTTTTGAACAACACTTTTTTGATTGTGTTTTTTGTTGTTTAAACTTTTGAACAACTCTTTTTTTGCGTATTTTGTTGTTCAAACTTTTGAACAACTATTGTTCAAACTTTTGAACAACACCTTTTCTTGCGTGTTTTTCTGTTCAATCTTTTGAATAACTATTGTTCAAACTTTTGCACAACATTTTTTTTGCATATTTTGATGTTCAAACTTTTGAACAGCTGCTATTCAAACTTTTGAACAACACTTTTTTTCTTCTGTATTATGTTGTTCAAACTTTTAAAGAGTTGTTGTTCAAACTTTTGAATAGCTGTTGTTCAAAATTTTGAACAACACTTTTTTCATGCATATTTTGTTGTTCAAACTTTTGAACAGTTGCTATTCAAACTTTTTAAAAAGACTTTTCATGCGTGTTTTTTTGTTCAAACTCTTGAACAGCTACCGTTCAAACTTTTGAACAATACTTTTTCCTTGCGTGTTTTGTTGTTCAAACTTTTGAACGACACTTCTTTTGCGTATTTTATTGTTCAAACTTTTGAACAACTATTGTTCAAACTTTTGAACAACAAATTTTTCCTTGCGTGTTTTGCTATTCAAAATTTTGAACAACACTTTTTTTTCATATTTTTTTGTTCAAACTTTTGAATCGCTACTGTTCAAACTTTCGAACAACACTTTTTCTTGCGTGTTTTTCTATTCAAACTTTTGAATAGCTACTATTAAAACTTTTGAAAATCACTTTTTTCATATTTTATTGTTCAAACTTTTGAACCAATGCTGTTCAAACTTTTGAACAATTTTTTTTTCTTGCGTGTTTTGTTGTTCAAACTTTTGAACAACTACTATTTAAACTTTTGAACAGCACCATTTTTTTATTTTGTTGTTCAAACTTTTGAACAACATTTTTTCTTGCTTGTTTGCTCTTCAAACTTTTAAACAACATTTTTTTTGTGTATTTTTCTGTTCAAACTTTTGAACAACACTTTTTCTTCTTGCGATTATTTTGTTGTTCAATCTATTCAACAACACCTTTTTCTTGCAATGTTTTGTTGTTCAATCTATTGAACAACACTCCTTTTCTTTTTTTGCATTGTTTGTTATTCATTAATTGAATAACTGTTGTTCAATCTTTTGAACAACAATTTCTTCCTTGCGTGTTCTGTTGTTCAATCTTTTGAACAACTACTATTCAATATATTGAACAACACATTTTACGATGCCCTACTGTTCAAACTTCTGAGCAGCACTTTTTCTTCTTGTGATTTTTTTGTTGTTCAGTCTATTGAACAACACCTTTTTTTATCTAGGTCCAGGTGTGATGAAGGACCCTTACAAGACCTTTTACTTTCAGGATGTGTTAAATTTCATTTTAAAATAACATTAATGAATAGATCTGCATGCGGAAAAAGAGAGGAACAAGACAATCATCAACACATGAAAGCACAAGCATTATAATGATGTTCGTCTAGGAGGGACTACGTCTCCCGGTCCCGGTGTCAAGATGCTGTAGGCTGCTGCATTAAGTTTTGTCAATAGAGGTGATGTGCACAAGAGGTGATGTAGTGATCATACAAGAAAAAATTCCCTCATGCAGGAGTGGCTCTAAGAGATATTCCACTACTCGAATTCTCAATCAAAAGACTCCTATCAGTATGACAAGAAAACATGCATGATGAACATCCCGCCAACATGGCATAAAAGAGATTTCAAAAAAGAAAACATGCATGACAACAACAAGATTATCCAAACAACATAAAACAAGGGATCTCAAAGCATAACATGATGAGTTATGACAACAAGTACATCACATAGAAGATTCTGCATCAAATCAAGAAAGGAATCATGACAACATGTAACAAGCAAGATCCTACATCAATATCAATCAAGGATCCATGCAGCATAATGTATAAAGAAGAAGTACATGAAAAAATCATATACCTCACAATAAAAGGCCATCAGAAGTTTGACGTTTGTATTCTTAGAAAAAACAATCCACAGTGAATAATGCTATTTAGATTACCGATGCGCAAGAAGGGCCCATTACCAATTTGGACTTTTGCTCCCCTTACATCGATAGTTTCTAGCTTGTCACAATCTGGGCATCTGAAACTGAAGCTGTCAAAGTGTTGAAGCTTGCTGAAGTATCGATCGCACAGCGTTGATCGGAAGAAGAAGACTGCTCAGGACTCTCTACAATGGAGCTCTCTGGCTATCTAGCTTTGTAGTGCTTTGGCTATTCCTCTGCAGTTCTGTGGCTCTACCTGACCCTCTGGTTCTTTGTCTCACCTTCTCGCACTACCTCGATCAAGCTCTGTGGCTTTGCGACTCTGCGGTGCTCTGGCTTTCAAGCTCTCTAGATTTCAAGCTTCTTTGAGTGACTCGCGGCACTGTCTCGCTATCTCTGTCTTTGCCTATCCCTCTCATTCTATGGCTCTCTGTCGAGCACAGCCTCCTCATTGGCTCTCTGGCACTCAAGCTCTCGAGCTCTCTAGCATAGGCTTTTAGGCTCTCTAGCCTCGGCTCTCGGCATTCATCGTGTTTTATAAAATGTATTTGTGATAGGGCCGCTTAAAACATGGAGTCTATTGGCTTAGAATAGAAGTCGTTTGAACGGAAGGTTTGGTTGGTGAAACAAAACCCCGAAAATGACCTTTTTTCATTCAAAATCGAAATACACGGAAACATTGAAAAATCCAAAATACCAGACTTCAAATTTCATGAAATCAAGTCTATAAATCCATCGGTTCTGACCCTTTATCATTGTCGCTATTACTGATGTCAATGGCCCTGTATATAAAGGGATCACCAATTACCGATCACTGACCTGCCAATCCTTTGATCGCTGATATTTCAAGTAGATCTAGACTGTCGATCTGTTCCTTGATCAGACGGTCAAGATTGCATCACATGTTTCTATTGCATCGCCCCTTGGTGTCTTAGATCGCTGATCTCTCAACCACTGATTTAATCCTAGTCGTTCATCTGTTTTCCAATCCAACGGTGGAGATCGTGCGTCGCTAATCACTATCGCATATCGCATTCATTGCAGCCTAGGGGTTCTTCCCTTGTCATACACTGATGCCAATCACTGATCGGTCGATCGTTTCGATCACTGATGTTACAATCGCAAGTCGACTCTACCCGGTCCCGATATCGTGTGCCTACCTTCCTCTGACTTGATATATCGAAGATCATTGATTGGGAGTTATAAAGGCTCGGCCTTAAGTGCACCCTTTGGACTCCTACGATTTCGATTTGCCTCATAAAGCTTTTAGACCCATTTTTAGAGGAAATGCCTCCTTTTTCAAAGGAACCAAGGAAAACTCTTTTCGCAATAAATTCGTCATCTGGACTCGGATTGGAGTGTCGTTCACAATGTTGGAATCAGGACGACGAGATCTATGTTTTGGTCATGAGTCAACATCATTTTGAACACTTTGATTTTTGAGAATTCATAAACCCTCTTTGTCATGTGTGTCTTTCTCGAGCCACCTGGATCAATCCTCCCCACTCAGGAGCTTTTGGTCCTCCAAAAGCATGAAAAATAATTTGCAACTCTCTCTGTACCCTACTTGCATCACAAGCGTCCTGAGAAGGTCTCGCTTCCATCTTCTTCACCTTTGTTTGTCGGAGCCTTAAGCGACAAACCGACACATGCTACCTCTACATCTTATAGTACATTGTTTTGAAAATTACACGCTTGGATGACATGACCAACTAATGACCCAAAATTCTCCATACTTGCCATGAGTTTATAACACATACTCGATGGTCAAGTTTACAACAAGATGGATGTAACATCCCAGCTATGACAACAAGGCCAACCTATTATGGTTGCTTCAACAAGTGATGGAAAACACATCATCACTGCAACACAATATTTACATACATAAGGCCAAACAATATTGTTTCGACAAGTGATGGAAACATAACATCACTTTCAGAGTGCAAAATATGACTAAAAACATGACCAAACATCATTATTGCTGACCAAGTGATGGAAACACATCATCACGTTTACATTTTAAAATGAAACAAATGATTTACAAAATAATGAGCATTAAATGACAACATGTCTAGAAACCATTTTTCACTTATCAATGTGAATGGGTCACCTCCTTGTGGTGGTTTTTCTTATCGACCAACTTCTTTACCTGGTTCACACACCGACGCTTTGTTTTTAAGGCGCTGCTCTGGATGGAGCCTCCAACAAGTGGCTCTTCTATCGCAATGACTATAGTAGGTTTTCTTCCTCCATATCTTCTTAAGTTGTTTCCTTTCATGCTGTTGAGAGGGTCTTTCACACCTCATGAGCGCTACCATTCTTTTCCAACACTTAGAAAAGGTATGGTTATTTAATCCACAAAAGGTATATGTTTTTCAATGTCTTGATTTATGTTCATTATTAACAACATGATCATAATCGAAATGAACATTTGAAGGTTGAAAATGGTTATACCTTCCCTTGTTGTCTCTTATTTCAATATGGTGATGAGAGCTTTCCTCAGTTCTCTCCCTATAATGGAAACTGACATGGGATGATGGGGATGTGTTCCCATCATTTTCTTTCCCTGACGATGTCTCTAATGAATCTAACACCTTCGAGCACTCTCCTTTAGTGTACCTCGAGCCTGCAAATCAATGTTTGTGCACAAACTCCAAAGGTTTAGTCATGCCTTGGTTATTAACACCAAGTTCTTCTTTCTCTTCGTGCCTCATTCTTGCAAGGAGCCTCATGTTTGTCCCTATAATTAGGATTTTCAAATCTCCAATAGAAATAATACTATGAGAAGACAAAATTGAAAGGAAATCAACATCTTTTACCTCCTGTTTTGATTTGGAAAGATCTGATGAGGGTTTCTCATCATCCATTGTTGGTGGTTCGTTTGTTGTCTCAACACATTTCCCAACTTCTTTCTTGAGATACCCAAGTCCTTCCTGATGGGGTAATTCCTCTACTTTGATGGGGTTGAAAATGCCTTTCCCATTAATTCCCAATCCTTTCCCTTCATACCCCATTTTCTTCAACAATTTGGAGCCAATTCTTGTGGTATGATTTTCAAAAATAGTGAATTCATCATCGGGAAATATACATGAAGATGGAGAACTACTTTTTACCTCACATGGGTCTTCCTGCAACTTTTCCAAGGCCTTGTCCTTTGCTTGCAGCTGTCGTAGAATTTTTTTTTTCTCCTCTTTCTCTTCATGTAGACACATCCTCAATACATTGTTCTCTGTTTGAAGATTATGTTTGTTTTGCTTCAGTTCTTCCATGGCCTCTTCTGTGGCTTGCAACTGAAGCTACAACCACTCCTTCTCCTTTGTCTCTTTCTGTAGAGTTTCATACATGATTTCCACTCTCTTGGAAATGTTGGGCATGGTCTCATACATCGCTCTTTCGTCCTTTGTCATTTTTCACACTACAATTCACATCAACGCAAAGACCACTCTAATACCACTTGATCCATGTTTGGGCGTGACGAAGGACCCTTCCAAGACCATTTACTTTCATGATGTGTTAAATTAAATTTTAAAAGAACATTAATGAATGCATCTGCTTGTGGAAAAGAAGAGGAACAAGACAATCATTAGCACATAAAAACACAAGTGTTGATAATGGACTTCGTCCAGGAGGGACTATGTCTCCAAGCCCTGGTGTCAAGATGGTGTAGGCCACTACATTAAGTGCTGTCAATAGAGGTGATGTACACAAGAGATGATGTCGTGATCGTACAATGGAAAATGCCCTCAGATAGGAGTGGCTCTAAGAGATATTCCACTACTGGAATTCTCAATAAAAAGACTCCTATGAGTATGACACAAAAATATGCATGATGAACATCCTGCCAACATGGCATAAAAGGGATTTCAAAAACCAAAACATGCATGATGACAACAAGAGTATCCCAACAACATACAACAAGGGATCTCAAAAAACATAACATGATGAGTTATGATAGCAAGTACATCACATAGAAGATTCTGTGTTAAATCAAGAAAGGTATCATGACAACATGTAATAAGCAAGATCCTGCATCAACATCAATCAAGGATCCTTGCAGCATAATGTATAAATAATAAGTACATGAAAACATCATATATCTCACAATAATGGGCCATCTAAATCTTGGCATTCATATCCTTAGCCAAAACAATCCACAATGAATAACGTTTTTCACATTGTCGATGTGTAGGCAGGGCCCATTACCAATCTGGACTTTGGCTCCTCTTGCATCAATATTTTTCTGGCATTTCACAATCCGAGCATCTCAAATAGAAGTTGTCAAAGTGCTAAAGCTTGCTGAAGCATCGATCGAACAACATCGATCATAAGAAGAATACTACTCCTGACTCTCTACAATGTAGCTCTTTGGCTATCTGGCTTTGTAGCACTCTAGCTATGTCCCTACAGTTCTGCGGCTCTGCCTGACGCTCTAGTTCTTTGGCTCACCTTCTCGTGCTGCCACGATTAAGCTGTATGGCCCTGCGGTGCTTTGGCTTTCAAGCTTTCTAGCTTCCAAGCTTCTTTGAGTGGCTCGCGGCACTGTCTAGTTATCACTATCCTTGCCTGGCCCTCTCGTTTGGTGGCTCTCTATAGGGAACAACCTCCTCATTGGCTCTCTACCGCTCAGGCTCTCAGGCACTCTTTGGCATAGGCTATCAAGCTCTCTGGCATAGGCTCTCAGGCTCTCTAGCCTCGGCTCTCAAAATTCATCATGTTTTATAACACGTTTTTGTGACAGGGCCGCTTAAAACGTGGAGTCTATTGGTTTTGAATAAAATTCATTTGAACGGAAGGTTTAGTTGGTGCAACAAAACTCCAAAACTGGCCTTTTTTCATTCAAAATAAAAATACACAGAAACATTAAAAAATCTTAAAAGCCAGACTTCAAATTTCATGAAATCGGATCTATCAATCCATCGAGTCCAACCCTTTATCATTGTCGCTATCGCTGATGTCAATGGCCATGTATATCGGGGGATCATTGATCACCAATCACTGACATGCTGATCTGTCGATTGCTAATATGCCGATTAGGTCCCAAACATTGATTTTTTCCTTTGATTGGACGTTCCAAATTGCATTGCATGTTGCTATTGCATCGCCCCTTGGTATCTAGGATCACCGATCTCCCAACAACTGATTTAATCCTGGCTGTTGATCTATTTTCTGATCCGATGGCGCAGATTGCATGTCACTGATCGCTATCACATATTGCATTCATTGCAGCCCAGGGGTTCTTCCCTTGTCATACACTGACACCGATTACTGATCGACCGATCGTTCTGATCACCGATATCGCAATCGCAAGTTGGCTATGCTAGGGTCTCGATATCGCGTGCCTGCCTTCCTCCGACCAGATATATCAGGGATCGCTGATCGGGGGTTCTAAAGGCCCCACCTTAACTCTACCCTTTGGACTCCTCTGATTACGATTTGCCTCATAAGGCTCTTAGACCCATTTTTAGAGGAAATGCCTAATTTTTCAAAAGAACCAAGGCAAACTCTTTTCGTGATAACTTCACAATCCAGACTTAGATTGGAGTGTCATTTGCACCATTAGAATGAGGACGAGGAGATCTACTTTCTGGTCCCGGGTCGACATCATTCTCAACACTTGATTTTCAAGCGTTCATAAACCCTCTATCCTGTGTGTCTTTCTAGAGCCCCTAGATCATTTTTCTTGCATTATTCTGTTTCTCAATCTATTGAACAACACTTCTTTTCTTTTTTTGCATTATTTGTTGTTCAATCTATTGAACATCACCTGTTTTCCTTTTGCATGATTTCTCTTAGCTTATCTTAGCCCCATTTTTCTTTTATTCTTCATTTTGTTTTCCTTTCATGGCATGAAGTACAATTCAATCAATTGAACAACACTTTCGCATGTTTCATTTTTGTTGTTAAAATGATTGAACGATTGCTATCAATCGATCGAACAAAACTTTTTGCGTTTTTGTAGGAATAACTGTGATTTCTCTTTACTGTTTCATCGCTAGTCATTTTGCCATTTTTCATTGTCTTTTACGTTTTGAATAAAAAAACCATCTAGTTGGATTTGTGCCTAAGGTAAAGAAAACAATAATATTAATACCATTATGACAAATAAACCTTTTGATGGTCATCTATATTCCAAAGCTCACATGGTGCACCTATATAATGACTGGTTGAATATCTTCTCTTTGGACACATCATAAAATGATTTATTATTCTAATGCCATGCTAGTTTATATTTTACACTTTCAAAAGGATAAATTCCTTTGATATGATGATATGGGGGGAAGCATAACTTTCATTGGTGTTTTTTTTACTTCCTACGCCATCCCTAACTCTTAAGGAGGAAATGAGCCTCCCTCTCTTTACAATAAAATCATTAACATATAAAAATATAAAAATGTAACAAGCATTGTCTTAAATAGGATAGGGGGTCTCATCACGAGCTAGCCTACCATAACCATAAGGGTGTAACAAGTGATATTCCATTATGGCCACCACACCAAGGTAATGACCTTCTTGATGGTTAAAACCATCAGAAGGACGGGGGATCTCATCACGAGCCAACCTGATCACTTTGTTATATCCTAGTGAATGGCACTATGATTATTTGGTTACCATGCCAGCATAGTGGTCTCTTTATAGCAATAAAAAAAAATAGAAAACTGTCTAAATACTAAATGGAGGACTCTGGCTCATTTTTGGGGTTAAAAAGAAACCCTATTGAGGCTGTGAACACCTACTCGCAGCAGTGGCTCTGCTTGTGCTATTGAAGTACTATGTTACACTGTCAAATACTCTCTATCTTATTACCCCCTATGGATTCATTTCTAAAGGAGAATTTATCATTTGAACAACATTTCTAATTCAATTAGCCAACATGCATGGTAAACTATATCTTTATACAGATTATCTCATTATGGTCCAATCACTCTACCATCAGCCATTAACATTTATTACTGGTCATGATTTCGTCATATTTTTCCACCTAAGGTAAATATTTATTTAGATAATGATCTGAATCCCTATTTTATTTTACGGGCACTTCACATTTTTTGACTTGTACTGCTCTGATTTCTTTAGCTATATTTACCCCGCTTTGATTGATTTTCCTGCTGCATTTTTGAATCCTCAATGTCCTTTCCCTTTTTCCTATGCTTTATGATCATGGACGCCATTTTCGTATTTCAGGGGGGCAGATATGCATTATGGAATAGCGTGTGTAATAATTACTGAACTCTGCCATAACTTGCTGATTTGAAAAAATATTATTATTGCATCTCTACAAAGGTTTTTTCAGATTGAAATTTTTGCATGCGGATTATCTGTTGCTATTCAAAACTAAAGCTGTGGATCGAAGAAAATTGCATACAGATTAGTGAATTCTTTATAGGAGAACAACTAGTATGGGGGGCATCTCTATTTGTAGCAAGTCCACATTATTGCAACTAACAAAAGAGGCTCGAGCAACTCGGAGACAGGATGTGCTTGCATGGCTTCCACCTTTTTCATCACTTTCAACATCATCTCAAGCAACATCAGCTTCAACAAATACCAGTCCATACATGTCATTCCACATTTTTCCGAAGGTAAAATAACATAGGTTTCTAATTTATTAAAATTTTAGGAGAATTTCATGAAAATCCACTGAGCATTATTTATCATCATTCATTCCACATGTTTACCACTTTCCATTTTTTAGAGACATAGAAGCGTTCAGTTTCGGGGAGTGTTACTTTTATTCATTTATTTATTATGACCATGGCATCATCAATCGATCTCCTTATTCATTCTCAAAACATTTCTTATTCCAAGTTGTTTTACACCAAGCATAGATTTCAACCACAATTGTAGCAACCACCCCAATTTGTTTTCTAGTATTGCATGAGGGCATGCTAATTCTCTAGTTTGGGGGAACAATTGATACGCATGATGGATGTTTTCTACTTTTTTTTTTCTCATTTAAGGAATACAATTTCATTTTTATACAATGGAGAAATTGATTTGTGCATACCTTTAAAACTATGAAATGAATTCTTGTGATTTTTGGACAGCAAAGAGGTATCATTAAAATACACAAACCCATAAAATTTCAAGTTAAATTAGTTTGTAAAATTTCAGAAATCAAGCACTATCACCTACAACCATTTTTCTTATATCTCATGCACTGTGCATCAAAACGATATGCTTTTTGAATTAGAGAAGAAATAATATAGTCGAAATCTTCTTGCCAAATTTCAGCAAAATCTGGTCTGTAGTTTTCTAGAAAATGGTTAATGAAGTTTGTCGCTACTTATATCATATTTTGCTGCAACTTCATATACATAGGGTTGAAAGTAAATGTGAAAATTGTTACACTTTCATCAATATTACTAAAATTGAATATTCATTATTTTAGGAAGAACTCATTTGTTCCATCACTTTCATGACTTGGGATGAACATTTCTTATAGCTTGGTTAATATAAAGGCTTTCGGGTTGCATGAGGACATGCAACATATTTAGTTTGGGGGTAATGTTGGGCCGCTAATTTGTCATTATTATTATCACTTTTTGATTCCTATTTCATCCATTTCTACCATTCTTTATCACGTCATTTATCATGATTTATCATATAATTCCATTTTATAATTATTTATGCTCTTATGGATAAATAATATTTTTCTCATTTATTTTTAATAAATTGATGATTATTATCCATGATTTTACCAATGATGGTTTACTAATGGATTTGTTGTAACATCACTCATGATTTTAGCCTCCAAAATATTTTCCAGATTGCAAATTTGATCTCCAACTCACAATTAAATATTCCAACTGAGGTGGAATAAGAAGCGACAATTTTGCATTGGACGTTTTGGACAAATGAAGGAGAATCTGGAACATTCAAAACATGGGTTTTGTCAAGAATGGACCAAATTAGTTTTGTGATGGACAATTTTCCAAAATTCGGTTTGTATTAAGGGAAAAAAAAGGTTCTTTGAAGAATATTTTCTTAGATTTGTTGTTGTGGTTTTTCAAATTCTTCCAGTTGCAATACCAAATTTGACTTGTTCCTACTAAATGTTGATGGAAAGATTTTTCAGATATGATCTTGGTGATCAATTTGTTTTGTATAATCCAAATTTGTAATGGAAATCATTTTTTAATCAGCTTTGTTGTAACATTCCTTTGCTCTCTGTATATTTAAATGTAAACATAGATCAAAGGAAGGGGGGTAAGATGGGGCAGAATAGAGAGGACAAAACTTCTTACCCTTTTACTTCAAGTGTATTTTTAATATATAGAGCACAATTTTGAAGGATACATTGTGCTGTAACTACATTTGGACCTAATGAATAATACATAATTCGTGTTGTTGTTCATTCGTGATATTCTAAAGTAGTTAAGCAGTATTCGTTGGTGGCTTAGGCCCAGTCACTGGTGGATTTCACTGCTATTCCCTGTGTTATATTTTTACTTTTCTTTTACTGCAAGTTTGATTATTCTGTTTTATAGCTTTATGATTGATTTACATTCATGAGTGTGGAGTTTGTGTATTCATTTTATTAATTCTTAATTTTGTCAATTGATTTCATTTATTTATGTCATGGATTGAATTAATTATTTCTTATTAATTGAAAGAGACAGTGTTATTGATTAGATTAGATGCTTTATTTCTATGTAGTAGTTTAGATTCAGCTGAAAGAGCTCTGTTATTACTATGATGCACTCGGTTGATGTAATTGTAATTAGAATCTCTTGATTATTACTCTATATTTATGGTTTGATCCGTTTACTCTTGTATTGAAATTGATAAGTTATCTTAAAGCATTACCCTATATAGATATAACGATTTCCATCGCTTGCACATATTGTGTATACTCTTGAAAAAAACACTTACCCAGGTTGATAACTAATGTGAGGCAATTAGGAGTTCTAAAAGACACCTTATATACACTCAACACTTTTCTTTCGCAAAATCGTTCTGGGCTTCTTTCATCTTATCTTTCACTATGGTTGTCGTAGCTGAACCTTTCATAGCCTTACTTGTTCCCACGCCTACGTCAGATGGGATGAGCCAGTTTCTCAGTCATTTACTGACAACCCCCATAATATCATATTTGGAAACCAAGTATGACAACTTATTCCATGTGCCCATGGCATCTTTCTTCGTACGCATAGATAGATTGTGAAAACATGTCTTGAAATCAACAATGTTAGCATATTGCGCATGCAAGCTTGGTGATAACCGTGGCCATTGGTTAATCACCATTCTCAACTCAGATTCAAACAGGACCCAAAATATCTTTGTTTCCATGACGTGCTCAGGGTCCTTCGTTTCCCACAACATGGTGAATTGCATGGCCTCATATAGGTCTAGATCATGCTACGGGAAATAGTTTTCCTCGGGTGTCCTCCATGCCACCAGTGCGATTGAAGAAGGTAGCCACATATAGGGGAATCCCTTGTCTTCATCGTAGGCTTCTCGGTAATCCTCCAAGAACTCATGTCACATATACTGAGGAAAATTATATTGGACTCCTCTAGCACACTGCGAATCCAGATATACTACAGGCATCGACACTTCATCAACGCGACACTTCCTCATGATCTTCCTGGAAAATTTGTGCAGAAAAATGCACAAAACCATCTAATATGGAGCTAATAACATATCCACATGACTTCTTCACCATCTCAAACTCTCTCTTCATCTAGTTTGCGGACTTCTTCTCCAGTGGTTTCTCCACAAAAGCATCTGCACGATCTACCCCTTAATAAGGCAACAATGTTATTCAGTGACTTAGCATATTAGTAATTGGAATGGGTCGTCCCAACCAAAGGCACCCATTGTGAGCCAATGTCAATAATTGATGCACACAAATATTGTTAATGGTGTTGCAGCTAAAATGTTACACCCATAACATTTTGAACAACCCCGTGCACTCAACTTTGACTGCCCACTTCATTGGCTCGATCAGTTCAACATCTGATAACTCATAGTATACTTTATTTAGGTATTTTCTCAGTTCCAACTATGGGAACTTTGCATGATCACCCAGGTCCCAATCCTCAATTTTCAAAAATGGTATTTGGGCTAGCATATTTCTCTCAAAATGTACATTCTCCAATAGAAATGATGTGGAGACATGGAACTTTTACGAATCCGGGTCTTTAATAACTTTGGCTGTGGATTTCCTAGTGGGTACATAAGGTGGTAGCCGAGTAATCGGCAAAGGCTTCATCTGCATCAATTTCTTTGATCTCCATAGTTAACTCCTCCTCATCTAAGTCCAAGGGTTATGTTGGCTATTTGGTCTTATCCATCTTACCCTTCTATCTAACCTCTATGGTATTCTTGCACGACAATTGCCACACCGGCGCCTGTTAGGACTTCTTTTGCTTATTTTCACCTACTGCGGAGGTAGTGGGTTTAGGGCTCGATGACCTAAGAGTTGTGGTAGGTGCGGGTTGGGTTGGGTTGGACCGAGTTGCAGTCACTCTCTCCCAAAATATTTCGCACTGCCACTCAGATAAAGTCGCCTCCCACCCAAATCCTTACTGTGAAAACTTGTCTCGAATTTCTTTCCAATCCCCTCGAGACATGCAACAAGTATCTTGGCGCAAACTAAAGAACAAAAATTCAAGACAATTTCTCAAGAAGAAAAGTGTTTGAATGTGGAGTGTGATGTTGTATTTATAATGCATTTTGAATTCAAATCCATATGTTCCCTCCAAATCTCCATCATTAATGTGCTTTTGGTAGTAGATTTCCAAAGATATGCATCTTAAATTCTTTACTCCACTCCGTTTAACGAAAAAATATCCATCCAATCATCTACAGTCCTTCAAACATTCACTTTTTGGCCATGCTATGCAGGACCCACCATGCTAGCACAGCTCCGTCATCGTAGCTCTCCTCTGCTACTTCCTTGCAATCGTCACACAACCCTTTTGCTTTGCTAAACTTTCCTTCTGGCAGCATAGTTTAGAGTCTCGTACTTCCTTGCAACTACCTAAAGTACTAAGGCTGCCCTGCTTCCATATAGTAATTGCGCAGGGGTGGCATCACCCCTGTACAAATTTAGATGGTATCCTGTCTCCCATTGACTTTCTCTCTAAATAGCTCATCATTCATCGTTGCAAGTTGAACTGCACCTACATCCATAATCTCCATGATGATGTATGGCCCGAGCCAATGCATTAGAAACTTTCCTAGAAAGTTCATGAACTTAATATCATATAGCAATACTAAATATCCACTTTTAAAGGTACACTGATTAATGTGGTGATCATGCCACACCTTTTCGTGATCCTTCTTCACTTGCTGATGAAAACCTTTCAGGAAGTGATTTTCGTCTAACTCAACTATTTACGTGAGGTATTCCTCCATAGTATCCCAATTTTCCATTTCTGTGACTGCAGTAATCCATAAAATGGGCAGAATATATTCCATCGAAATTAGCTCCTCTTGTCCATAAACCAACCTAAACATTGTTTGTCTAGTCAACTTCTTATAGGTAGTTCTATATGCCCAAAGAACAGCTGGTATGCACACATCCGAATCGTTCCTATTTGCATTGCAAATATTCATCAAAGCACATTCCAACATTTTATTAAAGGCTTCCATAGTACAATTTGCTTCATTATGATAAGGCATGCTTTTACGATGATACATCTAGAATTCTTCAAGCGGGGAAGTAATTGTTTCATTCAGGAAGTATGAACCCCTGTTGCTCATCAAAATCCCAGGATAGCCAAACTGAGACAAAATATATTCAAATATGAACTTCACAACTGTAGCTACACTGCAATCCTTCACGGGCTGTGCCTCAATCCAGCTGGTCAAGTATTCAGTTGTTGTTATTATGTATCGTGCTCTGATCTTCTTTCTTAGTGGTTGAATCGGTCCCATGAAGTGTATTGCCCAATTATAAAATTCTTGTAATGATACTTGTAGGTTTAGAGGAAACTCATCCCTTCACGATGAGCTCCACATCCTTTTACATAAATCACATGCCCTACAATATTCCTTGGAGTCCTTGTACACAATTGGCCAACATAGCCCCACTCATAGGATCTTTTGTGCAGTTTTTCTTCCAACATAATTCCCTCAGAAGCTCCTCCATGTGCTTCCATGAGGATACTTTGTCTTTCATAATCTGGTAAATATCTACGCATACCTTTATCTGATCCCATTTTATATAAGTTCCCTACAGTGACAAAAAAATCCACAGCCGTGACCACCAATTCATTTTTATGTTGCATCATATACCGTTTAGGAGCTGTACCCGTAGACAAAAGTTGGATGATATCTGCAAAGCATTCATCTGCAACACACACAACAAAGAGATGCACATGAGGAAATCCTTCATCAATACCTCTAGGTTCTTCACCATTCTCAATTCGAGATAGGTAATCTGGTCCAACATTCAATCTCCTTGGCTTCACAACTACTTCAAATTCATACTCTTGAAATAACAACAACCACCTACAAATTTGCCCGCACCCCCCCAACACACGCTTGTTGACATGTACTTCGAATCAGAATGATCGGTGTACATTTTGAAGTGCGCACCAATAGATAATGTCTAAATTTTTTGACCTCACATACCATCACTAATCCTTTGTGCTCCATGGTCAAATAATTCTTCTCTGCCTTAGACAACATCCTGCTCACAAATGCAATTGGATGGTCGATATCATCAATGCCTAGTTTAGTTAACACTACTCCTAACACTATGCATGACACCTTACATGTACATGGAACTATTTCTTTCAATTGGTGAACACCAGAATATGTGACATGGCCATCTTTTCCTTAAATACATCTAAGCTTTTTTGGAAATCACCATCCCAACAAAAATTCGCACCCTTCTTCAGTAATTTTTCCATGGGCATAGTGATCTAGCATATGCCTTGATGAATTCCCTATAGTATCCTATGTGGCCTAATGTCGTGTGCATCTTTTTTAGATTCCTCAGAGGATCAAAACTGATAATTACAATAATTTTGGAAGGGTCCACCATCAAACCTTTCTTGCAAACTACGTGGCCCAAGAGTATCCTATAACATACGAAGAGTATGCACTTCTTTAGGTTAAGGGATATCTGATACTTCTTGCAAGTATCCAACATTAGATGAATACTTGCAACATGCATTTTCACTGACCCAAACACTAGATAATAATCAAAGTAAACCTCCAAAAACGTATGAATAAATTCCTTAAAAGCAACGACTACCACTCTAGAAAATATTGCAGGGGCATTCTTAAGTCCAAAAGGCATAACTGTATACTGAAAAAGGCCCCATTCTACGGCAAAGGTAGTCTTACTTTGATCTTCTGGTGAAATATTGATATGATGATACCCTGAGAACCCATATGTAAATGAGTAGGCTTCTTGACCACCAACGTTCTCCAATACCTCATCTATGAACGGTGTAGTGAATGGATAATATACACAAGCATCATTTAATTTCCTTAGATCTACGTAGATCCATATTTCTCCTTTCATCTTCTTCTCCTAAACCACCATAGGACTAACCTAGTTCGACTCTTCTACAAGCTCAATGATTCTGGTTGCAAGTATCTTATATAATTCTTCGTGCACTTTTTCTTTGTACTTAGGATTGAATCGGTAAGGGTTTTCTTTACCGACTTCACATCTGGCTTCAGATTGACCTTCATAACACCCGGATCACCTACTATCCGCTTCAGATCAGAGAACTAGTTGGAAAAAACTCCTAATATTCCAATAATAGCTCCATAACATTGTCAACTCTGTCCTCATCCCAGTAATCACCTATATTTTCGAACATCGGTTGCATGTCTAACCCAATGTTTACATGCTTGGTTTTCAATGGCCTTGAGATGTTAGGAACTTCTGCTTTAGGCCGCAGTACTTTACGCTATCCCTCTCACTAAATAATACTGATATTTTTGGGACCTTCCTCACCTTCTTTAGCGACCACATTGTAAAATTCCATAGCGTGGTGCAGTTTCCTACTCTAGTCTTGTTGTACCCATGGTACATGTTCTTCTGGCATCCTAAATATTATATCCTTAATCTCCTATAATGCTTCATCAATACATTCAAACCCATCCTCAAAACTCAAAGTTAACAAAAAACTTTCCTTCAAAACATCCCACTCCATGGTTCCATGTTGCAGCTTAGTTTCTAGATACCAATTCAGCAAGATAGTATCTCAATTATGGTAGAATATGTGAACCCATTTAGGTTGTGGTTCCTCTCCCCATTCTCTTGTCTAATGAGCCATATGCTCAACTGGATCATGCTTCCCTGTATATTTTTCAATCATGTGGGTATTGGCATACCAAAATGCAACTTAATCATCATATAATATTCATTCCAGTCTAGAACATTGTTTTTGTGTGTACCCCACCATCTGGCAAGCATAGCTCTCAGTGAGATGTCTAATTCCTGGAACCGATGTTCCTCTGGTATATCCCTTTCAAAGTTATCCAAAAATAAATTTACATCTTCTAAATCATCATAATATGGTAAGTTGTGTACCTCAGTGGATATACATTGGAGTCACTTAGTAAGCATGTTGCATCGCAACATTGATACCTCACGCAATCGGTTCTGCCAGTGCTCAAGCTCCTCTTCAAGATCTGAATTGCAAGAATTATCCTTCTCCCAAGTAATTCACCCATCCATCGTAGGGTTGATCCAATCCTCATCCAACACAATAAGCTTATCGTTTTGTTCAATATCATCCTCCTCATAGTAATCTTAGACTGGTTTAGTACACCATGCACCATCAACTGGATCCAATGGAACAATCATTCATAGTTCCCTCTTCTCAAATTTCATGTTGTGCTTCTTCAAGTTAACAACTGCATTCATATCAAATGCCCAATCAATTCCAAGCAACACCGGGAAGGTATTACTGTCATCCACTATTTCGATCACTTCAAAATCAACTATAGCGCGTGCTCCTTCAATATCCACAGTCACTACCTATAAGTGCCCCATCGAAGTATTCTATTGTTAGTTCGCCATTCATAGTTGAATCCAAGACACTATAGCACTGGATTTCCCATTCTTTCCCAGGTTTGTTTAGGCAAGACACTCACATCATATCCCAAATCTAAGATCACCTTATCCATTTTGAACTCTCTAATTTGTGCAACCAATCTTATTTCTTACCCAATTATTTTCTTACACTTATCCAATTTTTGTATGGCCCACTGCTCAGGAAGTGGCTTACCCTTGCCATCATAGTTGCCTATTAATTATTGTAGTCCCTCTACGGCTTCTTGGTCCATTAAGAGCTTCATGTAGGTTTGTAAGAAATATGTTAACAATGGAGGATATGTTTCCTATGCATTACTAACCTCTTCAGGATTCTCCGTTCATGCGCCCTAAGTTTTTGACAAGGACACTCCTGAATCCACAAACCTCTTTTTCACCTCCATAAAAGTTTCCTTTTCCTTATGTATATCAAATCCAACTTCCTTGTCAGTAGCATTGTGCACCTATATACTTTCTTCTAGTTGTTTCCCTTTATCCTCCCTGGTAACAATACTGCTTCATGTAATGATATTAACACCGGGCCCATCTTCACGTGGTTATGATATCATCATCTAGATGCTCTGAGTAGGTTGTTGGGTACAAGTCTTATTTTCTTGAATTTTTGGTATGAGAATAGGACAATCTTCTATAACATGGTCAAATTGTCTACAATATTAACAAGAGGGATGCGTCGGGTTCTGAAAATCTCGTGCAAAGTGACATGGTTCTCCACAATTGTAACAAATTATTCTGGCCACAGCCTCTTCTAGCTCCTCATCCTTGGAATCCTCTAGGTGCTACAGTTGTGCCTTGATCTTGCTGAGGATGTGCCTCCATTTGTACTCTATATGTTGGGGTTTTGCCTATCATTAATTCATAACTTCGACAATTGCACTCATTAAGACCTACAAACTTAAAAATTTCAAAATAGTTGTTGGGGATTCTGAACAAACTTCTGTGACAAGAGCAAATTGTCTATCATATTGTTTCCCGTGATCTAGAAGATAGCGCACCATTGCACTACACTAATGCTCGTCCCAACAGTATTTTCTGGCTTTAGGGGTTCACGACCTCCCCCAACTAGATAATTCTGATACACTATGCAAGGATCCTTTTTGTGACCTTGGACTTTGCATTTTTGATACTTGAAACTCCATATCAGGCTAGCCAATTATGACTGAATATGTTGCACTCCCATATTCATATCCTGAATATGTGAGGATTCCAATTTCATAGAAACCTCCACCGCCTCAGCCTGCGTTCCAATCTTCTGTTGTACCAATGGCAATCTCAAATAAGGTAACAATGAAGCAATATAGCAATCCTTGTGTTGTTCATTAGTGATCTGTAGATTAGCTATTGCAAAAAGAATTTCAGTCTTTGATCAAAATCCCATGCAGATTCATTTTCGATCTACTTGATTTGTTTTACCTCTGTTACAAACTAGGCTTGTGACTTAGGCTTTTTGAATTCACTATTCAGCACGTCTTTCATATCTTTCAACGTCCCAACTGGATGAGGCATGTTATACTTTATATACCAGCTTAGCGCCTTATCTTGCAATGTTGTGATCAACTACTATTTCTTCATATCATCATTTGTTATGTACTGTGAGTTCCACACAACATCTACTACAAACCTGAATTGTTCAGGATCTTTCGTCCCTAGAACCTTGAATATAAGAATCTTCGTAGTGTTTTCCATACTGAATAGTGGAGATGTAGGTGGAGGTGGAGGTGTAGGCATAGGTGTTCGAAGTGGGGGTGATGGTGGAGGTGGAGTGGATGGATGTGGTATTCCTGCAATACCCTGATTTACCATCTGTAGTGCAACTTGAGGCTTTTTCGTAATACTACTTTCTTCATCACTATCAGATGCTGCCAACAAAGGATTGTACTTAGCACGTGAATCTAGACCTTTTCTGAATGGCTTCGCATTTCGCGTAGCTCCCGTCAAGTCTCATCTAAACATAAATTCAATGAAATAACCAATTTCTCAAACAATAGCATTTTAATCCAAGTTTTCAGGGACTTCAAATACTTACCTCTTGGTCCATTGAAAAACTGATGTTCAACTTCGCTACAACTGAAAGACGTGTCAATTGCGAACTTAGTAATGAATCCGCCCAAAATACTATCAATTTAATAATCCAAAACCCTTGTGATTTTTTTATCTGATCCTTCTAGGAACCTCACTAACTCTGGAGTCCACAAAATAGAGTTGTCGAACTTCCATGTACCTGACCATCCCCCAACTTAGACAACTATTCATACAATTCGCAAGTAAAAGAGTAGAATTTTTTTTTGCTCTTATGTACATATGTATCTGTTCAACCAGTCATATTTAGATACGCATGGATTCCTATTTTCTTGGGTTATAAATTCATGCATCTTCCGATCTATCCACTTCTCAAATTCCTTTTTCGTCGGTGTCCACTTATGCCACATCACACATTTCTCAACTAGATCTCGATCTCGACAGTGGAAACATTTGTTGGTTGAGGGGGCTTAGACCTAGGTTCAGAGTTAGTTGCGTAAACAAACAAAACCCTACAATACCGGCCCTTTCAATAACAACCCGCGTAACACCTATTGCAGTCTCACCCGCGGTAGTATTGGGGGATAGTAGAACCAGGTTTCTACATCCAAAGGACTATGTGATGTGTTTTTGTTACTTTTAGGGATTTATTTCAATATTTGTGAACCCTAGCCCTTAAAACTTAGAAATTATAGTAACTAACACTTAACGAATTCAAACCCTACACCGATTGCACTAAACATTCATAACATCATGTAAAATAAGAGACCTACCTCTTTCATGCATCAATTAAGTACTTTTTATGGTAAAATGCAGTAAATACAATGAACATACATTAATTTCGAAAGTAAAAAATAACACAGAGATACACAAAAAATGCTCCAAAACAACCTTTATTATGCTTAGATCTTCAATTACAATCTCTTCCAACCTTGCGCACACAGTTGCAGGGGCCTGTGCACTCAATTGTGAACATACCAAGGTTTTCGCACACACAATAGTGGGAGCAATTCCCCTTCAGCTAAGTATAGAAAATAAACTTCTATCTCTTACTTAGATCATTCACTTATAGCTAGATAACTCTCATGACTCTCTATGAATTCTTTTTATATCATTCTCTCTTACAATACCATGGTCCGCAAACCATGGGCGGGTCACAAAACAACTTATTCTTAACAAACTGAGATAAAGAAAACGGTAATATTAACACCATTATGACTTATAAACCTTTTGATGGTCATCTATATTCCAGAGCTCACATGGTGCACCTATATAATGACTCGTTGAATATCTTCTCTTTGGACACATCATAAAATGATTTATTATTCTAATACCATGCTAGTTTATATTTTACACTTTCGAAAGGATAAATTCCTTTGATATGATGATATGGGGGGGAAATCATAACTTTCATTGGTGTTTTTTTTACTTCTTACGCCATCCCTAACTCTTAAGGAGTAAATGAGCCTCCCTCTCTTTACAATAAAATCATTAACATATAAAAATATAAAAATGTAACAAGCATTGTCTTAAAGAGGATAGGGGGTCCCATCATGAGCTAGCCTACCATGATCATAACGGTGTAAAAAGTGATATTCCAATATGGCCAACACACCAAGGTAATGACCTTCTTGATGGTTAAAACCGTCAGAAGGACAAGGGGTCTCATCACTAGCTAGCCTGATCACTTTGTTATATCCTAGTGAATGGCACTATGATTATCTGGTTACCATGCCAGCATAGTGGTCTCTTTATAGCAATAAAAAAATATAAAACCATCTAAATACTAAATGGAGGACTATGGCTCATTTTTGGGGTTAAAAAGAAACCCTGTTGAGGCTATGAACACCTACTGGTAGCAGTAGCTCTGCTTGTGGTATTGAAGTACTATGTTACACTGTCAAATACTCTCTATCCTATTACCCCCTATGGATTCATTTCTAAAGGAGAATTTACCATCTGAACAACATTTCTAATTCAATTAGCCAACATGCATGGTAATCTATATCTTTATATGGATTATATCATTATTGTCCAATCACTCTACCATCAGTTATTAACATTTATCATCAGTCATGATTTCGTCATATTTTTCCACCTAAGGTAAATATCTATTTACATAATGATCTAAAGCCCTATTTTATTTTACGGGCACTTCA